>CM060707.1:53993475-55338475 GCA_030686995.1 Artemisia argyi
CGTGCAACTCGTGTATAGTCACTCACCCGATGATATTGATCCTGATTTGAAGCATACATTTTTAACTGTCGCCAAAACATACTACTATAGGGCACACTTTGATCATGAAACTATAAATGGCCACATTGACAAAGTATTATTTAAAAATGTAATTTGATAGTGTTGAGGATAGACTTGCAGAAATCATAAGCTTCGAAATGACACTTGGTCGTCAGATATAGACTTGGTCGTCAGATATAAGATTCGTCATTTAAGATGAGTGATAAGTTTCACATTATTCAGAATATTTTAGTATCATGGTGTACAAAAGATTGCATTCACACATTCCATTATAATATTATACTTGCTTTACATATTTGGTGACACTTTCCCTTGTATCTCAAGATCCCCAACTCCAACAAATTCCTATCACCCCACAATTACCCGAATATATAACCAAAAATGGCAAGAAATCAAGTAGTAGTTGTTCCATATCCAGGCAAAGGCCATATAAACCCTCTACTCAACTTATGTCACTTGCTCTCTTCGAAACTAAACCAAAACAACTATAGCACCACTATCTTCAGCGTAGTCGTAACCGAAGAATGGTTAGGTTTTCTCCATCCAGACCCAGTTCAAATCAACGTCCAGTTCGTGACAATCCCTAACGTCCTTCCTTTTGAGCTCAACCGTGGGTCCAACTTGGTATCATTATCAAAGCCGTTTACAACAAAATGGAAGGTCCCTTTGAGGAGATGCTTGATAAGATGGAGGTTAAGGTGGACCTTATCATAGCTGATGCAACCATGAACTGGCCAGTTCACGTTGCTAACAGAAGGAATATTCCATTAGCAGCGTACTGGCCAATGTCTGCTACCATGTTTTCTGTGATGCACCATGTTGATGTACTTGAATCACATCACCACCTTTACGTTGATGTAGCAGGTATTGTTTTTGTTAAAATGAATTTTGGCCTGAATAAAGTTAAGGGACTAAAGTTGCCTCTTTTGTATTTCAGATTTTATGCATAATAATGGTTTGGTGACTTAAAGATAAGACGAGAAAGATGGAGGGGCTGAAGTGAAGTTAATAAAGATTAACACTAGGGTTGAGTCACACAGACTCACACCCGTTATGTATGTTTTGTCTATGTGTGAGATTGAGCCATTTTCTTGTCTTCTACAATGGATAACGACCTCTGCTGGGTCTCTATTTATAGCTGCTCTCATCTCACCTTGAAGATCATCACAAAAACATTATTCATTCTCTTGTATTATTATTTTGTGTTCCTTGATTGAGATCAAGTACTCGTATAACTGTTTGAGAACAGTTTTGGTTGTAAAACTCTTTATCATTAATCTGATTGGGCAATATTAAGTTTTCTTACATGGTATCAGAGCCAGGTTGCTCTGAAAAACCTTTTTGAGAAAATTAGGGTTTGGGTAATTTGGGGCTTTTTTCATTTAAAGGTTCCAAAGGTCGTTTAAGTTACTTAATCGATAGTATTGGTGTTATTGGCTTCGATTGCAAGTGGTTCTGGTAATTTACCCTAATTTAAAAAATTAGGGTTTGGTGGATCTTGGTTGGTGGATCTGGGTTCGCTGTGTATATCTGCTACATCCCTAGACTAAGTGAATCTAGGGTGTAGTAGGTCTGATTCCGCTGCTGCTTTGCTTTGCGTGCACTGTAACACCTCTCACACCTTTATTTTCTTGCATTTATTTTATATTTTTTAGATTGATGGGGAGTAGGATGTGAGAGATTGTTGAAGTTATTTGTTGGTGTTGTTTTTTGTTTTAGTAGTTAAAGCCCTTGACCTGCCACCTTGAGTGGTACGGAAGCCTGAGAACTTCTTTCTTCCTTGCTTATTATCTGGTTGTTTGTTGTTTCTTGCTTGTTTCTCTATGTCTTTGGATAATGGTAGTCTTCCTGCCTCTGCTCAGGGTTTTGATGCAGAGGAAGATGATGCTTTGCCTATTACTCTTATTAGCAAACTTGATATCAGTCACCCTCTACACCTGCATCCTAATGACTCTGCTACATTAAATGTTATATCTATAAAATTAAAAGGAACTGAAAACTATAATGTGTGGTCTTGTGCTATGCTGTTAGCTCTTGAAGGCAAAAACAAAATTGGTTTTATAGATGGTTCTTGTAGGAGGTCTAATACTGATGATGTGCTAGGGAGACAATGGGACAGGATAAATGCTATTGTTCTGGGTTGGATCTTAAACTCCATTTCTGAGGAATTGTTTCTTGGACAAATTTTTTCAAAAAAGGCTTCTGATGTTTGGAGTTAAAAGAAACATTTGATAGAGTTGATGGGCCTGTTACCTTTAATTTACACCATAAAATCAACTCTTTGTCTCAAAATGGTACATCTATTGCTGAATATTTCAACAAGTTAAGCACTTTGTGGAAACAATTTGATGCTCTTATTAAATTGCCTAGATGCACTTGTCATGCTGCTGATGATTTTAAGAAACATAACCAGTTAATTAAGTTAATGCAATTCCTTATGGGGCTTGATGATTCTTATATGCAAATTAGAAGCAACATTTTGTCTAGAGACCCATTGCCTGATGTTAAGGGGGCTTTTGCCATTATCTCTAGTGAGGAGTCTCACAGAGCTGTGGTTTCTGGGACTGGGGTCTCTCAAAGACCTCAGTCATCTGTTTTTCACTCTAATGTGCCTAATAGAGGGAGCACTCAGAGGCCCCAAACCTCTGGGAACTCTTTCAGGCCCAGTAATGCCCCCAGACCTAATACTAATTGGAACAATAGGGCTGCTGGAGGCTCTACTCTTGTTTGTGAAAATTGTAGGTTTAATGGACATACTGAGGATAGATGTTTTAAGTTGATTGGGTACCCTCCTAATTTTGGGAAACGGAATGGTTACACTGGTACTAATTCTAATCAGGGTGTTCAAAACTTTAACAAAAGGTTTATAAAGAACAACAACTCTGTTGGTTCCAGCTCTCTTTCAAACCTTTCAGATGAACAGATTTATAAACTCTTGTCTCTCATCAAAGACACTTCTGTCAATGATGATGGAAAAGGCAAAAGTGTACATGCCAACATGGCAGGTATTGTTTTTAACAACAGCAAATTTTTAACCCAAAATTTTCAAAGATTTTTTTGTAATAATAGTAAGGCCAGGGCTGCTCTCATTGCTGCTGGCATTATTGTTGACTCTGGAGCTAATCAACACCTAACATACACTGATAAATTTTTGGTTAATGTTGTCAATATTTCCAAACTTGGAATTAAAGTCTCTCATCCTAATGGAACAGAGGCTTTAATTACAAAAGTTGGATATATGGTCCTAACAAAAAACTTAACTCTGTATGATGTACTTGTGGTTCCAGAGTATTGTGTGAGTCTTATGTCTGTTCATAAGATTGCTAGAGACAGCAAATTTGTTGTGGCCTTTGATGAATCTAAATGCTATGTGTTATCTCAGGGTTTGAGGGATGTGAAACTTCTGGGGACTGGTAGACAGTCTGATGGTTTATATTTCTTTGATAAAACTGAAGGTAATTTACCTTCTAGAGACCAACCTTACTTTTTCTCTGGTTTGTCTAAACACTTGTGGCATTGCAGACTTGGTCATCCTTCTGACCAAGTCCTAAAAGTTCTAAACAAAGATCTTAAAATTAAACCTAATGATAATGTGCAGTTTTGTGAAATTTGTCAAAAGGCTAAACAAACCAGAGAACCCTTTCCCTTGAGTGAACACAAAACTTCTGACCTTGCTGACCTTGTCCATCTTGATGTTTGGGGGCCCTATCGAGTAACCAGTAGAGAAGGTTATAAGTATTTTTTGACTATTGTTGATGATTACACCAGGGCTGTTTGGGTATACTTGCTTAAGACCAAAACTGAAGTGTTTGATTGTGTCTATACCTTTTTTAATTTGATCAAAAATCAATTCAAGAAAACCGTTAAAATTTTCAGAAGTGATAATGGTAGTGAATTTGTGAATAAAAGGTTTAATGAATTTTGTGTCACTCACGGAATAATACATCAGACCTCTTGTGCATATACCCCTCAGCAGAATGGGATTGTGGAACGGAAACATAGGCATCTACTTAATGTTGCCAGATCCCTTCTGTTTCAGGGGGGAATTCCCTTAAATTTGTGGTCCGAATGTGTTCTCACTGCTTGTTACCTCATTAACAGGTTGCCCTCTTCAGTGCTAAATGGGAATTCTCCTTACAACATGGTTTTTAACAATAAATGTTCTTTAAATCACCTAAGAACTTTTGGATGTTTGTGTTTTGCTACTGTCCTTAATAATGATGATAAGTTCAGTAGCAGATCTGAAAAATGTGTGTTGGTTGGCTATGCGTCTTTTAAAAAAGGTTATAAACTATTTAGTCTTGAAAGGAAACAATTCTTGTACTCAAGAGATGTTGAATTCTTTGAGAATGTGTTTCCCTTTAAGACTAACCATGTGATTGAGACTTGTCAGGATCTGGATCATACAAACTTTTTCGATAAAGTTGTGTATGAGGATCCTGACATACCACATGATGAGAAAAACATTAACAAATAACCATCTCATGATGGAAACAAGTATGCTAACTCTCCTAGTGAAGGCATAAACTCTTTTCTTGATGGCAGTCCAACAATTGACCCAATTGAGGATGAGTTGGGGCATCCTCAGGGTTCCAATGGTTTTGCCCCTGAAAAAGAGGTGTCAGCTACACTTGAGAATGATAATGCATTGTCTGAGGGTACATCTCATAATAGTCCAATCACAGATCATCATATGATTTCTCAAACTCAACCCACTAGAAGGTCTGAAAGATCCTCTGTTTTTCCAAACAAATATAATGACTTTGTGGTTAATTCTAAAGTAAAATATGGGCTTGAAAAATTTGTTAGCTATGCCAACCTCAGTTCTGAAAACTTCTGTTTTGTAACTAAGTTAAATAAACTTTTTGAACCAAAAAATTATTGGGAAGCCAGCAAAACTATGCACTGGAGAGAGGCAATGAATACTGAAATGAATGCTTTATATGAAAATGACACTTTTGAGATCGTTGAATTACCTTGTGATAGAAAGACCATTGGGTCTAAATGGGTGTTTAAGATTAAATGCAAGTCTAGTGGTGACATAGATAGATTTAAAGCTAGACTTGTTGTCCAGGGGTTCAATCAAAAGGAAGGGGTTGACTTTGATGAGACTTTCTCCCCTGTGGTCAAAATTGTTACTATTAGATGTGTTATTAATTTGTCTGTTCAACAATCTTGGCCCATTTTTCAATTGGATATTAATAATGCCTTCTTATTTGGTGACCTTGAGGAAACTGTTTACATGAAACTTCCTCCGGGTTATTTTGATGAAAATGATAAGAGAGTGTGCAGGCTTGAAAAGTCCTTATATGACTTGAAATAAGCTCCTAGACAGTGGAATGCCAAACTGACTAGCACTCTTCTTGAAAATGGTTTTGTGCAAAGTAAAAGTGATTATTCGCTGTTTACTAAAAATGAGTCTGGTGTGTTTATCGCTTTACTTGTTTATGTTGATGATATTATTATCACTGGGAATGATCTTGGTGCCATTGATGAAGTCAAAAGGTATCTTAAGACCAAATTTCAGATAAAAGATTTAGGCAAACTCAAATATTTTCTTGGCATTGAAGTTATCGAAACTAAGAATGGGGTTTGTTTATCTCAAAGGAAATACTGCCTAGATTTATTATCTGAGTTTGGTCTTCTTGCTTGTAAACCTTCTGCTATTCCTTTAGAGCAAAGTGTGTACATCACCTCTGAGCCCACTGACACAGATCCCTTACTTGATAATATCACTGAGTATCAAAAACTCATTGGGAAACTGATTTACCTAACTCACACTAGGCCTGATATTTCTTACACTGTTCACTGCCTGAGCCAATTTATGCATTCCCCTTTAAGGTCTCATTTGAAAATTGCCTTAAAGGTGTTGAGGTATTTGAAAGGTGCTCCAGGTCTAGGTGTGCATATAACTAAGAATCCTAAGAACTTTATGAATGCATTTGTAGATGCAGATTGGGCCAAATGTGTAGTTACAAGAAAATTGGTCACTGGATACTGTGTTTGTCTCAATGGTTCTATGATTTCTTGGAAAAGCAAAAAACAAAACACCCTCTCAAAGTCTTCTACAGAAGCTGAGTATAGAGCTTTGGCTTCTGTGACTTCTGAGATTGTTTGGATCCTGAAAATTCTTAAGGATCTCAACTGGGAACATTTTATGCCGGTTAAAATCTTTTGTGACAGCCAAGCAGCAATTAAGATTGCTGCTAATCCTGTTTTTCATGAGAGAACAAAACATTTGGAAATTGATCTTCATTTTGTAAGAGAAAATATTCTAACTGGTGTCATTGAAACAGCTAAAATTCACACTGCTGATCAAACAGCAGACATTTTTACAAAAGGGCTTGATAAAACTCAACACTTCAAAATGGTTTCTAAACTGGGTTTACTTGATGTCTTCCAGGCCAAAATCCAGGGGGGGATGTTAAAATGAATTTTGGCCTGAATAAAGTTAAGGGACTAATGTTGCCTCTTTTGTATTTCAGATTTTATGCATAATAATGGTTTGGTGACTTAAAGATAAGAAGAGAAAGATGGAGGGGCTGAAGTGAAGTTAATAAAGATTAACACTAGGGTTGAGTCACACAGACTCACACCCGTTATGTGTGTTTTGTCTATGCGTGAGATTGAGCCGTTTTCTTGTCTTCTACAATGGATAACGACCTCTGATGGGTCTCTATTTATAGCTGCTCTCATCTCACCTTGAAGATCATCACAAAAACATTATTCATTCTCTTGTATTATTATTTTGTGTTCCTTGATTGAGATCAAGTACTCGTATAACTGTTTGAGAACAGTTTTGGTTGTAAAACTCTTTATCATTAATCTGATTGGGCAATATTAAGTTTTCTTACAGTTTTTCACTTTTTGATTGTGTTTTAATTTAAGATATGAATTCTTTTGTTATAGTTTTGAAAGATTATCTATTAACTAGCTTTAACTAGCTAGTCTTTTAGTAATCACGAGAATGGCAGTGGTCCGCCGCGTTGCGGGTGGGCCTGTTTTTCAGCCGAGGTAATTTTGCATAGATAAAGGATTACAACTTTAAGGATTACAACTTCCCTTCTTGAATTAAGCAATATATAGCCATTTCGAACTAATAAAAGGATTACAACTTTAGGGAGTACAACTTCGTGTCTGCAAGTCCAATAACGTTTAAGAGGAATAATAGAATTACAGATACATCAGTTCAGGAGTTATTGAGCCTGCAACATGCCTTACCTGCTGCAAGCATTTCATTTATGAAATTCTTGAACAAACCTGTTTTTGAGTCTGCCATTAGAACTTCTATTATTGTTCCGTGAAAATCCTTATTGTTAAATCATTCTACAGCCGCTTGTGCAGCATATGGATCTTCGTATTGTCTCTAAATATCCATATCTTTGGCCGACCAAAATTCTAAACACCCAAAAAAGAACCTGTGTACATGATAGAATACCAACAGGTTGCTGATTCCAGCTATTCCAGTTTGCGTTGTTGGCCTTCAACCGAGGCAAATCTTCATCCAAGATCCTAGCGACATCACTTTGATCTGCGTTAACAATTTTGTTTCTCCTGCACCATCTGTATCTTTTTGAACGGCGTATTTGTACAAACAGAAAAATGAAAACATTAAACATTAAAAATGAAAACATTAAACATTATTTGTACCTGTAGAAAAACGAAAACATTAAACTTAAGGCGGCTCACTCCATTGTTGCTTCTTCCTTGATTCGAAAGGTCCGGACCAAGCTTCCCTCTAAAGATGCAACATCTTCCGTCTCTCTTAGAGAAATAGCCTACAACAATGGAAAAAAAGTTGCTTGTCATTTTCTCATTTAAAATTTGCTCAACTGGCCAGATATGCAATCTCTATTGTTTGGCTAAAAAAAAAGTTTGCAAAAAATACAGAGTACAACAATATGGTGCATTTATAAAAGGCAGCAATATGATAATTGGACCTTGCCATCTGGAGACATCAAAAGCATCTCCAAATGTCAGATATTCTAGATCCATGTTACTATAGCTGATTATCTGAATCTGGTTACAAATATGACACCACCACTTTTTGGAGTGGGCATCCAATATATCCTAAAAACAAACAATGTTGAAGCATATAAAGCAATACCTACTTAAAAGCATCATTGGATGGAGGCGGGCCGTCGATTTTGCGTCTGAACGGGTATTAGTTTTAGGCAGTGGGTTAAGGATACGACGTGTGCTTTCGGAATTTCATGTGCTTTAGATGTTTAAGTACAAAGGATAATGCTCAATATCTTAAAATATCGGGACATAAAGGCATTAGTATGATACATACGTATAAGACAGTTGCCATAGGATCTGTGTAAAATAAAAGGATGACATGGTTTTATGGCCTTAAGCACATTTAAGCTTCTAATTTATTACAAACTCAAGCTTGCTTCATAACATTTTGAATCCATAAACTCCTGAATAATAGTCAAACCCACACAAACATACCCGTTTCAGCCCATTTCAACACCCGTTGCAGTCCCTATTTTAGCACCCAAACGGACCCGTCTTAGGCCTGAATCCCACACCCATTTCAGTCCATAAATTGAACCATGTTAACCCTCATTTCAACCACCAAAGACACCCAATTTAGCCACATTTCATCACCTAAACACGTAAGTACCATATTTTGGTTTCCAACTTCTATAAATGTAACTGTGTATGTATGTGCGATATTGGAACCCAACACCTTTGCAATATTTAAGCAAGAGAATAGATTCAAACCTGAGACCAGTATGAAACACAATTTCAGTGACGAACCGTTCTTGTCTGCAAATAAAGAAAAAAAATGAAAACCATGTTAGCCATATTTTTATGCGGTATAGGTAACGTATAATCAAAATTTGTAACAATATCATAAAGTTAAAACTTAAAACTGGACGCCTTTTATTTAGCATGACCAAAAGCTTGGAAGTAATAAGAATTAAAATGGTAGCATAGATCTCTATCTGTATTTGAATAGGTAAATGGTAGGATAGATACTGACCTTGAAACTCATGTAAATGGTAGTATAGATATCTATTTAGCTGAGGCAATTAGTGTTGGTGTGAGGCTCGGGTATTTTTTTAAGTAGAAAGTGGGTCATTTTTTTCTTTGTTTCGTTTTTGTGTCTTGCAAGCCCGTTAGTGCTGGTGTGGGGTCGGGTTCTGTTTGCCGCCGTTTTGTGTTAAAAAAAAGGAACGATAGGAAAAAGGTAGGTGTTCGTTTGCCTTGCTGTTGTGTAACAAAAAAATCACGTAGTGCTAAAAATGTAAATGAATATTAAGCATCATCAATATTAAAACCTTTAACTACAACTACTTTATAATTTTATATTTTGTACTGAGGGGCATGGCTGACCTGTGATATGCATATGTATACAGCATAAATTTTGTACTGAAATATTCATGGGCAGTTGTAATTTATCAAGAAAATTAACAAAGAAGTAGGAAACCTTGTGTAGGCCGCGTTGTAGGACTCGTTAGGGCCTGTGCATTCTGGACGGTTCTCGATGAAGAGCACATACGAACTGGAAAAAATAAGGCAAATGTTGTGCGTATAAACAGAATATGCTATCATATTGCATACAGTGAACCTGCACCTGCAGTAGCTATCCTTGAGGTTGATGACGTCCTTCTCTGAAAAGCTTCAATTTGCGATTCAGTTCGCCCTTCCATAGCTGTTCCTCTTGAACATGTGGCACACGGGTCTGATATGCCTGGAATGACAGTAAAAATTTACCAAAACTGATTTTGACCAACATATTTTTTAGCAACTATGCAAAACAGGCATTCAACAATTGTGACGTAAAGGCTTTTACAACAATTGAGTCAATAACATCGGATATACAGGAAAGTGATTTAGAAAATGTGTAGTTGGACAGGGAGCAGAGTTGAAATACCAATTTGTAACTTTTTTTTTTTTTCTTTTGGGTCCGTACTTTGGCAAAAAATTTTGAACTTTAGAATCACATATAGAGGTATTATATAAATAGATAAAGGCAGGTCACTAACGGCTGCGTAACGGTGATGGATGCTTCTCTCCTAAATCATGTCCACCACTCCACCTACAATGATGGGAATGTAAAGAGATTAATAAGCAGTAACTTATATCTACCTAAAGTTTTACTACGGATGTGATAGTACCGCCGGACATCTGCGCGTGCCTCCTTTTTCTAGCACCATACTGAGGCCGGTTCGGGATTGCATTTTCAAATATATCTGGGCTTGAGGCTGTATCAACCGTGGCTGCAATTGTAAGGAATAAGAGAAACAAATTATGAGAAGTCTGTGCTAACATGTGCTAACATTTGAAACTGAGTAAAAAATCTAAAAGGAATTTCACCTTCGGTTGAAGCCACTCGTTTTTCCACGATTTTTTGTTGTGCAAGTGTTTGAGTGCTTGAGATGGTATCGTGAACATGCTTAGTGTGTGTGTAAACCGGTACTCCTTGAGGCTCCAAATTACCAGCGGGAGTGACCACATCGTTGTGTGTCATTGTTATCGACTCCAATCATGTCCATCTACAATTATAGGAACATAAAGAGATTAACAAAGTGACTTTCATTCTCTTTTTAACAAATTAAAAAGAGAAAACTCATCAAATGAAAGTCACTTTTTAAGTAACAAATATAAGATGAAATTAACTGCAACTGTCACACCAATAGTGCAATTCAAGACTTTGTCATTTATGTTTTAACTAAAAAAAATTAGATAAATTCTACTTTCTACAAATGTTAATATAAATTAGATTAACAACTACTTATATAAGAATTTGATTGAATCTATAGTTGAGCTACCCATATTCGGTAACTCCATTTTTCTATTTAATAGTGTGTATGTCCTCATCTTTATTGAATCAATTAGTTTGCGTGTACTTACTCCATACACCCGCACCTACAGAAAAGCTTAAACCGATCTTAATTTTTCATACGCTAAAATGCGCGTTGACACATCCCGCCGCAACGCACGGAGTGTAATTTCCTCGTTCCTTGTACATACATAGGTGAGTAATCGCGCATTAGGCGGTGTATAGTTTTGATAAAATCCAATTGCGGTGCCAGTGCGTCGATATAAATTTAAGCCCAAATAAAACATGATAATTAGAATTTAAATAAAAAAATACCATTATATCCTTGTTCTTGTCATTTCACGTAATTACAATATCTAACATTTTTTTATAAAGAAAGAGAGCAATATCTTCATTAAAAATGACGGACAAATATTGTATCCATTAAACTTTTACTCCCGTAACAAAGATCATATATCTTTGTTTCTGGGAATGACAAAACATTCCACATGAAGTCATGAAGATATGTGTTTTAATTTATTTCCGGCACCAAGTATTACCAGGAGGTTCACGTTAAAGATTAGATGTTTTGAAGCATTAATTCATTCAAGCCATCGTCAATAATTCTTACTATAACTTATAATGATGTAAATCTCAAAGTTAGAAAGCTTACGACAAACACAATCTTCTCAAGCAAATCATCAAACGCATGGTAGGCACCAAATCTGCCAAAGATATTTATAACAAAACACAATAACAAAAGTCAATCCCAAAATCATAACGAAACCCCTAGATTCATATATTTTCACAAATCATCAAAAACCCACAAATCAATAATCAACACAATAAAATCAAAAAACTCCAACGATTTCGTACCTGTCTTCGAGTTCCACAATCATCACCTGAATCAAGACGATTTATGACCCCTAACCGACCACCACAGCCTCACCACCGGATGGAGGTGATTTTATCATCACGCTGGGAATGAAGAGGTCCGTCCACAAATATGTGTACCACATAAATCTTATCTATTTGAAGGTCGAGAAGCTTCAGTGGGCCAATTCTGTGGGAAACATGGGCAAACGGGACCAAATCGATCATCTCAGCAACACTGGTTGTGGATTCGGTTTGATGGATTTTCATGGAACACTGTTTTATATCTAGGGTTTGATAAAGTAATATGCTGGAACGAAGGTAGTAGTTATAAAAAATGGGTTGGATCAGTGGGTTAGGAAAATGGGCTAAGGATGTTGGGCTGTGATTTTTTGGCGGGAAAAAAAATCGGCATTTTTGGGACGCAAAACGGCGACGTTTTGTTTCTCTTTTAAATAAAGTTATAATATGACCTCTAGATTAAACAAAGGATTATTATTATAATTGATTGATTGATTAGAAAATGTTCTAGCGTTGGACTACATATTTGTCATCTTATTCAAATATTCGAGTTGTGTAGTAATTTGATACGTGTAGATACCGAGACAGCTGTTTTTTTCCAAGTATTTTATGTAGAATAAGTATGTTTGTTCAATTTTAAGAGGGGGTGTGGTCACTAACCTCCTGCGCCAAACTAATGTGGCAAGGCTTTAATTTGGCTTTAACCAAGGCCAAGCTAACATGTCACTCTCCTTGCAGCAGCAACAAAAAAAAATAATAATAATAAATAAATAAATAAATAAAAAATAAAAAAATTAAGAGCTTGGCTTGCGCCAAAGAGAACACTTTTTTTTGTTTTTTTCAATTGGTTTTTTGTATTTTAATTGAGTATGGTTGGTCTCAAAAGTGCGATTTTGACTTGAGTGATTAGTGAAAGGGTATTCTGGTATGTGAATGATAAGGGAAGTGAAAAGATAAAATGTTGGGGTGACTCTTTGGCTTGAGCCACCATCCCTAGTGCTCTTACCATCAGACCGGGGAGGGGGGGGGGGGGGGGGGTAAGTTGAACTGTGTGATGCTACTTGAGCAAATTATAATCATAAAGTTTAAAAGTTTAATGAATCTATTTTCTTTACGATTCTTGCCATTTTTTTTTTTTTTTTTTTTTTTTTAACCTTGATATGGTTTCTGACCTTTTAGCCGACTACTTTTCGGTTTTGAACCCACCGTCACACAGACTCAAACCGGGTAAAGCATTCCCTTTTCTATAGGTTATCATGGCCACTTCAAGGTTGTTTGCACTTATAAGAAATTGAACTTGAGAAATCACACATCATTGAGTGATAATCATAAGTTCTTTTGCCACTAGGCCACAACGAGCAAACAAAAAAGCTATTCAGTCATAAAGTTTAAAAAAAAAAAAACTTGTAAGGAGGTAAAACATACAAACACCAAAACACTAACAAGTTCACCGGGGTATTGGGAAGCTTGAAAAGCTAATTATTGGTGGGAAAGCTACTCTCATGGATTATGATGGTCATTCTCTTAAAAAGGTTGATTATCCAGGTAATAAAAAGGAAGCTAAGGTTGATGGGTCTCAAAAGACAGTAATGTATCACAAGAACCACTTGTGAGTGTTGTAAAAGAGAAGGTGCAGGTCGCGGCTAGTAAGCCTAGTTCTTCTTTTTTCTCAATCTACTTCTTCTACTAAGAGGGTTAACCCATTCTCTAGGGTAGGAGAGATTGTTGATTTCGACAGTGATGAGGAGGAGGTTATTAACACTTTTGATGAGTCACTGAACCTATTTGGTGGTGGTCCAGAAACGGAGCTAGGAACAAATATGACTGGGTGCACAATTTTTTTTAACTGTAATAAATAGAGTTTAAGATGCACTAAATAACACTAAAAACACATTTCGATGGACCGATGTCATTTAAGATACATTCGGGAAAAATCGATGTTTTTTTCTTAAAATTAACACTAAATCGAAAAAAATCCATAAGTGTCAAGGGCACTCTCGGGACCCCCTAGCTCCGTCCCTGGGTGGTCATGAGCTTGAAGATGATTATGATGACTATGCGGATCATGTCTACGAGCTTTCAGGAAAATTAGATACTTTTAATGACATGTATGATATCAAGCTCTAATGTTTTGGTAGGAAGTAATTTTGTTTTTGTATGAGTCTAATGTTATCTTATAAGTAGAGGTTTATTTTCTTGTCTAGAGAATATGAAGTATCTTGTTATGTAAGCTTTTTCGCCTATGTAACGAGCTGAGATATGAGATTCACTTATATCCTTTATACTTAAACATTTTTTGGAGTAATATATATACAGGGTCTTTTGACCTTTTATCCAACAAAACAAGTTCACCGGTCAAAACCACCCCTCAAAAAGAGACGTAGAACCTAGCGAAACAACCTAAAACAGCCCGACAAATCCAAAGACACCTAAAACCCGATAAACGAACAACTCCACAATTCTCACCAATTTTAAGTTGTCTATTTGAGTTAGTGATGTTATAAAAGTTTGTATATAGCAAAAGAGATGTCTCCCCTCCTCCTTGTGGACTACCTCATTCCCATCAATCCCAAAAATTCCTTGTGTTCTATATTTTTCATGATGTGGACTAACTTACATATCAATATATGGTAGCGTTGCATTAAACATATATGCATTTCTTGTTTTGTGTTTCTCATGGGATATATTGAACACCAGCATAACATTTTCGTTCTATGTGACAGAAAAAGGAAATGAGAGCATATATTATATTCCTGGGATGTCTTCATTGAAAGTAGCAGACATTCCAGAGGTATTTCGTGGCAGATTTCGACATACCACAGACGGAATAGTACCCAATATTTTCTCCGGTATGGCACCTAATCTTATTTCTACAACCAAAAAAGCAGATTATGTACTAATATCCACCACCTACGAGTTAGAATCTAAAGTCATTGATGCCCTTAGAGCCAGAATAAATATACCTGTTTATACATCTGGACCCAATATACCTTATTTGATCCCAAATCAAACCAAACTAAATCCATCGTCACATGAGCCATTTTATTTAAAATGGCTAGAGTCCAAGTCTCCAAGAACCGTCTTGTACGTTTCGTTGGGTAGTTTCCTAATAGTATCTAGTGCTGCAGTGGACGAAATCGTGGCAGGTTTAACACAAAGTGGTGTTAACTTTTTGTGGGTTGCCAGGGGTGAAACTGTTAAGTTACAAGAAATGTGTGGTGAAAAAGGGTTGGTAGTGGAATGGTGTGATCAACTAAGGGTTTTGTCACATTCTTCGATAGGAGGATTTTGGACACATTGCGGGTGGAACTTGGTGAAAGAGAGCGTGTTTTCGGGCGTGCCAATGTTGACTTTCCCGATACAGTTTGATCAACCACTAAATAGTAAAGCAATCGTTGAAGATTGGAAGATCGGGTTAAAGATGAGGAAGGAGGTGGAAGTTTTCAAGAGAGACAAGATTGCTGAGCTTGTTAGACAGTTTATGAATTCAGAGAGTGTCGAGAGGATTGAGATGATGGAAAGGTTGAAGAAACTTCAAGATATTTGTCAATCGAGTGTTACAGAAGGTGGATCGGCTTACAAAGATCTTCATGCTTTCGTTAGAGACAATAAAATGAACCCACATAACTATTAAAGTATGTGTAGAATTCATCTTGCAGTTTCAAAATACCAGTAGAGTAGTAATGATTTGGGTAATAATCACTAAAATATAGTTTCTCATTTTGTTGCTGTCGTTTGAATTGTAAATCGTCAAAATTTTCGGTCAAAAGTATATATCATCTATGTAATTTGGATGGTGTTGCTTAACAATAGTAAACTGGTTGAGTTGGATATTGGTCATAGAGGTAGCTCGGATAAAAGGAACACAAATTTTAAACTTAAATAACGTTTTGTTGAAGACTAGAAGTTGACGATTTTAAACTGAGGCGTGTGAAATGATGACATGTGCACGGTGCTAAAGAAGATATGAAATTGTAATATAATGTTGTAATAGCCTAATAGATAGTATGAGATACACTCATACACTATATCAGGGGAAGAATTACATCCTGGAACCTCGATAAAACTTTGTTTCGGAGTGCTAATTATAGTAAAAAAGAAATTACGAAGTTTTTCAAAATGCACCCGTTTCTAAAAATTATGTTCCTAGTTATAGCCTACGTAGTCTATAATATGTAACAACTAGCTCA
Source organism: Artemisia argyi (assembly GCA_030686995.1). Taxonomy (NCBI): domain Eukaryota; kingdom Viridiplantae; phylum Streptophyta; class Magnoliopsida; order Asterales; family Asteraceae; genus Artemisia; species Artemisia argyi. The sequence goes on from CM060707.1 coordinate 54,009,397, forward strand.
TAACCCGTGTTAAACACGGGCAGTTTAAATAAATAATCGAAGTTGAAAGAATATATACGTGAAATAGAATTTGGCAATTTTTTAGTAGAGCAAATTAGGTGAAAACGAACAAATCAAATATATATATATATATATATATATATATATATATATATATATATATATATATATATATATATATAAAGAAATCCAATATAGCTACCAATATAACTCAACTTGCATCCTTCATTGAGACAAAGAAATTCATTAGATACTTATCATCATATTCATCTAATCTAACCGGACTTCAACTTAAAGAAATTCATTATAACATATTAGTAATATGTCTTCAGTCTAAAATACTAAATTGCACTAAAAGAAACAAAAGTAAACAAAGGTCTGCTATCAAATGAACGACCATTGTTGCCATTGAACTTTTATAAAACCCAAACCATAATACATATCGATAGCAGTAAAGACACTACTATCTCTAATAATTAAAAAAAAAAAAAAATAGCTTCCAGTCATCACTTTATGCAAACATTCTACACTGATTAAAGCCATCTTGCAACAACATATCAAAACACAAAGCAGTTTCATACAATATCCCAATGGGGCAATTCTACAAACGGCCCGGTCGCTCTGAAGGGTGGATTTTTTTGGACCCTCTTTGGTTGGTTTCTTGAAATAGCCCGAGCGACTAGCGAACTTAACATAAATGCGACATGTGACACCACAAAAAGTAGTGCTTAATCATTTGTGTAAGACTAAAGTAGGGGTTACTTTTGTGCTACTTATCAATAGCGACTTTCAAAACTTCGAGAGACCTTCTATTTTGTCATTTTCCCCCCAAATAGTCAAACTTCGATAAATATTATTTTATTCGTTTTGACCCTTCCTAATGTCGAGCAACCTAGCGAAAAGTTTTAAGCGACTTACGACTTGTCACCTTTTTGTACTTTACCCATCACCCTATTTTTGTACCTTTAAAACATCTTTTTATTTAAAAATCTTATTAAAAACATTTTTTAAACACTTTTTTAATCCTAATTATCCCGCTAATTTATAAAAAAAATTTAGCGACATTTTTTATCTTCCCGAAATTTGGAAAATTGCTCTTTTTAAGTGCATTTAATTTTAATTGCATCCAAGTTTACTACCCTTTTCACCCTAACATTTTCCCTATTTATTCAACCACCTAACAACAATTAGGGTAAATCAACCTATATCTAATACATAATCTCACACACACTTCTAACTTTTTCCTATGGCTGCTACACCAAATTTGAACGAGATCAAAGAGGCCTATGGCTTATATGATCTTGCTGATTGCTACAAGTTTCTATTTAGTCATAACAAGGCAGATGATTTAGGGATTTTGGATCGTATGGGACAGGAGCGCGACCAACTTGTGGCCATCATGGAGAAATGGGAGCAGGACATGAATGAGAGTGATTCCTAATTTGGTCCTTTCCACGAAGTGGCTACAGATGGTCATGACTGCCTTTTTGAAATGCAGATGGCGGATAGGAGGAAGTTGGAGCTGTTGACTGAGCATCTTGTGGTGTGCCGTGAAGCAGCCCAGGCCAAAGATGGGTTTATTGACAAGATGACTTATGAAGAAGGTGAAAATGATGGTTAGGTTGTCTTTGTTGGTTGTATTTTGTCTTTTGATATTATGATGGTTCTTTTGTGTCGTATGTAATGAACTTAAAGTTTATTGTGATCTTTGGTTGTATTTATCATCAACTTATCAATGGAAATGGTTTATGTTACTCTTCATTTGTCCCTTGAGATTATCATTTTGTACATTGAGATTTTCCATCAATTCATTTGTCCCTTCACTGTCCTCATCACTTCGACCTGTGTAACCTGGTCCGAGAGGTGAATCTTGGGACATAAACTCAATATCCAACCTAGTTGGATCATCTGAGCCCCATGTATTTTTCGGTTGGCTAGGGTTACCTTCACTTGTTTCAGATTCATGTGAACCTTCAACATTAGAAGTTGCCTTGGATTGGGTCTTATTGATGTTACCATTGTCCTGCTCTGCATCTAAGCTAGTAGCAGTAGTGGCAGCCCTCACCAACATGTCCTCTCCAACACCTAGGACAGCCTCATCTGGTACATTCATCTTAACACTAGCTTGAGGTAGCTTAGTGTTCTTTTTGGCTTTCCTACAGGTATAGACTATTTTGGGTTGTGAGGAAGAAGCTGCAAAATTAGGTGTGGGATGGGAATCAGTTTGTGTACCTGATCCGTCACCCTGAGTTTTTTGTACCAATTGCACCATATAAGGCAAAAGAGCTGTACAAATCTAGGATAAAGCAAATAATTTCCAGACTCTTTGATACTTTTTGCCATACCTTCTAAAATCATGTTTGAAAAATTAAATGGGTCTCATTTGCTCAAACATATCATAGCAGATGCTATGACAGTGCTGAACTCATTCCAGCCAGATGTTTTAGGACTCAAACAATGCAAAAGAGTATGTACTAAAAACTTCCAATGAGAACAGAGAAGCCCTTTTTGAAATTTTAAACCATTATTTTACTTCTCATATCCCATGTCTTTTAAACTAGCAAAAATAGCAGAATTAACAAGACACTTAGTCTCTATTTCATCATCAAAGATAAGAGTTTCTCTTATTGAAGATTCAGTGACAAGCACTCGTTGACCATCTACCTTTGCCTTAATATGTTTTACCTCATTAATTGTTTTGACTTTAGCGGTAAGTCAAAATTGTTTAATGTAGGAAGTGAATATGGTAGGGTTCACAGTTAATGCATACCTTATAGAAGTAGCATTGATGAAATGAACCATCTATGTGAATCCTTCAGGAACCACTGATGCATCCAGAAGTGCAACACTATTGTGACTTTCAGCCCATTTGTGTGTCAATTCTATGAATTAGGGTTTGGGGAATTGGGGCTTTTTGATTTAGATTATGATTAGAGGGTTAGGGTTTCTGAAAACTTTAATTGTGAGCGCGTAAAACTTGTTGTGATATCCAATTTGTGTTTTAAAAACCTTTTGGTGGAAGTTACATAACCACCCTCATGCTTGGAGAAAAACCAATTTCAACCAGCAGTAGAATCCCCTGTTTCCCATGGCAGTAGAACCTAGAAGTAGAATGACTTTAATTAAGTCAAAAGTAAAAAAGTCAAAGGTTCTTCTAATTAACTCCTTATCACCAACCAAACATTTACTCTTCTTAGGGTTAATTTTTGTATAACTTTATCATTTTTATAGTAGTTAGCATAGTTTGTTTTCTGTTTGTACTAACAATTTTGTCAACAAAGTTCAAGTCAAACAAAGCACAATAAAAAGAAAATAACTCAACCATAAGAGAAAAGTTGCAATTTTATTCCTTAATTATGAATTGCAGCATTACAAAAGAAGAAACTTCATTACTTCAAAAGCCTAAACTACTACTCCATAGGCCTTTTGCCCTTATCCTTCAGACCAGGGATGCTCTGCTGCACACCTTTCTTCTGGACACCTTCCCACAATCTTGGGCATACCAATCCTAGAATCTGCTTGGGAGGCTTGTCAAGAGGAGATTGAGATGGCTGAGTAGTTTTAGGCACAAGTATTGGCCTAAACTTTGATGCAGCATCCTCAAGTGCTTCCTGAAACGCCCTTGTCAATTTATCTTGCTGAATATGGGCAAGATCTTCTAGAAGAAAAGGAGATGGAGGATTTGCCGAAGCATTAACATCGTGCCTCTTCTTCCGAGCTTGTTCCTTGGTCCTACATCCTTTTCATGGTTTGTAAACACGTGGTGGTAGTTCAATAGGTGATTCAGAGAAATCACTAGATGAATCGGATGAAACATCAATGATCTCATGGTTAGGGTTCATGGTTGCTGCTGATTGGAAGTTTTGATGTTTAATTAGGGATTAATAATTTCATTGGTGTGTTATGGGGATTTTTAGCCCTATTTATAAGCTTGGTCAAACTCATTTGAGAGAAGTTAATGCACTTTTAATGTTAGTCGGTAAAAGATAAAGATATTTACTGATGAGACGAAAAGTGTACCGCTTTTAGGGGGTCATTTAAGCCCAAAGTCGAGATTATTTGATCAAATATTGCCCAAAATCGTTCCTTTTGTCATTTTAGGTACTTTTGAGAAGAAATCTGGAAAATGAAGCATTTTGGACATTTTTGGAGCAAAAAAGTGAAGAAAACGACAAAGTCTCCAAATCATACTGTAAACAGTACCTGACGGCGTCGGGATTTGCACGTGACGCCGTCATTCATTGATCAAGAGGTGGATAATCAAGTTATATGTGACGCGCCAGAATGTTTTTGGAGGATTTACACGTGACGGCGTCACCAAGGCCATCACGTACAAAATGCAAGAGACGGCCAAGAGATTGTTTACACTTGACGGCGTCAGAATTGGATCTAGGCAATATGAGTATTCTTATGGTGGCGAGTTGACGGCGTCAGAATTTACTCTTGACGCCGTCAGACTCAAAACTCTATATATAGTTTTTGATTTTTCATTCATTGGGTGCAACTTTGAGAGGAGAACTTTGGGAGAAACCCTAGACGAATTTTACCTTATTTTTAAGGGTTCCAAACCCTTGTTTCATCCATGTTCAATTGAAGATAAGTTTTCCAACAATCATTCAATATGTCTATGTGTTGTTTGATTATATCTTATGCTTGTCTTTACTTTAACATGCTAGGCTAGGTTTTCTCTGTGTTTGCTTAGATGTAATGAAACTTAGTTATTGATTATTGGTTGGTTGTTTGTTTATAATTGGTGTGCATGAATGATTTCGATGTTAGGCTTAAAAAAGCTGGCAGACTTCTAATTGGTAACTTGCTTGAACGTCTTAAGAAACATGATCGGATGTGTACTACGATAAATTGGTTATATTTAATGCATAAGTAACTACTAAGGAGGCCATGTTAAGAGCTAGTAGTCGGCTCGACATAGGAAGAGGTAGAAGCTTATAGAGTTAGGGAAGATCGTACACGGCCCTACGAACGGTATTAAGGAATATAACCCATCATCCATGCAATTGTAACAAACTAATCAACTAGTAAAAGATAGCTAGGGAGTAGTGAAATCTAAGTAAACACATTTTCTCTTATTATTGTTTGTCTCCACATTTACTTTAGTGTCATTTTATTTTATTTGCATTTGTAGTTAATTGGGTTAGTTGACTAGCAACTAATCCCGCCCACTCTTCCAAAAGCCGAGATTTTTACTTGCTTTCCTTAAAATATAGAAATACAAAAAGAATCATCCCTCACCTCTAGACCTAGTGTAATTGAGTTTTAACCCTAGCGAACACTATTCTTTAAGTTGAACGATCAATCCCCCGGTACTTATCACTATACTATACTACAACGGTCAGGTACACTGCCTGGTGGGGATTGCAAGCTTCTCAAGATCCCTTGAGAGGTAAAACCTTTCGCAAGGTTGCAAAACCACGCATCAAGTTTTTGCCTGGTGGGGATTACTGCTATTAGTATTTTTAGAAAGTTGTTTAATGTAGTGATATGATTTGATTTTATATTTATTGTAGAATTAGGGTTCCTTATGTATATAAAAGGAACACATGCTTATGTTTATTGACACACTTGAAGAAAAACATTTTTATTAGATCCATAGAGGATCATTGTTAATTAGAAAAACCCTGTGAAACTTTGATTGTTATTATTGTTATTCCGCTGTGCAAATCATCGTTTCTATAATCCTAGATTGGGCTTAAACGATCATTCACATAAGTCAACTACAAACTACCTAAGAGTTGCACTATCCTATTGTGACCTAAAGTAAATTAAGAACAACTAAAGTGCCAAAAACAAGGATCTACTAGAAAACAGTTGAACATGAAAAGCATTTTAGGAACCTACCACAACTCCTTTGAAAACAGTTAGAACTAACAGATTTAACTTGAAAATTGCTACTAACTGATAACTATAACTAGTCTAAATTGAAAAGAGTGACAAAACAGTTTTTAAATACTCAAAATACCTTGTGCCAAACACCCCTTAAGGGGATATCTGATATGGTTTTCAAAGGGAGATGCAAGTTTAGAACCTAGTTTTGACAGGTAAATGATACAATTAGATTATTAAAGGCTAAAGAAGCATACGTAACTTGAAAATAAGCAGTTGAACTGCTTATTGCTACAGTAAACAGGTATATATATATATATATATATATATATATATATATATATATATATATATATATATATATATATATATATATATATATATATATATATATTGAAATGAAAACAGTGAAGAAAGTTGACTACTAGATTACTAATGTTCCATAGACTATGATGTAGCTTACAAACAACAGCAACTCAGAATTTAAAATTGCAATAATGTAAGAGACTATAAAGAAAAAAAACTGTATAACTTTTATAAATTTGATAAAAACAGTACAAAGAGATTTTTATAACTAAAAGAGTCTTAACATTAAAACTGAACTAAAAACCCTACTACTTGACTTCCAAAGGCTTACAACATCTTAATCTATGTATACTACTCTTCAACTAGGGTTTGGTCTTGTTTCCTCTTTGTCTTCTTTGTATTGTGTTACTTCTGTGAGAGGAAAAGTGAGCTGGATCACTTGTGCTTTCTTGAGATCAATTCACAACCCTAGGATTACTTTAGGAATCATCACAACCCTTAATTGTATTTTTGGCGCCCAAAGTGGTGTGGATAGGTGACATGGCAGTGGATACCCGTGAGGGTTGTCTTGGAGATGGAGAAATGGGGAGCTTTTGAGGTCTTGGGAAGATGGTGGAGTATAGCAGGAGGTTGAGTGGAGGTGGGGGGAATACCTGGAGGGTAATAAGGATGAAAGGGATGAAGGGGATGACTGGTTTGACTGGTCAAAAGACAAGGGTGCGTTTGTGATTGTAACTGGGCAAGGTTATGGATTGGGTTGTAGTGAGATGGTTTGAGGTGTTTTGGGCTTTGGAGTGGTGTATGGGCTGGATTGAATTGGTTTAAGTTTAGTATTAGGTTTTTATTTTTAGGTTTAAATTAGTATTAGTTTAGGTAAAATAAAACTGTTTTTGTAAAAACAATTTTTTTATAATAATAATAATAATAATAATAATAATAATAATAATAATAATAATAATAATAATAATAATAATAATAATAATAATAATAATAATAATAATAATAATGAAAAATAATAATAATCATAATAAAAATAAAGATTAAACTTAAAATTAAGATAAAAGGTTTTTGACAAAAAGAAAATATTTTTGAAAACGGTTTTTGGGAGAGGGGTTTTAAAAAATGATTTTTTGTTTAAGCTCGGGATAAAGGGTGGTTTGGGAATTTGGTGTCGGGTCGAGGGTATTTTGGCAATTTTTGGGTTAAGGTTAAGGATCAAATGGTGATTACGGGTTTTGGGTTTGGTTTACCACACTCCCCTCAAAGTCACATTCACGGGATTGACTTTTCCTTTGAATTTTCGTCATTTTCTTCGATATAAGATCATTTTGTGTCGAGTCGATCCGGTAATGCTTCATTATGCTCCGTTTCCCATCCAAGCTCCGGCTTTTGACAATTTTCCAAATCTCGTGCTCGTTTTTGTCTTTTTGGCCTCAATTATGCCTGTTTTTGCAATATTCGTTCCTGCACGATCACAAACACAAAAACACGGTATCTTTGGCATTTTTGGTTAGTTTTTTGGTTGTTTTTTGTCTTAATTTGGCCAGAAAAAGGTGTGTAAATAAGTACACACCAAAATCCCCCAGACTAAGATATTGTCGTGTCCTCACGCAATGGGATCAATTCACGCACTACGAGATAAATAAATTTCATAAATCTTTTTACTAACTTTGAAGAAGTAGCAAAATGTTCAAAAGAGAGTACAAAATCATTTATTCCTGAGAACGCCCCGTTTTCCTTTTTATTTCCTACACTAATATTTATGTACTTCTTACACTTATTATGTGACAGGATGTTTGACTTTCATCATTTTTCAATAACGTTTAGGGTCACAGTGTAGGAAACACAGCTCAGAGAGAAGTGTCCATACGGATAGAATTCATCATCCCTGATTTTTCACGAGTTCCCATGCTAAACGTAAAAACAAAGTCATAGCTTAATTACAAGTTAGTTGCTAACACTACTCATCGAAGTTACTTGTGTAATAACTTATGCCTCCCATTTTCCTATTTTCCTCTATTTATTTTATTTTTGGTGAGAGATGAATTTCTTCATATTTTCTCGTTTTGATAATTTTTATTCCGATAAAGATACCATATTAAGGCGCTAAGTAGTTTTCTATCTTTTCTCGAGAATCGCTGCTTTAAAAATGAGGTCCACATCAAGGAATTGGGATTCATATAGACTCATAAACAGTAGTTGAGGAGAAATACATGTGCACCTCATGTATCTGGCCTAGGACCCTGCACATGCACCTCACGCGCCATCAACTTTTGTCTAACACTTAAGCACTAATCACTCTTATTCATTTTTTTTGATGAAATAACTTTTCCTACATAAGATGGGGTATTTTCACTCTAGACATTCCTGAAATGAGGACCCAAAGGTTTTAGATCAAGACCTCACATATTTCCAAAAAGAGGTTCAAAGTCCCGTTTTTAGAATTGCAGCTCATAGAATTTATTACATGACCTTGATTTGTACCCAACTTTTAAAAAAAGGATTCTCTTAAGAAGATAAAGAACTAAGTTTCGTTAGAACATAATGTATTTAATTATTCTTTCACAGATATATAAGGTGAGGCAATTTTGTGGGAGCGAAAAGCCACAAGTACCTACGATGAGCTCTAAAGAGAACTAACTACTCCATGTTTAGCATCTAACTTCTAAATAAACTCTATATTAGTAGCTCGCTGGCACGAATATTTCGACGCTTCAACTAACGGATGGTCACTAGTGCACTTCTTGGCTCGCTAGCACGTTATTTGCATAACGGATGGTCACCAAGTTGCACACTAGCTCCCTGGCGCGATTATTCAATTAATTTGATACTCGAATGGTCACTACCTAAAGAAATGAGATTCGCTGACGCTTAGCCTTAATGAGTTAAGGGAACAGCTAGGGCTCAATGCCCGGTCAAGTCAAAATTTCTATTCCTACTCTACCCAGCGGAAAGTCAAACAAGATGTCAAAACTTATTTTATTTTTGCGAGAATTTTCAAAATTTTCTCACTTTTTTGTACTTTTCTGATCATTTTTTCATTTTTTTTAAATTTATCGATAAAAACGGGGTTGCATGAGTAAACGGCTATATGAAAATGCAAGTCAAATCAAATCGAAGATACCCCCAGACTAAAGTTAAACATTGTCCTCAGTGTTTCAAAGGCGAGGGTCATCCTACGTAACATCTAAGGCCGTTTATTAATTATGCCAAACGATAACGTTAGTCAATAAGATTTTTGGATTCCAGACTTATTTGGGCACCGATGAGTGAGTGGAGTAAAGATAAAACACGAGCACGAGAGTCTCCTGATACGTGGGAATCACACCAGGCTTTACCTCTCGAGGGATCTCGAGAAGCTTACAACCCCCACCAGGCAGTGTACCTGATCGTTGTAGTATAGTATAGTGACAAGTACCGGGGGATTGATCGTTCAACTCAGGAATAGTGTCGCTAGGATTAGAAAGCCTAAAAACTAGGTCTAGAGGTGAGGGATGATTCTTTTTGTATTTTTATATTTTTATAAAAGCAAATAAAATCTCGGTTTTTGGAAGAGCGGGCGGAATTAGTTGCTAGCCAACTAACCCAATAACTAAAGATGCAATCAAAATAAAATAACATAAATGAAAATAAAGCTAATTAAACTAATGTGGTATGAACAATGAAAGGGAAAGTTGTGTTTACTTAGGTTTTATTACTCCCTAAATATCTTTTACAGGTTGATAGTTTGTTACAATTGCATGGATGACGGGTCGTATTCCTTAATACTAGTCGTAGGGCCGTGTACAATATTCTCTAACTCTATAGGATCCTACTTCACTCCTATGTCGAGCCGTTAGAAGCTCCTAACATAGGATCATTAGAATTCTCCTACGCATTAAATACAACGACAAATCATAGTACACCTCTGATCATGTTTCTTAAGACGTTCAAGCATGTTACCAATGGAAGTCTGCCAGTTTTCTTAAGCCTAACATCGAATACAATCATCCGTAACAACTATAAACAAACAATCAACCCATAATTAACATCTAGGTTTCACTACATCTAAGCAAATACAAAAGAGATCTAGCCGAGCATGTTAAATTGAAGACAAGTGTAAGATACATTCAAGCAACACATAGACATATTGATTGAATTGAAAGAGTACTTATCTCAAGTTGGCATGAAAAGTTCAAAGGGTTGAAACCCTTGAAAAAGCTGGAAAAATTCGACCTAGGGTTTCTCCTTCAAAGTTGCACCCTCAAAGTTACACCCTAATGAATAAAAATTGCAAAAATATATATAGATTTTACAGGGTGACGGCGTCAAGAAGAAAATTCTGACACCGTCAACTCGCCGCCCATAATGAAATCGGATTCCCTAGATCCAGTTTTGACGCCGTCATGTGTAAGGTTACTCTGGGCCGTCACTAACATTTGGACCATGACAGCCTATGGTGACGCGGTCATGTCCCTAGTGCAAAACTCTCTAGACCGTCACGGACTTTATCCACTTCCACCTCTTGTATTACTCTTGAAGCCATCACTTGGAAACTCTTGACGCCGTCAGGTACTGTTCCCAGCAAGGAAAATTAAGACTTTGCCATTTTCTTCACTTTTATGCTCCAAAACGTCCAAAATGCTTCCTTTTCCAGATTTCACTCCAAAATTACCTAAAATGACAAAAGAAACGATTTAGGGAAATATTTGATCAAATAAGTTCGAATCCGGGCTAAAATTCCCCCTAAAAACGGTTCATTTTTCGCCTCATCAAATACCCTTACACTTGAGATTTGCTTGTCCTCAAGCAAATGCGCTTTTATTCTAATCAAAATACAAGTTAGGGGTCATTTAACACTAATATAAAAGTAATTACAACAAATAATCGTTCCACTAAAGACCAAAGACAAGCACAGAGGTTATATACTAGCACCTCATAAATAGTGTTTAGATACTCACATCTCTCGAGTGTAAAAGTATATATCACAATATGGAAATGGAAAACATCTCTCACTAGCTGTCATAGCAAAATAGATTACCATAGGCTTGGGAAAGGATCAAACCTCCACCACTTGGCGTAAGCACCTAGGATAAACTATCACAGAGGTCTTTTAAAGGGTTATAACGTTAGGTGTAGGGATATGGAATACACGGTTTTGTTGGATATAGGCAATATTTACTGGTGGCGAGTTAATCATCTTGGTTAATTACATGTACAATATGGCGTTGCTAAGCCAAAACTAGACTCGACTTAAGCTAATAAATGAAAAATAACAAAAACATGAACATAGAATGAAACGGGATGGTAGTCCGTTTTTTTTTTTTTTTTTTTTTTTTTGTGCATACACTATTACCCTACCATCCAAAACAATACATCATAGGGAACATATATTCCCCTTATACTTTAATTTTTACATACTTTACAATAAACTAATCTAATGACTCGAATCAAGATAATAAAAACACTTGGAGTACTTTTAAGATTAACGCACATATGGGGGTAATATATGATGTTCTTCCCCATTACTCCATAACATTAGTACTTTACCCATGAGTCCCAATCGTTCCAAAACAATATGTACAAGATATGACTTGACTTAGCAACCATGTAATCAATTAGATAATTAACTAAGGGTTTAAACAAATAACAATAATGCACTAAAGATGAGTGCATACAAGGAAGGCTAAGGCGACTTGGGTGTACATTTAAGTGGGTTGTAACAAATTCTTCCTTTAAGTAAGATGCTTAAAGTTAGAAACGAAAAGATAGGCTCGGAGGGGTGTACTAAGGGTTTCGTGTACTGAAAATGAGTACAACGCTAAGGTGTAGGAAAAATTAATTGAATTTACTAGCCAAGTAATATGACTTAAATGGTCAAGTAATTATGATACGGGTTTAACGCAAGGGTGATCCTAATGCCTCTTATCATGTAGTAAATCCTACTACACGAATGTAGTCTCACTAGCGGTCTCGGGATGCATCACTAACGCAAGTTCTAGAATCTAAATGCTACTGGTACACTCATAAGCACTAATAGTAAATGCTTTTCCTATCAAATCTAAAGGCGAACCTCACATATTTGGGTGGAAAATTTTTCTGAATGGTACGGTTTTGTACTAGTCATACGACTCCTATCCATGAGACGCTTGCTAAGGCTAAAGTTTCACTCCTAAATGTTTTAAAAAATTTTAAATTTGGCACCAAAATTACACTAACAGGTATTTCTCTTAGTTTTCTTACACACATACCATCAAACAAACTAACTCAAGTGCAAGTGTATCCTATAAGGTATCATCATTTACCCTCCCCTTACACTTAGGATGAACATTGTCCCCAACGTTCAATTAAAGAATGTAAAAGCGAAAAAGGTAAAAGAATGAAATCAAATACTCCCCTGATTCGTTCGGTGTGGATAGTGTGGTAACAAGGTTAGATCTTCCTCCAAGAAAATGAACATTCAAAGCTTCCCTTCCAAAAAAATAAATCATCTTCTTGTCATACATAACCTGTTAAACGTGAGAAAACAAACAAGGCAACCTCGCATAAAATCGGCGGCAATCTATATATAATAACAAATCCTAGAAAACAAATTAAGATATATTGCTTGTGGAATGAATGTTTGCAGATTTCCTGGAGTTTATAAAACTAAAGAATTAACAAAAACTTCAAGACTCCGTTAGAAAAACAAAACTCGCAAAATTTCCAGAGTTTTACTCATGACGCCGTCAGGAATTAATTCCTGACGCCGTCAGAAGGGACCTGCAGAAATTTTTATGTTAAGTTTCTGAAAAATTTCTGGAAAAACTTATGTCCTACTTCCTGGAAAATCCTGCAAAACATAATTATGACTCGATACAAGCATTTGACTCTAACAAATACTAATACACATGTTCATTTAATATTGTGGAGAATCATGATCAATTTCGTTCTTAAAAACATATTTGGGGTTTCCCCTTACACTTATCTTTTGCAAAATACCTTTATATGAAGTTAAGACGAAGTTAAACAATAAAATAAAGCGTTTTCACAATTTAGTTTGAAACATGATCTACCAACAATAAAAATAAAGCATGCATACGGAAGTGAATAACAATCAAACAATTAAAAATCACACAAAGCATGGGTTGCCTCCCAAGAAGCGCTTTTCTTTATTTACGAGTCTTGTAGCTAGACTCAAGATTATGGGCAATGTTGGGATTTATACTTGAGTTGATATTGACAAAATATGAAAGATAAAGGACTTATGATGACAAAGTGAAGAATGCAAAAGACAAAGGACTTGCTTTACAAAGAAGTTATTTCAATATAGTACTTCGTAGTATTTTGTAACACTAGTTCTCTATTATATAAAGAGAATACAGGGAATAGGTTTATTCATTCATGTGTGTCACAATGTAAATCTTGAAAGGTGTGTGTGTGTGTAAACCTAGGGCGTGAGTATGCTTATGCAAACGCCTAGGTTAGTTGATTAGTGTTAAGCCTCACCGATCTTAGATTGCTGTTAGAGTGTAACCGTGCTACACTTGATCACGTAGCATTGGGGCTTTGGTGTATGTTAGAGTAGAGATGATGACGAGAAACCTTGTTAATAATAACAATTGTGTTTTGATTATTCCACTGCTTATTGTTATTGTTATTATTATGTCCTACACAGCCTAGATCAGTTTATAACAATTGGTATCAGAGCTCAGGTGGCTCGTGATCTAGGATCTACAAGGTTTTTCAGTGAAAAGAATAAAAATTCGACTTTGGTACAATTTTTGTATCTTTCTGCAGGTCTGTTTTCAAACGAAGATATCTCCTTCGTTAACTGTTGGATCAGGCTGAAATTTTTACTGGAGGTTCTCAACATATCAAGGAAGAGTTCCACCAGAGGGATCTTCAATCTGAGCTTCTAATAAAAAGATAAAAATTCGTGAAGTATGCTGCAGAAAAAGGTTAATGTTTCGAATTTTTCGGGCTTTTATGATATCAAATTTCTTTGATTTTGTTTTCTACTGAGTTAATTCATTATGGAGGTTGGTTATAAGTTGTTTGGTGTCTAACAATCATGGAAGAAAGAAGTTTTTGGATAGATTTATGATTGGTGTTTAGGGTTTGAGAAGTTCTCTATGGCAATTAGGGTTTCCTATAGCGTGATTTTCATAACCATGGTTGTTGCTACTATTCACGCTTAAAATATCCTGCATACCGAAAACCCTAGACATACTAGAACCCTAGAAACATCTCTCTCACACTTCATGACACCGAAGAACATCTAGTGTGAGTTGTGCAAAAACCTATCATACATGTTATGGTTTATTCTTTTTTAGTTTGTACAATTGCATGTTGCTTGGGGATTTGGTTGTGGATGTTGGTTACGCCTGAGAGAAGGACAAGTTGCTGGGAATGCAAGTTTATAGGATTTGTTACTAACTTGGGTTGGTGTGTGCAAGTAACAAATATCATTGGCTTTGTGAAGGGTTACTTTATTATTTCCTGCCTTTATAGATTGCATGTTCACCAACAATTTATTAATCATTGTTTTCCAATCATTAATAATATACTGAGATCATGGGTCGGTGACAATTATAATCGTTTTTTTGTGGTGATTGGTTATCGTCGTACAAGTGAATCAGTGGGATAATATTGTTTATTAATTATTATGGGACGGTGCTTAATTGCATTTGCTGCATGCTGCTAAAATCCTACCATAATGATTTCAGTCGGTGTAAACAGCTTGGATATTGTACGATTAGGCATGGTTATTGGTTTTGATATTAACTTCATTCTTGTGTCGTGGTTGATGTTTGGATTTTATTTGAGAAAGAGAAGTAGTAAAAGGAGTCATACAGTGAATGTCTCTGAAGACTGAGGTTACTGGTCTTTCAAAGTGTGGTTACTGGTACTCTTGTAGATTACCACTGCTATGCTTATTTTTTACCACTGCTCATTCTCTTTTACCACTGCTGCGCTCAGGATGTTACCACTGCTTATGTATATTGTTCCCACTGCTCATGCATATGTTTCCACTGTTGCTTACTTTGTTTCCACTGCTACACACTGATGAGCAAGAGAATAGTTCAAGATTGATCTATTTGGCTGAAGGATATACCTCATACTAAGTGAACATTGGTCGGCAGCAATAATACTTATTTATTGATAATGGGTCAGTGAAAATTCTTCTTTGAATAATATTGTTGTCGTGTTTTGCATGATAACAGGATTCAAGAGAAATTGTTAACGTGGGTTTTTATAGCATGCTTTAAACTTCATTGCCTAACCATGTTATCAAGGAATATAGCAGCCATGGTGTACGAATTGATTTTTAGGGTTTTTCCACACACCCTAATTGAAGTTGATGTTTGGTTGTTTCTTGATTCAAAGAATGAAGTGTTTTGGATGTGGATTCGTGTTCTACAAAAGAGAGGGGAAGACACACATATTTGATTTGATTGTTTGGATTTGGTTTCGGTGCTTAAAAGTTTAAAGGCTCGTTTTTATTTGTTCTAATTGGTTACGAAGAAAGGTTTTTATCACCTATTTGATGATGAAGTGGAGTTTCACAGGTTTGTGTTCTATCATACCTTTTTGGGGGAGGTGACTTGTTTGTTCGTTCAAGTGACTACGAATTGACAAACACTTGAAGGAGTTACGTTATTGTGCTCAGTGATTATTGTCAAGAGATTGCGATCTCCCTATACGTCAAGTATACGTTCGAAGTCAGTTTTAGTACAAGATATAAGGTACAAGTTTGGGTTATTCTACTTCAGCATCAAGTTGGTAATACTTAGTTTTCTTCATCAGTAATCATTACATAGAGCCTACAGAATTGAAGATTTAACAAATGGTTAACATATGGGTTTCAGGGGAAGCTTATTGTTAAAATGATTAACCATTTATATGCTACATCGAGGTGAAGGTTTTTTCTGCTGCTAGTTGTTATTACTACTGCTGCTTTTGATTTCTATTGTTTCAAGTCCATTTTTAGATGCGGAAAACTTAATGGTGGGCGACTTTGAAACATTGGAATGATGGATTGGTCGTGTAATATTGATTTGTGGTTGTGAAGATCAAGGTTGCTTACATTTGTCCCCTATTTGATAATGACAAAAAGGGGAAGAAGAATACTTTGAAGATTGCAGCTTGAAGATCCTTGATGATATAGCATGGTTTAAGGGGAAGTTCATTTATCTTTCATATATATTAGCTTCACGGGAAGTTCGTGATTACTTGGTTTTGTCATATCAACTAGGGGAAGATTGTTGGGATTTATACTTGAGTTGATATTGACAAAATATGAAAGATAAAGGACTTATGATGACAAAGTGATGAATGCAAAAGACAAAGGACTTGCTTTACAAAGAAGTTATTTCAATATAGTCCTTCGTAGTATTTTGTAACCCTAGTTCTCTATTATATAAAGAGAATACAGGGAATAGGTTTATTCATTCATGTGTGTCACAATGTAAATCTTGAAAGGTGTGTGTGTGTAAACCTAGGGCGTGAGTATGCTTATGTAAACGCCTAGGTTAGTTGATTAGTGTTAAGCCTCAACGATCTTAGATTGCTGTTAGAGTGTAACCATGCTACACTTGATCACGTAGCATTGGGGCTTTGGTGTATGTTAGAGTAGAGATGATGACGAGAAACCTTGTTAATAATAACAATTGTGTTTTGATTATTCCGCTGCTTATTGTTATTGTTACTATTATGTCCTACACAACTTAGATCAGTTTATAACAGGCAATTACGTGACCTCATCATTGGTCTCATTCTCTAGGTCATCTCCAATCTTAGTTTTGTATTTCGAACCTAGTTGCAAGCATTCCTTATAGAAACCAAGTATTCTATTCATAACATATTCTACTCCTCTACGTCTATCCTCATCATTCCTATAGTAAACCACTTGTTTGTGTTCCTTTTCTATGTTTGATAGGAGGCAGTATTGTTCAATCTTATAGGGCATTTGGTAAGCAATCTCATTGTTCTCTTCCCTGAATCTAACTATCCCTAGGGTCGGGTCATAACTCATCTTAGAGGCTTCAACAAATGGTTTTCCAAACACTACTTGACTTAGGCAATCATCTATTACCAGACGAGTATCCTCCACTATAACAAAGTCGATAACATAAGTGAAGTTTCCTACTAAGGCATGTAATCCTTTCACTCTTCCTACAAAATTACTTATCAAATCCTTGTTGGGCATCATCCTATAACCTAGTTGCTTCTTCATTACCCAATTATAATAAGTCCTAGTCATGATGTTTATAGGGGACCTAGGATTGATATAAGCTTTCCATACGTGCATATGCCTAATGTTGCATGGTATGTTGATGTTAGAGGGATCACCTACTTTAATAAGGGGTGAACCAACGATATATGGTATCTCGGGATCATTGAATAAATCCTTGTGATATTCCCGTTCTTCCTTGGTGGGCAACTTATCAAAGTACTCTTCTACATTTTCTACTACCTCTAACTTTTCTCCCTTATTAACCTCAACTTCCTTAATCTCATCCCTAGTCTCGGTTTCTATTCCTACTTCATCCTTGTCACTTTCTTCTATATCCTTATCTATTGGCTTAACGATGACAATATTGACAAAGTGGACGTGTTTGGATGGCGAGGCATCCTTAACTTGGATTCCGCTATTAGTGTCCCTAGTGTCCTTTCTAGGTGTAGCTAGCGCTTGGTTGTTAAGGGCTTTCAACAAGTTGTCAATCTTATTGGTCATCTCCGTTTTTTGTTGATTGAATTCGGTTTCAAACTTAGCTATGCGAGCTTCTTGAGATGCCATGAACTTGGACATCAATCCTTCAAGATTATTGGTACCACCATAGTTATTAGAAGGATTGTTGTTGAAAATACGGTTAGAAGGTGGACCGTTTGGTTGGTAACGATTAGGCGGATTGGAAGAATTGTTTTGGTTTTGTTTCCACCTAAGGTTCGGGTGAGTTTTCCAAGAAGAGTTGTAGGAATCACCGTAAGGGTTTGGCTCGGGTTTGAAAGTGTACCATTTATCTCCCGCTTCGTCGGTACGCGAGGATGCGTAGTCCGCAAAAGCTTGTCCGAGGAGTTCCACGCAATCACGAGTGTCATGGGGACCACTACATGATTCGCATGAAGAAGTGATTTTGTTCACTTAGCTTTAAGGCTTGGGAGCTTCGTAAGATTTCATGAGAAACTTGACTTGGTCTTCAAGTTCCATGATTCTACGGTCGGGAGTGCTAGAATTGTTCGAAGGCAAATATATTGCCTTGACCGTTTTGTTCAAATCAAGGGGATCATTCCAACTTTCGTTGTCATAGAGAGCAAGATCTTCTATGAGTTCCCATGATTCTTCCGCACTAAGATCACGTAGCTTGCCACCGGCCGATTGGTCGATGGTTCGCCTTGTGGAGAGATCAATATGGTCATAGAAGATTTGGACTTGGAGCCAAAGATCTATGCCATGATGAGGGACTTTTTGGAGTAAGTCCTTGAAACGAGTCCATGCTTCATATAGAGTTTCACCTTGACGTTGTTGGAACATCAATATATCATTTCTTAGCTTGGTAGTTCTCCCCGGTGGGAAAAATTGAGTAAGGAAACGAGTGGTGAGATCATCCCATGAGGTGATGGATCCCGCGGGTAGACGTTCAAGCCATTGACTAGCTTGGTCACGTAGAGAGAATTGGAATAGGAGTAATCGGGTCGACTCTCTAGTTGTAACATCAAGGTCTATAGAATCTACGATTTTAAGGAAATCCTTGAGATGTTGATTAGGATCTTCGGAATGAAGTCCATGGAATGCACATCCGCTTTGCACCAACCGGATGGTGTCGGATCGCAAGGGGGACACATTGGCACCTTGAGTGAGCTCAATAGTGTTTCGATAGTCTTGATGGCTAGGACGGGAATACTCTCCTAAGGTTCGGGGCCTAAGAGGTTGGTTTGCTAGTGGTGGGTTTTGTGGGTGGTTTTGTTGTGGTGGGTTGATGGGTTCAAAGATGTTACCACCTTCCATAATGTCGAATGGTAAAGATTGCGAACAAAGACACGAAGAAATAAGATAGACTAAAGAAAACCTAGAAATAAACATAAAATCTTGCTAGAAAGGAATCTAGCAAGTAGACCTAATAAAAAGAAATCCTAACCTAGACAATAACTATTCCCCGAGTTGTGGCGCCAAAAACTTGATACGTGGGAATCGCACCAGGCTTTACCTCTCGAGGGATCTCGAGAAGCTTACAACCCCCACCAGGCAGTGTACCTGATCGTTGTAGTATAGTATAGTGACAAGTACCGGGGGATTGATTGTTCAACTCAGGAATAGTGTCGCTAGGATTAGAAAGCCTAAAAACTAGGTCTAGAGGTGTGGGATGATTCTTTTTGTATTTTTATATTTTTATAAAAGCAAATAAAATCTCGGTTTTTGAAAGAGTGGGCGGAATTAGTTGCTAGCTAACTAACCCAATAGCTAAAGATGCAATCAAAATAAAATAACAGAAATGAAAATAAAGCTAATTAAACTAATGTGGTGTGAACAATGATAGGGAAAGTTGTGTTTACTTAGGTTTCATAGATATCTTTTACAGGTTGATAATTTGTTACAATTGCGTGGATGACGGGTCGTATTCCTTAATACTAGTCGTAGGGCCGTGTACAATATTCCCTAACTCTATAGGATCCTACTTCACTCCTATGTCGAGCCGTTAGAAGCTCCTAACATGGGATTATTAGAATTCTCCTACGTATTAAATACAACCACAAATCATCGTACACCTCTGATCATGTTTCTTAAGATGTTCAAGCATATTACCAATGGAAGTCTGCCAGTTTTCTTAAGCCTAACATCGAATACAATCATCCGTAACAACTATAAACAAACAATCAACCCATAATTAACATCTAGGTTTCACTACATCTAAGCAAACACAAAAGAGATCTAGCCGAGCATCTTAAATTGAAGACAAGTGTAAGATATATTCAAGCAACACATAGACTTATTGATTGAATTGAAAGAGTACTTATCTCAAGTTGACATGAAAAGTTCAAAGGGTTGAAACCCTTGAAAAAGCTGGAAAAATTCGACCTACGGTTTCTCCCTCAAAGTTGCACCCTCAAAGTTACACCCTAATGAATGAAAATTGCAAAGCTATATATAGATTTTACAGGGTGACGGCGTCAAGAAGAAAATTCTGATGCCGTCAACTCGCCGCCTATAATGAAATCGGATTGCCTAGATTCAGTTTTGACGCCGTCATGTGTAAGGTTACTCTGGGCTGTCACTAACATTTGGACCATGACGGCCTATGGTGACGCCGTCATGTCCCTAGTACAAAACTCTCTTGACCGTCACGGACTTTATCCACTTCCACCTCTTGTATTACTCTTGACAACCTCACTTGGAAACTCTTGACGCCGTCAGGTACTGTTCCCAGCAAGGAAAATTAAGACTTTGTCGTTTTCTTCACTTTTATGCTCCAAAAACGTCTAAAATGCTTCCTTTTCCAGATTTCACTCCAAAAGTACCTAAAATGACAAAAGGAATGATTTAGGGCAATATTTGATCAAATAAATTCGAATCCGGGCTAAAATGACCCCCTAAAAACGATTCATTTTTCGCCTCATCATCTCCACACTTCGGGAAAATCCTGAACATACACAACAAGCACAAAACACAAGATGCAGAAGAGGTTTCCCCCTTCTCATTATTTATTAGAAAATAGAAAGAAGTCAGAAACACGGGTTGTCACCCATGCAATGGTAGTGTTTTTGTTAACTGAGTCGCTAGCGTGACTCAACCTCGAATTCAATGGTTCATGAGGGAGCAAGATGTGGAAGAACAATCTCCATCTGGCTTTCATTCAACATGTTTGGATAAACATTTGAAGCATGTGAAAGTTCCACCGGTATTCTAATAGTGAAAACTAGTAGAAACGATACCGGGGTCAAAGATAGTATCCTCATTCCCGAAGGAGTGAAGAAGAAGAGAAATCACAACAATTGTGATGAAAGGAAGAAAGATTTTGGAATCTATTTCCTTGAAGTTGAGCTTGCTTTGATTAATTGGAATGTTAACATTTAAGCTCTTTGGTTTTGTAAAAATCCCGGGAGGGAGGGTCGGGATAATTTCATCATTAAGAAATCTTTCATGATAAAGTATGTCTCCCCTCGGGCCATGATCTTCCTTAAGATCAAAGAAATCATACTTTGATAGAAATATGATATCACCGTTAAGATAGAATAGAGGGGAATCACTTTTCTCCAGAATTAAAAGTTCCTCGAATGAGGTTTGTAACTTAAAATTCTTATCGGGAGCCAATTTCATTATAAAATGAGTTTTTCCACCATCAAGTATTCCTGGATTGAACAATTTGTCTTCACAAAAAAATGATGCTCGATGGAAGACTCGGCAGAGTAAAGTGAATCACCCTTGAGAGGAGATAAATCGTGAGAAACAATTGTTGGTTCATCAATTACGGTTTCCATTTTTGGTTTCTCATTATCAAAGGTATTGTCCTCACAAGATTCGCCATACAAGAGATTTTTCCATTCATTTTGATTGGCTTCAAATTTAAAGATATCGTCATCACTTTGTGAATCACTAAGCTTGGAGTTAGGATAAGAATCGAGTGACGGATCATGATACAAAAGACTTTCAATTTCTTTAAGGTCAGATTCAAAATCAAAGAAATCATCGTCACTTCCCGGTGGAAGCGTATCGATGTGAGCGAGTTCATCGGCGAACTCCTCAAGAAGAAAGTCAACATTAGAAGTGGTATTGCCACTACTATGCTCTTTGGATTTAGGGAACTTAGAAGAATGACCATCGGAGGAGAAATTAATAACATCGATGCTTTTAACAGAATGTTTCTTATGCTTGGAAGCATCGGTATAAAAATCATTTTTTCATTATCAATCCTCAAGGTCAAAGTGTTCTCATAATGATCAACTAGGGCTTTTGTTGTACGCAAAAATGGTCTCCCTAGGATGAGAGAAACTCTCGGGTCAGCTTCATAATCAACTACCACAAAGTGGGCTGGGAAGATAAATGTATTCACACGGACAAATACATCTTCAACTATACCGACTGGGTGAGTAATTGATCGATTAGCTAACTCTAAGGTCATATGAGTCGGTTTGAGTACTTCCATTCCAAGTTGTTCATAAATTGACAAAGGCATGAGGTTTATGCTTGCCCCTGAATTGGCTAGGGCATTGTAAACCTCTTGATCTTTTAAAGAACAAGGAATGAGAAATTTTCCAGAATCTTCAAGCTTCTCGGGAAGCTCTTTGAGAAGGACGGCTGAGCATTGAGCATTAATCGGTGTTTCATCCAGTTCAAGCAATTTTTCCTTATTGCTAATGAGACTCTTGAATGTGGAAGCAAATTTCGGCATGTAAAGAAGAGCATCCGCAAAACTAATGTTGAAGTGTAGTTTTTGAAAGATTTCAAGAAACTTCTTCATTTGGATATTAGTTTTATCACGGAGTTTTTGATCATTAAGCCTTGAAGGATATGGAATTGAAGGCTTAGGAATGATCTTTGGAAAAACAAATTCGGGAATTGAAGTTTGGACGACCGAAGGTTGGACGTGTGCGGTACTTCGTGGGCTCGAGGAATGCACCTTGTCCTTTGTCACCTTGGTTTCTCGTTCCACTTCCGTTACGGGAGTTGGAATAGGAATCGAGGGTCCATCATAAGCTTTACCACTACGAATGGTAATAGCTTTCAATTCACCCTTCGGGTTGGGAATGGTATTTCCCGGGAGAGCACCCGAAGTAGAAGCTTGATTCATTTGACCCATGAGACTAGCAAACATGTTCTCAATCTTGCCTTGAGACTGTTCAATCTTGTGATTAGTGTTTTGAAGTTCATTTTTGAGCTCATTACCTTGCCTTGAAATTGAAGATTGAAAATCATTCTCCAAAGTTGTGATTTGGTTTTGCATAGCCCTCATGTTAGCCTCATTTTCTTTGATGTAATTAGCAAGTTCACTTGAAGCAACATTAGGAGCTTGAAAACCTTGATTGAAATTAACCCCTTGATTTGGAAATTGATTAATCGGGGCATAAAATTGAATTTGAACATTTTGATTTCTTGGTTGATTTTGATTGAATCGATTTGGATTATTGGGTTGAGAAAATCCTGGTGGATTGATACGTGGGGATCGCACCAGGTTTTACCTCTCAAGGGATCTCGAGAAGCTTACAATCCTCACCAGGCAGTGTACCTGGTCGTTGTAGTATAGTATAGTGACAAGTACCGGGGGATTGATCGTTCAACTCAGGAATAGTGTCGCAAGGATTTGAAAGCCTACTAAACTAGGTCTAGAGGTGAGGGATGATTCTTTTTGTATTTTATTATTTTATAAAAGCAAATAAAATATCGGGTTTTGAAGGAGTGGGTGGAATTAGTTGCTAGCTAACTAACCCAATAAACTAAGATGTAATCAAAATAAAATAACAGAAATGAAAATAAAGCTAGTTATACTAGTGGTGGAAACAATAATGAGGAAAGTTGTGTTTACTTAGATTTCATTACTCCCTAGATATCTTTTACAGGTTGATAGCTTGTTACAATTGCATGGATGACGGGTCATATTCCTTAATACTAGTCGTAGGGCCGTGTACAATATTCCCTAAATCTATAGGATCCTACTTCACTCCTATGTCGAGCCGTTAGAAGCTCCTAACATGGGATCATTAGAATTCTCCTACGCATTAAATACAACCAAAAATCATAGTACACCTCCGATCATGTTTCTTAAGACGGTCAAGCAAGTTACCAATGGAAGTCTACCAGTTTTCTTAAGCCTAAAATCGAATACAATCATCCGTAACAACTATAAACAAATAATCAACCCATAATTAACATCTAGGTTTCACTACATCTAAGCAAACACAAGAGAAATCTAGCCTAGCATGTTAAATTGAAGACAAGCATAAGATATAATCAAGCAACACATAGACATATTGAATGATTTGAAAGAGCACTTGTCTTTAATTGAACATGAAAGATTCAAGGGGTTGGAACCCTTGAAAAATCTGTAAAATTCGGCCTAGGGTTTATTCCCTCAAAGTTGCACACTAATGAATGAAATTTGGAAAACTATATATAGATTTTATAGGGTGACGGCGTCATGTATTAAGTTGTGACGTCGTCAACTCGCCGCCATAATGAAATCGTTTTGCCTAGATCTACTTGTGACGCCGTCATGTAGGATTTTCCTCTGGGCCGTCACTAATACTTGGACCATGATGGCCTTGGGTGATGCCGTCATCTCCTATGCACAAAAACTCTCTGGATCGTCACGTGTATTTTCCACATCCACCTCTTTTGTAACTCTTGACGCCGTCATGTGGAGATCCTTGACGCCGTCAGGTACTATTCCCAGCAAGGAAAATTGAGACTTTGCCGTTTTCTTCACTTTTATGCTCCAAAAACGTCTAAATGCTTCCTTTTCCAGATTTCTCTCCAAAAGTACCTAAAATGACAAAAGGAACGGTTTAGAGCAATAATTGATCGAATAATCTCGAATTCGGGCTTAAATAACCCCTTAAAAGTGGTTCAATTCACTTTTTGCCTCATCAAATACCCTTACACTTGAGATTTGCTTGTCCTTAAGCAAATGCGCTTTTATTCTAATCAAAATTCAAGTTAGGGGTCATTTAACACTAATATAAAAGTTGTGGAAAACTAGAAGGGGGGTTGAATAGTTTACCGTTTAAAATCTTTTTAACTTGTTTAGTTAGCTTTGAAACTTTCCGTTTGATCAAAGATATATACACAAACACAAAAATGATCAACCAACAATGCACGAAAGTAAGTAGAAAGAAATATCATTCCAAGTAAAATTTTGACTTTGAAAAGTCAAAAGACAAGAAATGTGAAATATTCTTCTACTTCTAAACAAAAGCTAAAAAAATAACCAAGAAAGAAAAATAAAATCCTATTTTCCTAAATGGGGCAAACGGCCTCCAAAGGTTGTCTAGGATTTGTTTGGGTGGGAAAGAGCATCCAAACGTTCTATGACGTGTTGGAATGCAAACTGGGTTTCATCTTGGAATTGGTGAAGCAATGTTTTGATGCTTGCACCCATTTGCTCACAATTTGAGCAAACATGGGGATGAGTGGGTGGAAATGGGTTGGTTTGGGTTTCTTGGTTTGAGGGTTGGTTGGTTTTTTGTTCTTGGGTGGAGGATGGATTTGGTATTGAGTCAAGCAAGGTGGTTTGAAATTCCATTGCTTGATGAAGGTGGTTCTCAACCATGCTTTGGATTTCCTCATATGAGGGGAAGAAAGACTCAAAGGTTTGGGCTTGAGAATGTGGTGGAGTTGGGTGATCATGGTTTTCAAAGTTTGGTTCTCCATAAAGAGGACCATGGATGTCATGGTAGATAGGGTGAAACAACAATGGTTTGGGTTGATGGTACACTTGTTGTGGTGGTTGGGTGTGGTTAAAATGCTCATTTTGGTCTAGAATTGACCTTGGTGATTCATTTACAAAAAGTGGTGGTTGTGTAGGTCTTGGTGGAAGATCATTTAGATCTTGGACAAAAGGGTGTGGTGATGTGGGAGGAGACCCAAATAACTCCATAGGTTTAATTTTGGGTAATGGTGATGGTGATGGAGTTTTGGATGGTTGGGTTGGAGCACTTGGTGGAATTGGGTCAATGGGTGATTTAGTAGGTGGTGGAGTGAGCTCATTGGGTTCATTGGGTGATGGTGATGGAGATGCAAGGTTCAAAAAGTGTTCATTTTTTATAGGTGAGGTGAATTCATCCAAAGATGAGGAGTGATGAGTGTGTAAATACTCATCATTTTTGTCTTATATGAACTGCCAAAACATACAAAAACACCCAAATATGTATCAAAATACTTAAAATATCTTAGAGGTGTGTTTTATATGTTTCAAACACAAAATATGCAAAAACAAATGAAAAACGTACAAAGTTTGCATAATTGGCAGTTTCAGTCCCTCAAATTTCATAAATTTGCAAAACTAGTCCCTGGTGAATCAAAACTTGTACAAATGTCATAAAAGGTCCTTGGGATTCATAAGTTGTAAGAAATAGTCCTTTAAAGTTTAAAATCACATATTTACAACTTTGGTCCCTCAACTTTGAAAAATGTCAAAATTAGTCCCTAAGGTTTTAAAAATGGAAAATAATCAAAATAAACCTTATACTATTCTTAAAATGACATAATTGGTCCTTATGATAACTTTTGAGAATTTACAGGTTAAGCCCTTCAAGATTCAGAAAATTACAATAATGGTCCCTGGAGTTTGAGGTATTGACAGAAAAGGTCCCTGGGCATTTAATATGGAAAATTATCATCTTTGGCCCTTGTACTATTCACACTTGTCAAATTATGTCCTCATTATTACTTTTGGAAACTTACAAGACCAGCCTTCAACTTCTCCCTAATTACAACTTTGGTCCTTGTGATTATCCTAGACTAAAACCAACCGGACCCTATTATTATTTAAACCAAAACAAAACTAAAACTAAACCCACCAAAACCACCCACAGCCCACTCCCCAGCCCATCACCAACAAGCCCAGTCCATACCTGGTTTGACCCCAGTCAACGCGGGTCAAAATACCACCCTTTTTCCCTCCTTCCTTCCCAAACCAGAAAACCACCAACACCACCATACCAGGTGGTATTTCTCCCCCCCCCCCCCTCCACTTGCACCACTCTACCACAACCTTATCCCTTCCACTTCCCAACACCAATTAATGCCACCCCCCCCCCCCCCCTCCTAGTCTAGCTTCTCAGTCCCTATTGCTTAAAAAGTCCCTTTCCCGCCAAAATTGCAAGTAGAGCTAAGGTGATCCAATTGGCTATATTATTGGTGGGATTTGACAAGTGGGACCCACACAAGACCCTGGGATTCTATAAAGATGAAGAGGAGCAGAGGAGAAGAAAAATGAGTGTAGTTTTAGCTTAATATAGTCGTAGGTAATTTAGTTCATAATTCTAGTTGTAATTTTACTTTCAAAAGCTTGTATCTTGTTTATTTCATGTAATTTGAACTTTATTAAGTCTTAATTTCAAGTTTCATTTCAGTTCTCAGATTATGCAATTTCATTAAAATTCAAGAATCACAAATAGTTTAAATTGTTGTTCATAATTGTTTTACTGAGTTGAATAAGCTAGATAAAGCCTTGACAAAGCTTAATCAAGCTTTTAGAATCATTAAAATAGTTATTGGTATTCAAAAGAAAAATTCAAGAAAAACAAGGAAAATAAATAGAAAATAAAAAATTAGAGTGAAGATAGAAAGGAAGCTGAAGCAGGGTGTGATTTGGAATGTTTCTGGGTTAGAAGTCTTGTGGAAGACTAATAGGTTGGTTATTTGTTTACTGGTTCAATGATATCTCAGTTGGTCACTTCATGTAAGGTATTTTCTTAGTTTCTAGTACATCATTATAAACTGCTTAATACTGCTTAATTGTGGTTGCCATATGCTTATTTGATGTTAGTAAATCAGTATCTATAATAAATTATATAGCTTGTTCATTAATTTTCATATTTGCTTTAAGTTCTATTTTTCTCAAGTTAAAAGCATGATTAGTGATTCCTAGGTTTCTGATGTAGTTGTTAGTATATTTGTGTCCAACTCAGCTTCAATCATCATAATACAACTTAGGGAATGCAAATTATGGCCTGAGTCATTATGATCTTTTGCAAAACTCAATACAGTCCAACATTTGAGGGGTGTTTGGTTCAGTAGGTTGTAGGGTGCTCTGGCCCATGCTTGTTGTTAACCTTGTTTGTAACATCTCAGTTTAGGTTAATATAGCACATTCAAGTCATTAAATAAGGGTCTTTTACACTTAAAAGTCAAAATCAATTTTAAACTCTCATATTAGCTTATCTGTTGTAGTTTTAGTTTGTATAACCATGCATTTTAGTTTAAAAATTGTTTCTTTGGCTTAAATCAGTTTCATTATAGCTTATTAATCCATATTTCATCATTGAGAATCAATCAAAATTGGAGAAAGTCAAAGTATCAAGTTTTAGAAAAAAATCAAATGTAAGCTCTCAGATTTTTCCAAAAGTTGAGAGAATATTTGTGATTTTTGTGTGTTGATCCAGGGATTGATACTTGTACCTACTTGTACTCTACCAGCTCAGGTTTAGTTCCCCCCCCCTCCTTCTATTTTTGGGATTTTTCCCTTGGGCCCCACATTGAGCCAAAGCAGCTTGCAGGGCAAGGTCTGCTCTGACTCAGCAGTTGCACACCCAAACACCACACTTTGTGGTGGTTTTGTGACTTCCACAGTGGGTTCCACAACCCCAAGTTTGTTTCTACCAACCCCCCTCCTAGTAGGCTACCTAGATTGACCCTTAGTTTGACCCCAATCTCAGTGGACCCCACCTGTTTAAGCCCCAAAAGTCTGTCCCATATTTGCAGTGGGTGAGTTAGAATTGGAGAGCTTATTGTGGCTTATTGGCTTAACCAGTGGTCCTCAAGTGCTTATTCCTACTTAAACTTGTTTAATTAACTTATTGAGACCTGATTCATCCAAGGTGGGACCCACATAAGCTCTTGTGAGCTTGTTTCCATTTTCAGTCAAACTAAGTCAACTGTCCAAGATATTAGCTTGCAACTAGCTTATTATTAAGTTCTAAAATTATTGTTTTTACAAAAGTTAGTTGTTTTTATGTATTTAATAGGTTTGTAAAAGAAAAATCAAGAAAAACAAATTTAAAAATAAGTGATAGTTTCTATTTAATTAAATTTAATTTTAATTTCCATTTTTACATTTTTATTAAGTAAGTTGTGTTTTTATATTTTTAATAATTTCATCTTAGGTTAAAATAGTTATAATAAATTTTTCAGATTTTTATTTTACCATTTGGTATTTATTAGAATTAATATTAGTTATATTAGAAATTAATTAATAATTAGTTTAAAATAGCATAAGTAGTTTTTATTAAGCAAAACCTTGTTTTTATATTTTTTATAGCTTTTATATGTTATAAAGTAATTTTAGAAATTTTATTAGAATTTTTACTGTTCATTTAGTAATTTTCTTAATTTAAAATAGTTAATTAGTTAATTAGTAATTAATTAGTAATTATTTAATAGAAAATTCACAAAAAGACAAAAACATTTATTTTTATTTTTTATACTTTCTTCAAATTCTAATTTAGGTTTAGAAAATATTTTTGCAAAATTTTAGTTTAATTTGTAATAGTTATAATTTTTAGTTAATTAAATTAGATTTTAATTTAGATTTTAAATAGTTTAATTAATTAAATAATAGTTTAATATTATTTTAATCACTTTTATAATTTCTTTTCCATTTTTAATTTTAAGTTTTGAAAAGTGTCAAAAGCACCCCCTGTAGTTTGTTAAAAACCAAAAACCCACTTTTCCAGTCCGATACGTGATCTTAATTGTGAATTTGTGCATATATCTGGTATCTGATTATTGTGAATATTACATCTGTTTACCAATACCAAAATAACAGTAGCAATATCATTCCCACATCATCTGGCTACTGTCCTCAGTGCCACTTTCTCATAAACGATTCTCAAAAGCACCATTGCAATCTCGCTGGGACTTTAACGACCCGGGAATACACTATACTATCACCGGAGTATTGATTCTAGGCTGTCTTTGACTTGTTGACCTTGGTCAATAATAATCTGACGGTTCAGGCTCAATCAAAATTTGGCGCCGCTGCCGGGGAGGTTGTTGCGTGTTTTATAAAATCGTTTTAAGTTTAGTAGTTTTCAAAACCCTCCCTGTATAAATTTCACACAAATTTGTAAAAAGTTTTTTTAAAAACTTAATCATATCAAAAAAAAACGTTCATTAACACTTCTCCTGAAGTGTTGAGAAACACCAAAAAAATTAAAAACAATCAAAAACAAACTGTGAAGTTAAATTACTTCGTGTTCTTTAAGATTACAACCTGAAACAGTTGGTTTAAGGTAAGTTCTGACATTAAATTGCGAACTGAAGAGGAAACCTATTTACTTCCTCCTGCCAGCCTGCGAGTAATCTTAAAGGGACGATTTCGGTTAACGAATCAGTTCCAAAAATATTTCCCAAGTTTTCTGCACACACACCCATAAGCCTAAATCAGTTTTTCAAATTAATTAATAACCCATAATAAGTTCCCAAACTTAAGATTAAAACTTGCCTTTATATCTCTGTGAGTGGTGTACCTTTTTCAAAGAAGCCATTCACTTGTGATTTCTGGTTTAAGTTCACTGTGGTTTTGCCTCAAATTTGTTTTGAAAAATTGTTTTTGGTGCATGTGCACTAAACATGTTTCTCGAAAATACCAAAAATATTCACCTTTACCCTCTCACCTTTTTGATTCTCCATTTCTCACCCTCTAAAACCCTTTGATTCTTTCTATGTCTCATCCACACTTTCTGGTTTGCCAATGGTGTGGTAATCCTTATAATGGTGGCAATTGCCCCAGTTGTGGCATGGTAGAATCAGGAAACGGGTCTGTCTATAACCAGAATCCCTATTCCTACCATGACACAACTGATTCATTCCATCAGTTACCACACCATGAGACTCAGCAGTTTTACTGTTGTGAGTACTGTGGTGGTTCACATTACAGTTCTGATTGTCAATCGGGCAACACGCTTGTCTATGAGCAGTTTCCTGATAACAATTATGACTCTAGCACATACGACTCACAGCCACATCAGTTTTACTGTTGTGATTACTGTGGAGGTCCACACTTTAGCTCTGATTGTCAAAAGAGGAATCCATTTCCTTGTAACAATTATGACTCTTCGTATCAAGACCAACCTCCACAGTGTCAAACTATCCAAGCAACTCCTCAAATCCAGCAAGACTTTTTAGAAGTTCTTGAGAAATTTAAAGAACTTAAGGAGGAGTTAGCTAATATTTCACTCCGCCAAACTCCAAGTTCTTCTTGTGCATATTGTGGGGGTCCTCATAGTGATTTTCAATGTCAACCTTTCGGTTTTGACACATCCACATCCCCACAATTTCCTTTCATTCCAAATTCTCGTGGGAAAACTATGGCAGAATTACTTGCTGAAGAACGAGAATCTGGAAAAAGCATGGAAGAATTATTGGCTGAGCAACGAGCAGCTAAATTTCATGCTAACATTCGCAATACTGCTCTATTTGATGACTATGATGACAGTGATGATGAAGATAACATTGTTATTATTCAAAAAGATTCATCAAAGTCATCAGTTGATATCCCAGCAGTTGAGATTCCATCTCAAACAACTGCTATCACACCCGAGGTTCCCACTCACTCTTTGATCATGGGGGACGAGCATCTTGACGCTGTTCCTAAAAGGGAATCGGACTGATGAGTGTGTAAATACTCATCATTTTGAGTCAAATATAAACTGCAAAACGATCAAAAATACTCAAAAACGCACCAAAATGCGAAGAAAATCCCAAAGATCGTATTTTATATGTTTCTTATGCAAAACGAGTGAAAACAAACGAAAAACGAATAAAAGTTACATGTTTGGCAGTTTCAGTCCCCCGACTTTCAAAATTTCACAAAACTAGTCCCTGGTCAATCATTTTCAAAGAAAAGTCAACTCTCGCTTTTAAAAGTCAAAAAATAAACCACGAATGATCTTTGGGTAAAAACTTTTGGAAAACTACACATTTGGTCCTCGTACTTTGGCAAATTGGCAGTTTTAGTCCCGGGTGGTTTGACATGGAAAAATTCAATTTGGGTACTTTGGTTTATCTAACTTGGCAACTATGGTCCCTCGGATTATTTTTGGAAATCTGGCAAGTGATACCCCTCAAGTTTCAGCAAGGTTACAACATTGGTCCTTGTGGTCTCAAAGTGAATAAAACATACGAACCATGTATAACAATTTATTCAAACCAAACCCAACTTAGCCCACCATTCCCCTAGCCCACTTTTGAAACAAAATCACCCAAGCCCAAACTACCCAACATTAGCCCACCCACTCTCCCCTCTCCCTGGTTCGATTAAAACTAACTTCCCCATACCCTAACCCTAGAAAACATAACATACGCTCCACCCTCCTCCCCCACTCACAACCTGAATAAAAAATACGCCATTATCCCCAGTACAACTCCACCCCGTGACTACAAGCTGCCAAACAACCATCACCATCCCTCCCCATCACCATCTAACCCAATCCCCAATCCCACTAAACCCACTCAAATCGGTACCTACCACCATCCACCATTCAAGGAGTGACAAGCTGGCAATCCACCACCTCAGTTGGGCGCCAAAATGAAGTCAAGGGCTAGGATAAGTCAAAGATAAATCAAGGGTTGGATTTGATCAGGAAGAGCACCAAGAAAGTGAAGACAAGAGTGAAGAAAGCCATACCTACCCTCCAAGGTTTAGTATAAATAGGTTCTTGTAAGCCCTTATGAGGCATCATCAATTTTTATCTTTTAAATCTATTTCAGTTTGGTTTTATTTTGTTTATTTGTAATCCGAAATCTTTTAATTATTAATCAAAGTTGAATTTTAAGTTTTCTCTAAATCCTTGTTTAAGATTCATTGTTTTTTTTTCTGTCATCGTGGTCACTAGTATTTTACTTGAGACAAACAAAAGTAAAAAAAAAAAAAAAAAAAAAAAAAAAAAGAGAGAAAGAAAAAATATATATATATGTTTGAAGAAGCTTGGATGGAAGCATGGTTTAGAGCTCGGGTGAGCGTATAGGTGGTCCTTGGTTCTTGACTGCATATTCGAGTTTCAAGTAGGTTCTACATTTCTTCTTTAGTAAAGTTTGCAAAGTTTAGATTGGTGTTTTAAATTTATTGCTTGTTGTTTAATCTGTTTTATGTAGCATTTTAGTGGTAAGTTAATTAATCTCATAAGTTAGTGAGTAACTACTTGGTGAAATTTTAAAAACAAAGTTAAGTTCGGGGTGTTTGGGAACTAGTGAATCTGTGTTCTGTTCGAATTATGCTTAGTTAAGATAGTTGAAACATGTCTTAGACTAGAGTGTTGAGAATCTACTCACTTGAAACTGTTAAAATCTTTGTTAAATATGACTAGTTTAGATATCTTAGGTTCATTCACTTGGCGTAATTTAGCCCTTTAGTCACCTCCCCAAGCTGTTTATGTCTGCTATTGGATCAGTAGGAGTGGAGGTTGTTTGGTTGATTAACATCTCTTGCTCCTAGTTGTGTAGTTGATATTTTTAAGCCTATGCTCACTGGTTATTGTATTGGGTTGTTTGAGTTCGCCTTTGCTACTACTTTGGCCTTTGTTAGCTGCTATTCTTTGTTTTTTTTTATAAAAGCATGTATTGTTGGGAATGATGAGAACTGATGCAGTTGTCTAAATTATATAAGGTGGTTGTTGTTAGTTAAAAAAGGCTTGCAAATTTAGTCTTTACTTTGGTCTTAATTCTTTTGGTGTTGTTGCTGCTGTCATTTAGTAAGAGTTAAGCTTGTTGATTTTCTTTTTTTTATTTTGCTGTTATTCTATTACCCAACCATGCTTGTCGATCTTGGTTTTCTTGTTGATGTAACTAGTTGTTGTTCATGTTGATTAAGTTTATTTAAGCTTTTGGATTGGTTGAGTAAAGTGCTTAGTTTAAAAAGTCATTTTTGGTCTTATCGTAACCTGCTGCTACTCAAGTTCTTATCTACGGATTCTAGTTGTTGTTTGTAGTTGTAGCCATAGTTCTTGTTGTTGTTGTTGTTCCTTGTAATTGTTGGTTTGTTAATTCAAGCTTGTTGGACTCATGTGGCATGTTGGGGTAGTCGTATTTACCAGCTAAAAGTTGTAAGCAAACAAGGAAAGAAAACAAAAAGTGTAAAAATTCTGAGTCAACTGTGATTTTGAAATAGCTCTGCTCGTTAGGTTTAAAAGAAAAGGGAAAAACTGAGGTCGAGTTTCGTGATTGTTTGGAAAAGAGAAGAAAAAGATTTAAAAAATAAATAAATTGCAACAAAAAGGGGTTGAGATAGGTTCGAACCTCAGACACTTTGGCTCACACAAACCTCAACAAACAACTCACTCACCATCTGTACTGCCCTTTCTTTTAGTTATTTTCTCCTTTAGCTGTTTATTTAATAATAGTTTCGCAATTGCTTATCTCTAGTTTAAGTACTGATTACCTTAATTTCTTGCTTATTCAAACTGCTTATTTCGTATTTTTAATTTTCCTAGGTAGAGTTTAAGTTTATTTATTGACTCAAAAATTTTCAGAATTTTTAGATTAGTTTTAATATTTATTAAAATTTAAATTGTGTTATTAGTTTTTTTTAAATCATAATAAATAGAATTTTTATTTAAAAATTAATTTTCTTTTTCAAAAAGTTTTCTTTTGTCTTTTATTACGTTAGAAAATTATTTGCAAAACCGTAGGACGTTGGTAGCTCGAATTTCACGTTTTATTTTACGCGTTGACGTTTATTTTTAATAAACGTCACGTTTTTAATTTAATTTACGTGTTAAGATTCCCGATACCTAATTATGTTTTCCCGTAGTGTTTTAGATATTTCTTAGATTCTAGTTGCCTTAGAATAATTTACTTTTACATTCGTTCGTTAATTTTTAAATTCGTTAGTTTAACATACCATAAAACCAAATAACCTTTCTCAACATACAAGATTTTAATCCAAATCTCACTCGAAGCTTTCCATTCACACCTCGTTGGGGTACGACCCGGGAAATCACTTCCCGGTCTCACAATTTGAATATCACTTTCACAAGTTTTGCAAGGTAATCGTTTTCCTAAACGGTTTACTTGTGTTACTTCACGTTTATTTGTCTCACGACAAGTTAAACTTCACGTTTGTTGATATTTTGATAAATTGTTGTTTACACACCAAAACACAACGAATCAAATGGCGCCGCTGCCGGGGAGGCTGTGTGTCGAAAGTCTCGATAAGGTTTAGACGATTAGTCTTGTAGAACCTTCGCAAGAAGTTACGCTTTTATAAAACGTATAAAAAACCAAAAATATTTTTCTTTTGTTTCTAGTATATGTATTATATCTATATAAGATAAAGAAAAACACAAAAAGATTTTCCCGTTTCATTGTTTAATAAATACAACATTAAAATCTTACCACCGCAAACCAAGGCAGAACACCTACCAACTGGGGGTGTGACCATAATAAGTTCCCAAACAAAAGATCAAAACTTGCCTTTGTATCACTTGCGTTTTGGAAAACTTTTAAACGAAAAACACACTTTAAGAGGAGTCGAAACGGTATGTGGCGATCCAACGAACTTCGCCCAGTGAGAGATCCATTCTTCTCTCCCGCTCCTTTGTGCGTTTTTCTTTAGAAGTTAACCTTGCGTTTGTGATTATTGGTTTAAGTTCCCCTGTCTTTATGAGTGGTCTTGTTTTAATTGTTGTGTTTTTCGAAAAACCCATAAATAATCTTCGTCTCCTATACGTTTAATTCTCGTTTTCCTTACCCTCTATCCGTTTGATTCTACCTTCTTATACCTCTCTCATGTTTAATTCTTATGGCGTCTCTCGGCTACACGTGTTTTCACTGTAAAAGCCCGATTGAGAATGGCTATCGTTGTTTCCGGTGTATTTGTGAGAAGTGTGGAAATAATTGTAGTAACAGCTTTTGCACTACGTGCAAGTTGTTCATAAATCCAACTTCTCTCGATGATTCACCAAATTCTCCCAACCACCCATCACTGCTTGAAATACGTGCTATTAATGACAAACCATCAAGAATTGATCATAACCTTTCAGGATTTACGGTTAAAGGTTTGTCAAGCAAACGTACAGAGCTTAGGGCAGTGACTGAAAAGAACGACTTGCCCAATCTTCACGTTTATCAAGAACCAAAACCCGAGACCATAACGGAAGTGGTGGAAATTGCTAGCTCTAAGAGCACACCACTTGTCCCACCTCCAGATTTTGTTCCTTGTGTCGGTTGTGGTGAGCCGCTTTTTGGTTTGCCATGTCGTTGGTGTACGTGTGTACAATGTGGTAATGACATTCAAAATGGGAGTTGTTTGTTTTGCGGGTCGAGTAATTCATTTGCTTATGATCCTAATCAAAACTCATTCAACGTCTCTTCAAATTTTTTCGATTACCCATCACATTCATACGAGCAAGAATCATATTACCCAAATTTCAATGATGCTTCGTATCAAAATACACCAAGCCAAACTCAACAGTTTTACTGTTGTGAGTGCTGTGGAGGTCCACACTTCAGCTCAGATTGTCAAACGGGTAATCCATATCCTTGTGACAATTTTGACACATCGTATTATGACAAACCTCCATCTCCACCTATTCCTCAAAGTCTTCTCATTGATCTTTTAGATTTAGTGAAAGACTTGAGAGGAATAACACATACCCCAGATAATCCAAAACAAAAATCGATGGAAGAATTGTTAGCTGACGAGCAGGCTGCTAAAATAAATTCCCAAGATGCTTATGAAAGATCTATTAGGGAATCAATTGCAAAAGAAAAAGCAGCCAGATCTAGCTCTCGATTCCGTTTCATTCCTGATGACGATGATGATGAGGATTCTATTCAAATGAAAGAATATTACAAAGATTCATCCAATTCATCAGTTGAGATTCCTTCTGTGGAAGCACAGGGAGATAAGAGTATGCAAGAATTGCTAGCAGAAGAACACATGAAAAATATAAAATCTATGTGTGCTAGTCTTTCTTATCTCCCTCAGTCTGCTGTTATCACACCCGAAGTTCACACTCACTCTTTGATCATGGGGGACGAGCATCTTGACACTGTTCCTGAAAGGGAATCGGACGAATTCATAAAGTCTAGTGTTGAGATCCTTGTCCCAATCCCGAGAGAGTCACAGGGAACTTTGGATGATATGTGTGATATTCCTTCCCCTATTGAGTGTCCTAAAGATCAATTTGAGACTTTCTCAGATTTTAGCGATGATTGTACATCTCATGGAGACATTGAGTATATCGAGGCACCACTGCCTCATTCTGATGTTGATCCTCTTCTTGAGGAGTTCGCTGATGAACTTGCTCACATCGATCCACTTTCATTGGAAAGTGATGATGGTCTCCTTGACTTCC
This sequence comes from Artemisia argyi, assembly GCA_030686995.1. Taxonomy (NCBI): domain Eukaryota; kingdom Viridiplantae; phylum Streptophyta; class Magnoliopsida; order Asterales; family Asteraceae; genus Artemisia; species Artemisia argyi. Next base: position 54,046,516 of record CM060707.1, read on the forward strand.
AAGCCGATCTGGGAGAAATTGAAAGTCTCATATCTCATGATCCGTCACTCACTTCTTATCCCGACAATCCAATTGAGAATAATATTCACCTTGTTCCCGAAACATTCGATACGACTCTCACTAATCCTCTATTTGAATTCGAATCTGAATTCACTATGATTTCTGATAATCCACTCTTTGATATTCAGAATGAGGATTGTGATGAGTCTATTCCGGAACATGAGTTCCCAGATTCACATCTAGTGAATGATTCTCTTCATGAGGAGTTCTCCGGTGAACTCGCTCATCAGTTTGATTGCCCGGGGGGAGATGCTCTCAATTATGAGAACTTGCAAATTCCCACCCACCCTCCCGGGTTGTTTTTGAGTTTACCCTTTGAAATCCAAACTCAGGCTACGGAGCCTGACCTCGAGGAAGAAACTCTTATCATGATTTTCATCATGGTTTTCTTCCTTTTCTTCACCTATAAGGTGAACTCTCTTGTTCTTCACTCCTTCGGGAATGAAGATACCATCTTTGATCCCGGCATTTTCATGTATCATTATCTTGAGCCGGATACTTATCTCATCGGTGTGGAACTTTCACGTGCTTCAAATGTTTGTCCAAACATCTTGAATGAAAGTCCGATTGAGATTATTTCTTCCACATTCCCCAAGGACAAATGAATTCGGGGTCGAGTCACGCTAGCGACTCGGTAAACAAAAACAGAGCATGCTTATAGGGTTTTCACCCTAAGTGTGGGGGAGTCCCCCATGCTATGATTACAGAAGTGAAAACAAAAATGATGTTTTCCATGCTTAGCTTGTAATGTTGCCCTTTTACGTTCAAAGAGTCGGCATAATAGCCGGGACTTTGAATATTGAGGACAATATTCATGCTTAGTGTGGGGGGGTATTCGCTATTCTAGCGAATTTTATCACATTTTACTATCTAATACCCCCATTTTTGACCAAAATTTTTTCAAAATTTTTTCACTGGAGCTCAAAATTTTTTGTGGTAATCAATCCGCCTTGTCTAAACGACAAAAGGGATTGGCTAGTCCAGGAGCAAACGGCTCTTGGTAAAGACATCTCAAATCCGTTTATGGCTTGCAATTTGCCCAAAATTGTATGGTTCCTCAACTCCCCAAAAACAAATGAGTTGGCTAGCCCACAAGATTATGGCTTGTGGTAAAGGCCGTGGAAAAACCATAATTGGTAATCAACTCACCAAGATGTTGACTGTTCCATCAAGAGTTGGCTAGTCCAGAAGCAAACGGCTCCTGGTAAAGACAAATCAAATCCGTTGAAAGCTGGTGGTTTGCTCAAAATCACACGGCTATCAGGTGAGCCACAGTTCTTACACCTGGCTACTCCAGAAGTGATGGCTTTTGGTAAAGAGACTTCAAATCCATTAATTTTTCTCAAAAAGATTGCTAGGGACTAGCAATAGTTTAGTGTGGGGGATTGATGAGTGTGTAAATACTCATCATTTTGAGTCAAATATAAACTGCAAAACGATCAAAAATACTCAAAAACGCACCAAAATGCGAAGAAAATCCCAAAGATCGTATTTTATATGTTTCTTATGCAAAACGAGTGAAAACAAACGAAAAACGAATAAAAGTTACATGTTTGGCAGTTTCAGTCCCCCGACTTTCAAAATTTCACAAAACTAGTCCCTGGTCAATCATTTTCAAAGAAAAGTCAACTCTCGCTTTTAAAAGTCAAAAAATAAACCACGAATGATCTTTGGGTAAAAACTTTTGGAAAACTACACATTTGGTCCTCGTACTTTGGCAAATTGGCAGTTTTAGTCCCGGGTGGTTTGACATGGAAAAATTCAATTTGGGTACTTTGGTTTATCTAACTTGGCAACTATGGTCCCTCGGATTATTTTTGGAAATCTGGCAAGTGATACCCCTCAAGTTTCAGCAAGGTTACAACATTGGTCCTTGTGGTCTCAAAGTGAATAAAACATACGAACCATGTATAACAATTTATTCAAACCAAACCCAACTTAGCCCACCATTCCCCTAGCCCACTTTTGAAACAAAATCACCCAAGCCCAAACTACCCAACATTAGCCCACCCACTCTCCCCTCTCCCTGGTTCGATTAAAACTAACTTCCCCATACCCTAACCCTAGAAAACATAACATACGCTCCACCCTCCTCCCCCACTCACAACCTGAATAAAAAATACGCCATTATCCCCAGTACAACTCCACCCCGTGACTACAAGCTGCCAAACAACCATCACCATCCCTCCCCATCACCATCTAACCCAATCCCCAATCCCACTAAACCCACTCAAATCGGTACCTACCACCATCCACCATTCAAGGAGTGACAAGCTGGCAATCCACCACCTCAGTTGGGCGCCAAAATGAAGTCAAGGGCTAGGATAAGTCAAAGATAAATCAAGGGTTGGATTTGATCAGGAAGAGCACCAAGAAAGTGAAGACAAGAGTGAAGAAAGCCATACCTACCCTCCAAGGTTTAGTATAAATAGGTTCTTGTAAGCCCTTATGAGGCATCATCAATTTTTATCTTTTAAATCTATTTCAGTTTGGTTTTATTTTGTTTATTTGTAATCCGAAATCTTTTAATTATTAATCAAAGTTGAATTTTAAGTTTTCTCTAAATCCTTGTTTAAGATTCATTGTTTTTTTTTCTGTCATCGTGGTCACTAGTATTTTACTTGAGACAAACAAAAGTAAAAAAAAAAAAAAAAAAAAAAAAAAGAGAGAAAGAAAAAATATATATATATGTTTGAAGAAGCTTGGATGGAAGCATGGTTTAGAGCTCGGGTGAGCGTATAGGTGGTCCTTGGTTCTTGACTGCATATTCGAGTTTCAAGTAGGTTCTACATTTCTTCTTTAGTAAAGTTTGCAAAGTTTAGATTGGTGTTTTAAATTTATTGCTTGTTGTTTAATCTGTTTTATGTAGCATTTTAGTGGTAAGTTAATTAATCTCATAAGTTAGTGAGTAACTACTTGGTGAAATTTTAAAAACAAAGTTAAGTTCGGGGTGTTTGGGAACTAGTGAATCTGTGTTCTGTTCGAATTATGCTTAGTTAAGATAGTTGAAACATGTCTTAGACTAGAGTGTTGAGAATCTACTCACTTGAAACTGTTAAAATCTTTGTTAAATATGACTAGTTTAGATATCTTAGGTTCATTCACTTGGCGTAATTTAGCCCTTTAGTCACCTCCCCAAGCTGTTTATGTCTGCTATTGGATCAGTAGGAGTGGAGGTTGTTTGGTTGATTAACATCTCTTGCTCCTAGTTGTGTAGTTGATATTTTTAAGCCTATGCTCACTGGTTATTGTATTGGGTTGTTTGAGTTCGCCTTTGCTACTACTTTGGCCTTTGTTAGCTGCTATTCTTTGTTTTTTTTTATAAAAGCATGTATTGTTGGGAATGATGAGAACTGATGCAGTTGTCTAAATTATATAAGGTGGTTGTTGTTAGTTAAAAAAGGCTTGCAAATTTAGTCTTTACTTTGGTCTTAATTCTTTTGGTGTTGTTGCTGCTGTCATTTAGTAAGAGTTAAGCTTGTTGATTTTCTTTTTTTTATTTTGCTGTTATTCTATTACCCAACCATGCTTGTCGATCTTGGTTTTCTTGTTGATGTAACTAGTTGTTGTTCATGTTGATTAAGTTTATTTAAGCTTTTGGATTGGTTGAGTAAAGTGCTTAGTTTAAAAAGTCATTTTTGGTCTTATCGTAACCTGCTGCTACTCAAGTTCTTATCTACGGATTCTAGTTGTTGTTTGTAGTTGTAGCCATAGTTCTTGTTGTTGTTGTTGTTCCTTGTAATTGTTGGTTTGTTAATTCAAGCTTGTTGGACTCATGTGGCATGTTGGGGTAGTCGTATTTACCAGCTAAAAGTTGTAAGCAAACAAGGAAAGAAAACAAAAAGTGTAAAAATTCTGAGTCAACTGTGATTTTGAAATAGCTCTGCTCGTTAGGTTTAAAAGAAAAGGGAAAAACTGAGGTCGAGTTTCGTGATTGTTTGGAAAAGAGAAGAAAAAGATTTAAAAAATAAATAAATTGCAACAAAAAGGGGTTGAGATAGGTTCGAACCTCAGACACTTTGGCTCACACAAACCTCAACAAACAACTCACTCACCATCTGTACTGCCCTTTCTTTTAGTTATTTTCTCCTTTAGCTGTTTATTTAATAATAGTTTCGCAATTGCTTATCTCTAGTTTAAGTACTGATTACCTTAATTTCTTGCTTATTCAAACTGCTTATTTCGTATTTTTAATTTTCCTAGGTAGAGTTTAAGTTTATTTATTGACTCAAAAATTTTCAGAATTTTTAGATTAGTTTTAATATTTATTAAAATTTAAATTGTGTTATTAGTTTTTTTTAAATCATAATAAATAGAATTTTTATTTAAAAATTAATTTTCTTTTTCAAAAAGTTTTCTTTTGTCTTTTATTACGTTAGAAAATTATTTGCAAAACCGTAGGACGTTGGTAGCTCGAATTTCACGTTTTATTTTACGCGTTGACGTTTATTTTTAATAAACGTCACGTTTTTAATTTAATTTACGTGTTAAGATTCCCGATACCTAATTATGTTTTCCCGTAGTGTTTTAGATATTTCTTAGATTCTAGTTGCCTTAGAATAATTTACTTTTACATTCGTTCGTTAATTTTTAAATTCGTTAGTTTAACATACCATAAAACCAAATAACCTTTCTCAACATACAAGATTTTAATCCAAATCTCACTCGAAGCTTTCCATTCACACCTCGTTGGGGTACGACCCGGGAAATCACTTCCCGGTCTCACAATTTGAATATCACTTTCACAAGTTTTGCAAGGTAATCGTTTTCCTAAACGGTTTACTTGTGTTACTTCACGTTTATTTGTCTCACGACAAGTTAAACTTCACGTTTGTTGATATTTTGATAAATTGTTGTTTACACACCAAAACACAACGAATCACGGACGAATTCATAAAGTCTAGTGTTGAGAACCTTGTTCCAATCCCAAGAGAGTCACAGTGAACTTTGGATCATGTGTGTGATCTACCTGCTCACCCTGAAAATCCAAAAGATCATTTTGAAACTTTCTCCGACTTTAATGATGATTGTACATCTTATGGAGAAGTTGAGTATGATGATCTACTTGACCTTGAAGCCGATGTGGGAGAAACTGAAAATCTTTTAAACTCTAATCCCAACGTCGAGCTTAGTACTTCACATGCTGATGAAAATTCTTTATCTTCTGGAGACATCAGTCATGTGGAAGACTTGCCTTCCGAGCTAGTTAGCTTAGAAGAAGAGAATTATGAGATTGACACTGAAATCAAGGATGAAGCACTTCGTGCTACATTATTGAAAGTCAATCTCCTCATTTCTAAAATCGAGGCTTTCAAAGAGAAACCTATTTCATCTCCTATCCCCATAAAGGATAGTGACATTCTCTCCGATGACCCTATACCGGAATTTGAAGCCTTTACTTTTGATCCTGTGGGAGAGAAGATTAGTGGCAACACCACTTCTCATTCTCATAATTCTCTCCCCGATTATGAATCATTTACCTTCGATGAGTTCTCCTGTGAACTCACGCACATCAATCCAGAATATGATTCATTCACATTTGATGAGTTCTCGTGTGAACTCACTCATGTCATGACTCCTTCGGAGTATGATGACCCGGGGGGAGATGCACTCAATCATGAGAATATGCAAATTCCCACCCACCCTCCCGGGATGTTTTCAAGCTTACCCTTTGAAATCCAAAATCAGGCTAATGAGCCTGCCTTCGAGGAAGAAGATCTTATCATGATTTTCATCATGGTTTTCTTCCTTTTCTTCACCTATAAGGTGCCTTCTCCTGTTCTTCACTCCTTCGGGTGTGAGGACACTATATTTGATCCCGGCGTCTTCATGTATCATTATCTTGAGCCGGGACTATGTCTCATCGGTGTGGAACTTTCACGTGCTTCAAATGTTTATCCAAACATCTTGAATGAAAGTCCGATGGAGATTGTTTCTTCCACATTCCCCAAGGACTAATGAATTCGGGGTCGAGTCACGCTAGCGACTCGGTAAACAAAAACAGAGCATCTTATAGGGTTTTCACCCTAAGTGTGGGGGAGTCCCCCATGCTATGATTACAGAAGTGAAAAACAAAATGATGTTTTCCACGCTTAGCTTGTAATGTTGCCCTTTTACGTTCAAAATGTCGGCATAATAGCCGGGACTTTGAATATTGAGGACAATATTCATGATTAGTGTGGGGGGGTATTCGCTATTCTAGCGAATTTTATCACATTTTACTATCTTATACCCCCGTTTTTGACCAAAATTTTTCAAAAATTTTTCACTTGAGCTCAAAATTTTTTGTGGTAATCAATCCGCCTTGTCTAAACGACAAAAGGGATTGGCTAGTCCAGGAGCAAACGGCTCTTGGTAAAGACATCTCAAATCCGTTGATGGCTGGCAATTTGCCAAAAATTGTATGGTTCCTCAGCTCCCCCGCATCCTCATAAGCAAATGAGCTGGCTAGCCCTCAAGATTATGGCTTGTGGTAAAGGCCGTGGAAAAACCATAATTGGTAATCAGCTCACCAAGATGTTGACTATTCCATCAAGAGTTGGCTAGTCCAGAAGCAAACGGCTTTTGGTAAAGACTAATCAAATCCGTTGACAGCTGGTGGTTTGCTCAAAATCACACGGTTATCAGGTGTGCCACAGTTCTTACACCTGGCTACTCCAGAAGTGATGGCTTTTGGTAAAGAGTTTCAAATCCATTAAATTTTCTCATAAGATTGCTAGGGACTAGCAATAGTTTAGTGTGGGGGATTGATGAGTGTGTAAATACTCATCATTTTTGTCTTATATGAACTGCCAAAACATACAAAAACACCCAAATATGTATCAAAATACTTAAAATATCTTAGAGGTGTGTTTTATATGTTTCAAACACAAAATATGCAAAAACAAATGAAAAACGTACAAAGTTTGCATAATTGGCAGTTTCAGTCCCTCAAATTTCATAAATTTGCAAAACTAGTCCCTGGTGAATCAAAACTTGTACAAATGTCATAAAAGGTCCTTGGGATTCATAAGTTGTAAGAAATAGTCCTTTAAAGTTTAAAATCACATATTTACAACTTTGGTCCCTCAACTTTGAAAAATGTCAAAATTAGTCCCTAAGGTTTTAAAAATGGAAAATAATCAAAATAAACCTTATACTATTCTTAAAATGACATAATTGGTCCTTATGATAACTTTTGAGAATTTACAGGTTAAGCCCTTCAAGATTCAGAAAATTACAATAATGGTCCCTGGAGTTTGAGGTATTGACAGAAAAGGTCCCTGGGCATTTAATATGGAAAATTATCATCTTTGGCCCTTGTACTATTCACACTTGTCAAATTATGTCCTCATTATTACTTTTGGAAACTTACAAGACCAGCCCTCAACTTCTCCCTAATTACAACTTTGGTCCTTGTGATTATCCTAGACTAAAACCAACCGGACCCTATTATTATTTAAACCAAAACAAAACTAAAACTAAACCCACCAAAACCACCCACAGCCCACTCCCCAGCCCATCACCAACAAGCCCAGTCCATACCTGGTTTGACCCCAGTCAACGCGGGTCAAAATACCACCCTTTTTCCCTCCTTCCTTCCCAAACCAGAAAACCACCAACACCACCATACCAGGTGGTATTTCTCCCCCCCCCTCCACTTGCACCACTCTACCACAACCTTATCCCTTCCACTTCCCAACACCAATTAATGCCACCCCCCTCCTAGTCTAGCTTCTCAGTCCCTATTGCTTAAAAAGTCCCTTTCCCGCCAAAATTGCAAGTAGAGCTAAGGTGATCCAATTGGCTATATTATTGGTGGGATTTGACAAGTGGGACCCACACAAGACCCTGGGATTCTATAAAGATGAAGAGGAGCAGAGGAGAAGAAAAATGAGTGTAGTTTTAGCTTAATATAGTCGTAGGTAATTTAGTTCATAATTCTAGTTGTAATTTTACTTTCAAAAGCTTGTATCTTGTTTATTTCATGTAATTTGAACTTTATTAAGTCTTAATTTCAAGTTTCATTTCAGTTCTCAGATTATGCAATTTCATTAAAATTCAAGAATCACAAATAGTTTAAATTGTTGTTCATAATTGTTTTACTGAGTTGAATAAGCTAGATAAAGCCTTGACAAAGCTTAATCAAGCTTTTAGAATCATTAAAATAGTTATTGGTATTCAAAAGAAAAATTCAAGAAAAACAAGGAAAATAAATAGAAAATAAAAAATTAGAGTGAAGATAGAAAGGAAGCTGAAGCAGGGTGTGATTTGGAATGTTTCTGGGTTAGAAGTCTTGTGGAAGACTAATAGGTTGGTTATTTGTTTACTGGTTCAATGATATCTCAGTTGGTCACTTCATGTAAGGTATTTTCTTAGTTTCTAGTACATCATTATAAACTGCTTAATACTGCTTAATTGTGGTTGCCATATGCTTATTTGATGTTAGTAAATCAGTATCTATAATAAATTATATAGCTTGTTCATTAATTTTCATATTTGCTTTAAGTTCTATTTTTCTCAAGTTAAAAGCATGATTAGTGATTCCTAGGTTTCTGATGTAGTTGTTAGTATATTTGTGTCCAACTCAGCTTCAATCATCATAATACAACTTAGGGAATGCAAATTATGGCCTGAGTCATTATGATCTTTTGCAAAACTCAATACAGTCCAACATTTGAGGGGTGTTTGGTTCAGTAGGTTGTAGGGTGCTCTGGCCCATGCTTGTTGTTAACCTTGTTTGTAACATCTCAGTTTAGGTTAATATAGCACATTCAAGTCATTAAATAAGGGTCTTTTACACTTAAAAGTCAAAATCAATTTTAAACTCTCATATTAGCTTATCTGTTGTAGTTTTAGTTTGTATAACCATGCATTTTAGTTTAAAAATTGTTTCTTTGGCTTAAATCAGTTTCATTATAGCTTATTAATCCATATTTCATCATTGAGAATCAATCAAAATTGGAGAAAGTCAAAGTATCAAGTTTTAGAAAAAAATCAAATGTAAGCTCTCAGATTTTTCCAAAAGTTGAGAGAATATTTGTGATTTTTGTGTGTTGATCCAGGGATTGATACTTGTACCTACTTGTACTCTACCAGCTCAGGTTTAGTTCCCCCCCCCCTCCTTCTATTTTTGGGATTTTTCCCTTGGGCCCCACATTGAGCCAAAGCAGCTTGCAGGGCAAGGTCTGCTCTGACTCAGCAGTTGCACACCCAAACACCACACTTTGTGGTGGTTTTGTGACTTCCACAGTGGGTTCCACAACCCCAAGTTTGTTTCTACCAACCCCCCTCCTAGTAGGCTACCTAGATTGACCCTTAGTTTGACCCCAATCTCAGTGGACCCCACCTGTTTAAGCCCCAAAAGTCTGTCCCATATTTGCAGTGGGTGAGTTAGAATTGGAGAGCTTATTGTGGCTTATTGGCTTAACCAGTGGTCCTCAAGTGCTTATTCCTACTTAAACTTGTTTAATTAACTTATTGAGACCTGATTCATCCAAGGTGGGACCCACATAAGCTCTTGTGAGCTTGTTTCCATTTTCAGTCAAACTAAGTCAACTGTCCAAGATATTAGCTTGCAACTAGCTTATTATTAAGTTCTAAAATTATTGTTTTTACAAAAGTTAGTTGTTTTTATGTATTTAATAGGTTTGTAAAAGAAAAATCAAGAAAAACAAATTTAAAAATAAGTGATAGTTTCTATTTAATTAAATTTAATTTTAATTTCCATTTTTACATTTTTATTAAGTAAGTTGTGTTTTTATATTTTTAATAATTTCATCTTAGGTTAAAATAGTTATAATAAATTTTTCAGATTTTTATTTTACCATTTGGTATTTATTAGAATTAATATTAGTTATATTAGAAATTAATTAATAATTAGTTTAAAATAGCATAAGTAGTTTTTATTAAGCAAAACCTTGTTTTTATATTTTTTATAGCTTTTATATGTTATAAAGTAATTTTAGAAATTTTATTAGAATTTTTACTGTTCATTTAGTAATTTTCTTAATTTAAAATAGTTAATTAGTTAATTAGTAATTAATTAGTAATTATTTAATAGAAAATTCACAAAAAGACAAAAACATTTATTTTTATTTTTTATACTTTCTTCAAGTTCTAATTTAGGTTTAGAAAATATTTTTGCAAAATTTTAGTTTAATTTGTAATAGTTATAATTTTTAGTTAATTAAATTAGATTTTAATTTAGATTTTAAATAGTTTAATTAATTAAATAATAGTTTAATATTATTTTAATCACTTTTATAATTTCTTTTCCATTTTTAATTTTAAGTTTTGAAAAGTGTCAAAAGCACCCCCTGTAGTTTGTTAAAAACCAAAAACCCACTTTTCCAGTCCGATACGTGATCTTAATTGTGAATTTGTGCATATATCTGGTATCTGATTATTGTGAATATTACATCTGTTTACCAATACCAAAATAACAGTAGCAATATCATTCCCACATCATCTGGCTACTGTCCTCAGTGCCACTTTCTCATAAACGATTCTCAAAAGCACCATTGCAATCTCGCTGGGACTTTAACGACCCGGGAATACACTATACTATCACCGGAGTATTGATTCTAGGCTGTCTTTGACTTGTTGACCTTGGTCAATAATAATTTGATGGTTCAGGCTCAATCAAGGAGCTTAGGTTGATGGGTTGATTAGACCATAGTGGTTTAACACTTATCCGGGCGGTTTTCCGGATGGGTCGTGATGGTTGAGAGGTGATTGTTGACTTAGTCATGGTGAAAAATGGTTTAGAAGTTCAGAAATTGTGATGAAGAAGGTGTGATTTGATAGTGTTTAGGATGGTTTAATTTATAGTGATGAAGAATTGTGGAAAGGAGTGTTTGGATTTGATGTTAGTCCATACAAAAATGGAGGTTCCTAATGATTTGGAAAACTAATTGTGGGTTGTCATATCATGGAAGTCAATCCAATGAAAATGGTGAAGTAAGAAGACAAGGTTTGCACTAAATGCTTAGTGGTTTTAGTAAATTTGTTGAAGTATAAATCTCAGGGATTTCAAGGATCCTTTAGAAGGGTTCCTTCCTTTATGTGTGAAGGGTCCTTGGGGTGGTTATGGCTATTTTGAATTTTGGCGGGAAATGGTTTTGGTTGAGTTATAAGGAATGAGAAGTACCCTATTGTGCTAAACACATTGCAGGAAATGGGTTTCTATCTAAAAGGATTGGATTTTGGTGTTTGGATGTTCAAATGTTGAAAACAAAAACAAAAATTCTGCAGACAACTGGCGGAACCCTCAGAATACGCAGGCGGAACCCATTTGAGGGTACCGTCTGGTCCGTTTGGCCAATTCTGGGTTTTCCCAGAAAATACACTGGCGGAACCCATTTTTGGGTGCCGCCAGATCCGCCAGTGCTGGAAAAAGTGCAGTTCGCGATTTTGACCCGCGAGACGATTTTCAAAATTTTCGAAAACTCCTAAAATCAAAAAGATAATGCATTTCTGATTAGGCAATGCAAAAAATAGACACGTAAACACACATATCATATGACTTTGACCTTGAGGTCGAGAATTTCACTATACTTAGTGAAAATAACATAAACATGAAAATTTGACAACTTGCCAAAAGTTGTCTTCCTGCATCAAAGTTAGAAAAAGCATGTTCCAAATAGTATCAAACATTGTACCAACCTACAAGTACATCACAAACATTGTTTAAACAACCAAATTAGTTCAAATAGCACCTAGTGCCAAACACTCCTACACACCCGCACTCATTGACGGTCGATCTTATTCTTGAGCTTTCCAAGGAATCTTCCAAGATTTTTAAACATCCCCTTTGTTTGCTTGAACTCCTCCGACTCATTAGGAATATCCAGAAGTTGGGATAGGTATTCGAGAGGTGGGAGCCTAGAGTTTGGAAAATTGTCATCTTCACTCATTGAGGAAGACGAAGATGAGGTAGGAGGATGTGGACGTTTTCCTTGGGCTTTGTACACTCTTTTATCACTAAGTGGGACAAAGGTGTGTGGAATGAGAGAGTAGTTAAGACGAAGACCGTTTGGAGTTGGTGGAATGGGTGAGATGAACCTAAAGAGACGGGTCAAGAGCATTTCATATGGCATAGCCGTTGTGCCATGCACGGGAATGTCGGCCATTCTCTTGGCCATGTAGTAGGCAAGGTTGAAGGGTTGCCTAACGGACAAGGAGTAGAGCATGTAGCAAAGGCAAAGGTTGATATGATCTCGGTTTCCTATTGTGCTAATGACATTGGCTCTAAGGACTTCCTCCCATTTCTTGAATTGGGGCTTAAGTTCATTCATTTTCATTCCATATGGGTCCTTATCGACCTCATTTCCCGAACGGGTTCTCCTAGTGTTGGTGGTCCTAACAAAGAGGTGACATCTTTTTACACAAGAGGTGTGTCATAAGGATGGTGTCACACCCCCAAAATCGGGTCCAGCGGAAGCATACATGTAGCTGGGGTGTAACTCAATTGGTATTACAACACAAGTTCAAAAATGGTTTTCACTTGAATCATTTAGAATAAAATAGTTTAATCAAAATGTTGAATCTACATTGTTAAAAATAACGCGGAAATAGGCCCTTAAAGTAGTTTAAAACGGTCCCCAAATGAATAATCAGAGTCTTCTATGACCATGCCATGCCCTGCCAAAACCTCCTGTAGCGTGCCATTGATTAATACCTGAAAATACATGCTAAAGTGTCAACACAATGGTTGGTGAGTTCATAGAGTCTTGTGAAAAAGAATGTAATGCATATGAATGAAGATTTCCCAGCAAAGGCATCGTAAATCCACTCAGTTCCAAGTCCCGCCATAAGAGACTTGTAACCTGTGTGTTTACAACCCACTGCCAAATGTAATAAGTTTGATACAAAAGCATTGTAATTCAGTAATAAGGCTGATGCAAAGGCATCGTAATTCAGTAGTAATAGTAGTGGAAAAGTATCGTAATTCCATAAGTAATTTTCGTATGTACAATAGCCACAAGTATAAAGTAAACCGACAAAAATGTCAAAAATGTTACATTGTCTCTTAAGCTCATGACCCCGAAGCTAGACGTTACTTGGCCCCAATGAGTGGTTACCAGACACTCTAATAATAAAGACATGAAATGCATCTGTAATTCTGTTGGAGCAACCCAAACACAGATGGAGGAGTCACCCTCAATAGATCTATTCACTCACTCTCGCTTGGAACTTAATTAACGGTCCATGAAATAATAAAGGGGACTTGTCCTGACGTGGTAATAAGGAAACTTCAGCAGTGTATGGAATTTGTAATACTTTGGCATTGTACGAAAGTAATTGAAGCAATGTATTCTCCCCCGTGGGATTCAAATCGTATAAAAGTATAACACGAGTATTTAAGCATGTATCTCCCCCAAAGAGTTTATAAAGTAATTAAACCAGTAAAAGTGGGGCTATGACTCACCTGATATGATGGTACCATGAACATGTAATGAGCTGAAAAACAAGGCGCGCACACTAGCCGCAACCTAATATGAATGATGAACGATCTACTTTAGATCATGAAATGATGTTATGAATGTCCATGCACATGTTTCCTATACCACTCTACTCTTTGAAAAATACTTGTTGTTATCAAAAATATTCATTTCCAAGACTTAGGAAAAATATGGCTATTAGAAAAAAATAAAGCTAGTTGCAATATATATACTTATATATATATCGTATTTATCAATGTTCGTGTTGAAATCCTCGGGTTGAAATCCTTGAAATAACGCCTTGTAGTGATAAAAATATACTTGTAATAACTAATACTTCATTAGTTATAAAATTGGGTACTTGGTATTATTTCTAGAAATCTAGAGTTACTACGTAGTTTTAGTGTTAATATTTATAAAAGCTGTCAAACTAAAATGAGTTTTGCCGATATTCAAACGTGAATATCTTTGTCGTTATAAGTCCGTTTTACTTGTTCTTTATATCCACGGTTACGTCTTAGTATGTAGTAATATATTTTGGAAAGCTTGGCTCCTCCGAGTTACGTCTAAAGCCTCTTTTTGTCCGATGAAAAACGTCCAACAGCATGTATTTTTCCGGAAAATAGTTTTCGTCAATAAACTTGCAAAAATCATAACTTCTTCGTTATAAACTCTTTTTAATCCGTTCTTTCGCCTACGGATTCGTTTTTGAAATTATTTTCTAGAAATTTTGCCAAAGTTTACTTTGTATTTACTAATTTTCCAGAATTTAACAAAATGGGACAGTAGGTATATATACTTGTTAGAAATCCATTTCCAAGGTTCAAAACTAGTTTTAACTTCAACCAAAACTCTTGCAATCTTCACAAAACTAAACTAATCCTACCATACACCTTCTTAGGGTGCCATGGGTTCCTAATGACTAGTAATCAAGTTAATTTAACAAGGGAACACCTAAATCACAATCTAGGGTTTGTATGTTCAAAAAGTATACAAAAATAAAGTGGTATAACTAGTTTGTGCATGTAATTAAGCATGAATACTATAAGATACATATGTTAATTTGATGAAATCATGAAAATAAATTTGAATACTCACTTTGAAATAATAGTTGATTAGATGATGAGAAACCTTGGATTACTTGTGTTTTTGGGTTATGATTCTTGATTAGGATGATGAAATGAACAACTTTGATGCTTTGTACTTTGAAAAACAATGGATGGATCATGGAGTTGGTGTTTGGGTCGTGAGTTTGAGAGAGGAAGAAGAGAAAACAAATTTTTCTTGTGTTTTGATTTGTAAAATAAGTTAAATGTGTAGTTTTAGGTGTTTTTGTACAAAATATCTAATTTCAATGGCATTATGGTAAATAAGTGGTGAAATTCAAGTAACATGGGGAGGGGGCTGCACATGTATGGATGAGTATGTAAGAAGCTTGGTGATATCTAGTTCACGGAGTCGGTTTTGGTTCCGTTAATCGCTAAACGTAAAGTTTTAAATCGCGAAACGTAAATCCGGGTATCGTAAAAATATGAAACTTGAAAGAATGACTAAACTTGTCAAAATACTCCATAAATAAATATAAAATAAATAGTAAGTTCCATCGGGTTGCTTAAACGTTGTTAAAACTGGAAACGTGGGTTAAAAACGCGTAATTCGCGTAAAACGCTGAACTGGAAAACGTAAAATTCCAAAACTTTTAGAATTGTCGTAAAATGAAAGAAAATCATATTTTTATTGTTTATATTATTTTATGGACATATCGGGATGCCGGAATGACGTTTAAATCCAAATGTAAATCTCAGACACGGCTTCGTGATTTTTGCAGAAATGATCCGACGAGCGCCAAACTCTCGGATTTCTGTTAAAATAGTTTAACTTACGAGAATATGAAATAAAAATTTTGGACATGAATAGTGAAAATGAATAGTAATAGTGAATAGTATAAATGAATAGTAACTTCCGAGATAAAAATGAAATTTCGACGTTTGAAACAGGACATGAAATTACGAGTTGTGACAGATGGATGCGGTCTTGGAGGTTGTCAAGAGTTGAGAGGGAGTGCAAATCGGAGTAGATGCAAGCACCTTGGTTTGGGACACCTATGATTTGAGCAAACTCCTCAAGAGTGAAGGAGTATTGATGACCACTAGTCCTAAAGTTGATAGACATGTGACCATAATCATTCGTGGAGAGAACGACGGATGCATAGAACTCTAGAATGAATCTAGGACAAATAGGCTCGTCGATATTCACAAGACACTCAAAGTTGATTGTGGCAAATTCGGCGTAAAGGTTTGTGCCTTCTAGGAAAGACGGGTCAATGGTTCTACCCTCATGGACATAGTGTTTTTCCAAGGCTTTGAAAACGTTGACTTGGTTTGGGGTAAGGCCTTTGGTTTTGTGGTGTTTTGGTAGGTACTTAATGGTGTCCTTGTGGTCGTAGTGGGTTAGAGGAGGCATGATGATTCCTAGAACAACAAAATTTCACATTTTTGTTTAAGTAAACTACTATTATAATGTGGATGTTCTACTGTGTGCCTATATGAAAACACTGTGGAGGTGCGGTTATCTTGACTCATTTTGATGCTTCAAAAATGTTTTATAATGCAAGTTTTGTTATAAAACAAAAGATAACCCAAACGCTCCTAGTTCAATGTAGCTTCGTTTGAATGTACCCGAAAATACATATTGGTTATGTATTCCCTTTAGCATTCAAGAGACATTATGCAAGTGATGTTTTAAACATAACGTTTTGATTTTGTATTCTCAATGTGAGACGAAAAAATATTTGTCCTACTTGTGAGAAATTTTTGGAAAGATTTGACATGGGGTGTTTTAGCAAACATGTTTATACTAATTAAGAATGCAATTCCTAACTATGGGGAACATGATTAGTTTTGTTAAACACCTAATTTTATGCATGAGTTTCTCAAGTTAATGCATAACCCCAAGTTTTTGTTTTTGTGCAAAAATAGAATTCCTAGACTCAGATCAGGATTGTAATCAAGTTTAGAATACTTACAATGATGATTGATTAGCAATGTTAGTGAAAGGAAGACCAAGAATTCGTAGGTATGGATGGATGGTAAAGTGAATAGTAACAGTTTGGAAGTTGTGGTATGAGATAATGGGTGTTTGGTTTAATATAAACAAAATATTGATTCTGCAGGTCGGTGGACACGGCGGACCCCTGAGTTGGGTTCCGTCCGTTGTGTCTGAGGGTTCCGCCGACCCTGCTGAGAAAAAGACTTAGGGATTTGTTTTGATTTTTGTGATTTTTTTCTAAAGTCCAGATCTACAATGTAGGTTCCATGAGTCCTAAGCCTAGCCTAAGAAGGTTAAAAGGTTCACGTTTAAGGGGTTTTGTGAGAATGTCGGCTATGTTGTCTTCGGAAGAAACTTTCTCAATTGAGATATTTCCTTTTTGAAAGTTGTCACGAAGGAAATGATGACGGATTTCAATATGTTTGGTACGAGCATGTTGAACCGGGTTTTTGCTAAGATCAATGGCACCTTTGTTGTCACAAAGAATTGTGATGTCGTTGAGTTGAATTCCGTAGTCGACAAGAGCTTGCTTCATCCAAAAAGCTTGTTGACATGCCTTTCTGGCCGAAACATACTCGGCTTCCGTTGTTGAGATAGCAAGAGCCGTTTGCTTCTTTGAGAACCATGAGGTGAGACAATGTCCAACAAAAGTACAAATACCACTTGTACTTTTTCTATCGACATAGTCACCGGCATGATCCGAGTTGGCATACACTATGGTGTCTATTCCCGTTCCTTTGGGATACCATAAACCTAAGTGTGTAGTGCCCTTAATATACCTAAAAATCCTTTTAACGGTTTCGAGATGGGTAGTCTTAGGATCTTCTTGAAAACGAGCACATAGACAAACACTAAACATAATGTCAGGTCTACTAGCCGTTAGGTAAAGTAGACTACCAATCATACCTCTATATTTAGTGCTATCAACGGATTCACTTTCCTCATCCTTGGTGAGTTTAGTTTCCGTGGACATGGGTGTTTTGATTGGTTTTGAATCTTCTAATCCAAATTTCTTAAGCATGTCCTTAATATATTTAGATTGGTTAAAGAAGATACCATCTTCTAGTTGTTTAATTTGGAGTCCTAAGAAAAAGTTGAGTTCTCCCATCATATACTCATTTCAAACTCGTCATGCATGATTTTTGAGAAATCCACACATAATTCTTGACAAGTTGATCCGAATATAATGTCATCAACATAGATTTGGACTATGATAATATGTGAATCTTTCTTCTTACACTAGGCCAAAAACGACCTATGGTCACACATGCTCGATTTGGAACAGCCACACATTGAAATATTTGTGTGGCTGAAGGTAGGAAAATTGACAGCATTTACAAATTAGTCACACATGAGAATTTTGAATGTATGACCATAAGACCTCTATTGCCACACAATCGACCCTTATGTGACTAAACGTTGTAGGACCGTAGAACAACCTAAATCACCATTGAATCAAGCTTAAACCTAGAGAGAGAAAGTAAGTAGAGAGAGAGAGAGAGTGGATGGGATCTCCTAGTGTGTGTAAATGAAAGACAATGTTATTTCCTAAGAGAACCAACCTCTCAAATGAGGTTTACAAGAGTATTTATAGTTGTAGTCTAGGGCTTCTCTAATCTTTTACATTATTACACTAATAGCCCTTAGACTTTTACAAAACATGAATACTAAACATAAACTTCATCATAATGATATTCTAAAGCAACCTATAACTACACATTAATGACCGACACTTTTTATAAATAAAAATACGATTCTAACAATCTCCCCCTAAGTGTTGGTCATTGAGGTTGCACGACGTCATCATCTTTGTCTTTTAACTTTAACATTCATAGCTCTTGACGTCTTTAAGAATCACTAGATGAATCATAGTTCCAGTTCATCATGCTTCATTGTTGTTGAAGTGATCCGATGATGTCATCTGCCTTTCTTCACTTCTGTGTTTGTGGTGGTTGTCTGCCATTCCAACATGCTCATACGTCTTAAGTCTTTGTGATACATGCATTTGTTGTTTCCGTTCTTTCACTTTGATCTTTGTCACTTTACTTTGTAGATTCTTCTTTTTGGCGTAGAATCTTTCTTTGACTGTTGCTATTCTTTGATCTTTGTGAGAATTTTCCTTTGACTTTGTGATGCATGTATGAGCATGTGGAATCTTTCGCCATGGAGATGATGTATAGCTGCAGGTAAACAGTTAGCAACAAACAACCGGTACTTACAGATAAGGAATTAGAGATCGTCAACAGCATAGTGTGAAGACTCCTTCTAACCCTTACCATGGCCGTTCCCATATCATATACTCCCGAAAGAGCTTACGAGACCTACTAAGTAGCTCAATGACTGGGTGAGTCGCTGGGGATCACTCCACGACTGTAGACCGTTTGAAACCACCGCGAGCGTAACCCATAAAGAATTACCGAAGTGACCTGCTGTCAGGGCTGCTTGATGTTGACCCTGGCAGGAATTTCCGTTCAATCATTAAGAATATATATGTAAATTCTCTCATAAACGTTCTCGGCAGATTGCTAAGATCTGCGTAGGACTCTTAAGTTTACATCTGGCGTCCTTAATGATGAACAACCAGTGTAGAAATATCATGTGTTCCTATGAGATCTTTTGATGAATCTCGGGGCTCTAGACTCGATAAGTGCACATTTGGTTTCCTATGCGGAGATTAGGGAGAGGTCTCCTGCTTCAATATCAACCATCTCTAAGAGACAGGTCGATAGATTACGCCGGTTCCCCGTGAGAATGAAACAAGCTCTTTTAAGAGAACTTGAGTGGCTAGAAGGTTAAGTGCAGTGCGTCACTGGGTCCATGACGTCTTTATCTTCAATACCGGTGTCACCTTAGTAACAACCAGTAGCATATGAATTGAACCCGGTGTCTGCCCTAAGGTTGAACATATGGAGGGCTATTTCTTTTCACCCTTTTTCATAACTTTTCTTTTTAATTCTTCAACCCCTTCTTTCTCCTTTCTCATTTTCTCCTTTTTTTCAATCATACCTAAGGACTTCTAATTCTAATCTATTGGAATTGTCCTTGGGTAGATCCCTCCGGCTCTGGCGGATCATAGGACGGTTTTCCCTAACCTTACTCACCTTATAACTCCATGAATCCTATAATTGCCATGAAACCTTTGATTGAAAATCTCTCAAAGTGTTTATGAATATAAACACATTTTTGTTGACACTTTGAGAGTTTTTTGTTTCTTTTGAAGGACTCCCCCTTCACATGTGCTCATGAATTTTTAAGAGATTTGCACATGCGTGAGGAGTTATCACTTTTTGAATTGATCCACTTTCAGTGAACATGACCGATTCGAGACACGCTTACATCACTAGTTAGACTAGCTTGAAATTATTACCCGTCCTGGTCAAGTCCAAAGAAAGTCTCTCGATACGGTACATTCTACTCAGACAAGTCCTGTTCGAGACACGCTTACATCACTAGTTAGACTAGGTTGAAATTATTACCCGTCCAGGACAAGTCTTTTCGATTACTGACATTTTAAGCTTCGTCAATTCATTGGTACATTCTGAGTCTAGCTCTTTTGAGATTCAGTCACAAGCTTTAAACATCTTTGATCACATTTTAATCATGTCTTCTCCCCCTTAAAAATAGCATATCGTGATATTTTTGATATCAACTGATTAAGAAAAAGCTTTTTGGAGAGATAGACAGATTTCATTTTGCATGAATTCGGAACATTTTGTTTTTGAACTCCCCCTTAATGATAGCACATTTTAAAATCAATTAAGGGTTTTGAGGGAGTTATCTTGAGCACTCATTTGAAAGATTTTGAGAAATCTTTTGATGAATCTTGAAAAAGTGCTCAAGATTACTATTTTGAAAACGAGTTTTTGTTTGAAGTCTTTTTCGTTTGTTTAGACTCGAACTTTTTGAAAAAGATTTCGTCCTTGAAAATACGAGTCCTTGATTTGAAAATAATCAGAAGTCATCGTTCGGGTCCGGGTTTTGTACTGAAGTATACGAAAGCCATTGTGAAGAAACTTTTGAGAAACGATATGTTTTAGAAAAACATTTTAAAGAACTCCCGTTCAAGCATTTGTACATGTCCGTACCACTTTTGAATGACATTTCTAGAAACGTACAGAATATTGATTTATACGAGAGACATGTCGTGAGAAGAATATTTTTGGATTTTTTTTTTATTTTATATTGTTTTTGTATTTTTTGAAAATTTTATATTTTTGTATTTTGTTTTTGTTGGTTTTTCAAATTTTGTATTTTGTTTTTTTTTTTTTTTTTTTTTTTTTTTAAATATTTACAGCGAAGCGATTTTGAAAATATTTTTCAAGAGGATTCGAGAAGACGTTCTAGCTCCTCAGGAGTTAGGCTTCGCATGCCAATTCGTCGAACTAAATAGTCAAACCTTTCTTTTGGAAGGGCTTTAGTAAATAGATCGGCGAGTTGGTAATCAGTCTTAACGAAAAATAATTCAACAGTACCCTCTTCCACGTGTTCTTTGATGAAATGGTAGCGGACTTTGATATGCTTCGTCTTAGAGTGATGTACGGGATTGCACGAGATGGCTATGACACTTTTTGAGTCACAATACATTGGTATTTTGTCAAAAGTAAAGCCATAATCTGTGAGTTGTGTCCTCATCCAAAGAACTTGGGCACAACACGCAGATAGAGACACATACTCGGCTTCGGCGGTTAATAGCGCAGTACAATCCTGTTTCTTTGACTACCTGCTTACTAGCTTTTCACCCAAAAATTGTGCTCCACCTGATGTACTTTTTGTTGTAACTTGATCTCCTGCATGGTCGGCATCTGAAAAGGCTGTTAGAGTAAACCCCGAATCCTTCAGATACCAAAGTCCCATGTTAATGGTTCTTCGTAGGTACCGAAAGATCCTTTTAACCTCTTTGAGGTGAAGATCGGTAGGCTTTGCCTGAAACCGTGCTAACAAACAAACAGCAAATTGAATATCAGGTCGACTAGCAGTTAAGGACATGAGAGAACCGATCATGCTCCGATATTTTTTCGGATCGACGGGTTTCCCAAACAAATCAGCATCAATTTTTGGTGAAGTGACCATTGGAGTACCAACAGAATCACAATTTTCCATTCCATGTTTTTTCAAAATCTCTATTGTATATTTAGCTTGATTGATAAAAATACCACAAGGGGATTGATGTATTTGTAAACCAAGAAAGAATTTTAGTTCCCCCATCATGGACATTTCAAATTTGCTTTTCATGAGATTTTCAAAATGTTTTGAATGGTTAGGATTGGTTGATCCAAAAATTATGTCGTCCACGTAAATTTGAACGATCAAAATGTCATCTTTGAATTTTTTGATAAACAAGGTGTCATCAACCGTTCCTTTTGTGAAATTGTTTTTGAGCAAGAAAGATGATAGTTCGTCATACCACGCTCTTGGAGCTTGTTTTAAACCGTAGATGGCTTTCTTAAGCTTGTAGACGTAGTCTGGATGATCTTTGTCGATGAATCCCTCTGGCTGACTCACATACACTTCTTCTTTCAGAGTTCCATTCAAGAAAGCTGTCTTAATGTCCATCTGATAGACTGTGATGTTTTTGTGAGCTGCATAGGCTAAGAAAATCCGGACTGCTTCAAGTCTAGCTACAGGCGCGAATGATTCTTCGAAATCTATCCCTTCTTCTTGTGGATATCCTTTAGCCACGAGACGAGCTTTGTTACGAATTACAGTCATTTCCTCATCTAGTTTGTTCTTCCACAACCACTTGAGATCAAGAACTCGTTTATCAAGTGGTCGTTCAACAAGTTCCCAACTATCATGTAACAGGTATTGAAGAAGTTCCTCCTACATCGCTTCAATCCAAGGGTTTTCTGCCATTGCTTCCCGAATGTTCTTTGGTTCTTTGAGGCTTATTGAGCAAATGTAAATGCACAATTCGAGATCGGTGGCAAGTTGTCTCCTCGTCTGAACTGGCTTTGAAGGTTCACCAATAACTTGTTCTATTGGATGGTTTTTAGTCCATTGAAATGTAGAAGGGTACCTTGGGTGTAACAAGTGTGTGTTAGATGGTTCTTGTAACCTTGAAGAAGATTCAACAGAGTCTGTTGCAAACGGGTTTTCAAATATTTCTTCTTCTTCTAACGCATCATTGTTTGAATTATTTGTTGGTTCTTCTTGAAAATTTGTGTTTTGATTTTGCTCATCAACTCTTGGTAGTTCAGTTTCAAGTACTAGAGTGGCTTGAGTAGATGTAGATGATGTTGAGGTAGTTGGTGCTTCAGCTTCGATTATTGTAGATGCATCCAGTGGTGGTGGTGGTGGTTGATTTTGAGCGGGTGCAGCGGAATGTTGTTGAGATGCATTTGTCGAAGTTCCACCATAATATTCATCAAACATTAACTCGAAGAAATTTTCCAGTTCTTGTTCTGAAGGTTTGTCCGTGTTTGTTGACTGAGCTCCTTGAGGCACGAGTCCTGAACTGATGTGTCCAGAAGTCTGAGTGTTTGGTGTGGGTCCTAATCTGGTTTGATTAGAAGCCATTGGATTAAGCGCGGGTTCTAGAGCGTATCTCTCAGAAGCCATTTGTGAAATCTCGTCAAACTTCACATTCATCGTCTCCATTATCCTTTTAGTTCTTCGATTATACACCCTGAATGCCCTCGAGTTTTCTGAATATCCAATAAAGATTCCAATATCACCCTTAGCTTTCAACTTTCCTAGATCTTCTCTGTCATTCGTCGGATAGCACAAAGCGCCAAACACATGAAGGTAAGAGATGTCAGGTTTCCGGTTATTCACAATCTTGGATGGATTAGGGATCGGTTTTAGGTAAAACAAGCAGTGGCAACAGCATCAGCCCATAAGAATAGTGGTGCACTAGAATAAATTAGCATTGTGCGAGCAGCTTCCACAAGAGTACTTTTTGTTCTTTCAACTACCCCATTCTGCTGTGGAGTTCTAACAACTGATGTTTGATGTGTAATTCCAACATCTTCGAGGTAAGTTCTTAACTCCTGGTTTGTAAATTCTGTGCCATTGTCTGTTCTTATAATCCTTACTGGAGCTTGAAGTAGAACTTGAATACGCTTCAGAAAGGTGATGATGATGCCTGGTGCTTCGTCTTTTGATCTCAAAAACTTTACCCAAGTATATCTTGAATAATCATCAACAATAACAAGAATATACTTCTTCCCATTAACACGAATTGCTTAAACGATCCTGATCAAGAATCACATTCAAATGACAATGGCTAGTATCAGATTTTTGTGACTATGGAGTTTTTGTACGATATTGCTTATTTGGGTTTAAAGTTCATTTCACGGGCATGTGTACTTATTTATCTCAAATTCTAGGGGTGGATGGATGCATGACTTTCGGAGATACTTGTTTGGGCAAACACTGGTAGAGATAGTGATTAAGACTTGGATTATCTAGTTATACCCGATGTAAGGAGTTACATTGTAGTACTCACGGGTTATAGCTATCACTTTAAGGAGTTACGTTGTAGTGCTCAGTGTCACATGAAGTTGTGGAGATTCCAAGAGGTGGATATTTCATATACTGTTTGTTGGTTTGGGTATATGGCACTACCTATGCTTAAAGGAGTTACATTGTAGTGCTCAGTATAGGTTCTTAGTCACACCTTCGTACAAGATTAAGTCACATATCTATGAGATGTTTACTTCATTCTCAGATTGGTTATATTGGGTTCTCTCCATACTGTGGTCATTTACTAGCTGGTTGGAATTTGAAGCGGTCGCTTAAAGGTTGAAGAGAAGAGAAGAGATTGTAGAATAAAGAGAGTCATATCCTATCAGCATATTCTCACAACTTATGCTTTCATGGTCTATCTATATTGCACCAGAAGTTTAAAGTACGGGTAATTTTGGCATGTACACACAATAGTATGATGATTTCGATACATCGCAACCATCAGGAGGGAGAAGAACATGCCAAAAGAAGTAGTGTTTCATCTCTAATACGTCGGTTGTTCGAGGGAATTGTGCTTACACTAGAACCGAAGAAGTACTAATGTTGTGTACATCGGAGCGTTTTACCAACCTTCTGTGCAATACTATGTGAGTTATGCTATGATGCTCCCAGAACAACAACCATGGTGCAAACTCATTAGTATCTACCTTATCCGCTGCGAGATGAGAAGAGAGTT
Source organism: Artemisia argyi (assembly GCA_030686995.1). Classification (NCBI taxonomy): domain Eukaryota; kingdom Viridiplantae; phylum Streptophyta; class Magnoliopsida; order Asterales; family Asteraceae; genus Artemisia; species Artemisia argyi. The sequence goes on from CM060707.1 coordinate 54,071,191, forward strand.
GTCTGTTCAGGAGGGAGCAGAAGAAAAAGAATAAAGGCTCACTAGTTAGGAGGGAGTAATAACCTAACTAGACCATTACAGTTGAATTTCAGAGCTACAAAGACCTTTGCCGTCAGTGTCAAAGATCATACGCCGAGATCGTCGGAAGAGAGAACTTCAAGTCTGCCTCAGTATCTAGACTACACAGACTCTGCGCTTCAACAACATCAACATAGTTTACTATTGTTGTAATTTACATGTTTATGTGTTTATAGGTCTCATTGTATCCATTTATGTGTGACGATATCTTGGAGGGAGATTGTTAGCCTTGCTATTTTATAAAAGATAACGTCACACATAAAGAAATGGACTAGATATCATACAAATAGTACTTTAGGGACTATTATTGTAATATAGGCAAACTTGTGATGTAATGAGCCTATAAATACCCCTCATGACTCTCCATGAGGGGTGTGGGAAAGTGTGTGTATTGTTTCATTTATTCTTTGTTAATATAAACCCTTTTCTCCACCTTTCTCTCTCTACTTTCTCTCTCTAGAAACAACCATGGTTTTCATATATTTCGATCAATCGCGATCTCCGGAACGTGTTTCTTGGTCATAACAAACGTAACTGGTGATTTTGTTCCAGATCATTTAGTCACATATGCTTTTGGAACGTGTGACAAATACAAGTAACCTTGATGCCATATATGGTCACACTAAACTTATAGTCACATTTGCTTCTAATAGTATGACCAAATGCCATATACGGTCACATGATGAGGTGAAAAATGATCCGTTTTTAGGGGGTCATTTAAGCCCGAATCCGAATTTATTTGATCAAATATTGCCCTAAATCGTTCCTTTTGTGATTTTAGGTACTTTGGGAGTGAAATCTGGAAAAGGAAGCAATTCGGACGTTTTTGGAGCATAAAAGTGAAGAAAACGCCAAAGTCTTAATTTTCCATGCTGGGAACAGTAGGTGACGGCGTCAAGAGCAAAACCTTGACGGCGTCAAGAGCAAATTTCATGAATTTCCATGACTACCCAGAACAGATTTGACGGCGTCACGTGGGAAGGGCGTCAAGAGTAAAAGAGTCATGACGGCCTGGAAGTATATAAGTCTTGACGGCGTCAGAAGTAGATCTAGGCAGTCCGAGGATTGTTTTGGCGGCGAGGTGATGGCGTCACAAGTTTATTCTTGACGCCGTCAAACCTATTTTTCTATATATAGTTTTCTAATTTTTCACATTTAGGGAGAGAAGTTTTGGGAGAAACCCTAAGTACGATTTTGGTGTAACTTTACAGGTTTTTTAAGGGTTCCAACCCCTTGATACCTTGCATGATTAATCAAGATAAGTGTTCTTCTAATTCAATCAATATGTCTATGTGTTGGTTGTCTATATCATGTTCTTATCTTAATTCCATCATGCTAGGCTAGATCTCTTTTGTGTTTGCTTAGATCTAATGAAACCTAGATGTTGATTATGTGTTGATTACTTGTTTATTCTTGTCTTGGATGAATGATTTATATGTTAGGCTTAAGAAAACTGGCAGATCTCCAATTGGTAACATGCTTGAACGTCTTAAGAAACATGAACCAACGCGCACTAGGTCTTTATTGGTTGTATTTAATGCATGATCCACTGTTTACAATCCCTATAGTTGTGCTGGGCATGGTGTAGGAGGAGATAAGAGCTCATAGAATTGGGGAGTTATGTGTGCCACCCCATGAATGGTATTAAGGAATACGATCCGTCATCCATGCAATTATAACAAGTAATTAACGTGTAAAAGATATCTAGGGAGTAATGAAATCTAAGTAAACACATTTTCTCCAATTACTGCTCACAACTTTAGTATAAATTAGTTTACTTTCATTTTTAATATTTTATTTTGATTGCATCTTAGTATTGGGTTAGTTGAATAGCAACTAATTCCGCCCACTCTTCCAAAACCCGAGATTTTTACTTGCTTTCTAAAAAATATAAAAACACAAAAATAATCATCCCTCACTTTTAGAACTAGTATTTAGGCTTTCTAATCCTAGCGACACTAATCCTAAGCTGAACGATCAATCCCCCGGTACTTGTCACTATACTATACTACAACGATCAGGTACACTACCTTGTGGGGGTTGTAAGCTTCTCGAGATCCCTCGAGAGGTAAAGCCTGTTGCGATTCCCACGCATCAAGTTTTTGGCGCCGCAGCCCGGGGAATAGTTATTGTCTAGGTTAGAATTTCTTTTTATTAGGTCTACTTGCTAGATTCCTTTCTAGTTAGATTTTATTTTTATTTTTTGATCTTCTTTAGTCTATCTTATTTCTTCGTGCCTTTGTTCGTAACTCTTTACCATCCGACATCATGGAAGGTGGTAACATCTTTGAACCCGTCATCCTACCACAACAAAACCCACCATTAGAACCCCTTAGGCCCCGAACCTTAGGAGAGTATTCCCAACCTAGCCACCAAGGCTACCGAAACACCATTGAGCTCACCGGAGCCAATGTGACCCCCTTGCGATCCGACACCATCCGGTTGGTGCAAAGCGGATGTGCATTCCATGGACTTCGTTCCGAAGATCCAAACCAACATCTTAAGGACTTTCTCAAAATCGTAGATTCCATAGACCTAGGTGTTGAAACTAGAGAGACTACCCATTTACGCCTATTCCAATTCTCTCTACGGGATCAAGCTAGTCAATGGCTTGAGCGTTTACCCGCGGGATCCATCACCACATGGGATGATCTCACTACTCGTTTCCTTGCTCAATTTTTCCCACCGGGGAGAACTACTAAGCTTAGAAATGACATCTTGATGTTCCAACAACGTCAAAATGAATCTCTTTATGAAGCATGGACTCGTTTCAAGGACTTACTCCAAAAAGTCCCTCATCATGGCATAGATCTTTGGCTCCAAGTCCAAATTTTTTATGACCATATCGACATCTCCACGAGGCGAGCCATTGACCAATCGGCCGGTGGTAAGCTACGTGATCTTAGTGCAGAACAATCATGGGAACTCATAGAAGATCTTGCTCTCTATGACAACGAAAGTTGGAATGATCCCCGTGATTTGAACAAAACGGTCAAGGCAATATCTTTGCCTTCGAACAATTCTATCACTCCCGACCGTAGGATCATGGAACTTGAGGACCAAGTCAAGTTTCTCATGAAATCTTACGAAGCTCCGAAACCTTCAAGCCAAGTGAACAAAATCACTTCTTCATGCGAATTATGTAGTGGTCCCCATGACACTCGTGATTGTGTGGAACTCCCCGGAACAGCTTTTGCGGACTACGCATCCACGCGTACCGACGAAGCGGGAGATAAGTGGTACACTTTCAAGCCTGAGCCAAACACTTACGGTGATTCATACAACCCCTCTTGGAAAAATCACCCAAACCTTAGGTGGAAACAAAATCAACCCAATTCTTCCAATCCGCCTAATCGTTACCAACCAAACGGTCCACCATCCAACCGTACTTTCAACAACAATCCTTCTAACAACTATGGTAGTACCAACAATCTTGAAGGATTGATGTCAAAGTTCATGGCATCTCAAGAAGCCCGCATAGCTAGGTTTGAAACCGAATTCAACCAACAACAAACGGAGATGACCAACAAGATTGACAACTTGTTGAAAGCCCTCAACAACCAAGCGTTAATCACACCTAGGAAGGACACTAGGGACACCAATAGTGGAACCAAAATTAAGGATCCCTCATCATCCAAACATGTCCACTTTGTCAATGTTGTCACCATTAAGCCAATAGATAAGGAGATAGAGATGAGTGACCAGGGTGAAGTTAGAGTAGAGGCCGAGATTAAGGATGAGAGTAGGAAAGTTAAGGTTAACAAGGAAGAGGAGTTAGAGGAGGTAGAGCCTATAGAAGAATACTTTGATAAGTTGCCCACCGAAGAAGAACGGGAGTACCATAAGGATCTATTTGATAGTCCCGAGAGACCATATATCTTCGGCACACCCCTTATCAAAATGGGAGACCCCTCTAACATTAACATCCCATGCAATATCGGGCACATGCATATCTGGAAAGCTTACATCGACCTTAGATCCCCAGTGAACATCATGACTAGGACTTATTACAATTGGGTGATGAAGAAGCAACTTAATTTTAGGATGATGCCCGGTAAGAATCTGATAAGTAATTTTGCAGGAAGAGTGAAGGGATTACATGTGATTATAGGGAATCTCACCTATGAAATCGATTTCATGATAGTGGAAGACATTCGTCCGGTGATAGATGCTTGCCTAAGCCAAATAGTATTCGGAAAACCATTTGTTGAAGTCACTAGGATGAGTTATGATCCGACTTTAGGGATAGTTAGATTTAAGGAAGAGAACGATGAGGTTGCCTATCAAATGCCCTAGAAGATTGAACAATACCACCTTCTCTCTAATTTCGAAAAAGAACACAAGCAAGCGGCTTATTATAGTAATGAGGAGGATAGACGTAGAGGAGTAGAATATGTAAAGAATAGGATGCTTGATTTCTATAAAGAATGCTTAGTTGCTTACAACTAGGTCCGGAATACAAAACTGGTTTAGAAGACGACCTAGAGAATGGAACCAATGATGAAGTCACGTAGTAACCCATGACCTTGAGTCTAGCTACAAGACTCGTAAATAAAGAAAAGCGCTTCTTGGGAGGCAACCCATGTTTTGTGTGATTTTATTTGATTGATTCTTATTTGCTTCCGTATGCATGCTTAATTTTTATTGTTGGTAGATCATGTTTCTAAGCTAAATGTGGAAATACTTTACTTTGTTGTTTTGGTCTAGTCTTAACTCCACCTAGAAGTATTTTTGCAAAAGATAAGTGTAAGGGGAAACCCCAAATATGTTTTTAAGAAACAAACCGATCATGATTCTCCACAATATTAAATGAACATGTATATTCGTATTTGTTAGAGTCAAATGCTTGTATTGAGTCATAATGAAGTTTTGCAGGATTTTCCAGGAAGTAGGACCAAGTTTTTCCAGAAATTTTCTGGAAACTTAACATAAGAATTTCTGCAGGTCCATTCTGACGGCGTCAGAGGTTTACTCTTGACGGCGTCAGGAGTTAAAATCTGGAAATTTTACCGGTTTTGTTTTTCTAACGGAGTCTTATGGTTTTTGTGAATTTTTAAGTTTTATAATCTCCAGGAGATCTGCAAACTTCATTCCACAAGCATTATATCTTATCTTGTTTTCTAGGATTTAGAAACTTATATAGGATGCCGCCGATTTTACGCGAGGTTGTCTTGTCTATTTTGTCAGGTTTTACAGGTTATGTATGACAAGAAGATGATTTATATTCTGGAAGGGAAGCTTTGATTGTTCATTCTCTTGGAGGAAGATTTAACCTGGCCATCCTATTATCCATACCGAGCGAATTAGGGGAGTATTTGATTTCATTCTCTTTACTTCTTTACTTTTACATTCTTTACTTGAACATTGGGGACAATGTTCATCTTAAGTGTAAGGGGAGGGTAAAAAGATGATACCTTACATATGCACTTTCGCTTGAGTTTGTTTTGTTTGATGGTAGATGTGTAATAAAACTATGAGAAATACTTGTTAGTGCAATTTTAGCGCCAAATTTAAATTTTTTTACAACATTTAGGAGTGAAACTTTAGCCATAGCAAGCGTCTCATGGATAGGAGATTGTATGACTAGCACATAACCGTATATTCAGAAAAATTTTCCACCCAAATATGTGAGGTTCGCCTTTAGATTTGATAGGAAAAGCATTTATTATTAGTGCTTATGAGTGTACCGGTAGCATTTAGATTCTAGAACTTGCGTTAGTGATGCATCCCGAGACCGCTAGTGAGACTACATTCGTGTGGTAGGATTTACTACATGATAAGAGGCATTAGGATTTCCCTTGTGTTAAACCCGTATCATAATTACTTGACCATTTAAGTCATATTACTTGGCTAGTTAAGTCAACTAATTTTTCCCACACCCTTAGCGTTGTACTCATTTTTAGTACACGAAACCCCTAGTACACCCCTCCGAGCCTATCTTTTCGTTTCTAACTTTAAGCATTTTACTTAAAGGAAGAATTTGTTACACCCCACTTAAATGTACAACCAAATCGCCTTAGCCTTCCGTGTATGCGCTCATTTTTAGTGCATTATTGTTATTTGTTAAACCCTAAGTTAACTTTCTAATTGATTACATGGTTGCTAAGTCGAGTCATATCCTTGTACATATTGTTTTGGGACGATTGGGACTCATGGGTAAAGTACTTATTTATGGAGTAATGGGGAAGAACATCATATTATTACCCCCATATGTACGTTAATCTTAAAAGTGCTCCAAGTGTTTTGATTTCCTTAATTCGAGTCATTAGATTAGTTGATTGTAAAGTATGTAAAAATTCAAGTGTAAGGGGAATTCTCATCCCCTATGATGTATTATTTTGGATGGTAGGGTAAGAGTGTATGAAAAAAAAAAATCGAAAAAATCAAGAAAAAGAAAAAAAAAATAGAAAAAGGAAAAAGAGAAAAAACATACGGACTACCATCCTGTTTCATTCTACGTTCATTTTATGTTTTTGTTATTTTTCATTTATTAGCTTAAGTCGAGTCTAGTCTTGGCTTAGCAACGCCACATTGTACATGTAATTAACCAAGATTGTTAACTCGCCACCAGAAAAACTTCCTTTATCCAACAAAACCGTATATTTCATATCCCTACACCTAACGTTACAACCCTTTAAAAGACCTCTTTGATAGTTTATCCTAGGTGCTTACACCATGTGGTGGAGGTTTGATCCTTTCCCAAGCCTATGGTAATCTATTTTTCTATGACAGGTAGTGAGAGATATCTTCCGTTTCCATTTTGTAATTTACACTTTATTACACCCGAGAGATGTGAGTATCTAAACACTATTTGTGAGGTGCTTGTGTATGACCTCCGTGCTTGTCAATTGGTCTTTAGTGGAACGATTATTTGTTGTAATTACTTTTATATTAGTGTTAAATGACCCCTAACTTGTATTTTGACTAGAATAAAAGCGCATTTGCTTGAGGACAAGCAAATCTCAAGTGTAAGGGTATATGATGAGGCGAAAAATGATCCGTTTTTAAGGGGTCATTTAAGCCCGAATCCGAATTTATTTGATCAAATATTGCCCTAAATCGTTCCTTTTGTGATTTTAGGTACTTTGGGAGTGAAATCTGGAAAAGGAAGCAATTCGGACATTTTTGGAGCATAAAAGTGAAGAAAAGACCAAAGTCTTAATTTTCCATGCTGGGAACAGTAGGTGACGGCGTCAAGAGCAAAACCTTGACGGCGTCAGGAGCAAATTTCATGAATTTCCATGACTACCCAGAACAGATTTGACGGCGTCACGTGGGAAGGGCGTCAAGAGTAAAAGAGTCATGACGGCCTGGAAGTATATAAGTCTTGACGGCGTCAGAAGTAGATCTAGGCAGTCCGAGGATTGTTTTGGCGGCGAGGTGACGGCGTCACAAGTTTATTCTTGACGCCGTCAAACCTATTTTTCTATATATAGTTTTCTAATTTTTCACATTTAGGGAGAGAAGTTTTGGGAGAAACCCTAAGTACGATTTTGGTGTAACTTTACAGGTTTTTTAAGGGTTCCAACCCCTTGATACCTTGCATGATTAATCAAGATAAGTGTTCTTCTAATTCAATCAATATGTCTATGTGTTGGTTGTCTATATCATGTTCTTATCTTAATTCCATCATGCTAGGCTAGATCTCTTTTGTGTTTGCTTAGATCTAATGAAACCTAGATGTTGATTATGTGTTGATTACTTGTTTATTCTTGTCTTGGATGAATGATTTATATGTTAGGCTTAAGAAAACTGGCAGATCTCCAATTGGTAACATGCTTGAACGTTTTAAGAAACATGAACCAACGCGCACTAGGTCTTTATTGGTTGTATTTAATGCATGAGCCACTGTTTACAATCCCTATAGTTGTGCTGGGCATGGTGTAGGAGGAGATAAGAGCTCATAGAATTGGGGAGTTATGTGTGCCACCCCATGAATGGTATTAAGGAATACGATCCGTCATCCATGCAATTATAACAAGTAATTAACGTGTAAAAGATATCTAGGAAGTAATGAAATCTAAGTAAACACATTTTCTCCAATTACTGCTCACAACTTTAGTATAAATTAGTTTACTTTCATTTTTAATATTTTATTTTGATTGCATCTTAGTATTGGGTTAGTTGAATAGCAACTAATTCCGCCCACTCTTCCAAAACCCGAGATTTTTACTTGCTTTCTAAAAAATATAAAAACACAAAAATAATCATCCCTCACCTTTAGAACTAGTATTTAGGCTTTCTAATCCTAGCGACACTATTCCTAAGCTGAACGATCAATCCCCCGGTACTTGTCACTATACTATACTACAACGATCAGGTACACTGCCTGGTGGGGGTTGTAAGCTTCTCGAGATCCCTCGAGAGGTAAAGCCTGTTGCGATTCCCACGCATCATCACACAAAACAGTTTGTCACACATTATTTAAGTGTAGCCAAAATCCAGTACATATAGTCACACTAAACAGTTTGTCACACATTATTTAAGTGTAGCCAAAACATGATTTGTGTGACTAAATGTTAACAAAGGCCACACAAAAACCCAATTCATGTGGCAAGTGGATGATCAATAGTTACACAAAATACACATTCATTCACTTTAAAGAGCATATGGTCACACTTATTAACACTTTTGGTCACTTGATGGTTAGTTGTATGTGACTAAATACACTCCCAAAATCATGCTTTGTGTGACTAAATGTTACCAAAGGCCACACAAAAACCAAATTCATGTGGCAAGTGGATGATCAATAGTCACACAAAATACACATTCCTTCACTTTAAAGAGCATATTGTCACACTTATTAACACTTTTGGTCACTTGATGGTTAGTTGTATGTGACTTAATACACTCCCAAAATCATGCTTTGTGTGACTAAATGTTACCAAAGGCCTCACAAAAACCAAATTCATGTGGCAAGTGGATGATCAATAGTTACACAAAATACACATTCCTTCACTTTAAAGAGCATATGGTCGTACTTATTAACACTTTTGGTCACTTGATGGTTAGTTGTATGTGACTAAATTCACTCCCAAGAACATGGTTTATGTGACTAAATGTTAGAAAAGGCCACACAAAAACCAAATTCATGTGGCAAGTGGATGATCAATAGTCACACAAAATACACATTCCTTCACTTTAAACAGCATATGGTCACACTTATTAACACTTTTGGTCACTTGATGGTTAGTTGTATGTGACTAAATACACTCCCAAAAACATGGTTTGTGTGACTAAATGCTAGTAAAGGCCACACAAAAACCAAATTTATGTGGCAATTGGATGATCTATAGTCACACAAACCATACATTGCTTCACTTTCAACACCATATGGTCACACTTATTAACACTTTTGGTCACTTGATGGTTAGTTGTATGTGACTAAATACACTCCCAAAAACATGCTTTGTGTTACTAAATGTTACCAAAGGCCACACATGTAAAACCCGAAAATTCGTCTTTCCTAAATTTCCATACAATTTGAAATTTTCCTAATATTGAGAATTTAAGCTAAGTATATGAACCTCGAGGAATTTGAAGCTATAAAATACTTGAATATATAACTTATGTGAGATATAATTTCAACACAACATTTGATCCTAAACTAAAAGTATCACACGACATATAAGTCACAAGAGAACGATTTTTTTTTTATTTTGACGCAACACCACACGTTTCATAGTCAATAGGGGCAAATATATTTAAACTGGCACACAAGTTGTATAACACGTTATACAAGTCCTAATAAGGCAGAATACAATTACAACTTATACACTAGAATATCACTTGGAAGGAAGATAAGGCAAATTCTATACGTTTGAAAGATTGAAGGAGAATAAGTCACCATATTTTTCCCCATATACTCGACAACTACTCTCCCCATATATCTCCTTATTTGCTGCCATTTCACAAACCCGTATTCAAATTTCAAACGCAAACACTAAACCCTAAAAAAAAAAGAATACTACAAGTGGCGGCTTCATTTTGATGTTCTCAAGATCAAAGAAAGAACGAAGCCATAAGGAGGAAGATAGGCGACATATTTTGACTGCTCAAGTTATGACTCGGTGCTCATGTTAGTGTTCGCGAATAGTTTTGGGTTCACGACGGGAATAACGAGAGTTTCGAGTTGCTGTATGTGATCGCTATGTGTTCGTGATCGTGTGGTTTGGTTCGGAAGGTGTAGGTTTTGGTTTTGGTGGTATTTCTTTCGTTCCTGATCTTGTTTGGTTCCTAAACCGCCAACCAAAGGTATCTTTATCACTTTGTTTCTTCTTCTCCATTTGACACACACAAATGGTGCATATAATCAGAAATGAAAACTGGATATTATATATGTCGACTTGCTTTCTGTTTTGCCTTTCAAATCTGTTGTCATCACATCTATATCTGGTCATCTAAATGACTATATATTCTGATCTCTAAAAGACGTACTAAGACATGGAAATAAACATAAATAATAACGATGGGAGATACATGTTTATATACGTGGTTAAGGGCCTTGGGTTGCTTATCTGTTTCGTCTTTCGGTCCGTTTGATATTGTCCTTACGGTAATCGAATTCCTTTAGTTTTCATGCATGCATGTGGCCTATGGAACCTTTAAAAAGGTAGTGTCTCGTAAATTTTGGTTTGCATGTGTGTGAGTTGGATGGTTATATAACAAGATGAAAAAAGTAAAAGATTGTTAATACATTGGGTCATTTGGTTACGTTTGGTCTCTTTAAAATCACTTCTGAAATGGTGTGTCGATGTGTGTGTATTAAACAAGAGTTAAACATGTTGCTTAAGTCATGACTTACTAATTCCTATTGTATTCGAACTGGTGTTGAACTTGTACTCATGTTCGCGTATGTTTTCGAGTCGGTTTCGGATTGTTCTATATCCCCAGTAAAATGGTATAACCATTCTGGTAGCGTGGGGTGATAAATGGTGGCGTATGATTGTTTTATATATATATGCATGCAATGGGTCGGTGCACGTTTATATGTTTGTGGTAATTAAGCATTTGACATGAACCTGCATGCATTCAGTATTAATAAATCTTGCGGTTATTTATAAAATAATTTACACTTCAAACCCTAAACTATGGAAATTGTCACAATAAACACTAAACTTTTATAATGTACACATTTCACCCTAAACTTTGCTAAAATGATATATTAAATCCTGAACTATTATATTAGTTATATTAAACCTTTAAGTTTACTTAATTGTCGTTTGTAACCCTAAAGTATCAAAGTTAATAATTCGGGAAACATACTTAATATGAAAAGTATTAAAACAAAAGAAACCTAAAATTTGTAATTTGATTTAAAATAAGCTTATAAATAATAAGACGATCATTAATTCGTGTAGATTCGCTGAAGAAAGAGTAACTTTCGATCTTTATGTCTTCTGATGTGGTTTCATTTGCAGTTTAAGGTACGGATATTCTTCCCTTTTCAGTAGGGACTTCTCATGACTCTTTTGATCCTTGACACTGCTATGATTCCCTTTCGATATGTCATTGCTATGATCCCTTTGTTATGATATTTTGACATGAGCTTCTGATATGATCCTTCTGATATGAGCTTTGATATGACTCGTTTGATATGATTCAGTTCAGTTTGCTATGTTCTGTTGGATATGATATGATGATTTGATATGATATGATATGATTTGTTCTGTTCTGATGCCCGAGTTTTTATTCTACTCATGGAGGTACCATGGGCGTGTCATTGAAGCACCAATGGCATGGCACTTTCTGTGGAGGTGTGATTGATCCACGGCGTCCCCATTTGATATGATATGTTATGAGCTCTGGATTATTATGATATGTATGATTTACTTTGTAGGGGGGCGTATGGATGCATCCTAGGTATTCTGTTTTGTGTAGGGTGAATGTGAGTGTGTGCTTACACTTCTTCACGTTGGAGCTAGCTACTCCATTTGGAATTGACAGATATGTGATTATGTGATTTGAGATCTATTCGAGTGTCTCGGGTAGGTCGGCTCGTGGCTTTCCTATGTTTCTTATGTCTATTCGAGTGTCTCGGGTAGACAAGCCTTTGTTGATACGTGCTCTTTGATTCTGGTTACTATATGATTCATATTATCACTTGACTCTTCGTACTCATTATTCATTTGACTTATGATATTTGTTCAGTTATCGTTGATCTCTTATGCATTTGACAGATGATATTCATTTCAGTAGGAGCTTATGATTTCCTTTTCCTATACTTACATACGTTTCGATTATCAGTTTTGTTATATATCTGTTCACTGGGCTTTTTAAGCTCAGTCGCATTTCTTTTCCTGCGACAGGTTTTAGGTTGGAAGCTGGGTTTGGGTGACGAGTGCATAGGAGCGTTAGTGGACTACCCGATGATTAGAAGCCCATTACATTTGGATTAGACTTGGATTTGGATTCAATTAGATTTCTGTTTGGCTTTATATTTCTTCTTGTATAGAGTTAGCATTTCTTTTGTAACCTTAGAATACCACTGTAACTTTATGTTTATAAGTCTTCCGCTTGCGTTTGTATGTTCTGATTTGGCACCATAATGTGACATTTTGACCCATGTCGGGTTGGGGTGTTACAATTATGGTATCAGAGCTCAGGCTGCGACTTGTAGTACATAAGTTATGGCCTGTGAAGTTTTGGACCCTTAGGTTTGCACTTTAGGAGCTTGCGGGATAACCTTAGAAGGATTTGCTCTAGGTTTCTCCCCTTAAGAATGCCCTATATCTTTCCTTTTATGAAATTTTCACATTCTTGTGAACTTCAATCCTTGATTCGTTTGCCATTCATTTAGATGCCTTTTCGTCTGCTCAAAGAATTCATGTAAGTATGAATCATATGTGTTCAGCACATTCCTTGATTTCCTTTTGCCTTGTTAAGCATATTCAGATTTCCTTCTACATTATTGATTATACCCTACATATTTCTATCTGAGAAATCTTGTGATTATCCATCATGAGTATCCAAATAGTTCGATGCGTTTTGAAGATATTTGAAGATGAGTTTGTTATGCTAATTTGTTTCCGTTGGGAATGTTTGATTCGATATTATTCTGAATATGGAATTGTTGACTAAGCATTGTGATACTAACAACGGTCATATTATATTTGTCATCGTTGGTGACTTGAGAAACTCGAAATTCTGTACCATGGTTCCCAACCTTGTAAACAATTATGATCACCTTTGTTTTGAGACTCGTACGTTAATCCCCCGCGATTGTGAAGATACTTCGTTTAATGAAACTCGTCTCGAAAGTTATTCGGGTTGCCTGAAATGTTCGCTGCGTATTCCTCGATGAACTACTAGGTGGAAAGGAAAGAATTGAAGAACCAGCTTCTAGGAAGAGGTTTCATCTGTGCAAGTGTGTACCTTGATGTGCTTTTGTTTTATTCGGGGAAAAGAATGAAGAACTCGCATGAAGGTGAGTTGGTTGTGGGATTGATCACTGGAAGCTGAATAGTATCATGTTTTGTGTAAAGGAGCGAGATGTTTCTAGAATTGCCTTTCGTAATCGTTATGGTCTTTATGAGTGTAAGTGATGCCAATTGTATTGGCTACTACTCCAACTATTCCTATGAATTTTATGAATCGTGTCTTTCATGAATACTAGGACAAAATGTCATAGTATGACATATTGGTATGTTAGAGAGGAAAGAGAAACACGAGAATCATCCAAGTGAATTGTGTTGGAATTTCTACGTTAGAAGAAACTCCATGTGATGTTTTCAAAAAGTAACTTTTGTAGGAAGAAGAACGAGAGGAGAATTAGGAAGAGCTGGAAAAAGAAATTGTTCTACTTTAGGAGGAGACTCAGCTATGTCCTTATGAAAGACAAGAAGACTTGGGTTATGCATCAGTTCAACTAGAACCGTAGAAGGTGAAATATCTGACGTATAATTTGAGAGTGAATTAGGGCAGACATGAAGAAGCTCAGGAGCAAGACGATTGAAGATTATCTATGTTAGAAGACTTGAAGGAAGCGGTTTTGATTGAAGCATACAGTTCTATCAACTCTATTCATCTTAGTTGTACTAATATGTATAGAGTCTTGAAGTAGGAGCTGGACAGGATGGTATCGAGATGGTGGTGACTACATCGGAGATTTCCACGCACAGGAGGAAGGACAACACGAGTGGAATTACAATGGAGCATTGACTAGGACGGCTTGCTTGGAAGATCGGCATAGATTTCTTTCGACAGAAAATTATTCAAGCTACATGGCGCACCTGCAGTGATAGTGACAGAGAATCGCATTTGGCAGCACGCTTCCAGAAGAGATATAGAAGAGTAGACGTTTTGGCATTTGAAGAGGTTTTGATTCGCGACATGTTAGTTCTTGGATTCATTCTTACCCATATGATTATTCTACCTATTCTGTTATGCCTTCTGCTACGTTTTGAGACTCTGGGCTGTGGTTTTGATCGCCAGTATGAATATGTTACCCATCTCTTTATGAGACTCTTGATACGCGTGATGATTCGATTTGTACTTCACTAATTATTAGCAAATTCCTTTGTTCGTTCAGAATTCGGTAGGAGTTTATGAAGATCTATCGTTTAGTACTATCTCTGTACTTGCCTCGTAGGAATATGTGTTTCATGTATCTCCTTGTGAGATTTCAACTATCATCTATCATCTGTCATCTGCTATGCATTTGTTTCGCATTCGTTGGATCAAATTTGTTACGATTTATGTTCTGTGGAGAGCCTGGGGCTATCCTTGTTGTTGATCGAGTTATGAGAAAAATATTATGTTTGTGAAGATTCTGTTTGAAGGACCTCCCCGGGCGTAAGGTTATTTGTGATGATCCTTTGTGTATTGCTACAACTCCGTCTAACTTTTGCGACTACAATTTTCGAGGACGAAAATTTTCTTTTTAGAGGGGAAGAATTGTAAAACCCGAAAATTCGTCTTTCCTAAATTTCCATACAATTTGAAATTTTCCTAATATTGAGAATTTAACCTAAGTATATGAACCTCGAGGAATTTGAAGCTATAAAATACTTGAATATATAACTTATGTGAGATATAATTTCAACACAACATTTGATCCTAAACTAAAAGTATCACACGACATATAAGTCACAAGAGAACAATTTTTATTTTTATTTTGACGCAACACCACACGTTTCATAGTCAATAGGGGCAAATATATTTAAACTAGCACACAAGTTGTATAACATGTTATACAAGTCCTAATAAGGCAGAATACAATTACAACTTATACACTAGAATATCACTTGGAAGGAAGATAAGGCAAATTCTATACGTTTGAAAGATTGAAGGAGAATAAGTCACCATATTTTTCCCCATATACTCGGCAACTACTCTCCCCATATATCTCCTTATTTGCTGCCATTTCACAAACCCGTATTCATATTTCAAACGCAAACACTAAACCCTAAAAAAAAAGAATACTACAAGTGGCGGCTTCATTTTGATGTTCTCAAGATCAAAGAAAGAACGAAGCCATAAGGAGGAAGATAGGCGACATATTTTGACTGCTCAAGTTATGACTCGGTGCTTATGTTAGTGTTCGCGAATAGTTTTGGGTTCACAACGGGAATAACGATAGTTTCGAGTTGCTGTATGTGATTGCTATGTGTTCGTGATCGTGTGGTTTGGTTCGGAAGGTGTAGGTTTTGGTTTTGGTGGTATTTCTTTCGTTCCTGATCTTGTTTGGTTCCTAAACTGCCAACCAAAGGTATCTTTATCACTTTGTTTCTTCTTCTCCATTTGACACACACAAATGGTGCATATAATCAGAAATGAAAATTGGATATTATATATGTCGACTTGCTTTCTGTTTTGCCTTTCAAATTTGTTGTCATCACATCTATATCTGGTCATCTAAATGACTATATATTCTGATCTCTAAAAGACGTACTAAGACATGGAAATAAACATAAATAATAACGATGGGAGATACATGTTTATATACGTGGTTAATGGCCTTGGGTTGCTTCTTTGTTTCGTCTTTCGGTCCGTTTGATATTGTCCTTACGGTAATCGAATTCCTTTAGTTTTCATGCATGCATGTGGCCTATGGAACCTTTAAAAAGGTAGTGTCTCGTAAATATTGGTTTGCATGTGTGTGAGTTGGATGGTTATATAACAAGATGAAAAAAGTAAAAGATTGTTAATACATTGGGTCATTTGGTTACGTTTGGTCTCTTTAAAATCACTTCTGAAATGGTGTGTCGATGTGTGTGTATTAACCAAGAGTTAAACATGTTGCTTAAGTCATGACTTACTAATTCCTATTGTATTCGAACTGGTGTTGAACTTGTACTCATGTTCGCGTATGTTTTCGAGTCGGTTTCGGATTGTTCTATATCCCCAGTAAAATGGTATAACCATTCTGGTAGCGTGGGGTGATAAATGGTGGCGTATGATTGTTTTATATATATATATGCATGCAATGGGTCGGTGCACGTTTATATGTTTGTGGTAATTAAGCATTTGACATGAACCTGCATGCATTCAGTATTAATAAATCTTGTTGTTATTTATAAAATTAATTTACACTTCAAACCCTAAACTATGGAAATTGTCACAATAAACACCAAACTTTTATAATGTACACATTTCACCCTAAACTTTGCTAAAATGATATATTAAATCCTGAACTATTATATTAGTTATATTAAACCTTTAAGTTTACTTAATTGTCGTTTGTAACCCTAAAGTATCAAAGTTAATAATTCGGGAAACATACTTAATATGAAAAGTATTAAAACAAAAGAAACCTAAAATTTGTAATTTGATTTAAAATAAGCTTATAAATAATAAGACGATCATTAATTCGTGTAGATTCGTTGAAGAAAGAGTAACTTTCGATCTTTATGTCTTCTGATGTGGTTTCATTTGCAGTTTAAGGTACGGATATTCTTCCCTTTTCAGTAGGGACTTCTCATGACTCTTTTGATCCTTGACACTGCTATGATTCCCTTTCGATATGCCATTGCTATGATCCCTTTGTTATGATATTTTGATATGAGCTTCTGATATGATCCTTCTGATATGAGCTTTGATATGACTCGTTTGATATGATTCAGTTCAGTTTGCTATGTTCTGTTGGATATGATATGATGATTTGATATGATATGATATGATTTGTTCTGTTCTGATGCCCGAGTTTTTATTCTACTCATGGAGGTACCATGGGCGTGTCATTGAAGCACCAATGGCATGACACTTTCAGTGGAGGTGTGATTGATCCACGGTGTCCCCATTTGATATGATATGTTATGAGCTCTGGATTATTATGATATGTATGATTTGCTTTGTAGGGGGGCGTATGGATGCATCCTAGGTATTCTGTTTTGTGTAGGGTGAATGTGAGTGTGTGCTTACACTTCTTCACGTTGGAGCTAGCTACTCCATTTGGAATTGACGGATATTTGAGATCTATTCGAGTGTCTCGGGTAGGTCGGCTCGTGGCTTTCCTATGTTTCTTATGTCTATTCGAGTGTCTCGGGTAGACAAGCCTTTGTTGATACGTGCTCTTTGATTCTGGTTACTATATGATTCATATTATCACTTGACTCTTCGTACTCATTATTCATTTGACTTATGATATTTGTTCAGTTATCATTGATCTCTTATGCATTTGACAGATGATATTCATTTCAGTAGGAGCTTATGATTTCCTTTTCCTATACTTACATACGTTTCGATTATCAGTTTTGTTATATATCTGTTCACTGGGCTTTTTAAGCTCAGCCGCATTTCTTTTCCTGCGACAGGTTTTAGGTTGGAAGCTGGGTTTGGGTGACGAGTGCATAGGAGCGTTAGTGGACTACCCGATGATTAGAAGCCCATTACATCTGGATTAGACTTGGATTTGGATTCAATTAGATTTCTGTTTGGCTTTATATTTCTTCTTGTATAGAGTTAGCATTTCTTTTGTAACCTTAGAATACCACTGTAACTTTATGTTTATAAGTCTTCCGCTTGCGTTTGTATGTTCTGATTTGGCACCATAATGTGACATTTTGACCCATGTCGGGTTGGGGTGTTACAACACAAAAACCAAATTCATGTGGCAAGTGGATGATCAATAGTCACACAAACTACACATTCCTTCACTTTAAACAGCATATGATCACACTTATTAACACTTTTGGTCACTTGATGGTTAGTTGTATGTGACTAAATTCACTCCCAAAACACATGCTTTGTGTGACTAAATGTTACCAAAGGCCACACAAAAACCAAATTCATGTGGCAAGTGGATGATCAATAGTCACACAAAATACACATTCCTTCACTTTAAACAGCATATGGTCACACTTATTAACACTTTTGGTCACTTGATGGTTAGTTGTATATGACTAAATACCCAAAACAAACATGCTTTTTAAGACTAAATGTTACAAAAGGACACACAAAAACAAAATGAATGTGGCAATTGGATGATCAATAGTCACACAAAATACACATTTCTTCACTTTAAACACCATATGATCACACTTATTAACACTTTTGGCCACTTTATGCTTAATTGTATGTGACTAAATACCCAAAACAAACATGTTTTGTGTGACTAAATATCACAAAAGGTCACACAAACATAAGATTCATGTGACCATTAGATCATCAATAGTAACACAAAATACACATTTCTTTCACTTTAAACAGCATATGGTCACACTTATTAACACTTTTGCACTACAAGAAAATCGGAGCTCCAAATTTGTTGATCTAATGACCAGGTACCTCTGATCAGGATCAACATCTAATGAACACACTTCACTGTGATGATGGGCACCAATAATCTGTGTACAATTTTTGGTGTCAAGATCCTAAACTGTTAAAAACTTGTCCTTGGAGGAACTAACAAGTTTATTACCAGAATCCAAGAATGCAAGATCAGTAACCTACAATCCAAAAGCAAATCCAAGTAAAAGCTATATACTTAAGATTACACAATAAACATCATAAATATCAGCTGAGAAACAACTTTTGAGGTCATTCAATCTTAGACAATTGTAAATAGCAACAATTACATTTGTTCAGGTTCGGATATATGTTCACTATTTCCATTGATTAAAATAACAACATGCATATGATTTGTTCCATTTTAAGCGGTATAAATTTTGTGGTAGCAAAATCCCAAGTATGCTGCTCTTTTGAAGAAAACAAATGTAAGCAGGTTGCTAAAATGGAAAAAAATAGATATAAGTCGCTTTTTATTATAAAGATAAAATAACTAAAATGAGAATCAAACACGAGTATGATGTTTATAACTTGATTACGATGGCCATGGAGACCAAAAATCCAACTTCACCAAGAACATCCCATAAGACAATGTCATTGTCCTTGCTTCCGGATGCAAGCAATGATCCTGTCTTGTTGAACCGAAGGATAGTTGCAGCCCCTTTGTGCCCATTCAATGTAGTATCACACTTTCTGATCTCATAACAATGCTTGTTCACTAGTAGAAACCATTCCTAGACCAAATAAAATGCAAAACGGTTTACTAAATAAATTACTTAAACTAATTCTAACACCAATTTTAACACAAAACCCATGCTATATTGGCGATTTATTTTGTATTCAAGTCATGCACATTAAGCACTAATTACCAACTTGTTGTCTAAGTGACTATTACAACATAAATTCAATAAATGTATGGAATTATTCGACAGTAGAACCAATCACAGCCATGAAATAGAATGAGTGTCCATTTTTCCCCCCAAGATTCTACAAACAATCCACTTTTGAACCTTGACCATACAAGTAGGGGTGTTATTGGGTACAAACATTAGTAACTACAACACATTAATTAATATAACTCTCTCTTGCTGCACTTTCTTATTTCATTTGTGACAGCTGCGACACATTAATTAATATAAGTCTCTCTTGTTGCACTTTCTTATTTCATTTGAAGGTGATGTACTGATGTTTAATAACTTTTCTATCAAATTGTCTTTCCTAATAGCATTAGGTCACAACTTGAATCATGCACACTTTCTTTCAAATCTTGGTTATACTAATTTCTTCTAAAAGACTTACTATTGTTGGCTAAATCTAATTCATTAAAGCTAAGTAAAATCTGATTACATTACATATAAATAATAAAGGAACTTACATTTCTCATTTAAAAATGCAATACATCTGTAGTATTTCTTACCGGAATGAGAGGATACGAAATAAGACTAGCAGAGTAGACCGCTAATGACGCCAGGCCAAGCGGACCGCGTGATACTAAGAGAAAAGCACCCATACCGGGTGCTCGCTTTATTATTCCAAATCCAACAAATCAACTTCTATCTATCAATCCCATTCCTTGAAGAGAAAAAAAACATAATCCAAATCAAGAGATTACCTGCAGGTTATTATAAGCATGAAATAACCAAATTGTACAAGCTGGTAATCATCCTATTAAAGGCCAAAAGAGTTGGACGAAACAAATTTTTCAAAAAAAATACTTGCAAAAACTATTTTTATCACATACAATTCAGATAACATTTCAATTAAACCATCAAGTAAAGATCTTTACTCGATAATAATGTATCACAATAGAATTTCTCATGATGAAAACCTAGATATCTACTACATCACTAATCAATAATGGAATTAAGTAGCTCTAGTGAAACTTGCACATCTTACACTTTGTTTTTCCTTTTTCCTTTATGAAAACACTGGTATCATCAAAATTTTGGGTCCGTCGTCATTCAAATCCATACAACTCACAATCACAAATCAATATAACATAAGAGTTCTAGAGAACAAACAGTTTTCAGTGTCGATGAGAATGCTTTATACTACTATTATATGGTTCTCTATTCCTTCGGTTTCTTCTTTCTATAATTCTGAAAACAAATGATACAACGCCTATGGCAACCATAGCATAAAAACCTTTATAAGGAGCTAAGTCTAAACTTGAAAGATAGCAATAATATCCAGCAATAAGGTACACAAAGCCTTGTCTTATTTCGTATCCTCTCATTCCGGGGATCTGGAAGAAAACATTAAAGCTAGTAGTTTCATCCCCACTAACATCTATATTTCAAGTAACTACCCTATTATAATGAGCATCAATTACAGTAGAAAGCATGTTCCAAGCATATATAGATTCGGGTTTATATGAACCCTAATTCCTAAAATTAACCGAACACAAAATTGAGACATGAAGACGTCAAATTGATAATTAAATTGAACATGTAATGCATTAAAGTACCTGATCTGTGAATGGACTTGAAATCGAGAATGAAGATGATGAATCGCGAGGGGTAGGTGATGTCCAAGTATACGAGTGACGAGTGGGAGTTGTACAAGAATCGATTTGGCTTAGTTGATGACAAAATGAAGAGAGGATGTGATATGAGAGGAAGAGGATTAAGGGTGGCTCACAATAGAAAACAAATGGAGGGAGTGAGGGATAATGAAAATGTGAATTTGATTTTTGGGGAAAGTTTTGAGCGGGGACTATTGAAAATATGAAGAGGAAAATTCCAATTTTTGGAGATATTATAAAAGGACTATGTAGTTTTATAAACCTAACTATGACAAAAAAAATTTAAACTTTCGATAACTAATACAAGTATGTTTGGCGCGGAGCTTTTAGGAGCAATTACGAGAGGTGAGTGTTGAACGTTGTAATTTTAAGGTTCGTTTGTCAAGCAGCAAGTAGCATTTAGGAGTGTTGATAATCTAGACAATGTTTACCTAATCACTGTAGTGTAGAATAGGCAAATACGCAAAAAAGTTCTTGAAGCATGTACATGGTATATCATTTGGTGTTGCCCAGTTTTCTAGTAGTGATCTTGAATATTTCATATACATATACACGCTCAAATTGCTCTAAGCTAAGATGATTGAGTACTCGTCGACAAGTCAACTTACTTGAGGCGGAAAAAGGTTGTCAACAAAATTTTTCTAGCATAAATATTAGTCATAGAGTTGGTTAATTAATAATGACATGTATATTAAATGGTTGTAAATATTGTAGAGGTTTATGAAATTTAACAATTTTAATTATTTCGAATTTAGCAACACTAAATAAGTTGTAGCTTATTTGGTTTAAAGGGTAAAATATCATAAGGGTTTAAACCGTTTCGGTTCATTTTTTTTCTTGATTTTGATAGTTTTGTAAGTCTGGGACCGTTTTTGTCCATTGTCTAACGTTTTCTTAAGAAAAACGTATGAACGCGTACAAAATGCACGAAAGCGAACACAACATAGCAAAACAAAGAAAAAAGGAGAAGGACGTATGAAAACGAAAAAATCGTATAAAGATGTACGAAAACGTAATAAACGTTCCATAATGTTTTAATTCGGAGGAAAACGCTCGAAAGAGCTTGAAAACATATGAAAACGAGCGAAAATTGCCGAAAACGTTCAAAAATTGATGAAATCGGTCGAAAGGGTCAAAATCGGTCGAACACGGTCGCAATCGGTCGTAGTCGGTCTAAAACGGTTTAAATCAGTCGAAATTTATCGAAAATTGCCAAAATTGGTCGAAAACTAGCGAAATCCGTCAAAATCGATGGAAAATGGACGAAAAACGTTACAAACGGATGAAAACGTAAAAATATACAAAACGTATAAAAATGTTGTATAGTATTTGTCTTAGTTTACAAAACCTAATGCACATGACCTATGACCGATGTGAATTAGCTATTATCACCGGTCATGCATGGGTTCCATTACACTATAAGCCACTACAACCCAATGCACATGACCCATGACCCATATTAACTACCCATTGTCGATCAACAGTTATGTATTGGTCGATAACATGACACTATAAGCCACTACAACCCAATGCACATGACCCATTACCCATGTTAATTACCCATTGTCAACAGTCATGGATGTGTCGTAACATGACACTCTAAGCAACTATAACCTAATGCATATGACCCATATGATGTCAAATACCCATTAATGAATGTGACCAGTTATAACCTAATGCACATGACCCATGACCCATGTGAATTAGCCATTATCACTAGTCATGCATGGGTTGTACTGGCTTGGTAGGTGTATAGTTATAGTGTGAAGGTTATATGAATATTATTTGAAGTTATTAACGGCGGTCATGCATGGGTTGCTCTAAGCTAAGATGATTGAGTACTCTGGAATCAAGAAAGTTTGACCATCGCTGATAGTTGTTGACACTGTTAACCACGGTTGACCGATTTACATAAATCGAACAGGTTGGTGATCCAGATGCCTAGGCAATGATTAATCGGTCTTGTAGACCTTTTTTTTACAAATAACCCGAACCTGACCCATTTAACCTGTATATATACTTGGGTTGGCGGGTTAAATAGGGTACACGGTTTGAATAGGTTAAACAAGTTTCGGGTTGACCTATTTAACCCGTTTTTAATACAAAGTTGACACAATACACGATTTAAATAGGTTAAACAGGTTTGCGGGTTGACCCGTTTAGCCTATTTAACCGATATAATAAAATATAAATAATTTTAATTTAAGAAAAAAATCTTAAACAGGTTGGCGGGTCGACCCGGTTATTTATTCTCAACCCTGTTTAATAAACGGGGTAGGTAGGTCGACCCAAACCCGACCCGAAATATATTTAGACTCAACTTAAACCTATTAATTTTCGTGTCGATTTCAGGTCGGATTTTGTGTCGGATCAAAAATTGCCGCCCCAACTTTTTATTATCCCCATACATTTTGAAATTTCAACTAAATTTTTTGTAAAACATCTAAAATACATGCCCAAATTGGGCGCGATTTGCAATTCCCCCAAATTTTTTGAAACCCCTATCATTGGCCGTCATTTATCACCGCCTCACCGGTATCTTAGCCTAAAAAAACTGCCACACATATTTATCAAAATTACCCAATTCATTTGAATCTTTAATCAACCTAAAGTCTTTTCATCCATCTCTTTGGCAATTATCTGTTGTTTTGATGGAATGTCGAATTCAAACCCCGAAGTAAGCTAATTTATTTCCTTTTTATAGTAATATTATGTGATTTTTTTGCACTATAATTTATATTAAGCATCTTTGTTATAACTTATAATAATGATTTTCGATACCGTATTTGGAAAAGTTAGGTACTTTATATTCAATTTTTGTTCTTGTAAACTGACAACCTGAAACTAATTGACTTCGTACATTCGTAGGGCTTAAGAAAACATAGCATTCAAGTAAGTTTAAAAATTGATATTAGGTTCATCTGTTGCGTAAAAAATTGATATTGCATATAAACATCACAGCTCACATGTATGTGGTTTTTAGTTTGTATTAAAGTTTATGTTAATATAAGAAGGCAATTATTGTATGTATCGTCCATTTCCTATCAGAAAAATTATTGTAATGGTCAGTCTGAAAATTTTGTATAACCATTGACTTAACTTTCGAAATGTTTAGCCAAGAATGTAATTTTGCGCTTACGTAATTTTGTTTGTGGTTAACTGTTAAATATATATTTCTTTTTCATCTTGGGCTGACAGCTGACCAAATTTTTAACCAAATGAGATCTTTATTATTTGCAGGTCATGAGAAGATGAATGTGAAACAGGCGTATTGCTTATCTATGGCACTTCTTCGGGTTTGTTTGCTTTAGTCTTTTATTGTGCTATCATTATTATGTTGGCTTATAGTTAGCTATCTAATATTTCCCTTATAATGTTCTTATGTTTTCACTGTTGTAGTGTTGTGTCGTCATTATCTCCTGACAAATTTGAGCTTCCAAAGGCGTTATACAAGATCGCTTCAATCTGAGTACCAAAATAGACATCATAGCAGCTTGGCTGGTGTTAGAGGAACCATCGGGTGTGCTGCTCCAGGTATGCAGCTCTAAAAGCTTTCATATCACTTTATTTAAATTGTCACATATATAAATTTTTAATTATCAAATATTCTATTGCGGAATATGGGCTTGGGAGCAAAGTGTCGAGAAGTGGAGATATGTATAGTTTTGGTATTTTGTTGCTAGAGATGATTACAGGTAAGAAACCTACTGACACAATGGTTGGAGAAGGGCTCAGTAGCAATGGGTGATGGTGGACATGGGATTGTTGACCCAACGCTTTTGAATGATGATGGGAAGCTTGCACCAAGTACCAACAAGAAAGGTACAGAAGAAACAACGGGTTACATGAATAACGTAAATGTGTTTGCATTTGCTGCCAAAAATGGGAGTGTCATGTTCCATGGAGTTGTCACATCACAGAATGGACACGACCAGTGTTGTCCAAGAGCTGCAATTGATAAAAGATGCCATTTCAGGAAATACTACTGTTTATATACCCTCTGTTTAAACTCTGAACAAAAGTCATAGATGTAAGAATGTATTTCGAATGCCTTGGCCAAAGACAAAGCAAATGGACAAGACTGAGATTGCTTGCAATGGTTCTCTATCATCAGCACTCCCAAGTAAGTCTGTTGTTTTAAATTTATTTGCTGATTATTTCCCTTTGCCAATATATTTATTTCATTACTTGATTGCTCCAAATAACATAAGCACATCCGAAAACTACTTTTTAGTACCTTCATTATGTGATAACTTCCTAAGACATAAGCACATATATAATACAATGTGAATTGTCATCTGCTTTTATTTCAGTTGTTAGTAAAATGAAGCTTTACACATAAGTACTATTATGATACAAACCGATTTCCCTTTAGTCTTTTTAAGTTGATCGCTGATTTGGGTATGCGTAATTGCTCCTTTCTTGTTGAGATCCTTGGGCCCAAGGATTAACAGTACGAGGGTACCACTTCATCACTAGTTCATTATTTTTCTAAGCTCTTGTAATTTGTTTTTGTTCCATCCATTGACATGAAGTAGTCTATAAAATTTAGACGCTATTCTTAGTGAATGGTTTCATTCTGGCGTGATTTGTCATAATATGATGTTTGAGTCTGTTGAATTCTAGGGTCTTTATTCTAAGTTGATTTCTTTTAGTTGTGTTGACTGGTGAACTTGGGTTTTGATACGCATTTATGTACGTATTATGTGAATGTAGTTCGTTGATTCAAGAATTAAAGAATTTGGAGTGTTTAGATCACTTTATATTTGCTTCAATTATATCACTTTAGTTTATATACGTAAAAGTATGTAGTAGTTATGAAAGTTTTAGATAATTAGAAAATTATAGTTTTCTTGTTCTGCTCTAGAATCACACGCCCTTGTTCACTAATAAACTAGGCCACGGTATGACAGATGCTACTGCAAGTTCTGTTTGCTGATCTTCATTCCTTGACATGTAGTAGAGAAAATTGTGCATCTGGATGAATTAACTGAAACATGAAATAGTTTTTTTTTAACACGATGTTACTCTACTGCACTTTGAAATTCAAGTATATAATGCTCATCTATGTTAGCCTCTTTAGCATCCTTAGTTTTTGGAAGTATTGCATCTTGTCAATCGAATTTGTTTCGTCTTGACCTGATCTGCTTATCAACTATATTGTTAAGAAAATCTTGTAATCCGCTACATACCTACTTCTTAATCAAAGTTCAAAAGCGAGAGTTTGGACATGTTATTTTGTTATGTTATGAAATTAATTGGAAGTTCAGAATTCTCATGTATATGAATGTAAGTTGTAGTTACATGCTCATAGAGGCCCTGATATCTTATTGATGACAGATTAAGAAGGACTAGATTACAAGGCTTGTTGTACTTCCTCTTTATCCTCAATATTCAATTTCTACAACTGGTTCAAGTGTATGTGTTCTCCAAAGCCTCTTTAGGTAAGTTTATGATCTCATTTTGTATATCCAACATTTGTCCTATTTTCTTGTAGTCATTTTAGATGGGCATTATAGTGAATATAATCTAATATTTCTACAGCGAGGAGAAGATGTTGTCAAGACTTCCTATTGCTATTATCAAATCTTGGTATAAGAAAGAAGGTTATGTCAAGTTCATGGCTGACTTAATTCAAAAGGAATTGCAGAGTTTTGGTTCACCGGAGGAGGTAAGTTCTTTTTCAGATTGCTTGCGATCTATTAATGATCGGTGGAACCATATGATTATATCTGAGAGATATGTTTTTCGTTATCATGAAATTTGCAGGTCATGATATTTTTTAGTGCCCATGGAGTACCGGAAACTTATGTTAGAAATGTTGGTGATCCGCATAAAGATCAGATGGAGGAATGCATTTACTTAATTATCCAAGAACTTAAAGCAATAGGAGTTGCCAATGACCACAAACTGGCTTTTCAGGTGATCCATTTAATAATAAGTTTAACCTTGTAACCTGGTAGATACTAAAACAATCAGACACCTATGATAGTTTCTTTATCACTTACTTTGGTTTCATTTTCTATATCAGAGTCGAGTTAGGCCCGTTCAGTGGTTGAAGCCTTACACCGATGAAGTTCTTGTTGAGCTTGGTAAAGGGGGTGTAAAGAGTCTCCTAGCAGTACCTGTTAGGTAAATTTTATTCAGAACAGTCACCTTTGTTAATGATCTATATTTGATATTGATATGAACATGTGATGTTTTACCCGAGGCTAAGTAATCGCTGCTTTTAACTATGCATGAATGTGTCTGGCTATAGTAATTTCTTATAAGCTCAACCCCATTTATCCTGAGAGAGAACAGGTCACGAGCTTATCTTTGTTCTAACTGGTATACCCAAATTTTAGCTTAACGTTGAACGGGTCAAAACCCCAAATTGTTTGTTTTAAAAATGTGCCTACATAAAAGAACTGTCTGTTTTTCCACTTCTGAATGCCCACGTATCGTTAAACCATTAATGTTAAGTTGGTGTTTGTGAATGTGCAGCTTTGTGAGTCAGCACATAGAAACTCTTAAAGAGTTAGACATGGAATATAAGGAGTTGGCCATCGAATATGGTGTTGAAAACTGGGGCCGTGTCCCTGCTCTTGGGTGCAGTGATGTCCTTTTATTCCATTTGAAGGTATACTGTAGATGCATCCTGGAGCAATATAATTATATGGGTCTTCGACATGTCACATGAACATTATGTAAGTGTTTGATACACGCGACTTTTGTTTCCTACGGGAAACACCACCAAGTACCATAAAAATGATTGGTGAGAACAAAACTTCACCTAAATTACAAACGAAGCGCAAAAATGTTTACGTCTCTAGTGATGCCATGCAAAAGCAAGTTAAGAAGAGTCAAAAGTCCCTTAAGTTATTGAGAATTTCATTATGTACGACATTACAATTTTATATTTGGTTCAGTTATATAAATTTCAATTTTATTGTATGTGAATTTGTTTTATTACATATTTGAATTTGTTTTGAATTTGTTTTAATATATATTTGAATTTGTTTTGATATATATTGATTTTTTAAATGTGACTAAAAGATGCATATAGTCACACTTGTTAACACTTTTGGTCACAGTTTGCTTAATTCGTTGTGTGACTAAATATTAAAAGAGGTCACACAAAAATAATATTCATGTGGCCATTGGATGATCAATAGTCACACAAAACACACATGTCTTCACTTTAAACACCATAAGGTCACACTTATTCACACTTATGGCCACTTTATGATTTATTGTATGTGACTAAATACCCAAAAGAAAAATGCTTTGTGTGACTAAATGAAACAAAAGGCCACACAAAAATAAAATTCATGTGGCCATTGGATGATCAATAGTCATACAAAACACACATTTCTTCACTTTAAACACCATATGGTCACACTTATTCACACTTTTGGCCACTTCATGATTTATTGTATGTGACTAAATACCCAAAAGAAAAATGCTTTGTGTGACTAAATGTAACAAAAGGCCACACAAAAATAATATTCATGTGGCCATTGGATGATCAATAGTCACACAAAACACACATTTCTTCACTTTAAACACCATATGGTCACACTTATGGCCACTTTATGATTTATTGTATGTGACTAAATACCCAAAAGAAAAATGCTTTGTGTGACTAAATATAACAAAAGGCCACACAAAAATAAAATTCATGTGGCCATTGGAAGATCAATAGTCACACAACACACATTTCTTCACTTTAAACACCATATGGTCACACATATTCACACTTTTGGCCACTTCATGCTTAATTTTATGTGACTAAATACCCAAAAGTAACATGCTTTGTGTGACTAAATGTTGCAAAAGGCCACACAAACATACAATTCATGTGGCCATTGGATGATCAATAGTCACACAAAACACACATTTCTTCAATTTAAACACCATATGGTCACACATATTCCACTTTATGCTTAATTGTATGTCACTAAATATATAAAAATAAAATGTTATGTGTGACTATACAGTGTTTATGGTCACTAATACTGCTTAATCCAACGAAATTTGTACCCAATTAGTCACACATATTTAGGTTTTGGTTACTGTTTTGTAATCGAGACTAAAAATAACTCGAACATGTGACCATAGGTACCCTATGGTCACGCGACCTTTAGTCACACACACTCGAAAAATCGTGTGTGACTATATGTATTTCGTCACACATATTGGGTGTAGCTAAATCCAGTTTTTGTTCTAGTGTTAGTGAACAGAGTATTATCAACTAAGCCCATGGTATACTTATGGTCAACTAGGGAGGTTTTAAGTTGATCATACCATGCTTTTGGAGCTTGTTTAAGTCCGTAAAGAGCCTTTTTAAGTTTGTAAACATGATTTGGTTTTTCAAAATCGATGAAGCCCGGTGGTTAAGCAACATACACTTCTTCATTTATGACTCCGTTTAGAAATGCACTTTTGACGTCCATTTGAAAGAGTTTGAAATTATGTGCACATGCATATGCAAGTAAGATTCTAATTGACTCGAGCCTAGCAACCGGAGCAAAAGTTTCGTCGTAGTCAATGCCTTCTTGTTGGTTATATTCTTGTGTAACTAGCCTAGCTTTGTTTCTAGACACAATTCCATTTTCATCCATTTTATTACGAAATACCCATTTTGTTCCAATTATAGTTTGACTCTTTGGTTGAGGAACTAATATCCATACATCATTCCTAACAAATTGGTTTAACTCTTCTTGCATTGCAATTACCCAATACTCATCTTTAATGGCTTCATTAATATTTTTAGGTTCAATGGTTGACATGAAACAAAAGTAGTTGCTTTCATTTTGGACTTTTGACCTTAGTGTTCTTTTGTTAATTTTGCCAATGACACCATCTAATGGATGCCTTTTAGATTCTTTGACATTGACAAGTTCTTTGTTTAATAGTTTATCATCCTTGTCATCACTTAAAATTTTGTTGACTTTCTATTGCTTGGCTTTCAACTAAGTCATCATCTACCAAAGGTGATGTCTTAGAGGGAGGTGGACTTTCGTCAAATGTTACATTCAACGATTCCTCGACTCTTAAGGTTTCTTTGTTTAAAATAATGTACGCTTTACTATTTTATGAATATCCAAGAAATACACCTTCATAAGACTTTGGGTCAAATTTGGTGAGATAATCCTTGGTGTTAAGAATGAAACATTTACTCCCAAACACTCTAAAGTATCCTAATGTAGGCTTTTAACCTTTATATAGTTCATAAGGAGTTTTATTCAAAAATGGTATAATTAAGACTCGATTTAAAATGTACGTTGATGTGTCAACGGCATTACACCAAAACTTTTGTGGAATGTTTTGTTTATTAAGCATTGTTCTACTCATCTCTTGCAATGTCCGGTTTTTACGTTCTACTACACCATTAGATTGAGGAGTACGTGGAGCCGAAAAGTTATGAGTTATACCATTAATATCACAAAAGTTTCCAAATTGAAATTCATTATCAAATTCACGACCGTGATCCGTTCTAATAGACACAATATTAGACCCTACTTGATTTTGAATTTTCTTACTTAGAATCTCAAATTTATCAAAAGCTTCATTTTTACTTTTCAAAAATTTTGTCCAAGTATATCTTGAGTAATCATCAACTATGACCAAAGTGTAGAAGTTACCTCCATAACTTTGTATAGCGGATGGACCAAATAAATCCATATGCAAAAGTTCTAGACACCTAGATGTAGAAACCAAGTTTTTAGCCTTATGGCTACTATGGACTAGTTTACCGACTTTGCAAGCATCACAAAAGTGTTGGTCATATTTCAACTTAGGTAGGTTTCGAACTAAGTCTTTGGAGGAGAGGTTTTGGATTAGTCTCACGTTAGCGTGTCCTAAACGTCTATGCCATAAAGTTGAAGATTCATCTACTGAGGTAAGACAAAGTTTGTCTCTAGATGTTGGATCCATCTTCATGACGTATGCGTTGTTCTTAAGGACACCTTTGGCTATGGTTATATGGTGTGTAGTAATTACACACCTTTTTATTACCAAATATCGACCCAAAAATGACTATTTGAGCTAACAAATGCCAAGAAAACACGTGTTTTTATATTTGTGATGTGCAGGTACGGATATTACGGAAAACAAGCAAAAACCCGGAAAAACGGGCACGAGAGTATGAATGGTTCAAAAGCCGGTGCCGGGATGCAGTTTCAAGTCCGGATAATTATTCGAGCTCAATTCGTCAAAGGCAACCTTGAAGAATATCCAATTGACAAGAATGGTCCTTGATTAATATTTCATGAATTGGCAGAATTGGTCCTTAAAGTTTCAGATTTTACTTTTGGTCCTTGAAGTTTTAATACAAAAATCTGCCAAGTCCATTCCACAAAGGCCTAATCCACTTATATTGCCCAAGCCCACTCCTAACTACACCCCAGCCCACCTCCTAAATCCTATACCCAAGTCCAACTTAAACCCTTACCCGGCCCGTACTTAAAACCAAAATAATATAAAAAATACTTACCCGCGCCCCTTTTTACTTTTACACCCAGAAACACTATTCATTGAATAGTAAACGAAGAACCCTAATTAACCACACTTATAATTACCCAAACCCCACCTTTGATTTACCCAATTAAGGGTATAAGGGTCATATCCCTGACACCTCTGACACCCTGACAACAAGGAATGCCAAGTGGGAGCTGCTTATTGGACCGAATATGATTTGAGAGCTTTGATTGGTTGAAGATTGTCATCAGTATCTAGTGGAGCATATTCCCTATGGATACTCTTTCTAGGACCTTCTGAAGGCTCCTCACCACTGATGCTATAAAAGGCTACTCTCCTCCATCATTTTGGACTGTTAGACTAGGAGTAGTGATAATTTAGGGTAATTTAGGAGTAGTGTAATGTAAGTTTTAGCTTACTGTTATGTTTTTAATGTATGGTATCATGTAATTTTTATAAATTTCAATAAAAGTTTGGGTTTACTGTTCACATTTTCAGCTTATCATGTACTTTCAATTGTCTACTCAATCTCAAAATTTAGTTTGTATCTAGCTTTTTATCATCTATTCTCAGCTTATCTTTTATTCAGAAGTTCTTATGGTTTTCAAACATAGCTTAATCTAGTACTACTTTCAATTCAGTCACCAATAAATATTTATATATAAGTCTATAATATTATCTAATAAAAAGCTCACAGTAAGAGCTTATTTTCCTTTTTTCAATTCTCCATTTGAGCTGTCTAGCTTAAACTTGGAGGTGTATTTGAGTCTGTGTCAAAGAAATAATAAGAAGACAAGATCATTGTTGCAGTGGTGTTGTTTGGTATGCTGAGACAGACCCAAGTGAACTCAGCCTATCATAAAGATAGGCTAGCACAGTGAATCCCCCTCTATTTTGAGCTGAGGGGGAAGCTTTTTTTGTAAGTTCATTCCTTTTCCATGTTATAAGCAGTTAAGTAGTAGTAATCTAGTGAAAGTGCTCATTTGTGTTTCTAGTTGTGTAATTCTTAGTGTAGTAGCTCTAATATTTGTTAAATTATATGCTTGATATGATCTGTGTTTGATATTGGTAGGATATAAGCTAAAAACTAGTTTTGTAGTTTATATAATCTGTTAAGGGGGTGTTTGGATTAAGGGTTTATGCTTAGTACTTGTTGTTTTTGGTAGTTAATACTGGTTCATACAGTCCACTATAGATAATAATAGGTTAAACAAGTCATAATATTAATAGGTTACAAGGTAAAAAGTCAAAACTAATTTCATCTTAGCTTAACTGTTAGCATAATAATCAGTTAGTTAGTGAAACAGTTAGCATAGCTTCATATTAGTTCAATATAGCTTAAAATACTTTCATTATAGCTTATTAATACATAAGGTAGTAGTAATCAGTGATCAAAATTGGATTTAGTCAAAGTTCTTGTGCAAAAAATTAGTCAACAATTTTTGGTGCTCAGCTTTTGGTATGGATTTTGATTGAACATGTAGGTTTCATTAGTGGTAGGAATTAGATAAAACTTGTTGATTTCTGTTCTCTATTAGTTAGTCTATTAATATCAATCATAAAATTTTGGTTTAAAGCTGAATAGCTTATTGAAATAATTGCTTATAGTTGCCTGTGTAGGGGCTTATCTCCCCTGCACCACAGTTAATTACCTACTCTCTTGGTCTCTTTTAAGTTAGTAGCTTATAGATATAGCCTTAGCTTTTCATTTTATAGTTTCTCTGATTGGTAGTGCTCAAAATTCCACCATTAGTTTCTTCTATTCAGCTTATTTGAGTAGCTTATTAGTCCTTGCTTATTGGTAACTTAGCCTAGATTTCTGTTTTTACTATAGGGCTGCTAGTGTTATATTGAGCTTGCAATTGTGTTTTTATGGCTTAACTGAGTTCTATTATGGTTACTCTAGTGTTGTGCATGGTTAGCTTATCTCATAGCTTATTTTGTGTGTGGTCTTAGCTTAATTAGCTTTCTTTGATAGCTTTATAGCCTGCAGTCCTTGCTTCTGTGTTTCTTTTGCTCTTTTCTTAGCTTATTTGTGTTCTTAGTAGCTTAAGACAGTAGTGGTATAAGTTTTGTAAAGTTTTGTGGCAAGTGCTTATTAATAAGCACTTGCCATAAGCTGATTTTGGCTGTTTAAGCACTTCTGCTTATTTGTTTTATTCCAAAATTTTTCTGCAAGCTTTATATATTAATTTAGAATTTCTGGTAAATTTTCATAATTTTCTGAGGTCATTTGCTATTTTTCTTAATTTCTTTTAGATTTTAATCAATTTTTACTCATTTTTAAATTCCAAAAATCCATAAAAAATAGAAAAAAGCCCTGAAAAATACAAAAATAGTTTTTAAAATTCTTTTATATTATTCTAGATTTTCCAAAATAGTTTTCATAATTTTCCCATTGTTTTTCATAATTTCCTTATTTTTAATTACTTTTTAAATTCATTAAATAGATAATTAAATCTAAAAAAACAAATAAAAAGTCAAAAAAATATTTTTCTTTTTCCAGAAATTTTCTTTTATCATTTAAGATTTTTAGAAACTTGTTTCACGTTCGTAGGATCATTTCTTGTATATAAGTCGCGTTTTATTTCGTACGTTACGTAATTTTCGCATTTGAATTCCCGTTTTCACGTTTTTAACGTCCGTGCACACCTAGCTTGTATATTCTTCATATTTTACTATTACTTAGCATAAATTGAAACCCAAAATCACATTTTTCATTTTCCCGCTTTTCACGACACGATTTCTCGATTCGGTTATTCACGATTCCATTTCACCTTCGCTGGGAGAACGACCCGGGAAATACTTTCACGAGCGTTTCCTCGGAACTTAATTATAACCTTATCAAAATGGCGCCGCTGCCGGGGAAGGTGGACGTGAGTTTTGAATATTCGTGTTGAAAAATCGTGTTGTGTTAAGTTTTTCACTATCTTGTATATATTTTCTCTAAAAAATATAAAAATTTGAAAAATCAAAAACATAAATAATCTTCTTATCCTCTTATCCGTATAATTCTTCTTCTCACACCCTCTATCTATTTCATTCTCATTTATGTCTTCGGTTTATCATCGTGGGAGATTTCATTATATTCCACCCGTCGTAGATGATGGAACCAAAAGTATGGAAGAATTGTTCTTGGAGGGCCATAGGCAGATTATAAACGCGTTATTTTGTAAACATGACATCGATTCTTCGAGTGGCAATCCCACTCCGTTTTCTGAATCTATCATCCCTGACTCTTCCCGTCCTTCTCTCACACCGGTTGAGGGAAGCGACCCTGTTTTGGAAGATGTCGATACTTCTCTTAATGATTCTATTTCGACTGAGATTGTTGAAGATAAGCCGTCAGATCCTTTGGAGCCCGAGCTCAAGGATTCTTTACCCGATTTTGTGAAAAATGATTTTGATACGGCCGGGGAGTGTGGATTACCTCCTATTGACAATCCGAATGATCATGATGAGATATTTTCCGATTCTGAAGATGACGATTCTATATCGTGTGGAGAGATCGAATATGTTGATGACGATCCTATGGAGCCCGAGCTTGAAGAATTTTTACCAAACTTTGAGAGTTTTACCTTCGATACGACTGAGGAAATAAGTGGCAATCCCACTTATCGTCATGATTTTTATGATCCGACATTTGAAGCTTTTCATTTTGATCACTCGGAAGAGACGAGTCATGGCAGTACCACTTCTCATGCTTTTATCTCTCTTCCGGAATTTGAGTCATTTCGTTTTGATGAATCTGAATGTGAAATGGAAAAGTTTTCTAAACCGGAATTTGAAAGTTTCAGATTTGATCTTGATGT
Source organism: Artemisia argyi (assembly GCA_030686995.1). Taxonomy (NCBI): domain Eukaryota; kingdom Viridiplantae; phylum Streptophyta; class Magnoliopsida; order Asterales; family Asteraceae; genus Artemisia; species Artemisia argyi. Next base: position 54,106,795 of record CM060707.1, read on the forward strand.
TGATCATGATCCGGGTGGAGTTCTTAAGAATGAGAGTTTTAATGAAAAGTTTTTACCATCCCTCCCACCCGGAAAAGATTTTCAAATGAGCTTAATTGATAAGAATCATAATTCTATAATTATGAAGTTTTCTTTTGATGAATATGAGTTTTTCAAGATTGTTATTATGACGTTCTTACCATTCGTAACATTTGATGTGATTTCTCTTATCCTTCACTCCACCGGGAGTGAGGACACCGTTTTTGACCCTGGTATCTTTTGTGCCAAGTGGCCGTTTTCTCTGCTCTCCCCAAGGACGAATTAATTCGGGGATCGAGTCAAGCTCATGTGACTCGGTGAACAAAAACAAGCGCTTCATGGGTGGCAACCCATGCCTATCATTTCATCTTCTTATTTTCTTATTTCTAACACCTAATGTAGGGAGGAGGTGCCTCTTCTACTCTTGTGTTCCGTGGTTGTTTGTGATGTTTATTCAGGATTGTCCGCGATTTATGATGACTCTCGTGCTCGTTATCTCTTCACTTGGAGTCTCATTCATCGGTGCTTTTGGAAATCCTATATCCTTGAATCTTATCGACTAACGTTTTCTTTGGCATAATTAATAAACGGCCCTAGATTATTGTTAGGATTACCTTTGCCCGCAAAACATTGAGGACAATGTTTCGTTTTAGTCTGGGGGGGTGATCGTTCGATCTGATTTTTGCCTTGCACTTTGCCGTGAACTCTCGCAACTCCGTTTTTCCACCAAAAATAAAAAAAATTTGAAAAAATGAGAAAATTTTCAAAAATTTTGATGAAAAAAACAATGAAAAAGTACAAAAATATGAGAAAAAGTGAAAAGTTGTACAAAAATATATAAAGTTTGAATAAGTGTTTTGACTTGACCGGGCGTGTTGAGCTCTAGCTTGTTCCCTTAACCAATGATGATCACATAAGCTTGTGCTAGTTTTGTACACAAGGAGCTATAAAATGCGAATTCTTTCTTAAGTATCTGCAAGTTCCCGTACTTGACTTTATACATGCGCAGCTTAAAAGCTTTCGCTAGTCTTTTACATCAGGAGCTAGAAAACGCGAATTCTTCTTCTAGAATTTGCAAGTTCCCGTATTTGACTTTATATATGCGTGGCTGATTATTGGCTAAGCATCTGCTAATCTCATTATTTGAGGTCTTAAATTTGCAGAGAACGAGAAATGATAGAGTTTATTTAGAAGTTAGATGCTAAACGTGGAGAAGTGGTTCTCTTTAGAGCTCATAAGAGGTACTTGTGGCTTTTTACTCTCATTAGATACGTCACCGATATAAAATAGATGTTCTAGGTTAATTAGTGGTATTTCTGTTTAAATAATATTTAGTTCTTTATTTTCTTAAGAGAATTTTTGCTTTAGAAGTTGGGTACATATCAAGGAACATCAAAAATAAGAGCCAAAAGTAAAAAAATCAAAAGTCAAAAGTTGATTATGCATGTGGTTTTGGAGCTACCCGATAAGCTTCCATTGGTATTATGAGAAAAATCAAGAAAAAAGTGAAAAATATGAGAAAAGTATGAAAAAAGTGAGAAATGGAAAAAAATGAAAGTTGTAGTATTGTTGAATAAGAGTTATGTATGTATAAATAAGTTGTTGGCGCGTGAGGTGCATGTGATAAGTGATTAGTAATCAGTCACATGAGGTGCACGTGATTGTACTCCGCAACTTATATTCTTGATATTGTATGTACCCCTAGTTCCTTGATGTGGACCGAATTTCTATTGCAGTAGTTCTTAAGAGAAAATGATTAACTACTTAGTGTTTAAACTTAGGTGTCACTATCGGATAAGAAAAATATTGAAACGAGAAAACATGAAGCGATTCATTTCTCAACAAAAATAAAATAATGAGATACAAAAACCTAGGACATGGGAGTAAGGAGTATCCACTAGTAACTGTTATGAGTAGTGTTAGCATCTAATTTGTAGATAAGCTGTGATCTCGTTTTTACGCTTAGTTTGGGGACTCGTGAAAAATCAAGGATGACGATTTTTATCCGTACGGTCACTTCGTAAAAAGGAGTGTTTCTACTTGTCGACCCTAATAGTTATTGCAAAAATAATGAAAGTTCAACAAACCGTCACATGTTTGATGTATGAAAAATCCAAAAATAGAATAAAGTGGAATAAAGGAAAATTTTGGAAAACGGGGCGTTTTCGGGAATAAATGATTTTGTAATCTCTTTTGAACCTCCTTGCTACTTTTCAAAGTTAGTAGGAAGAGTTATGAAATTATTTATCTCGTGAGCGTGAATTGATCACATTGCGTGAGGACACGGCAATACTTTAGTCGGGGGGATTTTGGTGTGTAGTAATTACACACCTTTTTATTACCAAATATCGACCCAAAAATGACTATTTGAGCTAACAAATGCCAAGAAAACACGTGTTTTTATATTTGTGATGTGCAGGTACGGATATTACGGAAAACAAGCAAAAACCCGGAAAAACGGGCACGAGAGTATGAATGGTTCAAAAGCCGGTGCCGGGATGCAGTTTCAAGTCCGGAAAATTATTCGAGCTCAATTCGTCAAAGGCAACCTTGAAGAATATCCAATTGACAAGAATGGTCCTTGATTAATATTTCATGAATTGGCAGAATTGGTCCTTAAAGTTTCAGATTTTACTTTTGGTCCTTGAAGTTTTAATACAAAAATCTGCCAAGTCCATTCCACAAAGGCCTAATCCACTTATATTGCCCAAGCCCACTCCTAACTACACCCCAACCCACCTCCTAAATCCTATACCCAAGTCCAACTTAAACCCTTACCCGGCCCGTACTTAAAACCAAAATAATATAAAAAATACTTACCCGCGCCCCTTTTTACTTTTACACCCAGAAACACTATTCATTGAATAGTAAACGAAGAACCCTAATTAACCACACTTATAATTACCCAAACCCCACCTTTGATTTACCCAATTAAGGGTATAAGGGTCATATCCCTGACACCTCTGACACCCTGACAACAAGGAATGCCAAGTGGGAGCTGCTTATTGGACCGAATATGATTTGAGAGCTTTGATTGGTTGAAGATTGTCATCAGTATCTAGTGGAGCATATTCCCTATGGATACTCTTTCTAGGACCTTCTGAAGGCTCCTCACCACTGATGCTATAAAAGGCTACTCTCCTCCATCATTTTGGACTGTTAGACTAGGAGTAGTGATAATTTAGGGTAATTTAGGAGTAGTGTAATGTAAGTTTTAGCTTACTGTTATGTTTTTAATGTATGGTATCATGTAATTTTTATAAATTTCAATAAAAGTTTGGGTTTACTGTTCACATTTTCAGCTTATCATGTACTTTCAATTGTCTACTCAATCTCAAAATTTAGTTTGTATCTAGCTTTTTATCATCTATTCTCAGCTTATCTTTTATTCAGAAGTTCTTATGGTTTTCAAACATAGCTTAATCTAGTACTACTTTCAATTCAGTCACCAATAAATATTTATATATAAGTCTATAATATTATCTAATAAAAAGCTCACAGTAAGAGCTTATTTTCCTTTTTTCAATTCTCCATTTGAGCTGTCTAGCTTAAACTTGGAGGTGTATTTGAGTCTGTGTCAAAGAAATAATAAGAAGACAAGATCATTGTTGCAGTGGTGTTGTTTGGTATGCTGAGACAGACCCAAGTGAACTCAGCCTATCATAAAGATAGGCTAGCACAGTGAATCCCCCTCTATTTTGAGCTGAGGGGGAAGCTTTTTTTGTAAGTTCATTCCTTTTCCATGTTATAAGCAGTTAAGTAGTAGTAATCTAGTGAAAGTGCTCATTTGTGTTTCTAGTTGTGTAATTCTTAGTGTAGTAGCTCTAATATTTGTTAAATTATATGCTTGATATGATCTGTGTTTGATATTGGTAGGATATAAGCTAAAAACTAGTTTTGTAGTTTATATAATCTGTTAAGGGGGTGTTTGGATTAAGGGTTTATGCTTAGTACTTGTTGTTTTTGGTAGTTAATACTGGTTCATACAGTCCACTATAGATAATAATAGGTTAAACAAGTCATAATATTAATAGGTTACAAGGTAAAAAGTCAAAACTAATTTCATCTTAGCTTAACTGTTAGCATAATAATCAGTTAGTTAGTGAAACAGTTAGCATAGCTTCATATTAGTTCAATATAGCTTAAAATACTTTCATTATAGCTTATTAATACATAAGGTAGTAGTAATCAGTGATCAAAATTGGATTTAGTCAAAGTTCTTGTGCAAAAAATTAGTCAACAATTTTTGGTGCTCAGCTTTTGGTATGGATTTTGATTGAACATGTAGGTTTCATTAGTGGTAGGAATTAGATAAAACTTGTTGATTTCTGTTCTCTATTAGTTAGTCTATTAATATCAATCATAAAATTTTGGTTTAAAGCTGAATAGCTTATTGAAATAATTGCTTATAGTTGCCTGTGTAGGGGCTTATCTCCCCTGCACCACAGTTAATTACCTACTCTCTTGGTCTCTTTTAAGTTAGTAGCTTATAGATATAGCCTTAGCTTTTCATTTTATAGTTTCTCTGATTGGTAGTGCTCAAAATTCCACCATTAGTTTCTTCTATTCAGCTTATTTGAGTAGCTTATTAGTCCTTGCTTATTGGTAACTTAGCCTAGATTTCTGTTTTTACTATAGGGCTGCTAGTGTTATATTGAGCTTGCAATTGTGTTTTTATGGCTTAACTGAGTTCTATTATGGTTACTCTAGTGTTGTGCATGGTTAGCTTATCTCATAGCTTATTTTGTGTGTGGTCTTAGCTTAATTAGCTTTCTTTGATAGCTTTATAGCCTGCAGTCCTTGCTTCTGTGTTTCTTTTGCTCTTTTCTTAGCTTATTTGTGTTCTTAGTAGCTTAAGACAGTAGTGGTATAAGTTTTGTAAAGTTTTGTGGCAAGTGCTTATTAATAAGCACTTGCCATAAGCTGATTTTGGCTGTTTAAGCACTTCTGCTTATTTGTTTTATTCCAAAATTTTTCTGCAAGCTTTATATATTAATTTAGAATTTCTGGTAAATTTTCATAATTTTCTGAGGTCATTTGCTATTTTTCTTAATTTCTTTTAGATTTTAATCAATTTTTACTCATTTTTAAATTCCAAAAATCCATAAAAAATAGAAAAAAGCCCTGAAAAATACAAAAATAGTTTTTAAAATTCTTTTATATTATTCTAGATTTTCCAAAATAGTTTTCATAATTTTCCCATTGTTTTTCATAATTTCCTTATTTTTAATTACTTTTTAAATTCATTAAATAGATAATTAAATCTAAAAAAACAAATAAAAAGTCAAAAAAATATTTTTCTTTTTCCAGAAATTTTCTTTTATCATTTAAGATTTTTAGAAACTTGTTTCACGTTCGTAGGATCATTTCTTGTATATAAGTCGCGTTTTATTTCGTACGTTACGTAATTTTCGCATTTGAATTCCCGTTTTCACGTTTTTAACGTCCGTGCACACCTAGCTTGTATATTCTTCATATTTTACTATTACTTAGCATAAATTGAAACCCAAAATCACATTTTTCATTTTCCCGCTTTTCACGACACGATTTCTCGATTCGGTTATTCACGATTCCATTTCACCTTCGCTGGGAGAACGACCCGGGAAATACTTTCACGAGCGTTTCCTCGGAACTTAATTATAACCTTATCATTATACCATCTTTAAGTATTTTACTTCCGTTTTCACTAAAAATGACATTATACTTATTACGACAAAGTTGACTAATACTAAAGAGATTAAAACCTAAGTTATCAACATGAGCTACATCATCTATAAAAAGGAAGTCATGAGCGATTGTACCTTTTCCGATGATTTTGCTTTTAGCTTTACTACCAAACGTAACATTACCTCCATCACATTTGTGATAAGTAGTGAAGAGGCTTTTGTTACCCGTCATGTGCCTTGAACAACCGCTATCTTTAATCCATTCATCTGGTTCCAAAGAAACTTTGAGGCACACCTCATTTGAGTTGTTAGCCATGAGAGGAATATCATCCTTCTTTGGCTCATCGTCATCTCCTTCATAGTCACTCCAAGCACCACCCACAAAAGCTTGTTGAGGTTTGCTCTTGGGTGGTTTTGGACATTCTCCTACAAGATGACTTGTGTCTCCACATCTATAACATTTTCTTTCAACTTTTCCTTTCCTATCATCACGATCTTTTCGGAAAGTTTTCTTGTCATCTTTAGGTTGCCTTACAAACTTTCCTCTTCTACGAAAGAACTTCTTAAAGTCTCTAACGGCCATAGCATATTCCTCATCATCACTATCCGAAGTAGATTCTTCATCATCACTTGATTGGACTCTAGCTTTCAAGGCAATGGACTTAACTTTTTCTTTCTTGCCTCTAACTAGTTCCGAATATTTTTCCATTACCATTTCATGAACTTTGAGGTTTCCAATTAGCTCGTCAAGTGACATGCTTGAAAGATCTTTGGATTCTTCAATTGCCGTCACTTTTGCTCTCCACTTCGGATGGAGTGCTCTAAGAAATTTCCTAACAAAGTTCTTACTACAAAAAGATTCATCAAGTACTTTAAGTGAAGTAATAATAGTGTTAAACCTAGCAAAAGCATTATCAATAATCTCATCTTCGGAAATAACAAATTGTTCATATTGTTGAACAAGAAGATCAATTTTATTATCTTTAACTTGTGAGTTTCCTTGATGAGTGACAATTAAAGATTGCCAAATATCTTTCGCGGTTTTACACAAAAAGACTCTTTCATATTCTTTCTTAGGCAAAGCATTGTAAAGCATCATTTTAGCTTCATTATTTTTACCAATCAATTTCTTTTCCAATATATAAAACCATTTGCTTCAAAGAGTGGTGATCTTTGCATAGATTGCCCTTCTTTGAAATTTTCAAAATCCATGGATCGTTTGAAGTTTTAAAACACAATATATTTTAAAAGCTTGAGTAACATAGCTCTTGATGCCAATTGTGGAAAACTAGAAGGGGGGTTGAATAGTTTACCGTTTAAAATCTTTTTAACTTGTTTAGTTAGCTTTGAAACTTTCCGTTTGATCAAAGATATATACACAAACACAATATATAACATGCAAGTAAATGAAAGAAATGATCAAACCACAACACGAGTATTTATCGTGGTTCAGCTACAAGGACTCTTTTTCCTTGCCCTACGTCCACGCCCCGAGTATCCAACTCAAGAGTTTCTTTCACTAGTCAACACGCTCCTTTCACCGGCAGAGAAAACCTTACACGTCGCTTATACTTTTACCGACACTAAGCTAGATGTCGAGTTCTTTACCAAGGGTACAACCACTCCCGTTAATTCTTTTACAAGGGTACAACTACTCCCGATACACTTTGTATTTTGAGTACTAAAATACTAACCGATCATTACTGAAAATACACAATCAAATGAAGTGTAAACTACACATGTCTACATAATGCTAAGCTAACAAGTCTTGCAATGTTGTGTTGAATACTTGTTACTTTTAATGAGCTCGTGAATCTCTTTGCTACAAAAAGAAACTTCACATATGAAATGTTAAAGGGTTAGATGAAAGAATGAATGTGTGTGTGTAAAATATGATCTAGAGTGATAAGCCAAAAATCAACTTGTGGCTTGGTATTTATAGCAAAGCCTTCTGCAGGCCTGGCGGATACGGCGGAACCCTCAGATGGGTTTCACCCATGTACCCCCAGGGTTCCGCCGGGCTTGTAGTTGGTTTGCAATAAATCTTGCAAACCAAACAAAGTCACATCTCATTACACCTTGCAAACCAAACAATGTCACATCTCATAATATCTAGTCAAACACTAAACTTGCAAGCAACCACATAGTAAGTCAAACACATTTCTTTCCATAAATGTATATTGACAAAACTTGCCATAAATGTGATGTGACAATTCTATTTTAAGAAATAAAAAGTGTTGTGTTTATGAAATGTAAAGTGTAGCAAAAGTCTAGTTTATGCAAGTCTTTAAAACTAAGATTATGTTTTACTTAGAAACTAAAGTTTACACTTTGTCGTTTAACAAAACTTAGCGAAGATCGTAAAATATAAATAACGTTTTTAGGCGATATTTGTATTAACAAAAGTAATTACAACAAATAATCATTCCACTAAAGACCAAAGACAAGCACGGAGGTCATACCCTAGCACCTCACAAATAGTGTTTAGATACTCACATCTCTCGGGAGTAATAAAGTATATATCACAATAAGTAAATGGAAAACATCTCTCACTAGTTGTCATAGCAAAATAGATTACCATAGGCTTGAGAAAGGATCAAACCTCCACCACTTGGCGTAAGCACCTAGGATAAATTATCAAAGAGGTCTTTCAAAGGGTTATAACGTTAGGTGTAGGGATATGTAATACACGGTTTTGTTGGATAAAGGCAATATTTACTGGTGGCGAGTTAATCATCTTGGTTAATTACATGTACAATATGGCTGATGAGGCGAAAAATGATCCACTTTTAGGGGGTCATTTAAGCCCGGAATTGAATTTATTTGATCAAATATTGCCCTAAATCGTTCCTTTTGTGATTTTAGGTACTTTGGGAGTGAAATCTGGAAAAGGAAGCAATTCGGATGTTTTTGGAGCATAAAAGTGAAGAAAACGCCAAAGTCTTAATTTTCCTTGCTGGGAACAATAGGTGACGGCGTCAAGAAGGAATTCCTGACGGCGTCAAGAGTAATTTCCATGACGACCCAGTACAGATTTGACGGCGTCACAACTAGTATTTAGGTTTTCTAATCCTAGCGACACTATTCCTAGCTGAACGATCAATCCCCCGGTACTTGTCACTATACTATACTACAACGATCAGGTACACTGCCTGGTGGGGGTTGTAAGCTTCTCAAGGTCCCTTGAGAGGTAAAACCTGGTGCAATTCCCACGTACATCAATGGCATTGCTAAGCCAAGACTCGACTCGACTTAGGCCAATAAATCAAAAATTACAAAAACTTAAAACAAACATAAAATGAAACGGGATGGTAATCCGTATGTTTTTCTCTTTTTCTTTTTCTATTTTTTTATTTCTTTTTCTTAATTTTTTTTTTTTTTTTTTTTTTTTTTTTTTTTTTTTTTTTTTTTTTTTTTGCATACACTCTTGCCCTACCATTAAAAATAATACATCATAGGGAATGTACATTCCCCTTACACTTGAATTTTTACATACTTTACAATAAACTAATCTAATGACTCGAATTAAGATAATCAAAACACTTGGAGTACTTTTAAGATTAACGCACATATGGGGGTAATATATGATGTTCTTCCCTTTTTGCCTCATCATGGACCATTTTGATTGTTAGCACGATAGTTCGAGTCAACTTGAGGACGGTATTGGTTACCTCCTTGGTTGTAAGTCCCGGCTACCGGTTTTACATCAAATTGACTACCATTGGTGGTAGTACAATTGTAATATGCATGTGGTCCACCACAAGTGACACAAGTTTCATCAACCGCTTTGACTTGAGCGGGTGAAGAAGTTTGTGGTGATGATAGTTTCTTTTGCTTGGAAAGAACCAATGCTTGAATAGCTTCCGTAAGTTTGTCAATCTTAGCATCGGTGCTAGAATTGTTCACGGGAGATGATCTAGACAAGGTTGCATTCACTTGGGAAACAATGGACTTGTTTCGTGAAGTACGAACCTTAGACTTGTTTTCAATTATGGCTAAAGCATCTCTAGGAGTCCGATTCAAGAGATTGCCACCCGCGGCATTGTTCAAAGAATCTTGATCGGTTTGGTTCAAACCATTGTAGAAAGTATCAATTTGGTGCAATTTGGATAAACCATGATGAGGACATTTGCGAAGTAAATCTTTAAAACGATCCCACGCCTCGCTAAAAGACTCATCAAAGTTTTGAGTAAACTTTGTGATTTCATTCTTTAAGCTTGTGGTTCTAGACGGAGGAAATAATTCATTCACAAATTTCGACACGAGGTCTTCCCATGTCTCAATAGAACGAGGGGGTTGTTTTTCAAGCCAAATCCGGGCCGTACCCTCGAGAGAGAAAGGAAAAAGAAGAAGCTTGATAGCTTCTTGAGGGACGTTTTTGTATTTGATGGTTGATGTGATTTTGTTAAACTATCGAATGTGATAATGAAGATCGTCCCTTTCAAAACCGAAGTATTGACTCGAAGTTACTAATTGTAGCAACCCGGTCTTGAGTTCAAAATTATCGGCAACGATTGCCGAAACAACGATGGCCTCTCCATAACCCTCGGTGGGTGCTTGGAGAAGCTCGGACATGGTACGAATATAGGCCATGTTTGGAGGAATAGTATGAATCTTGGGTTCGACTATTGGATTGGCACGTTGTCGGTTACGCCTTCTAGGAATGTTGTTGAGCGATTGTAAAGGACTTGATGACGTAGATGAACGAGTGCGCATGCACTATAAAAGACAACTCAATTAAAACAAGACCAACTTAAAAGACAATTGTGAACTTAAACCAATAATCACAAACGCAAGGTTAACTTTTAAAGAAAAACGCACAAAGGAGCGGGAGAGAAGAATAGATCTCTCGCTAGGGCGAAGTTCGTTGGATCGCCCTATACCGTTTCGACTCCTCTTAAAGTTTGTCTATCGTTTAAAAGTTTTCCAAAACGCAAGTGATACAAAGGCAACTTTTGAATCTTTGGTTTGTGAACTTATTAATGGTCATACCCCCAGTTAGGCAGTATTCTGCCTTGGTTCTCGGCGGTTGTTTTTTATGTTTATTTTATTTAACAAGAAAAACGAAAAATGTTTTTGTATTTTTTTTATATGATATATGTATATACAAAAGAAAATGAAAATAGTTTTGTGTTTTATATATTTTTGAAAATGATAACTTCTTGACGAAGGTTCTACAAGTCACTATCGTTAAAATCGTAACGATATTGTCGCAACACAACCTCCCCGGCAGCGACGCCAAATTTTGATAGCGTTTTTGAGTGCGTATCAAATTAATACAAAGTAATCGTGAGTGGAATTTACCAATCAAACTTTAGGAAAAGGGAGACTTGTAAAAATTCTTGAATACAATATATATATATATATATATATATATATGTGTGTGTGTGTGTGTGTGTGTGTGTGTGTGTGTGTGTGTGTGTGTGTGTGTGTGTGTGTGTATGATACTGGGTAAGTGATTACCCGGGTCGTGTCCCAACGAGGTGTGAATGGGCGATATCATGTGAGATTCGAGATTAAAATGCTTGTAAGGATGATTGAGAGATTATTTGGTATTGTGGAACAATTACAACTACGGGAAATTGAAAATAACGAACGAGGAATAAAATAAATGTAACTAAGTCATGAATTCAAACAAGGAATGAAAAATAAAACTTAAAAACTACCTAAAAGTCTACGGGAATAATAATCGGGAATAGGGGAAACCTAAAACGTAAACTACGTTTAAAAACGCAAAAGTTATTTAAATACTACGTGAACGCATAAAATAAAACGTGAATATTATGCTACACTAATCCTACTAAGGTAAAAACAATTTTCCTACGTTCTAAAAGATAAAATAATTTTTTTAGAAAAAGAAAAATATTTTTTAGCTTTTTAATTTTTTATAATAATTTTAAAACTAAAATAATTAAATAAGGGATTTAAAAATAGTAAAACTATTTAGAAAATTATAAAGATTTTTTGGAAATTATATTATGCTATTAAGAAACTGAGAAAATTGTAAAAATGAGAAAAGCAGTAAAAATAAGCAGTAAATAAGCAATTTAGAAAGCTGAAAGTAAAGATATTAGTAAACAAGGCTATAATAAATAAACGAGCAAATAAATATTAACAATAAAGATGGATAGAGCAGATGGTTGAGTGGTGTTGTTTGTGTTTGTTGTCAAGGCAAGAGGTCAGGGGTTCGACCCTGGCCTTTGGCTTTTTTTAAAAACACATTTTTTTTCTCTCTTGGAAATTGACAAGCACTTAAAAATAAGAGATTTTTGAAAAGACCACTTTTATGAAACAAAAAATGCAGCTGTGAATAAGCAGAAATTAAGACCAGATTACACTATAGCATATCTAAGGTAAAAAAAAAAAAGAAAAGAAATCTAAAAGCTAATTAAGGGCTGTAAATAAGCTAACGTATAGAAATAAGCAAAAGGGAAACTAGGGGATACCTAAGAGAAGCTAAGGGAACAGAATATAAGCACTGGCATAATTCAAAAAGCTCTAAACTAACTATGGCTTCAACTAAAGAAACTAAAAAGGGTTGCTATAAAAGAAAAACTCAAATGGGTGTATAAAAGCTATCCAAAAGCTATACTGAGCAAACCAGGGGAAATACACACGGGAATCTAGGGGGAACCTTAAAATGCACTAAGGGATCATGAAATAAGCAGTATAAACTAACTAAAAAGCTCAAAAGCCAATCCTAAGCTAAGGGCTGATGTAACAAATAGGCTAGAGGGGCAAGTTCACGGGCTTGCACAAGCTTGAAAAAAAAATTCAAAAATTAATCTAAAAATATAGGCATGTTCACAAGCTGGAAAATAAGCAATATAAAAATTCTGAGATCATTTGAACATGTAAATAAGAAATGAAAAATCACAAACAAAATGGTTTTGGGCAAAAAGTGACTGGGTCAGTTTGTGAAAAATGGGTGAGTTTTGGTTTGATTGACCACTAAAGTCTAAGACCAGGAACTAGCAACATGTCATTACCTATTTGAGACTAATCTAAAGCAAGAATAACAACTAAAACCACTATATTCACAGAACTCAAAGGGTGGCTGTAAGGGCTGCAACAATATGGTAGAACGGGTCTTGAATGAACTGTTGACTATGGATAAGTTGTTGGGAATTATGGAAATGACATAGAGTCATTACTGCTATTAGTATTTTTAGAAAGTTAAAAAAAAAAAAAAATAGTATTACTAAAAAACATAAAATAACTAAAGTTCAATTAAAATTAAAAACCGAACATAAAACTAACGTAAAAACATTAAAACTTAACGTAGAAACATTAAATCCTACAAACCACACGGCTAACCATATTTAGCGCATAATGAAGTTTACAAGGTACATGTTTGTGTAGAATCAATGGAATACAGAAAATTGCATTATTCTGATTCACTAAATAATGAAGTTTGCAAGATATTAAATAGACTACAAACTAATCGAAACCCTAGCAACTAAACGTGTCAAACACGACAGGCCGGGTCTAGGCCTTTATTATCTAACATCCCCTCACAAACTCACAATGGTGCAGCGGTAAACATTGAGAGTTTGACAAACATAATATAAACTAAAACAGAAAACAAACAAAAGCAGAGAGTCCCAAGTGTAAACTTGGTGATAGACGGAGTCTCAATCCGATACAATCCAAAAGAACCAGGTTCAGAGCAGAGAGCAACATAAATACGGAGATGAACGAGAGTAGAACAGGTAGATAAATAGGTGTAGACAGATTCGGACAGACAGATGCAGACAAAACCAGTCTAAACCCAGATGCAAAACTACGTGTGAACTAGATGCAGAACCATGTGCAAATCTAAACACGTTGATGCAAATATGCAAATTCAGGCAGACAGACAGATTCAGGCAGAACGATGATGATTAAGACAGACAGATGCAGACAAAACCAGGCGGAACCAGATGCAGAACCACATGTGAAATTAGAGCGATGCAGATGCAGGCAAAACCAGACGAAATCAGATGTAGAACTACGTGTGTATATCAATACCAATACCAGTACCAATACTAAAACCAAAAGAAGCAATGACGGCACCAAACAGATGCAAATCAAATCGTGAATTTGCTTTCTTATTTTTTTGGACTATTTGATCTATTTTCCACCAATCAGTGCATATCCCAAAATAAATATCGATACTAGCGTAAATATTGTAACCGATTTACGTTTTCATCTATTTTTATATGTTTTCGTCCACTATTTTCACATTTTATCCATTTTCGTCTGTTTTTTCACATTTTCGTCCGTTTTTTCACGTTTTCATACGTTTTATCCGTTTTCATGCGTTTGTATCCGTTTTTCTCACATATTTATCCGTTTTCGTCCGTTTTTACATGTTTTCACAAGTTTTTTTATTCGTTTTCATATGTTTTTATCCGTTTTCATATGTTTTATCTGTTTTCATCTGTTTTTAAACATTTTCATTCGTTTTTCTCATGTTCTGTCCATTTTACACATTTTGTCAATTTTTATCCGTTTTCGTCTGTTTTTAAACTTTTCATCCGTCTTTCTCATTTTTTATCCGTTTCATCCGTTTTTACACGTTTTCATCCATTTTTTCATGTTTCCATACGTTTTTATCTGTTTTCATATGTTTTTATTTGTTTTCATTCATTTTTAAACCTTTTCGTTAGTTTTTCTCACGTTTTATCTGTTTTGGTCCTTTTCATCACGTTTTAATATGTTTTTAACCGTTTTCATCTGTTTTAGACGTTTTTATCCATTTTTCTCACATTTTCATATGGTTTTATCCGTTTTCATCCTTTTTTCATGGTTTTATCCGTTTTTACACGTTTTCATCTGTATTTACACGTTTTCGTCCATTTTCTCACTTTTTTATCTGTTTTTACATGCTTTCGTTTGTTTTTCTCACGTCTTCATACGTTTTTATCCATTTTTATACATTTTCATCTACTTTTATCTTGTTTTTATCCTCATCTTTTTTCTCACGTTTTCATACATTTTATCCATTTTCATTCACTTTTATTCGTTTTCGTCTATTTTAATACGTTTTCATCCGTTTTTCTTATGTTGTATGAAAACGGATAAAAACGTATGTAAACGTGAGAAAATCATATGTGAAAGTGTAAAAACAGACGAAAACGAATAAAAATATCAGAAAATGGATGAAAACCTGTCAAAACGGAGGAAAATAGATAAAACCATATGAAAACATGAGAAAAACGGTTGGAAACGCGTAAAATTCGGATAACAACATGAAAAAAAGGACAAAAATATATAAAAACAGACTAAAATAGATAAAAAAAAAGATATGAAAACAGATAAAACCATATGAAAACGCAAGAAAATGAAAAACAATGTCTAAAAATAGACGAAAACGGATAAAAACAGATAAAACGTATGAAAACGTGACAAAAAAGGACGAAAGCGGATAAAAACGTGAGAAAAACGGATGAAAACATTTAAAAACAGATAAAAACGTATGAAAACGGATTAAAACATATGAAAACAGAAAAAACGGATGAAAACATGTAAAAACTAATGAAAACGGATAAAAACGTGAGAAAAACGACAAAAATATTTAAAACATACGAAAATGAATAAAAATGTATAAAAACGTGAAAAAAAGGACAATCGAAAACGTGTAAAAACGGATGAAAACGGATAAAAACATGATAAAAACTGACGAAAACAGACAAAAAAACAAGTGAAAACGGATAAAAACATATGAAAACGTGAAAGAACGGATGAAAACGTATAAAACGGATAGAAACGTGAGAAAAACAAACGAAAACATTTACAAACATACGAATATAGATAAAAACATGAAAAAACGAACGAAGACGGATAAGAATATGAGAAAACGGACGAAAACGTTTAAAAATGGACGAAACAGATAAAAATGCCTGAAAACGGATAAAAATATATGAAAACGTGAAAAAACTTACGAATGCATGTAAAAGCGGATGAAAACGGATAAAAACGTGAGAAAATTGGACGAAAACGCTTA
Source organism: Artemisia argyi (assembly GCA_030686995.1). Lineage (NCBI taxonomy): Eukaryota > Viridiplantae > Streptophyta > Magnoliopsida > Asterales > Asteraceae > Artemisia > Artemisia argyi. The sequence continues at coordinate 54,122,467 of CM060707.1, forward strand.
AAAACGGACGAAAACGGATAAAAACATATGAAAACATGAAAAAAAATTGACGAAAACATGAAAAACGAATAAAAACATGATTAAAACAAACGAAAACGTAAATCGGTTAGGAGATGTATGGTAGGTGATAACGTAGGACTAACGATGCAAATATGTCCGCTTGCGTTAGGAGATAACGGAGAATAATATGCATCGTTAGTCCTTATTGACTGATTTTACTAACAGGGGATGGTTTTGTGCCAACTCTACTAATGGAAGGATGATTTTGTGCCAAAAAAAACCACGAGGATGTAAAGCGAGACATGATTCAAACCACAGGGATGTATTTTGGACTTTTCTCTTATTTAAAAGTATGATGCATTCGGGCCTGTGTGTTGCACACAGGTTGGATATGATTGTTCCTTGCGCATTTTGCGGTAGTAATTTTGATTAGGCTATAGGCCGTAGGTAAATGTTTGTTGTGTAATGTTGTTGTAAACTTGTCACGTAATGTTTATGTGGGTTTTGTTATGCAAATTTTTATGGTTCGCAAATTAATAACCACCACACTCGTTTGCCAAAGTTGTTTTTCATCCAAAATAACACTTTAATACATATGATTGAATGTCTCAATTAAAAAATTGAGTATGCAAATAATTTGTCATAATTTAAAGTTTTACTTATATACTTTGATAGTTTGAGAAAAAAATTACAACCTCTCTTATTACTAAATCATGACTACGTCCTTGAGTGTATGAATAGAAACTTACGTCTGACTTAAGGGCCCATTTGGTTTGTGGGGTTTTGATGGGTTTAGGATTAACAGTTGCAAATATCTTGTTTGGTTGCATTCTTAATTTGTAGGTTTAGATACATATGTAAAATATTAGGTGATGTGTAAAAGGAAGGGGTGTTAAAGGGGTTTATGACAAAGTGGGTCTGTATCTATTCTCCTCCTCATTTTTTTTCTTTTTATACCTTTATTATTAATATAAATAATTTTTAATTTATATTTTAATATATAACATATTTTTAGATATTATTTTTTCTCTCATACCTAAAATCCAAATCCAAATCCTAAACCAAATACAAATTCAAATTTAAATCCTAATCATAAACCAATCTACAAACCAAACGCGCCCTAAGAGTAGTACAATGTGTGGTTTCTGACAAACTTTAATTTTTGTTAGGATTTTTCTAATATGTGCCCTTAGGCACATAATAAGAAATAGGCCCGTATGTCATTTTTATTTAAGGATCCATAAAAAGGACGCAAAAATTATTTTTTTATTTGAATAACGACAAGAATTCACATAAAAGGACACAATGGTCCACTCTTATTATGTGCCTAAGGGCACAAGTTAGAAAATCTCATTTTGTTAACATAGGAAAGAAAATTATAAATAAATAAGAAAAAAAATCTAGCTACCACAAAGATACATAAAGTAGTTTTGAGATGTCGAGTTAAGTACACATCTTCGATACCAAAACATCTAGGGCCTGTTTGGTTGGCACCTTTTGGATTTGGATTTGACATTAGAGTTCAAATCCTTTGTTTGTTTTATTTTTTGGGACTGAAAATTGTCATTGATGCCCAATGGTTCCACATCTTTACAATCCTCACACTGTAGGTGGGTTTTTAATTTTTGGTGGATCCAATTTTATTTTCTCTATATCTCTTTCTTATATTATTATTATTTATCTATTTTAATAAAATCATGAAACACTTTTTTAATACTTTCTTAATATATCTTCTCTCTCTTCATTTTATTTCATCAAATCTAAATCCAAATCTTAAACCAAAAACAAATTCAAATTCAAATCATAATCCTAAACCCATCTACAAACCAAACGGATCCCTACTCTCAATATTTATAATTCTAAAAGGTAAAAAACCTTTAGTAAATAACCAAGGGCTACACCATCAATGAAGGCAAATAGCCAAAGGCCCAAACAACATTAATTCAATAATTTTACGACTATATATATTAGCATCACACTACATTTGACTTGACAAAAAAATAATTATCGCTTTAATAACAGGCGTACATTTAAGACTTACGTGCAGTTTGGTATCTCACTTTGAGATTGGTGATATGACACTTAAAAGCGTTCGGTTGAAATCCTACAGTAAATAATCGGGTACCATGCCTATTTCCAAAGGCCCAAACAACATTAATTCAATAATTGTACGACTATATATATTAGCATGCCACTACATTTGACTTGACACAAAAAAATAAATATCGCTTTAATAATAGGTGTTCATTTAAGACTTAGGTGCAGTTTGGTATCTCACTTTGAGATTGGTGATTTGACACTTAAAAGCGTTCGGTTGAAATCCTATAGTAAATAATCGGGTACCATGCCTCTTTTCAAGACTTTTCTAGCGTGGGTAGGGATTTGACAAAATTATGTGGGCAATTTTGATTTTGCTTTGTCCTTTACTACCTCCGTCTCAAAATAATTATCCATACTTTTTTTAGGGATGTCTCAAATTAATTGTCCATTTTTCCTTTTAAGTAAAAACTAGAGAATAAAGTAAATTAATATTCTCTTTGAGTAGTTAAAAATTAAATTGACCCCACTTTTATTAAACTAAGTGATTCTTGTCTCCTGACAATTATTTTGAGACGGAGAGGGTATCATTTTTTATAGTTTAAAAATAGACTTAATCATTTTTTTAATTTAAAATATATTTTATTTTACATCAAATAATTATTAATCTATTCTATAATATATATTCTCTCTTTTACATTAAAGGGTTATTATACAAATAAGTTATTTACAAAAAAGTTCGCCTAAGTTAGTCAACTTTCAAACTGTTCATCCAAGTTACTAAACTTTGCGAATTGTTCATCCAAGTTATTGAACATTTAAAAATCGTTCATTCCAGTTACTCCAACAATTGGCTACCGGGTGTTAACCGGTTGACTAATGCCACGTCATTAGATAAAAATGGAAATGTTTACGTAAGTTACTAAAATTTGCGTCTTCTTCATCTAAGTTACCAAACATTGCTAAAATGTTCACCTAAGTTACTAAAGTTTGCGTTTTCTTCATCCAAGTTACGGATTAAAACGGACTAAAACGTAAGAAAAATGGACAAAAAGTATAAAAACGGTTTAAAACGGACAAAAAAATGTATGAAAACGGACGAAAACGACTAAAAACTGATGAAAACGTATAAAAATGGACAAAATCGTATGAAAACGTAAGAAAAACGGACAAATGTTGCAAATAATCATTGGCTAAATGGACTAACGTTGCCACATGATAACTAACAGAACTGGTGGCTGTTAGCTCAGGGACGAATGGTGCAAATTCTGTGTGTAAATTCTAGGGTATTTTAGTCATATAATGTTTTTTAACCTGTTATCATGAGTTAATATAAGCTCAGTAATGTACATAACCGGTTAGTCAAACATTAGTAACTTAGATGAACAATTTGAAAGTTGAGTAACATAGATGAACTTTTTTGCAAAGTATAGTTATTTTTTTGTCTATTAACCCTACATTAAATCCAAATCCAAATCCTAATCTACAACTTTACATTCAAATCCAAATCTTAATCTAAACCCATCTACAAACCAAACAGGCCCTTTTAACTTTAATCAATTTTATGTTGTTACAGACTGATAGTACTGGTTTTTATTTTATTATTTGTAAGTATATTTTTAGCAAGCACAATATATCTTACGCGTAGTAAAAGTTTGTCATCTTGATATTTATCATCGACAAAGGATAAGGAGCACGCTAACAATCAGAGGCGGAGCTAGGGAGGGGGCACGGTAGGCACGTGCCCCCCCCCCCCCCCCCCCCCAAAAAAAAAAAAAAAAAAAAAAAACTTTCCGGCGTAATGTAACTTTTTCAGAAATTCTCATGTTTGTCGTCGTTTTGCCCCCCCTTAAAATCAAATGTATGAAATAACGTCGATCGGTAATGTTGAGAAAAAAGTTCCATGGTCGAAGGGTCCTGTTTTGCCAGAGATGGAGTTGGTATTTTAGAAGAAGATGGAGTCATATCAAAAGGGGGACCAGATAATGTGACTATTGTGTGTGGGTGGTGAAGGACCACGTTGTTTTTTTCTTTTTCTTTTTTTTTTCCTAAGGCAAAGTCAAGTACTCAATATTTTGTTATATCGATCTATTTATAAAAGTAAATTCTTTCCATAAAAATATAATGTATTTATCATTGTGTTTTTGCTGAAATGTTTATGATCAAGTGCTACATCACTTGTTCAAAAACAAAAGTGATGTACCGTTAATTAAGTTAAATTGAATATATGGTTAGAGTGCCTTTAAAGTGTAACTAATATCGAGTACTAAAGACTTGTTTTATTTTATCTTTTCTAATTCTTATCAAAGAATATAAAGATTTTCTTTTTTAAGAGAAAATGTATAGGATAATGTGGTGTTGAACTCGAAACGATGGTATATTTCTCGTTATAAACATTTTTGTTATTGCACCCGACCAGACTTGACCCATTTATCGGTTGGCCGAGTTTTTTTTCCTTTTCTGGCCCGTTGTATTAAAGATTTTTTTTGCCCCCCCTCAAAAAATATTCTGGCTCCGCCCCTGCTAACAGTACAAAACATGTGCAACCATTTTATTTGATATGTAGGGCATGTTTAGCGCACGAACTTATCAGAGCTTATCATAGCGTTAGCTTATTTTTTTTTAGAAAAATAAGCTACCATTAAAAATAAGTCTCGTTTGGCTGACATAGTTTGAAGGAGCATGTAAAAAAACTAAGCTACTAAATGGAATGCTAGTTGAAGGAGCATGTAGAAAAAAGCGCCAGCAACCCGCTCGAGCTCCTACTAGTGCCAAACATACCCGTAATCTATTGAGAGAAGATAGGTCCAATAATTTCTATATTATTAAAAAACGTGGCCCAAATCCAATTGAAATACCTGGTCCAATACAAATAAAATACCAAGTATTAAATGTTTGTATAACCCTAATCTTGCTCACTTCATTTCAACCCTAAACACACACAGTTAGGATTGACGATGCTTCTCACCTAACTTTCGTCTCCCGAATTCATCTTATCATAAACTCATCTCCTTCAACATCTTAACATCTGAATAACAAATCATACAAATCAAACATCACAAACACAAACAGTACTGTACCCAAACTTTGTCTTCATTTCCTGCTTAAGCTGAATCAAGATAGCATCTTTATGGCTTCAAGATCCTTTGGAGGGTCTCGGGTAGGTTTCTTCATGTTGTGTTTCGTGTTTTGGTCTTTGAACAAACTAAAAAAGGATTATAACAAATTTGTTATAAATCTTTTCTTTTTGTTTCAGATATAAAGGAAGCAACGCTTCCAAAAAAATGTAACTGTGATGATTTTTTCTTTCGTTTGATTGACTTTCAAAAGTCCTGATATTACTTTGAATAACACAAAAGAAGATGACTGGGATCTTATGACTATTGTCTTTTCAGTTTTGAGTTGTGGTTGTTGTTAGATAATTTGGAGATTAAATTAGGATAGTGATGGATTTGTGTTGGTTTGAACTTGTTCTTGGCTATGGTTGACTTCGACAGTTAAACTATGGGGTCGTCTTGTGATTTGATTCTTTTTTTCTCATGTTGCTTGTGAATAATGATGTTGTAACTGATGTCATAAAGAGTTTATTTATGGTTTGGTCAACTATGTTTGAAACTCAGAGTTGGTTTCGACTGAGGATGGTATAAACTGAGATCTATTCGGTTGTTAGTTGTAGGCTCCTGATTAATTAATTAGCAAATGTAAACACTAATTAAAGACTGGTTTTCTTTAAAACTTAACTATCACTAATTAAAAATTCTTTTGATTTTCCTAAAATTGGAACAACAAATCATACGAATGGTCTCTTCTAATTACTTAGTCTTGATCATAAAATGCCCAATGATTGAGGTTGTAAAACTCCAGTCCCTTTGTGTTCCTTAACCCATAATTGAGGGCATTCAATTGAACTATCTGAGCTGCGATCACCTTGTACCGTACACGGTTTTTTAGCACATTAACATTTGCAGATTGAATTAAAGTGCTGAATCTTTAGATATAGTAGATGCAATTGATCATTGATGTTAGAGTTTTCTACCTCGGATATTATTCCACGCCACCTTCATATGCTACCGTATAATATTGATTATTTAAATGAATATCTGCGCAAAATGATGTTTTATAGCGGTAAATAATTAAACTTGCGAACTTGTGTTTTGGGGTGACCCTTGATTCAACTTACGAGCTCAATATGTAGTCATTACAAGAAAAACAATTATTGGTTATAAATGAAAATGATAAAAGTTTGAGGATTAAAAAATATTTAAAATATTAAATTAGTAGTGGATGTTCTTACTATTTTTAATCAAAGATATTTTACTGTATTGAAATAATTTTTAAAAATTTCAAGATTAAGGATTAAGAAAAATAGTTTAACTACTTTATAGATGATACGTGGGGATCGCACCCTCGCAACAGGTTTTACCTCTCAAGTGATCTCGAGAAGCTTACCACCCCCACCAGGCAGTGTACCTGATCGTTGTAGTATAGTATAGTGACAAGTACCGGGGGATTGATCGTTCAACTCAGGAATAGTGTCGCTAGGATTAGAAAGCCTCCTAAACTAGGTCTAGAGGTGAGGGATGATTTTTTTTATTTTTATATTTTATAGAAAACAATTAAAATCTCAGGTTTTGAAGGAGTGGTGGAATTAGTTACTAGCCAACTAACCCAATTAATCTAAGATGCAATCAAAATAAAATAACAGAAATGAAAATAAAACTATTTATACTAGTGTGGTGGAAACAATAATGAGGAAAGTTGTGTTTACTTAGATTTCATTACTCCTTAGATATCTTTTACAGGTTGATAGCTTGTTACAATTGCATGGATGACGAGTCATATTCCTTAATACTAGCCGTAGAGCCGTGTACAATATTCCCTAACTCTATAGGATCCTACTTCACTTCTATGTCGAGCCATTAGAAGCTCTTAACATGGGATCATTAGAATTCTCCTACGCATTAAATACATCCAAAAATCGTAGTACACCTCCGATCATGTTTCCTAAGATGTTCAAGCAAGTTACCAATGGAAGTCTGACAGTTTTCTTAAGCCTAACATCGAATACAATCATCCGTAATAATTATAAACAAACAATCAACCCATAATTAACATATAGGTTTCACTACATCTAAGCAAACACAAGAGAAATCTAGCCTAGCATGTTAAATAGAAGACAAGCGTAAGATATAATCAAATAACACATAGACATATTGAATGATTTGAAAGAGTACTTATCTTTAATTGAACATGAAAGATTCAAGGGTTTGAAACCCTTGAAAAGCTGATGAAATTCGGACTAGGGTTTATTCCCTCAAAGTTGCACACTATGAATGAAATTTGGAAAACTATATATAGATTACATAGCGTGACGGTGTCATGTATTAAGTTGTGATGCCGTCAACTCGCCGCCATAATGAAATCGTATTGCCTAGATCTACTTGTGACGCCGTCATGTAGGAATTTCCTCTGGGCCGTCACTAATACTTGGACCTTGACGGCCCTGGGTGACGCCGTCATCTCCTATGCACAAAAACTCTCTGGATCGTCACGTGTATTTTCCACTTCCACCTCTTTTGTAACTCTTGACGCCGTCATGTGGAGAGCCTTGACGCCGTCAGGTACTGTTCCAGCAAGGAAAATTGAGACTTTGCCGTTTTCTTCACTTTTATGCTCCAAAAACGTCCAAAATGATTCCTTTCCAGATTTCTCTCCAAAAGTACCTAAAATGACAAAAGGAACGATTTAGGGCAATAATTGATCAAATAATCTCGAATTCGGGCTTAAATGACCCCTTAAAAGCGGTTCACTTTTCGCCTCATCAGATACCCTTACACTTGAGATTTGCTTGTCCTCAAGCAAATGCGCTTTTATAATAATCAAAATACAAGTTAGGGGTCATTTAACACTAATATACAAGTAATTACAACAAATAATCGTTCCACTAAAGACCAAAGACAAGCACGGAGGTCATACACTAGCACCTCACAAATAGTATTTAGATACTCACATCTCTCGGACGTAATAAAGTACATATCACAATAAGGAAATGGAAAACATCTCTCACTACCTGTTATAGCAAAATAGATTACCATAGGCTTGGGAAATGATCAAACCTCCACCACTTGGCGTAAGCACCTAGGATAAACTATCAAAGGGGTCTTTTAAAGGGTTATAACGTTAGGTGTAGGGATATGGAATACACGGTTTTGTTGGATAAAGGCAATATTTAATGGTGGTGAGTTAATCATTTTGGTTAATTACATGTACAATATGGCGTTGCTAAGCTAAGACTAGACTCGACTTAAGCTAATTAATCAAAAAGAACAAAAACATAAAATAAACATAGAATGAAACGGGATGGTAGTCCTTATGTTTTTTTCTCTTTTTTTCTTTATTATTATTATTTTTTTTTTGCATACACTCTTACTCTACCATCCAAAATAATACATCATAGGGAATGTACATTCCCCTTACACTTGAGTTTTTACATACTTTACAATAAACTACTCAAATGACTCGAATTAAGATAATCAAAACACTTGGAGTACTTTTAAGATTAACGCACATATGGGGGTAATAATTTGATGTTCTTCCCCATTACTCCATAACACAAGTACTTTACCCATGAGTCTCAATCGTCCCAAAACAATATATACAAGATATGACTCGACTTAGCAACCATGTAATCAATTAGATAATTAACTAAGGGTTTAAACAAATAACAATAATGCACTAAAGATGAGTGTATACAAGGAAGGCTAAGGCGATTTGGGTGTACATTTGGGTGGGTTGTAACAAATTCTTCCTTTAAGTAAGATGCTTAAAGTTAGAAACGAAAAGATAGGCTCGGAGGGGTGTACTAAGGGTTTCGTGTACTAAAAATGAGTACAACGCTAAGGTGTGGGAAAAATTAATTGACTTTACTAGCCAAATAATATGACTTAAATGGTCAAGTAATTATGATACGGGTTTAACACAAGGGTGATCCTAATGCCTCTTATCATGTAGTAAATCCTACTACACGAATGTAGTCTCATTAGCGGTCTCGGGATGCATCACTAACGCAAGTTCTAGAATCTAAATGCTACCGGTACACTCATAAGTACTAATAGTAAATGCTTTTCCTATCAAATCTAAAGGCGAACCTATTTGGGTGGAAAATTTTTCTGAATGATACGGTTTTGTGCTAGTCATACGACTCCTATCCATGAGACGCTTGCTAAGGCTAAAGTTTCACTCCTAAATGTTGTAAAAAATTTAAATTTGGCGCTAAAATTACACTAACAAGTATTTCTCTTAGTTTTATTACACACATACCATCAAACAAACAAACTCAAGTGCAAGTGTATCCTATAAGGTATCATCATTTACCCTCCCCTTACACTTAGGATGAACATTGTCCCCAATGTTCAATTAAAGAATGTAAAAGTGAAATAGGTAAAAGAATGAAATCAAATACTCCCCTGATTCATTCGGTGTGGATAGTGTGGTAACAAGGTTAGATCTTCCTCCAAGAAAATGAACATTCAAACCTTCCCTTCCAGAAAAATAAATCATCTTTTTGTCATACATAACCTGTTAAACCTAAGAAAACAAACAAGGCAACCTCGCGTAAAATCGGCGGCAATCTATATTTACTAACAAATCCTAGAAAACAAATTAAGATATAATGCTTGTGGAATGAATGCTTGCAGATTTCCTGGAGTTTATAAAACTAAAGAATTAACAAAAACTTCAAGACTCCGTTAGAAAAACAAAACTCAAGGTTATGGGCAATTACGTGACCTCATCATTGGTCTCATTCTCTAGGTCATCTCCAATCTTAGTTTATCCTTGTAGAAACCAAGCATTCCTTGTAGAAACCAAGTATTCTATTCATAACATATTCTACTCCTCTACGTCTATCCTCATCATTCCTATAGTAAGCCGCTTGTTTGTGTTCCTTTTCTATGTTTGATAGGAGGCGATATTGTTCAATCTTATAGGTCATTTGGTAAGGAATCTCATCGTTCTCTTCCCTGAATCAAACTATCCCTAGGGTCGGGTCATAACTCATCTTAGAGGCTTCAACAAACGGTTTTCCGAACACTACTTGACTTAGGCAATCATCTATTACCGGACGAGTATCCTCTACTATCACAAAGTCGGTAACATAAGTGAAGTTTCCTACAAAGACATGCAATCCTTTCACTCTTCCTACAAAGTTGCTCATCCTAACCGTGTCGGGCATAATCCTATACCCAAGTTGCTTCTTCATTACCCAATTATAATAGGTCCTAGTCATGATGTTTATAGGAGACCTAGGATCGATATAAGCTTTCCACACATGCATATGCCCAATGTTGCATGGTATGTTGATGTTAGAGGGATCAGATACTTTAATAAGGGGTGAACCAAGGATGTATGGTGTCTCGGGATCATCGAATAGATCATTGTCATATTCCTGTTCTTCCTTGGTGGGTAACTTATCAAAGTATTCTTCTACGTTTTCTACTTCCTCTAACTTTTCTTCCTTAATGTCCTCAACTTCCTTAATCTCGTCCCTAGCCCCGATTTCTATTCCAACTTTATCCTTATCACTTTCTTCTACATTCTTATCTATCGGCTTAATGGTGACAACGTTGACAAAGTGGACGTGTTTGGATGATGAAGGGTCCTTAATTTGGATTCCGCTATTGGTGTCCCTAGTGTCCTTGCTAGGTGTATTTAGCACTTGGTTGTTGAGGGCTTTCAACAAGTTGTCAATCTTATTGGTCATCTCCGTTTGTTGTTGATTGAATTCGGTTTCAAACTTAGCTATGCGAGCTACTTAAGATGCCATAAACTTGGACATCAATCCTTCAAGATTATTGGTACTACCATAGTTATTGGAAGGATTGTTTTTGAAAGTACGGTTAGCGGGTGGACCGTTTGGTTGGTAACGATTAGGTGGATTGGAAGAATTGTTTTGGGGCATGTTTTGGTTTTGCTTCCACCTAAGGTTCGGGTGATTTTTCCAAGAAGGGTTGTAGGAATGACCGTAAGGGTTTGGCTCGGGTTTGAAAGTGTACCACTTGTCTCCCGCTTCGTCGGTATGCGAGGATGCATAATCCGCAAAAGCTTGTCCGGGGAGTTCCACGCACTCACGAGTGTCATGGGGACCACTACATAATTCGCATGAAGAAGTGATTTTGTTCACTTGGCTTGAAGGCTTAGGAGCTTCGTAGGATTTCATGAGAAACTTGACTTGGTCCCCAAGTTCCATGATCCTTCGGTCGGGAGTGCTAGAATTGTTCGAAGGCAAAGATATTGCCTTGACCGTTTTGTTCAAATCACGGGGATCATTCCAACTTTCGTTGTCATAGAGAGCAAGATCTTCTATGAGTTCCCATGATTCTTCCGCACTTAGATCACGTAGCTTGCCACCGGCCGATTGGTTAATGGTTCGCCTTGTGGAGAGATCGCTATGGTCATAGAAGATTTGGACTTGGAGCCAAAGATCTATGCCATGATGAGGGACTTTTTGGAGTTAGTCCTTGAAACGATTCCATGCTTCATATAGAGTTTCACCTTGACGTTGTTGGAACATCAAGATATCATTTCTAAGCTTTGTAGTTCAACCCGGTGGGAAAAATTGAGCAAGGAAACGAGTGGTGAGATCATCCCATGAGGTGATGGATCCCGTGGGTAAACGTTCAAGCCATTGACTAGCTTGATCACGTAGAGAGAATTGGAATAGGCGTAATCAGGTCGACTCTCTAGTTGTAACATCAAGGTCTATGGAATTTGCGATTTTAAGGGAATCCTTGAGATGTTGACTAGGATCTTCAGAACGAAGTCCACAGAATGCACATCCGCTTTGCACTAATCGGATGGTGTCGGATCGCAAGGGGGACACATTGGCTCCTTGAGTGAGCCCAATGGTATTTCGATAGCCTTGGTGGCTAGGACGGGAATACTCTCCTAAGGTTCGGGGCCTAAGAGGTTGGTTTGCTAGTGGTGGGTTTTGTGGGTGGTTTTGTTTTGGTGGGTTAATGGGTTCAAAGAGCTTACCACCTTCCATGATGTCGAATAATAACGGTTACGAACAAAGACACGAAGAAATAAGATAGACTAAAGAAAACCTAAAAATAAAAATAAAATCTTACTAGAAAGGAATCTAGCAAGTAGACCTAATAAAAAGAAATCCTAACCTAGACAATAACTATTCCCCGGCAGCGGCGCCAAAAACTTGATACGTGGGGATCGTACCCTCGCAACAGGTTTTACCTCTCAAGGGATCTCGTGAAGCTTACAACCCCCACCAGGCAGTGTACCTGATCGTTGTAGTATAGTATAGTGACAAGTACCAGGGGATTGATTGTTCAACTCAGGAATAGTGTTGTTAGGATTAGAAAGTCTCCTAAACTAGGTCTAGAGGTGAGGGATGATTCTTTTTGTATTTTTATATTTTATAGAAAGCAATTAAAAATCTCGGGTTTTAAAGGAGTGGGCGGAATTAGTTGCTAGCCAACTAACCCAATTAATCTAAGATGCAATCAAAATAAAATAACAGAAATGAAAATAAAACTATTTATACTAGTGTAGTGGAAACAATAATGAGGAAAGTTGTGTTTACTTAGATTTCATTACTCCCTAGATATCTTTTACAGGTTGATAGCTTGTTACAATTGCATGGATGACGGGTCATATTCCTTAATACTAGTCGTAGGGCCGTGTACAATAGTCCCTAACTCTATAGGATACTATTTCACTCATATGTCGAGCCGTTAGAAGCTCCTAACATAGGATCACTAGAATTCTCCTACGCATTAAATACAACAAAAAATCATAGTACACCTCTGATCATGTTTCTTAAGACGTTCAAGCAAGTTACCAATGGAAGTCTGCCAGTTTTCTTAAGCCTAACATCGAATACAATCATCCGTAACAATTATAAACAAACAATCAACCCATAATTAACATCTAGGTTTCACTACATCTAAGCAAACACAAGAGAAATCTAGCCTAGCATGTTAAATAGAAGACAAGCGTAAGATATAATCAAACAACACATAGACATATTGAATGATTTGAAAGAGTACTTATCTTTAATTGAACATGAAATATTCAAGGGGTTGAAACCCTTGAAAAGCTGATAAAATTCGGACTAGGATTTATTCCCTCAAAGTTGCACACTATGAATGAAATTTGAAAAACTATATATAGATTACATAGCGTGACGGCGTCATGTATTAAGTTGTGATGCCGTCAACTCGCCGCCATAATGAAATCGTATTGCCTAGATTTACTTGTGACGCCGTCATGTAGGATTTTCTTCTGAGCCGTCACTAATACTTGGACCTTGACGGCCTTGGGTGACGCCGTCATCTCCTATGCATAAAAACTCTCTGGATCGTCACGTGTATTTTCCACTTCCACCTCTTTTGTAACTCTTGACGTCGTCATGTGGAGAGCCTTGACGCCGTCAGGTACTGTTCCAGCAAGGAATATTGAGACTTTGCCGTTTTCTTCACTTTTATGCTCCAAAAACGTCCAAAATGCTTCCTTTTCCAGATTTCTCTCCAAAAGTACCTAAAATGACAAAAGGAACGATTTAGGGCAATAATTGATCAAATAATCTCGAAATCGGGATTAAATGACCCCTTAAAAGCGGTTCATTTTTCGCCTCATCATTAGATTTTATAGATAGGTTACTTGAGGAGGGCAAATTTTTTGTATAAGATGTGCACGTTTTAATTGGAGTTTTTCTTGACCATTTTTAATCCTTATCACAACTAACCTCAAAATGTTTATCTAGTGAAGATTAAAAATAACACTTTTTGTAAAAGAGTTGAAGTGTCTTATCACTAAGTCACTTGACGGTGGTTCATTATTTATGTCCTATATTATGAATGAATAACAAAATACATTTTATGTTATGATCTTTTTTATGGCTTATGTTATCTCCACCCCCTTTTGATGTGACATAAGAAGGGTAAAGGTATAAAAGATTTTTTTTTTTGTCGTTTACAGTATCACACAATTTTTTATCAGTTTATATTCTCTGTTTTCTTTTAGTTTTAAACTTTGACTTATTAAATTTTTTATTTTCTGTTCCGTACTTTTAGGTTTATATAAATAAAATTATAAAAATAAAAAATCGAAAAAAAGAGTAGTGGTTTCATTTGTAGAAAAGGAATAACCTAGGGATGAGCACGGTACCGGTCCCGTACCGACCCCGTACCGAAATAATGGTACCGATTTTTTTCCGAGCATAAATTAGTGGTGGCGTTACCGTACTGAACGAGATTCAGATACTGGTACAGAAAAATCAGGTTTTCCCTTTTTTTTTCAGGAATTTCCCGATTTGGTACCGGTCCCATACCAAATTAGTGGTTTCGATTTTTTTTCACCATATTTTGTAGTCCCGGTACCATATCGTATATCAGGATCGATACCATTTCTGTACGGTACCGGTACGGTTCTGATCCGGTTTCAGGATTCGAGTCAAAATGTTCATCCCTAGAATAACCTCTCTCCTTTTTCATACGAGTAACTGGAGTCCTATAAATTGATTGCTACACCTAGCCAAGAACTTACCAAACAATAAGCACGATCATCCTCGACATGAAGACATTTATCTTATCATCTTCCAATGTTGCTGCGACCAAGATTCACCACCGGTTCTCTCACACTATGACGTTTTCTTCTCATCCCGCGTCTCTTAACCGATTCATTCGTTTCTCTACAGGCATGTTCATCTTTTTTATGTATTAACTTTGTGTCCATGCATGAATGCCGATAATTCTGTATTTGTGAGTTTCTTTTACTTTGACATATATAGATAGAAGAATAGCGTTATTCTACTATATATTCTTTCACGTATATACTTGATAATCGTTTATTAATAGTTTATGCTCTAGGTATCAGATTAAAACAAATTATATTTTTCGCCAACCAATTAGTTAATATACGATCATTTACGGGACAATGCTTAAAGTGGCACCATGTTCAAATTAAATTTCAAGACTATATCATCGTAACCTGTCTGTATTTGCTAACAAAAGTTAGAAATTTGTGAAAATAACGAGGATGATAGCCCCACGGTTGCCCCATAATTTAAATAGTTTTTTTTTTTCTCCCAATACGAAAGAAATGTGTATAGCCACATGACTTAAATTCATTTTAAAAACAAAAAATTATAAAGAATGGAAAAATGAGGAAGAAAATTACATGAGAAAAATAAAATAGATTGATGGTGTCTAAGCAGTTAATGGTTGAATTTGCGACGTTACAGATGATGTAAAACATGCCAATCTACGATCTCAAGCCTCCTACAACCCAAGCAACAACGGTATGTTAAATCCGAGGTCAATCTTAGTTTACTTTATGAGTAGCTAACTTATCTGATCAAAATATGTACGAAATGGATTCTAAAACTAAATACTGTATTCATTATGTTAATAATCCCTTTTTTTTAATTTTAAGCTCTTCACTAACTCAACCATTATATATAATAGATGTCAAAGATGTAGTACACTACAGCGACTGGTCATTTAGATACAAACAACATGCGATCAAGAAGCATGTTGATGCAATTAAAGAAATTTTCAATTCCATTGGTGATGGAGAGATAACTTCCTCGGCTTACGACACAGCTTGGGTTGCACTCATTCAAGATGCAAACGGACCATTTGGTGGTCCTTTGTTCCCATCAAGTCTACAATGGATCGTGAACCATCAGCTCCCTGATGGCTCATGGGGAGAACCCTTAATGTTTTCAGCATATGATAGACTCCTCAACACATTGGCTTGTATCGTCACATTAACTACTTGGAACATTTATCCTGATAAGTGCAAAAAAGGTATAATAACCACCAAGCATATCTATCCTTTTCTCTCGATTAGTGGAGCAAAATATACTGTGAAAGATTTCAGAAATTTGCATACTATTGATTATTGTTTTAAGGAGAGTATTTCAACCTCGTTGATTTCCATACATTTCTCATCATCTAATTATTAACTAGTATTCTACAGGACTAAAATTTGTGAACGATAACATAAACAAACTTGGAGAAGAGAAGGATGAACACATGACACCTGGTTTCGAAATACTATTCCCTTCGCTCATTGAACTCGCACAAAAACTAGATATCAAAGTATCAAATCATTCTCCTGTCATGAAAGAGATCTACGCAAGACGAGACTTGAAGCTTGCAAAGTTAGTCCACTCTTTTGGTCATTCTATTAACCCATAATTATACTACAGATTGAAATGATTAATTACAACAACTGTGTGAAATTTTTACAAATTATTAGGATGTATAATTTAACCACAATCTGAGCCAACAACTAAGTTTAAAGCTACTTGATTATTTCATCCAAACGGGCCAGTCTTTAAATCATTAAATAGTGTTCAATATTTAAGTATGAATATGTCCAAAAAGTGTGTAATATTGAGTTACGGAATATATGACGTTTCTTTTTTTTTTTTTTTTTTTTTTTTTTTTTTTTTTTTTTTTTTTTTTTTTGTTCTCAATAATGAAAGGATGCCAAAAGAATTTTTTCACAAGACCCCAACAATCATGCTTCTTAGCTTGGAAGGGATGAAAGATTTGGAATGGGATAAGCTTTTAAAACTTCAGTGCACAAATGGATCATTTCTCGGTTCTCCATCAGCAACTGCATTTGCATTTATGCAAACCAAAGATCAAAACTGTCTTACATATTTGACTAATCTTGTTGCCAAATTCAATGGTGGAGGTAATATCAAGCATTTTTTCTATCCATTTTGAAGGAAATTAGTAGTGAACTTAAATATAGATTAAGGCCTTAAGTGTAAAAGGTTAAATAGGACAAAACTAAAATATATGGTAATTAAACTACTTGTTCTTAAAAAACTTGTTTACCATTGTATGGTTTGTTAAAAAATATTGACCTATAATACTGTATAGTTTTTCTCTTAACTTTTAAATTTTGTCCCAAATTTTGCCCTTGCTGCTTTTTTATTGTACCAAAATCATCCTTTGTGTTTTTTACTCAAGTTTTGCCAATGCGTGTATATCCACAAAAAGGTGTAGATTGACAGGGACACCCTGACTCAGATTGCATTTTGACACCGGCCATTGTTCAATCCACAAGGAATAGCTCCGGGCCAATGCTTGTATATCATTAAAAAAAAAATGGTTCATAGTTAATATTGTTACTTTATTTCATCGTACTATTAATTTATTTTATATCAACTCTATTTTGGGTGTTCATTGGTTTGGTTATAAGGTTGTTCGGTTTATTTGGTCCGGTTAGTGTGATTATTTTTTTATTTTTTTAGTAATATCAAAAACCGAACCGAATAACCCGAATTACATAATTTTAATTATTTATTTATTTCATTATATAGATTTTTTGCGCAAAAAAAAATCAAGCTTAAAAACTGTTATATTTATACTATGAAAAAGTTTTAATGTTTTTTTAATATAAATTATTAATTCAGTTGGGTTTTGACAAATTCGGTTCGTTTACAATTCGATTATGTGTTTTTTTTCTTGGTTCGGGTTCGATTTTCGGTTTTTGTGGGTGAAACACGAATTCTGCACACTCCTAAATGCTACTAAAAACTGTTATAGAACTTGTCAAAAAGCGTATTTAAAAGGTATTAAACATAGCAGTAGATCCCTTTATGAATATCAAGATTACAAACCAAAACGAATTAAACTCAAAACATGCATGTAAATTAAAATTTTCCTTTGTCTGTAAAGACTATTTAAAGATGATGATGCACGTACATGTAGTGGCGAAGGGAGTAGGCGTTCTTTTTTTTTTTTTTTTAACAGATTTTGATTTATGTTTAACGAAAAAATAAATAAAACTAACTTGTATTATTATGATCGGAAAGTGGCACTATACATTAGTCAATATTTTTGGGATACCCATACAATGCTAAATAAAGTTTTTAAAATACAATAAGTTGGTCAAAAACTCATTAATTTGGAGATTTAAAATCGGATGAAAAGAGTAACAAGTTAATGAGCCGAAATCCTTTTGATGCAGTCCCACCTGTATACCCTGTGGACATGTTTGAGCATATTTGGATTGTTGATCGCCTGCAACGCCTAGGAATTGCACACTATTTTCACTCTGAAATCAAAGATTGTGTTGCTTATATTTACAGGTATATGTTAGAAGTTTATTAACTCATTAAAGTTTTCCAAAACTAGGGGAGGATTGAAAGATCTTATTATATTTGATGACATTAATTACAACTTTTGTCATGGATCTCATGACATATTTTTGAAGGTACTGGGATGAACAAGGAATCGGGTTTGCTAGAAATTGCAATGTACCTGATCTAGACGATACTGCCATGGCTTTTCGGATTTTAAGAATGAACGGTTATCAAGTTTCTCCAGGTTAGTTACATTAACAATTAATAAGTTTAATAGATGTTGTTGCTGCTCTATAAGTAATCAAGGTTCAAACTTTTATTGGATAGATGTGTTTCGACACTTTGTGAAAGATAGAGAATTTGTGTGTTATCCGGGTCAGTCAAGAGAAACCGTGACCGTGATGTTAAGTCTATATCGAGCTTCTCAGATGCTTTTTCCAGGAGAAAAAATCCTTAACGATGCCAAGAGTTTTTCTCATACTTTCCTGACTGAAAAACAATCAACTAATGAACTTCTCGACAGATGGATCATCACCAAAGACTTGGGTGCCGAGGTAAGGTTTTCTTTGACAAACCAAAGGCCTCTTGGCCCAGCGGTATGTGAATGGCCCATCAACCTAGAGGTTGTGGGTTGGAGTCTCGTTGGAGACGTGTGAGATACAATTTGTGAGATAGGTGGCGTAGAAAATTGCCATCCTAAAAAAAAAAAAAAAAAAAAAAAAAAAAAAAAAAAAAAATCTTTGACAAACTTTGCGTTATTAGAAAATCAAACGATTTATTTTTAAATGTCAAGTCACTTCAAATGATTTTTAAACTTGATACCGATTAGGTTAAATACGCGCTCGATGTGCCATGGTATGCCAGTTTACCCCGACTTGAGACAAGATATTACTTGGAACAATATGGAGGCGAAGAGGATGTTTGGATTGCAAAATCGTTGTATAGGTGAGTTAAATATCATCTAAACGTTATAGAAATTAGTCGAGTATCCGCGCATTGCAGTGGTAGGTACTCTAAAATAAATGTTAACGACATCAAAAGTAAAAGTGATAGCTAGGTGTTATAAACCATTCGGGCTCGAGCCCGTTGCCCCATGCTCGTTCGGGCTCGAGCCCGTTTAGCTCGTGCTCATTCAGGCTCGAACCTATTTGGCCCGTTACTTATTCAGGCTTGAATATTTGTATAATGTGTTTTATTTCGTTCGGGCTCGAACCCGTTTAGCTCGTGCTCTTTCAGGCTCGAGCCTATTTGGCCCGTTGCTTATTCAGGCTTGAATATTTGTATAATGTGTTTTTATTATTTGTATTAGTGGCATTTAATGCAGAAATTGTGTTTAAGTTGGTTATACAATATGCTTAATAATTTGTATTTCTTATGTAAGGGGTGTTTTAATAACTGCATTAGTTGTATTTATCGACTAGTTAATTAATGTTAGTAAAGGTGTTTTAATTAGTTGTATTTTTATTTTAAGAACTTGTAATTTTGAATTTTAAATATTTCTATTTAGAAATTGTATTTAATGTTAGAAAATATGTTTTAATTAATTACACTTTTATCTTAAGAACTTAAAATGCTGAATTTTGAGGGTTTCTTTTTCTAAGGAAAAAAAAAAACTTAAATGCTTTATAGTATAGTATTAAATACGGATTTCACAATTATAAACAGATTTGTTTATTTTAATGAAAATGTAGGATGGGGAATATTAGCAATAACAATTATCTTGAGATGGCTAAATTGGACTACAATCACTGCCAAGCGGTTCATCAGAGGGAATGGAGCCATATCCAAAAGTACGTCACTTCACTTGTTATAACTTTATTTTATTTACAAAATGGTGATATATATATATATATATATATATATATATATATATATATATATATATATATATATATATATATATATATATAAACTTTTTTTTCAGAACTCATAAAAGTGTGAGCACCGACAGAACTCTTATACACCATTTAATAATAGTAAAATTCTTTTAAATTATTGTTGTGGTTTATTTTAATGGTTCGAAATACAAAGACTTTCCTTGAATTCATTATAGATTTGCGTAAAATAAATTTAATAAACATAGTAAAATTCTCTCAAGTATAGTTCATGGTCTTATCTAATGGATCAAAATACAAAGAGTTTTATTGAATTCGTTGTAGATTTGTTTGTACGAGATAACATTTTATGAAAATTACATACAATAAATTAAACGTAAATTAGTTTACTAAATTTTGATTGGTTAAGGGGAGTTCTGAAAGTTCTCATTTATATGAGTTCTGAAAAAAAAAAAAAAAAAAAAAAGTCTCACTGTATATATTGAAAAGTGATTCATACTAGGCCTAAAAATAAGATGGTCGGTAATTACTATCCGTCGGAGTTGCTAGAAACATTAAAAAAGAAGATAGTGCTGGAATTCTGTTGGTAATAACTTTTCCGCCAAAATTTTGTTGCTTACAAGCAAGTTATAAAGTTTTATATACTCCATAATTTGTGATAACAAATAAAAACATGCAAGTAGTGATTAAAGAGTTTAGTTTAAGAAATTAGAAAAACTAAAAACATAATTAAGTTACGAAATATCATAGTAGCTGTCGACGCGCGTAGAATTCGAAATAGACCAAAGTAAAGAAAATGCAAATTAGTGCCCTTCTAGTTTCATAATTTTTCAACTTCTACACAGATGGTTTGCACATCAAAAAATTGAAGAAAGCTTAAACACGAGACTTTTATGGTCGTATTACGAGGCAACGGCAAGCATATTCGAGCCAGAAAGATGCATCGAGCGATTCGCTTGGGTCAAAACCACCGTGCTTATTGGCATCATTAACTCTTTTTTTACAACCAGATCCTACTTCACGAATGCAGACATGCGAGCATTTGTGGATGAATTCATAAACCCTCAAAATCATAAAAATGATAGAAAACCATGGCATATGGTTTTGGATGCACTTCATGATACTCTGAACGATATTTCCGCAGAAGTGCTTGCAACTCATGGCGTAGACATCCATCCACACCTCCAAAATGCTGTAAGTTAAGTATATGTCATTTAACTCAATCTCTTGGATTATTCCTCTCATCGTTTTTTATTTTCAAATTAAGTGGATGACGTGGTTGTTAAACTGGCGAAAAGGAGAGGACGTAGTAGGAGAAGCGGAACTCATAGTTCAAATGATATACATGAGTAGCGGTCGTTGTTTATCCAAGGAATCATTATCACATCCCCAATACCAATCGATCTCGTCCCTCACAAATGATATTTGTCACAAACTCTTCCATAAGGTACGTAGAATACATAATGTATGTCGTCGTTTCTCTAACTAATATATCCTTTAATTAAGGATAGTATTGTACATATGTGTTTAGGATGATAATCATATCTTATGGACCGGAGTGGATTCAAAAATGCAAGAACTTGTGAAACTCGTGCTCAATGACTCGCCAAACAATCTTGATCCTGGTTTGAAACAGATGTTTTTGACTGTTGTCAAAACGTTTTACTATAGAGCGTACTTTGATCCTGAAACTATAAGTCACCACATCCGCAAAGTATTGTTTGACAATGTGATTTGATGAGACCACGTACCCGCAGTGGTGGTGAATGTTCACGAGTCAAACACCCTTTAAACCGGTCTAAAAAGGTCTTCTTTTAGTAGTTATGAGATGTTTTGGTCACAAACATGACCGGAACATCTTTCTTTGTGTCTGTGCGTGAGTCAGTAAATGTATTGTATGGTATCTTTGTAAGGTTATAAGTTTGTACGTTTGGTGATTGACTGGATGTGACGTGGAGCTTATGTAACCATAGTAGGTTTAATTTGGACATCAATAAATCCGGTCTAAATTGATCATAATGACATTCACTTCTAATCTTCTTTCTAATAGACCAGCAAGGTAGTCGCGCGATGTAGCGGCGGGTACCCTGTGATTATTTTTCTGTTAATGTGATGTTATGCGGCATACTTTTTTTAAACAATTAATTTACAAGTAACAATAACTTTAGTTAATACAGTAGTATAATTGCAAGTAGTTAAAAGATTATGTGATTGTCAACGCATTGTTGTGACTACAAGGAGGCGGATATTGGTTGCATGACGATGTAGGAGGTATTAGTGCACTACAACAACAGCTGCTTTTAGCGGGGACATTTCCTCGCTTTCAGCGGGGACTTCTCCCCGCCCAAACCTTTTGGCGGAGACATGTCCCCGCCGAAAGTGCCTCGGGCAAAGCCCCACGCTGTAAACTTTCGGCGGCGACGTACCACTCTTTTTGGCGGTGACACGTGGGACCCACGCTGCCAACGTGGACAATATTGGTCAGGTCAAACTTGACAGCGTGGCAATACTTTTGGTGGGGACATGTCCCCGCCAAAAGTACTTTCCAAGTAAATGATGCAAACTTTTGGCAGGGACGCTTCCCCGCTGAAAGTATTTTCCAAGTTTATGATGCAATCTTTTGGCGGGGACTAGTCCCCGCCGAAAGTATTTTCAAAGTAAATGGTGTAATCTTTTGGCGGGGACTCGTCCCCGCTGAAAGTATTTTCCAAGTAAATGGTGTGCGTTTGTCCCCGCTGAAAGTTGTGCTCACTATTAATGCAACAACCTTTTGATGGGGACATGTCCCCGCGAAAAGTGCATGACCCATTTTGCAGCAAATTGCTGCAAAATGGGTAATTTCCAGATTTTTTCCGGAATTTTCCAGAAAAAATCTACATTATCACTACAAATCCAGAACCTGTATATAACCTAATTACAATACCACAAGACACTCAAATCACAAATTCGCCAACATAATATGATACATATCCAAATTTCTTAAAAATTAACATAATCATGTGTTTGTATCCAAATTCGCAAAATACGGTTCAAAAACCGTTATCACATGATCACTACATAAGCTAGCTATCCGCTATACGCTACAAAACTATACGTGGGAACAATGTAGCGGGAATCCTAACACATAAACTACATAAACACGTAATAATCCATGAAACTATCCACACATTTGTCCATAACCCAAAACAAAATATAAATCAACCCAAACAACCCATACGCTACTCCTGAGTCCCCCCACTAGCCCCACTAGCCCCACTCCCCTCCTCCGGGGTACCTGTAGACTCACCTGGTGATGGTGAAGCCTCCTAGGATCCCGATGTCGTCGCCTGAGTCGCTAGCTCAGCGGGGAAACCCGGCTGTGTCTTAGCCCACCCCACCAACATATCAATCAGTGTCCTTTGCTGGGACATCTCCTGGGTTTGCTTCTGGACTGTTTCATGCAGGGAGGACGCGGAGGCTTGATCACGAGCTCGTGCGGCGCTGAGGGTCGTCTGACGACCACCGCCGGGTAAGACTGGACCTACGCCAGGAATATGACCTCGCTGCTTGCCACCGATCACGTGGCGCATAATATCAAGGTCAGACATGGTCGTCCCCCCGGAGGTGCTCTCCGTCCGCATTTGTATCATCTGGTTCTGTTTTAAAAAAAAAATAAGCAAAGTAATATATAAGTCGTGATTTATTATATTTGCATTAATGTGGGTGAGTTTTATGGAAATAAATTATACTTACATATCTAGTCTCGGACAATGCAGACTCCCAAACGCCGTCTCTCGTATGATTGTGTCTGTACATCGCGATCAAGTCTCTACCATCCACAGCGTCGGTGGGTTCTCTAAGCTGTTTATAAATAAACTCAATAACGACTCACCAAACACTATATATATATATATATATATATATATATATATATATATATATATATATATATATATATATATATAAATGAAATGATTAAAAAGCGTCTTACGAAGTTATCGCGTATAACAGCTAACGAATGCGACCTATGAAGGCTGGCAGTCGGATTGGCGAGCCGGTTCTGCCTGTTGGTCTCCCCTCTCTTCAAATTATCCGGGTTCGACCAGTGCTTAACCTGAGTATTATAAATAATAAAAAATTTTATATAAATGAATTATTATTATTATTATTATTATTATTATTATTAATAACAATAAGAATAATAATAATAGAAATAATAATAATAATAATAATAATAATAATAATAATAATAATAATAATAATAATAATAATAATAATAATAATAATAATAATAATAATAATAATAAAGTGTGGATCCAGAAATTTACATATTGTTCCCAATCCGACTCCGACATGTTCTCCGGCCGTTTTGCCTTGATCTCCTCCAGCTTCTCCATCCCACCTTGCTCAGTAAAATTTATTTTTTTGTGCCGCCACTTGTTGTCGTCGTATCGCTTTTGGAGATAATATTCGATACTGTTGACAATATCCTCTCCATCAGCACTGGCAAGGTGCTCGCCGAGATCAAAACAATGCTGCAATAAAATATAATTAAAATAAATATTCAAATTTAAATAAACAATCAAATTTAAATAAATAGCAAAGTTAAAATAAACAAACACAATAATTAAAAAAATTAAAGATAAAAAAAATAAATAAAAAAAAACTTACGTGAAGCTGGTCGTCGATGTGGGCCTTCGCGGTAGCAGGAACAGCCGACCAGGATTTGTAATGCATAGGAATTGATTGCCGCAACAATTCCCCGACCAAGTTGGAGAACCACTTCGCGTGCTCGCCCACATGCTCCCACATCCCTTTGTAGTTCTTCCGGAATCTGATCGATACCGGACGACCAGTCTCTTTCCTCTCATTGCGGAGCCGCGTGTTCTTTGTGGGACCACACACCGACTTCCCGCCTTTCCCAATTTTGGCATTGGGCTTCTGGGAGGTCTGGATTTAGATCCTACAAGTAACCAAATTCAAGTGATGATGATATAAAATAACAAGTTATCAATTTCAAATAATAATCAAGTTTAATTAAAATAATCTAGAAATTCTTACTCTGACAATCACTGCCTATCCTCGTCGGACCACGGGGTGGCTCATTGCCTCCATCGCCACCGTGGCTCCTAGCAACAACATCTGCCATCTGTAAACGTACTAGTACAAGAAAATATAATTAGTGAAGAAACACATATACACATATACGCATATACACACACATTGAAATAAATAACAATTTATACAAAATAATAATAATAATAATAATAATAATAATAATAATAATAATAATAATAATAATAATAATAATAATAATAATAATAATAATAATAATAATAAATAATTAAATAAATAAATAAACACATTTAACCACTCGATAACAATTTCATTCAAATAAGTGTCATTTAACAAATTACAATTTGAGATCAATCTCCCTCATCACTAAGATAAAAACCCTCATTATTAGTGTCAGCTTCATCTTCACGATCGACGTAATCTTCACCATCAGATGCTAAATCATGAGGAACGTGGTCATCATAATCAATATTATCTTCATCGTCGTCGACATAAGTGATAATTGGTTGTGGTGGTGCCTCAACTTCCGCTTGCTCAACATCTCTATTTATGGTGTCATAATTCAACGTATCCAACTCAGCAGAGAGTGTGACATGTGATGATGTGTTGTCATGTACAACATCCTGATTGTCTTCTACCACGATGATATCCGGGTTCCAAATCTTTCGATGATAAGAATCTTGGACGGCCTTGACATTACCACGTTTACCCGGGAAATCAAGGTAAAAGACTTGTGTTGCTTGTGTTGCAAGAATGTATGGTTCACTTTCAAATGATACACGATCTGTCATAATTTGTGTAATGTTGTTTCTATAGGTACAACGTTTTATGCGACCATTGTTATTAGTGTCGAACCATTTAACTTTGAACAACACAACCTTGAACGGAATATATTCAAGCTCGATAATTTCTTCAAGCTGACCATAATACATTCCTCCGCTAGGATTAGGAGTTGAAATTCCGCTGTTTTGGGGTGAACGACGTAAATCACGGTCATGTACGATAAACTTCACACCGTTCACTATGTAAGAGTCGGCTAAGAATGCAGCACATGATGGTCCACAAGCCAAAGCGAACAACTCGGAAGTACAACTTGGGTCGTCCTTTACTTTCAATTCACGAATCTAAGAAAAAAAAGTTAAGAATTGATATAGATGAGTAATAGTCGTTATTTTTACAGGGTTTTACATACAACAAGTCTACCTTGTTCCCAAACCAGCGAGGAAATCCTTCTTGTATGTCATTGCCAGGAAATTCCCTGTAAATGTTCATGATATTAGAATAAGTCGTCGAATAATAACTTACGTAAAACAAAATTTTGAAATAAAACGTGTACATCTTGTACTCGTTCATGTACGGGTCGATTTCATGACTGTTGTGTAGTACATACCATACTACTTTCTGCATTGCGTCCGGTTCAAGCCGAATTAATGATTGTTTACCATTCAGTTTACAAGCTGATCGAAACACTTGAAATCGACTTGTTGGGCTTAGACCGTCCTCATTCCGGTCAGGATGATTAAATCTCGTCTCAACACCCCGAAAATAATGCGAACAGAAAGTTAATGCTTCATCAGCAATATAACCCTCCGCTATTGATCCTTCAGGCTTAGCTTTATTTCTGACATAATTTTTGAGCTTTTTCATGTACCTTTCAAATGGATACATCCACCTCATGTAAACAGGCCCGCCTTGAATAGCCTCTTCGGGTAGATGAATAACCAAGTGAATCATAATGTCAAAAAAAGCTGGAGGATAGATTTGCTCGAAACTGCCCAAAATATTGATAAGCTGTTCTTTAGCTTTCAACATGTCATCCACCATCAAAGTTCGAGCGCATATTTGTTTGAAGAATGAACAAAGCTCGATTATTGGTGTTGCGGTGGTTTGGTCCTTCAAGTAATTTTGAAGTCCAGCAGGAAGTAACCGCTGCATCATTATATGGCAGTCATGAGCCTTCAAGCCTGTATGTTGTTATCACTGTCTGTCACTTTATGCTTGAAGTTAGATCCGAACCCATCGGGTAGTTTAACACCTTTGATCAATTGGGAAAACAAATCATGATATTAGAATAAGTTGTCGAAATGAATACGCGAATTGAATTGGAACAAATAAATTCTGAAATAAAACGTGTACCTTTGATGAATTGACAAAAAAGTTTTCTTTCTTCAGTTGTGAAAGAGTACGTGGGATGAGGCTTAGAGCACTTCCCACCGCCTTTGTTGACGAGCCACAAAGCATTACGAATATTCAAATTTTGTAAGTCTTGTCTTGCCTTGTTGGTGTCTTTTGATTTGTCATTCATTAACAAAGTACCCAACACACTTTCACACACATTTTTTTCGATATGCATGACATCTAAATTGTGTTTTAGTGTAAGAAAAGACCAATACTTTAGCTCGTAGAAAATAGATACTTTGGTCCAATTCAATTCGCGGTCAGGATCACGTTTTTTCTTCGCACCCCCAAAACTTGGATGTTTCCCCGGGATACGTATAGGCAATCTCCCAAGTTGAGTCAAGATGTCATGACTGGTATATTTTTTAGGAGGTGGTCTATCATCGAGCTGAGTATAGAATGCCTTTCTGTTCTTCCGCCATCTGTTGTTGGCTTTTAAGAATCTTCTGTGACCAACATAAGCGGTTTTGCTTAACACGCGCATAGACGGAGTCTCTATATTACAGGTCGGACATGCCTTGTAACCTTTCCCACTCCACCCAGACAAACTACTTCGAGCGGGAAAGTCATTGATAGTCCATAAAAGCGCTGCTTTCATACAGAATTCTTTGCCTGTAATAGCGTCCGTAGTCATAACCCCATCTTTCCATAAAGTCTTAAGGTCTTCAATCAAAGGCCTCAAGTAAATATCTATGTCCTTCCCAGGTGATTTAGGGCCCGAAATTAACAACGTCAACATAAGAGAAGTCTCTCTCATACATATCCAAGGAGGCATATTGTATGTTGTTAATATTACCGGCCACATACTGTAAGACTGACTAAGGTTGCCGTACGGATTGAAACCATCAGCAGCCAACCCTAATCGGACGTTTCTTTTTTCATAAGCAAATTCTTTCTTATACTCGATATCAAATTTATTCCATGCTTCACCATCAACCGGGTGTTCCATCTTACCGTTCTCCGTAGACTGCCCAGAAGCATGCCAAGTCATATGTTTTGCAGTGTGTTTAGACTTGTACAAACGTTGTAGTCTAGGAATGATAGGAAAGTAACGCAACACCTTGTTAGGAACTTTCTTCCCCAGTGTGTTCTTGTCTTTCCATCTACTAGCATCGCAGATGGGACAATTCTGCAAATCTTCGTTACCCACCCCCCGATATAAAAAACAATCATTTACACAAGCATGTATAGATTCGTATCCTAACCCGATCGTTTTATATGTTTTCTTTATTTCATAGTATGACGGTGGGATTTTGTATCCTAGAACGGGCGGGAAGCATTCATGTAGAAATTTTAGTGTTTCGTTAAACGTAATGTCACTCATTTTACCTTTGACCTTAATGTTCGTAAACTTTGCCATAAAGTCCAATGAAGACATCCATGTACAGCCCGGGTATAGTGGGTCATTAGCAGTGGCAAGTAACGCTTCAAACTCGTTACGTTGAGGAAGTGTTGTTGCTAGAGTTGGCTCGTTACTTGTCTCGCCAATATTTTCTTGAGTTGGCTCATTCGGACACATATCATGAAGGAAATCAGCCATGTCACTCGTCCCGGGATGATTTGTGTTGGGTACCAATGTTCGGGTATCCGGTTCACCGTGATTATACCATTTCGTATAACTTTGGTCCCAACCATTTGAGTGTATGTGATCAATCAAATCTTCGTACTTTATCCAACCATTGTTATAACAACTAGCACATGGACAATGTACATTCCCATCAATATTCACAAAGTCCTTGGCATACGCGCAAAACCATTTAAGACCTTTTAAAAATTCGAGGCTAGCACGAGATAATGAGACCCAACTCTTATCAATTGGCATAACTGCGTTTTAATGATGCAACAAATAATTATATAGAATTAAACATGTTCACAAGTTATGCGTTTTAATGATGCAATTACGAGTTGTGCGTTTTGTTCACCTAATCCAACTATGGAAGGCAATCCTAACCCACTCTTTGAATGTTTCATCTCATATATGAATGCGTATAACTGAATTTACTATTTGAGAAAATTTCGGCAGCATTTCCCCTCAACTCCCCAAATATGTGCATTAAAGACATATTCGTAGGAGTAAAGGGGAAACACTGTCGAAATTTTCACAAATAGTAAATCAATTATACGCATTCATATCCTAAATGAGACAAAACATTCAAAAAGCAGTCCCAAACAGGGGACTTTCCGAAATTAATTTCTAATAAATTAATTTCGGACGGGTTTTCTATAGGATGATTAACTTCGGACGGGGACTTTCCAAAATTAATCACTAAAGTCCTAACATATTCGCATTGTCAATATTCGTAGCTAACATAATGATTTATATATATATATATATATATATATATATATATATATATATATATATATATATATATATAGGGTGGGGTTATTATAAAAAGGGCCTTATAATAAAAAGTGTAGGAAGGATTGTGGGAGTGACATGTGTCACCCCCTTGCCACATCATATGACACGTGTCACCCCACCCCCACCCCCCCCTCCGCCGAAAAAATTTTTTTTCCCGCCAAAAAAAAATTTTTTTTGGGGCAAAAATTTTTTTTTTCCCGCCAAAATTTTTTAGTGCATCACAGTTATAAAGTTACTGCATCACGGTTATAAAGTTACTGCATCACGTTTACTGCATCACAATTATGATTTTACTGCATCACGGTTACTGCATTCATGGTTTTAATGTTAGTGCATCATGGTTATAAAGTTACTGCATCATGGTTATAAATAAACTGAATTATCATAAGTTTTATGCATCATATATGTATATAACTGCATCACAATTAAAATACGATTCTTTTTTAAGTTTTGGTGCATCTTTATTATGAGTTACTGCATCATAGTTAATAGTTTAGTGCATCAGCTATGTTGCAGTAACTTATAACCTTAATGCACTAAAATTTAAAACTGTGATGCAGTAACTTTTATAATTGTGATACAGTAACTTTATAACTGTGATGCACTAAAAATTTTTGGCGGGAAAAAAAAAATTTTTTTTTGGCGGGATTTTTTTTTGAAGAAGTCAAAAACCATATAAGCCATAAGCCCCGCTATATAAGCCGAAACAGCCCCGGCTTATGGCTTATATGGTTTTCGGCTTACGTTTCATAAGCTCACAGTTTGTGGCTTATGTTTCATAAGCTCACAGTTTCGGCTTATGAAACATACGCACCCTACGTGGGCTGTGGGTCTGCTGTGAACAAACGCACCCTAGCAAGTTTAAAAAAAAACCACAAAAAGGGAGCTTATGAAACATAGCCGAAACAAACACCCTTAGCAAGTCCCCACGACACTACTTGTGTCGTGGTACACATCACGAGCACACCCCATGGTGTGTCGTGTACCAAACCATAAGCCCGCTATATAAGCCTAAACAAACACCCCTGTATATAAGCCTAAACAAACACCCCCGCCTGTTGTGGACATCAGGACATCGTCTATAAATTCCACTCTCCAAATAAACCATAAGCCCACTATATAAGCCTAAACAAACACCCATGTTGTGGACAGTAATAACTTACTGTGGTCGCGGCTGGACTCGGCTGTCGCGGCTGTGATCTCGACTCTCAGATGCTCTTGGCTCTGCACTAAAAAAAAAGCACCCCTTAGTGTAAAAATGCAATCTCAAACTTTTGGCGGCGACATGTCCCCGGTAGAAACATAAACACAAAAAAAATTAAACATAACATAATATAAATAATAAACCTGTGGTCTCGGCTTCAGGACTTGGCTACGGGTCTCGGCTACATGTCTCGGCCTCGGGTCTCAGCAGCAAATTTACCAAAAAAATTAACAAAAAATTAAAATAATTAATGAAAAACATAAAATCAATATAATTAACCAAAAAAATCATAAAACTTAACAAATTAAAAAATTAATTAACAAAATCATAAAAATTAACTTAACAAAATTACTTGGGTTTGGGTTCGGTTCTCACCTGGGTTTTGTAAATGAGGGTATGAGGGTTTGTAAATGAGGGTTTGAGAGAAGAAATAGATGAGAAAAAGAAAAGAATTAAATGAGGTGAGGGTTTGAGGAAAGAATTATACGAGGAGAGGGTTTGAGGAATCGTGCACAGTGGTGTGAGTGTGGTGGTGTTGTGGTGGGGATGGTGGTGTAGTGCTAAGGATGGTGGTGTAGTGGTAGGGATGGTGGTTAGTGGTGGTGAAGCAGCAGCAATACGTTTTTTTTTTTTTTTTTTTTTTTTTTTTTTTTTTTTTTTTTTTTTTTTACAAGTGTTTGCAACAGATCTGCTAATAATTCAGGTAATAGTGGCACACACTTTTAGCGGGGACAAGTCCCCGCTGAAAGGTGGTCTTGTCTTTTTGCACACACTTTTAGCGGGGACATGTCCCCGCTAAAAGTTTTCGCACTTCGCCAAAACATTTGACGGGATAAAGTAAATGCTTAGAGGGAAAAACGAAAATATTGGTAACATCTTTTAGCGGGGACATGTCCCCGCCGAAAGTGTGCACAATTTTTATTTTTAATTAATTTAAATCATTTATGATTTATTTAAATCATTTAAAATTATATATAAATCATTAATAATTAATTATTTTTATGATTTATTTATAATTATAATTACATCATTTATAATTATAATTAAATCATTTAAAATTGTTTTTAATTCATTTTTATTATGTTAAATCATTTATAATTAATTTAAATCATTTAAAATTATTTTTAAATCCTTTTTAGTGAAGTTAAATCATTTATAATTATAATTAAATCATTTAAAATTGTTTTTAATTCATTTTTACACGAGATCTTAAACGAACGAGTCGAGATGATGTGGTATTACACGAGATATTAAGCGAACGAGTCGAGATGATGTGGTATTACACGAGATGTTAAACGAACGAGTCGAGATGATGTGATATTACACGAGTGTTAAACGAGCGAGTCGAGATGATGTGGTATTACACGAGATGTTAAACGAACGAGTCGAGATGATGTGGTATTACACGAGTGTTAAACGAACGAGTCGAGATGATGTGGTATTACACGAGATGTTAAACGAACGAGTCGAGATGATGTGGTATTAGACAAGATGTTAAACGAACGAGTCGAGATGATGTGGTATTACACAAGATGTTAAACGAACGAGTCGAGATGATGTGGTATTACACGAGATGTTAAACGAACGAGTCGAGATGATGTGATATTACACGAGTGTTAAACGAACGAGTCGAGATGATGTGGTATTACACGAGATGTTAAACGAACGAGTCGAGATGATGTGATATTACACGAGATGTTAAACGAATGAGTCGAGATGATCTGGTATTACAGGAGATGTTAAACGAACGAGTCGAGATGATGTGGTATTACATGAGTGTTAAACGAACGAGTCGAGATGATGTGGTATTACACGAGTGTTAAACGAACGAGTCGAGATGATGTGGTATTAGACGAGATATTAAACGAATGAGTCGAGATGATGTGATATTACACGAGTGTTAAACGAACGAGTCGAGATGATGTGGTATTACACGAGATGTTAAACGAACGAGTCGAGATGATGTGATATTACACGAGTGTTAAACGAACGAGTCGAGATGATGTGGTATTACACGAGATGTTAAACGAACGAGTCGAGATGATGTGATATTAGACGAGATGTTAAACGAACGAGTCGAGATGATGTGGTATTAGACGAGATGTTAAACGAACGAGTCGAGATGATGTGATATTACACGAGTGTTAAACGAACGAGTCGAGATGATGTGGTATTACACGAGATGTTAAACGAACGAGTCGAGATGATGTGGTATTACACGAGTGTTAAACGAACGAGTCGAGATGATGTGATATTACACGAGTGTTAAACGAACGAGTCGAGATGATGTGGTATTACACGAGATGTTAAACGAACGAGTCGAGATGATGTGATATTAGACGAGATGTTAAACGAACGAGTCGAGATGATGTGGTATTACACGAGATGTTAAACGAACGAGTCGAGATGATGTGATATTACACGAGTGTTAAACGAGCGAGTCGAGATGATGTGGTATTACACGAGATGTTAAACGAACGAGTCGAGATGATGTGGTATTACACGAGTGTTAAACGAACGAGTCGAGATGATGTGGTATTACACGAGATGTTAAACGAACGAGTCGAGATGATGTGGTATTAGACGAGATGTTAAACGAACGAGTCGAGATGATGTGGTATTACACAAGATGTTAAACGAACGAGTCGAGATGATGTGGTATTACACGAGATGTTAAACGAACGAGTCGAGATGATGTGATATTAGACGAGATGTTAAACGAATGAGTCGAGATGATGTGGTATTAGACGAGATATTAAACGAATGAGTCGAGATGATGTGATATTACACGAGTGTTAAACGAACGAGTCGAGATGATGTGGTATTACACGAGATGTTAAACGAACGAGTCGAGATGATGTGATATTACACGAGTGTTAAACGAACGAGTCGAGATGATGTGGTATTACACGAGATGTTAAACGAACGAGTTGAGATGATGTGATATTAGACGAGATGTTAAACGAACGAGTCGAGATGATGTGGTATTACACGAGATGTTAAACGAACGAGTCGAGATGATGTGATATTACACGAGTGTTAAACGAGCGAGTCGAGATGATGTGGTATTACACGAGATGTTAAACGAACGAGTCGAGATGATGTGGTATTACACGAGTGTTAAACGAACGAGTCGAGATGATGTGGTATTACACGAGATGTTAAACGAACGAGTCGAGATGATGTGGTATTAGACGAGATGTTAAACGAACGAGTCGAGATGATGTGGTATTACACAAGATGTTAAACGAACGAGTCGAGATGATGTGGTATTACACGAGATGTTAAACGAACGAGTCGAGATGATGTGATATTACACGAGTGTTAAACGAACGAGTCGAGATGATGTGGTATTACACGAGATGTTAAACGAACGAGTCGAGATGATGTGATATTACACGAGATGTTAAACGAATGAGTCGAGATGATGTGGTATTACAGGAGATGTTAAACGAACGAGTCGAGATGATGTGGTATTACATGAGTGTTAAACGAACGAGTCGAGATGATGTGGTATTACACGAGTGTTAAACGAACGAGTCGAGATGATGTGGTATTAGACGAGATATTAAACGAATGAGTCGAGATGATGTGATATTACACGAGTGTTAAACGAACGAGTCGAGATGATGTGGTATTACACGAGATGTTAAACGAACGAGTCGAGATGATGTGATATTACACGAGTGTTAAACGAACGAGTCGAGATGATGTGGTATTACACGAGATGTTAAACGAACGAGTCGAGATGATGTGATATTAGACGAGATGTTAAACGAACGAGTCGAGATGATGTGGTATTAGACGAGATGTTAAACGAACGAGTCGAGATGATGTGATATTACACGAGTGTTAAACTAACGAGTCGAGATGATGTGGTATTACACGAGATGTTAAACGAACGAGTCGAGATGATGTGATATTACACGAGATATTAAACGAACGAGTCAAGATATTTTCCCACCTAACAACTTTTATCAACTCACAATATAAACTCACACACACTCATCTAACCCATATTATCTCACACACACACACTCATCTCACTATATCTCTCTCTCTCTAGCAGTTTCCATTTTCCGGCGACACCAGCAGTTTCCGGCCGCCGGAATCTTTTTCTGGCCACCACCTTTTATCAACTCAACTTGTAGATCGGGCCACCCCGATCACGATTCTACCACACACAACTACAAACACACACTGTCAACCAGAATGCAGCGATATAATCCTTTTATGTGTACTTGTGGAGTAGGAAATATATAAAAAAAAGAACGTCACATCAAAAAGATACATTTGGATTGGAGTATTATGCATGTCCTCTTTCAAAGCCAAGAGAGAAAGGTCATGGATGTGGATATTTTATGTGGAAGACTGAATTTGATGAACAATTACAAGTAATATATTCTGCTTCAACATCTCACGGTTCTGGGTGCACAAACTGCCATGAAAAAGATCTTAGGATAAATATGCTGGAGGCACAAAAACAGGTGTTAGAAACAAAAGTCAGGTTACTCGAGGCAAGACTTGCAATGGCAATGAATCCCGACAACAATGACCACGCATGTCAATCGGATGCAATACTCCGTGACCTGTTAGGTGACATGGAGAATCTTCGTATGTAATGCTGTTGTTGTTGATGTTGCTGTTGTTGTTGTTTGTTGTTTCTTATGTTAATCTTGTTGTTTGTTGTTTCTTGTGTTATTGTTGTTGTTTGTTGTTTGTTGTGTTATTGTTGTTGTTGTTTAATAAAATGTTGTTTGTTGTGTTGTGTTATTGTTGTTGTTGTTGCTTTACCACTAGAAATCGTAAACTTCTATCCAAACACTCAAGATTGTAATTATTAATCTAAAAAAACGTCCACAGTAAGAACCTAAGCAGTTTATAAAGGAATCCGAAACACCACACGCTTAGCTTCAAACACGAAGGCAAACATTTTATTCAAACCACACAAGAGTTGTAAACCGGATACATTTTCATACAGACTTAAACTAAACAACTCGACAAGCAAACGAACTAGATCAAACAAAACAACTCAAACTAAACAACTCGACAACCAAACAAAACAACTCAAACTAAACAACACGACAACCAAATGAAACAACTCGTTTACTTTTTTTTTGCGGCTAACTCCCGCTTTGCTTGAACTCGCACCACCTCTTCCTTTCCTTGCTCTCATTTCCTTGAGATATGCAAACGTAGCTTCAAGACTTGTTATTCTATTTTCCAGATTATTAACAGCTGCAGCTTCATCAAACGTGCTTTCAGCTTCATCCTCACCTCCAACAGCAGCAGCTTGAGCTTCAGCAGTACGTTGAGCTTCAGCAGTATCTACCTCTTCCAAATACTCTCTATAGTATGACTTTTTCCTCAACCATACCAGAATCCGGTCTCTCTGCCACGGTGCACAGTTCGCGTACGAACCATATTCATCAAAAATTTCAACGCCCCAATGATTTATAATTTCATTATACAAGAGCTCGTGTGATAAAGCCTTTGCCCACTCCTGTTCCGACGTCAAACCATCCATTGTTATGTGTGTTTTTGTATTTTTTTGCTGAATTTATGATTTAATATGTATTAGGTGTATGTTATAATATATATTAAAAAGTTTTTGGGAAAAAGTTGCAGCTTGGAGGGAAATTTGGCGCCTAAACTTTTAGTGGGGACATGTCCCCGCCAAAAGTTATGCATTTCCTCGCCAAAAGTAATGGCGGGAATAATACCCGGGACAATAAAAAGTGCAACTATTTTGGTCAAATATTATGCAACACTTTCGGCGGGGACAGTCCCCGCTAAAAGGTGGCTTTGAAATTGTGACTATTTTGGTCAAAGTTGTGATCTGCAAAACAACTTTCGGCGGGGACATGTCCCCGCTGAAAGTTTGCGTTGAAAATGCAATGGGCGGTCAGTGAGATTGTGTGCTAGCTCAGCGCTGTTTTTGTCGTTTAGCGACTTTCGGCGGGGACAAGGGCGTCGCCGCCGAAAGTGTCGTCGCCCGTCCTCCTGTTTGTTGTAGTGGTGGTCGACATTTACTGGTAGTTGCAAATAACTAAAAGGTTGCGTGATCACATACTCATGCATATTATTTATAACGTAAAACTTTTTTATGCATATTATTACAGATCAGCCCGAACTACATAATTTTTTTTCAACGGCCCAAGTGCAATTCGTAAGGTCCAAATACTAAATCCAAGAAACTAATATAACACATAACCCTAATCATATAAATCCTTAATTTCTCCTAACCAACACGCAGCCACACACACAAAGACCACAGTTTCCACTCCATGTTAAACACTTGTTCAATGTTCCTGCTGCTCTTTGTAAACACACGAACATTTAATCATTTGTGTTGGATCGTTAACACCTTGAACTTGTGTTGATAATGATACTTTGAGTGATACCACTAAGTATGCGGAATCTACTTAATGATACTTAGAAGATTAATTGTAAGTGAAACAATGTATGAACAATGAATATAACAAAACGACTAGCTCCAATATTATTAATAATAATAATACGAGTGATCTGAGATATCACTAGGGTTACACCTTGAAGCTCTAAGAAAACGTGTATATAAGTTATCATCTAGGATCTCCTTTTATACAACAAGGAGTCCTCTTGTACAAGATAAGTATAATACTAATAGAATAAGATATACACAAAATCTTTTCTATGTTTATCAATACGCGTTTCTCTAACAGCTAACAAGTGAGCAGTGGTAATATTTGTTCTTGCAGTGGTAATGAGTTTCCACTGCAAGTACAATCTTCTTGCAGTTGTAATATCTTCACTCACCGTGGTAACTGATAGAATAATTCCCAACAATCCTCCCCTAAACTTATGATTTATTAGTAAATCAATAAGTTTCTTCAAGTATACAATAAACCTGAGGATATGGGAATTCTTCCAAACACTTATCTTGTTTTTCTTAACACTTGATTAGCTCTTGCACATTGATCTTTAATCTTCTGAATCAAAGCTCTAACTTTCTCATTATCTGCATATACTCTTAACTTTGACTTCAACATAGCAGACAAAGTTGTAGCTTTAAGTGGATATTCCTTCTCAGCAAACATAAACACATCCACTTTATTTGTTGTAGAAACATGATGAACCTCACATTTATCAAAATATGTCCATGTAGTATTCAAGTTTGATGAATTAAACTTCCAATACTTATCATTAAGATCTGGTTCATATAATCTTCTCAAGTCAACCCAGAGCTGCATTTCTTTCATATCCTTGAGAGTATCAGCCTTGAATCTTTCATTTACAAGCTTCCAAAGAGTATCAAGATCATCTCTGTCACATGCTTTAAGTAGATCTTTAAACTGAATGAATGATGAAGATTCTCCTCCTAGTCTAATAATTTTCCAAGTGGGAGCAAAATTCTTTGCTGTGTACACTTCCCAATCAATAATTTGATGTTTTGATTGTGAAGGATCTGGATAGAAATCTTCTTCTTCAACAATGATAATTTCACTCAGTGGATCTTGAGGAGCTTTCATTCTTTTAGTGACATGATCTTCAACTGTTGAAGCTTTCCTTTTACTTTGTTTGAATCTTTCAACTTCTTCAAAATCAATAGGCCTGAAGGTATTATCTTGCCTTTTAATTCTATAGTAGATACCTTCAATTCTTTCATGAGACATGCCTTTGAAGTCAGCCATCTTCCAAGTTCCAACATGACAGCAATATACTTTCATCTCATGAATGATCTGTGCCTTAGTGGGTTGTCTTTGTTTCTTTTGACCTTTTCTGAAGTTTCCAATAATTTCATCCAGTGCTTGTTGATTCTTCATTTGAATGAAATCAACCAATTGAGCTGTTCTTTGATCTTCAGTTAAGGACTTGTTAGCAACTAGCTCAATTGCTTTCTTCTTTACAACTGGATCATGCTTAATCATATGCTCAATTTCTTCATCTGATGGCACATATGAGAACATAGGAGGTTTCTCATGTAAGATGGTTGGTGGAATCACTGAGAGTGGTTGTGCCATTACTTCTTCAAGTTTACCTAATCTCTGTGCTTCCATAAAACTAGCCACATCCATCTCCTTCTGCTTCTTCATATTCTCTCTTTCTGTAGCTTCAATTTGTTCTGCTAATCTTGCATCAAAGTCAATCTGAGCTTGATCTTTCTTAGAAATCTTCCTTGTAAGAACTTGTTCTGCATCAAGCACCATTGCTTTACCTTTAACTGATCTTTTTCTGGCAGCTTCTTCCTCTGCAGTGGTAAGTAATGGAACATCAGTGATAACTTCTTTACTTGCAGTGGAAATGATGTGATCAGTGGTAACATGCTCTGCTTCAGTGGAAAAGTGTTGAGCAGATTCAATAACCAAATCTTTATCCAACTTCCCCCCTCAATCTCAGCTACATCATCATATGCTTGAGCATCCATATCTTCAAAATTAGTACTCCTCCCCTTAATTTCTGCATCTGTTTTCCTCCCCAGTTTGGAAGAAGTCCCCAAATCATAACCAGAACCTGCAGAAAGACCATCATGAGTGGATGATGGAGAAGAGACCACAATTTGAACACGTCTTTTCTTCTTGAGATCCACAACATCAGCTTGCAACTTTTGAATCTCAGTCTTCAATTTATTCAACTCTGTGGCATGTTGTACTTTGGTCAGTGCCAGATCTTTCTCCAGAGTTTGAACCTGTTTGGTTAAATTGGTACATAATCCCATCAATTCAGTGAGTGTCACACTGCCTTCATCACTTCCAACTGTGTTACCTGTTGGGAGAGGTGAATCATAAGGCATTGATTCAGGCTCTTCTCTAGTTGGACTAGATTGAAGCCTTGAACCACCACTGCTTGTTCCTAAACCATAAGGATCAGCAACATGCAATGTTGTCATGGAAGGAGTTGGCTGTTTTTGCCTCCTTTCATATGTGTGAGTTATAGCAGGAAAATGTTGAATTTGTGGAACAGAAATAGTGGGTGTGTGATGGGATACAACTGGGATTGTTGCATCTTCACCCTGTAGTTGTGTAATCTTTGCAAGCATGTTTGGAAAAAGAGGATGAGTCACTCCATCCCAAAGATCTGAAGCCTTACTCATGTTTTGAAATACTTTTGGCTTAAGATATGGAGTGTCATAAATCCTATTATGATTATGCAGTTGAAATTCATTTAACACTGCTTGCACAAACCTTGGATACATCAAAAATTTGTATGAACTTGTTACATTGCCTTTCATGTTATTAAATATAAACTTTGAAAAATTGAAAGTCCTATCAGAAACCAAGCAAACTAAAGGGTAAGCCATGGTTGATCCAAATTGTTCATAAGAAGTTTTCTTAGGACTTAGGCAATGCAACAGAGTGTGTATCAAAAATCTCCAATGGGGGCAAAAACATCCTTTCTTAAAGGTTACTTTTTGATCAGATGTATCATACCCCATCAGACCAATGTAGTGGAATATGTCTGAATTAGGTAATGTGGTGATACCATTGAGATCATCTAATTGGAGAATTCTCCTCAAAGATGACTCAGTAACATCAATAGTTACCCCATCAACTGTGGCTCTAAGAGCTTCCACAGGTTCATGTATGTCTCCCTGTTCAAGTGTGATGGACTCTGCAGAGTTCCAAAACTGTTTGATTTGAGAAACAAAGATTGTGGGATTCATAGTTAAGGCATACCTTATATGAGTAGAGTTTAGAAAGTCCACAATCTGATGAAAAGTAGGTCCACTCTTGACGTTTGACTTTTGTAAATAAGCCACTTGGTTGTGTTCTTCTGCAAACTTGAGAGTCACCATGATTTTGTGATTTTAGAGAAGAAAGTGTTAGTAATCGTGAGTAAAAAGCAAGCCGTACAAAATCAATTTATATTAGTAGGGTTTTGAGAAAAACGCGGATGAAGAATTATCTATAGAAAGATGTATCTTTTGAAGAAATACAATTTGGTAAGTAGATAATTCCCAAAAATTTAACCCTATTAATAAGGAAAGACAGTTATTTTTGGTAACGGCTAGTAAAAATATGATTACTGACACACAGTTGTAACGGCTAGTTCATCAGTGGTAAAATTTACACTTTCAGTGGAAACAATGAACTTGCAGTGGTAAAAATCAACAAAATTTCAAAGAGCAGTGGTAAGTAAAATATGTAAAATGTGCTGCTCTTATCATAGTTTTTAGCAAACTATCAGCTATCAATGGATTTGATAAGTCTTTACCATAAGCCGTTTGCTATGGACTAGCCAACTCTTGATCACAAAGATGTATGGTGAGTTGATAACCTAGTTTTTGGTAAACTATCAACCATGAACGGATTTGATGTGTCTTTACCTGTAGCCGTTTGCTCAGGACTAGTTGATTCTTATGTGGATTAGACATGGTGAATCAATAACCATTTGTTGTGTGTCAATATTACACACCTTATAACTCCAATGAGATGTAACATCACAAAATAAATCTCATCTTAACTCACAAATATTAACCCAAGTAACTTTTTAACCTAGTTACTATACACAAAATATCTTCTCAAAAGTCAAACCACAGTTACTCCTCAAACCAACCAAAACAGATGGAAGTAAATAATCCTCATTAATTATTGTAACACCTAATCTTGGCTTATTTAACTTCCTCCAAACACAACATCTCAATCACCAACAATCTTACAACTCTAATAGCCCACAACAAAATCTCAAAAACCAATTTGCATTCAAAAATCATGTCATCAAACCCTGAGTCCTCTAATCATCACTCTTCTGTTCCAACATCAGAAGAAGAGGTACCACCATATCCATGGGGACTTGAAGATTCTGATTTTGAGAGAGAAATAAAGAAACGATGGGATGTGGAAGACAAGAAATGGAATGCCTACATAGAGGGTGAATCAAGCCGTAATACAAATCCTGCTGAGCTTGTCACTCCCTTCATCTGGACATCTGATGAAGAGTCTTCAGAGGAAGATAATGAAGAACCAACCTTTCTTCCTCCTTCCACACCAGAGAGATCCCAACCAAGA
This sequence comes from Artemisia argyi, assembly GCA_030686995.1. Classification (NCBI taxonomy): domain Eukaryota; kingdom Viridiplantae; phylum Streptophyta; class Magnoliopsida; order Asterales; family Asteraceae; genus Artemisia; species Artemisia argyi. The sequence continues at coordinate 54,164,255 of CM060707.1, forward strand.
TCAAGTATGAGAGATCCATCTCTCCCAACATCATCAAACTTGATGGTGGATCTTCCTGCTCCAGAACCTTGTCTTCTGCATCAAGAACATATTGGACAGAGCAATAAAGCTCAAATCTCACATAAGGGAAAGGAGAAGCAGAAGTAAATGATTGATGAATGTTGCCAAGGACCAAAGTTTTTGAGTATTTTCTTGACTTTGGTACTTGAGCATCTTCACAGTCTTTCTTCTCTTCTTTTTCCATTTTCAGCTTCAGCTTCTTCATTGTACTTGTCATAGCCTCAAGTATGATGTAATAATTGATAGAAGCTAGTAGTACACAGTTAGCCAAATGTATTAGGAATGATCTTTGTAATCCAATTGGAACCTTGAATGTAAGCTGTATCTTATGTCTTGAAATGAATGAAAAGATCTTCTTAATTAGCTTAATATGTAAGACCTTCAGCATTATTTTGTTTGCAATAGAGACTAAATACAGCTCATTAGACCACTTCCTTGGCTATATCTCTTGGTGACAGCAATACACTTCTTGCAATTACATGAACATTTGCAGAGCAGACATATAACAAACAACTTGAAAACATATTAGTTAAACACAGACAATATCATCAAGTCATTCATAATCAATTGTAATCTTTGACTGTCCCTGCACACAACATAAACAAATTAGTACCTTTTGGGGACCCAAGCCACAAATGACTTGGATCTGCCTCGTGTATCAATATAATTATATCTATCAAAGGTCATTGATACACCATTGGGATTGTTTGTTGTTCCTTTTGGTTTCCATTCCCAACGAGCTGAGGCCTTAATAGCTTTTCCCAAGTTTACCCTTTTCTTTTGAACATCAGTGGAAACAATTGGTCTTGCAGTGGTAACTGCATGCCTAGCAGTGGAAACTGCTGGATTTGAAAATTTTGGTCTCCACATGTGGTTCTTGTGATCATTCTTTTCAAAATAAGTCTTTTTCCCTGTTTGGTAAAATTTAACAAAAGAAGTGACAGGGGACTTAGGATAAACTCTGTTATTACTTCTGGCAGTGGTAACTGCTGGTCTAGCAGTGGAAACATGTTTAATGCCAGTGTTAAGCATAACAGACCTGGGAACCATTTTGCTTAGGGGATTTGGGTGAGTCATTTTATTAGAATTTGATCCATTCACCCTTGTAAAAACTTCCCTTCTTCCCATGTGGTAGGTACAGTCTTTAGCTAAATGGTCAAAGCTACCACATATATGACAAGCCTTATTGTTAAACACAAAGTCACTACCAAACTGTCTAGTTTTAACATGATTCCAACTTCTCATGTTACCTCTAGGAGATTTAGGCCTATCCCTGTACATTTCAGCATACCTAGTAGTAGACCTATTGAAATTAGACTATGTTCTAGGCTTCTCTTTAACATCTTCAGGAATGCTTTTACTTTCCTCAACTTTAACATTTTCAGTAACACTAGTTTTAGACTCAACATTCAAACATTCATCTTTAAGAGATGAGTCACTAGCACTATCAAAAGTCTCAACCTCAACCTGAACCTTTTCAGTTTCAACTGGTTTAACAAATTTTGGTCCATAGGTCATGGGTGGATCCTGAAACTCTTCTAAGCCAGTGTGAGCTAGATCAATACCAGGAGGTGCTGGAACACCTCTTAGAGGTGGTGGAACAGTATTGTATCCAAGACCTGATTTAGCTTTGCTCACAATTTGGGCTTCCCAAATTTTGTCAATGCTCTTGGATTGATGGTCTAGTGTTTTCTTAGTAATCTCAATGTTCTCACTAGCCTTTTTAACTTTCTCAATCTCTTCCCTAAGAGCTTTATTTACTTCAAGATAAAAATCTAAGTCTCTTTTTAAAACAGCAATATCATCTCTGAACTTAGATTCATTAGCCCTATAATGCTCTATCTGCTTTTCTAAAACACCTAGACCTCTTTTATGATTTGCTAAATTATAATTAGTATGATGTAAATCTAGCATCAGTTCATCATATTGTGTTTTAGAAACCTCTAACTCTTTAGCAGCCTTACAGTTTTTAGAACAAGCATTATCAGTATATACCTCAGAGTCAGAGAAAGCCATGAGTGCATGCTCAGTGGCTAGCATTGCAGATTCTGTATCATCTTCTCCATTCTGACCCATAAAGCTCCAATCAAAGCTTACTCCATCAATAGCCAATAGCACCTTTGGCTCTTCTGTTGTAGGTTCTTTGGTCTTTTCCTTCTTGTACCAAGTTGACTTATTGTCAGATTTCCTTGGTTTTCTGCATTCTCTTGCAAAGTGCCCCTTCTTGTGACAGTTATAGCACTCCACCTTCTTTTTATCAAAACCTACAGTCTCATCTCCACTTATATGAATCTTTCTCCCTGTCTTCTTCCAGAACTTCTTTGATCTTAAGCTGAGCAATGCTACCTGCCATTTGATGTCCATCTCCTCCATATCATCTTCATCAATTTGATCCAAGTCCTCATGATTGAGGATTGAACCACCCACATGGCTGGATATGAAGGCATAGAAAGTAGCATCACTTAGTCCTGCAATATGCTTCTTTGAGCTCCTAGTGGAAACATTTCCATTACCAGTGGAAACAATCATGTTACCACTGTCATCATCACTGTCACTTTCATCATCAGAACTGTCATTACCTGATGATGATATGAGTGCAACTCCTGCAGAACTTGTCTTTAACTTGCCAGCTTTCTTAAGTGTTTGTTCAATAACTTTGAAGTTATTGTACACATCATTAAGCTTCATTGTCTCAAGATCTGACTTGTCCTCCCATACAGCAACATTTGTATCAAACTCAGCCGGTAAACTTCTTAAAAATTTAAGATTGAGGTCTTCCTTTTCTACCTCAATTCCAAAAGCAGTCAGCTGAGTTACAATCTTTTGAAGCCTTGTGAATATGCTATCAAGAGATTCATTGCTTGATGAGCCAAAATTCTCATAGGTCTGCTTCAGTAGAGTCTTTTGAGTTTTCTTGGTATAGTCATTACCACCAAATACTTCACATATCTCATCAAAGAGAGTCTTTGCATCCTTGTATTTGGTAAAAGCCTGGACTTGTTCTCTAGGTAGAGCCATCAATAGCAAACCTCTAGCCTTCAAATCATTCTTAAGTTGGTTTCTTTCATCATTTGTAACTGGACCAGCATTTACTTTTGTTACTGGCTTGCCACCAACTGTCTCAACAGTTGTACCAGGTTTGAATGAATTTCCACACGTTATGATCTCCCATAATGTGTAGTCTTGAACCATAAAGAATTGTTCAATCATAAGCCTCCACATCTCAAAGTCATTAATTTTAAGTTTGGGAAGCTTTGCAGCAATATTAGATTGGCTTGTTTCTGTATCCATTGTTTCTTTTGAATCTGCCATAGGATCTTCTAAATCAAAATATCAAAGCCTTGCTCTGATACCACTTGTTGGATCGTTAACACCTTGAACTTGTGTTGATAATGATACTTTGAGTGATACCACTAAGTATGCGGAATCTACTTAATGATACTTAGAAGATTAATTGTAAGTGAAACAATGTATGAACAATGAATATAACAAAACGACTAGCTCCAATATTATTAATAATAATAATACGAGTGATCTGAGATATCACTAGGGTTACACCTTGAAGCTCTAAGAAAACGTGTATATAAGTTATCATCTAGGATCTCCTTTTATACAACAAGGAGTCCTCTTGTACAAGATAAGTATAATACTAATAGAATAAGATATACACAAAATCTTTTCTATGTTTATCAATACGCGTTTCTCTAACAGCTAACAAGTGAGCAGTGGTAATATTTGTTCTTGCAGTGGTAATGAGTTTCCACTGCAAGTACAATCTTCTTGCAGTTGTAATATCTTCACTCACCGTGGTAACTGATAGAATAATTCCCAACAATTTGTTCCTTAGCAAATGGTTAGTTTTTTAAAAAAGTTAAAAATGTTTTTTTTTAATCAACAAACTGTTAGTTTTTTTGTTTGTTTGTGGATTCCTAATCAGTCAAGAAGCCGCTCGATATGTGAAATATAGAGCTGATCGACCGAGGACGACCCACACGCTGCAACAGAGGCGACCGGAGACGACCGAGCAGGACCTTTGGGTCGACCGACACATTTCATGGAGGGTTGCAACTATATATTAATGACTATCATTTAATAGCATTTGGCCATTTAATTATATTGTACATTGTGGTTAAATTGTTGTAATTTCTTATGAAGGGGTGTTTTTAATAGCATTAATATTGTTTGATAGAATTTTGGTCTGAAAATGACACCATGCTTATTTTTGTTGTACACTATGCTTATTTTGTTGTAATTCTGAAAATTGGTTGTATTAAAGTGTTGTAAACAATCCATAATTTCTTGTAAGTCTAAATTTTTTGAGGAGAGAGTGCTTCTTATATTATATGTAGTATAGATATAGCTTCTTGTTAAGATTTTTCGCACATATGCGTTGCCGTTTAAAAAAAATTAATAGATGAAATGAGTTAGTTATGCTTTGCCACTTATCACAGCTTCAAAATAGATTCTGCTTATTGAATTAGTTTTAATTAAAACTAATCATCTTATAACTAACATATATGCTCGCGATATACGTATAATAGGATTCCGATAATTTACGACGACATACGCACAAAAAAAAAATAATAATAGAATAATAATAAAATAAAAATTGTTACTAAGCATAGTGAATATAAATTACGATGTAACTTGTCCAAAACTTTCCTCTGATAACTAACATGCCCGTGATACACATACAATAGGAATACGACAACATACAAAATAAATTTGTAAAAAACCTACAAAACCTTAAATTTATGATTACGATGTAACATGTTTGTGGAAAACTAGAAGGGGGTTGAATAGTTTTACGTCTTTTTAATTTGTTACAAAAGATTGTTTGAGTGTTTTCTTTATTTTCAAAAATTTAAATTCGATAATATGTGATTTCAAGTCTTGCACAATATGAACAACAATAAATATGTACGATATAGCAATAATAATGTAAGTAAAGAAATAAATGAGAGATGGAAAGATCGAACCGCGAGATAAGAGATTTATAGTGGTTCGGCTATAAGGACACCTTCCTTGCCCTACTCCACTCCCCGAGCACCTAACTCGAGAGTTTCCTTCACTATGTCAACAAGCTCCCTTATGGCGGAGAAAACCTTACACACCAATGTACACACCACAACTTCGTCACAACTTAATCACAACTTCTACACAACCTCTTCACACCAATCTACTTCACACCAATCTTCTTCACAACTTTCTACTTCACACCAATCTTCTTCACTACAATCTACTTCCTAACTCTTCTCCTTCACAACAAACTACTAACCAATCACACTATCTATAAACTTAACTAAACTATCTACTATCAAATATTCACAACTAATTACACAAAGAGATAGATACTATTGATGATGCTCTAACAACTTGGATGTGGAGGTCACAACAAGTTGTAATACTTCTTGTCTAGGAGGATAGAAGTATTCTTCTCTTGCACTTGAGAGGATAATATTTGGATCACTTTGAAACAAAGATTTATGTATGTATGATCAAAGGATTATGAGAATAGAAATAGAGATCTAGAACAGAAAGTTTAGGAGTGCAAAATGTAAGCAAAATCAGTTGAATGAACTAGTATTTTAGGGAGCAAAAATACTGTTATGGAGCGTGGCCGGTCCCCTTAATTAGGGGGTGGTCCCCTTAATGATTAAGGGGGCCGCCCTCCTGAACGTTGGAGTTTTTTGACCTTTTGTGGGGAAGATTTTTCTGGATAGAATTTACCATTTTTGGTTGGAAATTTGAAATCATATATTTATAATAATTTAAACATATTCTTTTAATTCCAAAAAATGTTTATGACATTTTATAAAAGTTCTAGTGATTTAGAAAAAATTTCCTTTGATCATAGATTACAATAAACACTTTGTTTAGTCATACCTTAAGTGATTTGGATGTAAAGAGAATATTAATCACTAAATACTTGTTTACGTCATAAATTTTAGATCAATGGGTTTATATTTTGTAATTATCAAAACATAGAGATATTGATAATATGTTAATAATGTTTTTAGGCATTATTTATGTCAACAATCTCCTCCTTTTTGATTATTACAAAACCTTAAACTGATTAGGTCTAAAATTTATTTTTAGACAAGTTTGTAAAATCAAAAAGGTTAAACCGAGTAAGCGTCATAGAAGAAGTTAAACGGGTAGAAAGCTCCCCCTTGATGTATGCTCCCCCTCATTTGAGAGCACCAAAGAAACGAGCTAAGGAAAGCTTGGCTACAAAAAAAAATATGCAAGGAGGACAAGACAAAGATATGCAAAGCAACAATTATGCAAATAAAAATAGATTCATTCAAGCATATAAGAGACAATCATAGAAATGATCTTCATTACAACATTCAATATGCTTGAAGCATATTGATTACAATAAAACAAAAGAAACAACATAGTCCTATATTGCCGAAGAGAACACTTGGACTTGCTTGCAACCCATGGTTGTGTGTTTTATTTGCTTGAGGGGAACATAAGCATAGAGCTTAGTTGTTTGATGGAGAGGGATATGGAGTGGGGTATGGTACGGAAGAGGTGGATCTCACTATGCTGTATCGAGTTAAGGGTGGTATTGGGTGAGGACGAGTGAGAAGATATTCAATCCAAGAAATATCTTCACTCAAGTAGAGGATTTGTTTTTGAAGAAAGATGCAACAAGGGAAAAAGTGAGTGTGGTTTGTAACTTGATCCATGTTAGGTCACCATTTAGTAAACACAAGCATAATAATGATAGAAATGAGATGAGAAAAAGTGATTGGGTGATTATATGATAAAGAGAAATATAAGTGCAGGAGTTTCCTTAAGAAATCAAAATAACCAACCAAATATTACGTGATACTAAGGCTTCTATTTATAGGGAAGGAGCTAGGGCAACACTCCCTCTCCTTCCACTATCCAAATCGTGTGGGCTTTAAAGCCCATGGACCTTTTGTCTAAAGCCTAGTAAACTTGTAACTTAAACAATATTGTAAGTAAATAATAACTTAAGCAACCTATTATTACAAATGACCGAGACTTCATAAAATAGTGAAAACTATGATCCCAACAATCTCCCCCTAAGGGTCGGTCATCACGGTTGCTTGACGTCTTCATCTTTGTCGTTGACTTGTGACATGTAAATCTCTAGACGTCTTCAGAATTGATTTGAATGATAATAGATGTACTTTGCTCTTTGTCTTTGTTCTTTGGTGATGATGTAGTGATTGTGTTATGAAGTAATCTGTCGTTCGTCACTCCTGCTTTTGTGGTGGTTGTCCGCCATTCCAACATACTCATACATCTTTGGACTTAGACTTTCACGTACAAGAAGTTCCTTTACATGCATTGAGATCTTTGTCTTTATACTTTGTAGATTCTTCTTATTGGTGTAGAATCTTTCTTTGAACTTTGTAGTGTTAAGATCTTTGGGGGAGCTTTCTTTGACTTCAAGATGTATGTATGAGCATGTTGGAATCTACCATCATGGAAGTGAGGTACCTGCGAGTAAATAGTTAGCAATAAAACAACCGGTACTTACAGATAAGGAATTAGAGTTCATCAACAGCATATTGTGAAGATTCCTCTAATCCTTATCCTGGCCGTTCCCATATCAGATACTCCCGAAGGAGCTTACGAGACCTACTAAGTAATTCAATGACTGGGTGAGTCGCTGGGGATCACTCCACGACTGTAGACCGCTATGGAACCACCACAAACACTAAGGGTAACCCTTATGAGGTTACCGAAGTGACCTGCTGTCAGGGCTGTTAGATGTTGACCCTGGCAGGATTTCCGTTCAATCATTGAGAAAGACTTACGTAATCCTCTCATAAACGTTCTCGGCAGATTGTTAAGATCTGCGAAGGACTCGATAATTTACAACTGATGCCCATTGATGTAGAACACCAGGTGTAGAAATACTAAGTGTTCCTAAGAGATCTTTGATGTATCTCATGGCTCTAGACTATATAAGTGCACACCTAGGTTTCCTGTGCGGAGACTGGGGAGGGGTCTCCTGCTTCAATATCAACCGTCTCTAAGAGATAGGTCGATAGATTATGCGGGTTCCCCGTGAGAATGAAACAAGTCCTTTTAAGAGAACTTGAGTGGTTAAGAAGGTTTAGTGCATTGCGTCACTGGGTCCATGACGGCTTAATCTTCAATACCGGTGTTGTCTTAAGCAACTGCCAGTAGCATACGTATTGAACCCGGTGTCTGCCCTAAGGTTGATTCATCTGGAGGGCTATTTCTTTTCACCCTTTTCTTTACTTTTCTTTTTAATTCTTCAACTCCTTCTTTCCCTTTCATTCTTTTCTCCTTTTTTCGTATCATACCTAAGGACTTCTACTTCTAACTATTGGTGATGTCCTTGGGTAGATCCCTCCGGCTCTGGCGGATCATAGGACGGTTATTCCTATCTTAATCACCTTATAACTCCGACAGTAGCCAAGAAACCTTTGATTGAAAATCTCTCAAAGTGTTTGTGATAATCAAATATTTTGGTTAACACTTTGAGAGTTTTGTGTACACTTTTGAAGGGCTCCCCCTGCACATGTGCTCATAAGTATTTAATAAGTTTGCACATGCGGGAGGAGCAAGAACTTTTGAATTGATCCACTTTCCGCGAACAGGACCGATTCGAGACACGCTTACATCACTAGTTAGACTAGCTTGAAATTATTACCCGGCCTGGTCAAGTCCACAGAAAGTTTCTCGAGACGGTACTTTTCTACTAAGACATATCCTTTTCGAGACACGCTTACGTGATTAGTTAAAGAGATGCATTGTCAGCTTTTAGGTGACAACTAGCTCTAGTAACTAACTTGATGTTATTACCCGTCGAGGATAAGTCCTTTCGATATTACTAACTTTTATTGTCTCGTCAATTCCTGGGTCAATACTGAGTCTAGCTCGCACATGATACAACTTTTAAGCTTTGACTTCGTATATTTTAATCACTTTTTCATTTTCTCCCCATCAAAAATAGCATATAAAATGATGTTTTTGACAAACTTTTAGATTAAAATATGCCTTTTGAGTCTTACGGGGAGATTCACCAAGAACTTTTGATTTAGAGCAAAGTATTTTGTTTTGAAAGGTGCTCCCCCTCAACAAGTGATTAGGTCTTATTGAGGTGAAATAATTGTCCTTTTGAGCAGAATTATGAAAAAATCATAAATGTTTGATTAATTCTACTCAAAAGTAAGAAGCCTTCGCTCCTTATATTTAGGATTGAGGCACTGATGCGTACCTCAGGGTCCTTTCTTTACAAGTTCGGGTTGTGCACTGTAATGTGTGCACAAGCCATTGTGAAATTCAATCAAATGAAATAATTGATATTGAAAAGAATAACCAAATGTACCAAGTTAATCTTCGTCAGGAAGTGGAGCATCAAAGTCAGTGAACTTGGGTTCTGGTCTTTCGAAGAGTCTTATAGGAAACGATGGTCTGACACCGATATAGCTTTCCAGTCGTCTGATCTGTTCCCGTCGAAATAACCTTTCTTCAATCTTTAAGACAAAGTTACGAACTTGTCTTCTTGTGCTGGATTTCCATCTCGGTTGTTCTCCCTTAGCTATCTTTCGGCGATCATCATTCAACCTTTTGACCAGCCCATCACGAACAGATTTGAGTGTAACATCACAGAATTTGTGCACCTCATCGAACCTCATGAAACTTTGTAGTTGTTTGCTGTTGATGTAGGTGAAACCAAAAGAATCTTGGTTGAGAGTAAACTGTGAAGTTTGATAGATTCCATCAAATGTGAATTGCAGCTTTGTCAAATTGATCTTCTGTTGGTAACTTTCCACTCCAAGCTGAAGATCTTCCACTCTTTCTTGAACTATCAATCGTCGGATGTAAAGAAGTAGTGATGCCATGAAGTTGTACTGTACATCTCTATCGAATCCACACATTCTTCCTTTAACCTTTTCGAGATACATATCTTCGATGTCATTGAGATTAAGGTCTGGAAAGTCTGCTTCGGAGAACTTGTACTTCTTTTCATCTTGTCGTTTAACAACAATTTCACGCATGAATATGTAGTTAAACCGTTGCGACTCTTGAATCTCCAAGATGGCGATGATCTTAGATTTTTGCTTCACATTTTCCAATGATTTCTCTTCTAATCTGCTAGTATAATCGAGACGACGACGTTCTGGCCAGTGTTGAATGCCGTGTAGAGCATCTCTGTCGTAGGCTACGATGGAGTTACTGAAAACACGAGTAGTTTCTTCAATGGCAGGAATTTCGTATCTGGCGGCAGGTACTGAGATTGTGAGAGAGGAAGCATATTTCTTCTTAGGTTTCTCTTGGGTGAGTTGGATGTTATGAAGATCTTTGTTGAAGAAGTAGCTGTAGGGTAACTTGGGTTTATCTGGAAACCCTGTCAATGGTAATGGTTTTGTCCAGTCAGTGAAGTAAGGTTTTTCATGGTTCTTGGAACTGAGGTCGATATTCATTTCAGGATTTAGCCAGTCAAACTCGGCAGACATTGCACTGGCTATATTCTGCAAATGAAATTCGTATTCCACTTTGTTTCCAGATCTTTTCTTGAGGAATTCTTGTGCATCCCTATTGATTCTTCTGAGCTCCGTCTTTGTAAGCTTGTTGATCTGAAGATCCTTCATTATGACTTGGGTGAACTGTAGAGTATTGCCAGGAAGGGGTTCTTCATCTTCAAGAGGAGGTTGAGCTTGAACCATTTCTGTCAACCAGTCATTTTGAGGAGTATCGTCATTGTCGAGCCATGAATGACGTCTTTTCTTCTTGGATTTCTTAGACTTAGATGTAGCATCTTTGTCTTTAGCTTTGGACGGTGACGATGGTCCAGCATGAGAATCATGGATAGGTGGAGCACGGTAATCGGTGTCAAGTTGATCCTGGAAGTCATCAGTGTGTTCCATGAAAGTTTCTTCCTCTTCAGTTTGACCTTGACCAGTAGTTGAGGGTTGTTGTTGATTTCCAGGAGGAGTGGAGTCCTTTTGTGGTTGTAGAGAGGATGAAGGACCTGTTCCAGACTTAGGTTTCTTGCCTTTGGAGTTTGGGTCAGGATCGTCATCTTTTCTTGTCCTTTTCCGGGTTCCAGCAGCATCTTTGCATGACTCTTTGGATATGTAAGCCACCATAGCATCATACAGGCCTTTTTCTTCAGCAGTCTGTGTGGTTTTGGTGGCAATGTTGTCGAAGAGTTTGGCAAGCATGTCATTGAAGGACAATTCAGGGACGGTTGGAGTCACAGTAGAAGGTTTTGCGGTGTGAAGCGTGAATGGTGTAGTAGACAACATTTTTCTCGTAACACTTCTGATTCTGCGATCCAAGTTGTCCTTGATTGGTTCAAGAAGTTTTGCTACTTCAGGAGTGATCATATCAACAAGATTTTCAGTGAGAAAATCATGTGTTGCAGTCCTGATAAATCCTGTGTAATCAGAGTGCAAGAACTTATCGATCAGCTGCTTTGACTCCTGGAAATCGTCAACTTGTTTGGTAAGACTTGTAACCATGTTGGTGAGTTTGTAGACTTGCTCCTGAAGATCAACTAGTTGTTTCGGTTCATTGATTGAATGCTGTTTAGATGCGGTTTCTGAAGGTGTGGGAGATGAATGCTCAGGTGATGATTCGGACGACGACTCATTGTGAAAGTTTGAAGAAGAAGCAGAAGGAGTCGGATCCTTTGGTGGAGAGTCTTGAGGAGGTGGAGGTTGTGCTGAGGAAGTCTGCTGAGAAGATGACTTAAGAAATATGTTGGTGTCGAACGCGTTCTTCTCTTCGTTTTCTTTTCTACGACGTTCCTGTGCTTCCTCTGCTTCTCGTGCAAGAAACTCTGGAGTAATGAGGTATTCCTGTTCCTGATCCGTAGCTATGTTCTCTTGTCTGCCAACATTCTCCTCTATATTAGCAGTCTCTGTCATGTTGACATCTCCTGTTTTGTCTGTATCTTTAACGGTGTCATCAGGCTGTGGAGCTGATTCTGTCGTTGTGGACACAATGGGAGGAATCATGCTGCTTGTAGCTCCTTCATGTTCCGACTGATCGATAGGTGGTGGAGTTAAAGGTTGGGACATAAGTCGGCTTTCAAGAGTTGCTTTCCTTTGTTCTTTCCGAAGTCGCTTTTCTTCAGCTCGAGTGTCGACAACTATACTCTTCAGTTTGCGTTTATCGACCAAAGGTTCAATGATTGGTTCGTCTTCAGCATCATCATTGGGCTCTTGAATAGTGATCCCTTTTCTTTTTCTTGTCTCTTCTTCATAAGTTTCAAGACTTTGTTGTATGGCAATCTCAGTTGCAGGGAATCTTTCGTCAGGTGCTCTTACCCTCAGTTCATAATCTGGTTCTTCTTCTTCAGATTCCGTGTCGAACTCGGATTCGGTGTCAGAAGGTGGAGGTGTAGGTTCATCACGAAGAATGTACTCTGGTGTTACTTTCTTCTTTGGCTTGGTAGCAGGTTTGGGTTTGGATGTAGGTTTAGGTGTGGTTGAAGTCTTGGGTTTTGACATTGAAGCTGCCTTAGATCTAGTATGAGGTGATCCAGTGGTGCTTGTAGTACTCCCAGACTTTACACCTCCTTTGCTTCGAGTCTTTATAGTGGCTTCTTCCTGTACCCCTTTGTAAGCATTATCATACAGCTTGAAGTTCACCCTTTTCTTTATTTTGTCATTAAGAAGGTATTCGGGAAGCCTCATTCCTTTGATCTTGGTTGAGGAAGTGGTCGTCTTGATGAATGAGGTGGTGAAGTCGTCCTCAAAGAGGTGCTTTGGCTCATTAGGATCAGTCATCCTCTTGATGAATTCTGGAGTGTCTTTGCAGAAATGTTCAATGAGAAGCTTTGTGAATCTTGTGAATGGTATCATAGTCTTCACACGTTCGGTTTAAATACTGTGGACTATATCATTCATGATAGGAACTGCAAAGTCAATAGGTGTCAGAGTCACCATTCCCCAGAATGTTTGCAAATGTTCGAGCCTAGGATGTTCATGACCACTTTTCCTTCCTGATATTGATCTTACAACCAACAGACAGAATGTTCTCCAAGGCTGAGAGATATTTTTGGCATTAAATCGGGAAAGCTTGACTAGCGGTATGTCATCATCAACCTCATATCCTAATTCAATGAAGAAGTCAAGAAGATCCAGGTCAGGTAGTATAGGAGCAAATTCGTTGTTAGTTTGGGGCAGGAGAAGGGCTGTTCGAAGAACGTCGTGATCTACAGTGTAGTCTTGGCGATCCAATGTAACAGTGAAAGACTCATCATCCAAGTTAGCCTTAGCAGTAAGCCAAAATTGATGAAGGTAGAACAGAGGAACTGAAGTAGAACAGATAAGCAGATGTTTGCATGGATGTGCAAGTAGAATATCTTTCACAATCATGCACGAGTTCTCTGTAATTTTCAATTTGTCGAAATCAACTCGGGGATTGTTGTTGCCAATCGTGACATTGTAGTTTTCGGGAGTGATGTCATCCATGGTGAGCAGTGGAAGACTTTGTTTAGTGACGTTCTCATTGTGTTCAGCCATGTTAATCTGAAAAGCATCACCATAAACCAAACATTCAAATTTGTTACGTGTTAGCACAGTTTTGAGTTTGGTTATAGATATCTACTTAAGACAGTTAAGCACGAATGTTTCATAATGTTATGTGTGAAGTGTCATATAATGCATACTTGAAGAATCATTGATCATTAAGAGTCACAAAATCAATTATACAATGCAATGTCTCATAAATAAGCACAATTGATATACACAATACATTGTTACACCACATTACACAACAACAATGAGTCACAACAAAGTTACATGTATTCAAAATGACAAGGCCAAAAATGAGATTTCGAAAAAATATCAAACACATTTATCGCAAATCTGTATTGAGTAAAGATTTTGAAAAAATGTTACTAAGAGTTTTATCGTGAAAGTAAATTTATCGAGAAAATCCTTATATGTAAATTTATCGAGATCTTTCCTTAATCCAAGATTTGCGAAAGTTTTCAAGTTTTCGAAAAAACATCAATTTTCGATAAATCTTTTCGCAAACCTAGTGATTTCGAGATGTATTGTTCAAAGAGTAATTTCGAAAAAAAATAATAATTTCAAAAAAACTGAGGTTGAACAACATTATCGAAATCATGAGTTTCTCGATAAGTTTATCATAGATTGCGAAAAAACTTGAGTTTCTCGAAAAAATTCTTATACAAGAATCATTCGAATTTGACGTCAAACGTACGTTTGTTTTGCGAATTACTTATTCCAATGATTCAGGCCTGTCACAAAGATTGATAAACACCACTTAGACATAACCAATATGCTTCTTAACTAAGATCTCGATAATTATTAAGAACAAGTTCTCGATAACATAACAAATTTGAGTCTAATGAGTATCAATGGTTCTAGCATATCACAAACATATGTAGCAAGCACATTATGATTGCATTCAACACCTTTGGACTAAGATAGATGAAGATAAACTAAGAACGAGGCATACATGTATATCGAGAACTAAGCATCAATGGTGTAGATCAACAAAGATATATCTAACATGTATACAAGTGATCACAGAAGCATATCCCACCAATGAAACACAACAAACAAACACAGTATCAAGAAATCTCAAATCGACCCAAAACCAAGATTTCTAAATCGAAGTAAAATTGAAGGAATGCGTGGAAAAATGATGAGGATATGTTAGAAACAAGCTTTATAACAAAACCCTATCAAGAATCACACACCTAAACATGATTATAGCAGTTTTCGAAATCTCAAACCCTAGTTCTCGAATTCAATAAATCATGAGATCGAGCCGTTGGATTTACAATTAAACAAGATCCTATGTTTGTAATACCCTAGAGATTACTTAGGAACTTACAGATTGATGATCACAATGGTGGATTTCTTGATTGAATTTGGACCGTATGTTTAGAAAAGGGTTTTAGGGGTTTTGAATTATGTGAGGTTTGTGAAAAAACGGTTTGTTTGTTTTGTTATTATTTGAAACTTTGAGTTTAGTCACTTTTGGTCCCTTAACTTTTAGATATATTTACTTGAGTCCTAAAGTTAAATGGCAAACATGCGTAACATCACGATATACTACCGTTAACCTAACTTATGAAGTCCTTACTACGGGATGAGACAAAGGGATGTTTAAAGAACGTCCACACACTTCGAAGTACCGTAAAATACGAAAAATATGCAAGTATACCAATTAAAATTCGTAAAAATTTAAGCGTGACTCCCCCTCAACACTTGTAAAATTATAGCAAAGTGTTGAATTGAAGCGATATACTTGCATTTTTTTTTTAAGTGGAAAAAAATGAAAAATCTTTTTGTGTTTTGATTTGTTTATATTAAAAAAAAACATTATACAAAGATAGTTTTGATGTTTGACGATCAATTGTGTTTTAAAAACTTTTCCAGATCTTCTGGAGTCAAACATCGCATACCAATTTGGTGAACTAGACTAGCAAACCTTGATGGTGCTTAAGATTTGGTAAGTAAGTCCGCCAATTGGTACTCAGTTCCAACAAAATAAAGTTCAACGGTACCCTTTTCCACATGCTCTTTGATGAAGTGATATCGGAGATCGATGTGTTTGGATTTGCAATGATGCACTGTGTTGCAGGAGATAGCAATTGCACTCTTTGAATCACAGTAGATAGGAATCTTGTTGAATAGGTAGCCATAATCCTTAAGTTGTGATCTCATCCAAATGACTTGAGCACAACAAGCAGACATGGCTACGTATTCAGATTCTGTAGACGACAGTGATGTGCAGTCCTGCTTCTTAGATTGCCATGACACAAGTTTGTCTCCGAGAAGTTGTAATCCACCAGATGTACTTTTGCGTGTGTCTAAACATCCTGCATGATCAGCATCTGAAAAAGCAATTAGTTCAAAACCAGAATCCTTCGGATACCAGATTCCCAAGTTAATGGTTCCCTTTATGTATCGAAGGATTCTTTTGACCTCACTGAGGTGTTTTTCAGTTGGTTTAGACTGATAGCGAGAGCACATGTAGACAGCAAATACTATATCAGGTCTACTAGCTGTGAGATACATGAGGGACCCAATCATACTTCGGTATTTAGTAGGGTCAACTGGAATCCCATGTAAATCAGCATCTAGTTTTGTGGTATAGCCCATTGGTGTATTATAAGTATCACAAGACATCATTCCATGTTTCTTTAAAATTTCAAGAGCATATTTGGACTGATTTATAAAAATTCCACGGGGTGATTGATGAACTTGTAGTCCTAGAAAGAACGAAAGTTCACCCATCATGGACATTTCAAAATTATCTTTCATTAATTTTGCAAAATCATTAGAGTAATTTCGTTTTGTTGAGGCAAAAATAATGTCATCGACATATATTTGAACAACAAGTAAGTCCTCCCCGTAGGTTTTTGTAAATAATGTTGGATCCACCGATCCTTTAGAAAATTTATTGGCAGCAAGAAAGTGGACAATTTGTCATACCATGCCCGGGGGGCTTGCTTAAGTCCGTAGAGTGCTTTTTTGAGTCGGTAAACGTGATTAGGATGCTCAGGATCAACGAAGCCTTCAGGTTAGCTAACATAAACTTCTTCACGGAGTTCTCCATTAAGAAATGCTGTTTTCACATCCATTTGGTAAACCACCATATTCCTGTGTGCAGCATAAGCCAAAAAAATCTGAACAGCTTCATGTCTAGCCACTGGAGCAAAGGATTCTGCAAAATCAAGTCCTTCCAGTTGAGAGTATCCTTTCACTACCAGACGTGATTTGTTGCGTATGACAGTCCCTTCTGCATCAAGCTTATTCTTCCAGATCCATTTTAACCCGATGACAAAGACTCCGTCAGGTCTTTCAACTAATTCCCATACTTCTAATCGTATGAACTGTTGAAATTCCTCTTGCACAGATTCAATCCAGTTGTCATAAGTCATTGCTTCTTTGATGTTCTTTGGTTCTTCGTGACAAATTGTGAGTGCATATATACAAGTTTCTCCATCAGTGTGAAGTCGTTGTCTTGTCATTACAGGTGCATCTGGATGGCCAATAATATGAACTAGTGGATGGTCTCGAGTCCATTTGTATGTTGAAGGGTGTAGTTGATAAGTATCTCGCATGTTAGCAGGATCCAAATTGCGTGTTGACGACTCAGCTATATCAGGAACTGTAGTAGCCGGTGCAAACGGATTAAAGAACGCATCAGGATCATGCTCTGCGGGTTGTGGAACTGATTGTTGTGTTGGATCTTCAGCTGGATTGCGGGAGTTAGAGCCAGTTTGTTCTGCTATAGATGGTGATACAATTGGAGGACCGTCTCTCTCAACACTTGTAGTTGTTTGTTGAGGTGAGTCTGGTACTGGAATGTTATCAGGTTGAGCAGCGGAATTAGGTGAGACCTCAGTAGGACGGTATTCAATTGTGTCATCAAATAGTGGAGCAAACAAGGTTTCTAATTCTTTGCGGTTAAGCGGCAATGGTTCAGCCGAAGAATCCGGAGAGTTAAGACGGTTGAATTCGGGTCCTAAGCTGTGTTGCTCAGAAGCCATCTGTGTGAGTTCATCAAAATTAGCGTGAATGGTTTCTTGAATTTCTCTTGTACGACGATTCCATATTCGAAAACCTTTGGAATTTTCACAATATCCAACGAACACTCCGATGTCAGCCTTTGCTTTAAGTTCACCTAAATCATCACGATCATTCTTCGGATAACAAAGTGCTCCAAATACATGAAAGTAATCGATGTTCGGTTTTCTTTTGTGAACAATTTGATAAGGTGTTTTGCGATGACGTTTTGTGTTCATGCAACGGTTTTGGGTATAACATGCGGTTGAAACAGCTTCTGCCCACAAGTAATCTGGTAATTGAGCATTAATCAACATAGTTCTAGCAGCTTCCACTAACGTCCTGTTGCGTCTTTCAACAACTCCATTCTGTTCTGGGCTTCTAGGAATAGAGGTTTGATGTTCAATTCCCACTTTCTCATAATAAGACCTAAGGGTCTGATTCTTGAATTCAGTTCCATTGTCAGTTCTGACTATTCGTACCATGTTGCGTAACTGAACTTGAATTTTAGTGAGAAAGGTGATGATCATTGAAGGAGCCTGATCTTTACTTCGTAAGAAATAAACCCAAGTCCATCTGGAGAAGTCATCTACAATTACTAGTATGTAGCGTTTACCGTTGATACTTTGAACACGCATCGGTCCACATAAATCCATATGAAGCAATTGTAAAACATGATTCGTACTTTGCTCAGGTTTTGATGGAAAATGAGCACGAGTACTTTTTCCTTGTTCACAGGCTGGACATAAGTGATCTTTGGTAAAACGGAATCTTGGAAATCCATCAACAAGTTTATAACGAGCAAGGTCAGTCATGATTTTGAAATTCAAGTGCAAAAGACGTTTGTGCCATAACCAAGATTTAGTTGATTCTGCTTTGGAGAGAAGACATATCGGAGATGTTGCAATCATATCTGACATTGATATTGTATAAAGATTGGAGCCACGTGAGCCAGACATAAGATCGTTTCCTTGTAAGTCACGAACAAAGCAAGTTTTCTCACGAAATGCAACTTCTAGATCCCCATCACAGAATTGACCAACAGAGAAAAGGTTGTCTCCAAGGCCTTCCACATAATAAACACGGCTGATTTCAATGTTCCCACTTACATAGTCACCATATCCCATGATTAGAGCGTAATGATCATTCCCGAATCTGACAGTACCAATGAACTTTGAGACAAAGTTTTTCAACAGTTTGAGATTGCCTGTCATATGTCGGGTGCATCCGCTATCAACAATCCAGAGAACGATCTGTACCACCTGCATCACAAGAAGAAGACACAGATGGAACAGAAGTAAGGGTGGAACCCAAAGACAGTGCGGGTTCCTGTTGGTTAGAAACACATTTATTCAACAATTTAGGAATCCATTTAAAGTCTGGTTTGTGTTGTAACCAACAGTGCCAATTCCAACTAGTTTTTGCTTTCTTAATGTTAAATGCACTAGTAGTTGGCTCATTCCTAGATTTGTTCTCGGCACCTATGGGGGTAACTTCAACTTCATTAGAAACCGTAGTAGACGGCTTTCCTAAATTAGACATGGAGGCAATTGTGGGCCTAGAAGGAATGCGTGTCCTACGTTTCTTATGACGATAAAGTAGAGAATTAGCGATACATTTTGTATGATCACCAGATGAAACACTTTTACGACAAAACACACAGGATGCATTAATATTGAAAACATTCAAAGGTTCATCATTCGTTACATTTAGATTTTGATTACAATTTGCCAGATTAGAATCTAAATCTGATGCAACATGAGTCTTATTCAAGGTCCTAAGTTGTTCTTCTACTTCTTGGGCTGCTAGTTGTCCTTTCTTACGTTGCAAGATCCTATTCTTCTTTTTACTTTTTTGCATCAGTTTTGTCTACGTGATACATTCCTGGTGCTATTACCGTGGTGTCAATAAACTTTCCTTTTTGGAGTATCTTAATTTTCTCTTTCAAATCAATGATGATGTGATTCTTATCCTGAATATTTGACTCAATTATGCCATTGCAATATTTAATGTCAATGTGTTTTGTAGAAATGCGTCATTTTCAATTTTTAAATCCGCAATTTCTTGCTCGTATTTGAGACACAAACTTTTGAAAGACTCATTGTTTTTGCAATGCTGACAAGAGGTTGAAAGATTTTGTTTTTGAAGTTCCAATTCTCGTTCAATACTTTGAGCTTGACACCATTCAATCCTCTGTTTAAGTAGACAAATTTCTTTTGAAAATTGTTTTGTCACATCATCATTTGAACTTCTCAACTTATCATTTTCCTGTTTAAGTGTCTCAATTTCCGCTTTCAACAAGTTATTATCAACACAAAGATCATCCTTAAGCATAGAAGTACCAGATTTATAGAGATCATTCATGATAACAGACAAAATATCAGCAGCGAGAACTTGTTCCAAGAGTCGATCAGCATCGTTTTGTAAAACTCGATTTCTTTGCTTTTGAGCCAAAATTTCATTTTCAGTTGAGTTGAAAACGTTTATCATGTTTGTAACCTCGTTTTGAAGTTCCTGATCCCAACGTGTAGCACAGAGACGGAGGTGTTGGACAATTGGCAGCATTTGTTTTTGAAAAATATCTCTTTTTTCTCGCTCGTAAGCGGATTGAAAAGTTTCAACTTTTATTTCAGAATTGCGTGCAATTGTTTCCTCCAAAATTTCAATGTCTTCCATAAAAGTTTTGAAATAATTTAAGACACGACAACTTTTTGGTAAAGGTGTAAGTTCACCGGATGATGGTAAAGGACCATTTATTTGTGCTACAGTTTGGACAGGGATCGCATTAGAAGATGAAACATATGACTCTTCAACAAACCATGATTTCTCAGGTACGTCCTTTTGAGTAACAAAAGATTTAGAAAGAGGTGGAGCTTTGGAATAGTCATATGGTGTCCAATATTGAACATAACTCATTTTAGATCGACTCTCGTCTTCAAGTTCTTCTTCTTCCTCAGTATCAAAAACAACAGCACGCACAATTGTATTATCAAACATGTGGTCCATACTGTAAATCTTAGGATTTTCTTTGAATGCATTGTGAAGAAACATTGATTTAAAATCGCAAAGTGCAAATCCTTTATCGGGTCTCGGTTTTAAAGCAAATTTTTGAATTGTTGTGACAGAGTTCCCGTGTTTGTAAACAATGTGACGAAATTCTTTGAGTTGTTTTTCAAGATCAACAATATCACCGAGTAAGTCATCGATATACTTCCTTTTTCGTTTTTTATGTTCACAAAACTCCTTATTGCAATTTGACAATTCTGTTTCTGTTTTTGAAAGAACTATTTGAAGACGTTCAACTTGAATTTTCAATTCACACTTTTGACTTTCGAGTTTTGAAATCAACTTTCCATTTGACTCAATTAAATCTTGTATTTTGCGTTGAAGATCTTGTTCTTTATTGTAAGAATCTTGAAAAGCTTTTTCAAAACTTTTTGCATTTTTAATCTTTTCTTCCTGATTTGAAAGTTGAATTTTATAACATTCAATATCTCTTGCAAGTGACGCATTTTGTTCTTTTAAAACTTTATTTTTCTCGTTGCATTTTATTATTTGCAATTGTTGAGCATCCAGTTGTTTAGATAACAATATGAGGTCAGGGTCTGGATCAAATGATGGTTCATGTTGTTCTAAATGATCATTTTTATCATTCTCAATAGGATCATCAAATGAAACAACTGTGTCATCATCAAATATGACAACTGTGCTTATTTGTTCATCTGTTTGAGAGGATGAAAATGATTTAGATGGAACAACTTGCGCCATATCTGATTCAGAAGCAGAGGGTGATGCTATTTCATGTATTAAGCATGCTTTGTGGTCATGTACCTGAGACAAGCCGTCAGTGTCATACACTGGACCTGAATCATTAAGCTGAAGTTCCTGCATGTTGGCCATAAGCATCACAGCTGCATTAGCTTCCAGATCTTCCATGTCATCATCATTGTGCACATTTGCCATGAAGTTGTTGTCTTGTTCAGGGAAATGTCCATCTTTTTCATCTTGAAGAGCCATGAGTAATGCTTGCTTGTGAAACTAACTACCCCGAGTTCTCGGTTTGGGACATGCTGTCGCTATATGACCTTGTTCATTACAGTTATAGCACCACACTGCATTCCCTGAGTTGGAGTTCTTAGTAGCAACTGGTTCAGACCTTTGATGAGAAGACCCTGAGTTGTTCATGAACCCTGCATTGTTACTAAACCTCTGACCATTCCCATAATTTCCTGAAGAGCTTCCTGAACCAGATCGACCATAGCTACGATTTTGAATTTCCACTCTTCCATCATTGACAACAGCTTGATTCCTTGTGTTAGAAGATGAACGTTGACGGTTGTTTGTTTTGTTTGAGAATTTGCTAAAAGCACGAGCAATAAGAGCAAGTCCCTGATTCAACGTGTTAAAGTCATCATCGTCATCGTCATTGGAATTTGAGTAGTACATAGCATCATTGTTGTTTAAGGGAACCAGTTGAGTAGAGGCATTCTGTGGAGATGAATCATAAGGGACCATTTGGTTCGAGGTAGAAGATTGTGGATAACTGAAGTAGTTCTGCTCTTGAACATATGCATGATTTGACATTGGTGGTGGAGCATAGGGAGACTGAGCTACGAGAGCCAAAGAATTTGGTGTAGAAGTTGGTGTGTATTCTCCACGTAGAGCTCGATCTTTTTCCACTTCAGGTTCATGGTGTTTCAGAAAGTCATACAACAAACCATATGGAGCATCATGAAGATTCTTTGTTTGACGGACAAATGTCACATATTTATGCCAATCAGGGCCAAGACTACCAACAAATTTGGAGTTCACAGTGATCCTTGGTACTGTGATTTTGTGACGTTCCAGATCATTGACCACATTTGTGAAACGATGATAGTAGGATTCAAGTGACTCTCCTGGTTCAATTGTGATGTCAGTGTATTCCATGTAGAGTTTGGATTCCATATCATCTTTGTTCAATTGAGTGCCTTCCATAAGGAGATGAACATGTTCCCACATAGCTTTGGCTGTTTTCTGAGCATCGACACTTCGATAAATTGGATTTGGTATTCCTTGAAGTATATAAGCCATTGCATACTCATCAGCTTCACGATGTAATTTCTGTTCTTCTGTGAGTAGAGATTCTGGAAGAGGTCGATCACCAGGAGGACGTGGAGGATCAGCATGTGGATCACCAGCTTCAAATCTTGTTGGCCACTCAAATGGTCCTTCAAGTATCACTTGCTTCAAGAATTTCCCATGAGGTTTCTTTAATTCAAGAAATCGTAAGAATCGACTTGACCATTGAACATAGTTCCCAGGTGTTAGCATTGGAGGTGTTTAAGTGATCCTGCCTCATGTCGGGATTGTTGAGTTGTAATAACTTCACACATTCTGTCAAACCAGTGAGGTTGTTTGGAGGAAAACTGAGTGTTTTGTTGTGGCACTTGATATGGTTGTTGTTGAGGAATGATCTGATGTTGTTGCATCATTAGGTAATGATGTAGTGGATTATACGTTTGTTTTTGAGAAGGTTGTAGATACAGTGGTTGCTGATGGTATTGTTGTTGCTGATACTGCTGATATTGATGTTGCTGAGTATGAGGGAAGTAGTGATTAGGTGGTTGAGACATCTTAGAACACTTGTGTAATAATGGATCTTGTAGAAAGTGTAGAATTAACCAAGTATCGAAAAACTTTTGCCCAACTTCAGATTGCGAAATTTGACTTGAACTGTGATTGCGAAAAACAGTGATTTCGAAAAAAAAATCAATGATTGTGAAACTTCTGATAGGGATTGCGATAATAACAGGTTCTCGAAATTAAGGGATTTCGAAAATTGTCAGGTTTTCGAAATTAAATGATTTCGATACTTTTCAGAAAGTTTTCGCAAAACTAAGAGGTTTTTGAAACTTTAGAAATTTTCGAGAATCAGTGATCGCGAAACTTATACAAGTTTGTGAAAGGTGTGTAATTTCGAAAAAAACTGATGTTTTCGAAAAACACAAAGTCAACAACCCAGTTTTCGAAATTGTACAATTTCGAAAACGTTACCAAAAGTCGAAGTATTTTACTTTCTTATACAAGAAAGAAAAATACTGATTCCACAATTACGAAGTCGACGTAGAGCACATTGAGTAGATCTCGAAATAGGGACAATTAAGGTTCTTGATAATATGGCGAATAGTGTTTTCAAAGAAAGCAAATCTAAAACGCATTTTTTTCTTAAAGATTCTTGTACTTTTAGGTATAAAATGAAGATTTCTTGAAGAAAGTTGAAAACTTGATAATTTTTATAAAAAACACCAATGTTTTCGAAAACAAGTACAAGAAACCCAATTCGAATTTTGTGATAAAAGTTTTGAACTTTTTGATTGTTTTGATTTGTAGAACAAGTTTGTAAGCAAATATGTGCTAAAAACCAAGGAACAAGCAAGAAAGTGCAAAAATTTAACAAAAATTCGATTGAAAATAGAGAAAAAAAACGTTTAAGAGTAAAACTTCAATGAAAAAACTATAACTACACCTTCTTCCGGCGAATGATACCACTTGTTAGGTCACCATTTAGTAAACACAAGCATAATAATGATAGAAATGAGATGAGAAAAAGAGATTGGGTGATTATATGATAAAGAGAAATATAAGTGCAAGAGTTTCCTTAAGAAATCAAAATAACCAACCAAATATTACATGATACTAAGGCTTCTATTTATAGGGAAGGAGCTAGGGCAACACTCCCTCTCCTTCCACTATCCAAATCGTGTGGGCTTTAAAGCCCATGGACCTTTTGTCTAAAGCCTAGTAAACTTGTAACTTAAACAATATTGTAAGTAAATAATAACTTAAGCAACCTATTATTACAAATGACCGAGACTTCATAAAATAGTGAAAACTATGATCCCAACAATCCAAGTTGAGAGAGTGGGGTAGGCAATTTGCATAGGGCGATGATGGAGGTTGCCCTTTGTTGCGTTGTGCAAGATGCATAGCAAGGAGATCACTAAGATCATGGATTTGGTTTATTTCATCACGAAATTTTTGCTTTTCCGTGTCAATGTGGAGAGAATCATTGTGTTGATATGGATGAATTGGGTTTGTGTAGTTGGAATTATAGTTTGATGGTTGATCAAACTTGTATGGATCATTATAAGTGGGTAGAGGTTGAGATGTGTAGTTTGGCATGAAAGAAGATGTTTGGCCAATGTTGTATGGTTTGTAAAGAGGATCAAATGAATGTCCTTGTGGGTTTGGTGTAAAGTTTGGGAAGTAAGTAGTTGGAGGTGTTGAATGATTTCCAACTTCATTGGTTATGATGGATTTGTTTCGAGGGCTTTTTCTTCGCCAAACAGGTTTTTTCGTCATCCTTGCTAGCCTTGAGGCTTTTGGTTTTGGTTTGTTTGGAGAGGTCATGATGGGATAAATGGATAGTTTTGAAGATTGGGGATATTTATAGTGTAAGATTTGTGTGTTTATGGATGGATAAAGTTTGTTTGGGAGATTAGGACAAAATATGTTGGTGAAAATTGGGAAATGTAGGTTGAAATGGGCAAAAAAGCAGAAAAGATTCTGTAAACCCGACCATCAGATGAGCGGTCCCCTTAATTAGGGGGCAGTCCCCTTAATTATTAAGGGGGCCGCCTTACATAATTAAGGGGGCCGCCCATCTGGTGATTTCCAGATTGCCAGAATTGGGTTTTTGGCAGAAAATTTGCAGAAAGGTTGTGTTTTTGGATTTGGATTCAAGCAAGTTCAATTCCTTGAGGCAATATAGCATCTAATCTAATCATGATATAGCATGCATGCAAAAACACTTAAGTAAAAAGAGCAAACAAGCAATTAATAATAAGCTAGAGGAGACAAGCAAAGGCAAGGGCACTCAATCTTCCTAGGGCAACTATCTTAGATCAAAGGCAAAGGTAGCTAGTGAGTCAAAAACTAGTGATGAAACAAGATGACAACATAATGAGTGATTTTGTCCTAGTGTGTGCCTATATTTAACAAATGTGGAGTTGTGATTGTTTCGACTCCTAAATGCAAAGAAAAATAAGTTTCCTAAGAAGCAATCCAAAATCTCCTTGATTCGATTTTTGCTCGATTCATGAATGTCAATGATATATATTAGATTATATACGTTGACAATTTATGTGAGAGTTTATGCATGATTTAGGAAAAAAAATTTAGCATTTGTCAACAATGCAAGGAAAATGATGTTCATGTAATTCCTAGATGTGAGAATAGTTTTAAGAAACTTTGATTGGGTTTTACAAGAGAGTATATGCAATGAAAATGAGGTTTCCCAATCTTTAATTTTGTGTGAAATAGATTCCTAGACTCAGAAATGGAGAAGTGGAAGCAAAGTAATTTTTTTGCAAGAGAAAAAGTTCGTCTAAATGCAATAGAATTTAGTCAACTTGTTCCATCATTCCTAATCCTAAACGCAAGTGATTGAATAATTCACGCTTAAGGGGATTAGTGAATATATCCGCAATGTTATCTTCCGATGCAACCTTTTCTTTGGATATGTTTCCTTTTTGTACATTATCCCTAAGGAAGTGGTGGCGTATTTTTATGTGTTTAGTCCTAGAGTGTTGCACCAGATTTTTACTTAAATCTATCGCACCTTTGTTATCGCACATAATGGGAACATTTTCTAACCTAATGCCATAGTCTATGAGAGCTTGTTTCATCCATAGTGCTTGTTGACATGCCTTTCCAGCGCTTACATATTCGGCTTCGGTGGTAGAAATAGCAAGAGCGGTTTGCTTCTTCGAAAACCAAGATGTTAGACAATATCCCATAAACGTGCAAATATCGCTAGTGCTTTTTCTATCTACGTAGTCTCCCGCATGATCCAAATCCGCATAGACGATGGTTTCTATGCCGGATCCCTTAGGATACCATAATCCTAAGTGTATAGTGCCTTTAATGTATTGGAAGATACGTTTAACTGCTTCTAGTTGAGAGGTTTTGGGATCCTCTTGAAAACGGGCACAAAGGCAGACACTAAACATGATATCGGGTCTACTTGCCGTCAAGTATAGTAAACTACCTATCATTCCTCTATACTTGGTGTTATCTACGGACTCACCTTCATCATCCTTTGTGAGTTTCACTTCCATAGACATGGGAGTTTTCATGGGTTTTGAGTCTTCTATGCCAAATTTCTTAAGCATTTCCTTAATGTACTTAGATTGGTTAAAGAATATTCCATCTTCTAATTATTTTATTTGTAATCCTAGGAAGAAGTTTAGTTCACCCATCATACTCATCTCAAACTCATCATGCATGATTTTGGCAAATTCATCACACATGTCTTGACAAGTCGATCAAAATATAATGTCATCAACATATATTTGAACAATGATGGGATTTGGGTCTTTCTTTTTAGTGAAAAGAGTGTTATCTACCATTCCCATGGAATAATCATGTTTAATAAGGAAAGCTTTTAATCGATCATACCAAGCTTTGGGAGCTTGTTTGAGTCCATAAAAAGCTTTCTTTAACTTATAAACATAATCAGGTTTTGCGAAGTCAATGAATCCTGGAGGTTGTTCCACATAAACCTCCTCATTGATAAAACCGTTAAGGAATGCACTTTTCACGTCCATTTGGAATAACTTAAAATCTAGGGCGCATGCATAGGCAAGTAATATCCTAATAGATTCTAGTCTAGCTACGGGGGCATAAGTTTCGTCATAATCAATTCCTTCTTGTTGATTATAACATTGGGCAACTAACCTAGCTTTATTCCTAGTTACTATTCCATTTTCATCTAACTTATTCCTATATACCTATTTAGTTCCTATGATGGTCATATTCATTGGATTTGGGACTAATTCCCAAACATCATTTGCCTTAAATTGATTTAATTATTCTTGCATAGCTATAACCCAACTTTCATCTTTTAAAGCCTTATTAATATTCTTATGTTCTATTGCTGAGAGGAAACAAAAGAAGTTATTTTTATCTTGGGCTTGTGACCTAAGGGTTCTTTGGTTAAGATGTCCTATTATATTATCTAATGGATGTGATCTAGATTATTTAATATTTACAATTTCGTTATTTCCTAAGTCAATGTCTTCATTATCATTTCCTATGGTTTTGTTTTACTAACCTCAATAGCTTCATCTTCGACTAACTCATCATCTTCTAAAGGTAATGTTTTAGGAGGTGGTGGTGTTTCATCAAATGTTACATTTAGTTATTCTTCTACTTTCATAGAGTGTTTGTTAAGTATTATATATGCTTTACTATTTTGTGAGTACCCTAAAAATATTCCTTCATATGATTTTGGATCAAACTTAGTGAGGTAATCCTTAGTGTTTAGAATATAACATTTACTTTCAAATACCCTAAAGTAGCTCAAGTTTAGTTTTCTACCTCTTAGTAACTCATAAGGAGTTTTTCCTAGAATTTTCCTAATTGATACCCTATTAATAATATATGTTGATGTATCTATAGCTTGGCACCAAAATTTTTGTGGGATGGATTGTTCATTTAACATTGTTCTACTCATTTCTTGTAGTGACCAATTTTTTCTTTCTACTACGCCATTTGATTGAGGAATACGAGGAGCGGAGAAATTGTGAGATATTCCATTTAAATCACAATATTTTCCGAATTGTACTTCGTTGTCAAATTCCCTACCATGGTCCGTCCTAATGGCTACTATTGTGCATCCTAATTTATTTTGAATCATTTTACTAAATATTTCGAATTTTTCAAAGGCTTGAGTCTTGTCACTTAAAAACCTAGTCCACGTGTATCGTGAATAGTCATCTACTATTACTAAGGTATACTTTTTTCCTCCATAGCTCCGCACAGCGGATGGACCCAAAAGATCCATATGTAATAATTCTAGGCACCTAGTAGTGGATACTATATTCTTAGCTTTGTGACTAGCATGAACTTGTTTTCCAATTTTACATGCATCACATAAATGCTTGTCATATTTTAGGTTAGGCAAGTTTCTAACTAGTTCTTTAGAGGCCAAAGATTGTATTTGTTGCATGTTTGCATGTCCTAATCTCCTATGCCACAATGTGGAGTTTTCGTCTAGGGTCGTTGGGCATATCCTATCCTCAGGTTTATTTCCTAGTTTCATAACATATATGCCTCCTTTCCTAATTCCTCTACCTATAATCTTTCCATTCTTAACTATTTCGCTATCCTCTTCAGTAAAGGTAACTCTACATTTATTATCGCATATTTGGCCTATACTAAGCAAGTTATATGTTAAATTATCTACATGCTCAACATTTTCAATAGTAAGTGAGTCTTGAGAAATCGTACCTTTGCCAATGATTTTTCCACGCAAGTCACTACCGAAAATAACGTTACCTCCATTGTATGCCTTATATGTAGAAAATAGCTTGCGGTTCCCCGTCATGTGCCTCGAACATCCGTTATCCTTGATCCATTCGTCAGGCACCAAGTCAATTCCTAAACATATTTCGTCGGTTGCTTTTGACACAAAACATTTTTCGTCTCTTGGTTTTTCCACTTCTTCTTTGTCACTATCACTCCATGTTCCACTAACAAAGGCGCCTTGATTTTCATAACCCAACGGCTTTAGACATTCACCAATGAGATGATTTGGACTTCCACATCTAAAGCACTTTCTTTTCCCGTAGTTATCACTTCTATTTCTTTGGAACGGTTTTCTTTCGTCTCGTGGTGATCTAGTGAATCTTCCTCGTCTCTTGAAGAATTTCTTAAATTCTCTTACGGCCATTGCATATTCTTCGTCTTCACTCTCGTCACTTGAGTCATCATCGTCACTAGGTTCCTTTCTGGCTTTTAGAGTAATGGATTTGGTTTGTTCTTTCTTGACTTTGATCGTTTCCGAATCTCTTCTTATAATTTCTTCATGGACCTTCAAGTTGCCAATAAGTTCATCAAGTGATAACGTTATCAAATTCTTTGATTCTTCAATTGCCTTGACCTTAGCTTGCAATTTTGGATGCAATGCCCTAAGAAATTTCCTAACATAATTTTTACTTGAAAATGTCTCATCAAGTGCTTTTAAACTTGTGATAATAGTGTTAAATATAGCAAAAGCATTATCAATTGATTCCTCTTTCGAAATCGTAAATTGTTCGTATTGTTGTACAAGAAGATCTATTTTATTATCTTTGACTTGACTATTACCTTGGTTAGTAATAAGTAGTGATTCCAAAATTTCTTTGGCGGTTTTACACATAAAAATTCTTTCATATTCTTTACGTGGTAACACATTATAAATTACCATTTTAGCTTCATTATTTTTAGCTAGTTTCTTTTTCAAATCATCATTTTGTTTTTCAAAATGTACAATTTCATCCTTTTTAGTTTCCGGATTTTGTTGAGTGGGAGGAAAATCACCAAAGGTAATAACATGCCAAAGATCAAGATCTTTTGATTTCACATATGTTTCGAACCTATTTTTCCAATATAAAAATCCATCACTTTCAAATAGTGGTGGTCTTTGCATAGATTGCCCTTCTAAATATTTTTCAGATTCCATAGATCGTTACAAGTTTTAAAATACAATATATTTTAAAAATCTTGCTAGACGTGGCTCCTGATACCAATTGTGGAAAACTAGAAGGGGGGTTGAATAGTTTTACGTCTTTTTAATTTGTTACAAAAGATTGTTTGAGTGTTTTCTTTATTTTCAAAAATTTAGATTCGATAATATGTGATTTCAAGTCTTGCACAATATGAACAACAATAAATATGTACGATATAGCAATAATAATGTAAGTAAAGAAATGAATGAGAGATGGAAAGATCGAACCGCGAGACAAGAGATTTATAGTGGTTCGGTTACAAGGACACGTTCCTTGCCCTACTCCACTCCCTGAGCACCTAACTCGAGAGTTTTCTTCACTATGTCAAAAAGCTCCCTTATGGCGGAGAAAACCTTACACACCAATGTACACACCACAACTTCGTCACAACTTAATCACAACTTCTACACAACCTCTTCACACCAATCTACTTCACAACTTTATACTTCACACCTATCTACTTCACACCAATCTTCTTCACAACTTTCTACTTCACACCTATCTACTTCACACCAATCTTCTTCACTACAATCTACTTCCTAACTCTTCTCCTTTACAACAAACTACTAACCAATCACACTATCTATAAACTTAACTAAACTATCTACTATCAAATACTCACAACTAATTACACAAAGAGATAGATACTATTGATGATGCTCTAACAACTTGGATGTGGAGGTCACAACAAGTTGTAATACTTCTTGTTTATGAGGATAGAAGTATTCTTCTCTTGCACTTGAGAGGATGATGTTTGGATCACTTTGAAACAAAAATTTATGTATGTATGATCAAAGGATTAAGAGAATAGAAATGAAGATCTAGAACAGAAAGTTTAGGAGTGCAAAAGGTAAGCAAAATCTGTGGAATGAACTAGTATTTATACGGAGCAAAAATACTGTTCTGGAGCGTGGTCGGTCCCCTTAATTAGGGGTGGTCCCCTTAATGATTAAGGGGGCCGCCTAGTATAATTAAGGGGGCCGCCCTCCTGAACGTTGGAGTTTTTTGACCTTTTGTGGGGAAGGTTTTCTGGATAGAATTTACCATTTTTGGTTAGAAATTTGAAATCATATATTTATAATGATTTAAACATATTCTTTTAATTCCAAAAATGTTTTATGAAAGATATTAAGTGTTTATGACATTTTATAAAAGTTCTAGTGATTTAGAAAAATTTTCCTTTGATCATAGATTACAATAAACACTTTGTTTATTCATACCTTAAGTGATTTGGATGTAAAGAGAATATTAATCACTAAATACTTGTTTACATCATAAATTTTAGATCAATGGGTTTACGTTTTGTAATTATCAAAACATAGAGATATTGATAATATGTTAATAATGTTTTTAGGCATTATTTATGTTAACAATGTTGCGAAGCAGTTACAAAGAACTTATTACACTATATAACTTTTAATATCAGTATTTGCTTTAGTAGAAAATAAACTCAAACATGAAGTAAAATTTATTTACCCAATGTGTTACTAGTTACTTGTATTTATCAAAAATAATTGTAAGGGCCACTTTGGTTGGGGGGTTTCAATTAGTTTTAGGATTAAAAAGTTAAATTAAGATTTTTGGTTACTTTTTTAAATTTGGGTTTGGAATGGTAAACTAAATATAAGAGTTTGTGTAAAAGTACGGAGTGATGTGGGTTTTAAGATAATGGTGGAGCTATAAGTTTTGTCTTATGCGTAAAAAATTGATTATATTATTTTTTAATAATTTATAAATAATATATAAATTAAATAATATTTATTAAATAATATATTTTTTCACTCTCATTTATTTTAATATTTTTTCTCTTTCTATATCAAATCCAAATCCAAATCCAAATCCTAATCTACAAATTTACATTCAAATCTAAATACTAATTTAAAATCATCTACAAACCAAATGGGCCCTAAATTGTTCTGAAAATTTAAAGTACAAAGCACTTGTGATTTTACAGCTTTGATTATGTCAGGCAATTATAAGGGACGTTGCGTAAAACCCATAAATTTTGAACATGTGAAATACCTAAAATGCCCTCTAATTTTAAACTTCTGAAAAGACGTTAAATAATGTAAGACATTACACTACGGTTATTAATCATTAATATTTGAACAAGAAGACGTTAAATGTAAGACATTACATTTTGGTTCTGTCACACGTTTTGTTCCATATCACACGTTTCTATGTATCCTAGCTAGTTGATTCTATTTATTTTTGTACAAGTGTATAAGGGCGTGTATAGTGACTACATTCGTGATTGAATTATTTTCTTGATTTACTCCCCTAAATTGGCAATTCCCTTATTTGAGAAACCTCCCACACGTTCCTTTTATTTTTTATTTTTTTTTTTATTTATTTATTTTTTTTTGTTAATACCGAACCACAATTTGACATTCACACACTTTACAAATTCACAAAACTAAACAAACCATAAAACTACAAACACCACGAACGGCGGCCATTTATTATTATTTTTTTTTCTCCATTTTCCGTTCGATCAAAAGAAAGGTGTTAAAAGGAAGGGTGTTTATAATTTATTTTGGAGGTCTCAATCGTGGGTCTTTTCTGTTCGAACGTGGCATGGTGATTCTGTTCGACTAGGGCTTGGACGTGGGTTTGTTTTTGTTCGAAGGT
Organism: Artemisia argyi; assembly: GCA_030686995.1. NCBI lineage: Eukaryota > Viridiplantae > Streptophyta > Magnoliopsida > Asterales > Asteraceae > Artemisia > Artemisia argyi. The sequence goes on from CM060707.1 coordinate 54,197,004, forward strand.
GGTTCGTATGTGTGGGTTTATTCTTAACTGTTCGAGGATGGTTGTTGCTGTTCGATGTGGTAGGTTAGGCGTGATATCGAGCCTTTGTTATTGTTGTTTTCCTTGCTTTGACACGCTACAATGGGTAACATGTCTTCGACCTTGTTTAATACCTCTTGCATCTTTTCTTATCACTCGTGTTTTATGCTTTCGATCAGCTGGCATCACATGTTTTTCAATTCGAATAGTGCACATAAGATCATGATGTCGATACACAAAAATAACGAGAACATAACTTATATTAATCGACTATACGTACGAGTGTGTGTGTAAACTTTTAGATAATTGTGGCTCGACCTAAACGTGTTTAAAGAGCCTAGCCTGATCGAATTGGTAAAAAGAGATTAAGAACCTGTGTAGGTTTCATTTATTCGTAGGGGCTTTTGCATATATATCCTTCCGAAAATGCATAATTGCATATATATCCAAAGCATGCATAAAAACTAGTGTATTATGTGCATAAAAAACTTGTACAAAGGATACATATGCAATTATTCACTTTGAGAGGGATATACATTCAATTTTGCCTTATTCGTATGGTAAAAAAAAAGGATTTCGAACATACGTAATGTTGGAGTTTCATAAATTGAGGGCTGTCATGCATGCATATATATGGTCATTTAAAACTATAATAAAACCTCTTATTTTCAACCTTAAAACCTGGTCATATGTTGTAACGTGGATGAGTGAATAAGGTCGAGTCGATTTCGGTTTGAAAACATATTAAATATATATAAGATTTATAAGCATGCATGGTTGTCGTATATTGAGGTCGAATAAGGTGTCAACTAGGGTGTTTTCGAATTGTTATTTCATGTTTGGTGTGTCGAAACATGTAGACTGGAAATGGTGTCGATGGTGAGTTTTAAGTGTGGTTCGAAAAGGTCAAAAGCAGAATGTGTAAATATTGTTTGTATAGACTGCATGTTACTATTGTATAATATATATATATATATATATATATATATATATATATATATATATATATATATATATATATGTATGTGCATGCGTGTGTGTGAATGGAGTAGTCATTAAATAATGGGATATATCAATCTTATCTTATATACTAAAAACTTAAGTTGTCTTATAAATGCAAAGTGCTCACAATAAATGTTTTATGAATTAAAAGTGAAATTTGGAGGCTTCATATGTTAATACATTGATTTAATAGTCATGCATAAGGGTAAGTACATAAGATTAGTGGTTTGAGTAATTAAAAAAATTTGTATGGTACAAGGTAGTTTAAGCAACATCAAAAGTATATCAATTACACAATATTGGGTGACTTAATTTATTATGCAAGAGGATTTGTGCACAAATTGTAGTACGGTACAAGGTAGTTTAAGCAACATGAAAAGTATATCTTCTATACTACTAAAGTTTGGAGTGCTTAATTTAATGCGCAAAAGGCATTGTGCACAAAAGTTTGTACGGTACAATATGTTTTGCATGAGGAATCGTGCATAAAAGTTTGTACAGTACAACATGTTTCAAGCCATCTCTAAACATCAAAGAATACAAACCAAAAATGTCATGAATGCATAAATTAAATACACCAATTAGTGGTTGGTCTTTTTATATTCCCGTTCATGAGTTACAAATATTTTATCAACTATATAATGTGTCAAAAATCACAAACAACAAACCACAACTTCCTCCACACCGGGTGCACAATGGGTTACAACTTATTATGGTGGTAAAGTAAGCATCATATCGTCTTACTTATTTAGCATATTGATTTATATTATTTTTTGTAAATTTCATGTGTGTAACAATGTAGGACATAAAAATGGTGCTTAGGAGGTTTGATAGTAACATTATCTTCTCTAATGGTTTAAGAGATCCTACACATCAGTGTCTTATCAATTAAGTGGAACATGCACGAACATTTTTATTTTGATCGAAAATGCAATATATTGATTAACTGTATTTAAGTTACTAATGATCAACTATATCTAGTTGTTTCTTGTAGCTCGTCAAGAAGCATTAAAGAAAGAGATCGAGAAGTCACAAAAATTGTATCAACAACAAAACATTCAAAAGGCCAATGAACAACAACGACAAAGACAACAACAACAAGAACAACAACAACAAGAAGAAGAACAACGCCACGGCCACCGGTGGGATGAATACTTAGCATTCGTATTAATAGTACGTTACAAATTAAACATGCAATATTTTACTTCATGTAATACCGCTAAATGGTCTAATACTATTGATTCGTTAGCAAGTAAGTTTATTGAAAATAATGTGACGAGCAACTAATTTTTAGTCAATAATTATTACTACACTTTGTTGGTGCAAACACACATGAAATATACATAAAACAATATAAATCAATATGCTAAATAAGTAAGACGATATGATGCTTACTTTACCACCATAATAAGTTATAGCCCAATGTGCACGCGGTGTGTAGGAAGTTGTGGTTTTGTTGTGTGTGATTTTTAACACATTATATAGTTGATAAAATATTTGTAACTCATGAACGGGAAGGTAAAAAGACTAACCACTATTAATTGAGATGTTTGAGTTGCTTGAAATCAATGTACACATACTAATTGAGATGTTTGAGTTGCTTGAAATCAATGTTGAAGACTTCATATGATAGAATCAATTCTTGGGACATTTATGATAACCCCTTTACATTTATAAGACTACTTAAGCTTTATATAATATATAAGATAAGATTTATGTAACTTATACATATTAAAATATTACATGTGAAGAGACTATTTTCAGTGTAATATCTTGAAAAAAAATCTCTTCACATACTCTTTTAATGTCAATAAACTATTTTAAATATGTGACAAGAAATGTGATACCATCACAACTTAAATATATAATGACGAAAATAAGTGCCAAAGATTACACTATAAAAACTTATATACAGCCCATGTGCAACTCAATAAAGTATTTTAAATACGTATAAAGCTTAGCAAATGTGTGACACCATACAGTTTAAATATAAAATGACGAAAATAAATGCCGAATATTACGCTATGAAAACTTCTATACAACCCATGTGCATCGCACGTATTTTAAATCTATGAAATCTTCTGTACAGCCCATGAGCATTGTTGACTATCATAAGAAATAGTTATAACTTAGCCGGATGTATTAATATTAGTTTGTACTAATAAAAAACGATAGAGTCAATACCAAAATAAATAGACAAAAAATATTACGTAAAAAATGGATGTATTAACGTCACATATCCGTGACAAGCACAAAAAGTCATAAAATAAATAATATGGACCACTTGGACTCAAGTGACCACAATCCCGTATAACTCGAAAGTTTCCTCGTTTCATTTTCCAAAAAGTATTTCATTTAATATAATTATTCAACGTTAATTATGTCGGCATTTATAATCGTTTAATCATAATAAAGTTCCCGACATTTATTACACTACTTTCATAGTATATTATATATTGTCACGTTATTATAATATTACTCGTGATCGTTTTATTATTAATATACGCACTTGTATAAATATATATACGTTTTCACGTTTATATATTTATATAAACGTTTATATTTGTTGACATAAATAATGCCTAAAAACATTATTAACATATTATCAATATCTCTATGTTTTAATTATTACAAAACATAAACCCATTGAACTAAAATTTATGACATAAACAAGTATTTAGTGATTAACATTCTCTTTACATCCAAATCACTTAAGGTATGAATAAACAAAGTGTTTATTGCAATATATGATCAAAGGGGTATTTAATTAATAATTACAAAGTTTATTTAATTATATAAACATATTATATATTTTTGAAAAACACTTTTGGTAATAAAGAAGAATGTTTTAATCATACTAAATATATGATTTCTAATTTTTAATCAAAATCAGTTAGTTTTTCACCAAATAAACTTTCCTCACTAAAAGACAGAAGTTCTGGCCGTTACAGCTGGGCGGCCCCCTTAATTATAAGGGGCGGTCCCCTTAAAATTAAGGGGACCGGCCATGAATTAAGGGGACCGGCACACTCCTGTACAGTATTTTCTATCTCTATAAATACTAGTTCATTTCACAGATTTTCCTCACCTTTTGCACTCCTAAACTTTCTGTTCTAGATCTCCATTTCCATTCTCTTAATCCTTTGATCATACATTCATAAATCTTTGTTTCAAAATGAGCCAAACATCATCCTCTCAAGTGCAAGAGAAGAATACTTCTATCCCTCAAGACAAGAAGTATTACAACTTGTTGTGATCTCCACATCCAAGTTGTTAGAGCATTATTCATTGTATCCATCTCTTTGTGTAATTAGTTGTGAATATTTGATAGAAGATAGTTTAGCTAGGTATATAAGTAGTGTGATTGGTTAGTAGTTTGTTGTGAAGAAGAAGAGTTAGGAAGTAGAAAGGTGTGAAGAAGATTGGTGTAAAGTACATAGGTGTGAAGTAGAAAGGTGTGAAGAAGAATATGTGTAAAGTAGAAAGGTGTGAAGAAGAATTGGTGTGAAGTAGATTGGTGTGAAGAAGTTGTGTAGAATTTGTGATCAAGTTGTGACGAAGTTGTGGTGTGTACATTGGTGTGTAAGGTTTTCTCCGCCATAAGGGAGCTTGTTGACATAGTGAAGAAAACTCTCGTGTTAGGTGCTCGGGGAGTGGAATAGGGCAAGGAAGGTGACCTTGTAGCCGAACCACTATAAATCTCTTGTCTCGCGGTTCGTTCTTTCCATCTCTCATTTATTTCTTTACTTACATTATTATTGCTATATCGTACATATTTATTGTTGTTCATATTGTGCAAGACTTGAAATCACATAGTATCGAATCTAAATTTTTGAAAACAAAGAAAACATTCAAACAATCTTTTGTAACAAATTAAAAAGACGTAAAACTATTCAACCCTCCCCCTTCTAGTTTTCCACAATTGGTATCAAGAGCCACGTCTAGCAAGATTTTTTAAAATATATTGTATTTTAAAATTTGTAACAATCTATGAAATCTGAAATATATTTAGAAGGGCAATCTATGCAAAGACCATCACTTATTTGAAAGTGATGAATTTTTATATTGGAAAAATAGATTCGAAACTTATGTGAAATCAAAAGATTTTGATCTTTGGCATGTTATTACCTTTGGTGATTTTCCTCCCACTCAACAAAATCCGGAAACTAAAAAGGATGAAATTGTACCTTTTGAAAAACAAAATGATGATTTGAAAAAGAAACTACCTAAAAATAATGAAGCTAAAATAGTAATTTATAATGCGTTAGCACGTAAAGAATATGAAAGAATTTTTATGTGTAAAACCGCCAAAGAAATTTGGGAATCACTACTTATTACTCACCAAGGTAATAGTCAAGTCAAAGATAATAAAATAGATCTTCTTGTACAACAATATGAACAATTTACGATTCCGAAAGAGGAATTAATTGATATTGCTTTTGATAAATTTAACACTATTATCACAAGTTTAAAAGCACTTGATGAGTCATTTTCTAGTAAAAATTGTGCTAGGAAATTTCTTAGGGCATTGCATCCAAAATGGCGAGCTAAGGTCACGGCAATTGAAGAGTCAAAGAATTTGATGACGTTATCACTTGATGAACTTATTGGCAACTTGAAGGTCCATCAAGAAATCATTAGAAGAGATTCGGAAATGGTCAAAGTCAAGAAAGAACAAACCAAATCCATTGCTCTAATAGCCAAAAAGGAACCTAGTGACGATGATGACTCAAGTGAAGACGAAGAATACGCAATGGCCGTAAGAGAATTCAAGAAATTCTTCAAGAGACGAGGAAGATTCACTAGATCACCACGAGACGAAAGAAAACCGTTTCAAAGAAATAGAAGTGATAACTACGGGAAAAGAAAGTGCTTTAGATGTGGAAGTTCAAATCATCTCATTGGCGAATGTCTAAAGCCACCGGGTTATGAAAATCAAGGCGCCTTTGTTAGTGGAACATGGAGTGATAGTGACAAAGAAGAAGTGGAAAAACCAAGAGACGAAAAGTGTTTTGTGGCAAAAGGAACCGACGAAATATGTTTAGGAATTGACTTGGAGCCTGACGAATGGATCAAGGATAGCGGATGTTCGAGGCACATGACGGGGAACCACAAGCTATTTTCTACATACAAGGCATACAATGGAGGTAACGTTATTTTCGGTAGTGACTTACGTGGAAAAATCATTGGCAAAGGTACGATTTCTCAAGACTCACTTACTATTGAAAATGTAGAGTATGTAGATAATTTAACATATAACTTGCTTAGTATAGGACAAATATGCGATAATAAATGTAGAGTTACCTTTACCGAAGAGGATAGCGAAATAGTTAAAATGGAAAAATTATAGGTAGAGGAATTAGGAAAGGACATATATGTTATGAAACTAGGAAACAAACCTAAGGATAGGATATGCCTAACGACCCTAGACGAAAACTCCACATTGTGGCATAGGAGATTAGGACATGCTAACTTGCAACAAATACAATCTTTGGCCTCTAAAGAACTAGTTAGAAACTTGCCTAATCTAAAATATGACAAGCATTTTTGTGATGCATGTAAAATTGGAAAACAAGTTCATGCTAGTCACAAAGCTAAGAATATAGTATCCACTACTAGGTGCCTAGAACTATTACATATGGATCTTTTTGGTCCATCCGCTATTCGGAGATATGGAGGAAACAAATATACCTTAATAATAGTAGATGACTACTCACGATACACGTGGACTAGGTTTTTAAGTGACAAGACCCAAGCCTTTGAAAAATTCGAAATATTTAGTAAAACGATTCAAAATAAATTAGGATGCACAATAGTAGCCATTAGGACGGACCATGGTAGAGAATTTGACAACGAAGTACAATTCGGAAAATATTGTGATTTAAATGGAATATCTCACAATTTCTCCGCTCCTCGTACCCCTCAATCAAATGGCGTAGTAGAAAGAAAAAATAGGACACTACAAGAAATGAGTAGAACAATGTTAAATGAACAATCCAACCCACAAAAATTTTGGTGTCACGCCGTAGATACATCGACATATATTATTAATAGGGTATCAATTAGGAGAATTCTAGGAAAAACTCCTTATGAGTTACTAAGAGGTAGAAAACCAAACTTGAGCTACTTTAGGGTATTTGGAAGTAAATGTTATATTCTAAACACTAAGGATTATCTCACTAAGTTTGATCCAAAATCATATGAAGGAATATTTCTAGGGTACTCACAAAATAGTAAAGCTTATATAATACTTAACAAACACTCTATGAAAGTAGAAGAATCACTAAATGTAACATTTGATGAAACACCACCACCTCCTAAAACATTACCTTTAGAAGATGATGGCTTAGTCGAAGATGAAGCTATTGAGGTTAGTAAAACAAAACCATAGGAAATGATAATGAAGACATTGACTTAGGAAATAACGAAATTGTAAATGTTAAAGAATCTACATCACATCCATTAGATAATATAATAGGACATCTTAACCAAAGAACCCTTAGGTCACAAGCCCAAGATAAAAATAACTTCTTTTGTTTTCTCTCAGCAATAGAACCTAAGAATATTAATGAGGCTTTAAAAGATGAAAGTTGGGTTATAGCTATGCAAGAAGAATTAAATCAATTTAAGGCAAATGATGTTTGGGAATTAGTCCCAAATCCAATGAATATGACCATCATAGGAACTAAATGGGTATATAGGAATAAGTTAGATGAAAATAGAATAGTAACTAGGAATAAAGCTAGGTTAGTTGCCCAAGGTTATAATCAACAAGAAGGAATTGATTATGACGAAACTTATGCCCCCGTAGCTAGACTAGAATCTATTAGGATATTACTTGCCTATGCATGTGCCCTAGATTTTAAGTTATTCCAAATGGACGTGAAAAGTGCATTCCTTAACGGTTTTATCAATGAGGAGGTTTATGTGGCACAACCTCCAGGATTCATTGACTTCGCAAAACCTGATTATGTTTATAAGTTAAAGAAAGCTTTGTATGGACTCAAACAAGCTCCCAAAGTTTGGTATGATCGATTAAAAGCTTTCCTTATTAAACATGATTATTCCATGGGAATGGTAGATAATACTCTTTTCACAAAAAGGAAAGACCCAAATCTCATCATTGTTCAAATATATGTTGATGACATTATATTTGGATCAACTTGTCAAGACATGTGTGATGAATTTGCCAAAATCATGCATGATGAGTTTGAGATGAGTATGATGGGTGAACTAAACTTCTTCCTAGGATTACAAATAAAACAATTAGAAGATGGAATATTCTTTAACCAATCTAAGTACATTAAGGAAATGCTTAAGAAATTTGGCCTAGAAGACTCAAAACCCATGAAAACTCCCATGTCTACGGAAGTGAAACTCACAAAGGATGATAAAGGTGAGTCCGTAGATAACACCAAGTATAGAGGAATGATAGGTAGTTTACTATACTTGACGGCAAGTAGACCTGATATCATGTTTAGTGTCTGCCTTTGTGCCCGTTTTCAAGAGGATCCCAAAACCTCTCACCTAGAAGCGGTTAAGCGTATCTTCCGATACATTAAAGGCACTATACACTTAGGATTATGATATCCTAAGTGATCCGACATAGAAACCATCGTTTATGCGGATTCGGATCATGCGGGAGACTACGTAGATAGAAAAAGCACTAGCGGTATTTGCACGTTTATGGGATATTGTCTAACATCTTGGTTTTCGAAGGAGCAAACCGCTCTTGCTATTTCTACCACCGAAGCCGAATATGTAAGTGCTGGAAAGGCATGTCAACAAGCACTATGGATGAAACAAGCTCTCATAGACTATGGCATTAGGTTAGAAAATGTTCCCATTATGTGCGATAACAAAGGTGCGATAGATTTAAGTAAAAATCCGGTGCAACACTCTAGGACTAAGCATATAGAAATACGCCACCACTTCCTTAGGGATAATGTACAAAAAGGAAACATATCTATAGAAAAAGTTGCATCGGAAGATAAAATTGCGGATATATTCACTAAACCCTTTAAGTGTGAATTCTTCAATCACTTGCGTTTAGGATTAGGAATGGTGGAACAAATTGACTAAATTCTATTGCATTTAGACAAATTTTTTTTCTTGTATAAAATTTGCATAAAATTTACTATTCTTCCACTTCTCCATTTCTGAGTCTAGGAATCTATTTCGAACAAAATTAAAGATTGGGAAATATTATTTTCTTTGCATAAACACTTTTGTAAAACCCAATCAAATGTTTTTAACTATTCTCACATCTAAGAATTACATGAACATCATTTTCCTTGCATTGTTGACAAATGCCAAAAACCTTTTTCCGAAATCATGCATAAACTCTCACATAAATTGTCAAGGTATATAATCTAATATATATCTTTGACATTCATGATCGAGTAAAAATCGAACCAAGGAGATTTTGGATTATTTCTTAAGAATTTTTTTTCCTTTGCATTTAGGAGTCGAAACAATCATAACTCCACATTTGTTGCATACAGGCACACACTAGGACAAAATCACTCATAATGTTGTCATCTTGTTTCATCACTAGATTTTTGACTCACTAGTTATTAACATATTATCAATATCTCTATGTTTTAATTATTACAAAACATAAACCCATTGAACTAAAATTTATAACATAAACAAGTATTTAGTGATTAACATTCTCTTTACATCCAAATCACTTAAGGTATGAATAAACAAAGTGTTTATTGCAATATATGATCAAAGGGGTATTTAATTAATTATTACAAAGTTTATTTAATGATATAAACATATTATATATTTTTGAAAAACACTTTTGGTAATAAAGAAAAATGTTTTAATCATACTAAATATATGATTTCAAATTTTTAACCAAAATCAGTTAGTTTTTCAACAAATAAACTTTCCCCACTAAAAGACAGAAGTTCTGGCCGTTACAGCTGGGCGCCCCCCTTAATTATAAGGGGCGGTCCCCTTAAAATTAAGGGGACCGGCCATGAATTAAGGGGACCGGCACACTCCTGTACAGTATTTTCTGTCTCTATAAATACTAGTTCATTTCACAGATTTTCCTCATCTTTTGCACTCCTAAACTTTCTATTCTAGATCTCCATTTCCATTCTCTTAATCCTTTGATCATACATTCATAAATCTTTGTTTCAAAATGATCCAAACATCATCTTCTCAAGTGCAAGAGAAGAATACTTCTATCCCTCAAGACAAGAAGTATTACAACCTGTTGTGATCTCCACATCCAAGTTGTTAGAGCATTATTCATTGTATCTATCTCTTCGTGTAATTAGTTGTGAATATTTGATAGAAGATAGTTTAGCTAGGTATATAAGTAGTGTGATTGGTTAGTAGTTTGTTGTGAAGAAGAAGAGTTAGGAAGTAGAAAGGTGTGAAGAAGATTGGTGTGAAGTAGATAGGTGTGAAGTAGAAAGGTGTGAAGAAGAATAGGTGTGAAGTAGAAAGGTGTGAAGAAGAATTGGTGTGAAGTAGATTGGTGTGAAGAAGTTGTGTAGAAGTTGTGATCAAGTTGTGACGAAGTTGTGGTGTGTACATTAGTGTGTAACGTTTTCTCCGCCATAAGGGAGCTTGTTGCATAGTGAAGAAAACTCTCGAGTTAGGTGCTCGGGGAGTGGAGTAGGGCAAGGAAGGTGACCTTGTAGCCGAACCTCTATAAATCTCTCGTCTCGCGTTTCGATCTTTCCATCTCTCATTTATTTCTTTACTTATATTATTATTGCTATATCGTACATATTTATTGTTGTTCATATTGTGCAAGACTTGAAATCACATAGTATCGAATCTAAATTTTTGAAAACAAAGAAAACATTCAAACAATCTTTTGTAACAAATTAAAAAGATGTAAAACTATTCAACCCCCCTTCTAGTTTTTCACAATATTATTAATAATATTATTACGAGTGTTTATTATTAATTTTGATTATGATTTATATCGAGTTATATAAGGTGGTCACATGTCCGAGTCATCACCCTCGGCTCATTGTCCAAGTCCAAATGTCAAGGCGTTTTGTCAAAATCAACCGTTGACTAGAGAGTCAATGTGACTTCGACATGCACAACCAAAGTCCAAGTAATAATAATAATCAACCTCAACCAAGTAATCCATCTCCGTCCAACAATTCCCATATCACGTGCTACAACAATCGGTCCGACTACGGCACCCGACTAACCTATCTCCGTTAATCTAATTAACCGTCTCACATACGGTATCCAAATCAATATCGCCCACAACTCCAAAATCAATATCACAAGTCCAAATACTTCCACTTCAAGCTCAAATATAACCATGGAACAAAATATCACAAAAAAACAAACATTATAATCCGACAAGTATATATGGCAACCATATTAAATATCACACATACGGGTTGATTTACCAAGTCAAACCCGGGTCAATATTATACCACAAGAATCGTGGGTCCCACCCGAGACCTCTAGGGTCTCGGCTTGCTCTATACGAACCAAACCAACCAAACGGACCACTTGGGTCGTCGGCTGATATAGTCGTTTTTAGAATATGTGTGTTTCCGAAGAAATACCCGTGAAAGTATTTCCCCGGGTCGTGTCCCAGCGAAGGTGTGAATGTAATTTTCGAATAATCGAATTGGGAATCATGTAGTGAAAAGTGAATAGTGAAAAGTGATTGTGAAATTCAAATTGTGAAAAGAAATAGTGAATTATGCACAAGATACAAGATATATATCCACAAAAGTTTAAAACGTGAAAACGGAAATGCAAACGTAATATTAAAACGTAACGTACAAGATAAAACGTGACTTTTATTCTAAAAATGATCCTACAAATGTGAAACAATTTTCTAAAAATCTTAAACTAATAAAAAGAATTTTAAGAAAAAGAAAAATATTTTTTTGGCTTTTTATTTATTTTCTATAATTTATTTTCTATTTATTGAATTAAAAAGTAATTAAAAATAAAAGAAAATATGAAAAATAATGGGAAAATTATGAAAACTAATTTAAAAAATCTGGAATATTATAAAAAAAATTTCTAAACTATTTTTGTATTTTTAAAAGCTTTTTCTGATTTTTTATGAATTTTTGGTAATTAAAAATGATTTAAAAATGATTAATAATGAAGAAATATTAAGAAAAATAGTAAAACAATCCAGAAAAATCTGGAAAAATTACAAAAAATCTTAAATAAATTGAAAAGCTTGCAGAAAAATTTTGAAAAGGAAAAGATAAGCAAAAGTGCTTATTTATGCTTAAACAGCTTATGGCAAGTGCTTATTTATAAGCACTTGCCACAGAATCTTAACCAAACTTATAATACAGATGTAATAAGCAATAATGGACTCAGATAAGCTCAGATATGAAGAAAATATCTCACAGAAATATAAGGTGCAATCAATAAGCAATTTGGACAAAAGCTTATGAATGAGCAGTTAAAGAAAATGATAAGCCAGCAACTAAAAACCGAATAAAAACTCTAAACCTCAATCAATACTACTAAGAAATGACAATTAATCACTAACGCAAGCTCAATTATAGCTCTAGCAGCCAATTGCTTAAAACAGAAATCTAGTCCAGTACCACTTATTGCAGGCCTCAAAAAGCTGTTCTAAAAGCTTAAGCTAAGAATATTAGGGGGGCAAAAGCTCTTCTACACTACTGAGTATCTATTCACACCAAAAGCTCTATCAGAAACACTCTAATTCTACCCTAAATCTACTCAAATACAGCAGCTATCAGTAGATAAAAAACTAAGAACAGTTGACTTTTAAAAGTCCTACACTAGTTTGAGTTATCTGAATTTTAATGTCCTAAGTTGATCACTAGATGTAAATTGAGCATGTTTTAATCATAAAATTCACATTCTCAAACATATTGTCATAGAATCAACAAGCTCAGCAATCATAATTCTCAGAAACATAAACAGTGAATCTATCTAAAGCTAATTTTGACTTTCTCTAATAAACCTACCAATTTATTTCTATATCTAACTGAATTGATCCTAGTTAGAGTTATATAAGCTATTACTAACTCCTAAATACTACTTGAACACAACAAATGATACTAATCCAAACACCCTTACTAGTAACTGTTTCAACAATTTGTGAGTCCAAAAACTTCAAATCAATTCCACAGAAGTCCAAATCTAATCCTAAATGCAGAAGTTGATTCAATAATTCTAAATGAGCAAAGTAACACACATCTCAGATAACAATTAACACAGAAACTCTCAGATCCAAACAACTCCTAAACTAGCAGTTATACTAAGGAATTCTAAATCCAACTATCAAATCACTAAACTAAGGAATCAATAAGCTGAAATAACAATCATAGAAGCAAATTAAACACTCAACATCAATCAGATCCAACAGTTACACAAAAACTAAAATTATCAACTATTTAAGCAAAGTTGAACATGAAACTTACAGATTAGTAACCCTCAGCATGAACAGAGGGCTTCACTAAGCTAGCCTATCTCTAGGACAGGCAGGACTAGGGTTGTAAACGAACCAGACGAACACGAACGGAGCCCTGTTCATGTTCGTTCATTTAATTTTAACCGAACAAATAAACGGACACGAACGCTTAAACGGACAAATTTTCTTGTTCATGTTCGTTTATTAAGAAAATGAGTTGTTCATGTTCGTTTATTAATATACTAAACGAACATAAATGATCGAACACCAATGAAAATAGACAAACAAACATAAACTTTATTGAATTCTTCACAATATGTTGTTTTATAAGTGTTGTTCTGTTTAAACAAACTAATTTTTAAAATTCTAAAATTAAAAGATATGATATACGAACATAAATAAATAAATAAACATAAATAAACTTTAACGAACGCATAATCGGACGTTCACGAACATAAATGAACGGACGAGACTTTTGTTCATGTTCGTTCATTAAACTAAACGAACGCAAAATATTGTTCATGTTCTTTCATTTAATAAACGAGCGAACGTAAACGAACTTTTTACCGAACGGTTCATGAAATATTCACTGAACGTTCAGTTCGTTTACAGCCCTAGGCAGGACCTTCCAGGTCTGTTCGAGCTTATCCAAAATACCTCAGCTACACAGGTTCAATGAACAGTTGACCAAATTTGACTTTAAATGAAAAGCAGATTTAAATCTATAACAACAACTTCATTAAAGCTAAATAAGCTAATTATAAACTGAGTTTAACTACTAAAAAGCTTTGTTGAAAACTGATTTAATCACAAAAACTATTTCTATTTATTATTTTCTGACTTGAAATGAAACTCTTAATGATATTAAAAACTGAGACTGCAAGCTATCTTTTATGAAATATAAACTAACTGAATTAACTGAAAACTTCAAGATATAAGCTAAAAACAATAACAAGTAAATCTAAAATATGCAGAAATGATTTAAGATGAAAACAGATTTCATTAAAAGAGAGAATTACAATTGGAATTTAAATGAACTACAATTTTGAAGAAAATTGGGCAGAGTTTGGCTACTCCAAAACTCCACACCTCAATCACTACCCTAACACCTCTATTTATATTACAAGTGAGGAGAGATAGCCACGGATTACCAGCTTGGCAATCCGTGTGGTGTGTTTCTTTTGAGCAATCCTGAGCCATCAAATCTCTTCTAATCATTTAGCCTCTAATTTCATCCCTTGGATTAGATTTGATGACGCGTTCCTACCAATGGTAACCTGCCACATGTCCATATCTGTGTTTCTTTGGCTCTGACACGTCCTGACACCACTGACACCTTCTAGAAACCCATTGATTTGACCAATTTGCCATTAATTGTGGTAATTATTGGGATTGGGGGATTAGGGTTCATCAGTGAACAGTAACTGGGTAAAAAGGGGTTGTTATTTGGGCGGGTAAGGTTATTTGTTATTTTTATTAATATTTGACCACGCATTTGACCTTTGACCTGATTTAATTCTTGTTGACCGTGGATGTCTGGGCTTGGGTAAGGGATGAGTGGGTTTTGGTTTTTATTTTGGGCTTTGTATTTATAAAGTGAAACTTGGGCCAAGGTTTGGTATTTGTATGTGGATTTTCAGATTTTAGATAGCAAGGACCAATTGTGTAATTTGTAAAACTCCAAGGACTGATTCAGCCAATCTTCAAAATATTGTCTAAGGACTTTTCTTGCCAATTGATGATTCTTCAAGGGTAGATTATGACAAATTGAGCTCAAAGATTAGAAATCCTTCCCGGCTTCGGCTTTTGAACATTCTTTCAAATCTCGTGCTCGTGTTGCTTTGTTTTGTTCATTTTTACAATATCCTTACCTGCACATCACAAACACAAAAACAATACAAATTTGGCATTGATAGTTAGGTTTTTGGTCGTTTTGGTCCGATATTTAGGTATAAAGGTATGTGTAAATTAACATATACCAAAATCCCCCAGACTAAGGTATTGTCGTGTCCTCACGCAATGTCATCAATTCACGCTTTTGAGATAAATAATTTTGATACTCTTTCTACTAACTTTGAAAAGTAGCAAGGAGGTTCGAAAGAAGTAATAAAATCATTTATTCCCGAAAACGCTCCGTTTTCCAAAATTTTTCCTTTATTCCTTTATTCCACTTACACTTCTATTTTTGTATTTTTCATTCCTCATACTTGTGACGGTTTGTTGAACTTTCATTATTATGCAATAATTTTTAGGGTCAACGAGTAGAAACACTTCTATTTAAGAAGTGACCATACGGATAAAAATCGTCATCCTTGATTTTTCACGAGTCCCCAAACTAAGCGTACAAACGAGATCACAGCTTATCTACAAGTTAGATGCTAACACTACTCATAATAGTTAATAGTTACTTGTGGAAACTCCTTACTCCCATGTCCTATGTTTTGTATCTCAATATTTTATTTTTGTTGAGAAATTAATTGCTTTATATTTTCTTGTTTCAATAATTTTTAGTCCGATAGTGACACCTAAGTTAAAACGATAAGTAGTTATTCATTTTCTTTTAAGAACCACTGCAATAGAAATTCGGTCGACATCAAGGAATTATGGTACATACAATATCATAAGAATAAGTTGCGGAGTACTACACGTGCACCTCATGTGTCCAATTCAGAATCATCCACATGCTCCTCACGTGCCAACAACTTATTTACATTGAAGCTCTTATTCAACATAACTTTCAACTTTTACTTTTTCATTTTTCACTTTTTTCACTTTTCTCATATTTTTCATACTTTTCACTTTTTTTTTTCTTTCTTGACTTTTTCTCAATACATCAATGGAAGCTTATCGGGTAGCTCCAAAGCCACATAGATAATCAACTTTTGACTTTTGATTTTTTTCACTTTTTGCTCTTATTTTTTATGTTCCTTGATATGTACCCAACTTTTAAAGCAAAAATTCTCTTAAGAAAACAAAGAACTAAATATTATTCAAACCGAAATACCACTAATTAACCTAGAACATCTATTATATATCGGTGACGTATCTGATGGGAGTAAAAAGCCACAAGTACCTCTCATGAGCTCTAAAGAGAACCACTACTCCACGTTTAGCATCTAACTTCTAAATAAACTCTATCATTTCTCGCACTTCGCAATTTAAGATTCCAAATAATGAAACTCGCGAATACTTAGCCGATAATCAGCCACGCATATATAAGGTCAGATACGGAAACTTGCAAATTCTAGAAGAAGAATTCGCGTTTTCTAGCTCCTGATGTAAAAGACTAGCGAAAGCTTTTAAGCTGCGCATGTATAAAGTCAAGTACGGGAACGTGCAGATTCTAGAAGAAGAATTCGCATTTTATAGCTCCTGGTGTACAAAACTAGCACAAGCTTATGTGATCATCATTGGTTAAGGGAACAAGCTAGGGCTCAACACGCCCGGTCAAGTCAAAATATTTATTCCTACTCTCGCCAGCAAGAAAGTCAACAAGGTGTCAAAACACTTATTCAAACTTTATTATATTTTTGCACAACTTTTTCAACTTTTTTACATCTTTTGGTACTTTTTCATGACTTTTTCATTCATTTTTCTTCAAAATTTTTGAAATTTTCAATTTTTTTTCATTTTTGGTGGAAAAACGGAGTTGCAAGAGTGCACGACATTGTGAAAAAATGCAAGGTTAAATCGAATCGAAGATTCACCCTCCCCCAGACTAGAATGAAACATTGTCCTCAATGTTTTATGGTTTAAGGTAATCCTAACAAAATTCTAGGCCATTTATTAATTATGCCAAAGAAAACGTTAGTCGATAAGATTCACGGATATAGGATTTCCAATAAGCACCGATGAATGAAACTCGAGCGAAGAAGATAACGAGCACGAGAGTCATCATAAATCACGGACAATCCTAACAAACATCACAAACAACCACGGAACACAAGATTAGAAGAGGCACCCCCTCCTCACGTTATTTGTTAGAAAATAGAAAATAAGAAGATGAAATTGGATAAGCATGGGTTGCCACCCACGAAGCGCTTTGTTTTTGGTTTCCGAGTCACGTAGCTTGACTCAATCCCCGAATTAAATTGTCCTTGGGGAGAGCAGATGGAACGGACACCCGACACAAAAGATAGAGATGCCAGGGTCAAATACGGTGTCCTCACTCCCGGTGGAGTGGAAAGAAGAAATGATGGTATAAGTATAGAATGGTTTAAACACTTGGATGATAAAAGGAACATCTTGTTCAAAACTTTCGTCCACCACTTCAAAAATATCATCATTCGTACCGGATTCAAAATCTTCATCGGGTGGTTTCGTGGGCTGACGAGAAGAAAGTAAATCGGAAAGAATATCATTCTCGTCATTCTCAATACCCGGTGGTATCGAGTCATCCGCAGCAAGAAATCGATCGACATCCTCTAAAAGAGGATCACGTGACGGATTATCAAAAATAAGCACAGAATCAATCTCAAAATTAAAACACTCATAATCCTGAAGAGAGATATCAGCATGAATAGTGGGATTGCCACTACTCGTCTCTTCAAATCGAAAAATATCAAGCTCGGGTAAGAAATCACTATCCATATCGGGGATAGGAGAAGAAATCGGAGGATAATTTAATGCCTCGATCCTAGAAATAAGAAGATTGACATTCAATAATGTTTCACGTAGAGCTTCATCTTGAATTTCAGTCTCAACTTCTTCATCATTTTCTTCTTCTAGGCTGACGAGCTCAGAAGGTTCTTCATCAACATATTCGATTTCTCCACAAGATATAGAATCGTCATTATCAGAATCGGAGAATATCTCAACACGATTATCATAAAATGGTATATCATTCGTATCAACATGATTATCAAGACGATTATTTTCAACAAATTCACCATCACCGTTAGAAATTTCCCCGGACTCACTTGGGATTGGGACGAGGTTCTCAACACTAGACTTATTGAATTTGTCCGATTCCGTTGCCGGAATAGTGTTTAGATGCTCGTCCCCCATTTTTAGAGAGTCCTCGGGTTCTACGGAAGGAGAAATAGATTCTTTTTGAGGGTTAAGAACAATCGTAATCATGGAATCATCATCGTCGTACATACAACACTCACAAAATTTAGCTTTTCTTTCTTCGGCAAGAAGTTCTTTCATTGATTTCACATGAGGCTCGGGAGTATGCGTATAACGATTGGCCACCCACTCTTTTAACGTCTCGATAACGAATTTCATTTCATCAATTAATTCAATAGGAACTTGAAACTTATTGGGAATTTGTGGGGGTTGGTTAAAACTGTGGAAGGATTGTTTATTTAATTGTGCAAACACTTGGGATGTTAATCTCAGTAATGTGTTTAGGATATTTATGAATGAATGTGAGTTAGCACGCGGAATTTACTAAAACACACTAAAGGAACATAGGTGGTGAATAAGTAAAAGAGAATGAGCACAACAAGAATAACACAAAATGATTCAATATTATTGATGAAATAATACGGGTGATCTAAACTATCACCAGGATTACAAGTGTAACCTTGAATCTTTGATACGTGAAAAGGTTAAAGATAGAAGTTATACGTGGGAAAGCTATGAAAGCTGTATGAAAAGATATATCTAAGATGGTGTCTTAAGGGTTCCTTTTATAGTATAAGGAGCCCTTATTACAAGTGGTCAAGTTGCTTAATATAATATATTAGAGGATTTATCTTATCCTAATATTACACCTTTCAAGGTAAAACACTCCATTATATCTACTGAGACTTCTGTACTACTTATGCTTAACGTATAACTTTGTACAAAGACTAATAATACAAGTAAATATCTCTAATTAAAATATAGCAACTTGTCGTGAAAACTGGCAGGACCTTATTTAACTAGCAGTACCTTCTTACCCAGAAGGTACTGTTAGTATATCTTCAACATCAGCAAAACTGAAGAGGCAGGCTTAACTATCACTAGCAGGCTCTTCTGGCAGACTCTTTACTTTGTGCATTTTATTCCCAACAATCCTCCCCTAAACTTGTTATTCCCATATAAAATAACCAAGTTTCTTTGTGAATAAAATTCATACCTTGAGGATTTGAGGGAACTCTTCCAAAAACCTTACCTTTTTCTCCTTAGGCTTTCATACTGATCAAATATGCTCTCTTTCAATCTTTTGACTGCATCAGTCTCTTCTTCACATAAAAGCTTATTTGAGATCAAGACTGATAATACTTCATAGCTTAAAGGATACTCCTTCTCACCTAGCATAAAGAGCTCTTTTCCACTCTGAGTGGAAAGATGATGAACATGACTCATGCTGAAGTATTACCATGTAACAGATAAATCATAGTGAGGAAATTTCCAATGAGTATCAGAAGGATTTGGATCATATAGTCTACTGAACTCAACCCATAGCTCTTGGTCCTTTGCATCTGGCTTATACTTGGTTTTCAGCTTCTCTTGAACTAATACCCATAATTCATCTAAATCCATTCTGCTACATGCTCTAAGTAGATTTTCAAAGTTCTTGAAAATCTCAACCTTGTTTCCAACTCTTGTTATCTTCCATGCTTTGCCAAACTTGTCATTGAAGATTTCCCAATCTATGACTGGATGCCTTGCATGTAAGGGTTCAGTAAAAACAACTTGTGAAACATGGACAACCATTTCTCTTGATTGAACAGGAGGCAATTCTGCTTTCTCTTTTTGTTCCTTCTGATCATCTTCTCTTCCTTTGGAAGACCTTTCTTGAGTATCCATGAGAAAGCTGGTTTTGTTTCTTCTGTAAGCCTCTAAGTATAGAAGCTTCAATTCATCAAAAGATTTACTTTTGAATTGATGATCTTTCATATTCACTTCTCTTTTCAGATATATCTTGAAGAACTTCTTCTGATCTGCTTCAGAATGTGGCATTTTGAATCCTTTCTTCTGATTCTTCTGAATCTGCTGATAGACATCATCCAATGCCTCTTGATTGTATTTCTTGGTGATGAAATCATTGAGCTTGATTGTCATTTCATCTGAGCTAAGAGATTCATCACAAATCAGGGTATAAGCTTCACCTCTTACAATTGGGTCAATGGAGATGATGTATTGCAGCTGAGCATCAAACTTTTCTTGCAGCATTCTTGATTCTTCTTCAGCCCTCAATACTTCTTCTTCATGAAGCTTTTTGGACAACTCTTCATCTACAGCCAATTGTACTTGTTCTTTCTGCTTCATCTTTTTAGGCTTTGGTTCATCTTCAACCACAATTTTCTTGCCCTTATCTTTTGGTGATGATACTGGACTTGGAGCAGCAGATTGTTCATCAGAAACAAGAAACCTCCCCTGAGGCTGTGATCCTCTATTTCTTTTGTAAGACACTTGATCAGATCCTTTTAAATTCATAGCTAATAGCCTCTGAATCCCAGCAGGCTCTTGCTCTGCTTCAGCAGTATCTTGCTTTGCTTCAGCAGTATCTGTAGCAGCAGTATCTTTCAAGCTAACAGGCTCTTGTTCTTGAGTAGCAGGCTCTTCATCAATCATTAGAGTTCCTTCATGAAACTGAAATTGAATCTCTTCTTTAGAACTACCCATCCTCCCCTTTTTGGAAGAGAGACCCAAACCCTATGCATATGAACTTGAGGAACTAGAAACAACCAACTGAGTAGACTTTTTACCCTTCAGCAACTTCACTTTCAACTCTAATTTCTCAACCCTCTTAACTAACTTGGTGTTGATCTCTGTAAAATGTTTGTTTTGACTTTCAAGAGAAGTTTGTAAGTACTGCACTTGCTCCTTTAATTCCCTGATAGTCTGAGCATCTACACTTTGTTGTGGAGGAGATTGAGGTGGTGAGGTATGATGTGATAATGCTGGTGATGTTGCAGATGGTGTTTGTGTTTGTTGATGAGATGGTAATGGCATTTATGATGGTGGTGTGACAGATGGTACTGTTGGTGTTGGTGTGACTGATGGTACTATTGGTGTGGGTGATGGTACTGGTGATGGATGTGGTGATGAATGATCAGGTTCTTCAGAATGTTGTGGTAACATTTTCTCAAAAAGTGGTACTTCTTCTCATTGAAAACCAATTTTCATGTTTGAAAACACTTTGTGTGTAAGTTTGGGAGTTTTAATAGGTTTGTTTGGGGGAAGTAACAAATGTTTGGATTTGTTGATGAGGCACTGAATGAACCTTGGGTACATCAAAAACTTTGTTTCACTGTCCACATTTTTAACCATTCCTTCAAAAATATATTTTGAAAAGTTGAATTTCTTGTTTGTTGCCAGGCAAATGAGAGCTGCAGCCAAGTTACCACTAAATTGCTCCCATGAGGTTTTCTTTTGGCTTAAACAGTGAAGGATGGTGTGAATCAAAAATCTCCATTGAGGGGTAAAATGCATTTTAAGAAATGTAAGCTTTGTAGAAGTTACATTATACCCTATTTTTGTCAAATTTTCAAATATTTTAGTATCAGGTAGTTGACTAATGCCATCTGAATCATCCAAACGAAGGTGTCTTCTAATGGATGATTCGGTAAAAGTCAATGTTCTACCATCCACTTTGACCATTAACTCTTGAATCCCATCCTCAAGAGTATTAAGTTTAGCAGTTTGCCAAAATTGTGAAATTTGAGATTCAAAAATAATGGGATTCACGAGTAAAGCAAACCTGACATAAGAATTGTTTAGAAAATCAACTGCTTGATGGAAAGTTTCATTGTCATCAGACTTTTCCAAAAATGCTAATTGGTTGTGACGTTTGACAAAACTTAGACGAGCCATGGTGAAGGGTTTGATGAAAATTTTGATTTCAATGGTGGGATTTTATTGTTGTACTGGTAGAAGATGAAAGGTGAGTGTGAATTATGATAAGGATTGATTATGAGAAAAATGACTTTTGACCGACTATAAAAGTTATGGATAAGAAATGGAAGAGGCGGTCAAAAAGATCTTTTATTATAATAACTATATCCTTAATTCGAGGAAAATATGAATAATTCACAAAAATACCCTTTAAAAACAACGGCTATATTTTAACCTGACAGACTCAACGGCTATGTAGCAGTACCATTTTACTCTACCAGTACTAAAATTTGAACTACCAGTACCTTGTTTTTGAAATAAAACTTGGCAGTCTCTTTGAAATTTTAGAAAATATCCCTTATAGTTTTTAGCAAACTATCAGCTATCAACGGATTTGATAAGTCTTTACCAAGAGCCGTTTGCTTTGGACTAGTCAGTTCGTTTAAGTTTTTGTGAAACTGGGTGAACTAATTACCTTATAGTTTTTAGCAAACTATCAGCTATCAACGGATTTGAGAAGTCTTTACCAAGAGCCGTTTGCTTCGGACTAGCCAGCTCTTAAAGTTTTGAACAACTTGGTGAACTGATTACCATTTCCATATCCTGATTGTGTTAGCAAGCTTTGAGTAACCTGAAATGGTTAGTTGTAAACCAAAAGAACAGAGTGCAAAGCACTTGTTTTATAGCATTGTTAACATTTAAACATCAAGATGAGCAAAAACAGAGCAAACTTTGAACTAACAGTACCAATTATGTACTGACAGTACCTTATGACTAACTAGCAGTACCATGTTTAGAGTCCAGAACTTGTTTATTTATATACAAAACACATGTTTTTCAAAAAATTTATCATACCAATACCTGCTACCAGGTATTTAAACCTACCTAAATAAAAAGCTTTGGTGAGAAGGTCTGCAAAATTATTTTCAGAATCAATTTTGACAACTTGAATTAACCTTTTCTCATTGCAATCTCTTATGTAATGGTGTCTGATTTCAATGTGTTTTGTTTTTGAATGTTGAACTGGATTTTTAATGATACAAATAGTACTGCTGTTGTTAATGTAAATAATGGTGTTAAGAAAATTGTACCCATAGTCAAGCAATTGATTCTGGATCCAAAGAACTTGGCCACAATGATGAGGCGAAAAATGATCCGTTTTTAGGGGGTCATTTAAGCCCGAATCCGACTTTATTTGATCAAATATTGCCCTAAATCATTCCTTTTGTGATTTTAGGTGTTTGGAGAGTGAATTCTGGAAAAGAAGCCATTTTGGACGTTTTTGGAGCATAAAAGTGAAGAAAACGGCAAAGTATCAATTTTCCATGCCGAAGACACTAGGTGACGGCGTCAAGAGTTATACCCTGACGGCGTCAAACATCATGAATAAAACACCGTAGTTGATGACGGCGTCAAAAGTCATCCTGACGGCGTCAAAGTACAAAGAATAAAATACCGTGGTTGGTGACGGCGTCACATAGGCCGTCATAAGTAGATCAAGGCCGTCCGAGGAAGTATTTGGCGGCGAGGTGACGGCGTCACATGGTTGTCTTGACGCCGTCAGCCCAGTTTTCCTATATATAGTTTTCTAGTTTTTTCATTAAAAGAGAGAAGTTTTGGTGAAACCCTAAAGACGAATTTGGTGTATCTTTTACAGGTTTTTCAAGGGTTCCAAACCCTTGATACCTTGCATTGTAATTGAGATAAGTGTTCTTCTAATTCAATCAATATGTCTATGTGTTGGTTGTCTATATCTTGTTCTTGTCTCAATTCCATTATGCTAGGCTAGATCTCTTTTGTGTTTGCTTAGATCTAATGAAACCTAGATATTGATTATGTGTTGATTACTTGTTTATTCTTGTCTTGGATGAATGATTTTATATGTTAGGCTTAAGAAAACTGGCAGATCTCCAAATGGTAACATGCTTGAACGTCTTAAGAAACATGAACCGAGGCGTACTAGGTCTTTATTGGTTGTATTTAATGCATGAGCCACTGTTTACAATCCCTATAGTTGTGCTGGGTCATGGTGTAGGAGGAGATAAGAGCTCATAGAGTTGGGGAGTTATGTATGCCACCCCACGAATGGTATTAAGGAATACAATCCGTCATCCATACAAGTATAACAAGTAATTAACGTGTAAAAGATATCTAGGGAGTAGTGAAGTCTAAGTAAACACAATTTCTCCAATTACTGCTCTCAACCTTAGTATAAATTAGTTTATTTTCATTTTTAGTATTTTATTTTGATTGCATCTTAGTTTTGGGTTAGTTGAATAGCAACTAATTCCGCCCACTCTTCCAAAACCCAAGATTTTACTTGCTTTCCATAAAATATAAAAATACAAAAATAATCATCCCTCACCTTTAGAACTAGTAATTAGGTTTTCTAATCCTAGCGACACTATTCCTAAGCTGAACGATCAATCCCCCGGTACTTGTCACTATACTATACTACAACGATCAGGTACACTGCCTGGTGGGGGTTGTAAGCTTCTCGAGATCCCTCGAGAGGTAAAGCCTGTTGCGATTCCCACGCATCAAGTTTTTGGCGCCGCAGCCCGGGGAATAGTTATTGTCTAGGTTAGGATTTCTTTTTATTAGGTCTACTTGCTAGATTCCTTTCTAGTAAGATTTTATTTTTATTTTTAGGTCTTCCTTAGTCTATCTTATTTCTTCGTGCCTTTGTTCGTAACTCTTTACCATCCGACATCATGGAAGGTGGTAACATCTTCGAACCCATCATCCCACCACAACAAAACCTACCATTAGAACCCCTTAGGCCCCGAACCTTAGGAGAGTATTCCCGACCTAGCCACCAAGGCTACCGAAACACCATTGAGCTCACCGGAGACAATGTGACCCCCTTGCGATCCGACACCATCCGGTTGGTGCAAAGCGGATGTGCATTCCATGGACTTCGTTCCGAAGATCCAAACCAACACCTTAAGGACTTCCTCAAAATCGTAGATTCCATAGACCTAGGTGTTGAAACTAGAGAGACTACCCGTTTACGCCTATTCCAATTCTCTCTACGGGATCAAGCTAGTCAATGGCTTGAGCGTTTACCCGCGGGATCCATCACCACAAGGGATGATCTCACCACTCGTTTCCTTGCTCAATTTTTCCCACCGGGGAGAACTACTAAGCTTAGGAATGACATCTTGATGTTCCAACAACGTCAAAATGAATCTCTTTATGAAGCATGGACTCGTTTCAAGGACTTACTCCAAAAAGTCCCTCATCATGGCATAGATCTTTAGCTCCAAGTCCAAATCTTCTATGACCATATCGACATCTCCACGAGGCGAACCATTGACCAATCGGCCGGTGGTAAGCTACGTGATCTTAGTGCGGAACAATCATGGGAACTCATAGAAGATCTTGCTCTCTATGACAACGAAAGTTGGAATGATCCCCGTGATTTGAACAAAACGGTCAAGGCAATATCTTTGCCTTCGAATAATTCTAGCACTCCCGACCGTAGGATCATGGAACTTGAAGGTTGAGTCAAGTCTCTCATGTAATCTTACGAAGCTCATAAACCTTCAAGCCAAGTAAGCAGAATCGCTTCTACATGCAAACTGTGCAATGGCCCTCATGAGACCTATAACTGCATGGAACTTCCAAAACGTGCTTATAACGAATTCACATCATCACACGTAGGTCAGGGTCCTCGAACTTCTGCCGAAGCCTATGAGGCATGGAAGGATAAACCTGATTTTAGAGGGTACCGAACACGAAGTGTATCCTTCAATGACTCCTCACCACTCACTTGGTCCGAGCATTTTCCGTCGCAAGGTGTCCCTAGGCAAAGCTGTGAAGATGATTTAAAAAAATTCATTCTATCTCAAGAACTACAGCTCACTACGCTCGAGACAAAATTTAAACAACAGCAGGCTGACGTAAACAACAAGATTTGTAATCTGTTGACTGCTATCAAGTAGCATATTGATAATAAACCCATTCACATTGACGAGGTTAAGTCTGCTACCGTCATGAGTCCACCAGCCTCCCCTGTAAAAATGAAAAGTCCTAGCAAGTTATTCAAACATCTATCTCCTAACGGAGAAGGACCTGTCTACCCCCCTGGACCAATCCACTTCGTAAACACCATCACCACAATATCTGCTGCAGCACCTAACCCAACCCAACAACAAACTAACAAATTCAGTCAGACAGCGAAGGATGAGACCTCAAAGGTTGACCATGCTTCGGCAAGAAAACCTACCAACTCACCCGAGCAATGCACCGCGCAGGAATCCGACAAACCGGATGAAAGGAACGAGAAATCGGAAGAACAGGAGAAAGATCCAACCATTTTGGGTAAATCTATTATAGAAGAATCCGAGAGAAAAATGGAGGATGTTATTAGTATGGGTAACAATCAAACTAAGGAAAGCAACTCTAAATGTTTCAAGATCTCCTGTACCATTGAGGAAAAGCTCTTAACTGATAGTCATATAGATCCTAGCTTCCCAGTCAACGTGATCCCACTTTCCCTATATCACAAGACCTTCCTAGAGCACATTGCGTGCGAAAGGGTAATAGAAAATCTGTCAATTAGGATTGGAGAGCTTGTTTACAATACTGACCTCACCGTGGTTGATGACGTGGACCCTCTCACCAATCAATCATTAACCAACCTTGTCCTTGGGATGCCATTTATCAATGAATCGGGAGCAATCCTTGATGAGAAAGATGGTAGTGTATTACTCACCAATGGTGTTAGGAAGGTAATTTTTCGTAGGGATAGTGAGGAGGTGTATGAGTATCGTCCCTCCCTTGAGGGGAATCTATATGGGTCAAAGGATGGAGAGTTGAGAAAGATAAGACGGCGTGATCCGGATAACCTAAAAATCCCTTGCATGATCGGTCATAAGTACTTCGATAACATATACATTAATGTATTCCTGCCAAAGAATTTTATGTCATTGTTTCATTATAACAATATCTGCAGATGGGGGATGATTTACAAGGGAGAGAATGTGGTTGGTAAGGATCATGAAATCCAAGTGTTCGTAGGAAATATGGCATTCCCTATGGAGTTCACGATTGTGGACAACATAGAGGACTATGTCGACCCTAGGCTATCACAAGTCGTCTTAGGAGCACCCTTTTGTGAAATCACTAATTTGATAGTGGATGACTTGAACGGAATCATGACCTTCACTGACGGGATTAGGAGGATTTCATACCAAACGCCATACAATAGAAGAGACCTTAGGGGAATAGATTGCGATGGGCTTGATATGATGAGCTCCCAACTTATCTTATGTAATGAAGATGTTAGGAGAGGGTGTAGAAATATTTCTGATTTATCATGTGGATTCTTTAAGAATGTTAGTAAGCTCGGCTCTAAGTATCGACGAGATGTTTTTGAATTCGAAGATCCAAAGTACTTGCACTATGAAAGCGATACTAGTTTAGAAGACAACCTAGAGAGTGGAACAAATGATGAAATCACGTAGTAACCCATGACCTTGAGTCTAGCTACAAGACTCGTAAATAAAGAAAAGCGCTTCTTAGGAGGCAACCCATGTTTTGTGTGATTTTATTTGTTTCCGTATGCATGTTTTATTTTTATTGTTGGATGATCATGTTTCTAAATTAAAATGTGGAAATACTTTATTATGTTGTTTGGCCTAGTCTTAACTTCAACCTAAAGGTATTTTTGCAAAAGATAAGTGTAAGGGGAAACCCCAAATATGTTTTTAAGAAACAAACCGATCATGATTCTCCACAATATTAAATGAACATGTATATTCGTATTTGTTAGAGTCAAATGCTTGTATTGAGTCATAATGAAGTTTTGCAGGATTTTCCAGGAAGTAGGACAAAGTTTTTCCAGAAATTTTCCGGAAACTTAACATAAGAATTTCTGCAGGTCCATTCTGACGGCGTCAGAGTATTACTCTTGACGGCGTCAGGAGTTAAAAATCTGGAAATTTTACCGGTTTTGTTTTTCTAACGGAGTCTTATGGTTTTTGTGAATTATTAAGTTTTATAATCTCCAGGAAATCTGCAAACTTCATTCCACAAGCATTATATCTTACTTTGTTTTCTAGGATTTAGTGACTTATATAGGATACCGCCGATTTTACGCGAGGTTGTCTTGTCTATTGTTGTCAGGATTTACAGGTTATTTATGACAAGAAGATGATTTATATTCTGGAAGGGAAGCTTTGATTGTTCATTTTCTTGGAGGAAGATTTAACCTGGCCAACCTATAACCCATACCGAGCGAATCAGGGGAGTATTTGATTTCATTCTCTTTACTTTTTCACTTTTACATTCTTTACTTGAACATTGGGGACAATGTTCATCTTAAGTGTAAGGGGAGGGTAAAAAGATGATACCTTACATATGCACTTTCGCTTGAGTTTGTTTTGTTTGATAGTAGATGTGTAATAAAACTATGAGAAATACTTGTTAGTGTAATTTTAGCGCCAAATTTAAATTTTTTTTACAACATTTAGGAGTGAAACTTTAGCCATAACAAGCGTCTCATGGATAGGAGGTTGTATGACTAGCACATAACCGTATATTCAGAAAAATTTTCCACCCAAAAATGTGAGGTTCGCCTTTAGATTTGATAGGAAAAGCATTCATTATTAGTGCTTATGAGTGTACCGGTAGCATTTAGATTCTAGAACTTGCGTTAGTGATGCATCCCGAGACTGCTAGTGAGACTACATTCGTGTGGTAGGATTTACTACATGATAAGAGGCATTAGGATCACCCTTGTGTTAAACCCGTATCATAATTACTTGACCATTTAAGTCATATTACTTGGCTAGTTAAGTCAACTAATTTTTCCCACACCCTTTGCGTTGTACTCATTTTTAGTACACGAAACCCCTAGTACACCCCTCCGAGCCTATCTTTTCGTTTCTAACTTTAAGCATTTTACTTAAAGGAAGAATTTATTACACCCCACTTAAATGTACACCCAAATCGCCTTAGCCTTCCGTGTATGCGCTCATTTTTAGTGCATTATTGTTATTTGTCAAACCCTAAGTTAACTTTCTAATTGATTACATGGTTGCTAAGTCGAGTCATATCCTTGTACATATTGTTTTGGGACGATTGGGACTCATGGGTAAGTACTTATTTTATGGAGTAATGGGGAAGAACATAATATTATTACCCCCATATGTACGTTAATCTTAAAAGTGCTCCAAGTGTTTTGATTTTCTTAATTCGAGTCATTAGATTAGTTAATTGTAAAGTATGTAAAGATTCAAGTGTAAGGGGAATGCTTATACCCCTATGATGTATTATTTTGGATGGTAGGGTAAGAGTGTATGCAAAAAAAAAAAAAAAAAAAAAAAAAAAAAAAAGAGAAAAAAACATACGGACTACCATCCCTTTTCATTCTATGTTTATTTTATGTTTTTGTTATTTTTCATTTGTTAGCTTAAGTCGAGTCTAGTCTTGGCTTAGCAACGCCATCTTGTACATGTAATTGACCAAGATTGTTAACTCGCCACCAGTAAAACTTCCTTTATCCAACAAAACCGTGTAATTCATATCCCTATACCTAACGTTGCAACCCTTTAAAAGACCTCTTTGATAGTTTATCCTAGGTGCTTACGCCATGTGGTGGAGGTTTGATCCTTTCCCAAGCCTATGGTAATCTATTTTGCTATGACAGGTAGTGAGAGATATCTTCCATTTCCATAATGTTATATTACTTTATTACACCCGAGAGATGTGAGTATCTAAACACTATTTGTGAGGTGCTTGTGTATGACCTCCGTGCTTGTCTATTGGTCTTTAGTGGAACGATTATTTGTTGTAATTACTTTTATATTAGTGTTAAATGACCCCTAACTTGTCTTTTGAGTAGAATAAAAGCTCATTTGCTTGAGGACAAGCAAATATCAAGTGTAAGGGTATATGATGAGGCGAAAAATGATCCGTTTTTAGGGGGTCATTTAAGCCCGAATCCGACTTTATTTGATCAAATATTGCCCTAAATCGTTCCTTTTGTGATTTTAGGTGTTTGGAGAGTGAATTCTGGAAAAGAAGCCATTTTGGACGTTTTTGGAGCATAAAAGTGAAGAAAACGGCAAAGTATCAATTTTCCATGCTGAAGACACTAGGTGACGGCGTCAAGAGTTATACCCTGACGGCGTCAGACATCATGAATAAAACACCGTAGTTGATGACGGCGTCAAAAGTCATCCTGACGGCGTCAAAGTACAAAGAATAAAATACCGTGGTTGGTGACGGCGTCACATAGGCCATCATAAGTAGATCAAGGCCGTCCAAGGAAGTATTTGGCGGCGAGGTGACGGCGTCACATGGTTGTCTTGACACCGTCAGCCCAGTTTTCCTATATATAGTTTTCTAGTTTTTTCATTAAAAGAGAGAAGTTTTGGTGAAACCCTAAAGACGAATTTGGTGTATCTTTTACAGGTTTTTCAAGGATTCCAAACCCTTGATACCTTGCATTGTAATTGAGATAAGTGTTCTTCTAATTCAATCAATATGTCTATGTGTTGGTTGTCTATATCTTGTTCTTGTCTCAATTCCATTATGCTAGGCTAGATCTCTTTTGTGTTTGCTTAGATCTAATGAAACCTAGATATTGATTATGTGTTGATTACTTGTTTATTCTTGTCTTGGATGAATGATTTTATATGTTAGGCTTAAGAAAACTGGCAGATCTCCAAATGGTAACATGCTTGAACGTCTTAAGAAACATGAACCGAGGCGTACTAGGTCTTTATTGGTTGTATTTAATGCATGAGCCACTGTTTACAATCCCTATAGTTATGCTGGGTCATGGTGCAGGAGGAGATAAGAGCTCATAGAGTTGGGGAGTTATGTATGCCACCCCACGAATGGTATTAAGGAATACAATCCGTCATCCATACAAGTATAACAAGTAATTAACGTGTAAAAGATATCTAGGGAGTAGTGAAGTCTAAGTAAACACAATTTCTCCAATTACTGCTCTCAACCTTAGTATAAATTAGTTTATTTTCATTTTTAGTATTTTATTTTGATTGCATCTTAGTTTTGGGTTAGTTGAATAGCAACTAATTCCGCCCACTCTTCCAAAACCCGAGATTTTACTTGCTTTCCATAAAATATAAAAATACAAAAATAATCATCCCTCACCTTTAGAACTAGTAATTAGGTTTTCTAATCCTAGCGACACTATTCCTAAGCTGAACGATCAATCCCCCGGTACTTGTCACTATACTATACTACAACGATCAGGTACACTGCCTGGTGGGGGATGTAAGCTTCTCGAGATCCCTCGAGAGGTAAAGCCTGTTTCGATTCCCACGCATCACACAACAACTTGCACTTGCAACATATTCTGCTTCAGTTGTAGAGTTGGCCACCATTGTTTGCTTCTTGCATTGCCATGATATGAGTCTGCAGCCAAGAAATTGACATCCACCAGTTGTGGATTTTCTGTCTAGGGTTGCACCAGCATAGTCACTATCTGAGTAAGCTACCAAATCAAAAGATGATTCCCTTGGATACCACAGACCCAACTTAGGCTGGCCCTTGAGGTATCTGAAGATTCTTTTGACTGCTGTGAGATGAGAAACTTTTGGATTGACTTGAAACCTTGCACATACACATACTGAGAACATGATATCTGGTCTTGATGAAGTAAGGTACATTAGGGACCCAATCATTGATCTGTAGTTGTGCACATCAACATCTTCACCCTCAGCATCTTTGTGTAACCCCTTTTCTGGATCCATTGGTGTACTTGCAACCTTTGAATCTGCAAACCCAAATTTCCTTAAGATCTCAGCTACATACTTATCTTGGCTGATAAATATGCCTTCATTTGATTGTTTCACTTGGAGACCCAGAAAGAAAGTAAGTTCCCCCATGGAACTCATTTCAAACTTACTATGCATAAGTTTTTCAAACTCTACACACAATTCCTGATTTGTGGATCCAAAGATAATGTCATGAACATAAATTTGCACCAGCAAGATGTCTTTCTTGGTTCTTTTGATGAACAAAGTTGGATCAATCTTGCCTCTTTGAAATCCATTTTCCAGTAAATAGAAAGCCAATGTTTCATACCATGCTCTAGGAGCTTGGTGTAGACCATAAAGAGCTTTGGTAACCTTGTACACCTTGTCTGGATATTCTGCATCAATGAAGCCTGGAGGTTGAGAAACATACACCTCTTCTTCAATAGTACCATATAAAAAGGCACTTTTGACATCCATTTGGTAGACAGTGAAACCTATGAAAGAAGCATAGGCAAGAATAGCCTAATTGCTTCAATTCTTGCAACTGGAGCAAAAACTTCTTCATAATCCACTCCTTCTTCTTGAGTGTACCCTTGGGCCACCAATCTGGCTTTGTTTTTTTATCACTATTCCCCTTTCATCTTTCTTATTTCTGAAAACCCATTTGGTTCCAATTGCCCTGTAACCTTTGGGCAAATCAACCAGTACCCAAACCTTCTGCAGTTTGAATTGAAGTAGTTCTTCTTGCATTGCTTCAACCCAGCTTGAATCATCTAAGGCTTTTGTAATGTTTTTGGGTTCTACTTGAGAGAGAAAGCATGAAAACAGGCATATGTGGGCAACTTCATGATTCTTTTCTTCATACACAGCTAGGACAAACCCATCTTTGTCTGAAGATAAGACTTGAGTTCTTGTTTTAACACCAGAATCAATGCTGCCAATCACATTTTCAATGGAGTGATCTTTGAGAATTCTTGTGTTGTGTGTTGTAGGAACATCATAGGAAATTGGAAGGTTTCCAATTCCTATATCTTCTGGTAAGGAATCATCTGATAGATCATTTAATGGTTCAGCAGGACCAATTTGTGAACTGGCAGTACCATCTGATGAACTGGCAGTACCATCTTGAGAATTGACAGTACCATTTCCATTTTCAGAATTTTCTAGATTCCCTTGATCTTGAGTTCCATGATCATCTTCAACACCTTCATTTGTAGTATTTGAAGACTCTCCATGACTTGAAGATGAATCCAATCCTGTCCAAATTGGCATCAAGATGTAATCTTGATCCTCAGATGCTTCATCATTGTCTTCAAAACCTGCATTATCATTAGTATTTGTACCTGTGACAGGCACATAATTCATAGATTCTGAAAGCTTATCAATGTCAAAACACCAATCTGGTCCAGTGCCTGCAACATTTGGTAGTTTCTCTTGGAACTCTATGTGCAGGTTTTTTCCACTAGCCTAGTGCATTTATTATACACCCTATAGGCCTTACTTTGCAAAGAATACCCTATCATGTAGCCTTCATCAGCTTTTCCTTCAAACTTTCCTAGATGATCTTTGGTATTGAGAATAGTGACATGACATCCAAAAGGTCTCATAAAACTTAGAGATGGTGTTCTACCAAACAAAAGTTCATAAGGAGTCTTTCTATGAGGTTTAATCACAAGAACCCTATTCTGTACATAACAAGCAGTACCTACTGCTTCAGCCCAAAATGAAATAGGCAACTTAGAATCTACTAGCATTGTTCTAGCAGCCTCAATAAGTGTTCTATTTTTCCTTTCTGCTACTCCATTTTGCTGTGGGGTTCTAGCTACACTATATTCTCTTTTTATTCCTTTTTCTTTGCAAAATTCATCCATAACTCTATTCTTGAATTCTGTCCCATTGTCACATCTAATTACTTTTACTTTCTTATCAATTTGGTTTTCTATCCCTGTAATGTAGGACTTAAGGATCTCACTTGTTTCATCCTTAGTACTTAAAAAGAAAACCCAAGAGAATATGCTGTAATCATCAGTAAGTACAAGACAATATCTTTTACCATTCAAGCTATTCACAGAAGTAGGACCAAAGAGATCCATATGAAGCATGTATAAAGCTTGAGAAATTGAGTTATGGGTCTTGGGCTTACAAGAAGCTCTATGTTGTTTGCCTTTTAGACAATCAACACAGGTTTGGTCATTTTGAAAAATCTTTTTGGGTAAACCTCTAACCAAATCATATTTTGCAATTGTATTGATTGTTTTAAAGTTTACATGACCAAGTCTTCTATGCCAAAGCATAGATTCATCCAATGAGGCTTTTGCTACTAGACAGGTTAAACTCTCTTTAGGAGCAATGTTCTTTAAGTCAACAATGTACATATTGTTCTTTCTAGGGATTTTAAGAAGAATCTGACTTTCATCAGGAATTTTAAAATCAGGAGAAAGTACAATGCATTCAGTGTCAGTAAAAAGAACTTTGTTCTTTGTGTCACACATTTGTGAGACACTTAAGAGATTAAACTGTAGTTCTTTCACAAAGTACACATTTTCAAAATCTAATTTACTGGTTTTAATTGTACCTTTACCAGTAATCTTTCCTTTGATTCCTCCCCCAAAGGTAACATATCCTCCATCAAATGATTTGAAGTCTGTGAGGTAAGACATGTTGGCTGTCATGTGCCTTGAACATCCACTATCTACATATCTTTGATCTGCAATATCATTTGAATGTTCCTGCACATGTATACACATATTAGTTTCCTTGGGGTACCCAAACCATGACTGACTTGGGTTTGCCTCGTGCATCAATGTAATCAAACCTTTTTAGGACTGTTGATGCACCATTTGGTTGGAGTGGTCTCCAAATCCAACATGCTGAGGACTTAACAGCATTTTCATTTTTGACATATTTTGTGGTTTTTGGTCTGACAGTACCAAAATTGGCAGTACCATTTGGTCTAGCAGAACCTTTTGGTTTTGGTTTCCAGTCTTGTGTTTTATCCACAAAATTCCTTTCAATATGACTTTTCAGAATTTTTTGTGCATGTTTGAAAGTATTTCTTGCACCCTTAGTAGTGAATTTTGGAAAAACAGGCTCATTTGGTCTAATAGTATGATTGACTTTTGGTGTGTTAGACTTCACAAAGCCTTTTCTTGGGTTTGTTTTATTTGATTTAGACCTTGATGTACTCCCAGAAACCCAATTGTTACAATAAGCATGAGTATGATTAAAACTACCACAGTAATAGCATGCCTTATTGTACAAAACAAAGTTATCACCAAGTTGATGTGACTTAAGATTGTTCCAATTTCTCTGACTACCTCTAGGTTTGCTATTACATTTAGCACAACATTCAACTGTTTTTAGAACAACTTTAGTCTTTATGATACTTTCTACACTTTTAGGACTGATTGGTCCTACTTTGTTTCCTTTCTTAGAAACAGTCTCTTTTCCATTCTCATCAGATGTACAACCTTCAATAGTTGTAACATCTGAGCTCTTATCAGTGAGCACCTTTTCTTTGGAGAGAGAAGTATTACTTGTACTCTCAAAAGGTTCACTATTTTCTACAGGTTTTTCCTTTTCTAGAGGTTTATTTGTGAGTTCATGTAAACCTGATTCAGCAAGATCTAAACCTGGGGGACAAGGAATTCCTCTGTAAAGAGGTGGACATGTGTTGTATCCAATCCCAGATTTGATTTTCTTGTTCATTTGATTTTCAACTATACTTTTAGTACATGCAGAAGCATTTTCTAATGTTGTAACAGTTAGTTGAATATTATCTTTTGCTTGTTTCACTTTAACAAACTCAGTTCTTAACAGGTTTATTTCAGCATCTTTAAGAAATATGTCTCTATTAAGAATAGCTTTTGTGTCAGAAAAGGTGAGTTCATTTTCTCTAAAGTGAATTATCTGTTTTTCAAGTTTGGACATACCACACTTATGATTAACTAGGTCTTGATAAGTTTTTCTTTGTTCTTCTTTCAGTTCATCATAAAGTTTTCTTAAGATTTCTAGTTCTTTAAAAACTTCACAAGTAGCAGAACATTTAGTAATTTGTACCTCAGGATTGGAGAGAGCCATTAAAGCTAATTCATTTGAGGATGACTCTTCTTCACCCATAAAGCTCCAATCAAAACCCAGCCCATCAATGGCTACCATAGCTTTTGTTTCAGTGATGTCCACTTCCTTGCTTTTGTTCTCATTGTTTCCCCTGTTCTTGTTCTCAAAACCTCTTCCCTTATCACCCTGCTTCTTTGGTCTTCTACATTCTCTTAAGTAGTGACCCTTCATGTGGCAGTTGTAACACTCCACTTTAGATTTGTCATACCCAGCAGGTTCATTGCCATTGATGACAATCTTCTTTCCAGTCCTCATCAAATATTTCTTAGCCCTCATGCTAAGAAGTGAAAGCTGCCATTTTATGTCCATTTCTTCAAGATCATCATCACTGATCTCTTGAAGATCTTCAAAGGTCAATGTGGAACCATTGTGTTGTGATGTTAGGAAAGCACAACCAATTGTTTCATCTAAAATGGTTTTGGTACTGCTGGAAGTACTGGCAGTACCAAAATTTGTGTTGGCAGTACCTTCTTCTCCACCATCTTTTTCTTCATCAACTTTCTTGGTAGTACCATGAGATGACATAAATGCCATATTTCCTGAGCTTGAACTAGTAGACTTCTTTAGTTCATGCTCTACTATTTTGAAGTTGCTGTAAAGATCATTAAGACTCATGGAATCAGTATCTGGTTTGTTTTTCCAGACAATGACATGCATGGCCCATTCATAGGGTAGACTTCTAAGAAATTTGGAGTTTAAGTCTTCTTGAGATATTATCACTTCATGAATGGCTAACTGACTAGAAAGCTTTTGTAGTCTATTGAACATGTTGTCCAAAGATTCATTTGGTGTGGCTGAAAAGTTTTCAAACTGTTGTTTTAAAAGTGTTTTCTGGGTTTTCTTGGTGGCATCATTACCACCAAATCTAGCCACAATAGCTTGAAAAAGGGTTTTAGCACACTTGTATTTGTTAAAGACTAGAAGCTGGTCATTAGGAATAGACATGAGAAGCATACTCCTGGCTTTAAGATCATTTCTCTTTTGAATTCTTTCTTTAGCGGTTATTGGGTTTACTTGCACAGTTGTGACAAGTGCATCATTTACTGTGGAGGTGGTGGTTGCTGGCTTAAATGAGTTTCCTTCTTCAATAATCTCCCAAAGTGCATAGTCTTGCACTTGGAAGTATTGTTCAACCCTCAGTCTCCACATTTCAAACTCATTCTGTTTGAGTAATGGAAGTTTTGCAGCCACATTGGTTTGAATGTGCTCAACATCCATTTTTGCTTTGTTCTTTTATGTCGTAAATATCAGCCAGGCTCTGATACCACTTGTGGAAGGATTGTTTATTTAATTGTGCAAACACTTGGGATGTTAATCTCAGTAATGTGTTTAGGATATTTATGAATGAATGTGAGTTAGCACACGGAATTTACTAAAACACACTAAAGGAACAAAGGTGGTGAATAAGTAAAAGAGAATGATCACAACAAGAATAACACAAAACGATTCAATATTATTGATGAAATAATACGGGTGATCTAAACTATCACCAGGATTACAAGTGTAACCTTGAATCTTTGATACGTGAAAAGGTTAAAGATAGAAGTTATGCATGGGAAAGCTATGAAAGCTGTATGAAAAGATATATCTAAGATGGTGTCTTAAGGGTTCCTTTTATAGTATAAGGAGCCCTTATTACAAGTGGTCAAGTTGCTTAATATAATATATTAGAGGATTTATCTTATCCTAATATTACACCTTTCAAGGTAAAACACTCCATTATATCTACTGAGACTTCTGTACTACTTATTCTTAACGTATAACTTTGTACAAAGACTAATAATACAAGTAAATATCTCTAATTAAAATATAGCAACTTGTCGTGAAAACTGGCAGGACCTTCTTTAACTAGCAGTACCTTCTTACCCAGAAGGTACTGTTAGTATATCTTCAACATCAGCAAAACTGAAGAGGCAGGCTTAACTATCACTAGCAGGCTCTTCTGGCAGACTCTTTACTTTGTGCATTTTATTCCCAACAAAAACCATAAGAATCGTAATATGAATTCGGCTCATAAAAATTTTCAGACGATCCCCCACAATGTTCAAAATTTGATGTATTTTGAAATGAATTATTATTGGAATACGGATCTTGCTCATAAGAGTTTTGATAAGGAGGATTGAAATCATTTTGAGGATAATTATCAAAGCTCGGATCGTAAGCGTAAGACGTGTTAGCACTCGGGGCATAGCACATACAATTGTTGTATCCACATTCATTACAAAAACATTGCTCACAAGGTGCTCCTTCTTCGGAAGGGTTTCCACAATTATAGCAATTAAACGAAGGTGGTGGTGGTGTTCGACAGAAATCGGGAACGTTTGACGGATTGTTGAACGATCTTTGATCATACGCGGGAGAATTACAATTCCAACAAACGCCATCATGAATATTATCACCACATTGGTCGCACGTACACCACACACACAACCCTCCGAAGAACGGTTCTCCACAATTAAAAAAAATTGGATCCATAAGAATTAAACATGGGAAGGTTTGAGAAAAAGAATCAAATTTTAGAGGATAAGAAGATTATTTTTGGTTTTTATATATTTAGAAAAACAAATCACAAAAACTTTTATTTTCTTTTTGTAAAACGTTACATTAATTGAAACTGTTTCCATCAAAAACCACTCGCGACGGAACAGGAGAGAAGAATGGATCTCTCTTCAGCTAGCAATTTAATGTCTTAGCTTATGTATTTCCCGCTTAATCGGTTGTAGTAATTGAAGTAATCCGATAAACAACTAATTTCACGTTTATGTTATATTGTGAGGCTTATTTGGTTTACAACGCCCTCCCTTCCACGGGAGAGTTGAGGCTGTAACTTTATTATTTTTTTTGGTATTTTTGTAAACACTTTAGGAAAAGTGTTTTGAATTTTTCAATTCTTATAGAAATATATATACAAAGTAGAGGAAGGCTTAACAAATCACGATTTTTCAAAACGGTATTCAAAAATTCACTTCGGCCTTCCAAGGCAGCGGCGCCATTTTGATATAGTCGTTTTTAGTATATGTGTGTTTCCGAAGAAATACCCGTGAAAGTATTTCCCCGGGTCGTGTCCCAGCGAAGGTGTGAATGGAATTTTCGAATAATCGAATTGGGAATCGTGTAGTGAAAAGTGAATAGTGAAAAGTGATTGTGAAATTCAAATTGTGAAAAGAAATAGTGAATTATGCACAAGATACAACATATATATGCACAAAAGTTTAAAACGTGAAAACGAAAATGCAAACGTAATATTAAAACGTAACGTACAAGATAAAACGCGACTTTTATTCTAAAAATGATCCTACAAATGTGAAACAATTTTCTAAAAACTTAAACTAATAAAAAGAATTTTAAGAAAAAGAAAAATATTTTTTTGGCTTTTAATTTATTTTCTATGATTTATTTTCTATTTATTGAATTAAAAATAAAAGAAAATATGAAAAATAATGGGAAAATTATGAAAACTAATTTAAAAAATCTGGAATATTATAAAAGAATTTTCTAAACTATTTTTGTATTTTTAAAAGCTTTTTCTGATTTTTTATGGATTTTTGGTAATTAAAAATGATTTAAAAATTATTAATAATGAAGAAATATTAAGAAAAATAGTAAAACAATCCAGAAAAATCTGGAAAAATTACAGAAAATCTAAAATAAATTGAAAAGCTTGCAGAAAAATTTTGAAAAGGAAAAGATAAGCAAAAGTGCTTATTTATGCTTAAACAGCTTATGGCAAGTGCTTATTTATAAGCACTTGCCACAGAATCTTAACCAAACTTATAATACAGATGTAATAAGCAATAATGGACTCAGACAAGCTCCGATATGAAGAAAATATCTCACAGAAGTATAAGGTGCAATCAATAAGCAATTTGGACAAAAGCTTATGAATGAGCAGTTAAAGAAAATGATAAGCCAGCAACTAAAAACTAAATAAAAACTCTAAACCTCAATCAATACTACTAAGAAATGACAATTAATCACTGACACAAGCTCAATTATAGCTCTAGCAGCCAATTGCTTAAAACAGAAATCTAGTCTAGTACCACTTATTGCAGGCCTCAAAAACCTGTTCTAAAAGCTTAAGCTAAGAATATTAGGGGGAAAAGCTCTTCTACACTACTGAGTATCTATTCACACCAAAAGCTCTATCAGAAACACTCTAATTCTACCCTAAATCTACTCAAATACAGCAGCTATCAGTAGATAAAAAACTAAGAACAGTTGACTTTTAGAAGTCCTACACTAGTTTGACTTATCTGAATTTTAATGTCCTAAGTTGATCACTAGATGTAAATTGAGCATGTTTTAATCATAAAATTCACATTCTCAAACATATTGTCATAGAATCAACAAGTTCAGCAATCATAATTCTCAGAAACATAAACAGTGAAGCTATCTAAAGCTAATTTTGACTTTCTCTAATAAACCTACCAATTTATTTCTATATCTAACTGAATTGATCCTATTTAGAGTTATTGATGAGTGCTCAAACACTCATCATTTTTGTAGTATTTAAACTGCCAAAACATACAAAAACAATCAAAAAATTATCAAAATACTTAAATTATCCCATGGATTGTGTTTTATATGTTTTAAAAGCAAAATGAGCAAAAACAAAGGAAAAACGTACAAAGTTTGCAATATTGGCAGTTTCAGTCCCCCAAGTTTCAAAACTTGTCAAAATTAGTCCCTATGCATTTATTTTGAAAAGAAAAGTCAACCCAAGTCCTTTTAAAATAAAAAGTTATCAAAAATAACACTTGGGGTAAAAGTTTTGGAAAATTTACATGTTTAGTCCCTGAGTTTCACAAATTGGCAGTTTTGGTCCCTGGAAGTTATGGAAAATTACAAAAGTGGTCCCTGGGTTATTCAGTTTGGTAAAAATAATCATTGTAAGAACTTTTGCAAAAGATCACAGCAGGTCCCTCAGTTTCAGATTATTGCAATATTTGTCCTTGTGCTTTTGTTACTTTAAACCAAATGGACCCTTGATTGTAATTACTTAAAACCAAAACAACACCCCAAAACCACAACCGGATCCAAAAACAAACCCTTGGCCCATTACTTTACCCCATCCCACCAACAAATATACTCCTCCCCCGTTTAATATAAACCACCCCAGTCAACGCCCCCTTTTGACTCTCCTTTTTCCCACCAAAACACCACCTTCCCCATTTGTTCTGCTAAACCACTGCAACACCCCATCTCCCCCCTCCTCCACCTCACTTTACCCATGCTTTGTTCCCCTTCCAAACCACAACACTCCAAAACCCAATTAATTCCCACAAATCTCACAATCAAAACCATAAACTGCCAAAACATATTTCCCGCCAAAACCGTTTTTGATGGCTGAGATCATTCCAAGCCATCCAATGGCTGAGAACAGGTGTGGGAAAGAGAGTGGAACTCCCCAGGAGCTATAAATGTCAAGAAAATAGAAGAAGCAAGTGTGTAGTTAGTTAATTAGTAATTTTAGTGTAATTTAGGTCAAATTTGTATTATCTGTTTCAATCCAGTGTAATCCCATCTCTTTGTATCTTTTCTAATTTAAATCAAACTCTTAGTTGTAATTTCAAGTTTTTAATTTAATTAAAGTTTCCATTTAGTTTATTGTAATTCGTATTTTCAATAAAATTTCAAAGTTCTTGTTTGCTTCAGTCAAATGTACTTTACATTGCTTCAGAAGCCTTCATAAGGTTCCTTAAAATTGTTTGAAGTGAAAGAAAGCAAAAAAAAAAAAAAAAAAACTCAGAAAAAGAAAAAAAAAGAAAAGGAAAAACACAAAGAAAAAATCACAAAAATATAAAAAGTTGAAGAAGAAATGGTAGAAGCAGCAGTAGATATGGAAATGAAGTGTGGTTTAGAGCTCTGTGGAGAGCATTAGGTTGTTCATGTATTTTCAGATTTCTTCATTGCTTGGGATGTCAAGTAGGTTGTGCTAAATACTTTGATCATAGTTTACATTAGATGTTGCTTGCCATAAATAACTGTTGATTCTTGTTTTTCTGAGTCAGTCTGATTATCATAGAAGATTGGTAGTTAACCTTGTTTAAAAATTTAGTGGCTTGCCTTGAAAACTCATAAAATCTGTCAAATTAGGGGTGTTTGGAAGAACCTGTTTCAGTAGGTTCATGGTTATTATTGGGGTTAATTGTTGTGAAAGCATGTTATTCAAGGTCTTAGTAAGTGAAATGTACCATTAAACTCAGTCCTCAAACAACCAAAAGTCAATATCACAAAAATTACACCACCACAGTTAACTATGGTGGTCATTAAGCCCATAAGCCTCCATACTAGCTTGTAACTTATACCTTTAGGTTAGTTTAACTTTACTTTGGCTTATTACATGTTTCTAAGCTCATTAGATGTGATCAAAACTCAGAAAAGTCAAATATAGTTCAAAGAGAAAAAGTCAAACTTTACCTATTTTCAGAAAACCCAAAATTTCAAGGATTTTTGTAGAATTTAGTATTTTGATTTAGCACTTGTGCCTTTTAGGGATCATAGCCCCCCCAGCTAGTCTTCATTTTCCCATTTTTGTTTGATTTTTATGATTTTTTTTCCTGGGCCCCACAATCCTCCAAAGTAGGCTGCAGGGGTGGGTGATGCCCTGCTGCAGCAGACAACAATGCCACGACCACCATTTTGGTGGTGGTTTCTGACCTCCACAGTGGTCCAAAAGCCACTCTCCTTGGTCCTTTCAACCCCCCCCCCCCTGGTAGGCTTTTAGGATTGACCATTAGTTTGACCTCACCCCTTGTGGACCCCACCTGATTTAGCCTCCAAAAGCTGTCCCATTTTCAGTTTAGAATCAAGAAACCAAGTGCTTATTTAGGTGCTTTTGGCTTATTCTGTGGACACCTTTTGTTTTTCTTAGCTTAAACATGCTCACTTAACTTATTTGGACCAGATTCAACCATTGTGGGTCCCACTTAAGCTCATTTGAGCTTATTTGCTCATTGGGTCAACTAAAGTCAACTGTCATACCAATAAGCTTGCACACAGCTTATTTTTAAGCTCCACAACATTTGTTTTTACAAAAGTTTTCTATTTTTAGTTATAAAATAGTATTGTAAAAGAAAAATCCAGAAAAGTCAATTTAATTTCTAGTGATAGCTTCTATTTAACATAATTTAGCTTTTTAATTTTTCTTTTTAAATTTTTGTCAAGTACTTATATGTTTTTATATTTTTATTAAATTCCTAGTATATTAAAGTAATTGTAGGAATTTTTTCAGATTTTTATCCTTTCATGTAGTATTTATTATAATTAATATTAGTTTAATAATAATTAAGTAATATTAGTTAATTAAATAGGTTTATTAATTTT
This sequence comes from Artemisia argyi, assembly GCA_030686995.1. Taxonomy (NCBI): domain Eukaryota; kingdom Viridiplantae; phylum Streptophyta; class Magnoliopsida; order Asterales; family Asteraceae; genus Artemisia; species Artemisia argyi. Next base: position 54,240,393 of record CM060707.1, read on the forward strand.
TATTTAACAACAGTACCTTTTTATATTTTTCCTTGATTTTATATATCATAAAGTAATTAATAAATAGTAATTAATTAATAATAAATAGAGAAAAAGTAAGAAAAATATATTTTTAGTTTTAAAATTACTTTTATATTATTTTAGAATTTTTATAATTAAATTTTAAATATTATTAATTAGTTATTAAATAGTAATTAATTAATAGAAATTAATTAAATAGTGTAAAAATTATTTTTATTTTTCTAAAAATTTTCTTTTATCATTAGGATTGTAAAAATGTAATTTTCATATCCGTAGGTATTTTATTTTACAAAACTCGCGTTTTATTTCGTACGTTAACGTAACTTTAAATCAAACGAACGCGTTTTTAGTCCTAGCTTACGTTTTTAGTATATCTGATCATCTGTAATTATTAATATAGTATTTCTAAGTTATTTTCATTCCACATCTCGTAGTTTAATCATACAAACCAAATTCCTTACCTTTCTGTCCAAATTCACCCGATCACAAACCCGTTTTGATTACCATCACACCTCGTCGGGACATAACGACCCGGGAATACACTGTACTCCTTAGTTAGTTGGTTTTAGACGTTTGACTTGGTTGGCCATCACCTGTTCAACTTAGTTGACCGTTTGGAACCAACCAAAATTTGGCGCCGCTGCGGGGGAGGTCGTGCGCGTTATTCTAAAACGGTTTTCAGATTAGTGATTTTGGAATTCACTTCTTTGTAAATTTACCATCCTTGTTTATATTTTCATAAAAACTGTTCCCGAAAACTTTTTAAAATCAGTTTTCAACGAACACAAAAAACCCAAAAAGATTTTCTTTCTTATTTGTACAAAATGTTTTCCAAAAACTTCAAAAATATTCACCTTTACCCTCTCACATATTTGATTCTCCATTTCTTACCCTCTATAAACCTTTGATTCCTTCATATGTCGTATCCACACCATTTGGGTTTCCAATGGTGTGGTGGCCCTCATAACGGTGGAAATTGCCCTGGCTGTGGCGTGGTAGAGTCAGGAAATGGGTCTGTCTATAACCAGGATCCCTATTCTTACCATGACACAACTGATTTATTCCACCAGCCACCAAATCATGAGATACTGACATATTCGTGTGAATATTGTGGAGGTCCTCATCAAGGATTTGAGTGTCAAACCGGAAACACGTTTGTCTACGAATAGTTTTCTGGTAACACTCAAAATTTTGAAAATGATCAATGTCCATACGATTCACCAAACCATACTCAACAGTTTAACTGTTGTGAGTACTGTGGTGGTTCACACTACAGTTCTGATTGTCAATTGGGAAACACGCTTGTCTATGAGCAGTTTCCTGATAACAATTATGACTCTAGCACATACAACTCACAGCCACATCAGTTTTACTGTTGTGATTACTGTGGAGGTCCGCACTTCAGCTCAGATTGTCAAACAGGGAATCCAATTCCCTGTAACAATCTTGACACTTCATATTACGACCAACCTCCACAGCCCCAATTGAGTCAGGCACTTCTTCCAGAAATGCAAAATATGATGAAAATTTGTGATGAACTTAAGGATTTAGTTAAAGATCTTGCTCAAAAATATACACATGAAAAATCCATGGAAGAATTACTGGCTGAAGAGCAGGCTGCTAAAATAAATTCCAAAGATGCTTTTGAAAAATCTATTAAGGAATCCATTGCAAAAGAAAAAGCAGCCAAATCTAGCTCTCAGTTCCGTTTTATTCCTGATGACAGTGATGATGAAGATACACTTGATATCTTTCAATTCTATAAAGATTCATCAAGTTCATCAGTTGATATCCCAGTAGTTGAGATTCCATCTCAAACAACTGCTATCACACCCGAAGTTCACACTCACTCTTTGAACATGGGGGATGAGCATCTTAGCACTGTTCCTAATAAGGAATCGGACGAATTCATAAAGTCTAGTGTTGAGAACCTTGTCCCAATCCCAAGAGAGTCACAGGGAACTTTTGATCATATGTGTGATTTACCTTCCCCTCTTAAGTGTTCAAACGATCATTTTGAGACTTTCTCAGATTTTAATGATGATTGTACATCTCATGGAGACATTGAGTATATTGAGGCATCACTCCCACAGTCTGATGCTGATCCTCTTCTTGAGGAGTTCGCCGATGAACTTACTCACATCAATCCACTTTCATTGGAAAGTGATGATGGTCTCCTCGACTTTGAAGCCGATCTAGGAGAAATTGAAAGTCTCTTAAATCATGATCTGTCACTCACTTCTTATCCAAACAGTCCGATAGAGAATATTGATCACCTTATTCCCGAAACATTCAATACCACTCTCACCAATCCTCTTTTTGAATTCGATTCTGAATTCACTTTGATTTCTGATAATCCACTCTTTGATATTTAGAATGAGGATTGTGATGAGTCTATTCCGGAACATGAATTCACAGATTCACATCTTGTGAATAATTCTCTTCATGAGGAGGTCTCCGGTGAACTCACTCATCATATCATGACTCCTCCGGAGTTTGATAGCCCGGGGGGAGATGCACTCAATCATGAGGATTTGCAAATTCCCACCCTCCCGGGATATTTACGAGCTTAACCTTTGAAATCCAAACTCAGGCTAATGAGCCTGCTCTCGAGGAAGAAGATCTTATCATGATTTTCATCATGGTTTTCTTCCTTTTCTTCACCTACAGGGTGACTTCTCTTGTTCTTCACTCATTCGGAAATGAGGATACCATCTTTGATCCCGGCATTTTCATTTACCATTATCTTGAGCCGGGATTATATCTCATCGGTGTGGAACTTTCACGTGCTTCAAATGTTTGTCCAAGCATCTTGAATGAAAGTCCGATGGAGATTCCTTCTTCCACATCATGCTTCCCCAAGGATAAATGAATTCGGGGTCGAGTCAAGCTAGCGACTCGGTAAACAAAAACAGTAGCATGCTTATAGGTTTTTCACCCTAAGTGTGGGGGAGTCACCCATGCTATGGTTACAAATAAAGTGAAAAAAATGGTGTTTCCACATTTAGATTGTAATATCGCCCTTTTACGTTCAAAATGTCGGCATAATAGCCGGGACTTTGAATATTGAGGACAATATTCATTCTAAGTGTGTGTATATGTGGGGGGGGGGGGGGGGTATTCTAACGAATTTTATCACATTTTACTATCTAGTACCCCCGTTTTGGCCAAAATTTCAAAAAATTTTAATTTTTTTTCACTAAAGTTCAAATTTTTTGTGGTTATCAGTCCGCCATGTCTAAACGACAAAAGGATTGGCTAATCCAGGAGCAAACGGCTCTTGGTAAAGATATATCAAATCCGTTTACGGCTTGCAATTTGCCCAAAGTTGTATGGTACCTCAACTCGCCATATCCTAAAAAGCGAATGAGTTGGCTAGCCCGCAAGATTATGGCTTGTGGTAAAGGCAGTGGAAAAACCATAATTGGTAATCAGCTCACCAAGATGTTGACTTTGTCCATCAAGAGTTGGCTAGTCCAGAAGCAAACGGCTTTTGGTAAAGACTAATCAAATCCGTTGACAGCTGGTGGTTTGCTCAAAATCACATGGTTATCAGGTGGACCATAGTTCTTACTTGAATAGATACATCTGGCTACTCCAGAAGTGATGGCTTTTGGTAAAGAGATTAAAATCCATTAAGTTTTCAAAACAGTTTATTGCTAGGGACTAGCAATAGTTTAGTGTGGGGGATTGATGAGTGCTCAAACACTCATCATTTTTGTCGTAGTTAAACTGCCAAAACATACAAAAACAATCAAAAAGTTATCAAAATACTTAAATTATTCCAGGGATTGTGTTTTATATGTTTTAAAAGCAAAATGAGCAAAAACAAAGGAAAAACATACAAAGTTTGCAATATTGGTGTTTCAGTCCCCCAAGTTTCAAAACTTGTCAAAATTAGTCCCTATGCATTTATTTTTAAAAGAAAAGTCAACCCAAGTCCTTTTAAAATAAAAAGTTATCAAAAATAACACTTAGGTAAAAGTTTTGGAAAATTTACATGTTTGGTCCCTGAGTTTCACAAATTGGCAGTTTTGGTCCCTGAAAGTTATGGAAAATTACAAAAGTGGTCCCTGGGTTATTCAGTTTGGTAAAAATAATCATTGTAAGAACTTTTGCAAAAGATCACAGCAGGTCCCTCAGTTTCAGATTATTGCAATATTGGTCCTTGTGCTTTTGTTACTTTAAACCAAATGGACCCTTGATTGTAATTACTTAAAACCAAAACAACACCCCAAAACCACAACCGGATCCAAAAACAAACCCTTGGCACATTACTTTACCCCAGCCCACCAACAAATATACTCCTCCCCCGTTTAATATAAACCACCCCAGTCAACGCCCCCTTTTGACTCTCCCTTTTCCCACCAAAACACCACCTTCCCCACTTGTTCTGCTAAACCACTGCAACACCCCATCTCCCCCCTCCTCCACCTCACTTTACCCACGCTTTGTTCCCCTTCCAAACCACAACACTCCAAAACCCAATTAATTCCCACAAATCTCACAAGCAAAACCATTAATTGCCAAAACATATAACCTGCCAAAACCATTTTTGATGGCTGAGATCATTCCAAGCCATCCAATGGCTGAGAACAGGTGTGGGAAAGAGAGTGGAACTCCCAGGAGCTATAAAAGTCAAGAAAATAGAAGAAGCAAGTGTGTAGTTAGTTAATTAGTAATTTTAGTGTAATTTAGGTCAAATTTGTATTATCTGTTTCAATCCAGTGTAATCCATCTCTATGTATCTTTTCTAATTTAAATCAAACTCTCAGTTGTAATTTCAAGTTTTTAATTTAATTAAAGTTTCCATTTAGTTTATTGCAATTCGTATTTTCAATAAAATTTCAAAGTTCTTGTTTGCTTCAGTCAAATGTACTTTACATTGCTTCAGAAGCTTTCATAAGGTTCCTTAAAATTGTTTGAAGTGAAGGAAAGCAAAAAAAAAATTCAGAAAAAGAAAAAAAAAAGAAAAGGAAAAATACAAAGAAAAAATTACAAAAATATAAAAAGTTGAAGAAGAAATGGTAGAAGCAGCAGCAGATATGGAAATGAAGTGTGGTTTAGAGCTCTGTGGAGAGCATTAGGTTGTTCATGTATTTTCAGATTTCTTCATTGCTTGGGATGTCAAGTAGGTTGTGCTAAATACTTTGATCATAGTTTACATTAGATGTTGCTTGCCATAAATAACTGTTGATTCTTGTTTTTCTAAGTCAGTCTGATTATCATAGAAGATTGGTAGTTAACCTTGTTTAGAAATTTTGTGGCTTGCCTTGAAAACTCATAAAATCTGTCAAATTAGGGGTGTTTGGAAGAACCTGTTTCAATAGGTTCATGGTTATTATTGGGGTTGATTGTTGTGAAAGCATGTTATTCAAGGTCTTAGTAAGTGAAATGTACCATTAAACTCAGTCCTCAAACAACCAAAAGTCAATATCACAAAAATCACACCACCACAATTAACTGTGGTGGTCATTAAGCCCATAAGCCTCCATACTAGCTTGTAACTTATACCTTTAGGTTAGTTTAACTTTACTTTGGCTTATTACATGTTTCTAAGGTCATTAGATGTGATCAAAAATCAGAAAAGTCAAAATATAGTTCAAAGAGAAAAAGTCAAACTTTACCCATTTTCAGAAAACCCAAAATTTCAAGGATTTTTGTAGAATTTAGTATTATGATTTAGCACTTGTGCCTTTTAGGAATCATAGCCCCCCAGCTAGTCTTCCTTTTCCCATTGTTGTTTGATTTTTATGATTTTTTCCATGGGCCCCACAATCCTACAAAGTTTGCTGCAGGGGTGGGTGATGCCCTGCTGCAGCAGACAACCATGCCACCACCACCACTTTGGTGGTGGTTTCTGACCTCCACAGTGGTCCAAAAGCCACCCTCCTTGGTCCTTTCAACACCCCCTGGTAGGCTTTTGGGATTGACCATTAGTGTGACCTCACCCCTTGTGGACCCCACCTGATTTAGCCTCCAAAAGCTGTCCCATTTTCAGTTTTGAATCAAGAAACCAAGTGCTTATTTAGGTGCTTTTGGCTTATTCTGTGGACACCCTTTTTTTTCTTAGCTTAAACATGCTCACTTAACTTATTTGGACCAGATTCAACCATTGTGGGTCCCACTTAAGCTCATTTGAGCTTATTTGCTCATTGGGTCAACTAAAGTCAACTGTCACACCAATAAGCTTGCACACAGCTTATTTTTAAGCTCCACAACATTTGTTTTTACAAAAGTTTTCTATTTTTAGTTATAAAATAGTATTGTAAAAGAAAAATCCAGAAAAGTCAATTTAATTTCTAGTGATAGCTTCTATTTAACATAATTTAGCTTTTTAATTTTTCTTTTTAAATTTTTATCAAGTACTTATATGCTTTTATATTTTTATTAAATTCCTAGTATATTAAAGTAATTGTAGGAATTTGTTCAGATTTTTATCCTTTCATTTAGTATTTATTATAATTAATATTAGTTTAATAATAATTAAGTAATATTAGTTAATTAAATAGGTTTATTAATTTTTATTTAACAACAGTACCTTTTTATATTTTTCCTAGATTTTATATATCATAAAATAATTTTAGGAAATTGTTCATAATTTCACTATTCATTTTCTATTTTTCTTAATTTTAATTAGTTTAAAGTAATTAATAAATAGTAATTAATTAATAATAAATAGAGAAAAAGTAAGAAAAATATATTTTTAGTTTTAAAATTACTTTTATATTATTTTAGAATTTTTAGAATTAAATTTTCATTTTTCTAGCTTAGTTTCATAATTAGTGTAATTTAAATATTATTAATTAGTTATTAAATAGTAATTAATTAATAGAAATTAATTAAATAGCGTAAAAATTATTTTTTATTTTTCTAAAAAATTTCTTTTAAATTAGGATTGTAAAAATGTAATTTTCATATCAGTAGGTATTTTATTTTATAAAACTCGCGTTTTATTTCATACATTAACGTAACTTTAAATCAAACGAACGCGTTTTTAGTCCTAGCTTACGTTTTTAGTATATCTGATCATCAGTAATTGTTAATATAGTATTTCTAAGTTATTTTCATTCCTCATCTCGTAGTGTAATCATACAAACCAAATTCCTTACCTTTCTGTCCAAATTCACCCGATCACAAACCCGTTTTGATTACCATCACACCTCGTCGGGACATAACGACCCGGGAATACACTGTACTCCTTGGTTAGTTGGTTTTAGTCGTTTGACTTGGTTGACCATCACCTGTTCAACTTAGTTGACCGTTTGGAACCAACCAGTTATATAAGCTATTACTAACTCCTAAATACTACTTGAACACAACAAATGATACTAATCCAAACACCCTTACTAGTAACTGTTTCAACAATTTGTGAGTCCAAAAACTTCAAATCAATTCCACAGAAGTCCAAATCTAATCCTAAATGCAGAAGTTGATCCAATAATTCTAAATGAGCAAAGTAACACACATCTCAGATAACAATTAACACAGAAACTCCCAGATCCAAACAACTCCTAAACTAGCATTTATATAAGGGAATTCTAAATCCAACTATCAAATCACTAAACTAAGGAATCAATAAGCTGAAATAACAATCATAGAAGCAAATTAAACACTCAGCATCAATCAGATCCAACAGTTACACAAAAACTAAAATTATCAACTATTTAAGCAAAGTTGAACATGAAACTTACAGATTAGTAACCCTCAGCATGAACAGAGGGCTTCACTAAGCTAGCCTATCTCTAGGATAGGCAGGACCTTCCAGGTCTGTCCAAGCTTATCCAAAATACCTCAGCTACACAGGATCAATGAACAGTTGACCAAATTGGACTTTAAATGAAAAGTAGATTTAAATCTATAACAACAACTTCATTAAAGCTAAATAAGCTAATTATAAACTGAGTTTAACTACTAACAAGCTTTGTTGAAAACTGATTTAATCACAAAAACTATTTCTATTTATTATTTTCTGACTTGAAATGAAACTCTTAATGATATTAAAAACTGAGACTGCAAGCTATCTTTTATGAAATATAAACTAACTGAATTAACTGAAAACTTCAAGATATAAGCTAAAAACAGTAACAAGTAAATCTAAAATATGCAGAAATGATTTAAGATGAAAACAAATTTCATTAAAAGAGAGAATTACAATTAGAATTTAAATGAACTACAATTTTGAAGAAAATTGGGCAGAGTTTGGCTACTCCAAAACTCCACACCTCAATCACTACCCTAACACCTCTATTTATATTACAAGTAAGGAGAGATAGCCACAGATTGCCAGCTTGGCAATCCGTGTGGTGTGTTTCTTTTGAGCAATCCTGAGCCATCAGATCTCTTCTAATCATTTGCCCTCTAATTTCATCCCTTGGATTAGATTTGATGACGCGTTCCTACCAATGGTAACCTGCCACATGTCCATATTTGTGTTTCTTTGGCTCTGACACGTCCTGACACCACTGACACCTTCTAGAAACCCATTGATTTGACCAATTTGCCATTAATTGTGGTAATTATTGGGATTGGGGGATTAGGGTTCATCAGTGAACAGTAACTGGGTAAAAAGGGGTTGTTATTTGGGCGGGTAAGGTTATTTGTTGTTTTTATTAATATTTGACCACGCATTTGACCTTTGACCTGATTTAATTCTTGTTGACCATGGATGTCTGGGCTTGGGTAAGGGATGAGTGGGCTTTGGTTTTTATTTTGGGCTTTGTATTTATAAAGTGAAACTTGGGCCAAGGTTTGGTATTTGTATGTGGATTTTCAGATTTTAGATAGCAAGGACCAATTGTGTAATTTGTAAAACTCCAAGGACTGATTCAGCCAATCTTCAAAATATTGTCTAAGGACTTTTCTTGCCAATTGATGATTCTTCAAGGGTAGATTATGACAAATTGAGCTCAAATGTTAGAAATCCTTCCCGGCTTCGGCTTTTGAACCTTCTTTCAAATCTCGTGCTCGTGTTGCTTTGTTTTGTTCATTTTTACAATATCCTTACCTGCATATCACAAACACAAAAACAATACAAATTTGGCATTGATAGTTAGGTTTTTGGTCGTTTTGGTCCGATATTTAGGTATAAAGGTATGTGTAAATTAACATATACCATCGGCCAAAAATCCAAACGACAACAACATGATGTTGCAAACAACCAAAAATCATCAATAATCAAAAATAAAATCCTAACACCCTCAAATCGAACAGCAAGAATCATCAAGGACCAAGAAAATCCGAAAGTGGTACAAACCGAGAGCATTTGCTCTCGGGTACTCCTCGACCCATTAAGAAAAAGCATGAACCCGGATACCAAACTCATCATTTAACCCATTTTATCAAAACCCACTTGAGTCTCACATTTTTAACCATAAACCCGAAAGGAAAACATCAAATTCGTGACCCCTGGTCACGTTTTTCACCAAAATTCGAGTTAAACTCGTCTCACCTTCGATTTCTAAGACCAAAACATGATGAACTTCCAAAAACAAGAAAGATGGAGGCGGTTTTTGTGATAAAACGAGGTGGAATAGGGTGTTTTAGGGCGCATGTTTGAGTTGATCAAGAAGAGAATAAGATGGGGAGTTGATTGGTGATGGTGGTGAAGCGGTGGTGAGGTAGCAGTGGGGGCGGCGGCGTGTAGTTGCTAGGGTTTGGTGATGAAGCTGATAATATTGAGAGAGAGAGGATAAGGTGTTGGTGTTGGGTGTTTGTGAGCCAGGAAAGGCACAAGGACGATTTTTGTAGTCACTCTTTTTATTATTTTTATTTTTTCTTTCTTCCTTTCTTTGTAACAACAACAACAACAACAACAACAACAACAACAACAACAACAACAACAACAACAACAATAATAATAATAATAATAATAATAATAATAATAATAATAATAATAATGGTGTGGGGAGTAGATGGCCAGTTAAATAAACAAAATGACCAAACCCGAAAACCTTTCAAAATATCTCAACATTCTCAAACCAAACTCGTTCCCAATAATCAAAATTCCAAGATACGTTCCATAAATATATAACTCAATTCGTAAATTCAAAATATTAAATTTTGTTAGGTTATCCTAGTGCCGGAGTCAACGTAGTGCCTAATAGATATCTCAAAATAAATCACCACGAATATTCCAAACCAAAACAATAATTCAAAAATCAAATTCCATAAATACAATAAAACCTCTATAAATTAATACGCGATAAATTAATAACCTCGATAAAATTAATAATTTATCGTGTCCTAACTTGGGACCAGTACAAATTTGGACATTAATCGATAAAATAATAAGATAATAATTTTTTTGAAACCACAGTGTATATATATGTTGGTCCCAACTACACTATAAATTAATAATTACTAAAAAATTTCACAGTTTCTTCAATTCCTTGAACCTCGTAACAATCATCAGTATACATTCATTAATTTTTCAATGCCTTTAATCTATAAAATGTTAATTGTAACTTGTTTTTTAATTTATTTTTCATCTCTAAATAGTATACATTGTAACTATTATATAAGACTTGAAAATTTAAAGGTCATTCATAAAACTTTTTTAAATTAATAAATTATTAATTTATCGATATAATAATATCTCGCTAAATTAATAAAATATTTTGGTCCCAACATCATTAATTTATAGAGGTTTTACTGTACCACGAAATTCAAAACCACAGTTCAACGTTTACAAATTCCTCGCGAATAAACTTTCAAATATTCCAAAAATCATTAAATTTAAAGTAATGCGGGTTTTTAAATAGTTCCCTAATTTTCCAGTTGTCACATCCTCCCAGCTTCAGAAGAAACCCGTCCCGGGTTTCTCTCGGAACAAACCATCTATAACATGAAAGGCTTCGGATATCTCTTTCGAAAATCATCCTCACGTTCCCACGTAAATTCCGGTCCATGACGAGAATTCCAACGAACCTTGATGAGTGGAATACGACTTCTCTTGAATCGTTTAATCTCTCGATCCAAAATCTCAATCGGCTCTTCCACAAAGTTCAAATTCACATCAACACGAATGTCCTTCATCGGTATAACCTGTGTCTCATCAGAAAGGCACTTCTTCAAATTACTTACATGAAATACATTGTGAACCTTATTCAATTCCTGTGGTAGTTCCAACCGATAAGCTACGGGCCCAATTCTTTCCAAAATAAGAAATGGTCCAAAGTAGCGGGGGTTGAGTTTCCCACGTTTCCCGAAACGTATCACTCCTTTCCAAGGCGAGACTTTAAGCATTACTTTGTCTCCAACCTGGAACTCTAGGGGTTTACGTCTCTGATCGGCGTAACTTTTCTGCCTTTCTCTAGCTGCTTGTAACTGATCACGAATTTGAGTCACTTTCTCAGTAGTCTCCAATATAAGCTCGGGGCCTGTGAGTTGGCTATCTCCAACTTCAGCCCAACCAATCGGCGAATGGCATTTACGACCATATAAAGCTTCGAATGGTGCAGCTTTAAGACTTGTGTGGTAGCTATTGTTATAGGAGAATTCCGCAAGGGTTAGATACTTCTCCCAGCCTTTACCAAAGTCTATTATACATGCACGAAGCATATCTTCCAAAGTCTGAATAGTTCTCTCACTTTGACCGTCGGTTTGGGGATGATATGCAGTACTCATATCAAGTCTCGTCCCCAAAGCGGTTTGAAGTGATCGCCACAAAACTGATGTGAAATGGTTATCATAATCAGAAATAATCGATATCAGAACACCATGACGAGAAATAATTTCTTTCACATACAACCTTGCAAGTTTGTCTACACTATCATCTTCACTAATCGCTAGGAAATGAGCAGATTTAGTCAATCGATCCACAATTACCCAGATAGCGTCACAACCTCTAGCTGTCTTCGGTAATTTGGTAATAAAGTCCATCGTAATCCACTCCCACTTCCAAACCGGAAGTTCTGGCTGCGTCAATAATCCTGACAGTCTTTGATGTTCGGCCTTAACCTTCGAACATGTCAAGCATTTGCTAACGTACAATGCTATATCTGCCTTCATGTTTGGCCACCAATATAAATTCTTCAGATCCTGGGACATCTTGTCAGACCGAGGACGAATAGAGTACCTTGACTTATGCGACTCATGCATAATCAACTCTCGAATTCCTCCATACAATGGCACCCAACTTCGGTCTCCAAAACACAATATTCCATCAGAACACTTAACAAATCCCTTTTCGTTTTCAGCCATCCCAAATATATTTTCAGCAGGTCAGTTTTCTGCTTTCAACGCTTCCGTTTGAGCATCTAATATTTTAGACGGTAATGGCGATACGATAGTCATTCCTAATGACCTAACTCGTAGCGGTGGTATTCTCTCCTTCCGACTAAGAGCGTCAGCAACGACGTTTGCTTTACCAGGATGATAGTGAATTTCGCAATCATAATCGCTTAGCAGCTCAATCCAACATCGTTGTCTCATGTTGAGCTCTTTTTGGTTCAAAATGTGTTGTAGACTTTTGTGATCAGTGAATACAACACACTTGGTTCCATACAAATAATGTCTCCATATCCTTAAGGCAAAAACCACAGCACCTAACTCCAAATCATGGGTGGTGTAGTTTTTCTCATGCTTCTTAAGCTGTCGCGAAGCATAAGCTATCACTTTCTCTTGTTGCATTAAGACAGCTCCTAAACCTTCATGAGAAGCGTCACAGTAGACGACAAAGTCCTCACTACCTTCAGGTAACGCCAAGATAGGAGCACTACACAGCATTTCCTTAAGTAATTGAAATGCTTCCTCTTCCTTATCTCCCCATTCGTATTTAACATTCTTTTGAGTCAATTTGGTCAACGGCTTTGCTATCTTCGAAAATCCCTCAATGAATCTTCGGTAGTAACCGGCGAAACCCAAAAATTGACGAACTTCAGTTGGGGTCGTCGGAGCAGCCCAATCTTTAATAGCTTCAATCTTAGCGGGGTCTACATGGACTCCCTGTCTATCAATCACATGACCCAAAAATTGTACCGTCAGAATCCGAACCTCACATTTGGAGAACTTGGCATACAGCTTCTTGATGCGTGGGAATCGCAACAGGCTTTACGTCTCGAGGGATCTCGAGAAGCTTACAACCCCCACCAGGCAGTGTACCTGATCGTTGTAGTATAGTATAGTGACAAGTACCGGGGGATTGATCGTTCAGCTTAGGAATAGTGTCGCTAGGATTAGAAAACCTAATTACTAGTTCTAGAGGTGAGGGATGATTATTTTTGTATTTTTATATTTTTTAGAAAGCAAGTAAAATCTCGGGTTTTGGAAGAGTGGGCGGAATTAGTTGCTATTCAACTAACCCAAAACTAAGATGCAATCAAAATAAAAGACTAAAAATGAAAATAAACTAATTAAACTAAGGTTGTGAGCAGTAATTGGAGAAGTTGTGTTTACTTAGACTTCATTACTCCCCAGATATCTTTTACACGTTAATTACTTGTTATACTTGTATGGATGACGGATTGTATTCCTTAATACCATTCGTGGGGTGGCATACATAACTCCCCAACTCTATGAGCTCTTATCTCCTCCTACACCATGACCCAGCACAACTATAGGGATTGTAAACAGTGGCTCATGCATTAAATACAACCAATAAAGATCTAGTACGCCTCGGTTCATGTTTCTTAAGACGTTCAAGCATGTTACCATTTGGAGATCTGCCAGTTTTCTTAAGCCTAACATATAAAATCATTCATCCAAGACAAGAATAGACAAGTAATCAACACATAATCAACATCTAGGTTTCATTAGATCTAAGCAAACACAAAAGAGATCTAGCCTAGCATAATGGAATTGAGACAAGAACAAGATATAAACAACCAACACATAGACATATTGCTTGAATTAGAAGAACACTTATCTCAATTACCATGCAAGGTATCAAGGGTTTGGAACCCTTGAAAAACCTATAAAAGATACACCAAATTCGTCTTTAGGGTTTCACCAAAACTTCTCTTTTTTAATGAAAAAACTAGAAAACTATATATAGGAAAACTAGGCTGACGGCGTCAAGACAACCATGTGACGCCGTCACCTCGCTGCCAAATACTTCCTCGGACGGCCTTGATCTACTTATGACGGCCTATGTGACGCCGTCACCAACCACGGTATTTTATTCTTTGTACTTTGACGCCGTCAGGATGACTTTTGACGCCGTCATCAACTACGGTGTTTTATTCTTGATGTCTGACGCCGTCAGGGTATAACTCTTGACGCCGTCACCTAGTGTCTTTAGCATGGAAAATTGATACTTTGCCGTTTTCATCACTTTTATGCTCCAAAAACATCCAAAATGGCTTCTTTTCCAGAATTCACTCTCCAAACACCTAAAATCATAAAAGGAATGATTTAGGGCGATATTTGATCAAATAAAGTTGGATTCGGGCTTAAATGACCCCCTAAAAACGGATCATTTTTCGCCTCATCATATACCCTTACACTTGAGATTTGCTTGTCCTTAAGCAAATGAGCTTTTATTCTACTCAAATGACAAGTTAGGGGTCATTTAACACTAATATAAAAGTAATTACAACAAATAATCGTTCCACTAAATACCAATAGACAAGCACGGAGGTCATACACAAGCACCTCACAAATAGTGTTTAGATACTCACATCTCTCGGGTGTAATAAAGTAATATAACATTATGGAAATGGAAGATATCTCTCACTACCTGTCATAGCAAAATAGATTACCATAGGCTTGGGAAAGGATCAAACCTCCACCACATGGCGTAAGCACCTAGGATAAACTATCAAAGAGGTCTTTTAAAGGGTTGTAACGTTAGGTATAGGGATATGAATTACACGGTTTTGTTGGATAAAGGAAGTTTTACTGGTGGCGAGTTAACAATCTTGGTTAATTACATGTACAAGATGGCGTTGCTAAGCCAAGACTAGACTCGACTTAAGCTAATAAATGAAAAATAACAAAAACATAAAATGAACATAGAATAAAAACGGGATGGTAGTCCGTATGTTTTTTTTTCTCTTTTTTTTTTTTTTTTTTTTTTTTTTTTTTTGCATACACTCTTACCCTACCATATGGGGGTAATAATATTATGTTCTTCCCCATTACTCCATAAAATAAGTACTTACCCATGAGTCCCAATCGTCCCAAAACAATATGTACAAGGATATGACTCGACTTAGCAACCATGTGATCAATTAGAAAGTTAACTTAGGGTTTATCAAATAACAATAATGCACTAAAAATGAGCGCATACACGGAAGACTAAGGCGATTTGGTTGTACATTTAAGTGGGGTGTAACAAATTCTTCCTTTAAGTAAGATGCTTAAAGTTAGAAATGAAAAGATAGGCTCGGAGGGGTGTACTAGGGGTTTCGTGTACTAAAAATGAGTACAACGCAAAGGGTGTGGGAAAAATTAGTTGACTTAACTAGCCAAGTAATATGACTTAAATGGTCAAGTAATTATGATACGGGTTTAACACAAGGGTGATCCTAATGCCTCTTATCATGTAGTAAATCCTACCACACGAATGTAGTCTCACTAGCGGTCTCGGGATGCATCACTAACGCAAGTTCTAGAATCTAAATGCTACCGGTACACTCATAAGCACTAATAATGAATGCTTTTCCTATCAAATCTAAAGGCGAACCTCACATTTTTGGGTGGAAAATTTTTCTGAATATACGGTTATGTGCTAGTCATACAACCTCCTATCCATGAGACGCTTGCTATGGCTAAAGTTTCACTCCTAAATGTTGTAAAAAATTTTTAAATTTGGCGCTAAAATTACACTAACAAGTATTTCTCATAGTTTTATTACACATCTACTTTTAGACAAAACAAACTCAAGCGAAAGTGCATATGTAAGGTATCATCTTTTTACCCTCCCCTTACACTTAAGATGAACATTGTCCCCAATATTCAAGTAAAGAATGTAAAAGTGAAAAAAGTAAAGAGAATGAAATCAAATACTCCCCTGATTCGCTCGGTATGGATTATAGGTTGGCCAGGTTAAATCTTCCTCCAAGAAAATGAACAATCAAAGCTTCCCTTCCAGAATATAAATCATCTTCTTGTCATACATAACCTGTAAATCCTGACAACAATAGACAAGACAACCTCGCGTAAAATCGGCGGCATCCTATATAAGTTACTAAATCCTAGAAAACAAAGTAAGATATAATGCTTGTGGAATGAAGTTTGCAGATTTTCTGGAGATTATAAAACTTAATAATTCACAAAAACCATAAGACTCCGTTAGAAAAACAAAACCGGTAAAATTTCCAGATTTTTAACTCCTGACGCCGTCAAGAGTAATACTCTGACGCCGTCAGAATGGACCTGCAGAAATTCTTATGTTAAGTTTCTGGAAAATTTCTGGAAAAACTTTGTCCTACTTCCTGGAAAATCCTGCAAAACTTCATTATGACTCAATACAAGCATTTGACTCTAACAAATACGAATATACATGTTCATTTAATATTGTGGAAAATCATGATCGGTTTGTTTCTTAAAAACATATTTGGGGTTTCCCCTTACACTTATCTTTTGCAAAAATACCTTTAGGTTGAAGTTAAGACTAGGCCAAACAACATAATAAAGTATTTCCACATTTTAATTGAGAAACATGATCATCCAACAATAAAAATAAAACATGCATACGGAAGCAAATAACTATCAAACAAATAAAATCACACAAAACATGGGTTGCCTCCCAAGAAGCGCTTTTCTTTATTTACGAGTCTTGTAGCTAGACTCAAAGTCATGGGTTACTACGTGATCTCATCATTGGTTCCATTCTCTAGGTCGTCTTCTAAACTAGTATCGCTTTCATAGTGCAAGTACTTCGGATCTTTGAATTCGAAAACATCTCGTCGATACTTAGAGCCGAGCTTACTAACATCCTTAAAGAATCCACATGATAAATCAGAAATATTTCTACACCCTCTCCTAACATCTTCATCACATAAGATAAGTTGGGAGCTCATCATATCAAGCCCGTCGCAATCTATTCCCCTAAGGTCTCTTCTTTTGTATGGCGTTTGGTATGAAATCCTCCTAATCCCGTCAGTGAAGGTCATGATTCCGTTCAAGTCATCCACTATCAAATTAGTGATTTCACAAAAGGGTGCTCCAAAGACGACTTGCGATAGCCTAGGGTCAACATAGTCCTCTATGTTGTCTACAATCGTGAACTCCATAGGGAATGCCATATTTCCTACGAACACTTGGATTTCATGATCCTTACCAACCACTTTCTCTCCCTTGTAAATCATCCCCCATCTGCAGATATTGTTATAATGAAACAATGACATAAAATTCTTTGGCAGGAATACATTAATGTATATGTTATCGAAGTACTTATGACCGATCATGCAGGGGATTTTGAGATTATTCGGATCACGCCTTCTTATCTTCCTCAACTCTCCATCCTTTGACCCATATAGATTCCCCTCAAGGGAGGGACGATACTCATAAACCTCCTCGCTATCCCTACGAAAAATTACCTTCCTAACACCATTGGTGAGTACCACACTACCATCTTTCTCATCAAGGATTGCTCCCGATTCATTGATAAATGGTATCCCAAGGACAAGGTTGGTTAACGTTTGATTGGTGAGAGGGTCCACGTCATCAACCACGGTGAGGTCAGTATTGTAAACAAGCTCTCCAATCCTAATTGATAAATTTTTTATTACTCTCTTGCACGCAATGTGCTCAGGGAAGGTTTTGTGGTATAGGGAAAGGGGGATTATGTTGGTTGGGAAGCTAGGATCTATATGACTATCGGTTAAGAGCTTTTCCTTAATGGTACAGGGGATCTTGAAAACTTTAGGGTTACTTTCCTTAGTCTGATTGCTACCCACACTCATAACATCCTCCATTTTTCTCTCGGGTTCTTCTATAATAGATTTACCCAAAATGGTTGGATCTCTCTCATGCTCTTCCGATTTCTCTTTCCCTTCATCCGGTTTGCCAGATTCTTGCACGGTGTATTGCTTGGGTGAGTCGGTAGGTTTCCTTGCTGAAGCATGGTCAACCCTTGAGGTCTCATCTTTCGCTGTCTGACTGAATTTGTTAGTTTGTTGTTGGGTTGGGTTGGATGTTGAAGCAGATATTGTGGTGATGGTGTTTACGAAGTGGATTGGTCCAGGGGAGTTGAAAGGTTCTTTTCCGTTAGGAGATAGATGTTTGAATAACTTGCTAGGACTTTTTATTTTTACAGGGGAGGCTGATGGACTCATGACGGTAGCAGATTTAACCTCATCAACGTGGATGGGCTTATTATCAATGTGCTCTTTGATAGCAGTCAACAGATTACAAATCTTGTTGTTCACGTCTGCCTGCTGTTGTTTAAATTTTGCCTCGAGCGTAGTGAGTTGTAGTTCTTGAGATAGAATGAATTTTTTTTAAGTATCTTCACAGCTTTGCCTAGGGATACCTTGTGACGGAAAATGCTCGGACCAAGTGAGTGGTGAGGAGTCATTGAAGGATACGCTTCGCGTTTGGTACCCTCTAAAATTAGGTTTATCCTTCCATGCCTCATAGGCTTCAGCAGAAGTTCGAGGACCCTGACCTACGTGTGATGATGTGAATTCGTTATAAGCACATTTTGGAAATTCCATGCAGTTATAGGTCTCATGAGGGCCATTGCACAGTTTGCATGTAGAAGCGATTCTGCTTACTTGGCTTGAAGGTTTATGAGCTTCGTAAGATTTCATGAGAGACTTGACTCGACCTTCAAGTTCCATGATCCTACGGTCGGGAGTGCTTGAATTGTTCGAAGGCAAAGATATTGCCTTGACCGTTTTGTTCAAATCACGGGGATCATTCCAACTTTCGTTGTCATAGAGAGCAAGATCTTCTATGAGTTCCCATGATTGTTCCGCACTAAGATCACGTAGCTTACCACCGGCCGATTGGTCAATGGTTCGCCTCGTGGAGATGTCGATATGGTCATAGAAGATTTGGACTTGGAGCCAAAGATCTATGCCATGATGAGGGACTTTTTGGAGTAAGTCCTTGAAACGAGTCCATGCTTCATAAAGAGATTCATTTTGACGTTGTTGGAACATCAAGATGTCATTCCTAAGCTTAGTAGTTCTCCCCGGTGGGAAAAATTGAGCAAGGAAACGAGTGGTGAGATCATCCCATGTGGTGATGGATCCCGCGGGTAAACGCTCAAGCCATTGACTAGCTTGATCCCGTAGAGAGAATTGGAATAGGCGTAAACGGGTAGTCTCTCTAGTTTCAACACCTAGGTCTATGGAATCTACGATTTTGAGGAAGTCCTTAAGGTGTTGGTTTGGATCTCCGGAACGAAGTCCATGGAATGCACATCCGCTTTGCACCAACCGGATGGCGTCGGATCGCAAGGGGGTCACATTGTCTCCGGTGAGCTCAATGGTGTTTCGGTAGCCTTGGTGGCTAGGTCGGGAATACTCTCCTAAGGTTCGGGGCCTAAGGGGTTCTAATGGTGGGTTTTGTTGTGGTGGGATGATGGGTTCAAAGATGTTACCACCTTCCATGATGTCGGATGGTAAAGAGTTACGAACAAAGGCACGAAGAAATAAGATAGACTAAAGAAGACCTAAAAAAATTAAAAATAAAATCTTACTAGAAAGGAATCTAGCAAGTAGACCTAATAAAAAGAAATCCTAACCTAGACAATAACTATTCCCCGGGCTGCGGCGCCAAAAACTTGATGAGTGGGAATTGCAACAGGCTTTACCTCTCGAGGGATCTCGAGAAGCTTACAACCCCCACCAGGCAGTGTACCTGATCGTTGTAGTATAGTATAGTGACAAGTACCGGGGGATTGATCGTTCAGCTTAGGAATAGTGTCGCTAGGATTAGAAAACCTAATTACTAGTTCTAGAGGTGAGGGATGATTATTTTTGTATTTTTATATTTTTTAGAAAGCAAGTAAAATCTCGGGTTTTGGAAGAGTGGGCGGAATTAGTTGCTATTCAACTAACCCAAAACTAAGATGCAATCAAAATAAAATACTAAAAATGAAAATAAACTAATTAAACTAAGGTTGTGAGCAGTAATTGGAGAAGTTGTGTTTACTTAGACTTCATTACTCCCCAGATATCTTTTACACGTTAATTACTTGTTATACTTGTATGGATGACGGATTGTATTCCTTAATACCATTCGTGGGGTGGCATACATAACTCCCCAACTCTATGAGCTCTTATCTCCTCCTACACCATGACCCAGCACAACTATAGGGATTGTAAACAGTGGCTCATGCATTAAATACAACCAATAAAGACCTAGTACGCCTCGGTTCATATTTCTTAAGACGTTCAAGCATGTTACCATTTGGAGATCTGCCAGTTTTCTTAAGCCTAACATATAAAATCATTCATCCAAGACAAGAATAGACAAGTAATCAACACATAATCAACATCTAGGTTTCATTAGATCTAAGCAAACACAAAATAGATCTAGCCTAGCATAATGGAATTGAGACAAGAACAAGATATAAACAACCAACACATAGACATATTGATTGAATTAGAAGAACACTTATCTCAATTACCATGCAAGGTATCAAGGGTTTGGAACCCTTGAAAAACCTGTAAAAGATACACCAAATTCATCTTTAGGGTTTCACCAAAACTTCTCTTTTTTAATGAAAAAACTAGAAAACTATATATAGGAAAACTAGGCTGACAGCGTCAAGACAACCATGTGACGCCGTCACCTCGCCGCCAAATACTTCCTCGGACGGCCTTGATCTACTTATGACGGCCTATGTGACGCCGTCACCAACCATGGTATTTTATTCTTTGTACTTTGACGCCGTTAGGATGACTTTTGACGCCGTCATCAACTACGGTGTTTTATTCTTGATGTCTGACGCCGTCAGGGTATAACTCTTGACGCCGTCACCTAGTGTCTTCAGCATGGAAAATTGATACTTTGCCGTTTTCTTCACTTTTATGCTCCAAAAACGTCCAAAATGGCTTCTTTTCCAGAATTCACTCTCCAAACACCTAAAATCACAAAAGGAACGATTTAGGGCGATATTTGATCAAATAAAGTCGGATTCGGGCTTAAATGACCCCCTAAAAACGGATCATTTTTCGCCTCATCACTTCTCCCTCCTGAGAAATTCTAAGATGAGCCTTAGATGGTCCTCATGCTCTTTCTCACTCTTCGAGTAGATTAGAATATCATCAATGAACACGATCACGAACTTGTCCAAGTAAGGCTTACACACCCGGTTCATGAGATCCATGAATACCGTCGGTGCATTAGTCAACCCAAACGGCATCACTTGGAACTCGTAATGCCCTTAACGGGTTCTGAAAGCCGTTTTCGAGTACACACTCGATCCTTGAAGCTGATCGAACAAGTCGTCGATCCTCGGCAACGGGGTATCTATTCTTCACCGTTAACTTGTTCAGCTCTCGGTAATCAATACACATACAAAACGATCCATCCTTCTTCTTCACGAATAAAACTGGGGCTCCCCAAGGTGAAGAACTTGGTCGTATAAATCCCTTTTCGGCTAACTCCGCTAATTGTTTCGAAAACTCTTCCAGTTCAGTCGGTGCAAGTCGATAAGGTGCCCGTGCCACGGGTGTAGCACCAGGTATCAACTCAATCTGAAACTCCACTTGTCTAGTAGGCGGGATTCCCGGCAAATCATCAGGAAATACATCCGGAAAGTCACGAACTATAGGCACATCTCCAATGCACCTTTCTTTCTTCTCCTTCCCTCCTTTCTCAGAGATTTGAGCTAAGAAAAGGCAACATCCTTTTTCCATTAGCTTCGGTAACTTAGTGCAAGATATGACAGCTAATCTGGATGGGCTCCTCAAACCTTTTCGATCTCCTTGTATATTTAAAATCTCCTTGCTGTAAGGCACACACACAATTTTCTCATCGCAAAGTATGTGAGCACGATACTTCGACAACCAATCCATACCAATGATGACATCGAAACTTCCTAACGTGACGGGTAGAAGATCTATGTTGAAAGGGTGATTCAGGAAATTCAACGTGCAACCGCGAATGATAGTCTTAATCCTTTCTATGTTTCCGTTAGCTAACTCTACATCATAACCAATTCCTAAGGCCATCGGGGGTTTCTCTAGTAAGGGACACAAAACTTCTATCGGCACCAGTATCAAATAGTATGGAAGCATAACGATTATTGAGAAGGAACGTACCAGTAACGACGTTCGAGTCTTCTCCTCTTTTGTTTCCAAGTGCGTACACTCTCCCATGAGCAGCTCCTACTTCCACACGTTGGTCCTCATTTTCATGACGTCCACGGTTTCCTCCAGCTCCACGGTTTCCATGATTGTATCCATTACCACCCGATCCTTGATTTCCTCGGTTCCATGATTCCCTACACTCATTCCTATAGTGTCCCTTCTTCCCACATCCAAAACAAGTAACTTTCCCCTTACTCATAGCATCAGGAGTAGCTTGAACCATTGATTGGCTCTAAACAGTCAACCTAAACTTGACCAGGGGATGGTCAACTAGGTCAAACAGTCTATGAGTCAATACTCCGCGGAAGTATAGGGTTTCCCCGGGTCGTTATGTCCCGACGAGGTGAGATGGTTATCAAACGGATCTGTGATCGGGTGAATTTGGACAGGAAAAGGTTTGTGAGTGATCAAACTAGGGAATCTACAAAGAAATAGCTTAATCAAGCAATAAAGATGATTACGTGAAAGTTAGATACCTAAAAACGCTTGAAATATAAAAACGCGTACGTTTACATTTGAAATAACGTAAACGTACAAAATAAAACGTGAAAACTGAAATCTGAAAACCCCCAGGGGGTGAAAATGAATTTTTTTAGAAACCTAAGGGTAAAAGAAAATTTTTAGAAAAAGAAAATAAATTTTTGCACTAATTAATTATTTTTTATTAATTAATTACTAATTAAGACTAATTATTAATATTTAAAATACTTAAATACAACATAATATTAATTTAATACTAGAAAAATAAAAATAAAATTTCTAAAATTATAAAATAACTAAAAACTAATTTTAAAATTAAAAATAAGTATTTTTGTCTTTTTGTGATTTTTATATTAATTAATTACTAATTAAATATTAATTACCTAATTAAACTATTTTAAATTATTAAAAATAGAAAATGAACAGTAAAAATTCTAAGAAAATTCCTAAAATTATTTTACATTATATAAAAGCTAGGAAAAATATAAAAACTAGGTCTTGCTTAATAAAAACTAATTGTGCTATCTAAAACTTAATTATTGATTAATTATTAATTAAACTAATATTAAATCTAATAAATACTAAATGACAAAATAAAAATCTGAGAAATTTACTAAAATTACTTTAATATAAAAGGTAATTAATAAAAATATAAAAATACCAAGTACTTAATAAAAATCTAAAAATGAATATTAAAATTTAAATTACATTAAATAGAAACTATCACTTATTATTAATTTGGTTTTTCTTGATTTTTCTTATGGAAACTTATTTTATACCTAAAAACAAACAAGTTTAATGAAAACAACTTTTTTATATCTTAAAAATAAGCCAAATGCAAGCAATAAGCTAAGGCAGTTGACTTATGTTGACCAAACAAGGAAATATGCTCAAACTAGCTTAAGTGGGACCCACAATGGTTGAATCTGGTTCCAATAAGTTAAGGGAACATGATTAAGCTGGAAAAAGCACACTGGGGTCCACATAATAAGGAAATAAGCAGAATAAGCACATTGTTGTCTTGTTTTAGAACTGAAAATGGGACAAGCTTTTGTGGTTAATTCAGGTGGGTCCCAGAGGTCATAAACTCAAAGGAACGGTTGAAATGGAGAGACAACCAGGGGGTTTGAAAGGAACAAAGTTGGGGGCTGTGGGACCACTATGGTGGCCAAAAATCACCTCCAAAGTGGTGGTGATGGTTGAGGTGCTGCTGCAGCAGGGGATGACAGTTCCCCTGCAGGTAACTTTGAGGGTGAGTGGGGCCCAGTGAAAAAATCACAAAAATTTAAGGAGGGGGGAAACACAAAGCTGAGCTGGGGGACTTTGCACCCAACAAGTTTCACACCCTAAAACTCATTACAAAATTCTATAAAACTCTCACTATTTTTGGTTTTTCTAACAAAGGAAAACTTTTGACTTTTCAAATTACACTAAAAGTTTGACTAAAATGAGATTATAATGATTCCTAAAGACTAAATAAGTAACAATAAGTTATAATAAGATGAATTTAAGCTAATAAGACAACTAATAAACACAAAGTGATGATTGTGCAACTGAAAACACCAACAGTGAACAAATAAGACCCCTATTATGGATTTTTTGACTTTTTAACTAATAGCACACTGATTTTATGTTGTTACTAAGCTATAATATCCTAAAGTAACATGACTGAGCCTAAAAAAACTACCAATGCCCACTGGAAATCAGTGGAAAACCTTAATCCAAACACACCTTTAATGTGTTTCAACACTACAATTATGAAATCCAAAACTACAAACACTAGATTTAGGCTATAAACAGATAAAATACATTGATTAGAATCTAAATTAACACTAAAATACCAAAAACAACAACAAGGATAGGATTATGCAAAAATCATACTTGTGGCTCACAGAAGATTTCCAAGCTGTGAATCATGAATTGGGTACCCATAACACCACCTATTGCCTTCCAAAAGCACTAATATACCATGTAGTTCCACAACAACCAAAATCCAATTCTTTTTCCTTCTTTATCTTCTTTCACATTGATTTTTTTTATTTTTCTTCTATTTAATTTTATTTTTCTGAATTTTTGTGTTTCTAAACTGAATCTGTTTCAAATGCATTGAATACTTCAAAAACCTTATAATTGGACTGAAATAAGCTCAATCAAACAATAAACAACAACTTATAACAAGTTAAGTAAATTTGAGATTTTGAAAATGGAAATTTGACATAAACTAAAAATGGAGTACAATCTGAATTTAAAAGTTGATATAGGTTTCAAGTACACTAAAAACAATTGAGATTACATTTTTTTAGCTAAGTAGAATACTGAAAAAAAGGAAATTACATCAGTACGAGACTACACTTATTAAAATTAATCTAATTAACTAACTATCCTAACTGCTTCTTCTCTTTATTTATATATAGAAGTCTTTTGAGCTCTTTTCAGTCATTGAAGACTTTCCCACTTCACTTGAACCCTTGGATTGGTCAAACTAATCTCCACTGTTCAAAATCATTTTTTTGGCGCCAAATATCTTTAAGGTAGTGTAAAGCAATTTTATTGTAATTAAGGATATTTGGAATGTTGTGGTGGTGGGGGAGACAAGGTATGGGAAGGTTGATGTGGAGGAGGGGGGAGGTGAAGTGTGCAGAGGTATTATCAGGGCAAGTGGAAGGGGGAAGAGGTGGTTTGACTTTATGTTTGACCCTGGTTCGTTGACCGTTTGACCTGGGAAATAAAACGGGGGTGTTATCTTTTTTAGTGGGAGTGGGCTGGTTGGGATGTTGGGCCAAGGGTATTTTGGACTGGATCAGGCCATGGGATTGTTTTGTGTTTGGTTTGGATTTGGATAATAAAAAGGGTCCGTTTGATGTAGTAGTATTTCACAAGGACCAAGTTTGTAATTTTCCCAAACATGAGGGACTGAAGCTGTCATTTCCCAAAGTATTCACAAGGACTAATTTTGACAACATTTGAATATTACAAGGAAAAAAATTAATATTTTCCAAAATAAAACACCCAGGGACCAATTTTGCAAATTTCCAAACTCCGGGGACTAAACTTGTAATTATCTCAAAATTTTCATCCAGGGATTAAAAGTGACAAATGTAAATTCCCAAAGACTCAAAATGATTTTTCTTTCAAAAATATTTTACAAGGGACCAATCCTGCCAAAGTTTGAAACTCCAGGGACCAAAATTGTAAATTTCCAAAACGTTTGAGATTTTTCACCAAAGGACTAAATACGAAAACTTATGATTTCAAAAGGACCTTTGGTGACTTTTCTTTTAAAATATGTGCTAAGGGACTATTTTTGCCAATTTTTGAAAGTTGGGGGACTGAAACTGCCAGTTTTGCAAACTTTGTACGTTTTTCATTTGTTTTTACTCATTTTGCATCTAAAACATATAAAACACAATTTTAAAATATTTTCAGTATTTTGATGCATTACTGAGTGTTTCTGTATGTTTTGCAGTTCAGATTTGACCAAAAATGATGTGTGTTTGAGCACTCATCAATCCCCCACACTAAAATATTGCTAGTCCCTAGCAATAAACTGTTTTGAAAACTTGATGGATTTTAAACTCTTTACCAAAAGCCATCACTTTTGTAGTAGCCAGATGTATCGATTCAAGTAAGAACTATGGTCCACCTGATAACCATGTGATTTTGAGCAAACTACCAGCTGTCAACGGATTTGATTAGTCTTTACCAAAAGCCGTTTGCTTCTGGACTAGCCAACTCTTGATAGACAAAGTCAACATCTTGGTGAGCTGATTACCAATTATGGTTTTTCCACTGCCTTTACCACAAGCCATAATCTTGCGGGCTAGCCAACTCATTCGCTTTTTAGGATATGGCGAGTTGAGGTACCATACAATTTTGGGCAAATTGCAAGCCATAAACGGATATGATATATCTTTACCAAGAGCCGTTTGCTCCTGGATTAGCCAATCCTTTTGTTGGTTAGACAAGGCGGACTGATAACCACAAAAATTTTGAAACTTAAGTGAAAAATTTTTAAATTTTTTGAGATTTTGGCCAAAAACGGGGGTACTAGATAGTTAAATGTGATAAAATTTGCTAGAATACCCCCCCCCCCCCCCCCCTTAGAATGAACATTGTCCTCAATATTCAAAGTCCCGGCTATTATGCCGACTCTTTGAACATAAAAGGGCAACATTACAAGCTAAATGTAGAAACACCATTTTCTTTTCACTGTATTCGTAACCATAGCGGGGGTAACTCACCCACACTTAGGGTGAAAACCCTAAGTACATGCTACTGTTTTTGTTTACCGAGTCGCTAGCTTGACTCGACCCCGAATTCATTTGTCCTTGGGGAAGCATGATGTGGAAGAAACAATCTCAATCGGACTTTCATTCAAGATGTTTGGACAAACATTTGAAGCACGTGAAAGTTCCACACCGATGAGATATACTAAGAGACCCTGGCTTATAATAGTATAAACTATAAGCGGTGATGCCGGGGTCAAAGATAATGTCTTCATTCCTGAAGGAATGAAGAACAGGAGAAGTCACCCTGTAGGTGAAGAAAGGAAGAAAGATCTTGATGACAATCAAGATTGACTCATCATCATCAGAAAGAGAATTCATGATTGGTGTATCATGAATCTCATCATTTAAGCTCGTATGATCTAGACATATGGGTGGGAGGGTTGGGATTTTGATATCAATCAAATTCTCAAGGTTGAGAATATTTCCCTCCGGTAAACAAAGATCAACTTTGTCTAGATCAAAGTGAAAGTTATCATACTCCGGTGGAGATATGATATGAGTGAGTTCACGGGAGAACTCCTCAAAAGTGAATGAATCATACACGGGGAGAGAAATTTGAGAATGAGAAGTGGTACTGCCACTAATCTTCTCTCCCATATGATCAAAGGTAAAGGCTTCAAACTCCGGAATAGGATCATCGGAGAAAATGTCACTATCCTTAATCGGGATAGGAGATGAAATAGGTTTCTTATTGAAAGCCTCGATTTTAGAAATGAGGAGACCGACATTCAATAATGTTGCACGAAGTGCTTCATCCTTGATTTCAGTGTCAATCTCATCATTCTCTTCTTCTAAGCTAACTAGCTTAGAAGGTAATTCTTCCATAAAAACGATGTCTCCACAAGATAACGAATCGTTATCAGTAGAATCGGAGAACATCTGAACATCATCATTCGGGAAGACAAGAGGAGGAGGGATATCACATAAATGATCAAGAATTCCCTGTGACTCTCTTGGGATTGAGACAAGGTTCTCGACACTAGACTTTATGAATTCGTCTGATTCCTTTTGAGGAACAGTGTCAAGATGCTCGTCCCCCATGCTCAGAGAGTGAGTGGGAACCTCGGGTGTGATAAGAGTGGGTTGAGATGGAATCTCAACTGATGGAATCTCATTTGATGAATCTTTATAAAATCCAAGGATATCAAGTGTATCCTCATCATCACTTTCATCAGGAATGAAACGAAATCGAGAGCTAGATCTGGCTGCTTTTTCTTTTGCTATTGATTCCCTAATAGATCTTTCATAAGCATCTTGGGAATTTATTTTAGCAGCCTGTTCTTCAGCTAACAATTCTTCCATCGATTTTTGGTTTGGATTATCTGGGGTATGTGTTATTCCTCTCAAGTCTTTCACTAAATCCAAAAGATCAAGGAGAAGACTTTGAGGAATTGGTGGAGATGGAGGTTCGTCATAATATGATGTGTCAAAAGTGTGACAAGGAAGTGGATTCCTTGTTTGACAATCGGAGCTGAAGTGTGGACCTCCACAGTAATCACAACAGTAAAATTGATGTGGCTGTGAGTCGTATGTGCTAAAGTCATAATTGTTATCAGGAAACTGCTCATAGACAAGCGTGTTTCCCGATTGACAATCAGAACTGTAGTGTGAACCACCACAGTACTCACAACAGTAAAACTGTTGAGTCTCATGGGGTGGTAGCTGATGGAATAAATCAGTCGTGCCATGGTAGGAATAGGGATCTTGGTTATAGACAGACCCGTTTCCTGACTCTACCATGCCACAATTGGGGCAATTGCCACCATTATAATGACTACTACACCACTGGCAAATCAGAAGGTATGGATGAGACATAGAAAGAATCAAAAGGTTAGGGAGGGTAAGGAATGAAGAATCAAAGATGTCAGAGGGTAAAGGTGAATATTTTTGGGGTTTTGGATAAACATTTTGTACAAATAGGAAAGAAAATGTTTTTTTATTTATTTTTTTTTTTTTATTTTTTTTTTTTGGTTGAAAACTGATTTTAAAATGTTTTCAGGAACAGTTTTATTTTTATATGAAAATAAGAAGGTAATATGAACAAGGGTGGGAAATTTACAAAAGATTGAATTCCAAAAGCACTAATCAGCAACCCGTTTTTTAGAAAAACGCGCACAACATCCCCGGCAGCGGCGCCAAAATTTGATTGGCTCTAAACAATCAACCTAAACTTGACCAGGGGATGGTCAACTAGGTCAAACAGTCTAAGAGTCAATACTCCGCGGAAGTATAGGGTTTCCCCGGGTCGTTATGTCCCGACGAGGTGTGATGGTTATCAAACGGATCTGTGATCGGGTGAATTTGGACAGGAAAAGGTTTGTGAGTGATTAAACTAGGGAATCTACAAAGAAATAGCTTAATCAAGCTATAAAGATGATTAAGTGAAAGTTAGATACCTAAAAGCGCTTGAAATCTAAAAATGCGTACGTTTACATTTGAAATAACGTAAACGTACAAAATAAAAGGTGAAAACTGAAATCTGAAAACCCCCAGGGGGTGAAAATGACTTTTTTACAAACCTAAGAGTAAAAGAAAATTTTTAGAAAAAGAAAAATAAATTTTTACACTAATTAATTATTTTTTATTAATTAATTACTAATTAAGACTAATTATTAATATTTAAAATACTTAAATACAATATAATATTAATTTAATACTAGAAAAATAAAAATAAAATTTCTAAAATTATAAAATAACTAAAAACTAATTTTAAAATTAAAAATAAGTATTTTTGTCTTTTTGTGAGTTTTATATTAATTAATTACTAATTAAATATTAATTACCTAATTAAACTATTTTAAATTATTAAAAATAGAAAATGAACAGTAAAAATTCTAAGAAAATTCCTAAAATTATTTTACATTTTATAAAAGCTAGGAAAAATATAAAAACTAGGTCTTGCTTAATAAAAACTAATTATGCTATTTAAAACTTAATTATTGATTAATTATTAATTAAACCAATATTAAATCTAATAAATACTAAATGACAAAATAAAAAATCTGAGAAATTTACTAAAATTACATTAATATAAAAGGTAATTAATAAAAATATAAAAATACCAAGTACTTAATAAAAATCTAAAAATGAAAATTAAAATTTAAATTACATTAAATAGAAACTATCACTTATTATTAAATTGGGTTTTCTTGATTTTTCTTTTGGAAACTTATTTTATACCTAAAAACAAACAACTTTAATGAAAACAACTTTTTTATATCTTAAAAATAAGCCAAATGCAAGCAATAAGCTAAGGCAGTTGACTTATGTTAACCAAACAAGGAAATAAGCTCAAACTAGCTTAAGTGGGACCCACAATGGTTGAATCTGGTTCCAATAAGTTAAGGGAACATGATTAAGCTGGAAAAGCACACTGGGGTCCACATAATAAGCAAATAAGCAGAATAGGCACATTGTTGTCTTGTTATAGAACTGAAAATGGGACAAGCTTTTGTGGTTAATTCAGGTGGGTCCCAGAGGTCACAAGCTCAAAGGAATGGTTGAAATGGAGAGACAACCAGGGGGGTTTGAAAGGAACAATGTTGGGGGCTGTGGTGGCCGAAAACCACCACCAAAGTGGTGGTGATGGTTGAGGTGCTGCTGCAGCAGGGGATGACAGTTCCCCTGCAGGTAACTTTGAGGGTGAGTGGGGCCCAGTGAAAAAATCACAAAAATTTAAGGAGGGGGGAAACACAAACCTGAGCTGGGGGACTTTGCACCCAACAAGTTTCACACCCTAAAACTCATTACAAAATTCTATAAAATTCTCACTATTTTTGGTTTTTCTGACAAAGGAAAACTTTTGACTTTTCAAATTACAATAAAAGTTTGACTAAAATGAGATTATAATGATTCCTAAAGACTAAATAAGTAACAATAAGTTATAATAAGATGAATTTAAGCTAATAAGACAACTAATAAACACAAAGTGATGATTATGCAACTGAAAACACCAACAATGGACAAATAAGACCCCTATTATGGATTTTTTGACTTTTTAAGTAATAACACACTGATTTTATGTTGTTACTAAGCTATAATATCCTAAAGTAACATGACTGAGCCTAAAACAACTACCAATGCCCACTGGAAATCAGTGGAAAACCTTAATCCAAACACACCTTTAATGTGTTTCAACACTACAATTATGAAATCCAAAACTACAAACACTAGATTTAGGCTATAAACAGATAAAATACATTGATTAGAATCTAAATTAACACTAAAATACCAAAAGCAACAACAAGGATAGGATTATGCAAAAATCATACTTGTGGCTCACAGAAGATTTCCAAGCTGTGAATCATGAATTGGGTACCCATAACACCACCTATTGCCTTCCAAAAGCACTAATATACCATGTAGTTCCACAACAACCAAAATCCAATTCTTCTTCCTTCTTTATCTTCTTTCACATTGATTTTTTTTATTTTTCTTCTATTTAATTTTATTTTTCTGAATTTTTGTGTTTCTAAACTGAATCTGTTTCAAATGCATTGAATACTTCAAAAACCTTATAATTGGACTGAAATAAGCTCAATCAAACAATAAACAACAACTTATAACAAGTTAAGTAAATTTGAGATTTTGAAAATGGAAATTTGACATAAACTAAAAATGGAGTACAATCTGAATTTAGAAGTTGATATAGGTTTCAAGTACACTAAAAACAATTGAGATTACATTTTTTTAGCTAAGTAGAATACTGAAAAAAAGGAAATTACATCAGTACGAGACTACACTTATGAAAATTAATCTAATTAACTAACTATCCTAACTGCTTCTTCTCTTTCTTTATATATAGAAGTCTTTTGAGCTCTTTTCAGTCATTGAAGACTTTCCCACTTCACTTGAACCCTTGGATTGGTCAAACTAATCTCCACCGTTCAAAATCATTTTTTTGACGCCAAATATCTTTAAGGTAGTGTAAAGCAATTTTATTGTAATTAAGGATATTTGGAATGTTGTGGTGGTGGGGGAGACAAGGTATGGGAAGGCTGATGTGGAGGAGGGGGGAGGTGAAGTGTGCAGAGGTGTTATCAGGGCAAGTGGAAGGGGGAAGAGGTGGTTTGACTTTATGTTTGACCCTGGTTCGTTGACTGTTTGACCTGGGAAATAAAACGGGGGTGTTATCTTTTTAGTGGGAGTGGGCTGGTTGGGATGTTGGGACAAGGGTATTTTGGACTGGATCAGGCCATGGGATTTTTTTGTGTTTGGTTTGGATTTGGATAATAAAAAGGGTCCGTTTGATGTAGTAGTATTTCACAAGGACCAAGTTTGTAATTTTCCCAAACGTGAGGGACTGAAGCTGTCATTTCCCAAAGTATTCACAAGGACTAATTTTGACAACATTTGAATATTACAAGGACAAAAATTAATATTTTCCAAAATAAAACACCCGGGGACCAAGTTTGCAAATTTCCAAACTCCGGGGACTAAACTTGTAATTTTCTCAAAATTTTCATCCAGGGATTAAAAGTGACAAATGTGAATTCCCAAAGACTCAAAATGATTTTTCTTTCAAAAATATTTTACCAGGGACCAATCCTGCCAAAGTTTGAAACTCCAGGGACCAAAATTGTAAATTTTCAAAACTTTTGAGATTTTTCACCAAAGGACTAAATATGACAACTTATGATTTCAAAAGGACCTTTGGTGACTTTTCTTTTAAAATATGTGCTAAGGGACTATTTTTGCCAATTTTTGAAAGTTGGGGGACTAAAACTGCCAATTTTGCAAACTTTGTACGTTTTTCATTTGTTTTTACTCATTTTGCATCTAAAACATATAAAACACAATTTTAAAATATTTTCGGTATTTTGATGCATTATTGAGTGTTTTTGTATGTTTTGCAGTTCAGATTTGACCAAAAATGATGAGTGTTTGAGCACTCATCAACCATAGCAAGTGGTCGAGCTCTACAGTCCTTAACTATATGCCCCATCCTTGAGCAATTCTTGCACACCACATTACATCATCCAGAATGATTCTTGTAGCAACGACCACACTTGGGTGCATCACCATTTTGGTTCTTCTTATTTCCATCCCCAATAGCATAAGCCTTAGTAACAGCTTGTCGCTTGTTTCGGTGATCATTACCCTTAGAGTGATGGTCTCTCTTTCTTTTCCCATTCTTATCCTTATCAGCTCCTTCCAATTCCAACGAATCCATCAATTGTTGAGCGATCATGATAGCCTCATGTATATTTGCAGGCCTAGCAGCAATCACATCGTTCCTTGTAGCCATAGGCAACCCATCGGTATACCGCTCAATCGTTTGAGTCTCAGTCTTAACCATATCTGGGCAAAGCAAGGCTAACTCCTGGTAACGATGATTGTAAGTCGCCATATCGGTACCCTTCACTTTGTGATTCCAGAACTCAATCTCCAGCTTCTTAAGCTCATTCCTTGGGCAGTAAGTCTGAATCAGCAAAGACTTAAATTGCTCCCAAGTCATGGCATAGGCCACATCACTCCCAACCGAATTTCGTTAATTATTCCACCAAGTTAATGCTTCATCCTTGAAAGTAAAAGAAGCAAACTTTACCTTGGCATTCTCCGTACAATTGTTGACATTGAACACTGACTCAGTTTTCTCTATCCACCTGACCAAGTAGACCACTCCTTCAGTTCCACCAAACTCAATGGGTCCACAGATTCGGAACTCCTTGTAGTTACATCCATTAGTACGAACAGGGGGAAAAGTTCCAGCAGAGTTGTTGGAATGATTCGACTCAGCTAGTAGCTCAGCAACTCGTTGATCCACAAGTTGATTGATCATGGCTTGATCCATAGTACGTGCATTCGGTGACACATGATCATTGTCTCCCTGGACATCAGCATTTTGATTCCTGTTGTTGCGGTTGGTGGTGTCCAGGTTGTTAGGAGTAGGGGTTTCATCATTTCAAGTAGGACGGCGTCCTCAGCGACTAGGGGTAGTCGCAGCAGTTCCAGTTCGGGTAGCTCTGACAGGGTTTCGTCATACAACCATTGATCTGAAACATCATACAAGGTTCGTAAGTCTTCGATAGCACTTATCATACGCTCAACAAGAATCGAATAAATGAAGCCAAGACATGGGAAGAATATCAACTACACATCACAAGACAATAATAAGGCGAATAGGAACTCAATTTCCATGACATCCAAAACCACATAACATCATATAATAATAACCATCATCCTTACAAATAGCGATCAAGACATCGTTCCAACTACAAAAGACATAAGAGATACTAATCGTTCCAAACGAGTCGAATAACCAACGGGAATACATCAAAATAAGATAACTAGCTTTTCTAACCGAACACTCCTCGGTGTAGAAAGAATCATGACAACATAATCCAACTATCTAGCCACTACGCTGGCGTAGGCTCCTCAACTCCTGCCTCAACCCATCCAGCTCTCTCCACAATGATCCTAACTCCACACTATGAGTATCGCTATCTCTCTTGAGGTATGCTACCTCCTTCTCCAACTCGGTGTTTCTCTGCCACAACTTGCGATCTGGCTCACGAGCTGTGATGAAACCTCTCTGTAAGCTCTCAATCTGCTCATGAATCTCCAACATACCTCTCCTCATCTCTGTAACCCTCCTCTCAGAAGTAACCAAATCAATCCTCAACTCTCCAGTAAACTCCACAGTCACCCTATCAATCCGATCAGACATATGCGCGATCCTCTCACCCAGAGCAGTAATCTGAGTCCACATCCTACCAATCTCACCCAACTCTGCATGCTCAGCAGATACCTCAGATGGCGCGTCCGACGCCATGGGACTACCAGGTGGTGAATCAACCAAGAATGGGTGATCAGGGAAAAACCGGCTCTAACGGATGTATCGGAGAATCGGGCTCCTCAGCATGAGCTGGCTGTGCTGGCAAACCATCATCATCAAGCATCTCCTCCTCCTGAGGATCATCCTCCTCCTAACCCTCCTATGGGTCATCATCTCCCTGCTCAGCCTCCTGAGGGTCATTAGCCTCCTCCTCACCCTCGTACTCCTCCTCCTCCTAATCTGAGGAGTACACCATCAATCGTCGTATAACATCCCGTAAAATTTTCCTACGATTAACACGTTACCATAATATAGATTAACCATTTTTACCCATAACAATTTTATATATATATATATATATATATATATATATATATATATATATATATATATATATATATATATATATATACTTTGTCAATTACAACGTTATTCACTCTTACCTTGAAACGACATTTACACCTAAACCTTAATAACCTAGATACCATACATAACTTAAAACATTGATACTTAATAAATATACGTTTCAATAATTAACAAATACAATTTAATTAAATCCCGAGCCTACAAAAATTCCCATGTGTACTCGCTAATAATATTTGACCTCTAAGAAACATGAATGACAATTGTTATCAACCTTCAAATATAATTATGATACTAGAATATTGATCAAGTTAAGGCACCTCACACATTTCATCTCAATTTGACACTTTGTTCCAATGACACTTCGTATAAATTCGAATAAACCACCAACTTTCTGTAACGTATTTAAATCCCAATTTTAAGGCCCTTCTAGTCCGAACCAGGAAAAGTGTAAAGCACGAAAGTTGTCCAAAATAATGTTTTACGTCTAGACTCATGAGATTTTGAACCAAAAATGTAATTCGTGGCTGTTATCTGTGAAATACGACCTGACCCAAGTAAACCTCCCTCATTCGTTACTGCCCCAAATGTAACCTAAGGAAACCCATATGCAACTCTTACACCAGCCTCCATTGCTCCCCAATCATCACGAAATGTATGTCATGCTGTCAGGAATAATCTCACACTCAAGGAAATTCGATTGGTCATGGTGGGTGGTGACATATATTCGTTCCTATCTCTTGTGATCTCATCTAGCTATCACCTTCCAAAACTCATTATATAACCCATCACAGTGTTTACCTTCAGCCAAAACCTTATAACATTCCACCTCAAATACAACTAAGCTATTTTCTTTCTTGTTCCCTTCTCCTGGTCGACGAGGCAAGAGCACAAGAAACATGTCACTTTCTTTACTTACACATACAAGTTGTACACCATCACTCTTCCACTTCCCTCACTACCCTTGAATCAAACTTAAACCTAAATTATTGCTTTTGTTGTTGCTGTCGAAAAGAAAGAAAGAAGAAGAAGGAACCACGCAACAAAACTCTTTTCATACGTACCCTCCTTCACATTCATAAAATCTTGGTTCATAAAGTCGTGGTCTCCTGTGGTGTGTACGAGCAGAAACTAGACCCATTTCAAGGTGTATAACTCGACTTGAAAAACAAAAGGGTGCTGGTCTTGGTTCATTGTTGGAGCCACATGCGAGCCACCTTGTCACCTTTCCTGATCCTAGGCCATATCGAGTGTCCTACCCACCCATAGGGGTAATGTAAGTCTCATATCTCTCCTTTGATACGTAAACTTTAGTTACCATAATGCTTTATATCGTACTACTCTGATCAGCTTGTGCTCTCGTCACACATATTGTATACAAACGTGGCATCAAAGTCTTTGTGTGGCTAAGCTTGTGTGGTAAAATCTTAATATATACTTTACTAATAAGCTACTTTGATAAGCTCACTGATAAGCTAAAACTTGAACTTAGTTATTTCAACCCATGTAGTAACCTACTCATTGGTACAAGTCAGAAAGAAAAGAATTTGAAAACAAATAAACTATAGTAATAAGTTGCTATGAAAAGCTCACTTTGAACATATCATTAATACTTGAGTGGCCATGCAATGAAGAAAACCCAACTCGTGACTCATTTGAGCTTGCATGGTCTCGTCTATATAAATGGTACACCAACTTTTGAAACTTGGTAATTCTATGTCAGATGAGGAAAGCCAAATGTCTAGAACTTGAACTCGTTTTATTGATTCGCAAAAACTCCAAGATAAGCCAAGCTTATCTTGGTGCTCGTTTGGGCCTCGAGTATTAAGCAACAACTGTTTATCTTTTTTTTAAGCTTTTAAAACAGCTTTAGAGAAAGCAAGATATATAAGCACCAACGACTCAAACTGTAATGTATATATAAAACTTAAAACGTTTAGGCAACATTTAAATAGGACTAATTGGTGAAATATAATACAAGGGAAAAATTAGTCCAAATGGTTGGGAACTTGGGTTGTGGAGCGCAAGATCAAGGGTTTGAACCCTGTCCTCGTATTTTTATTGGTATAACACTACTACTTTATTAAAAATTTATGCACTTAACCCCCGATTTCTAACAACTTGCCAACTTTCTTAAAACTCTTATAAATTTTGAAAACTTTTTATTACATTTTAAACCTCTAACTTTAATTCACTTAACAATTCTTTTCTAGATACTTTTATAAGCGAATCAAGCTACGTTATTTTACCACCTTCCGTGTAGATAAACATGTTTAACACTGATTTTATTTGGTAACCACATTGGGGTGAACAATGAACTATATATATATATATATATATATATATATATATATATATATATATATATATATATATATATATATATATATATATATATATATATATATATATATATATATATATTGGTCCTAATATATTATCACGAATTTAATAAATATATACTTTATATATTTTCACACCTCGAAACTTAACAAAAATGATAAATATAAAAATGACGACATCATACTGACGTATATAGAAACCTACATTTGAGGAGATAATGAAGTAATAATTATATATTTCTGAATATACATATATAAAATTTATAACGTAAATTATATGACTTGACGATATTATCGGTTAACATGAATAGACATTAAGAAATGGTTATTCCTACAATAAAACTCATTGATTCACTTAACTAGGAGTAACATACAATTACTATAATTTATCATTCACCAACTTGTGATACATATCATTGATTCATGACGAGAAATATAAATAATAAACGATACTTATACATAAAGACAAGTTATATAGTATATAACTTGCTCTTGAACTATTAAGCGTTTTGCCACGCAAGCCACCTCTGCCACGGAAATCATTTTGTCATCGAACACTATTCGAATCACGATTCTCGATAAGTCGAACTTATCTCGGACTTCCGTATCATTCAGGTTATCTTTGAAGTCAATTCCATCTTCACTTCTGACATTACTTATACTCTGTCTATCATAACTCTCAGGTGAGTCATAGCCCCTACTCTTACTTGTTTTACAATGGTTTATAAACATTTTTGGGGGAGATACATGCTTAACTACTGCTT
Organism: Artemisia argyi; assembly: GCA_030686995.1. NCBI lineage: Eukaryota > Viridiplantae > Streptophyta > Magnoliopsida > Asterales > Asteraceae > Artemisia > Artemisia argyi. The sequence goes on from CM060707.1 coordinate 54,278,646, forward strand.
TTACTTTTACAAGTATTCATTAATTAAATACATGACTGTATTTCATATAAACTTTACTGGTTTACACATTTTTATATCTCATAAGGAAATACCTGCTATAGACATGATTACAAGTGATTTTTCAACGATATGCTATATTTGATCTCTATTGCCTAAGTACCTATTACCGAAAGTCCCTCGATCATGCGCCTTAATCACTTGTAGGGTGAACGTAAATAATTGTGAATAGATCTATTAGGGATTGACAATCCCCATTTGGTCGCTAGAGGAAAGCCACCAAATGCATTTTATTTGATTTCATAGGTTACTGGTAAATACCTATCTTGAGGGCCACTGTTTTACATCATTATTATGGATAATTTTGATGCCTGTTAATCATTGAGTGTCATGAGCTTAGGGCAAGAGAACGGTAATAATATAGCACTGCAATGACTGATGTTAAGGGCGTACAATGTTGTAGCCCACTGTTTTATTAAACTACGAGATTGTGTTCACTATATAGCAGGAAAAACTATTATTAATTGGCAAACGAACTACTATTTTGGTGTTGACCCGATTAGGTCAAACAAACTACTATTTTGGCGTTGACCCAGTGAAGGGCAAACCAAATGACTATTTTTGAATTGATAAGGAAATCACTCATTTTCTGATTTTGATAAATCAATGATTTAAGCCATGAATATTATGGATTTACTCACACTTTAATTTGATAATCAATGGTTATTATAACTACTTTGGACTCATAAACTCTTTGATTTTGGAAATCGATATTCGAAACTATAAACTCTATGAACTCACCAACCTTTGTGTTGACACTTTTAGCATGTGTTTATCTCAGGTAACTATACAAGAAGGAACTTGAAGGCACAGAGTGGGCTTGTAACCCGGCATGGGCTTAAATAAACATTTTGACATATTTTAAATAAACTTGTTGTTTAAATTATGAAACATCTTGATGTCTCGAATATTTGGTATTTTGAATGAATTAAACTTTAAAGCGTCACTTTTGTGTCGTTTTCTATGATTGTGATAAAGATCCTCGAAGTAACACCCAAAAAGTCTTCCGCTGACATTTTAAGTCTTCTGCTGAAGTGATGATTTTGGGGGTGTTACACGTCGTCTCCGAACAGGTGAATCGTGTGGTGATGGGGTAGGTGATCTAGGACGACGACGCAATGATGTGGGTGGTGCATCTGACAGAAGAGCGTGAGCATCAAAATGCATGGGTGATGACGAAGGGCGCACAAACATGCGTGTCGTAGCTCGGTGGGCAAAGCGTGGAGCCACACGAGCCAAAGCCTGATGAAGGGTAAACTGTCTCGAAGTACCAGGGAGCCCTAGAGAAGATGAGGGTCCCTGAGAAGTAGATGCAGCAGGTAGTGAAGAAGTAGCAGCTGTCGGTGACGAAGTAGCTGAATGCATGGCAATCCTATAAGGATCATCAGGAGCCATGGTGATCTGTTGATTGGGCTCAAATAGTCAGATAATATCAACCAAGTAATGGTCAACAAGCCAAACAGCTTAGGCCAATACTCCGAGGAGTTTAGTGTTTCCCCGGATCGTTAGATCCCAAAGAGGCGTGAAATCTGAAATAAAACGACTTTGAGATCAGGTGATTTGAACAGGAAAAGGGTTAAAGTGATTGTACTACTGAAATATAAGTGTGAATAGCTTTAATAAGCTATATCAACAAATACGTGAAATCAGATAGGTACAAGTGAAAAGGGACTGGAAAATATAAACGTTTATTATTTAAACTTAAATAAAAAACAACTTTAACTATAGTAGGAGTTTGTAAGCCTTAGGGGCTTAAATGCAAATTAAATAAACTTAAAATATTTATTTTAATATTACTAATTTATTTAAAATTTAATAAAACCTAAAAAATGTAAAAAGATATAAAATGCACGTTTATATTTAAGTAAACGTAATCGTACAAAAGTTAAACGTGAATTCTACAAAATACAACTTCCAAAAATATGAAAATTATATTTTTGGAATCCTAAACTTATTAGAAAATTATTAGAAAATTAAAATTATTTTTATAACTATTTTAATTAATTATTATTATTTAATAACTATTTTTAATTAGTTAATAATTCATTAATAAATAGAAAAATGTAAAATAAGTCTAGAAATATAAAATTAAAATTTCTAAAAGTCTAAAATATTATAAAACTTATTTTAAAACTAAAATTATATTTTTCACACTATTTATCTAATTATTATTAATTAATTATTATTTAATTATTATTTAACTAATTATATTGATTTAAATTATTGTAAATACTAAAAAACTTAGATAATTATGAAAATTTTTATATATCTAATTAACCATCACAGGAATCCTAAAAAAATATAAAAATTTTATATTATGTATTTTTAATCTAATTTACTAATTATTATTCTATTTATTAATTAATTATCAATTAAACTAATTATATTATTAAAAATAGAAAATGAACATTATAAATCCTAGAAAAATTTATAAAATTGTTTTACCTTATATAAAAGCTATAAAAATTATAAAAACTAGGTGGTACTTTATAAAATATAATTATGCTATTTAATCCTTATTTATTAGTTAATTATTAATTAAATTAATATTAATTCTAAATATTACTAAATGACAAAGGAAAATTCTAGAAAAATTTATAAAAATACTTTAATATTATAGAAATTTATTAAAAATATATAAATATAGAAGTGCTTATAAATAAGCTAAAAAGAAAATTAAATGGATAATTTCTATTAAATACAAGCTATCACTATAATTAAATTTGGTTTTTTTCTGGTTTTTCTTTTATAAAACTAATAAAATACTTAAAATAAGAAACTTTAATAAAGGAAAATAATTTTTAAACTCAGAATAAGCACTATGAGTGCTTATTACCAAAATAGTTGACTTTTGTTGACTGCACAAGGTTTTTTAGCTCAATTTGGAGTGTGTGGGGTCCACAATGGTAAACTTGGGTTTTTCTGAGTTAAATGAACAATATTAAGCAAGATTATATCAAATAAGCAGATTCAATAAGCCACAAATCACAAATAAGCACTTTGCTTATTTCAATTCTGAGACAGAATGGGGACAGAGTTTTGATGCAAAACTAAGTGGGTCCACTGGTCTAATGGTCAAACTAATGGTCAATCCTTAATCTCTGGTAGGAGGGGGTTGTAATAATCCAAATTTGAGGTGTGGGACCCACTGGGGTAACCACAAATGACCACCAAAGTTGGGTGGGTGAAATGGGGTCTGAGTGCACAGGGCACAAGCTTGCCCTGCAGGTGTGTTACAAGGGCAATTTGGTCCACTTAAAAAAATCACAAAATTATAAAACTTGTGAAAATCACAAGTTCTACTGATAGACTAATCACACAACAAGTTTCAGACCTCAAATCCAAACACAAAAATCAGATTAATTCTTGCCATATTGGAGATTTTCTGCACAAGTAATATTTGACTTTTTAGTAAAACTTTGCACTTTGACTTTTATGAGTTTTTATTTGATCTAATGGACTGAAATGGTTGTACTAAGCTATATTATGACTGAATATGGCTAGAAGAACAATTTTTACACAAAATGAGTGAGGTTTGATGTTCCCAAATCCCACAGACAACTGATATGGGTGGATTAAGGTGATTTTTGACTTTTTCCAAAAGAAAGACAGGTTTTTATGTTTTGACTGAGCTATATATACCTAATGAACCATGTATCATTAATAAACAACAACAAATACAGCTGAGAGATCAGTGAAACACACTGATCCAAACAGTCTTTTACACTATACTATCAAGTGAATTTCAAAGATTTGATGAGATTTAAACTAAACCATGCATGCAAACAGACTAATTAAGCTATTAGATATGTTTTTAAACTTAAATTATGCAGAAATTAAGACTAAGCTAGGTTATACCTATTTATGTATTTTTGACTGTGAAATTAAATGAACCAAACAACTTGAGTTTTAGTGATCAAATAAGAAACAACCAAGATAAATCAACTCAACATAATCAAATAAGCCTAAAGATAGCAGATAAACAATCAACAAGCAGTGTAACAGTGATAAGCTAAAAAGAGATTTAAGCTTACAATGGATAATGCACACTGAGATCAAGTGAACCAGGAACAAGAAACACTCCTAATAGGTCTCCACAGACCCACTAACCCATGGGCAATCCATTCTTTCCCATGCTCCAGCTTGTCTTCATCTTCACCATGAATTTTTTTATTTTTAACTATTTTTTTTATATTTTTCTTGTATTTTTCTTTCTTGAATGATACTGATTTTTAAAGTTTCTAATAGCTTCAATAAGCTATCTAAGGAGCTTAAGTTGATCTAGAAGTCCAATAACACTACTACTAACAACATTTAACAAACATTGGATTTTTAGTACGAAATTTACATAACATGAAATTGAGACTTGAAACTGAAATTGAAACTTGAAAAAGATTTATTTATCACTGAGAACATGAAATACAATACTTGAAAGCTTAGAACAACACTGGAATTTAAAAGTTTAACTAATCGACATACATAATTGAAAATTAAACTAGGTACTCTTCCACAATGCTTCCCTTTCCTTCTTTATAGCCTTTTGAGACTCCCCATGCGTTTCTGACCAAATCCCACTTGAATTGAGCCATTGGATCTCTGTAATTCATCTTAACCGTTTAAAAGTATTTTTGGCGCCAAATCATTACACGTGGAATTGGAGTGGATTGAGACTAATTAAAGAATCTTGGTGTTATGTGGAGGTGTAGGGGACAACTTAGGATAACAGGGGTGGACTATGGGTGAGTTTTGTTCAAAGAAACAGGCTGTAAGCATGGAGGTTGAGTGTAGATGGTGGGGAAAGCATTTAATGCAAAGTGGGGTGAAATGATGTTGTTGGGAAGTGAGGTGGAAGTGGACAGGTGGTGGATGAGGTGGTGATACCACCTGGTATTGGAGAAGAAGGGTGGAGGTGAGGGCGGTGAACAGTGGTGGTGGTATTTGGGGAAGAAGGGGAGTCAACGGGGTCAAACCCCGTTTTATTAAAGGGGTGTGGACTGGGCTTATTTTGGGCCAAAGAAAAAGGAAATGGGGTTGGGCTGGTATTGGTTTTGGATTGGGGTTTATAATTAATAAAAGGGTCCGGTTGGTTTAGGTAATAAACAAGGACCAATTATGTAATTTTGACAAAAATAGAGGGGCTGGTTTTGCAACTTTCCCAAATATTTATAAGGACTATTTTTGTCATTTATGAATAATCCAAGGACCAAAAGTGTGATTTTTCCATTTACAAATACCAGGGACCTTTTCTGCCAATTCCACAAACTTCAGGGACCAAAGTTGTTATTTTCTGAAATTTGAAGGGTTTAACATGTAATTTCTCAAAAGTTATCATAAGGACCAAATATGCCATTTAAGAATAGTACAAGGCTTATTTTTCATATTTTTCCATTTACAAAACCTTAGGGACTATTTTTGACATTTTCCAAACTTGAGGGACTAAAGTTGTCATTTTGCAATTTTTAACTTTAAATGACTATACTTGACAACTTATGAATCCCTAAGGACCTTTGATGATATATTTCATGTTTTGATTTACCAGGGACTAGTTTTGCCAATTTTTCAAAGTTCAGGGACTGAAACAGTAAATTATGTGAAATGTTTTGTTTTTCATCAGTTTTCAATCCTTTTGCATAAAAACACAATCCAGGGATATTTTATGTATTTTAAGGCATTCCTGTGTGTTTTCATATGTTTTTGCAGTTTAAATGTAACAGAAATGATGAGTATTTACACACTCATCAATCTCCCACACTAAACTATTGCTAGTCCCTAGCAATCTTTTGAGAAAATTTTAATGGATTTTTACTCTTTACCAAAAGCCATCACTTCTGGAGTAGCCAGGCGTAAGAACTGTGGCACACTTGATAACCGTGTGATTTTAAGCAAACCACCAGCTGTCAACGGATTTGATTTGTCTTTACCAAAAGCCGTTTGCTTCTAGATTAGCCAACTCTTGATGGACTAGTGATTGATGCTAAACCGTCAACTTATATTGACCAAGTAATGGTCAACAAAGTCAAATAGCCTAGGTCAATGCTCCGGGTAATATAAGGTATCACCAGGTCGTTAAGTCCCGTTGAAGTGTGAATTGTAACTTTAGCGTATTCGTGATCGGGTGATTATTCACAGAAAAGGGTTGTAATCAGGATTATTTGGAAATTATTAACAAATATAGCTTAGGAAAGCTACGTGAGTGATTACGAGAATTAAGATTACAAAGATTTGAGCTAAAACCTAAAAACGTACGTTTTAATTAAAAAACGTATACAGACGAACATAACAAAAAGTACAACTGATGATCAGAGAGGGTTACAAGTGTAAAATTAATATTTTTACAATTCTAATAATTAAAGAAAATTTTAAGAAAAATAAAAAATATTTTTACACTATTTAATTATTTATTATTAATTAATTACTAATTATCTATTTAATACTAATTAAAATAATTAGAATTATTAAAAATACTAAAAAGACTTAGAAAATTAAGAAAAATTTTACAAATCTAATTAACCATCATGGGAAACCTAAAAAATTATAAAAAGTAAATTTTATATATTTTTAAACTAATTAACTAATTATTAATCTAATTACTTATTAATTTCTAATTAAACTAATTATATTATAAAAAATAGAAAATGAACAGTAAAAATTCTAGAAAAATTTATAAAATTGTTTTAACTAAAATAAAAGCTAGAAAAATTATAAAAACTAGGTTATACTTTATAAAATCTAATTATGCTATTTAATTAATTAATATTAATTAAAACTAAATTAAACTAAAATTAATTAGAAAACCCACTAAAAGACAAAATAAAAATCTGAAAAATTTATATAATTACTTTAACCTAAAATAGAATTTCTAAAAATATAAAAATGATATATTACTTATAAATAAGCTAAAAAGAAAAATAAAATGATAAATCCTATTAAATAGAAGCTATCACTATAATTAAAGTTGATTTTTTTGGTTTTTTCTTTTTCCAAACTGATTAAATACTAAAAACAAAAACTTTTAACAAAAACACTTTTGATATAACCCAAGAAATAAGCACTTGGAGTGCTTATTGATCCCACAGTTGACTTTTGTTGACTGTGGAGGTTTTTTAGCTCAAATGGGAAGATGTGGGGTCCACAATGATGAAAATGGTTCCTCTGAGTTTAATGAACAAGAATAAGCAAGTTTGGCACAAGAATTAAGCTTCAATAAGCCAATAACTCAGAAATAAGCTGTTGCTTATTGGAAATCTGAGACAGTTTTGGGACAAGGTTTAGGGCTAAATGCAGGTGGGGTCCACTAGACTAGGGGTCAAACAAAAGGTCAACCCTGGTAGGAGGGGGTTGTGAGAACCAGCTTATGGGGTGTGGGACCCACTGGGTTAACCACAATTAACCACCAAAGTGAGGTAGTGAGACTGAGCTGCTGAGACAGGGCAGTTGTCTTGCCCTGCAGCCCAGTTCCAAGGACAATTTAGTCACCAAGAAAAAATCACAAAAATGTACAACTTATGGGAATCTAAAGTTTAGGTGGTAGAATAAGCACTCAACAAGTTTCAGCTTCTAATTCACAACACATAATTCATGAAAAATCATGCCATTTTGCCCAAAAATCAGATTTTAAACCTTTTGACTTTTTAATAACTAACACAGTTGACTTATGTGAGTTTTGCTTGGCCAAATCTAATTGAATATGATGTATTATGTTAATTTGAGACTAAGTGTACCAATTCTAACAAGTTTTAAAGCCACAATGATGGATTTGAATCACAAAGTTCATACAGTGAACTGTTATTATGAGATTGAGGATGATTTTGACTTTCTAAGCTTAGGAGTATGTTTTAAAACCTTGAATGTGATCTTACTGCCAAAAGAAAGCTAACCAAACTATCAATCCAACAAATGAACCAACACACAGTGGTCAAAACCACTGTGCCAAACACCCTTTTATGAAACGGATTTCGAAATCTTACTCAAGTATTTCAAGGTCTAGATCTCAGTTGACATTCTAATCATTAAGATGAACTTTTTAAACACTGATTTATGCCAAAAGACACTACCAATAACAACAATAGATTGTGATTACTTATACTACCTATAAGGCAGTCCTTGTAAAGATATTGAGAACAAGCAAGCAAATTATTAAGCAATCCACTAGAACTAATATTACCACTAAATATCACAAAAGAGATATGCAGAAACACATTAAAGCATTATATAAATAAAGCTATATTAATGAATTAAGAATAAAGAAGGATAGAAAAGTTTAGGTCTCACAGTGTGCTTCCAGCTTCAAACATGAAACCAAGGACACCCTAAATGACTCCCATGAGTCTCTATTACCAGTCCATCCACAATTTAACCTGCTCCATGCTTGTCTTGCTTTTCTTCTATATTTTTTTTATAATCTGTTTATTTAATTAATTTTTTTTATATGTTTATGATTTTATAAGACTGGAAATGCAAAAACACTTAAATTTATGAAACAATACTTTTATTAAAACTGAAAAAGTTCAATTACAACTGAGAATTTGAATAAACTTAAAGGTACAATACTTGGAAAATTAGATTAAAACTACTAAAAAAACTAGACTAGTGCTCCACTGCATCCTCTTCTTTAAATACTCCAAATTAGGGTTTCTGGAGCCCTTTTGTCTCTTTCCCAGCTGCAAATCACACCCTTGGATGATCAATTTTAATCCTGGCCGTTCAAATGATTTTGGCGCCAAAATGCTTTGGCGTATTCTTTGGGTAATTGAAGCCAGAGATGTTATCTTGGAGGCTAGTGCTTGTTTGGAGGTGCAAGGGGGGGGGGGGGGGTTTGAGTGTAGCAGAGGGTGAAGGCAGGTTTAGGGTGATGATGGTGTTGGTGTTTGGAGTGTAGTAGATGGTGGGGAGGTGATGTGGAAGGGGGGTTGACCGGGTCAACAATGGGAGGGTGAGTAGTATTATTTATTTAAAACGGGGTGAGGGTGTTGGTGGGCTGTGTTGGTGATGGGGTGGGCCTGGGGTAGGATTAGTTTGGTTTGTTTGTTGGGTTGTGGATTAAATAAAACAATGGGGGTCCGGTTGGTTTAGTAGAAATTTCACACAAGGACCAATTTGTAATTCTTGAAACTTTGAGGGCTGATTATGACACTTTTCCAAACTTAACTCAAGGGTCCAAACTTGCCATAGTGTAATAACCAAAGGACCATAAACAATATTTTCCACTTTTAGAATTCCCGGGGACCAAATGTGACAAGTTACTAAACTTCGGGGACCAAACATGTAATTTCCACAAACATTTTACCCAAAGACCATTTTTTATACATTTTGATTTTCCAATGATAAAAATGATTTTTTCTTTCAAAATTATCCCACCAGGGACCAAATCTGCCAAATACAGAAACTCCAGGGACCTTTTATTGCAATTTTGGATTTTGATGGGTAAAAGTGTAATTTTCACAAACTTTTTCACCCAAGGACTTATTTTGACAATTTTTTGACTTTTCTTTGCCTTGGGTTGACTTTTCTTTCATTTTAAACTTCTAGGGACTAGTTTTGCCAAATTTTGAAACTTGAGGAACTGAAACTGCCAATTGTGCAAACTTTGTTCGTTTTTCATTTGTTTTTAAACATTTTGCACCTAAAACATATAAAACACACTTTTGGGATAAATTGTGTATTTTGATGCGTTTTTGGGTGTTTTTGGATATTTTGGCAGTCCAGATACGATAAAAATGATGAGTGTTTGAGCACTCATTAATCCCCCACACTAAGCTATTGCTAGTCCCTAGCAATCTTTTGAGAAAAACTTGATGGATTTGAAGCTCTTTACCAAAAGCCATCACTTCTGGAGTAGCCAGGTGTAAGAACTGTGGCACACCTGATAACCGTGTGATTTTGAGCAAACCACCAGCTGTCAACGGATTTGATTAGTCTTTACCAAAAGCCGTTTGCTTCTGGACTAGCCAGCTCTTGATGGAATAGTCAACATCTTGGTGAGCTGATTACCAATTATGGTTTTTCCACGGCCTTTACCACAAGCCATAATCTTGTGGGCTAGCCAACTCATTTGTTTTTGGGGAGTTGAGGAACCGTACAATTTTGGGCAAATTGCAAGCCGTAAAAGGATTTGAGTTATCTTTACCAAGAGCCGTTTGCTCCTGGATTAGCCAATCCCTTTTTTCGTTTAGACATGGCGGACTGATTACCACAAAAATTTTGAAATAAAGTGAAAAATTTTTGAAAAATTTGGGCCAAAATGGGGGTACTTGAAAGTATTTTGCGATAAAATTCGCTAGAATTTCCCCCCCACACTTAGAAATGAATATTGTCCTCAATATTCAAAGTCCCGGCTATTATGCCGAATCTATGAACGTAAAAAAATAATATTCGAAGCTAACTGTGGAATTTTTTGTTTTGTATTTTTCACTTTATTTATCTGTACATACAATCACACACATTTTTTTATATATATACATATATACATTTTCAAATTAGCGGGGGGTTGGCCATTCCCCCACACTAGGGTGGTAGAAAGTAGAAAGAAGTCAGAAATACGGGTGAAAACCCATATATGTTGCTAATTTTTGTTCACCGAGTCGCTAGCTTGACTCGATCCCCGAATTTAATTGTCCTTGGGGAAAGTTTGGAGATCCGGGACAACCATGGATGGTATGTCCTCTCCAAAGTAGTGCTTAAGACGATGTCCATTCACTTTGAAATTAGGTCCGTCATTTTGTGATAACTCGACGGTGCCATAAGGATAAACCTTAACGATAGTGAATGGACCAGTCCATCGGGTTTTGAGCTTTCCCGAGAAGATCTTGAGTCTAGAGTTGAAAAGAAGGACTCGATCACCAACGTTGAAAACGCGGTTTTTGACTTTTGAGTCATGAATCTTCTTTGTCTTTTCCTTATAGATCAAAGAGTTCTCATAAGCTTGATCACGAAGTTCATTTAATTCATTCAGTTGAACTTTCCGATGATCACCCACAGTTTTGAGGTCAAAATTTGCATGCTTGAGAGCCCAATAGGCTTTATGCTCAAGCTCGATCGGTAGATGGCACGCTTTCCCGTACACAAGCTTGTATGGCGTACACCCAATGGGTGTTTTATACGCCATACGGAAAGCCCAAAGTGCATCATCTAATTTATCCGACCAAGATGCACGATTTTCCCCAACGGTTCTTTCCAATATTCTCTTGATGCCTCGATTGGAAACTTCTACTTGTCCACTTGTTTGAGGGTGGTACGCAGTAGAAAGACGGTGAGTTACACCATACTTTTGCATGACTTTATCGAATTTGTCATTGCAAAAATGCGTACCACGATCACTAATTATAGCACGTGGAGTTCCAAATCGAGCAAAGAGAGCTTTCAAAAATTTCACGACTACTCGGGCATCATTTGTGGGTAAAGCTTTTGCTTCAACCCATTTTGACAAATAGTCAACTGCCACGAGTATATACTTGTTTCCATGAGATGATGGGAATGGCCCCATAAAGTCGATGCCCCAAACGTCAAAGATTTCACAAACTTGAATTGCATTTTGAGGCATTTCATTCTTTTGTGAAATATTCCCGTGACGTTGACAAGCGTCGCAGGATTTGACCAATTCATGGGCATCCTTGTAAATGGTGGGCCAATAAAAGCCGGAATCAAACACCTTTTTGGCGGTGTAGTTGGGATTGTGGTGGCCCCCCGTGGGACCAGCATGGCAAGCCTTTAAGATTTCAGAGGCTTCCTGACCATACACACACCGCCGGATGACTTGATCCGCACATATTTTGAAAAGGTAGGGGTCGTCCCAGAAATAATGTTTTACATCTTTAAAGAATTTATTTTTCTGTTGGGACGACATCCCTTTCACAATGAAGTTACCCGCAAGGTAGTTTGCAAAATCGGCAAACCATGGGGTAACAGAATCTCCACGAAAGGCAACCGCACTGAGTGTCTCGAGAGGGAAGGTTTCATTAATTTCCTTCTTTTCGGAGACATCTTGATGAGGGTTTTCCAAATGGGAGAGATGGTCAGCAGCTAGGTTCTCAGCTCCTTTTTTTATCACGAATTATAATATCAAATTCCTGTAGGAGGAGAACCCAATGAAGAAGTCTCAGCTTTGCATCTTGTTTTGCAAAAAGGTAATTCAAAGCCGAGTGATCCGTATACACTATGCTTTTGGTCAGTATTAAGTATGGCCGGAATTTTTCAAAAGCATACACCACAGCTAATAATTCTTTTTCGGTGGTGGTGTAATGGCTTTGAGCCTCGGTCATAGTTTTGCTGGCATAGTGTATAGGCTGAAAATGTTTAGACTTTCGTTGCCCCAAGACTGCCCCTATAGCATAATCGCTAGCATCACACATAAGTTCAAAGGGAAAGTCCCAATCGGGGGCAACAAGAATAGGTGCCTCAGTAAGCTTTTTTTTTAGAGTTGCAAAAGCTTCTACGCACTCAGGTGAGAAGATAAAAGGAGCATCCTTTTCGAGGAGATGGGTCAAAGGCCAGGCGATTTTAGAAAAATCTTGAATGAACCTACGGTAAAAACTGGCATGACCCAAAAAGCTCCTAATACCTTTGACGGTAGTGGGATGAGGTAATTTTGTAATGACATCAATTTTGGCTTTGTCAACCTCAATCCCATTCTTTGAAATCTTATGGCCGAGGACAATGCCCTCTTTGACCATAAAGTGACTCTTCTCCCAATTGAGACACAAGTTTGTGTCTTCACATCGTTTCAACCTACTTTCCAAGTGGGAGAGACAAGATTGGAACGAATCCCCAATGACCAAAAAATCGTCCATGAAGACCTCCATAGTTTTTCCGATCATGTCGGAAAAAATGGCCATCATACATCTTTGAAACGTGCCCGGAGCATTACATAAGCCAAATGGCATACGTTTATATGCGAAAGTTCCATAGGGGCACGTGAACATGGTCTTTTCTTGATCTTGCGGATCAATGGGAATCTGAAAGTAACCCGAGAAACCATCGAGGAAGCAATAATACTCATTCCCCGCTAATCTTTCGAGCATCTGATCCATAAAGGGCAGAGGAAAATGATCCTTACGGGTGGCGTCATTTAACTTATGATAGTCAATGCAGACGCGCCAACCCGTAACCAAACGAGTTGGAATTAACTCATTCTCCTCATTTGTGACAACAGTAATGCCACCCTTTTTTGGAACACAATGAATTGGGCTGACCCAAGGACTGTCCGAGATAGGGTAAATCAATCCGGCATCAAGAAGTTTTAAAACCTCTTGTTTGATAACCTCGTGAATTTTTGGATTCACCCTTCTTTGTTGTTGGACTGCAGGTTTGAAGTCGTCCTCCATTAAAATTTTATGAGTACAGAATTCAGGGTCAATGCCCTTGATGTCGGAGAGACGCCAAGCAATTGCTTATTTATGAGACTTCAAAACCTTTATACGAGCAGCCTTTTCCTCATCACTTAAGTCTTTGGTAATTATGACGGGTAATTTATCATCACCCTCCAGAAATGCATATTCAAGATGAGGCGGCAAGTCCTTAAGTTCAACCTCGGGAAAGTCATCAGTTTTCTCAACATTTTTGACTTCCTCTTTATGAAGTTGGTGTGTTAGAACAGGAAGAGGAGAGGGATCTTCGTTTAACAATTTTTCAAGTATGAGAATATCCCTCTCGAGGTCGATCTCTTGGTTATCAACTCCATCGGGAATCAAATCACTTTTGAGAAACGCCTCCATTTCTTCTAAGATGAAGTCACTTCCCTCAAACGGAGTAACGGAAGGATAAGAATTGGCAATAATGGGGTGAGAAGACTGAGTGAGATTTTTACTCGAAGAATCATCAATGAAATCTAAAATCTCTTGAGCATACTCCTCAGCAGCAACATCGATGACATCAATTTTGTTCACCGATTCACCGTCATAATTGGAGGAGTATCTCGAAGTTTGATTTAGGTTGAAGGTTATGGCTTCCGTTCCAACACGTAATGTGATCTCATGCTCAAATACATCGATAAGAGCTCGCCCAATTCTAAGGAATCCCCGCCCAAGAATGAGAGGGACCCTAGAATCGGCATCAAAGTCAACAATCACAAAATCTGCCAGAATATGGTTCTTCCCCACTTTAACGAATACGTCCTCGGCAATGCCAATGGGACGAGAAATCGAACGATCGGCAAGCTCTAAAGTCATGCACGTGGGGGTAAGTTTGGGAAGAGAGAGTTTCTTCCACACAAAATATGGCATTAGGTTAATGCTAGCACCTAGATTGGCCAAGGCGAAGCAATCAACCATACCCGGGAAAGTACAAGGAATTAGAAATTTCCCGGGATCTCCAAGCTTTTCAGGAAGCTTTTTCAAAAGAACTGCAGAGCAGTTCTCATTCAGAGGAGTTTTTGCCATCTCAAAGAGTTTCTCTTTATTACTCAACAGATTTTTGATTGTCGATGCAAACTTGGGCATCAAGAGAATAGCATCCGCGAAGCTAATGTCAAAGTGCAAATCTTGGAAGATTTGGAAGAACTTATCCATTTGGTGATTAGCTTTTTCGCGGAGCATTTGATCACTGAGACGTGATGGATAGGGAATAGAAGTTTTGGATTTAGGGTTGTCCACTGGAGTTTCTGGTGGTTCAAAGACAACTCTAGGATTACATCTGGTTTCAGGAATAACCTGAGGTTGGACGTGTGCTGTACTTTGTGAGCTAGGATTTTGCACTTTGTCCTTTGTCACCTCAGGTTCACGATTCACTACCTTTGGAGGAGAGGAAGAAGAGGTAGTAGGAATCGCGGGTTCATCATATGAAGCACCACTTCATGTTGTGATCGCCTTAGCATCGCCCCTCGGGTTAGCGATCGTGTTGCTCGGTAAAGTAGTACCTGAGCCCGAGGGTCGATCATTTAAAGACTTCTTGATATCAGAAATCTGGCTGACCAGCAACTTGTTCAACTCTTCTTGGGACTTCATGAATTGTTTCAACAACTCGTCAGATGAAGGCCCGGTTGGAACAATGGCTTGATTCGGATTAGGAATATTTGGAGCTCGATTGTTCGGATTGGGACCTTGATTTTGAAAATTACCCTGATTAGGGTTGTTGTTTCCATGAAAATATCCCTGATTGAAATTACCCTGACCTTGGTTCCGATTAAAGTTTCCTTGATTTTGCTGTTGGAAACCTTGATTTTGGAACCCTTGGTTTTGATTTTGAAAACCGTGACCCTGATTGAAGTTACCTTGGTTTTGATAACCTTGGTTCGCTCTATTTTGATTTTGGCCACGGTTTTGGACATTTTGGTTTTGATTAAAACCAGGAGGTCCAGGATAATGATGTTGAGGACGATAGCTAGGGTCCATAGGAGGGCGATATTGATTGCCTCCTTGATTTTGGGACCCGGCTACAGCATGAGCTTCGTATGGAGTACCATCGTAGTAGGCATGCGGCCCACCACAAGTTACACAGACTTCCACTTTTTTAACCTCAGCAGGTGGAGGATGTTGTGGAAATGAAACTTTCTTTGTTTGGGCGAGAACCAAAGCTTGGATCGCTTCAGTGAGCTTGTCAATCTTAGCATCCGTGCTAGATTGACCCACAGAAGATGAAGTGGGAGGACCCGCATTAATTTGGGAAACAATCGGTTTGCTTCGTATAGAGCGGACCTTAGACTTGTTTTCTATGATTTGCAAAGCTTTTTTTGTAGTTCTACTCAAAAAGTTACCTCCCGCGGAGGCATTGAGAGAATCCTGATCAGCTTGGCTCACGCCATTGTAAAAAGTATCGAGTTGCATCAACTCAGAGAAACCATGATGTGGACACTTGCGAAGTAATTCTTTGAAACGATCCCACGCTTCACCAAAAGATTCATCATATTTTTTAGTGAACTTGGTGATTTCGTTCTTAAGACTCGTGGTCTTGGAAGGTGGGAAGAATTCATTCACAAACTTTTTGACAAGATCTTCCCAAGTCTCAATAGATCGTGGAGGTTGTTTTTCAAGCCAAATCCGGGCTTGTCCCTCCAAGGAGAATGGGAAGAGAAGAAGTTTTATTGCTTCACACGGGACATTTTTGTACTTGATGGTCGATGTGATTTTATTGAACCATCGAATATGAGCATGAAGATCGTCCCTCTCAAAACCGTAGAATTGACTTGAGGTTACAAGATTGAGTAACCCGGTTTTGAGCTCAAAACTATCAGCCACGATGGCTGGGACAATAATGGCATCTCCGTAACCCTCGATGGGTGCTTGGAGAAGCTCACACATGGGGTGGTCTTCCGCCATGGTGACAGTGGGTGTGGCAACAGTACGGATCTCAGATCCGACTGTTGGTGCTGAATGTCTACGAGGTCTTCTAGGTTTTCGTACAAGCTCACGTAATGGGCTAGTAGACCTAGAAGAACGAGTGCGCATGCACTAGGAACAAAAACCAATCAAAACAAAATCGAGGCAAATCAACAGTGAACTTAAACCAATAATCACGAGTGAATGGCTTCTTTAAGAAAGGTGCACCACTCACAAGGATAGAAAGGTAAGTTTTTATCTTTTGTTTGGGAACTTATTATGTTCACACCCCCAGTTGGTAGGTGTTCTGTCTTGGTTTGCGACGGTTGGTTTTTATGTATTTATTATTCACAAGAAAAGATGGATGTTTTTGGGTTTTGTGTATGGGTTTAAAAACTTTTGGAAAATATTTTTGGTATCGATTCGTTTACCAAAATCGTATCTCTTTAAGAATCACCTTAAAAGAAATACGAAATAGAAAACGTAACGATCTGTTTTGTTTGTTTTTTATTTTTTTGGTGTTGTTAACACTTTAGGAAAAGTGTTAATGATGTTTTTGTTTATGATTTGAATTTACAAAAAGTGGTGGTATTTATACAGTGAGTGAGGTGAGATAACACTAATCTCAAATAACGCTATAGAAACGCGCACACTTCCCCGGCAGCGGCGCCAAAAATTGATTGATGCTAAAACGTCAACTTATATTGACCAAGTAATGGTCAACAAAGTCAAATAGCCTAGGCCAATGCTCCGGGTAATATAAGGTATCACCAGGTCGTTAAGTCCCGTTGAAGTGTGAATTGTAACTTTAGCGTATTCGTGATCAGGTGATTATTCACAGAAAAGGGTTGTAATCAGGATTATTTGGAAATTATTAACAAATATAGCTTAGGAAAGCTACGTGAGTGATTACGAGAATTAAGATTACAAAGATTTGAGCTAAAACCTAAAAACGTACGTTTTAATTAAAAAACGTATACAGACGAACAGAACAAAAAGTACAACTGATGATCAGAGAGGGTTACAAGTGTAAAATTAATATTTTTACAATTCTAATAATTAAAGAAAATTTTAAGAAAAATAAAAAATATTTTTACACTATTTAATTATTTATTATTAATTAATTACTAATTATCTATTTAATACTAATTAAACTAATTAGAATTATTAAAAATACTAAAAAGACTTAGAAACTTAAGAAAATTTTTACAAATCTAATTAACCAACACGGGAATCCTAAAAAATTATAAAAAGTTAATTTTATATAATTTTAAACTAATTAACTAATTATTAATCTAATTACTTATTAATTTCTAATTAAACTAATTATATTATAAAAAATAGAAAATGAACAGTAAAAATTCTATAAAAATTTATAAAAATGTTTTAACTAAAATAAAAGCTAGAAAAATTATAAAAACTAGGTTATACTTTATAAAATCTAATTATGCTATTTAATTAATTAATATTAATTAAAACTAAATTAAACTAAAATTAATTAGAAAAACCACTAAAAGACAAAATAAAAATCTGGAAAAATTTATATAATTACTTTAACCTAAAATAGAATTTCTAAAAATATAAAAATGATATATTACTTATAAATAAGCTAAAAAGAAAAATAAAATGATAAATCCTATTAAATAGAAGCTATCACTATATTTAAAGTTGATTTTTTTGTTTTTTTCTTTTTCCAAACTGATTAAATACTAAAAACAAAAACTTTTAACAAAAACACTTTTGATATAACCCAAGAAATAAGCACTTGGAGTGCTTATTGATCCCACAGTTGACTTTTGTTGACTGTGGAGGTTTTTTAGCTCAAATGGGAAGATGTGGGGTCCACAATGATGAAAATGGTTCCTCTGAGTTTAATGAACAAGAATAAGCAAGTTTGGCACAAGAATTAAGCTTCAATAAGCCAATAACTCAGAAATAAGCTGTTGCTTATTGGAAATCTGAGACAGTTTTGGGACAAGGTTTAGGGCTAAATGCAGGTGGGGTCCACTAGACTAGGGGTCAAACAAAAGGTCAACCCTGGTAGGAGGGGGTTGTGAGAACCAGCTTATGGGGTGTGGGACCCACTGGGTTAACCACAATTAACCACCAAAGTGAGGTAGTGAGACTGAGCTGCTGAGACAGGGCAGTTGTCTTGCCCTGCAGCCCAGTTCCAAGGACAATTTAGTCACCAAGAAAAAATCACAAAAATGTACAACTTATGGGAATCTAAATTTTAGGTGGTAGAATAAGCACTCAACAAGTTTCAGCTTCTAATTCACAACACATAATTCATGAAAAATCATGCCATTTTGCCCAAAAATCAGATTTTAAACCTTTTGACTTTTTCAAATAACTAACACAGTTGACTTATGTGAGTTTTGCTTGGCCAAATCTAACTAAATATGATGTATTATGTTAATTTGAGACTGAGTGTACCAATTCTAACAAGTTTTAAAGCCACAATGATGGATTTGAATCACAAAGTTCATACAGTGAACTGTTATTATGAGATTGAGGATGATTTTGACTTTCTAAGCTTAGGAGTATGTTTTAAAACCTTGAATGTGATCTTACTGCCAAAAGAAAGCTAACCAAACTATCAATCCAACAAATGAACCAACACACAGTGGTCAAAACCACTGTGCCAAACACCCTTTTATGAAACGGATTTCGAAATCTTACTCAAGTATTTCAAGGTCTAGATCTCAGTTGACATTCTAATCATTAAGATGAACTTTTTAAACACTGATTTATGCCAAAAGACACTACCAATAACAACAATAGATTGTGATTACTTATACTACCTATAAGGCAGTCCTTGTAAAGATATTGAGAACAAGCAAGCAAATTATTAAGCAATCCACTAGAACTAATATTACCACTAAATATCACAAAAGAGATATGCAGAAACACATTAAAGCATTATATAAATAAAGCTATATTAATGAATTAAGAATAAAGAAGGATAGAAAAGCTTAGGTCTCACAGTGTGCTTCCAGCTTCAAACATGAAACCAAGGACACCCTAAATGACTCCCATTAGTCTCTAATACCAGTCCATCCCCAATTTAACCTGCTCCATGCTTGTCTTGCTTTTCTTCTATATTTTTTTTTTATTTTCTGTTTATTTATTTAATTTTTTTTATATGTTTATGATTTTATAAGACTGGAAATGCAAAAACACTTAAATTTATGAAACAATACTTCTATTAAAACTGAAAAAGTTCAATTACAACTGAGAATTTGAATAAACTTAAAGGTACAATACTTGGAAAATTAGATTAAAACTACTAAAAAAACTAGACTAGTGCTCCATTGCATCCTCTTCTTTAAATACTCCAAATTAGGGTTTCTGGAGCCCTCTTGTCTCTTTCCCAGCTGCAAATCACACCCTTGGATGATCAATTTTAATCCTGGCCGTTCAAATGATTTTGGCGCCAAAATGCTTTGGCGTATTCTTTGGGTAATTGAAGCCAGAGATGTTATCTTGGAGGCTAGTGCTTGTTTGGAGGTGCAAGGGGGGGGGGGGTTTGAGTGTAGCAGAGGGTGAAGGCAGGTTTAGGGTGATGATGGTGTTGGTGTTTGGAGTGTAGCAGATGGTGGGGAGGTGATGTGGAAGGGGGGTTGACCGGGTCAACAATGGGAGGGTGAGTAGTATTATTTATTTAAAACGGGGTGAGGATGTTGTTGGGCTGTGTTGGTGGGCTGTGTTGGTGATGGGGTGGGCCTGGGGTAGGATTAGTTTGGTTTGTTTGTTGGGTTGTGGATTAAATAAAACAATGGGGGTCCGGTTGGTTTAGTAGAAATTTCACACAAGGACCAATTTGTAATTCTTGAAACTTTGAGGGCTGATTATGACACTTTTCCAAACTTAACTCAAGGGTCCAAACTTGCCATAGTGTAATAACCCAAGGACCATAAACAATATTTTCCACTTTTAGAATTCCCGGGGATCAAATGTGACAAGTTACCAAACTTCGGGGACCAAACATGTAATTTCCACAAACAGTTTACCCAAGGACCATTTTTGATACATTTTGATTTTCTAAGGATAAAAATGATTTTTTCTTTCAAAATTATCCCACCAGGGACCAAATCTGCCAAATACAGAAACTCCAGGGACCTTTTATTGCAATTTTGGATTTTGAGGGGTAAAAGTGTAATTTTCTCAAACTTTTTCACCCAAGGACTTATTTTGACAATTTTTTGACTTTTCTTTGCCTTAGGTTGACTTTTCTTTCATTTTAAACTTCCAGGGACTAGTTTTGCCAAATTTTGAAACTTGAGGGACTGAAACTGCCAATTGTGCAAACTTTGTTCGTTTTTCATTTGTTTTTAAACATTTTGCATCTAAAACATATAAAACACACTTTTGGGATAAATTGTGTATTTTGATGCGTTTTTGGGTGTTTTTGGATGTTTTGGCAGTCCAGATACGATAAAAATGATGAGTGTTTGAGCACTCATCAACTAGTCAACATCTTGGTGAGCTGATTACCAATTATGGTTTTTCCATGGCCTTTACCACAAGCCATAATCTTACGGGCTAGCCAACTCATTCGCTTTATGGGATATGGGGATTTGAGGAACCATACAATTTTTGGCAAATTGCAAGCCATCAACGGTTTTGAGATATCTTTACCAAGAGCCGTTTGCTCATGGATTAGCCAATCCTTATGTGGGTTAGACATGGTGGACTGATAACCATTTATTGCATTTCTAAGTGTGAAAAAACTTTAAATTTTGATCAAATGAGGGTGCTTGATGGAACATGTGTTTGAATTCGTGAGAATCCCCCCCCCCCCCCCACACTTAGAAATGAATATTGCCCTCAATATTCAAAACACCGGGTGTTAAACCGATACTTAGAACGTAAGAAGAAAATATTAATAACCTTTATTTTAGGCTATTTACATCTTTTTTTTTTCAAGATATATACAAATATACAACATGTGGGGCATCTCCCCCATACTAGGGTGGTAGAAAAGAGAAAGAAATCAGAAATATGAGTGAAAACCCATATTGCTACAGTTTTTTATTACCGAGTCGCTAGCTTGACTCGACCTCGAATTGAATTGTCCATGAGGAAGCTACTGTTTTTGTTAACCGAGTCGCTAGCTTGACTCGACCCCGAATTTAATTGTCCTTGGGGAAAGTTTGGAGATCCGGGACAACCATGTTTGGTATGTCCTCTCTAAAGTAGTGTTTCACACGATGGCCATTCACTTTAAAACATGAACCGTCATTTTGAGATAACTCAACGGTACCATATGGATAAACCTTAGTGATAGTAAATGGACCAGTCCAACGGGTTTTTAATTTACCCGAGAAGATCTTTAATCTAGAATTAAAGAGAAGTACTCGATCACCAACGTTAAAAACGCGGTTCTTTATTTTTGAGTCATGAATTCTCTTTGTTTTTTCTTTATAGATTAAAGAGTTCTCGTAAGTCTGATCACGTAGTTCATTTAATTCATTCATTTGAACTTTTCTGTGATCACCCGCAGTTTTGAGGTCAAAGTTGGCATGTTTCAATGCCAGTAGGCTTTGTGCTCAAGTTCCATCGGTAGATGACATGTCTTTCCGTACACAAGCTTGTAAGGTGTACACCCAATGGGTGTTTTATAAGCTGTACGAAAGGCCCCTAGTGCGTCATCTAATTTATCCGACCAGGCAGCACGGTTTTCACCAACCGTCCTCTCAAGTATCCTTTTGATACCACGATTTGAAACCTCCATTTGCCCACTTGTTTGTGGGTGATACGCGGTAGAAAGACGGTGAGTTACACCATACTTTTGCATGACTTTGTCAAATTTGTCATTGCAGAAATGCGTACCACGATCACTTATGATAGCACGTGGAGTTCCAAAAACGGGCAAAAAGAGATTTCAGGAATTTTACTACAACTCGGGCATCATTCGTGGGTAAAGCTTTCGCTTCAACCCACTTTGATAAATAATCAACAGCCACAAGTATGTACTTGTTTCCTCTAGATGATGGAAATGGCCCCATAAAGTCAATGCCCCAGATATCAAATATTTCACATACTTTAATAGCATTTTGTGGCATCTCATTTCTTTGTGAAATGTTTCCATGACGTTGACAAGCGTCACAGGTTTTAATGAGATCCTGGGCATCTTTATAAATTGTGGGCCAGAAGAATCCGGAATCAAACACCTTTTTGGCGGTGTAATTGGGACTATGATGTCCCCAAGTGGGTCCAGCATGGCAAGCCTTAAGAATTTCAGTGGCTTCCTGTCCATATACACACCGTCGGATGACTTGATCCGCACTGATTTTGAATAAGTAGGGGTCATCCCAGAAGTAATGTTTAACATCCTTAAAGAATTTATTCTTCTGTTGGGTTGACATCCCTTTCACAACAAAGTTACCCGCATGCTAGTTTGCGAAATCGGCAAACCATGGGGTAGTAGAATCTCCGCGAAAAGCAACCGCATTGAGTGTTTCGAGAGGAAATGTTTCATTTATTTCCTTTTTCTCATACACATCTTGATGAGGATTCTCTAATCGGGACAAATGATCAGCAGCCAGGTTCTCAGCTCCTTTTTTATCACGAATAATGATATCAAATTCCTGGAGGAGGAGAACCCAACGGAGCAATCTCGGCTTTGCATCTTGTTTTTCAAATAGATATTTTAGAGCCGAATGATCCGTATACACTACGCTTTTAGTCAAGATTAAGTACGTCCGAAATTTCTCAAAAGCATACACCACAGCTAATAATTCTTTTTCTGTAGTGGTGTAATGAGTTTGAGCTTCATTCATAGTTTTGCTTGCGTACTGGATAGGCTGAAAGTGTTTCGTTTTGCGTTGCCCCAAGACTGCACCGATAGCAAAATCACTTGCATCGCACATAAGCTTAAAGGGTAAATCCCAGTCGAGGGCAATAAGAATGGGTGCCTCAGTACGCTTTTTCTTTAATGTTTCAAAAGCTTCGATGCACTCTGGTGAGAAGATAAAAGGAGTATCCTTTTCAAGGAGATGAGTCATAGGCCATGAGATTTTAGAAAAATCTTGTATAAATCGACGATAGAAACCGGCATGAGCCAAAAAACTCCTAATACCTTTGACGGTACTAGGGTGAGGTAGTTTTGCAATGACATTAACCTTAGCTCTGTCAACCTCAATCCCATTCTTGGAAATCTTATGGCCGAGGACAATGCCCTCTTTGACCATAAAGTGACTCTTTTCCCAATTTAGACATAGATTGGTGTCTTTACACCTTTTCAACATTTTTTCTAAATTGGTGAGACATGTTTGGAATGAATCCCCAATGACCGAAAAGTCATCCATAAAGACCTCCATGGTTTTACCGATCATGTCGGTAAATATAGCCATCATGCACCTCTGGAACGTACCTGGAGCATTACATAAGCCAAAAGGCATACGTTTATAAGCAAAGGTTCCATAAGGGCATGTAAAGGTAGTCTTTTCTTGATCCGATGGATCAATGGGGATTTGAAAGTATCCTGAGAAACCATCAAGGAAACAATAGTACTCGTTTTCTGCTAGTCTCTCAAGCATCTGGTCCATAAAGGGTAGCGGAAAGTGGTCTTTGCGGGTGGCGTCATTTAACTTACGATAGTCAATGCAAACACGCCATCCGGTAACCAGCCGAGTTGGAATCAACTCATTTTCCTCATTAGTGACAACAGTAATGCCACCCTTTTTTGGGCCGCAATGAATGGGACTAACCCATGGACTGTCAGAGATAGGGTAAATCAATCCTGCATCAAGAAGTTTAAGAACCTCTTGTTTAATCACATCATGGATTTTTGGATTCACCCTTCTTTGATGTTGCACCGCAGGCTTGAAGTCATCCTCCATCAAGATTTTGTGTGTACACAAATATGGGTTAATACCCTTAATATTGGAGAGTTTCCAAGCAATTGCTTGCTTGTGTGACTTCAAGACCTTGATGAGAGCAATCTTCTCCTCAAGATTTAAACCTTTAGCAATAATGACGGGTAATTTATCATCACCCTCCAGGAATGCGTATTCCAGATGAGGAGGTAAGTCCTTGAGTTCGACCTCAGGAAAATCATCAGTTTTCTCAACATATTTGATTTCCTGATTATGAAGTTGTACGGGAGGGAGTGGAGGAGAATTGTCTTGATTTAGCAATCTCACAAGGAGAAGAATATCTCCCTCCAGATCAATCTCAGTGTTATCAATTCCCAATGGAACTGAATCACTTTTGAGAAAAGCCTCGACCTCTTCCAAAAGGAAATCACTTCCCTCAAACGGAGTGAGAGAAGGGGAAGAGTCGGAAATGATAGGTTCAGATGATGGAGTGGCATCCCCACTCACAGAATTATGAGAATAACCAAGAAACTCTTGAGAGTACTCCTCTGAAGCAATGTCTATGATATCTATTTGATTAACTGCTTCAGAATCATAATTGGAGGAGTACCTCGAGGTTTGATCGAGGTTAAATGTAACAGCTTCATTACCCACACGCAGAGTGATTTCTAGCTCAAATACATCGATAAGAGCATGGCCCGTTCTAAGGAAACCCCTCCCAACAATGAGAGGGACCCTTTGATCAGCATCGAAATCAACCACTACAAAGTCAGCGGGGAGATGAAATTCTCCTACCTTCACAAACACGTCCTCGGCAATGCCGAGAGGATGAGATATCGATCAGTCTGCAAGCTCTAAAGTCATGCAGGTAGGAGTAAGATCAGGAAGAGAAAGTTTCTTCCAAACTGAATATGGCATTAGGTTGATACTTGCACCAAGATCGGCCAAGGCATAGCAATCAACCATTCCCGGAAATACACATGGTATTAGAAATTTTCCAGGATCTCCCAGCTTCTCGGGAAGCTTCTTTAAAAGAACTGCTGAGCAGTTCTCATTCAAGGGAGTCTGCCATTTCAAACAGTTTCTCCTTGTTGCTTAACAAGTGTTTGATTGTCGATGCAAATTTGGGCATCAGAATAATAGCATCTGCAAAGCTAATGTCAAAATGCAAATCTTGGAAGATTTGAAAGAATTTATCCATCTAGTGACTAGCTTTTTCACGGAGCTTTTGCTCACTCAAGCGTGAGGGGTAAGGAATAGAGGAGGTAGAAGGTTTGGACTGAGGTGTTTCAACTGGGATATCATTTGGTTAAAAAAAAACTCTAGGTTTTGGTTTAGGTTTTGGGACAACATGAGGTGGGACGTCTTGGGTACCTCCTTTATGAGTAGGAAGTACTTCGTCCTTATTTACCTCGGCGTTATTTTGCACTACCTTGGGAGAAGAAAAAGAAGGGGTAGTGGGAACAGTGGGTCCATCATATGAAACTCCGCTCCTGGTCGTGATCGCCTTTGCATCGCCCCTCGGGTTTGCGATCGTGTTGCTCGGAAGTTTTCCAGAGCCCGAGGGTCGTTCATTTAAAGATTTCTTAATTTCAGAAATCTGGCTGACCAACAACCTGTTTGTCTCTTCTTGAGTTTTCATGAACTACTTCAACAACTCATCAGATGATGATTGTGGAGCTAGGAGAATGGCTTGTGTTTGGTTGGGGAAATTTTGGACACGGTTATTTTGATTATAACCTTGTTGTGGCTGGAAATTTCCCTGATTTGGATTACCATTTCCCTAAAAATGATTTCCGGGGTTGAAATTGTTTCTGTTAAAGTTTCCTTGATTGTGGAAACCTTGATTCTGTCCAGGATTGAAATTCCCTTGGTTTTGATAACCTTGGTTCATTCGAGGTTGGTTCTGGTTTCTGTTTTGCAAATTGGGTTTTGGTTAAACCCGGGTGGTCCCATATGTGTGTTAGCACGGTAACTTGGTTCCATTTGAGGACGGTATTGATTACCTCCCTGATTTGTAGTACCGGCTAAGGCATTGGCTTCAAAAGGACTACCATCGGTGGCAGTACAATTGTAGTAAGCATGTGGGCCACCACAAGTGACACAAACTTCTACCTTTTTTACTTCAGCATGTGAAGGGTTTTGTGTGAATGTGACTTTTTTCTGGTTTGAGAGAACCAAAACTTGAATGGCGTCCGTGAGTTCATCTATCTTAGCATCGGTGCTAGAAGTACTCACGGGTGGTGAAGAAGAAGGACCATCACTCACTTGGGAGTTATATGGCTTTGTGCGTGTAGTGCGGACCTTGGACTTATTTTCAATGATTTCTAAAGCTTCTTTAGTGGTTTTGCTCAAAAAATTACCTCCCGCGGAGGCATTGAGAGAATCTTGGTCAGATTGACTCACACCATTATAAAACGTGTCAATTTGCATCAATTCAGTGAAACCATGATGAGGACATCGACGAAGCAATTCTTTGAAACGATCCCATGCATCGCCAAACGATTCATCAAACCTTTGAGTAAATTTGATGATTTCATTTTTAAGACTTGTCGTTCTGGACGGGGGAAAAAATTCGTTTACAAATTTGGTAACTAAATCTTCCCATGACGTTATTGAGCGAGGAGGTTGTTTTTCCAGCCAAATCCGGGCTGCTCCCTCAAGAGAAAATGGGAAAAGAAGAAGTTTGACTGCTTCGGAAGGGACGTTCTTGTATTTGATGGTAGAGGTAATTATATTAAACCATCGAATTCATCCCTCTCAAAACCATAAAATTGGCTTGAGGTTACTAGATTTAGTAACCCGGTTTTGAGCTCAAAGTATTCAGCCACAATGGCTGGTGTAACACCCCCAAAATACCGCAGCGGAAGACTATGTCATAGGGGTGCTACTTCATAATACAAAGTACAAGGTATAGAAAACGAACTCTAAATGAGACGTTTTGAAAAGTTACCATTCGATTAATGAATTCAAAGTTACAAACATGAGATTCAAAAGTATGATACATAAATGTATACAAAATGTTTTGAATGGTAAATGATAAAAGCGTAAGTCTTCAGAATATGCAGCTTGACTCTAAGTTCCACCCACTAGCTATCGCCTTACTAACCTGAGATAAACATGCTAAAGTGTCAACACAATGGTTGGTGAGTTCATAGAGTTTATCTTAAAATAGTTGAAAAAGCCTCAAAAGAATGTTCATATAGCAAAGGCATTGTGAATCCACTCAGTTGCAAATCCCGCCATAAGAGACTTGCAACCTGTGTGTTCACAACCCACTGCTAACATATAGTATGAATAAGACATGTATAAGTTCATCAAAACAATTAAGCAATTAGTAGTGAGTCTCTACTTTATCTCCGAAGACCTCACTTGGGTATGCTGCTCACAAGGAAGGTAATAGCATTGGTTCTACTTCATCTCCGAAACCCAATGCGTGTGTTATCCAAGGAGACTTACAAGTACTGGGAGCCACTTCCCAAAGACAACTGGGAGCCACTTCCCAAAGATAACTGGGAGCCATTTCCCAAAGATAAGTACTAGCTACTAAATAGAATAACGCAATTAAGTATAACTCAGTCATGTATGTATGCAATCAATTATAACACAGTCAAGTATAAATGCTTTGAGTATTTGTACAAGTAAGCAAGTAGTTGAGCATGTATCCCCCCCAAGAGTTAAAACAAGTATGAAAAGAGT
This sequence comes from Artemisia argyi, assembly GCA_030686995.1. Classification (NCBI taxonomy): domain Eukaryota; kingdom Viridiplantae; phylum Streptophyta; class Magnoliopsida; order Asterales; family Asteraceae; genus Artemisia; species Artemisia argyi. Next base: position 54,306,472 of record CM060707.1, read on the forward strand.
AGGGGCTATGACTCACCTTAAGCTTAAGTGATGTGAAATCAAAGTGGTATTCGAATCGTGAAAGTCTTTAAGAGCAGCCTATAATAGAACGTTGCGACTTAGGTTTGGAGTAACGTCTAAGAATACGAAGAATTACCTATATATGTCTTGCATATATTTCATGATGTAGTACTTAGTATATAGTGTAAGTCGTTGAATATAAGTGGTCTATGAAACATGTATAGGTTGTATATCTCTTACTACCGTTCGGGCCGACATAATTCAGAAGTCATGGAGTAAACGTTCGAGGAGCCAGGACACTTTAATTCGTAAATCCACAACTCATCTCGACGGCTTACTTAATGAACTCCTCACATGAGGCTCCCTACTATTGTAGTATTTGATAACATATATATAAGTTTTGATCTTTAAAAGTTATATGGTCTTTCGCCGTGGCTTTGCCGTGACCTTGGTCATTGTTACCATAGTCTTGAGACTCAACCTTGGCTTTAGCCATGGTTGTGGTCTTGGCTTTAGGTCATTAGACCTCTTGGTCTCATCTAATTACAATCATTATATAGTAACTTTGGTCTAAAAATGGGCTGTTAAGAATTTGATGAAAATTATCACTCAGAAAGCGTTTTCAAGGCTCGAGCTTCTTTGTTCCTGAACGAAAACGTCGTTCCGGACAACTTTCGTGTTTTAACTTTTTGATGAATCGGACCAGAAGTGGGACTTTCAAATTGGCAGAATGCAAAACAGTTTGTATAGGCAGTTTTGCCGTTTTGGTTTCGCTAACTTCTTATGGCCATAACTTTTGACTCGTGTACTCGTTTTGGGTGATTCAAATTGCTATGTTTTCCTTGTTAAGTCCTCTTTAACAGTAAGTAAATTTCAAATATCATAGTTGTACTATTTTGGTCGTGGTTCTCCATAAAAATCACTAGTTTGCTTGTTTACTTGTCATAAGTTAACATATGTATATGAATACTTGTTTTATCCATTTTTAAACATCATGAACACAATAACAAGAACATATATAGCATGAAAGGAACACAAAGAGCATGAAAATGATAATGAGCAAGAAAGTGTAATAGGATTTGCTTACAACTTGAGGCTTTCTAAAAGAAAGGTAAGTAACTAGTAAGGTACGAACTTTGATAGACTTAAGCTTCACTCTTTGCAATCTATGATAAACCATGGTTATTTGAAGATTATAACGACGCCTTCTTGAAAGTCCAAAGCTATTTGAAGATTATAACTACGTCTTTTTGGAGACTTTAGAGTTATAACAACTTTTCTTAGAAAATTTCCAAGATTGAAGATCAAACACTAGTTTTCTTTCAAAAACTAGTTAACTTTCTTACAAAATATAAGAAAAGTGCCTTAGGTTTTAGGACTTGAAGGTTATAAGAAGGTGTGGTGCAAGTTTTCTATGTGTTTTAGCTTGGTATTTATAGGGTAGGAAAAATAGTTAACCATATATTGGGTTAGAATTTAACCATGGTTAGTTTAAGACACTTGTAATGATCTAAAGAATCAATGGTCAAGATTTAACCACACATGGTGACTCCCCCCACCCCTAGGTCGGTTTACAAAGGATAAGGGTGACTAGATGAGTAGTCATGGTCTATGGATGATAATATCCTAAGTATGTAGCTAGTTTTGACTCCGTAAGTTGCTAACCGTAAGTTTTTAAGTCACGAAACGTAAAACCGGGCATCCTAAAAATATGAAACTTATAAGTATGCTAGAACTTATCAATATACTCCATAATAAAATATAAAATGAGTGGTAGGATCTATCGGGTGCTAAAACCCTGCTAAAAACTGGAAACACGGGTCTAAAACGCGTAATTCGCGTAAAACGCTGAACTGAAAAACGTAAAATTCCAAAACTTTTGGAATTGTCCTAAAATGAGAGAAAATCATATTTCTATTATTTATAATGTTTTATGGATATATCGGGATGCTGGAATGACGTTTAAACCTAAAAGTAAATCTCGGACACGGCTTTGTGATTTTTGCAGAAATGATCCGACGAGTGTGAAATTCTTGGATTATCATTAAAATAGTTTAACTTACGAGAATATGAAATAAAAATTTTGGATGTGAATAGTAAAGTGAATAGTAAAAAGTGAATAGTAAAATTTTCGGGAATAAAAGTTAACCTGAAATTGCGAATTGTTACAGTCTCTACCCCTTAAGGAGAACTTCGTCCTGAAGTTCAGTTGATGTTAACTACTTACGGTGTGTCTAAGAGAATTCGGGATCTCTAAAATAGCGGTGTTCACTCTGATTCGTCTAAGGTTCTGGTTAAGGAGTTGTATCGGCTACAATTAAGCCCACTTATTTATAACACATTACTTACATAAAGAAGCGTCCAAATTTATGTAAGTAAAGTATCATAAACTTATGGTTCGGTGCTTTACAATTTCTTTATTTAAATGAAGAGGCGTCCCAATCCATTTAAATAAGGAGATTCTAAATCATCCTACTTAAGAATTTCCGACACAAAAATCCGCCTTCTGAGGCCGATAGTAAGATAATCAAGTCATCAAATCCCTAAAGCTAAGCAATAATATTATTTAACTCAAATCTTGTGTCTCATCAAACAAGAACTTTCACAAGATCAAGTTAAATAATTAGTTATTACTGAGCTCCATGTTTTTAATGACTCGGCTAATCTCTGGGGTTCCTTATAATACTAAAGTCACATCATCTAACAGCGTGGAACTAAACCAACAACTACCAAGAAGCGTATGCGTATGTAGTGTGTGTAAGGCAAATAAAGAGGAGAGTCTTAACGTATATAGCAGTTATAGTCTAGGCACTAAATGCAACCTAGTTCTCTATAACCAAGGCTCTGATACCAATCTGTAACACCCCTAAAATACCGTAGCGGAAGACTATGTCATAGGGGTGCTACTTCATAATACAAAGTACAAGGTATAGAAAACGAACTCTAAATGAGACGTTTTGAAAAGTTACCATTCGATTAATGAATTCAAAGTTACAAACATGAGATTCCAAAGTATGATACATAAATGTATACAAAATGTTTTGAATGGTAAATGATAAAAGCGTAAGTCTTCAGAATATGCAGCTTGACTCTAAGTTCCACGCACTAGCTATCGCCTTACTAACCTGAGATAAACATGCTAAAGTGTCAACACAATGGTTGGTGAGTTCATAGAGTTTGTCTTAAAACAGTTGAAAAAGCCTCAAAAGAATGTTCACATAGCAAAGGCATTGTGAATCCACTCAGTTGCAAATCCCGCCATAAGAGACTTGCAACCTGTGTGTTCACAACCCACTGCTAACATATAGTATGAATAAGACATGTATAAGTTCATCAAAACAATTAAGCAATTAGTAGTGAGTCTCTACTTCATCTCCGAAGACCTCACTTGGGTATGCTGCTCACAAGGAAGGTAATAGCATTGGTTCTACTTCATCTCCGAAACCCAATGCGTGTGTTATCCAAGGAGACTTACAAGTACTGGGAGCCACTTCCCAAAGATAACTGGGAGCCACTTCCCAAAGATAAGTACTAACATATATATAAGTTTTGATCTTTAAAAGTTATATGGTCTTTAGCCGTGGCTTTGCCGTGACCTTGGTCATTGTTACCATAGTCTTGAGACTCAACCTTGGCTTTAGCCATGATTGTGGTCTTGGCTTTAGGTCATTAGACCTCTTGGTTTCATCTAATTACAATCATTATATAGTAACTTTGGTCTAAAAATGGGCTGTTAAGAATTTGAAGAAAATTATCACTCAGAAAGCGTTTTCAGGGCTCGAGCTTCTTTAATCCTGAACGAAAACGTCGTTCCGGACAACTTTCGTGTTTTAACTTTTTGATGAATCGGACCAGAAGTGGGACTTTCAAATTGGCAGAATGCAAAACAGTTCGTATAGACAGTTTTGCCGTTTTGGTTTCGCTAATTTCTTACGGCCATAACTTTTGACTCGTGTACTCGTTTTGGGTGATTCAAATTGCTATGTTTTCCTTGTTAAGTCCTCTTTAACAGTAAGTAAATTTCAAATATCATAGTTGTACTATTTTGGTCGTGGTTCTCCATAAAAATCACTAGTTTGCTTGTTTACTTGTCATAAGTTAACATATGTATATCAATACTTGTTTTATCTATTTTTAAACATCATGAACACAATAACAAGAACATATATAGCATGAAAGGAACACAAAGAGCATGAAAATGATAATGAGCAAGAAAGTGTAATAGGATTTGCTTACAACTTGAGGCTTTCTAAAAGAAAGGTAAGTAACTAGTAAGGTACGAACTTTGATAGACTTAAGCTTCACTCTTTGCAATCTATGATAAACCGTGGTTATTTGAAGATTATAACGACGCCTTCTTGAAAGTCCAAAGCTATTTGAAGATTATAACTACGTCTTTTTGGAGACTTTAGAGTTATAACAACTTTTCTTAGAAAATTTCCAAGATTGAAGATCAAACACTAGTTTTCTTTCAAAAACTAGTTAACTTTCTTACAAAATATAAGAAAAGTGCCTTAGGTTTTAGGACTTGAAGGTTATAAGAAGGTGTGGTGCAAGTTTTCTATGTGTTTTAGCTTGGTATTTATAGGGTAGGAAAAATAGTTAACCATATATTGGGTTAGAATTTAACCATGGTTAGTTTAAGACACTTGTAATGATCTAAAGAATCAATGGTCAAGATTTAACCACACATGGTGACTCCCCCCACCCCTAGGTCGGTTTACAAAGGATAAGGGTGACTAGATGAGTAGTCATGGTCTATGGATGATAATATCCTAAGTATGTAGCTAGTTTTGACTCCGTAAGTTGCTAACCGTAAGTTTTTAAGTCACGAAACGTAAAACCGGGTATCCTAAAAATATGAAACTTATAAGTATGCTAGAACTTATCAATATACTCCATAATAAAATATAAAATGAGTGGTAGGATCTATCGGGTGCTAAAACCCTGCTAAAAACTGGAAACACGGGTCTAAAACGCGTAATTCGCGTAAAACGCTGAACTAAAAAACGTAAAATTCCAAAACTTTTGGAATTGTCCTAAAATGAGAGAAAATCATATTTCTATTGTTTATAATGTTTTATGGACATATCGGGATGCTGGAATGACGTTTAAACCTAAAAGTAAATCTCGGACACGGCTTTGTGATTTTTGCAGAAATGATCCGACGAGTGTGAAATTCTCGGATTATCATTAAAATAGTTTAACTTACGAGAATATGAAATAAAAATTTTGGATGTGAATAGTAAAAAGTGAATAGTAAAAAGTGAATAGTAAAATTTTCGGGAATAAAAGTTAACCCGAAATTACGAATTGTTACAGCTGGGACAACAATAGCGTCTCCGTAACCCTCAATGGGTGCTTGGAGAAGCTCATTCATCGGACGGTCTTCCGCCATGATAACTTTCTTTAGGGAAACAGCACGTACCTCAGATACGGCTGTTGGGGCAGAACGTCTACGGCGTCTACGAGTGCGCATGCACTAGAGACGACTCTAAGAATACTTAGAGTGATGGGAAATTAAAAATAGAAAAGAAATATAGACAAAAAGATGATATATAACAAAGTGTGATAATTCAAACTCACAGATACTTCAAAAAGTCGTAATACGCAGCACACCTCCCCGGCAGCGGCGCCAAATTTTGATTGGGCTCAAACAGTCAGATAATATCAACCAAGTAATGGTCAACAAGTCAAACAGCTTAGGCCAATACTCCGTGGAGTTTAGTGTTTCCCCGAATCGTTAGATCCCAACGAGGCGTGAAATCTTAAATAAAACGACTTTGAGATTAGGTGATTTGAACAGGAAAAGGGTTAAAGTGATTGGACTACTGAAATATAAGTGTGAATAGCTTTAATAAGCTATATCAACAAATACGTGAAACCAGATAAGTACAAGTGAAAAGGGACTGGAAAATGTAAACGTTTATTATTTAAATGTAAACAAAAAACAACTTTAACTATAGTAGGAGTTTGTAAGCCTTAGGGGCTTAAATGCAAATTAAATAAACTTGAAATATTTATTTTAATATTACTAATTTATTTAAAATTTAATAAAACCTAAAAAATGTAAAAAGATATAAAATGTACGTTTATATTTAAGCAAACGTAATCGTACAAAAGTTAAACGTTAATTCTACAAAATACAACTTCCACAAATATGAAAATTATATTTTTGGAATCCTAAACTTATTAGAAAATTATTAGAAAATTAAAATTATTTTTATAACTATTTTAATTAATTATTATTATTTAATAACTATTTTTAATTAGTTAATAATTCATTAATAAATAGAAAAATGTAAAATAAGTCTAGAAATATAAAATTAAAATTTCTAACAGTCTAAAATATTATAAAACTTATTTTAAAACTAAAATTATATTTTTCACACTATTTATCTAATTATTATTAATTAATTATTATTTAATTATTATTTAACTAATTATATTGATTTAAATTATTATAAATACTAAAAAAACTTAGATAATTATGAACATTTTTATATATCTAATTAACCATCACAGGAATCCTAAAAAAATATAAAAATTTTATATTATGTATTTTTAATCTAATTTACTAATTATTATTCTATTTATTAATTAATTATCAATTAAACTAATTATATTATTAAAAATAGAAAATGAACAGTATAAATCCTAGAAAAATTTATAAAATTTTTTTACCTTATATAAAAGCTATAAAAATTATAAAAACTAGGTGGTACTTTATAAAATATAATTATGCTATTTAATCCTTATTTATTAATTAATTATTAATTAAACTAATATTAATTCTAAATATTAGTAAATGACAAAGGAAAATTCTGGAAAAATTTATAAAAATACTTTAATATTATAGAGATTTAATAAAAATATAAAAATACAGAAGTGCTTATAAATAAGCTAAAAAGAAAATTAAATAGGTAATTTCTATTAAATAGAAGCTATCACTATAATTAAATTTGGTTTTTTTCTGGTTTTTCTTTTATAAAACTAATAAAATACTTAAAATAAGAAACTTTAATAAAGTAAAATAATTTATAAACTTAGAATAAGCACTATGAGTGGTTATTACCAAAACAGTTGACTTGTGTTGACTGCACAAGGTTTTTTAGCTCAATTTAGAGTGTGTGGGGTCCAGAATGGTAAACTTAGGTTTTTCTAAGTTAAATGAACAATATTAAGCAAGATTATATCAAATAAGCAGATTCAATAAGCCACAAATCACAAATAAGCACTTTGCTTATTTCAATTCTGAGACAGAATAGGGACAGAGTTTTGATGCAAAACTAAGAGGGGTCCACTGGTCTAATGGTCAAACTAATGGTCAATCCTTAATCTCTGGTAGGAAGGGGGTTGTAAGAATCCAAATTTGAGGTGTGGGACCCACTGGGGTAACCACAAATGACTACCAAAGTTGGGTGGGTGAAATGGGGTCTGAGTGCACAGGGCACAAGCTTGCCCTGCAGGTGTGTTACAAGGGCAATTTGGTCCACTTAAAAAATCACAAAATTATAAAACTTGTGAAAATCACAAGTTCTACTAATAGACTAATCACACAACAAGTTTCAGACCTCAAATCCAAACACAAAAATCAGATTAATTCTTGCCATATTGGAGATTTTCTGCACAAGTAATATTTGACTTTTTAGTAAAACTTTGCACTTTGACTTTTATGAGTTTTGATTTGATCTAATGGACTGAAATGGTTGTACTAAGCTATATTATGACTGAATATGGCTAGAAGAACAATTTTTACACAAAATGAGTGAGGTTTGATGTTCCCAAATCCCACAGACAACTGATATGGGTGGATTAAGGTGATTTTTGACTTTTTCCAAAAGAAAGACAGGTTTTTATGTTTTGACTGAGCTATATATACCTAATGAACCATGTATCATTAATAAACAACAACAAATACAACTGAGAGATCAGTGAAACACACTGATCCAAACAGTCTTTTACACTATACTATCAAGTGAATTTCAAAGATTTGATGAGATTTAAACTAAACCATGCATGCAAACAGACTAATTAAGCTATTAGATATGTTTTTAAACTTAAATTATGCAGAAATTAAGACTAAGCTAGGTTATACCTATTTATGTATTTTTGACTGTGAAATTAAATGAACCAAACAACTTGAGTTTTAGTGATCAAATAAGAAACAACCAAGATAAATCAACTCAACATAATCAAATAAGCCTAAAGATAGCAGATAAACAATCAACAAGCAGTGTAACAGTGATAAGCTAAAAAGAGATATAAGCTTACAATGGATAATGCACACTGAGATCAAGTGAACCAGGAACAAGAAACACTCCTAATAGGTCTCCACAGACCCACTAACCCATGGGCAATCCATTCTTTCCCATGCTGCAGCTTGTCTTCATCTTCACCATGAATATTTTTATTTTTAACTATTTTTTTTTATATTTTTCTTGTATTTTTCTTTCTTGAATGATACTGATTTTTAAAGTTTCTAATAGCTTTAATAAGCTATCTAAGGAGCTTAAGTTGATCTAGAAGTCCAATAACACTACTACTAACAACATTTAACAAACATTGGATTTTTAGTACGAAATTTACATAACATGAAATTGAGACTTGAAACTGAAATTGAAACTTGAAAAAGATTTATTTATCACTGAGAACATGAAATACAATACTTGAAAGCTTAGAACAACACTGGAATTTAAAAGTTTAACTAATCGACATACATAATTGAAAATTAAACTAGGTACTCTTCCACAATGCTTCCCTTTCCTTCTTTATAGCCTTTTGAGACTCCCCATGCGTTTCTGACCAAATCCCACTTGAATTGAGCCATTGGATCTCTGTAATTCATCTTAACCGTTTAAAAGTATTTTTGGCGCCAAATCATTACACGTGGAATTGGAGTGGATTGAGACTAATTAAAGAATCTTGGTGTTATATGGAGGTGTAGGGGACAACTTAGGATAACAAGGGTGGACTATGGGTGAGTTTTGTTCAAAGAAACAGGCTGTAAGCATGGAGGTTGAGTGTAGATGGTGGGGAAAGCATTTAATGCAAAGTGGGGTGAAATGATGATGTTGGGAAGTGAGGTGGAAGTGGACAGGTGGTGGATGAGGTGGTGATACCACCTGGTATTGGAGAAGAAGGGTGGAGGTGAGGGCGGTGAACAGTGGTGGTGGTATTTGGGGAAGAAGGGGAGTCAACGGGGTCAAACCCCGTTTTATTAAAGGGGTGTGGACTGGGCTTATTTTGGGCCAAAGAAAAAGGAAAGGGGGTTGGGCTAGTATTGGTTTTGGATTGGGGTTTATAATTAATAAAAGGGTCCGGTTGGTTTAGGTAATAAACAAGGACCAATTATGTAATTTTGACAAAAATAGAGGGGCTGGTTTTGCAACTTTCCTAAATATTTATAAGGACTATTTTTGTCATTTATGAATAATCCAAGGACCAAAAGTGTGATTTTTCCATTTACAAATACCAGGGACCTTTTCTGCCAATTCCACAAACTTCAGGGACCAAAGTTGTTATTTTCTGAAATTTGAAGGGTTTAACATGTAATTTCTCAAAAGTTATCATAAGGACCAAATATGCCATTTAAGAATAGTACAAGGCTTATTTTTCATATTTTTCCATTTACAAAACCTTAGGGACTATTTTTGACATTTTCCAAACTTGAGGGACTAAAGTTGTCATTTTGCAATTTTTAACTTTAAAGGACTATACTTGACAACTTATGAATCCCTAAGGACCTTTGATGATATATTTCATGTTTTGATTTACCAGGGACTAGTTTTGCCAATTTTTCAAAGTTCAGGGACTAAAACTGTAAATTATGTGAAATGTTTTGTTTTTCATCAGTTTTCAATCCTTTTGCATAAAAACACAATCCAGGGATATTTTATGTATTTTAAGGCATTCCTGTGTGTTTTCATATGTTTTTGCAGGTTAAATGTAACAGAAATGATGAGTATTTACACACTCATCATCTGTACTGGGCGGAAAGGGGCATTAAGAATATCCTCAGTAACATCGAACGTATGGGAGGCCATAGTCTGTGACAACAGCGTAGGGTAGGTGTAAGTGTTTCAAAACAACTAAACCGCGAACTCAAAATACCGTATCAAAACCATCATAAAAATCCCAATCATATAGTTTCAAGAAAGATTTCAAATACCGCATTACTATAACATTTATAAAACAATTAAGCCATATAATTCCTCAAAATGCCATCATATCACATAATGAATATATCCCATATTCTCAAATCATCTCAAAAATCTCATATCAATTCATTATCTCAATATACCTCAATAAATCGAAGATGCTTCGGCTTGGCGGGCTGGAGGGCATTGGTCGAGGATCATTTTCAATAAAAATCGGTTATAGTTTAGGTGTTTATTACCTAGTTCTCTATAACCTTGGCTCTGATACCAATCTGTAACACCCCCAAAATTTGGTACAGCGGAAGACTCATCAAGCTTTTAGGGTGTTACGGGGATTGGTATCCATTCCAAGTCATGAAAGAACGAGATAAAGTAAACATAAGAAAACACAACCAAAACGGGGTTTTAAAGTTTACATTTATCCCAAATTTATCCAAAGTAAGGCCCAAAAGAAATAAACGTAGGTCCACAATTACATATCAGAGTTTTAGAAAATAGATCCATAAACCAGGTGTCAAAGCCAAGCCTCCAATCCAAGCATCCAAATCATCACTTAATTACCTAAGAAAACGCGCTAAAAGTCAGCTTTCGCTGGTGAGATCATAGGTTTAAATTCATAACTAAATCAAGTGGACATGTATGCAAAACGCTTGCTAGCTAGACTAGGCCTCAATCATCCAACCAAAACTAATCAACCCTATAGGTACACGCTATAGCCCAAATCAATCAAATCAATAGCTTACCTAGTTCTTGACTAGGCCTCGCTCCATAATCAATTCAATAGCTTACCTAGTTCTGGACTAGGCCTCACTCAACAACCAATCAATAGCTTACCTAGTTCGGGACTAGGCCTCGCTCTATAACCAAATCAATAGCTTACCTAGTTCGGGACTAGGCCTCGCTCTATAACCTACCTAGTTCTATAAACATAGCAAGTTTTAAATAAACAAAGCGATAATAGTCCACAAAAAACAATTTACAAGTTTCTCACCCCAATTATTGAAAACAAAGTTCAAGAGTAAAAAGTGGGGCTATGACTCACCTCAAGTCCAGATATCAGCAAGAAGAAAACGGTATAATCAAGAAGTATAGCACTCAAAAGACAGCAACTACGGACTCGACACTTCCTAACAATGTAAACTCGTTTTAGGATCGTTTCCTCAAAATCAAATATTCCCTATCCCAAACGTATTCCTTTTTATTTTCCAAAAATCCATTTCTCGTATTATTCTCATATTAGTTTGGAGTTTGGTATCCATGCGGGTGGAGGGTCGACACAACTCAAAACAAGAAGCCACGACGAAAAAGAATAATAAAACAATCTATAGGTCTAATATTAGCCCAATATATTATTTAAATAAATCATCGAAGTTTATCAAATCCGTCGATTTGGTAATCCCCCATATTTATTTACTTAATATATCACTCCAAGATTATACCCAAAACCTAAGTCACATAGCACGTAGAGTACTATATGGTAAGTATCAAAGTTTAATAAATTCCCTAGTTATATCGTCAAGCTTACCAAATTCGTCAATTTGGCAAACCTCGCGAGATATTTAGTAATTCATTATTCCTGTAGACATACCACAACCTATGGGTGTCGTAGGATACAATGCCCATTAATATTCTTATTTTATATAACTAAATAGATCCTATTTAATCCGTCGATCAAATAAGTTACGTAGTTATAGAAAATGGATGTATTAACGTTACATATCCGTGACAAGCACAAAAAGTCATAAAATAAATAAGATGGCCCACTTGGACTCAACTGACCACAATCCCGTATAACTCGAAAGTTTTCTCGTTTCATTTTCCAAAAAGTATTTCATTTAATATAATTATTCAACGTTAATTATGTCGGCATTTATAATCGTTTAATCATAATAACGTTCCCGACATTTATTACACTACTTTCATAGTATATTATATATCGTCACATTATTATAATATTACTCGTAATCATTTTATCATTAATATACGCACTTGTATAAATATATATACGTTTTCACGTTTATATATTTATATAAACATTTATATTATTAATAATGTTATTACGAGTGTTTATTATTAATTTTGATTATGATTTATATCGAGTTATATAAGGTGGTCACATGTCCGAGTCATCATCCTCGGCTCATTGTCCAAGTCCAAATGTCAAGGCGTTTTGTCAAAATCAACCGTTGACTAGAGAGTCAACGTGACTTCGACACGCACAACCAAAGTCCAAGTAATAATAATAATCAATCTCAAGCAAGTAATCCATCTCCGTCCAACAATTCCCATATCACGTGCTACAACAATAGGGTCCGACTACGGCACCCGACTAACCTATCTCCGTCAATCTAATTAACCGTCTCACATACGGTCTCCAAATCAATATCGCCCACAACTCCAAAATCAATATCACAAGTCCAAATACTTCCACTTCAAGCTCAAATATAACCATGGAACAAAATATCACAAAAAAAAAAAAAAAAAAAAAAAAAAAAAAAAAAAAAAAAAAAACAAACATTATAATCCGACAAGTATATATGGCAACCAAATTAAATATCACACATACGGGTTGATTTACCAAGTCAAACCCGAGTCAATATTATACCACAAGAATCGTGGGTCCCACCCGAGACCTCTAGGGTCTCGGCTTGCTCTATACGAGCCAAACCAACCAAACGGACCACTTGGGTTGTCGGCCAAATATCCATACGACAACAACATGATGTTGCAAACAACCAAAAATCATAAATAGTCAAAAATAAAATCCAAACACCCTCAAATCGAACACCAAGAATCATCAAGGACCAAGAAAATCCAAAAGTGGCACAAACTGAGAGCATTTGCTCTCGGGTACTCCTCGACCCATCAAGAAAAAGCAAGAACCCGGATACCAAACTCATCATTTAACCCATTTTATCAAAACCCACTCGAGTCTTACATTTTTAACCATAAACCCGAAAGGAAAACATCAAATTCGTGACCCTTGGTCACGTTTTTCACCAAAATACGAGTTAAACTCGTCTCACCTTTGATTTCCAAGACCAACACGTGATGAACTTCCAAAAATAAGAAAGATGGTGGCGGTTTTTGTGATAAAACGAGGTGGAATAGGGTGTTTTAGGGCGCGTGTTTAAGTAGATCAAGAAGAGAATAAGATGGGGAGTTGATTGGTGATGGTGGTGAAGCGGCGGTGAGGAAGCAGTGGGGGCGGCGGCGTGTAGTTGCTCGGGTTTGGTGATGAAGGTGATAATATTGAGAGAGAGAGAGGATAAGGTGTTGGTGTTGGGTGTTTGTGAGCCAGGAAAGGCACAAGGACGATTTTTGTAGTCACTCTTTTTATTATTTTTATTTTTTCTTTCTTCCTTTCTTTGTAACAATAATAATAATAATAATAATAATGGTGTGGGGAGTAGATGGCCAGTTAAATAAACAAATGACCAAACCCGAAAACCTTTCAAAATATCTCAACATTCTCAAACCAAACTCGTTCCCAATAATTAAAATTCCAAGATACGTTCCATAAATATATAACTCAATTCGTAAATTCAAAACATTAAATTTTGTTAGGTTATCCTAGTGCCGAAGTCAACGTAGTGCCTAATAGATATCTCAAAATAAATCACCACGAATATTCCAAACCGAAACAATAATTCAAAAATCAAATTCCATAAATAACACGAAATTCAAAACCACGGTTCAACGTTTACAAATTCCTCGTGAATAAACTTTCAAATATTCCAAAAATCATAAAATTTAAAGTAATGCGGGTTTTTAAATAGTTCCCTAATTTGCCAGTTGTGACATCAAGCGGGGATCAGACCAGCTGAAGATAACCAGGTTATTTGCATGAGTCATGGAGATCAGACCGTTCAGATGCCGAACAGGTTTCAAGTTGTGGCGAGAAGTGAGTAGGGTGCCATTCCAGTTGTGAAGTGTGTCTGGAGGCGGTTTTATGGGTTGCAATACCATCCTGAGGTATAATATTTCTATGCGGAAATATTACTTTGTGTGATTTAAGGGATTCTGGATTAATTGTTAAAGTCTAAGCCGTTGTTTGTTTAAGCTTATGTTTTTCACTTATCAGGTAATTTGAATCGGCCTATAGGAACAACTTTTGGGAATCAAGTAAAAGGGTTAGCCTAAAGTCTTATTTTTCGTCATATACGGCTTCAGTCACGTGAAAAGTGTAACCATAATTGTTTACAACTTCAAACCATGAATCTGCAGTTTTCATGCTATAAAGGCAGCTACAATTTCAAACTAGCTGATGTGATGGAGCAGAACGAATGAGGCATTGGGGAGTGAAACACGTCATGTTGTAGGTTCAATGACTCCTGAACTAATGGTACCATGAATCTGAAATTCTATTATTCCTGTTAATCATTATTGAACTTGCGGATCACTGTTAACTAATTTTATGATTGTTGTTATCATTTTAGGCGCTGCCATGCGAACTGGAACAAGTTCTAGCATGTCACATACAAAAAATAAGCATCAAAAGTATGTTGTTGAGCTGCTAAGATACTTTTGATGACTACAATCAAAGGTTTGCACTGCCTATAGTTTTATCATAAATCAGAGCGTAAGCTGACTTAGAGAGTATTATAGATTTATGGTACTCATAGGACATTCAAAACAGTGTCTGTCTATAGAACTACACTCTGTCAGACGGATTGGGTAACGGTTCTAAATTGGTTGGTAATGCACAAAAAGAGTGTCTATCTATAGAAGTACACTCTGTCAGACGGAATGGGTAACGGTTCAAAACTGGTAATGTTTTGGGTTGGGTCGGATTGATGCGTTTGTCCAAACTTCTTTTAGATGCTTTATGAATAATTAGCGTGCTAATTAGTACAAGATTATGATTATAACATTTATAGTATTATATTTTAACAATAATATGATCTCTTCATTAGATTGATTTAGTTTGTTTAATGCATCGAACATACACTATGGGGATGTTTAGCTTGATTTGTTTTAAGCTAGTTATATTTTACCTGCTTTACCCCTTGGAGATAAAAAATAATCCTAATTGATCCATATATAAGTAAATGAATCGAAATTGATCCAAAGTGACTACATATGTAACACCCCCATTTTTAAAATATTTGCAGCGGAATAAAGATTGGGTGTTACTTCATAGCTCACAGTTTTTCAGCAGAAAATGATTATCAATTTATTCATTTTAAAATATTTATCATTCGAATATCAGAGTTTGCAAAATGAGGTCCCAGTGGTTTCAAGGTTTGTTAAATAAGTTTTTCGAATGATAGTAAAAATTTATAGCCTTCATAAGAATCCGTGCTCCTCCGTACCATCCTTGCTCATTATGAACCTGAGATAAACACATGCTGAAAGTGTCAACACAAAGGTTAGTGAGTTCATAGAGTTTTATGGAAAACCATTTATTTTGATAGATTTCAGGAATATTTGGAAATTATAAATACGAACAGTAATGGAACAAGTATTGAGTAATATTGTCTATAATCACAGATAAATCATATAAATAATCAATCAAATTCAAATAAGGGATCAATAATCCTAACATGAGCTGGAAACTCATGATGCTAATTTAATAACATATACAATTCAAGTATGGTCAAATTCCTATACAGCTGTATCTAAATATATGTTGAAAACATACATTTCCTTATAGATATTGCACAAAGCCTCATGACACACAAGCTTAACAAAAGAGGTGATTTATCAAGTCAATGATAAATTATGCCCTCTTATAATAGGTGATTTGCTAATTCCTATTTGTCTACGTATATAGTGTATCACGACTAATACGACTGACCATTTGCAAATGGCATTCCGTCAAGTATTAGTGGGACAGGAGGTCAATCCTTAACAGGTTTCGAAGCTGTTCACTATATTCGCGCTCACATAACAGTGATTAATGGCTCATGATTAAGGGACTTTATGGCGATAAGGTAACTTAGGCAATATCAAGGTAATAATGGAATCATTCAGAATAGCATCATATAATCAAGTATCATACCACAGTAATCAATTTGGGAATATTATCGTCTGAGTATCAGTAATTCAGTTTAAGTATTTCGTCAGTAACATATATATATCACAGACCACAATAATCGAATTGGAAACATTATCATATGAATATCAGTGTTTCAGTCAAGTAATTCATCAGTAAAATATATATATCACATACCACAATAATCGAATTGGAAACATTATCATATGAATATCAGTATTTCAGTCAAGTAATTCATCAGTAAAATATATATATCACATACCACAATAATCAAATTGGAAGCATTATCATATGAGTATCAGTATTTCAATTAAGTATTTCGTCAAGTATTGTATATATCGCATCTTAAATCACAAACCATATTAAATAAATATCAATTAGGAAATTGATTTGAATCATGTATTTTATTCATATACTTATCAAATTTTCAAAGTATATGTAAGCATGTATCTCCCCCAATAAGTTAAAAACAAGTATTGGAAATGAGGCTATGACTCACCTGGATTGATACAGGAATGATGAAAAGTAAAGTAGGATGAGATTATGAGAATGATTATGGAAACGTCTTTGATACGGAACCTGATAAATAAATTTATCTGAGAATTTGACCAAATACTATTTGGTAAATACGAACGAATAACGAATAATATTTATTCGTTATGACGAATAGATGATGTGCAGTGTAATTATTATACCATGCATGATATGCTAAAATACTTTATTTAAAATATCCATCGAAGTTTTACCTTTTCAATCGTAAGTAAAATTATTAACTTTTGAATTATCGTCATATATATTATTAAAGTTACGTTAACTATTATATATATATATATATATATATATATATATATATATATATATATATATATATATATATATATATATATATATATATATTTATATATATATGTATGTATGTATAAATTAAAACGAAAGTTTAAATGCAATACGGAATAAATTTACGAAAATAGAAAATAAATAAGAATGTCAAATATATTATGTTTAGTCCTTGTCCTTTTCCCATTTTTATACTTTTTATACTAACGGCGTTAGCGTTACACCGTTAGTCCTTTTCGTATCTAATTTACAATTATAGTCCACTACTTGTCCAAAATAACATTCTAAGCTTGGAATATTATATAATATCAAGTTTTATCCTACAGATTCTGTTTTTACAGTTTCAGTCCCTACTTTTTAGTCCTTGACAGTTTTAGTCCTCCTAAGTGTCGTCGCGTTACATTTTTTGTCCAAACGTGTAATAAAAAGTGGGAAAAATTATAGAAAAATTTCCGTAGCTTATTTAAGTTTATTAAAGCTTATTTCAACTGCTTATTTGATAAAAAGAGCTTATTTTCCAGCTTATGGGCCTTAACGAGCCAAACCAAAAGCCCATTTAGAAATTTAGAGGCGAGGGCATGGAAATTGTTTTGGGCCTGAACTTGGGCTACTTTTGTGATTCTAAAAATGTTTCATATGGGCCCAGTGGGCCTATGGATCGTTATCTCTTGTTGGGCCTTGGATAAGCCCAATCGATATATTAAGTTTTTAAAATAAAATTGAACCTTTGAAAACCTTGTAACTGTCGATCGGTTTGGCTAAATTTTAGTGTCGAGACGCGAGTATTTTTACATATTATCTAAACGAAATTGGTAGTTTTCTAGGTGGTTTATTGAGTCGTGTAAAAATATTGGGTGCTTGTTAAGTAATATTTCAATTTATACGTGTGTTTCTTGGGCCACATGGAACGTTTATATATTTGTGAAAAACTTAGAATATATTCTAAGTGTTTTAATGAAATTTCATACGATGGAACATGGTTCAAAAATGAGTTTGTTTGATGTATGTCGAGTGAAACCAACGTGAAATACGTGCGCTACGTGACTCCTAGGCCTTCCAAAATAGAGGCTAGTCACGTTTGTGTTGCTACAATTGTATACGTACGTAAATATATACATAAAGCTATATATGATTGAATAAATATATATTTGATGCATGGCACATATTTTACGTGTGAAATGAATTGAAAAGAGTTTGAAACGACTTACTACACCTCTAGGGTGGTGAAGAAATGAGTAGGAACGGAGGAAACACAAGATATAATCAAATTCGAATATAACCCAAGTAATATACAAATATATTAAACTCGATCCTTGTTTCTTGCTTCCAAACGATATTGTTTCAACTCCTGGACTTGTAGAGATAGCTTTTATAAAGAAAGGAAATTGTGAAAGTGAATGAGAGATGATGGAAACGGATGCGTGCATGTAACATATATATATATATATATATATATATATATATATATATATATATATATATATATATATATATATATATATATATATATATATATATATCATTTTGATGATTCGTATGGTGGGAAATAACTCAAGAAAACAATAAGGACTATGCATTGTCAGTACAATAGACTTATTGATCGACTTTTTAACATATTATATTCAGTTGTGAGTACATGAAACAAGGAATTTGGTTTGGTGATTCATAGAGATGTCGACATATATATATTTACATACACGATTTGCATAATCTTGTACTACTTGATTATAGCTGATCATAGATGATATTTAAACATGAAAACATGTTAGATATATTATTAGGAACTCGTAGGAACAAACGGGAATCAAAACGGTTAAGTTTTGAGTAAATTATGAATCGATTGACATGAATATTCGTCAAACACTTTGCCACTTAAAAATGTATCAAACGTCGTCCAATGAACTTGGGATTTGACACACTAATTGTTGGCTAGGTGGTAAACGAGATGGTGTAAAAATATATATGTGTCGTGTGTAAAAATTTGGAATACGCGAGGTGATTTGGAGCTAGATTAGTCGATATATATATATAAAATTTGAAATGAAAATGGATTTAATTTTTGGGCCGGTTGGGCTTATGAAAGATCAAGGGCCCGTTTGGTTTTGTAATTAATTTGTTAATTAGGATTAGTGAATTGTTAATATTTTGTTAATTGTGTCGAGAACTTGTTTTGTCGTTTGGTGAATTTTGCAATATCGTAATCGTGACCATTTTAATATAATAAGAAAATTTTAAATTTCCCCGTAAAAATGGTGATTACAATAATGATAGAGATTTATATATAATTAAACGATTTTTAATTATATGGATTTTTGCGAGGTTTTACAGTACCCACGTGTCATTCTGTATTTCGTCCCGAAATTCAAATTTATTGTGATTACTTGAGTAAAGAGTTTTTGAACAGATGTTGTCGAGAGATTTTTATTCCTAAAATTAAGGAAACGTGATTCAGTTAGATTTACCTGTACTAGACAAGACAAAATAACTGATGTATTTAAGAGATGTGAATATTGAGAATAGTGGTCATGAATAGTAAAATAACGGCTAGTGAACAGTAAATACTAACGGTTATGTCTACCAAAATAAGATAAAGGAAAAATATTTCCAAACCCTTATAAATACCACTGGCATACTTGGGTTTTTCACACACACACAACACTCAATGACTTGCAGACTTCCACATACCCCTGAACAATTTCGATTGTTTATCAAGGCAGAAACTGAGAATAGCGATGTGGATTGCCAAAATGCTATTGTGGAGGCCATTAATCAATATGAGATGGCAAAACAATTGAATCAAGAACTTAGAGAACGCTATGTGAGATGCACAGACATATCGGCGGATAGGAAACAGGTGATTGATAAATTCTTGGAGGATGAGTGCCGCAAGAACGCCGCTGTTAATGAATCGTTGCGGGCTTGTGTCGGTCAGACTCAGGCCCAGATCTCCAATAAAATTCGTTGAAGTCTTGAAGAAAATTTTGGTGTTGTTAGGGTTGAACAACAACAACAACAACAAAATCCACCACCACCACAACAACCTCATGATGGTGCATCAAGTTCATCCGCACCAAGAGTTGTTGAGCAACAACAACAATTGCCTCATCTGGATCACTTCCAGCTAAGCTTTGAGGAAAATGTGGATGTTGGTGATGGTGATTGGACTTCTGATATGGAGCGGGAGCTGAGTAGGTGGGAGGCTCAGATAGAGGAAGAGAGGTTTGCGAATTTTGATCCTTAAGATGATGGTTGTGACTCCAACAACTCTCATATTTGGGATCACTCAGCCTATTTTTTTTTTTGAAGTCTAGGTTTATGTTTGCTAGGGTTTTTTTTTTTTTTTTTTTTTTTTAATTCAGTATCGTTTGTAATGTTAAGTATATTTTTAATAATATGATGTTTGAATGTTTACGTTGTGAATACAATTTGGAAGAAAACTCATTAAATGTCACGTTTAGATATTTATCATGAATTATAAAAATCTGTGCGGGTAACCTACCCGTTAAACAAAGAGCTTTGTTGGTACAGATTTTTATAAAGAAAATTTTGGATAAGGACGTAGAGTAAAATTGTCGGATTATCAGCCTTTGAGAATGATGAAAGTCATTTTGTCTTTGTGTAGTGAATAGGGAACGTCTGTGGGTAGGATAGTAGTCTACGGCTACCGCCTTACATATCCCACCTTTTCCTCTTCACCACTCATATTTCTTTCTTCCAAAGATTTTAAAATGTCATACACCCATACTGTTCCCATAATTTTGTATGCTGTTGAAGACATCTTCTTGGCTCACATCCCAAAGGAAGATTTGGAGTTTTTGGATTTGATTATAGCACTTCTTGTGCTAATTGTGATTTTGGTTATTAGTGTGGATGAAATATGGGGTAAGAGATAGTGATATTTTTCATCGGCTCGGCAGGCCAACCAATTGGTTATTCCCTGCCTTACCTAGTGGTATTTGTGACAATAGCATTACCAATGCTAATTGTATCGTTGTGTATCAATATACGGAGTTTCTAATGAAATTTAGTGGTTCTTGGTTTCATATGCCTGTTATTTCAGATATTATTAAACCTATTTTTCTATATTTCGTTATTTACATAGAGAAGCGTCCCAAACTATGTAACTAAGGAAATATAGACTTATGGTTCAATGATGTATAATTTCTTGATTTGAATAAAAGGGCGTCCCAACCCATTCAATTAAGACATTGTAAATCATATTAAGATTCTGACTTAACATCCATAATAATCGACAAGGTAATTCATGCGCGGATTTTTGGGGATACGGAAAGAGTATGTCATACGCATCTATAAAGATGGGAGTAAGACAATTAGGAAGGATTTGTATAATACTTGAAATAGATAAGGAGTATATATCAATATAATAGAGTGTTGTTGTAGCATAAATTATCTAGAAGTTCCATAATTGTCTGACAGATGGAAGGCACGGAGAGCGTAAGGCTATCAAATGTTTTGTCTGTAAAAACGGTTATAGTTCAGATCTAAATTAGATCTGTTTCACTATAACCAAGGCTCTGACGCCAATCTGTAACACCCCCATTTTTAAAATATTTGCAGCGGAATAAAGATTGGGTGTTACTTCATAGCTCACAGTTTTTCAGCAAAAAATGATTATCAATTTATTCATTTTAAAATATTTATCATTCGAATATCAGAGTTTGCAAAATGAGGTCCCAGTGGTTTCAAGGTTTGTTAAATAAGTTTTTCGAATGATAGTAAAAATTTATAGCCTTCGTAAGAATCCGTGCTCCTCCGTACCATCCTTGCTCATTATGGACCTGAGATAAACACATGCTGAAAGTGTCAACACAAAGGTTAGTGAGTTCATAGAGTTTTATGGAAAACCATTTATTTTGATAGATTTCAGGAATATTTGGAAATTATAAATACGAACAGTAATGGAACAAGTATTGAGTAATATTGTCTATAATCACAGATAAATCAAATAAATAATCAATCAAATTCAAATAAGGGATCAATAATCCTAACATGAGCTGGAAACTCATGATGCTAATTTAATAACATATACAATTCAAGTATGGTCAAATTCCTATACAGCTGTATCTAAATATATGTTGAAAACATACATTTCCTTATAGATATTGCACCAAGCCTCATGACACACAAGCTTAAAAAAAGAGGTGATTTATCAAGTCAATGATAAATTTTGCCCTCTTATAATAGGTGATTTGCCAATTCCTATTTGTCTACGTATATAGTGTATCATGACTAATACGACTAACCATTTGCAAATGGCATTCCGTCAAGTATTAGTGGGACAGGAGGTCAATCCTTAACAGGTTTCGAAGCTGTTCACTATATTCGCGCTCACATAACAGTGATTAATGGCTCATGATTAAGGGACTTTATGGCGATAAGGTAACTTAGGCAATATCAAGGTAATAATGGAATCATTCAGAATAGCATCATATAATCAAGTATCATACCACAGTAATCAATTTGGGAATATTATCGTCTGAGTATCAGTAATTCAGTTTAAGTATTTCGTCAGTAACATATACATATCACATACCGCAATAATCGAATTGGAAACATTATCATATGAATATCAGTATTTCAGTCAAGTAATTCATCAGTAAAATACATATATCACATACCACAATAATCGAATTGGAAACATTATCATATGAATATCAGTATTTCAGTCAAGTAATTCATCAGTAAAATATATATATCACATACCACAATAATCAAATTGGAAGCATTATCATATGAGTATCAGTATTTCAATTAAGTATTTCGTCAAGTATTGTATATATCACATCTTAAATCACAAACCATATTAAATAAATATCAATTAGGAAATTGATTTGAATCATGTATTTTATTCATATACTTATCAAATTTTCAAAGTATATGTAAGCATGTATCTCCCCCAATAAGTTAAAAACAAGTATTGGAAATGAGGCTATGACTCACCTGGATTGATACGGGAATGATGAAAAGTAAAGTAGGATGAGATTATGAGAATGATTATGGAAACGTCTTTGATACGGAACCTGATAAATAAATTTATCTGAGAATTTGACCAAATTCTATTTGGTAAATACGAACGAATAACGAATAATATTTATTCGTTATGACGAATAGATGATGTGCAGTGTAATTATTATACCATGCATGATATGATAAAATACTTTATTTAAAATATCCATCGAAGTTTTACCTTTTCAATCGTAAGTAAAAATATTAACTTTTGAATTATCGTCATATATATTATTAACGTTACGTTAACTATTATATATATATATATATATATATATATATATATATATATATATAGGGTGAGGTTATTTTCAGAACCAAATAAATTGCGAGAACTGCGAGAACCAGCATCAACCAATCAGATTTTTTTAGTTATTAATTTTTATTATTTAATTCAAAAGGGTATAATGGTAAAATTACTTTTTTATTTTCTTTTTTAATTTTTTAAATAAAAAACGTTTTAATTGTTCCTAAATTTTAGGATCTAATATTTATTTCCAGCATGTATTTTTAGTAAGATGCATATGTGTTTCTTGTAGTAGATAAATTAAATTTTCAATATAGACACTGAGATGATTTTCAAAATTTGAATACTTTTAAACTGTTAATGTATGACCAAATGTGCACACGTGCAACGAACTCTCTTATAACTTAAACATCTCTACAAACTTATCAAGAACATAAATAATAACTCAAAATTGCACAAGTTAATGATTTACAAAATCTAATACCTGCTAAAATTTCTACTTCATTACAAATGCTTAATTAATAGAAAAAAAAAATTAATTGAGGATGCACATGTGTAAACACCATGTTCTGCAACATCGTCCTTAGTGTGCACGTATGCATTCACGTATCCTTGATTATCTTGATCATATTTGCATATATGCACATGCATGTAAACTTTTCGGAGTATTCACATGTACAATGCACATGTACATCTTTGTCTCTATCATTTTCAGTGCATTTGTATTCTTCGTCTTGAGCATAAACCTGGATATTTGCAACCAATATTAATTCACAACAATAATACGTAAAAATTATGGATCGTATCTTGTAATAAAGTTATAAACACACTTATTATTGATAACAGCTGTAAAAACATATGTGCACAAAACTTAAAACACAGCTATAAAAACATATGTGCACAAAACTTAAAATACATATGCGCACACACACCAACTATAAACATACTCTAAAACACATATGCACCCTTCAAATGATTATATATATAAAACTTAAAACACATATGCACACAGTTGCCAACTATAAAACATATCCTAAAACACGTATGCACCCCTTCAATAAATAATATGTTATAATAGAAGTATACTTGTGTTGGATCAAAACAAAAACCAACATACAAAATAAAAATAAAAAACATTCTACTATATGATGGTCTTTTCATTGTTCCACCAATGCCTCATGTTAAAAATAATAACATCAGCATCTTGCCATTTCAACGAGGTCCAATCCATTTGGTTAAATTATTTAGTACCCGCTAACCAACTAAATCAAATATCGGACCAGGTTTTACTTTTTCAAATCAATTTTTTTTATCGAAACATGCCTGAAAAAAAAAAAACAAAAAAAAACAAAAAAAAAAAAACAAAAGAAAAAAGGTCGAAACCTATAATTCGTATTCAGATCGAAAGCCAAAAAAAAAAATCAAAAAGGAAGCCAAAATAATTTCAGATCGAATCAATGATCATAGTGAAAAACATATTTTTTCAGATCGAAACAAGATTTTATTTTTTCAGATCAAAACCTACACAAAGAAGATCGAAATCTAAATTTCGTTTTCAGATTGAAGGCAAAAAAAAAAAAAAAAAAAAAAAAAAAATCAATTCGAAAGCCAAAAACGTTTCAGATCGAATCAATGATCATATTAAAATACAAAATTTTCAAATCGAAACAAGATTAAAAATAATTGATTTACACATATTAAAGGTAGAAACGATTTACCAATTGAAGAATGTACAACATCCTGGTTGCTGGCATATTTTTTTCATCAATTGAGTGAGAATTTGGGCTGAGACTTATAAAGTGGGGGCTGCAATTTTTTTTGGGTGTTCATCTTCAAAAGTAAAGATACTCCGTAAGTTTTAAGAGTGCAATGTGAAAAAAAATAGATAGTAATAATAATAATAATTGTAACTGCTCCTATATTTGTGTTATTGATGCTATGTACAATTCCATAATTGCCCTTTAATTTATTAAAAAATCTGGGACAAAGTTCTTCTTATTTACCATAATGCCATTTCATTTTCATCCATTGATTATTTTGATCAAAGGCTAGTATTGGTTCTCGCAGTTCTCGCAATTTATTTGGTTCTGAAAATAACCTCACACTATATATATATATATATATATATATATATATATATATATATATATATATATATATAAACGAAAATTTAAATGCAATACGGAATAAATTTACAAAAATAGAAAATAAATAAGAATATCAAATAGATTATGTTTAGTCCTTGTCCTTTTCCCATTTTTATACTTTTTATACTAACGGCGTTAGCGTTACACCGTTAGTCCTTTTCGTATCTAATTTACAATTATAGTCCACTACTTGTCCAAAATAACATTCTAAGCTTGGAATATTAAATAATATCAAGTTTTATCCTATAGATTCTGTTTTTACAGTTTCAGTCCCTACTTTTCAGTCCTTGACAGTTTTAGTCCTCCTAAGTGTCGTCGCGTTACATTTTTAGTCCAAACGTGTAATAAAAAGTGGGAAAAATTATAGAAAAATTTCCGTAGCTTATTTAAGTTTATTAAAGCTTATTTCAACTGCTTATTTGATAAAAGAGCTTATTTTCCAGCTTATGGGCCTTAACGAGCCAAACCAAAAGCCCATTTAGAAATTTAGAGGCGAGAGCATGGAAATTGTTTTGGGCCTGAACTTAGGCTACTTTTGTGATTCTAAAAATGTTTCATATGGGCCCAGTGGGCTTATGGATCGTTATCTCTTGTTGGGCCTTGGATAAGCCCAATCGATATATTAAGTTTTTAAAATAAAATTGAACCTTTGAAAACCTTGTAACTGTCGATCGGTTGGGCTAAATTTTAGTGTCGAGACATGAGTATTTTTACATGTTATCTAAATGAAATTGGTAGTTTTCTAGGTGGTCTATTGAGTCGTGTAAAAATATTGGGTGCTTGTTAAGTAATATTTCAATTTATACGTGTGTTTCTTGGGCCACATGGAACGTTTATATATTTGTGAAAAACTTAGAATATATTCTAAGTGTTTTAATGAAATTTCATACGATGGAACATGGTTCAAAAATGAGTTTGTTTGATGTATGTCGAGTAAAACCAACGTGAAATATATGTGCTACTTGACTCCTAGGCCTTCCAAAATAGAGGCTAGTCACGTTTGTGTTGTTACAATTGTATACGTACATAAATATATACATAAAGCTATATATGATTGAATAAATATCTATTTGATGCATGGCACATATTTTACGTGTGAAATGAATTGAAAAGAGTTTGAAACGACTTACTACACCTCTAGGGTGGTGAAGAAATGAGTAGGAACGGAGGAAACACAAGATATAATCAAATTCGAATATAACCCAAGTAATATACGAATATATTAAACTCGATCCTTGTTTCTTGCTTCCAAACGATATTGTTTCAACTCCTGGACTTGTAGAGATAGTTTTTATAAAGAAAGGAAATTGTGAAAGTGAATGAGAGATGATGGAAACGGATGCATGCATGTAACATATATATATATATATATATATATATATATATATATATATATATATATATATATATATATATATATATCATTTTGATGATTCGTATGGTGTGAAATAACTCAAGGAAACAATAAGGACTATGCATTGTCAGTACAATAGACTTACTGATTGACTTTTTAACATATTATATTCGGTTGTGAGTACATGAAACAAGGAATTTGGTTTGGTGATTCATAGAGATGTCGACGTGTATATATTTACATACACGATTTGCATAATCTTGTACTACTTGATTATAGCTGATCATAGATGATATTTAAACATGAAAACATGTTAGATATATTATTAGGAACACGTAGGAACAAACGGGAATCAAAACGGTTAAGTTTTTAGTAAATTATGAATCGATTGACATGAATATTCGTCAAACACTTTGCCACTTAAAAACGTATCAAACGTCGTCCAGTGAACTTGGGATTTGACACACTAATAGTTGGCTAGGTGGTAAACGAGATGGTGTAAAAATATATATGTGTCGTGTGTAAAAATTTGGAATACGCGAGGTGATTTGGAGCTAGATTAGTTGATATATATATAAAATTTGAAATGAAAATGGATTTAATTTTTGGGCCGGTTGGGCTTATGAAAGATCAAGGGCCCGTTTGGTTTTGTAATTAATTTGTTAATTAGGATTAGTGAATTGTTAATATTTTGTTAATTGTGTCGAGAACTTGTTTTGTCGTTTGGTGAATTTTGCAATATCGTAATCGTGACTATTTTAATATAATAAGAAAATTTAAAATTTTCCCGTAAAAATGGTGATCACACTAATGACAGAGATTAATATATAATTAACCGTTTTTAATTATATGGATTTTTGCGAGGTTTTACAACATATGTGTTAAAACGTACATCCTTTCTTCTTGGTGTTCTAATTATGCTGTGTACACCTTAATATGGAAGTTGCCTTAGGAATAAAGGTTGGCTACATAATGTGGCTTTTTATGCTTAAGACTCTCCGGATGTTTCTTTCATAATTTTCCATTGTGTTTAGTATGTTTATGCCTTGTGATTTGGCTAAGGCTTAGTGTTACATTAAATTTTCTTGTCATGTTCAGTGTTCATCATGTTAATACATCATCAACTGGATATATTTTATGCAGTTTTTACAGATGCAAGTTTGATCCTACAATCAGTGGTGAAATGATACAACTGGAATATCATAATTTTCTCAAGCCTGGAGACTCTTGCTAAAAAGCAGGTTTGTAAAGCTTTTGAAAGAATCATATTTGCTTTCTCCCCTTTATTTACCTATAATTGGTCCACCGACCTAACTCGTAAATTGATGGGAATGGAAATACACGAGCTAGCTATTCATTAAAATAACGCATCATATTCTTTCTACAGCTGTACCGTGGGAGTTGGTTTACCGATTTACTCCACATATAAAGCAATAGAGACAAAAGATCAAAATGAGCAAAAAAGTGGCTTCTATACTGGGCAGGTAATCATCGCTGTTAACACTGTTACATATACATACACCACACGTCATAGGTGGTAAATCACTTATTCTAGCTAAATGCGTAATAGGTTTCATCAGTACTTTAGTTGGTCAATGACAGTTGTTACGGTATTGATTATTTCATGGTCATTGTTTCCTTTTTCAATTCCTTTTTATCATCTTACTGTTCAATTATAGAGTCAAATGTTGAAACTTGTCATAACAGAACTGAGCTACAGATTTGAGATATTATCAGCATAGATATTACGAGTATTTTAATTGATATTAATGTGTTTTGCTGTGCTCATTACAGGATGCCAACAATATTGACAGTGAGACGTTTGAATGGACTCAAAGACCTTGCTCTCTCGAGCTTTGTGCTATTCCTGTGAAAATGCATGTATTATACTTTGTATATTGTTTTATCAAGCCAAAAATAAAAGCTATTTCTTCTCATGTGTCACACCCCTCTTTCCTAATAATCACACAATTTAATTTGGAATTGGGTTACAGGACAAAGTATCTGATGGATATGACGAAGTTCAAGAGAAGGGACACGTAATGGAGAACCATGATAACATGATCACAGAGATGGAGACTGATAAATTAGAATTGGTTTTACCCATGTTATCCCCATGCCGAACAGAAAAGGTAAACCATGCAGCTGAAGTCAAAGGGTCCAGGAAGAGAACTAAAAAGACTGCAGAAAATACTCAAAAGAAGAGAGTTGAATGTAGGACCTTAGATATATCAACTTTAACACAAATATAAGCACTAGATGAAGTAAAGATGGTGACTTGATGATATATATGTGTGGCGTTAATATTGATAGAGAGTATAAGATGAAGAGAGCTTTTATTAATAAAACATACACAATACACACACAAGCACACCTTACAAATGATAGGTAAGGTGCCTTTTATAGTTCCATACATAGGCTTTCTATGGGCTTGGGCTTGGACTTGGTTACATGCTTTGTGCTTTGTGATCATTCTCTTTAACTTTGTGTGTCGCTTCAGAATAGTCATTAGTCATTGTTCCTTCATGCTTTGTGATCTTTGATAAGTGTCTTTTCATCGTTCTTTGTTCTTTTGTGATGTGGAGGAATCTGCCTTTTGTCACTTCTGCGTCTGTGGTGGTTGTTCGCCATTCCAACATTCTCATACATCTTCAGTCTTTGTGATACATGCATTTGTAGTTCCCGTTCTTTCACATAGATCGTTGTCACTTTACTTCTGTAGATTCTTTCACATTGCATAGAATCTTTCTTTGAACCTTACTTTGCTTTGATCTTTGTGAGAACTTTCCTTTGACTTTGTGATGCATGTAAGAGCATGTGGAATCCTTCGCCATGGAGATGATGTATAGCTGCAGGTAAACAATTAGCAATAAATCAACCGGTACTTACAGATAAGGAATTAGAGATCGTCAACAGCATAGTGTGAAGACTCCTTCTAACCCTTACCAAGGCCGTTCCCATGTCAGATACTCCCAAGGGAGATTACAAGACCTACTAAGTAGCTCAATGACTGGGTGAGTCGCTGGGGATCACTCCACGACTGTAGACCGTTTGAAATCACCGCGAACACTAAGCGTAACCCATAAAGAATTACCGAAGTGACCTGCTGTCAGGGCTGTTTGATGTTGACCCTGGCAGGAGTTTCCATTCAATCATTGAGAAACACTTGTGTGAATTCTCTCATAAATGTTCTGGCAGATTGCTAAGATCTGCGTAGGACTCTTAAGTTTAACAACTGGCGTCCTTAATGATGAACAACCAGTGTAGGAATATTATGTGTTCCTATAAGATCTTTTGATGAATCTCGGGGCTCTAGACTCGATAAGTGCACATGTGGTTTCCTATGCGGAGATTAGGGAGAGGTCTCCTGCTTTAATATCAACCATCTCTAAGAGACAGGTTGATAGATTACACCGGTTCCCCATGAGAATGAAACAAGCTCTTTTAAGAGAACTTGAGTGGTTAAGAAGGTTTAGTGCAGTGTGTCACTAGGTCTATGACGTCTTTATCTTCAATACCGGTGTCACCTTAGCAACAACCAGTAGCATACGAATTGAACCCGGTGTCTGCCCTAAGGGTGAACATATGGAGGGCTATTTCTTTTCACCCTTTTTCATAACATTTCTTTTTAATTCTTCAACCCCTTCTTTCTCCTTTCTCATTTTCTCCTTTTTTCAATCATACCTAAGGACTTCTAATACTAATCTATTGGATTTGTCCTTGAGTAGATCCCTCCGGCTTTGGCGGATCATAGGACGGTTTTTCCTAACCTTAGTCACCTTATAACACCATGACTGCCCTATAATTACCATGAAACCATTTATTGAAAATCTCTCAAAGTGTTTATGATAATAAAACACATTGTTGTTACCACTTTGAGAGTTTTGCAAGTTTTTGAAGGACTCCCCTTTCACATGTGCTCATGTAATTTTTGAGAAATTTGCACATGAGTGAGGAGTTTGCACTTTTTAAATTGATCCACTTTCAGTGAACATGACCGATTCGAGACACGCTTACATCACTAGTTAGACTAGCTTGAAGTTATTACCCGTCCTGGTCAAGTCCAAAGAAAGTCTCTCGATACGGTACATTCTACTTAGACAAGTCCTATTCGAGACACGCTTACATCACTAGTTAGACTAGCTTGAAATTATTACCCGTCCAGGACAAGTCTTTTCGATTACTGACATTTTAAGCTTCGTCAATTCATTGGTACTTACTGAGTCGAGCTCTTTCGAGATTCAGTCACAAACTTTAAACATCTTTGATCACATTATAATCATGTCTTCTCCCCCTCAAAAATAGCATATTGTGATATTTTTGATATCAACTGAGTAAAAAAGCTTTTTGGAGAGAAAGACAGATTTCATTTTGCATGAATACGGAACATTTTTGTTTTTGTACTCCCCCTTAATGATAGCACATTTTTTTTTTAAATCAATTAAGGGTTTTGAGGGAGTTATCTTGAGCACTCATTTGAAAGATTTTGAGAAATCTTTTGAACAATCTTGAAAAAGCGCTCAAGAATTGTATTTTGAAAAACGAGTTTATGTTTGAAATCCTTTTCGTTTGTTTATACTCGAACTTTTTGAAGAAGATTTCATCTTTGAACGTACGAGCCGTTGATTTGAAAATAATCAGAATTCATCATTTTAGTCCGGGTTTCGTACTGAGGTATACGAAAGCCATTGTGAAGAAACTTTTGAGAAACGACATGTTTTAGAAAAACATTTTAAAGAACTCCCGTTCAAGCATCTGTACGTGTCCGTATCATTTTTTAATGACATTTCTAGAAACGTACATAATATTGATTTATACGAGAGACATGTCGTGAGAAGAATATTTTTGGATTTTTTGATTTTATATTGTTTTTGTATTTTTGAAAATTTTATATTTTTGTATTTTGTTTTTGTTTTTTCAAATTTTGTATTTTGTTTTTTCAAAAATATTTACAGCGAAGCGATTTTGAAAACGTTTTTCAAGAAGATTCGACAAGACGTTCTAGCTCCTCAGGAGTTAGGCTTCGCATGCCAATTCGTCGAACTAAATAGTCAAACCGTTCTTTTGGAAGGGCTTTAGTAAATAGATCGGCGAGTTGGTAATCAGTCTTAACGAAAAATAATTCAACAGTACCCTCTTCCACGTGTTCTTTGATGAAATGGTAGCGGACTTTGATATGCTTCGTCTTAGAGTGATGTACGGGATTGCACGAGATGGCTATGGCACTTTTTGAGTCACAATACATAGGTATTCTGCCAAAAGTAAAGCCATAATCTGTGAGCTGTGTCCGCATCCAAAGAACTTGGGCACAACACGCAGATAGAGACATATACTCGGCTTTGGCAGTTGATAGTGCAGTACAATCATGTTTCTTTGACGACCAGCTTACTAGCTTTTCACCCAAAAATTGTGCTCCACCTGATGTAGTTTTTGCTGTAACTTGATCACCAGCATGGTCTGCATCTGAAAATGCTGTTAGATTAAACCCCGAATCCTTCGGATATCAAAGTCCCATGCTAATGGTGCTTCGTAGGTACCGAAAGATCCGTTTAACCTCTTTGAGGTGAAGTTCGGTAGGCTTTGCCTGAAACCGTGCTAACAAACAAACAGCAAATTGAATATCGGGTCGACTAGCAGTTAGGTACATGAGAGAACCGATCATGCTCCGATATTTCTTCGGATCGATTGGTTTCCCAAACAAATCAGCACCTATTTTTGGTGAAGTGACCATTGGTGTACCAACAGAATCACAATTTTCCATTCCATGTTTTTTCAAAATCTCTATTGTATATTTAGCTTGATTGATAAAAATACCACGAGGGGATTGATGTATTTGTAAACCAAGAAAGAATTTTAGTTCCCCCATCATGGACATTTCAAATTTACTTTTCATGAGATTTTCAAAATGTTTTGAATGGTTAGGATTGGTTGATCCAAAAATAATGTCGTCCACGTAAATTTGAACGATGAAAATGTCATCTTTGAATTTTTTGATAAACAAGGTGTCATCAACCGTTCCTTTTGTGAAATTGTTTTTAAGCAAGAAAGATGATAGTTCGTCATACCACACTCTTGGAGCTTGTTTTAAACCATAAATTGCTTTCTTAAGCTTGTAGACGTAGTCTGGATGATCTTTGTCGATGAATCCCTCTGGCTGACTCACATACACTTCTTCTTTCAGAGTTCCATTTAAGAAAGCAGTCTTAATATCCATCTGATAGACTGTGATGTTTTTGTGAGCTGCATAGGCTAAGAAAATCCGGACTGCTTCAAGTCTAGCTACAGGCGCGAATGATTCCTCGAAATCTATCCCTTCTTCTTGTGGATAACCTTTAGCCACGAGACGAGCTTTGTTACGAATTACAGTCATTTCCTCATCCAGTTTGTTCTTCCACAGCCACTTCAGATCAAGAACACGTATATCAAGTGGTCGTTCAACAAGTTCCCAACTGTCATGTAAATCGTATTGAAGAATTTCATCCTGCATCGCTTCTATCCAAGAGTATTCTGCCATTGCTTCCCGAATGTTCTTTGGTTCTTTGAGGCTGATTGAGCAAATGTAAATGCATAATTCAAGATCGGTGGCAAGTTGTCTCCTTGTATGAACTGGCTTTGAAGGTTCACCAATAACATGTTCTATTGGATGGTCTTTTGTCCATTGAAACGTAGAAGGGTACCTTGGGTTTAACGAATGTGTGTTACATGGTTCTTGTAACCTTGAAGAAGATTCAGCAGAGTCTGTTGCAAACGGGTTTTCAAATATTTCTTCTTCTTCTTCTAACGTAACATCGTTTAAATTATTTGTTGGTTCTTCTTGAAAATTTGTGTTTTGATTTTGCTCATCAACTCTTGGTAGAACAATTTCAATGACTGGAGTTGCTGGAGTAGATGTAGATGATGTTGAGGTAGTTGGTGCTTCAGCTTCGATTGTTGTAGATGCATCCTAAGGTGGTGGTGGTGGTGGTTGATGGTTTTGAGCGGGTGCAGCGGAATGTTGTTGAGATGCATTTGTCGAAGTTCCACCATAGTATTCATCAAACATTAACTCAAAGAAATTTTCCAGTTCTTGTTCTAAAGGTTTTTCCGTGTTTGTTGACTGAGCTCCTTGAGGCACGAGTCCTGAACTGATGTGTCCAGAAGTCTGCTGGTTTGGTGTGGGTCCTAATCCATTTTGATTAGAAGCCATTGGATTAAGCGCGGGTTCTAGAGCGTATCTCTCAGAAGCCATTTGTGAAATCTCGTCAAACTTCACATTCATCGTCTCCATTATCTTTTTCGTTCTTCTATTATACACCCTGAATGCCCTCGAGTTTTCTGAATATCTAATGAAGATTCCAATATCACCTTTTGCTTTTAACTTTCCTAGATCTTCTCTGTCATTCGTCGGATAGCACAAAGCGCCAAACACGTGAAGGAAAGAGATGTCAGGTTTACGGTTGTTCACTAGCTCATATGGGGTTTTATTGAATCTCGGATGGACTAGGGATCGGTTTTGAGTAAAGCAAGCAGTGGCTACAGCATCAGCCCATAAGAATAGTGGTGCACTAGAAAAAATCAGCATTGTGCGAGCAGCTTCCACAAGAGTTCGGTTTCTTCTTTCAACTACCCCATTCTGCTGTGGAGTTCTAACAACTGATGTTTGATGTGTAATTCCAACATCTTCGAGGTAAGTTCTTAACTCCTGATTTGTAAATTCTGTGCCATTGTCTATTCTTATAATCCTTACTGGAGCTTGAAGTAGAACTTGAATGCGCTTCAGAAAGGTGATGATGATGCCTGGTGCTTCGTCTTTTGATCTCAAAAACTTTACCCAAGTATATCTTGAATAATCATCAACAATAACAAGAATGTACTTCTTCCCATTAATGCTTTCGACTCTCATTGGGCTACATAAGTCCATGTGCAACATATGTAACCTTGCTTCCGAACTAGGTACGATTTTGGATTTATATGATGCTCTTTTACTTTTCCTTGTTCGCATGATGGACATAGGTGTTCCTTGGTGTATTTGAATTTAGGAAGTCCGGTGACGATGTTGTCTTTGGCTAACTTGTTGATGGTGTCGAAATTGAGATGGGATAAACGTCTATGCCACAGCCAGGACTTAGTTTCGGTTGCCCTTGTCATAGACAAATTGGTGATGTAGAAGCCATTTGGTTGATGTCGATTGCATACAAGTTTGTTCCACGATTACCAGTTAATAGATCATCACCAACCAAATTTCTAATAAAAACCGTGTTTCTTCTGAATGCAACTTCTAAATCAGCATCACAAAACTGCCCGACTGAAAACAAGTTGTGTCCCAACCCTTCGACGTAGTAAACTCGAGTGATCAAAAAATTCCCAAACTGAAGATCTCCAAAACCCTGAATAGCTGCTACATGATCATTTCCAAAGCGTACAGTTCCCATGAATTTCCAGACGAAATTGATCAGCAGCTTTAAATTCCCGGTCATGTGCTTGGAGCAACCCGAGTCGACGATCCAAAGACATATTTCGATAACCTGCCAAGAACAGAAGAGTTTGTATTTGGAAACCATTTTGAATTTGGTTCCATGGGGTTAGGAGTAAAATCTAAATCACACTCATAGACAGTTGCTACTTGTTTAGCTTGAGCTATTTCTAATTTGCCGTTCTGAAGAGTGAACTCTCTACCCGTCGGAATCCACATACAAAACTTAAAGTAGTTTCTAGGCATTCGACTAATAGTGGTAGTCCTAAAGCGTGCAACTAATCTTTCTATAGATCTAGATCTAGCACTAGGTCTTTTTGGAACATTCTTCTGTTCAGGCGTAACATTCACATTCTTAGAAACACATTCATCATGAACATCATTAATTAAACATTTCTTGCATATTAAACAAACAGAGTCATTACATGGATTAGAACCTGCACTTTCGACATTACATTCAGATGAATCATGTTTCTTATTACAAAGCGATAAATTCCTAGGGTGTTCTTCTACTTCTTGAACTTTATTCTTGCTACTACTCGTAGAGACAGGCGAGACTCTATTGTTCCTTGTATTGCTCCTAGGCTTTAGTTTGCTGCTCCTAGAGGTGCTTTCTAATCCTGTAGAAGGTAAGGCACACGCATTAGGATTTATATTGTTGTCCTTTTTAGCATCACTAGACTTTTTAGAATTATCCTTTTTGCACGCATTTGTCTTAGAAGTGGAGGCAGACGCACTAGTGGGACGAATCCTAAATAGGCCAGGTGCTAACACTTTAGGTGTTTTGACAACCGCTTTTCCTTTATCAAGAATCTTAATATTTTCACTTTTCTTAGGCCAGGGTATTGGAGTGACTGGTTTTGTCAAATCCTTTTTCTCATCGACTTTTGGAGCAAACCGTGAAATTGACATTTTTGGTTTTCGAACCGTGTTTGAAACATTTGGTTTCTCTGAAGTCAATGGTTTTGCAGACTTAGTTTCCTCATCCTTTCCTTTTTGACTTTCAAGCTGAACCCTCAAAAGATCATTTTGCTCTTTCATATTCTTTAAGTCACGCTCATACGACAATTTGTCATACTTGCATTCTTCCTTTTTCCGATCAAGTTGTTTAAAATATGACACATTTTCTTTTTCAAGCTTTATAAGAGCATTTTCATATTTTGAAACAATTGCGGAGGTCTCAGCTCTTAGTCGTTCATCGTCTTGAACAGAATATGTTTGTAAAATGATAGACATAATATTAGTGGTCATAGCAGCTTCGAAGAGAGAATCATTTAGGTTTTCCAAAACATTCATGTTTTCACGAGTTTCATTAGCTTCTTTTACCAGGGATTTTTGGTCCTTGACAAAGTCGGCCATTTCTTTTAAGAAAGCTTGTTCAAAATGGATTACCCTCGCACTGATGTTATTCAGTGGGATAGTAATTTCGTTTTCAAAAACCTTTTTCTGCTCAATATGAAAACTGGAATGCCAGTTGTTAATACTGATTGTAGTTTTAGAATTAACAATATTTTGAAGTTCTTGAATTCTCTTTTTAACGTCATCCAGAATGTCTCTAGCCACACTTGTATTAAAAGTGTTGTTAGAAGACATTTGTTCCATTTTTGAAAGAGATTTGGAAACAATTACTTTCTTAGAAAACATTTTTGAGAATGGTCATTTTATGGAAAACACAGATGGTTCTTTTTGTGGAACAAAAGTAATTCCCGAAAGTTTGTTCAATTTGTTGTAATCAATGGGTTTCAAATCCTTTTGTTTCATTTTATTTATGCTCTCTTCGACATGGTCTATCGTTTGCACAGAATCCCGAACGACGGGAGGATCATGCTTGGTGTAAATCATATTACCATTATACAAAACATTCTGTTCTTCCTAAGCTTTCTTGAGATTACAAGGATTGTTGTTACCAAGAGCCATTTTATGTTTCGTATGGTAAATCGGATTAGTTTGATTTGAAATCATTTTCATTGTTTGACTTGACTGACCCGACTTAATCACTAATTCTTCTAAATGTGCAATCATGTGTTCTGACTCAATGATTTCTTCCAAAAGTTTGTCTTCTTTCTTTGCAAAATCCTTTTTCAACTCATCCATTTCTTTTTCAAGATTGGTATAAGCTGTTTTTTGTTTAGAAAGTTGGTTTTGTAAATCAGAAATTTCTGCGTTTAAAGCTTTTATCTTCTTGAAAGAATTAACATCAAGTGTATCAAACTTGAGTTGCAATTGTTTTTCCCTTGAAACGGAATTTTGATAATCAGTTTCTAATTCAGACACTCTTTTGTTATGAAATTCAAAAGCTTTAACGTTTTCTTTGTAACTCTCAAGCTCAGCGGTTAATTTTACATTTGCGGCCTTAACATCGCGATTGACCTTTTTCACATTCTCAATTTCAATACGACAATTATTCAATAATGATTCAAATAAAGTACGTGTTTCCTCATCATTCTCAGCATGCTGTGAAACGAAGCTTCCATTATGATTCACATATGGAGTTGCTGAAGAAGTATTGCTACTACTTGGAGTGTCTAGATATGTATCATAATTGTATGCTTGCTTCTCAGAATGATGTTCCTCATGAGGAGACATATCAAATATATCATTATTGTGACATGTGTTGGAATTTGATACCTCAGATGGTGCATTGGTGTCATAAACAGGAAGTGTGTCAGAATCAGTGTCATACTTAGCTTCCTGAAGATTCGCCATAAATATGCAGTTCGCATCGATATCCTCTCTATCTTCCATGTCATCCATAAGAGCCATAAAATCATTCTCCTCTGCGTTCAACTGAAACCTTGCCTGAACCTTTTGTGCCAACATCACTGCTTTCTGCAAGTACTCTAGATCCTTTTTGTTCGGCTTAGTAGGATAGTTCCTTGCCATATGACCTACACCCTGATAGTTGAAACACTTTACCGGATTACCCTGATTCACATTTCCCAAATTCCCAACTACTGGAGCTGCAACATTTCTATTCTGATTACCCATTGCCTGATTACCAGCATTCTGACCCCTCTGATTTCCAACAAACTGACCCAACTGATTCACTGCATACTGACCATACTGATTTCCTGCATTCTGATTCCCTGCATTCAGCATATTCTGATTCCCCATGTTAATTCCAGTAGCATATCCTTGCTGATTCCCATAAACTCCAACCATTTGGCCTCCGTTGCTTATATTGAAACTCGGCTGAGCAATCTGCTTGTTGCGAGTGTTCGATGAAATCCTTTGGTTGTTGTTTGTTGGTGTAGAATAACGTCCTTGGAATGCCTTTGACAGAAAAGCAAACGCTTGGGTCAATGCTACAGTAGCTTCATCATTTTCAGTGAATTCTGGTTCTTGGAATTGTTGGTATTGCCGTTGTGGAATAACATGTTGTTGTTGCTGTGGGTAGAACTGTTGTCGGTAGACCGGTGTTGGTTGTTGAATGTATGGTGGTTGCATGTAGTTGTGAGTGGAAGATAATGATGGTTGTTGTGTGTTCACTGGTAGCGGTGTTGGTGTAGTAGCAATTAATGCAAGAGGATCATGATTCTTTGCCAATCTTTCTTTCCTTACTTCATTAGCCTCAGCTTGGTTTTGCTTCAAAAAGTCATAGAGTTGATCATAATTCACCTTATGTAAGTCCTTTGTTTGATTGACAATTATAACATAACGACCCCATTCTTCTGGAAGGTTATTGATGAATTTGATGTTTGTTGCAATTGTTCGAGGTGTCAACTTATTTCTGATTAACTCATTCATCAAAGTGCAAAACCTTGTGTAGTAAGATTCAATCTGTTCACGTTTAGTGGACGTAAAGTTCTCCCATTCAGTAAGAAGTTTGTTCTCAACGTCTTGTTGTCCAATCTCTGTTCCATGACATATCCTTCTAACACGTTCCCACATAGCATAAGCAGTTTCACAGCTGTCGACCGCAGCAAAGATCTCCCATGGTAATCCAAGTTGGATTAAATGCATTGCCATATCATCAGCGGCGATCTGCTTCTTGTCTTCCTCTGTGTAATCCGCTTCTGTTTGTTCACGCACGAATGGTTGAGTAGGAGGTGTTGTATTTGGATTACCTTCAATTTGAACTTGTTGTGGCTTGAATGGACCATTTTTAATGGAGTTGATCATTAATTTACCATCAGGCTTTGTTTTGATGTAACGAGGCATTCGGCTTGTCCATGGGAGATATCCACATTTTTAAGCATAGGAGGTCGATTTTCCGCACTAGCTGCATGAATATCTTGCTGAGTAGCCATTGATGAAGTGTAGATTGATAAAGTTGATTGTTGGATCGATTCAACGAAGTAGGAGTTGTGTTTAGTGTAAGTTGATGCAAGTTTTTATGGTGAAAAATTTGATTTGAAACCTTAAAACCTCAATAACTTCCGTTCGGAGTGGATTTGGGCCTCGAAGCTTGACTTAATTATTCAACGTGTCCTTCTTCTCGGTCTCACGGTCGTTTTGACAGCTGATTCGTCGAAAATGGAGTTACGGTTCAAAAGTTATGGCCGTTTGAAGTTTGGTTGTCAAAAGTCAAAAACTTATGCGCGTAAACAGTGAATAATCTTACGCGTAAGATGTTATGCGTAACCTTTAAGTTATGCGTAAGATCTAAGGTTATGCGTAAACAATATTGTTTATGGGTAGACTTTGATTTTATGCTTAAACTTAGAGTTTATGCGTAAGAATGTTACGCGTAAGGTTTTTTCAACCAAATTGATCTCTCAAACTTATCCAAGCTTGAAAGATATCCCGTGTCGAGGTATTCCACAAACTTATCCAAGTTAGGGAAGTACTGAGTAATCTCTGATCGTTGAAGAAAACTTATGCGTAGGATCTTTTGCGTAGAAAACTTATGCGTAGGATCTTAAGCGTAGATCTTATGCGTAGGATTTCACCTTTTGCGTAGGATTCCAACTTGAGCGTAG
The DNA here is from genome assembly GCA_030686995.1 of Artemisia argyi. NCBI lineage: Eukaryota > Viridiplantae > Streptophyta > Magnoliopsida > Asterales > Asteraceae > Artemisia > Artemisia argyi. The sequence continues at coordinate 54,346,616 of CM060707.1, forward strand.
AAAAAGGGTTTTAAGCCAAAACTCACGCGTAGAAAGTTGTGTTACGCGTAGAAAAAGGGTTTTAAGCCAAAACTCACGCGTAGACTTGCCAAAAGTACTATAGACAGCTGTAGACTTGTACTATGCTCAAAACTTACGCGTAAGATGACCAGAAAACGTGAAAAATCCGATTTTTTCAACCAAAAACACTTTTTCCACTTGTTTTTTTTCATCAAATCTTTCCCAAAACACTTAGAATCACTAAAACTTCAATAAAGTTCACAACTTTAACACTAAAACCACGTAAAAATCAAAACTTTTTGAAGAAAAAGTGCACAAATGAATGAAAAATGCAACTTTTTAACAAAAAACTTGATAAAGACACTCCTAAATCATTGTTACGCGATTGATACCACTTGTAGGACCTTAGATATATTAACTTTAACACAAATATAAGCACTAGATGAAGTAAAGATGGTGACTTGATGATATATATGTGTGGCGTTAATATTGAAAGAGAGTATAAGATGAAGAGAGCTTTTATTAATAAAACACACACAAGCACACCTTACAAATGAAAGGTAAGGTGCCTTTTATAGTTCCATACATAGGCTTTCTATGGTCTTGGGCTTGGACTTGGTTACATGATTAAATAACAAGGCTTAAGTAACATAGCACATAACATATTAGCTTGCCAAGTCCAAAGCCCAATGACTAAACTATTAGTAATCTTAACAAACGACACAAAGTTATAATATGAGAATGACCATCACTTCTATATATATATATATATATATATATATATTTTTAATGCTAACATTGAGAGTGGCACAGATGAAGTTGTTGGAATCGATATTCTACCACTAAAAGCTGATCAAGATAAAGGCAGTAGCACTAGTAAGTTGTGGTTCAATGTGTGATGATGACCTGATACTTATCTCAGATTACATGAAAAACATGTGGATTAAGCTGAAGTAATCAATTAATTTGATGCTTTTTTGACACTGCAGGCTAAGAACTAGTAGAATCTGATGAAGAGCTTCAAGCATGGTGAGACGGTTTGTTGTGTTTTTGCAGGGCAAAGTATGGGATTGATGAGGTGTGCAGAGATCATTGGAACTGGGCAAGACATAAACCGTGGGGATACCACAAGCCACCAACCAAGTAACACTTGAGGTTGTGATTCAAATACAATTGTCTGTTGTAGTAGTTGCATTTGATTCTATGATATGTGAATTCTTCGAAATAATATTCGTCATAGCTGAAGAGAGCTTGTGATATGTAGAAGACTGCTTGAAGTTAATACTGCTAGTGTATTAGTTACAACTGTTAGTTATAAGTTAGTACTGCTGGTTCATATAGTTAGTACTGCTTATATTTGGTTCAATTATATACATTCCAATTTTATTGTATTTGAATTTGTTTTGATATATATTTGAATTTGTTTTGATATATATTGATTTCTTAAATGTGACTAAAAGATGTATATAGTCACACTTATTAATACTTTTGGTCACTGTTTGTTTAATTTGTTGTGTGACTAAATATTACAAAATGCCACACAAAAAAATTAATTTGGCAATTGGATGATCAATAGCCACACAAAATATATATTTCTTCTCTTTAAACAACATATCGTCACACTTATTAACACTTTTAGCCACTTTATACTTAATTGTATGTGACTAAACACCCAAAACAAACATGTTTTGTGTGACTAAATATTACAAAAGGCCACACAAAAATAAAATTCATGTGACCAATGAATGATCAATAGTCACAAAGAATACACATTTCTTCATTTTAAACATCATATGGTCACACTTTTTAAGACTTTTGGTCACTTTATACTTAATTGTATGTGACTAACTCCAAAAAAACAACATCCGTTGTGTGACTAAATCATCTCAAATGTCACATATATTATATATTTATGTAGCCAAAGGACGAACAATAGTTACTCTCAAAAAATATTCGTGTGACTATAAAGTGTTTACAGTCACACATAATGATTAATCCAACAAAACTTGTGCATAACTTGTCACACATATTCGGGTTTTGGTCACTCTTTTTCAATGACAGTGGTCACGAACTCAACAATGTCACCATATGCCACCTACGGTGGTGGGACCTTTTGTGACATTCAACGAAAAAAACGTGTGTGACTATATACATATCGTCACACATTTTTGGCGTGACCAATAGTATATTTTGTACCAGTGAGTGTCATTGATGCACCAATGGCATGACTCTAGTGTGGTTGAGTGATGTTCCACACCGTCCCTTATCTGTTATCTATTATGGCCACTATGATTATGATTTGTTTGCAGGGGCGTATGGATGCATCCTAGATCTGTTATCTATTAGTGGATTATCTGTTATATGATTATGATATTTGTTAAGTGACTGGTGCTTGTGTGCATTACACGCCTTTCATATTTCTGGGAGCTAGCTACTCAACATGGTTACTGTTGATGAAGACTTATGGTTACATGTGATATGATATTATCTGATCTGTTCTGGGCTCGGGAGGATTACTGACCTACCTTTCTTTACCCTTATACTTTGACTATATCTTATGACATTACCCCTTTGCATCATATCTATTTTTGTTTCTGTTTATGTTTCATTATCATTACTTCGTTTATATATTGTTCACTGGGCTTTTTAAGCTCAGCCGCATTTCTTTTCCTGTGTCAGGTTTTAGTGGGAAGCGGGGTTACGAGTGGAGAGTACCTTTGGACTTAGAGGACTATACCTTGATAGTTATCCTGGATTTGAGATGACTAGAAGTGATTTCATTATCAGGCTTATTATTTATTTGTTATTCTCATTTGTAACCTTGTACTTCAGATTTTTTCTTAGTAACCTTTGAGATTCTTTTGTATTACTATTTGTATGCTTGTTTTTGCTTTGATATGTCACTATAATGTAATACTTCTACCTTTATCGGATTGGTGTGTTACACGTTGTGCTCACTATATTTGACTTACGGGTACGTTAGGCGAGAGTAGAAGTAGTAGTAGCTGTTTGTTATATATATATATATATAGTGTATCTTTATTTTCAGAACTCTGTTAAGTGCGGGAACTGCGAGAACTCCAATTTTGCATTAGAAAACATGCATGTTCATATAAAACATGTATGTTTTCTTACATACACTTTAATACACATACCTGTGTAACATACATGTTCATATAAAACCCTGTTAAGTGCAACATATCAATGCAAAATGGTTTTATATGAACATGTATGTTACGCAGGTATGTGTATTAAGGTGTATGTAACAAAACATACATGTTTTATATGAACATGCATGTTTTCTAATGCAAAATTGGAGTTCTCACAGTTCCCGCACTTAACAGGGTTCTGGAAATAAAGCTCTCTCTATATATATATATATATATATATATATATATATATATATATATATATATATATAGTTAATTAGTTGTAAATAAATTATAGTGCGTAAAATGAAGCTAAAGTAGCGTTAAAAATTTAATTCTTAATTTTGATAACGTTAAAAGTAATATTATTATTTTAATTTTTGTTTTCACCACTAATTTTAACATAGAAATCTTGGACAAATAAGCAACCAAAGAATCTTAGACAATTTAACCTAGAGCATCAACGCTCAGAAAACGACAAGTTATACAAATTCTCATCCAAAGCATCTTGGCATGCAGATAATAATTAAGGAATCTTTCAACTAAAAGATAAAAAAAGAGGAAACCATCTATCAAAATTTAATGATCCAAATCAAAATTTATGTATAAATTACTAGCCATTGGAATTTTTTTAAGAGGAAATTATCAAAATAGGCCAAAAACATTCACACATTTTATGTTTTGGTCATGATTTGACCCCATTTTTAATTTTGGTCATGCTCAACTGCTCGACTGCTCAACCAGCCTATGTGAACGACACGTGTCCCACTTTCTCTTTTTTTATTAATATTTTGGTCTGCCAAAAATCTCTGACAGAATCTTTTTTACTGTGCTTAGTGGGTGTACTTTAATATAAAATATTGCTCGACTCCGCTGCTCGACTGACGGTTGCTCGACTGACGGCGTACTTTTTGTCAAAAAGGTGTCAGTAAAAGATTTTGTCAGATTTGACGAAAAGGACGCCGTCAGTCGAGCAGCCGTCAGTCGAGCAAATGAGTCTAGCAATTTTTAATATTATAGCACAACCACTACCAACAGTAACAAAGATCTTGTCATAGATTTTGTCTGCCACAAAATAGTAATAAAAAAATAGAAAGTGGGACACGTGTCGCTCATATAGGCCGGTTGAGTAATTGAGCAGTTGAGCATGACCAAAATGAAAAATAGGGTCAAATCATGACCATAACATGAAATGGTTGAATGTTTTTTTGCCTATTTTAGTAATTTCCTCTTTTTTTAATCAATGCCTAGTAACTATCCAAGTGACTCAAGTTATGCATAACAACTTGAGAAGATTTTCCTTATTAGAGTGCTTAAATTGTCTCTTTCGTAATCTTAAATTAAAATAAGTTGAAGTAATTATGACGGGTTCAAGTTTTTTTTTTTTTTTTTTTTCCTCTTCTTCTTCTTAGCTAGAAACTACAAACTTAAGTCCCGATTATAGTTATCAAACAAATGTTTATGTAAATAATCGAATATTCTCCTTTTTCTACTTTAAGTTTAACCAACCCTTGTTGCTTAGTCTTGGACATGGTCGATTATCTATACTACATTATAATGCATTTAAGACTATTCTATAATTAGAAATGCTTAAAATTAAGACTTTTTTTTTTGGCTTATTATGAAAAGATTTTAAAATTAATTTGTTAGAAAGCAAGTTAGTTAGGAAGTTTTTTAGAAAGCAGTTGATTTTTCAAACTAAAATTATTTGTCTTAACCATCTCTAATATCTCTACTTATAAAGCATGAAGGCGACTAAACGTGTAACCAAATAACACAAAATATAATCACACGATACCCGCCACCGCATTGCACGTGTACCGTTATAATATAAAATAATAGAGACAACAACGCTGACATACATTAACAAAACCGGGCATGGATACACCTACCCACTAGGTTGTTTACCCAGATTAGGTGTCACTGATTCATTGGTAGAGAAGGAATAATATTCTCCTCTTTCCTCCAACAAATCATTAATTGTGTTTTAATTGTGTTTTAATTCTTAATGGGTAGACTACCCTGTGGGTAGCTTAAGTTTTCTCCAACAAAACCACGTACGTACGAGTTTTTTAGATGAGTATAGTTGTTTAAAAATTTATTTAATAAAATATGTATTTCTAAAAATAATTAACAAAATATGTACTACCTCCGTCCCATAAAAACTGTCCAGTTTGACTTTTCAAAGTCAAACTGGTTGAACTTTGACCTTATTTATTTTTGTGATTATTATATAATACTTGATGCAAAATATATGAATAGATTGAGTTTTAAGTGTATTTTTCATTGGTATATTTTTTCATCAAGTATTATATAACACATAAAAAATATTTAAGGTCAAAGTTGAGCCAATTTGACTCTGAAAAGTCAAACTGGACAGTTTTTATGGGACGGAGGGAGTAGTATATTTCTTTTTCATTGTATTATAGCATAAACTCTTACGAAATATGAACATTCGAAGTAGCCACGTCCCCATCTCATTCATCTTCAACGTTGCCAACTTCTTCATGGATAACAGCTATGATGTACGATACCATCACAGGAGGATCGAACTTTGTGTGTATGTGATTTCGGCATGATCACCTCGAGGAACGATGGCATAAAGGCTATAATGTTTGCTTTTGGTTTTGGTTCTTTCTATTCGAGTCAGTGGCGAAGCTAGAAAATTTTCAGTTGGGGGTCGGGATCTAAATTTTTTTTCCTAACGCTATTTTTCGGGTAATACCGTAATTTTGGAGGGTTGAAACCGAATATACCGAAATTTTTCTACACGAAAACTATATACCCCCTGCATGGCAAAAAAAATTTCGGGGGGTCGCGCCCCCCATTTAGCTACGCCCCTGATCCGAGTGATGATATCATGAATTCATAATCACGCTGTGCATCATTATTGTCACCAATAAGGAGTCGGCAACGACGAAGACGTAGAAAACGTTGAAGATGAATGAGATGAGGACACTTCGAATGTTCATATTTCATAAGAGTATGCTATTATGAAAAAGAACCATACTACATATTTTGTTAATTATTTTAAAAAATACACATTTTGTTAAATAAATTTTTAAACAACCAAACTTATCTAAAAAACTCGGTACTTTATTAGATATTTAGATGGAAACGCCTCCCATGCATTTATTTTGAGATCCCACTTCATACACAGTAGTAAATACGTAGTAATTACATTAATTAATAAATGAAGCATCGAAAAAAAAATGTTCCCCCCTTTTGCAAATATAATTTGAATTGGATAATCTCGTAATTAGTGATGTTCGAAAAATATGGCTAGTTAATTACTAATTACACTACTACAGAAAAAAGTCTTTACGTACGGTTTTTAAGCCCTTTTGATACGGTTTTGAAACCGTACTAGATAATGGCGTACCAAAAAATGAATCATTTTTTGGTGCGGTTTAGAACCGTAGCTGAAAATGATTTTTTGGTACAGTTTTCTTTATAACTGTAGCAAAAAATGCTTATTTTCTGGTGCGGTTTCTAAATAAACCGTACCAAAATCTATTGATTTACAAAAAAAAAAAAAAAAATTATTTATTTTTCTTTTCCAAAACCTGAAACCAAACAATATCGAAGCAATATCATTCGCATTTGCAGACCTAAACATTTTCAATTGCAGAGCATACACAAACAATGTTCAACAAACTTAACATTCTGTATATACATCAACCAACCAAGTTAACAATCTGAATTCGACAAAAGTCTTATGCATGACAATTGCTTAAACGACATCGTCATGAATATATAAAACTTCTAACTATCGGGTGAGCTGATGTATCTAAATGAGCAACAAAAACCCTATAAAACTCGTTCAACATCATAAGAGCAGCCTGGTTGATCTTGAGTTGTTGTAGATGGCGTGTATCATCCCAAAGCTATAAAAACAAATACAAACATATATTGGTTATAATTTGTCGCAATAAAACCAACAAAATGTCAAGAAGAACTGCAGCTAGCAGTCTAGCACCAATTTCAGTAGCAAAACCCATAATAACTAGTAAAAATAAAGAATGAAAACAATCTACTAGTAAAAATAAACAGTTTCAGTAACATCAAAAAAAAAGGAGGGTAACATACTTTTTGTAAAGACACTAACATCCCATGTATTGGCTGCACGACTTGAACTGAAACACATTGAAATGAAAATGATTTTAAGTCAAAAAATCTAAAACATGGATGGATTGGATTTCTATCTACTGGAGTAAGTACTTACACATCTTAAAGTAAAACACATTCAGACCCCTTGTGACGTGCTTCAAAATAATATAACTCATTTCAACAATTACAATCAATTTCAACTTACTTATAAGCATGATATATGAATTCTGAAACAAACATAGTGTCACCTCCTAACTCACGTTGGGGCTTGGTGCTCCTCAACATTTCTTGCAGCTGTTGTACCTGCTAATATAAATATTAACAGCATTTAGAAATATACATGTAATTCGTAATTAAAACCATTTTGATTCATTTGAACCTATTGTACCCAATATTGACATTCTCAAAGGTTTTGAATACCAATATCATATTGGCTACTTGGCTCCAGTAGTGGAAAATTTCATTAAAGATAACTATATTAGATATTAGCTATCAACTAGAGTACAGGGCACTTAATTATATAGAAAGAGATGAACAAGCAAACCAAATGTTTAGATAAATTCTCAGATATAACTCTTAAAGAAATATCATGAGTCATGAGTACTACTTAGCTTACAAGACATAATCATTTAATTTAATCCAAGCAAAAACACACTGTCCCAGCCAGACCTATGTTACCAATACATTTTTTCTTACTCAAGTACTTACACAATCAATAAAATAAAAATTTTAGCCAAACTAAAATACCAATCACCTTATTAGAAACATGAATCAGTACAAGCTTCAAAAAATTTACTAACTATGCACTTTTAAACCTTAAACAAACAAGCAATCAAGATTCTTGCAACAAAAACATGTAATACTATAAATTAAGCATGTAATGAGAATATATTATATGAAACTACTTTGTAAAGAGGATCGAATTCAGCAGAAAGCATTGTACCAAGCAATGTTCTGAAAGGCTCAAGTCGCACTAAGGCGCTAAGGTGGTCAAAGAGCCTCGAGTCGAGCCGCAAACTAAGACGCGGGATTCATAAATATGAGGCGCACTATACATTTAGGTTTTTTTATAACATATGTGACAACTTATGCAGCTTAAATTACACAAAAATATCAATATGCAATGCATAATGTCACTTAATAGTTATTACTTCTAACAAAACTTGCATTTAAACCCAAAATATCAAGCAAGCAACATATCAGAATCCCTGAACTACCCTAAATACCTGAATATACATTACAATATATGAGTTTATGACTTATAAAATTTAACAAATTACTATGTATCTCCATCAACTATCAACAGCAAAAAATCTATAGTTGTTTGGTAACACTTAACACTAAAGAAACAACATTTGTGTCTGTTAATAAGCTACTATTCTTAGACATTATTACAAAAAATATATATGTCTTTGTTGATTGTGTATTTTAGTTATTTTCTAAAATATTAGGGTTATTAGATACTTTATAACTTAAAGGGCTTAATGTATATAATATGTAAGCCCTAAATGTATCTTACTATTAAGAAGAAAAGGCCAAAACCACGTTACATCTTCTAGGCGCAAAAATCCCCAAGGCGCAAAAGCGCCAAAATCCCCAAGGCGCTACGATTTTTATGGGATTCATGCATGTCGTGAGCCTCGTTCTGAAAAAATCCCAAAGGCTGGAGCCTCGTGGGATTTAGGGAGTAGGCGCGCTTTTTAAAACATTGGTACCAAGTTGATACAGATTCGAGTTTACATGAACCCTAATTCCTAAAATCACCAAAACACGAAATCGACCCATGAACACCTGAAATTGATTATTAAATTTAACATATTACATAATAAAGGTACCTTATTGGTGGATAAAGAGGCTGAAATTCAGGAGTGAGGATGGTTAGCGAGGATGCGACCGACTTCTGGTGGGAGGTGACTAGCGAGGATCCTGAAAGAATAACGATGGTGGGTTATGGTTGGCAATATAGATGTGAGAAGATGTGAAAACTGAGATAAAGTGGATAAATGTGGCTTAAGTGACCTAGATAAGAAGTGGAGGGATAATGAAAATGTCATTTTGATTTTGGTGAAAACTTTGGGCGGGAGTACTGAAAATAAGTGAGAGGGAAATCTCAAATTTTAGAAGAATTGTCAAAAGCAATTAATAAAACTAATTAAAATTGACTATAAAATAAGGGTGAGCATCGGTCTAGGACCGGACCGGACCGGACCGACAAGACCGAGGACCGAATTAGCTAAAAAGCCAAGACCGAGGACCGGACCAAATTTGGTCGGTTCGGTCTCGGTTGGTCCGTTGGTCGGTCCGGTCCAACAAGGCTAAATAATCGATTTGTGGTCCGGACCGATGACCGAATTAGCCAAAAAGCCAAGACCGAGGATCAGACCGAATGTGGTCGGTCCGGTCCAGTCTCGGTCGGTCTGGTCCATTTGCTCAGCCCAACTATAAAACAATTAAATTGTAAACCTTTAAAGAAAAAGAAATTCATATGTTTTTTGTATTTTTGCGAAAGCTATTTGTCTTTATTTGTTTTAAAAAGAAACACTCCTTTGGTTTTCTGGTGTAACTTTAAATATGAAAGTTAGTTGTGGTGATGGCGAAGACATTATTGTTTGTCTCGAACCCTTTACCCGTGTATGGGGTTAGATGTGGAAATGTTAACTCCTTTTCCATCCTTGTCTAATGTTGTTATCCCTTGGGTGAAACTTAAATGTTTCACCGTACATCCAAGGCGGGGTGCATCGACCCTCTTGGGTAAACTCTCCATCAGTGAGTACTTGTTAAATGTAGGCATCCGAATGGCCCTGAGGGTGGCTAACGCTCGACCCGAACCAGCTGCCATTACTCACATAACAATGATGGAGAGGCTGAGGGTCACTTTCGAATTGGACCTCCAGGGATTAGTTACTCCCGATGGACGTTCGTTCTTCTACTATAGTAACCCTTATCGCATTAATATTGCATATTTTTGTCATTCGGGGCGTTTCGTGATTTTTCTGCTTTGTACACAACATTTGTTCTGAAAAGCGTGAGAAAAAATAAAATGGATCTTCAATATTCACGTATGAAATAAAACTTCTTTGTACACAACACTTGTTCTGGAGTTTGTGTATTCGCCGTCTTTGTCACAACAAAGACCCTTCAAACTTTTTTTTTGTCTCGACTCTTGAAACAGCCACATAAAGTTGTTTGTGTGATAATATCGCCTTTGTAGTTACTAATTACTGCCTTAGTAGTTGATAATTACTAAAACCCTATAAACCCTCCTTCATCCTCCCTTTTTGCTCATCGACCGAACACCACCACCACACGAACACCATCGTGTGTTGTTGATTGATTAAATATGTGTGTTGCTGCTCCTTGGATCAACCAGCATGCTATTGTAGTCGCTTGATCCTTAAAACGATGGCAGGTTAGTAGCATTGGACACGAAGGGTCATTGATAGTTTTGTAGGGTCTTTGGTGGTCATCCACATGGCTATCAGACATGTACAACAGAAAATTTAGGCGAGTACGAAGTCGGGTACAAACCCTAGACGACCAAGTGGTCGAACTAGGGTTGCGATTAGGGTTTAAGAAACCCTAACAATCATTGTTTAACCCATTAATGAAAATAATGTTGTATTTTCATTTCCTCGTTACTCTCATTTCATTTCGTAATGGAATTCTTATTTCCGCTTACATTGTTCTGTTTATTGCTCAATGGTGTGACCCTTTGGTGTTTTCGTGAAGACAAATGTGAAAACCGTTGTGTTGTTTGCACATAAATCCTTTCAAGTTTACCATTATTAGTAGAGGTGGACCAAACCCTAGGTTAGGCGAACTAAAACAAGTAAGTTAGCTTTATATTCTCTTATAGATGAGCATTTACGAGAGAATAAGTAGACTTTATATTTATATAGGGTTTATCGATATAGATCATATAGAGTAGTTGACACACTTAATGCGTGGTATTGATTTCTTAACCAACATAAGTACCATTAGACCATTGCACTTGTAGACGAATAAGTAGAGCATAATAGGATGAACTTGGCTAGCGCGTTCTTTCCTTGTTGATCACAACTTCACTTATTTTATCGTTTTAGTTATTTCCTAAGATTAACCAAATACTTGTGCCAATCTCTTAGATTGAACCCCCCCCCCCCCCCCCCCCCTCTAAGTGTTTAGCTTAGTTTAATTGATTAGTATTTCTACTAGGTTTAGCATTAATCAACTCGCTCCTCAGGAACGATCCTATACATACCATCCTAGCTATAACTAATCGGGTTTACTACCGTTATATTGACTTTTAGTTTGACTTTCCCTCTTAAAACATATTGCCCAACCAATGACTCTTTTCATATAATTAGTTTGACTTTTAGTTTGACTTTCTTCATATAATTAGTGGCGGATTTATTAATCACATTAACAACATGCGCCACCTAATGACTCTTTTCGTTAAGTGATACAAAAATATTACTAGTAGTAGTTTTCTAGATTTTGTATTTTTGATCGGGTTCTTGTTGTTTATTGGCTCTATCTTATGGGTTGATTATTACAAGGAAGAAAGCAAGTAACCAATTTAGCTATTTGATAAAGGTTAATTGCACTCATAGTCTGTAAGAGCATTATCGATGATACCCTAAGAAAAAAACCATAGTGTCGGCTAAATTTTATTTCGTATGGTTCATAAATAAATAAGTATTGGGTTCATTTGGTACTAGGGATGAGCACGGTACTAGTCCCGTACCGATCCCATACCGAATTAGTGGTACCGATTTTTTTCCGAGCATAAATTAGTGGTACCGGTACTGTACCGAATGGGATTCGGATACCGGTACCATTATCAAGTATCGGTACCGGTACCAGAAATTTGGGTTTTCCCCGTTTTTTTTTGGAATTTCCCGATTTGGTACTGGTCTCGTACCGAATTAGTGGTCCTGATTTTTTTACACCTTATTTCGTAGTCCCGGTACCGTACCGGCGTACCGTATATTGGGATCGGTACCATTTCGATGCGGTTCCGATTCGGTTCTGGGATTCGGATCAAAATGCTCATCCCTACTTGGTACGGTTTATAAACAACTGTACCAAAAAAAAAAATCACAAAAGTTTATTTGATACGGTTCTAAAATAAACCACATCAAATTAACAACCAAAAAATCTATTTGGTACGGTTCTTAAATAAACCGCACCAAATTATGCTTATTTGCTACGGTTTTATAAATAACCGTACCAAAAAAGAAAACCCATAAAGCAACCGTACCTAATAATGTTTTTTTAGCACGGTTGTTTAAAGAACCGTATTAAATGACTTTTTTTTCATCTTTTGGTACGGTTTTCCTATAACCGTATTAAAATTGCGTACCAAACAATACTTTGTGTAGTAGTGTTACTATACAAATTATATCTCAAATTACAGTTGTACATTACATTATCTATGTTGATTATAAAATAGATCCACTTGATAGAATTTAGTTTCTATAAATTGTCGGTTGTTTATGTATTTCTCTTTGCAAGTACTTAGCAGAAAAGAAACAAAATCGATATGAAGTATATTATCTCACCACGGCCACCTTCAAGTGCTGGCAATACTTTTCACCATGGTTTCTCTCGAACCGCCACTTTTCCTTCTCCTCCACCTCTTACACAACAATTTCGTTCGTTTACAGGCATGCATCTCCAACTCTTATTGTACGTTATTTATATGCTGATTATTAGTTTATTACCTTTCGCATGTGGTTTTCTTTTACTATTATCGTATAGATATTTAAAAAAAAAAAAAAAAATTGTTCTATTTTATACCATGTTCAAATTCTGTACTTAAGAAAGGCATTTATCAACCAAGAATTTATATTATATCATGTTGAACGTTCATTTAAGTAGTTTTGTACGTGTACAACTTTGAGTAACATCAAAATGGTCATTTTGAGGAAGTCATTATTTATTTATTTAGTAAAGTAAAGTTACAATATCACTAATATACACTACGTTTGCTTGTTACGACCGTTTTTGTTGGGGAGCAGCTCATATCATCACATGATATACCTATGCAACATGCCCTTTGGTATGTAGAGGAAGCATTTTGCATGCTTTTATCTATCTTAAGTCAGGCTATATAATTTATAAAGATAAGCAAATTCTTTTAAAAAGCATCATACTTGTCATAAATGTTACTTCCGTGTATTGAACAATTTTTTTTCTTTATATGGGTACTGAACTTTCATTTTTTGAACTTTTTAAAGTACTTTGTGACGTTTTTGCCCCTCAAATTATTAAAAATCGAGGGGCAAATTAAAATGTCACAAAGTAAATCAAAAAGTCCAAAACATGAAAATTCAGTACCCATATAAAGAAAAAAAATTTGTTCAGTAAACGGAAGTAACATTTGTGTCAAATATAGTCCATGAATAGGTTATTTACCCTATAAAGATTGCCTAGAATTGTAATACCACAATTTTTTAAAAACCTACGTGAATAGTAATTGATAATTTGATATGTGATAAACTGTAAGAATATATAGTACTTGAAGAAGGAAATGCTTTGTAAAATAATGCAAGACTATGATATACATGTTATATAACATAACCTAAAACAAAGATTTTTTAGAAAGTTATGAATATTATTTGCTTGTTCCTAGATGCATGCTTACCTATATTTTGTTTAGATTACTCTTTTAAGACAGGTCTTTAATACACTAATTAAAGAGATACAAGTTTGGCATAGATTGAGATTACTCATATACCTTTTTTTTTTTTTTTTTTTTTTTTTTTTTTTTTTTTTTTTTTTTTTTTACAATTTGTAGGTGATATTAGAATTACCGGTTCAAGGAGCAACGCTATCTACAAACCTGATAACAAAGGTATTTGGATTACGAAACTTCAAATTATTGGACCTCACATATTAAATGGATGCTTAAGTTCAATCCTTGGTTTTAAAATGAGATAACGAGTGTGATTGATATTAGATGACTAGGTTAGTTGGTTAGTTAAAGAAATAAATAAATCGGATCCCTCCGAATCATCTGCAAAGGATAGCTATTTTATGGTGAGTTCAACCTAAAGCTCTGATATAGCATGTAAAATAGCATATAGAGTTATTATTGATTATATTATAGGTGCTTTTGTGATTACATAATAAGAATTGCATATGTATTTATAGTAAATACATAGCTTTGTGAACAAGCAATTTTAACCCTAAACTTAATGGACCCTAAGCCTACGATTAGACTTGGGCCAACTAACCTAGTCATCTAACAATTGATACATGTGCTTAAAAAATAACAAATAAATGATACAGAAGTTCAGAATTATTATCATTCATACACGTGTTTGCAGATGTGCTACTGCAAAGTGATTTGTTATTTGTGTATGACCAACATGCCACTGCGGAGGATGACTTGGATATATTCCACAATACTTCTGCATCCAATTCTCAAGAGGTACTCGCAAAATTACAACTGAATGACATGCATATTTTTTGAATTTATAGTTAGTTTAGAAACTTAGAATTATAATATATCATGCTTAATAACAATTTAATTAATTTGGTTCAAGGTAAGCGTAACGACCATTTTGCAGTACAGATAATAACAAGTCAAGTAAGGTTGGGTTGACATGCATGCATTTTTTTTTTTTTTTTTTTGGCTTTTTAAAGAAAAGTTATTTAAAGATTTATTGTGCTAAAATTGATTGTAATATAATCTTATAATAAAATTTTATAGATGTATTTATGAAAAATAAAATCTGGACTTAGTTTTATTGTGTTTGACCTTAATTATATATATTTGCCAAGTTTATTAATTTGAATAGTTTGAAACAACATAAAACATGATTCAGCCCATTTTTCGTTGATGTTTAATTTTTTCGCATTCAATCATGATTAATGAGTTTATTTTGGTTGCGCTGACTAAATTTTTTTGGAAGATTTTGGACCTTAAAAATGAAATCAATGAGTATATCAAGGCGATTAAGTCAGCTTTCAATTCCATGGAAGATGGAGTGATATCTCCCTCGGCTTACGACACAGCTTGGGTTGCTCTCATAAAAGATGTTAATGGGCCTGGTGGTGGTCCTCAGTTCCCATCAAGTCTACAGTGGGTTGTGAACCATCAACTTCGTGATGGTTCGTGGGGTGATCCTTTGATGTTTTCGGCTTGTGATAGGATCATCAACACGTTGGCTTGTGTGATTGCTCTAAGTTTTTGGAACATTCATCCAGACAAATGCAAAAAAGGTTGAAGATAACAACTAAACTTCCCTGTTTTTCTCTATAGCTTTTTTTTTGTATTTCTCCTTATATAATTATGTCATCAACTTATCATCATACAGGTCTCGAATTTGTGGATAAAAACCTGAATAAGCTTAAAGAGAAGAAAAATGAACACATGACTATTGGTTTTGAAATAATTTTCCCAGGGCTCATTGAACTCGCACGAAAACTAGAGATCAAAGTGTCTGTGGATTCCCTTGTCTTGAAAGAAATATATGCTAAACGAGACCTAAAGCTTGCAAAGTAAGTCCCAAGTAATTATTTATTATCTAATAACAAACTCAAAACTATACGACTAGATGTGGCAAGATAGGGGCGAGTTGGTTAACAGTTTAAATTAAGCGCCTTTGGGGGTATAACATCAGATATTTTATACCATTATTAGTAGAAACTTGTCAAATTTGGTTAAGGTTGACCCGCAGTCCAACAAAAAACAACATAAAAACACGTCATTAAAATGTTAATCAAATTTTTGAGTGAAAATAATCTAAGATTGTAAATGGATTAGAAATAGATAATTGGATGACTTTAAACCTTTCCTTGTTCCTTGTCTACTTGTCGATATGACCCATATAGTTAATTAGCAAATGGCAAATTTATAGATAACCCACAACTCGGGTCGAAAATGTCACTTGTGAGTACGACAAACTAAAACTCACACATGATATTTGATTTTTTATGTTTATTTTGTTATTGGAAGGATACCAAAGGACATACTTCACAAAACTCCAAGAAGTCTCCTTTATAGCTTGGAAGGGATGAAAGATCTGGAATGGGAAAGGATTCTAAAACTTTTATGCAGAAATGGTTCCTTCATGTGCTCACCACCACCAACGGCTTTTGCATTCATGCAAACAAAAGATCAAAAGTGTCTTGCATATTTGACCAATCTTGTGGCCAAGTTCAACGGAGGAGGTAAGAATCATATGTATGCATATATGTGTATATAAACGAAAAAAAGGGCCAGTTGGATGTGAGGGGCAGAACTTGCGGGTCCAAGGTGTCACGGGACACTAACGAAACTGTGCTTATTAGTGCTATTTTTTGTAGAGATCTTGATTTTTTAAATGCATGCTTATTGCTTAATGTCAGTCTCGGTTCATATTTTAGTTTTTCTTATATTATAGTTGGAAAAATATTGTGCACTTGATCACTTTTAGTCATGATTTTGCCTCCGCCACTGTTTGGCAATGCATGGATCGATCAACAGTTGGCAAAAATACAATTGAAGTTTTTATTGCTTAAATTTTTATTTCTTTATCAAAAAGACATACATAATATGTATATCAATTACAACTAAAAAAAGCTTAAGAAAGAAGTCATCCTTTAGACCATTGCAACAGACATATGAAAGAAACTTCGGATCATTCAAGTGCATGGACAAGGGTGCATGAGTATTTTCTGTTTATATGAGAAACCATCAATTGTTTCAGATGAAACACATGCATTTGCTTTTTTTCTAAATTTCTAGTTTTATTTGTTTGTTGATCCGTCAGCAATAAGCTTGGGCTATGTTATGTAGCAAATTCATAGAGAAACTAATTTTGATGCAGTCCCACATACATACCCTATCGATATGTTTGAACATATTTGGATGGTTGATCGTCTGCAACGCCTTGGAATTGCACGTTATTTCCGCTCTGTGATCAAGAATTGTGTTAAATATATCTACAGGTAAATGAAAATTAAGCTAACTACAAAATAGTTCATCCAAAAAAATAGAATGAAAAACAAGAAAGAAACTACTTATATACCCTTACGAAAACTGATTGAAGGTACTGGAACCAAAAAGGAATTGGGTATGCTAGAAACACCAATGTGCCAGATGTTGATGACACTGCAATGGGTTTTCGGGTTCTAAGAATGCATGGTTATCAAATTTCTACTGGTTAGTTTCATTAACAAATGAAGTTTTCAATAGATTATTGTTATTTGTTTGAAATTAAAATAAAATCTTTGTGCTGTGATAGATGTGTTTAGACACTTTGAGAAAGACGAAAAGTTTCTTTGTTTTGGGGGACAGTTAACAGAATCAGTGACGGTCATGTTTGATTTATATCAAGCTTCTCAAATGCTATTTCCAGGAGAGAAAATCCTAGATGATGCCAAAAAATTTTCTCATAAATTCTTGACTGAAAAACGATCAAGAAATGAGCTTTTGGACAAATGGGTCATCAGCAAGGACTTACCTGGCGAGGTAAGTATTGATTAATAATCATTAGCAAAAAGCTACGCAAGTACTTGTTTGGATATATATGTTAGATACCATAAGTTATAAACTTGATGAACAGGTTGGATACGCACTTGATGTGCCATGGTATGCAAGCTTACCTCGACTTGAGGCAAGATATTACTTGGAACAATATGGTGGTGATGACGATGCTTGGATAGGAAAAACTCTTTATAGGTATAATGATATATTGATAAAAATTTATTACCTGATATATTATCTGGTTCTTTTGAGTATATATATTTAATATATAATGAAATGCCATTATATCGAATGGAAATGCAGGATGAGAAATGTTAATAATAACAAATATCTTGAGATGGCCAAATTGGACTACAATCATTGTCAAACAATCCATCAGTTGGAATGGAGTCATATGCAAAAGTATGTTCTTCCAATAATTAATGTCCATATTGTTTTGTGTCGCTACTCACAGCTTCATGTTTATTCTATTTTAGCTTAAAAAATTTTAATTATTTAAATTCTCAATAGGTGGTATGCTCTTTTAAATATGGAGGGGAGCTCATACACGAAACTTTTATGGTCATATTACGAGGCAGCAGCCAGCATATTTGAGCCAGAGAGATACAATGAGCGACTTGCTTGGGCCAAAACCACTGTGCTACTCGAAACCATTACCTCCATCTTTACAAAATCCCAGTCCTCGAATGTTGACGCATTTGTGGATGAATTCATAAACGCAAAACAACATGACAAGAATCGAAAACCATGGCACACTGTGATGGATGCAGTGTACGAAACTCTCAATCAGATATCAGCTGATGTACTCAAGGCTCGTGGTTTAGACATCCACCCACACCTCCTCTGTATGGTAAGTTTTTCGTCATTAGGTTATGTCTGCTAGTACCGTGAGTCGAAGTGTCATTGATTAATTTTCCCTTTCATTGATTTTTTTTTTCTCATTTTGATTTTATCTATAAAATAAGTGGAGGACGTGGTTGTTGAGCTCGCAAAAAGGATTGGACGTAGCACAAGTAGAAGCTGAACTCATAGTTCAGACGATAAATTTGTGTAGTGGCCGATGGTTACCAGAGAAGCCAATATCACATCCTCAATACCAACGACTCTCCCTAGTCACAAATAACATTTGTCACCAACTCGCTCACAAGGTCCTTTCAAAAACATTATGTGCATTTTCACTTTTTAAATAATAAATATATTTTACTGATTGAATTTTGTTGATGTGTTTAGGAGAATTGTATCATAGGCTCTGAAACCGAATCCAATATGCAAGAGCTCGTGCAACTCGTGTATAGTCGCTCACCCGATGATATTGATCCTGATTTGAAGCAGACATTTTTAACTGTAGCCAAGACTTACTATTATAGGGTGCACTTTGATCATGAAACTATAAATGGCCACATTGACAAAGTATTATTTAAAAATGTATTTTGATAGTGTTCAGGATACACTTGGTCCGTTGGTCGTCAGATATACTGAACGACATCAAAATATGTGGAAAAGAGTCATAAAAGAATGTGTATTTCAAGACAATAACATTTACACATAAGATGTAATAATCGTCATTTAAGATGAGTGAATTAATGATGTGATGATAATCACTCTCGTTGAGGAATATACAAATATCAATAATCGCTAGCTGTTTGGTCTTTTGGATAAATTCCAGTCAGTATCTCCCTTGTTAGTGTGGAGGGTGGGGTTATATTAGAATATTAACATCATTACAATCATATAAATAGGTAAACACATGCAAAAGCGGAGGAACATTTATAACATATTAAAGATTAACATAAATTAAATAGGAACGTACCGTGAGATTCTAGCTGAACAAGAATCAAACTTTAATAACATTGATCAAGTGATGAACCCTAATTAGGGTTTATAAAGATAAATGAATAACCCTTTACCGATTTTGTTATTCGATCCAAGATATTAACTATAGTGAGTTAATACAACGTTCTTGTACACACGAATTATAACGAATTAATGTGATTGCAAGATCAAAACAAACACAATGATTTTTGTATGACAAAAATCGATCCAAGCACCCTTTAGGGTTGTTTGGTCGATCATTTAAGGCAAAAGGGGAGAGAAGGAAAACCCAATTTAGGGTTATGTGTACAAGACTGAAAAACAATGACCCTTGGTTTTGTATATATACTAGTTAAGAATCTTGGAGAACGAGTTGGAGTGGGATTGGGTTTCCCCTTGGTGTGTTCGACCGGCCACAAGCCCAAGGAGGCCAATCCGGAACCTTCTTGTTCACTAATTACAACCTAGTCCTTCTCGTTTGCCCGTTAGTCAATTCCATTAAGTACTAACGACCGTTAGTCATTTATTGTGTTTAAATAAATAATTATATATATCTAACATTTATATATAATAATTATTATTCATTAATTCTTATTCGTAACGTGTGCAATCCCGTGGTCTTGGGTTTGATGCTAGACATGCACGTATTAATGTTTATCCACAAACCAACAGCTCCCACTTGGATATCTATTAATAGTGCAATGACATTGGTAAGCGCCTTGCAACACGCCAATGCCCCTAGTTCAACTCGAGGTAGGTCTCCTGCATAAAACCTTTAATGATTCATCATTATTATCATCCTTTCGTTTCTAATATCACATTAATAAAGATATGTGTTCAAGTCATTCTTTATTAAATTTCTGTTTCTCGTTTGTAAATGATTGAACAAAATTACCAAAACATCTTAACGTATTCCAGATAGACTTTGGGCATGGCCACGCAAATATTTTGTCAATCCTACGAGTGGCCATAGGTATTAAACTTCAAAACAAGTTCGAAGGAACAAATTCTTCTTGACTACAAGAATAACCCATGAACTTTACAACACTTCTGAAAACAATCCTTATGACTACCAATTACGGATAGCGGTAAATTGTTCCACAGAAATGCACTACATCCATGACACTTATCTGGTATCTCAAGTCTGAGGATGACTATTAAACATGATTCACTTTAATGACAAGTCCCATAATGTGAAATCATAAAGTTGGGATAAGTCCTATATTTAATTTATTGAATATCATGTGAAATTGGTATGACTACGCATCAATATACTTTCAAGTATATCCTAACCAATACTCAGATTTGTCTTAGTTTAATGATATTACCATATCATTAATCGACAACGAACATTTAGAATAATAATTTATTCATGGATTTAAACATGCATATACAAGATATATTATTAAGACAATGATAAATAAACATAAAAAATATTTTATTTCATTAAAATAATAAACATTACATCCTTTATCCAAATACTAATCACAAATGGGCATGAAACTTTAAGCTAAACGAAGTCCTATGCCTTCATCAAGCTTATAAAGCTTAGTGCCAGGTAGAGGCTTTGTCAATTGATCTGCTAAGTTATCATCTGTGTGAACTTTGAGTAACTCGATTTCACCTATTTCGACTTGTTCTCGAACATAGTGATGTTTAATCGGGAAATGTCTGGAGCCTTCCATGACTCCAGGTTCATTGTCGAATGTAATTGTAGCAGAGTTGACGCAATACATTTTTATAGGTCTCTGAATCGATGGCATAACTCCAAGCCCCGAAACAAACTTTCTAATCCAAACGGTTTCCATTGCAACTTCTGAAGCAGCTATGTACTCACTTTCTGTTGCAGACATCACTAATGTACTCTGATTCTTGCTCCTCCAATCCACAGCTCCTCCGTTAATGACAAAGACATAACCCGTCTGATACTTTGTATCATCTTTATCACCTTTCCATGATGCATCGCAGTAACCTGTAACATCAAGTTCTGCATTTGGATTTCCCCATACACCAAGAACATATCTTTAGTAGCCCTAAGGTACTTAAGGATATTCTTAATAGCAATCCAGTGAAGTTCACCTGTATTCTGTTGATATCGACTGATCAAGTTTTGAGCAAATGCCACATCAGGCCTTGTGCTTTTCACCGCATACATTATAGATCCCACAGCCGAAGCATAAGGGACTCTCTTCATGCGTTCCACCTCTACAGGTGTTGAAGTACAAACTTTGCTACTTAAGCCATGTTGCTCTCGCATCGGCAAAAATCCTTTCTTGGAATTTTGCATATTGAATCTCTTCAATATTTTATCAATGTAAGCACTTTGACTTAAACCAATCAATCGCTTAGATCTATCTCTATAAAATTTGATTCCCAGAATGAATGCAGTTTCCCCTAAATCTTTCATAGAAAAACACTTTCCAAGATATGCCTTAACCTTTTGCAAACTTGGAATGTCTTTTCCCATGATCAATATGTCATCAACATATAAAATAAGGAAAATTACATCAATTCCACTAGCTTTGTGATACACACATAGCTCATCAAGATTATGAGTGAATCCATACTTTTTAATCTCACTATCAAATCTTTTATTCCATTGCCGTGATGCTTACTTCAATCCATAAATGGATCTTTGAAGTTTGCATACACGATTTGGAAATTTTGGATTCACAAACCCCTCAGGCTGCGCCATATAGATGTCTTCATCTAGGCGACCATTTAAGAAGGCGGTTTTGACATCCATCTACCAAATCTCATAGTCATAGTATGCAGCTATATTTATAGGAATCCTAATAGCCCTAATGTCAGCTACAGGAAAAAGGGTCTCCTCATAGTCAACACCATAAGTTTGGGTAAAGCCTTTAGCGACCAAACAAGCTTTATAGGTGTGTACATTGCCATCCATGTCAGTTTTCTTTTTGAAGAGCCACTTGATGAGTGGTCAAACACTCATCATTTTTTGTCTAATCTGAACTGCAAAACATACAAAAACACTCAGAAATGCATCAAAATATTAAAAATATTTCAAAATTATGTTTTATATGTTTTAGATGCAAAATGTTTAAAAACAAATGAAAAACGAACAAAGTTTGCATAATTGGCAGTTTCAGTCCCTCAAGTTTCAAAAATTGACAAAACTAGTCCATGAAGTTTTAAAACGAAAGAAAAGTCAACCTTAGTCCTTGGGAAATCAAATTTGTTCAATATTAATCCCTGGATGAAAGTTTTAACAAAATGGCAATTTTACCCCTCAAAATCCAAAATTGGCAGAAAAGGTCCCTGAACTTTCAGAACTTGACAAAACCAGTCCCTGGTGAAATATTTTTGAAAGAAAGTCAAATTTGGTCCTTGGAAAATCTAAAGTTTTCATAAATGGTCCTTGGATGGTAAATTTCAAGAATTGGCGAAAATGGCCCTCGACTTTGGCAATTGGCAATTTTGATCCTCATATGTTTAAACTCGGGAAATTAACCTCAAAAACCCTTATGGATTCAAAAGTTGTCAAGAATATTCCCTTGGAATATTTTTGTAAACTTGGCAAGCCCACCCCCTAAACTTTCCAGCATGTACAACTTTAGTCCCTAGGCCTTGTTAACTAATATTACCAAATGGACTTTAGTTATTTTACAAACCCAACAAATACAACACCAGCCCACCACACAATCACCCCAGCCCATACAATCCCTTAGCCCAGTTCAAAACCAAACCTTTACACCCCGTTTTTAATACCCTTCCCCAGGGTCAACCCTAGTCAACCTCCACCCCTAAACACAAACCCGTGAACCTTTCCCCCCCCCCCCTCTGCCAAAACCTGCCATAGCCAACATACCATCATCACTCCTACCCACACTCCACACCCTACTCTTCACCTTTCCACCACTACCCTCCAAACCTTTCACCTCCGCCATAAGTTATCAGAAGACAAGTTGTAAAACCCATTTTCCCGCCCAAAATCCAACTAATGGTTGAGATCAAATTATGTGGAACCAATGGATGGGATTTGCTGTGATGAAGCTCAGAAGAGGACAAGAAACAAAGTGGAAACCCTAGTCTTGATAGAGTATAAATAAAAAGCATTGTACGCCATTTTTTTGGCATTAGGATTTTAGAGTAGGTAATTTAGTGTTAAATTAGTTAGTATAAACTTTTATTAAGTGTTGTAGCTCCCAATCTCAGTTGTAATCTTTTTTTTTATCAATGAAAGTTTTATTTTTCACTCTAAAAGATTAATCAGCTTATTACCCTGCTTAGTTCTTATTGTTGTTCATTCTTGTTTATTGTTGTTATTTAGTGCAGTAGTGCCTTGTATATGCTTATTGGATAGATTGGAGATAGTTTAAGAACCTTGCATTGCCACTATTTGAACCAGCTTTTATCTTGCTTAATGCTCATTGCTTAGTTAACTGCTTAGTGATCAATGTTATTTGCTTTCTAGGATTTAGATACGCTAGACTAGGTGTTTAGTTCAGTAGGTGTGCTCAAAACAAAGTATTCATCTGTCAAAATTGCCTTTCAGTGGTATAGAGGGGTGTTTGGATTGATTGAATATTCTATACCACAGTTTGTTTTGGTGTTTGATTTTGGTTACAATTGGTTGTCCCAGGTTAATATAGCATAAGTTTAACCATCATATACACAGGTCTTGTATCTAAGTCAAAATCATTTGAATCTTGCTATTGCATGCACTGTTGAAGTTTATAAGTCGCATAATCATACATGTAGGTTTATTAGTGGTTTATTTAGCTTAGTTAACTGTTATTTTAGCTTATAATCATAATCTTAGTATTATAGAGGTAATCAAAGTTAAAAAAGGTCAACCTTATTGTTTTTCTCAAAAGTCAAAATTTCTTGTTTTGTCAGTTTTTACAAAAGTTGGGCGATTTTTAGAGAATTTTGTGCTTAAGATTAGGGTCTGAAATTTCTTGTGCTTGATATATCCCAGCTCAGCTACACAAATTAGTGTTTAGATTAATTTTTAGAATTTTTTCTGAGCTTGTGCAAACGTTTGAAGTTGGCTGTTTGGTTTGATCATCCCCTGTTTCCCAGTTTTTTGGATAAATCTTAAAATAGTTGTAGATTGATCAGTTCTAAGTATTAGGATGTTTTATTTGATTAATTAGGAAGTCCCCTAAGTATTCTATAGTTTTTAGGAGTTAGTATGCTTATTTGGGCTTATTAAGAGCTCATTCTGAGATCATCATGTGACCTATGCTTAATGGTCTGCTGATGCACCATACACTTGTTGTTCCTGATCAACTGAGCTTGTTGCATTTTTTTTTTCTGATTTAGTTGTGGGTTATATGGTTTTGGTTATTGTTTATTGTTGTTTAAATTGTTGTGGTGGTGGAATTATTTGAGCTTGTTGAACTTTTCTGCCCTGCACCTCAGCAGGTCTGTTGAGCATGTAGTAGTGCTCTCATAAGCCCCCATAAGCTCCATTCTAGTTTATTCTTGGGTTACTTATTCCCTTGATACTAGCCTGTAGACCTATAAGCTTTTTAGGCACCAACCCATTGTAGATTAGCTTATGCTTAGGCTTGATTTAACCTTGGAACTGCTTGTCTGCCTTACACCATGCCCAACCCCCTCAGGCCTGTTCATAATTTGCAGCCCCATAGGATGAGAAGGTTGGGTGAATATTAGGCTTGTTCATTGTTCATATTGTTCCAAATCAGTTAGTTAAGGCCCTTATTATACCTTTTTGCATGTGTTACCCTAGAATAGCTTTTAGTGGACTGTTGTCAGCTTATTTGAGCCATTTTCCTTGGCCTTTTTGGGGTCTGTTGATGCTACTCTTATTTGTTCTTAATTTTGGATCATGTTTGATGCTCTTGTCTGTTGTTTCCTGCTGTTGTTATTGTTGTTAGAACATGACGTTGTTGGTTTGTTATATGTTGTTTGAGGCTTGCGAGTGGGCTGCAATACACCTTCCCCAGACTTGTGCATCAGGTTTGACCTGTCCAAACAGCCCTAGCACCAGCTTCTATTATAAGCTCATACAATCTCCAAAGTGCATAAAACTTGTTTTCACAGCTTCTTTGTCAGCTTATTCACATCTTTGAGTGCTTTTTATGGTTTAGCTTATTGTGGAATGGCTTGTGCATTAGCTCAAAATCGGTCCCTTAGACCTGCTTGGTTTGTAATCTTTTGAATTTGCTTAATTTGCTTTCCAGCTTATCCCAGTTAGCTTATTCACTTATTTCTACTCATTTAAGTTTCCATTATTACATTGTAGCTTAAATTATCCTTGGTTCGCATATTTGGCTTATTTATGGCTTGTTCATAGTTAAAAATCCATTTTGAGCTTTTGTTGTTCACTGTCAAACAAATAAGCTCATTCTGAGCTTATTTATGAATTTCAAAATATCCACTTTCACAAAAGTTTCATTTTTTCAGTAGGTTAATAGTTTTGTAGAAGAAAAATTCAAAAAAGCCAAAAATACCTAAAGTGATAGCTTCTATTTAAGAAGCTTATTGCATAAGTGCTTATTTTCCTTAAGCACTTTCTGTTTTTATAATTTTCTTAAGTTCATATAGTTGTAAAATAATTTCTGTAAATTTTTCATATTTTTCTCTTTTCATTTAGTATTTTTAATAATTAATATTAGTTTTTATTAATTAATAATTAGTTAATAATTAATAGTAATTATTTAAATAGTCTTAAAAATATATTTTCTGCTTTAAAATTAGTTTTATATTATTTTAGATTTTTCTAAATTTCAATTTTATTTTTCTAAGCTTATTTTACATTTTCCTATTATTTAGTGTAATTTTAATTAGTTTAAATTAGTATTAAATTAATAGTAATTATTTAAAAAGTAGGAAAAATATATTTTAATTTTGAAAATTAGTTTTATAATATTTTAGATTTTTCCAAATTTATTTTTCATATTTTTAGTATAATTTCATAATTAGTTATAATTTAGGTTATTTTAAATAATTAATAAGTAATTAGAAATTAGTAATTAATTAACAATAATTAATATAATAGTGTAAAAATTAATTTTAATTTACTAAAAAGTTTATTTTATTATTAGGATTGTAAAAATGTAATTTTCATACCTGTAAGTATTTTATTTCTTTAAAACTCGCGTTTTATTTTGTACGTTCGCATTACTTTAATCTGAACGTACGCGTTTCTAAGTTTTAAACGTTTCTTATTTTTCCAACTTTCTAGTCTTGTTCATATAGCTTATTTAAGCTATTCCATTGTAGATTCCCTAGTTCAGATCACTCAAAACCCTTTCCTGTCCAAATTCACCCGATCACGAAATCGCTTGTTAACCATTCACACCTCGTCGGGACATAACGACCCGGGGAAACACTATATTCCGCGGAGCATTGACTCTAGGCTGTTTGACCTTGTTGACCATCACCTGGTCAATTAGGTTGACCGTTCGGAGCCAATCAGCCACTTACTTCCAACTACCTTGGCATTGGAAGGAATGTCTACTTCAATCTAGACATCATTATCTCTCATGGATTGCATTTCTCTATTCATAGCAACCTGCCATTTTTCCTTTTTCAGGACTATTAATGGCAGCCCTATAACTAGAAGGTTCTTCAAGATCCTCTAGTATAGTTTCCTCACACTCTATGTTAAGACATAGACGTTTAGGAGCTTTTACAGTCCTTATGGATCTACGAATGGGAACCACTTCAACTTTTGGTGGAGGACCTAAACTTTCAGGTTCTACAGGAAGTTGGCTAGTGTTTTCAGAAGGTAATGCATCTACTTGATCGTCTTCCAGATCATAAACTCTCCCACTGAATTCTTGAGATATGAATTCCTTTTCCAAGAAATCTCCATACCTTGCAACAAATAATTTGTTTTCAGGTGGGTAATAAAAATAGTAACCCATTGTTTCCTTTGGGTATCCTACAAAGATGCCTTTTATAGATCTTTGTTGGATTTTATCTGCTGAGTCACGTTTAACAAACGCCTCGCAACCCCAGAACTTTACATAAGACAAGTTAGGCACTTTACCGGTCCATAACTCATATGGTGTCTTATCTACCTTCTTATTTGGAACCATATTTAGAATGCGAACTGCAGATTATAAGGCATAATCCCAAAACAAAAAAGGAAAAGTTGTAAGATTAAACATAGATCGTATCATATCTTGCAATGTACGATTCCTTCTCTCAGATACACCATTTTGTTGTGGAATAAATGGAGAAGTGAGATGCTGGACAATTCCATTCTCAGCTAGAAAATCTTTAAACTTTTGACTCAGGTATTCACCACATCTATCGGATCGAAGAGCTTTAATCTTCTTTCCAAGTTGCAACTCTACTTCTGCTTTAAACACTTTGAATGTTTCATACACCTCATGTTTATGTTTAAGTAAATAAACATAACCATAACGACTATAATCATCCGTAAATGTTAAGAAGTAGTTAGCACCCCTCCTTGACACATGTCTAAGTAGTCCACACACATCTGTGTGAATAAGACCAAGTAGATCAGAAGCTCTTTCCATACGATTATTGAAAGATTTCTTAGTCATCTTCCCAGATATACAAGATTCACATTTATCAAATGATTCATCATTGATCCCTTGCAAAAGCCCATCGTGTTGCAGCTTTTCCATACGAGCCTTGCCTATATAAGCAAGTTGACAATGCCAAAGATAAGATGAATCCAGACCTTTCTTGATTCTCTTATGATTGATGCTATACATTGAATTATTATAATTATTGGATACATTCACATTCATATCAATTTCAAAAATACCATTCACAGCAACAACATTAAAATAAAAAAATTACTAAACGAAACAGAAATTCCATTGCCATTAATAGTATGTTGAAAACCAAGATCGAATAAACGAGAAAAGGAAACTACACCCCTAATAATTGAAGGTGCATAATGACAATTATTCAAAAACAGTACTAATCCCGAAAGCAAAACTAATTCAAATATGCCTATATTAACAGCTGCATTTGCTCCATTACCAACGTGCAGATATTGTTGTCCATAGGCAAGCCTCTTCTCAACTCTAAACCCCTGCATAGTATTGCAAATATGAATACCACAGCCAGTATCATATACCCAGGAATTTTTATGAGTTAAAGTAAATAATTCAATCATAAAGAACGCACCTGAAGTACTGGGTTACCAGCTTCATTCTTTTGCTTCTTTTGTCGCAAGTCATGAATGTAGAGTGGACAATTGCGCTTCCAATGTCCCTTCTCATGACAATGGTGACAAGCCTGATCCTTCTTGTTTGGAGGATTCACCTTGTTCTGCTTGGGTTGATGCTGATTTACCTTAGGATTTGGTTGATAGACTATGACCTGCTTGCCTTTGTCAACCTTACCCTTACACTTCTTCGCTTGCGATTTCTTCTGGATCCTACCTCCTTGAATTGCCAACACTTGAGGACTAGGTGCCTTGCCTTGAGGTGGAAATCCCTTTTCATAATCCACAAACACTGCGAGTAATTCTGAGACTGTCTTTCCCGATCAATGCATGTTGAAGTTTTGAACAAAACCTTTAAAGTCCTTGTTAAAGGACCTATTGATTAGGTTCACTTGTACATTCCTAGGGTAACCAAAGTCGATTCTGTGGAGTTGATCAAAGTAACCTTTCATCAGCAACACATAATCGCTTACAGGTTTTCCATCACCATGTTTACAGCTGTGTAATTGATCGAGCAGGTCATACAATTCAACTGCTGGTGATTTCTCATAATTTTTCTTGAGTTCTTGAAGCATATTGTACGGATAATAGTACTCAAACTGCTTTTGCAACTTAGCATCCATACTAGTGAGCATTAAACAAGCAACCTCATTATACTTCTTGTACTCAGTATACCATTCTGCTTTTTCTGCGTCAGGTGCAGTTTCAGTAGGATGATCAGAGCAAGGAGTATTCAAATAATCGAGCTTATCAGTCGCCCTCAAGACAATTCTGAGCGATCTGTGCCGATTATTAAAAATTTTCCCAGTCAATTTTTCCCTTTCAAGATGAATCTTGAAATCAGAAACAACAGTGGAGTTATCGGGTTGAGTGTTGGGTCTGATAAAACCCAAACTCTTTAATCTAGGATTTAAACTTAAAATACCCCAAGTGTTTGATAACCGTGAACACTCAGCAAGTCACTAAATGCATAGTCTTTTAGTGAGTCATCCTCAAGATGCTCAAGGAGAATCTATGAAGAAAGGTTCATCATTTAGTGAGGCAGTGCTCAGTGAATGATACCTGAGAAAAAGAAGAAGATGATGGACTCAGTTAGTGATGACAATAGCTTACTGAGTCTCCATGGCTCCTCACCAACTAAGAAGACTAAGTGATCAAAGACTGAATGTAACAACCATGGTTTTAGCTGGTCAGTTTGACTGATAGTCTTGAGTCGGTTGATGTTTGTTTGGTGTGTCCTAGGTGATTTAAGTGATATATGTGTGATATAGGTGAGTTTTAGCACTAAATCCCTTTGCGTGGTGTTGTTTTTGTGAGTGAGTAACGTTGATATTTGGATAAGTTCATTTTTGATCGCCTTTGTGGTGTAGAAATGACTTGTGAAGCTTTGGTGTTTTTGTGTAACGAGTCTTCGTTCATGTATTTGAGCGTTAGCAAGTTACGTGGAGTTTGTTTCCGTGTGTTATACATTTATAAAGAATGAAAATCTATTTTTGGAAACTTTATTTTTGAAAATGATAATTTTCTGGGTTGTAGCAAAAACTAACGTTTATCGTGTAAGACGTTATGATTGGCTACAGGTATTTATAAAATATCAAAAGTATGAGGTTTTGAGTGTAATAAATAAATTTAATAATATATATATATATATATATATATATATATATATATATATATATATATATATATATATATATATATATATATATATATATATATATAAAATTCGGCCATAGGGTGTCTTAAGGGAAAAAGGAAACTCAATTTGAGTCCAAATATCACTCTTAGGGTGTGTTTGTTTTTACATAAAAAGGTCTGATTGCCTCTTACGTCTGACTAGTCAGACGCGGTCAGAGGTTTGCGTTGTTTGTTTTTTCCTAACGAGTCAGACACGGTCAGACCTTATAAATCTGACTCAGTAAGAGGGTTGAACATGTCTGACTATGGCTTGAACATGTCTGACTATCTCTAAACCCTATTAACACCTTCATCTTCTCCACCTTCACCCATTCATCTTCTCCACTTTCACCCCGCCGCCGGCCACCTCTACGCCGCCTTCTTCTCCACCTCTACACTGCCGTCATCGCTCACCGCTGCCTTCTTCTCCACCTCTACAGCCGCCATCTTCCCCACCTCTAAGGTATGATCTTTTTTTTTCTCTCTTTACCTGCTTTACTTGTTATTTTTTGTTGGTTTTAAGTGATTTCATTGTTGGGTTGGTTATAAACTGATATGGGTTTTGTTTTGGTTACAAAAGTATATTTATTACATGCTTTGTTTTGATATTTTTGTTTAAGGTTGGAAGTATCTAGTGTTTGGGTGTTTTTCAGGATTTGAATTATTTTTGTATGTTGTCAGTTGTTAGGATTTGGATTTAAGACTGCTTTTGATGTTTATGGCTTGTTGGTACCCTCGTTGGATAATCGTGTTGGTGTTTTGAAAAAGTGTGACATGAATTTAGATGAACCGGGTTTAGCTTGGATTGTTGAGTTATGATGTTTTTAGCTTTTCGGTTTTGAGATTTGGTATTTGGAGGGTCTTTTTATTGGCTTTGGATTTAGGTTTCTGAAATATGGTTTTAGTATTTGAAAATAGCTACCCGCGTTGAATGTCCTTGTCGTGTGCTTAAATGGAGCGAATTTTGTTGTTTGAGAAAACGTGACATGGATTTTGGATTATGAATTTTGTTCGATGAAATGTCTCAAAGAAATGTGCGGGTATTTTGTGATTTGTGAAAAGTAATATAGGATTTCAGGATCTGTGAGATGTCTAATATATCTCTATTAATGCTACTATTGTTTTGTTGTGGCTTAGATGTTAACTAGTCGAATTTTGTGATGCTTATTAGATTCATGGTTCTGTATTTTCGTCTGATTCTTTCTTGTAACCTTTGTGAAGCTTTTGACGTTGCATGACTTTTGTCTTATGCTTTGTTATTATATATCTCAGTACATTTTGTGTCTTATGCTAATACGATTGTGGCCGTGAGGGTTCAGTCTACTTTGTTAGAGTATTGAAACCAAAAAATTAATGGAGTATTTAGGTTATCGACATAACCTTACATATAATAGAACCTTGAACTCTACATATATGATTCGGTTATCGATAGTTTATGGTCGAAAATGGTACAATAAATTCTGTTTATTGATTATCGTATTTTGTTTTATGGATATAATGTCTCTTCTTGGCTGTTATACTTATGCATTTGTACCATTGGAAATGTTAAAAGGTCCAAAGTGATCACGAGAACAATCCAGACAACTTGCCTTTGTTCTTGGGACATAGAGATTGTAAGTTTTCTTTAATAATCCTACTATTTGTCGTGGCTTAGTTGCATTGTGTAAAAAAGAAAAACATAGTAATACGCTAAAAAAGAATACCCTTTTACCTTTAATCAGCTTGTCCGCCCTTTAAACAACTTGTGATAAATATAGTATTAGCACTTTTTAGTTTCTGAAATGTTTAGAACGCTTATTTGCTTATTCTTGGTTTAAACAGGAAAGGTTCACGGGTTCCTTGGCTCGTGCTGGTAAGGTGAGAGGACAGACCCCAAAGGTTGCTAAGCAAGACAAGAAGCAGCCTCGTGGACGTGCTCACAAGCCCATCCAGTACAACTGCCGGTAACTTTCTTTATATTTATGTGTTGGATTTGCTTATTGAAATAGCTCTTTTGAGTTTTTTCAAAAGGTTTATAAGCTTGTAGTTGATACATGGTTTGTTTGTTTGGCTTAATTTTGGGATTATTAGCCTACTTAGTTATGGGTAGAAACTGGGTGTAGGTCAGAATCAGAACAGGTTCTTGTCTGGTTGCCTGGTCGGGGTGACAAATGTTTTCTTAACTTCATAATTTCCTTTACTCTAAGTATGAAGAATTATCTGTTAAAAAATGCCTATTGCATGTTTTCTTAGCCATATGTGTCACGTTTGAAACAACCATCGATGAAATAGTTTTTTTCCTTCTTTTATTGAGAATTTTACTCTGCTGCAACCAATAATTAGGTGGTCTTTGTTATCAGTAAGTGATCATATAACATCACTTATGGAATTTTAAAAAATGATTTTGTGATTAGTGGTCATTTCAGGTTTTTGTATAGTACCTTATAAATGATTAGTTTACGAGTATACATGTATAATGTATAGTACCTTATAAAAAAAAAAGTTTAATTAGAACATACATTCTAAAGTGCCATTACCTGATCTCGGTAGTGGTGCTAACTTTAGAGAACTACATGTTCAAGTCTCTTTGTGCTAACTTTGATTGCTTTTTAAGTGAAAAACATATGGTATTTATATGTTTGCATTGTTTTTTTTATAGGAATGGGTGACACGATTACACTAAATTTTACTCCCGAACAATACAAGTTTTTTTTGGACTGTGTATCGAGGGAGTGAATAGGGCAAATGCTAAGGGTAATAGCGGGCATTTGGAGTCTTAAAAGCGCGTTTTCCAATCTTAAAGAGTATGCCCAAATTTCCTTTGGTAACACAAAGAGAGATTACTATTTGATGTTTTGCTATTCATAATTTTATTCGAAAAGAGGGTTTAGACGATGATTTGTTCTCTCAATACGATCAAGGTGAAGTACATGATAATGAAAATGTACATGATGATAATGATGGTGTTGTTGAAGTTGTTCAACCAATTGGGAGTGACGCGGTCCACGCGGATCAACAATACATGATTAACTTACGAGATCAAATCGCGGCACAAATTATGCAAAGCTATGTTTTAAATTATTTGGTATTGGTTAAGTAACTTAATTGTTGTTTCATTGCGTTAAGCTTATGTTTTATTTTAAGACGATTTATGTAATAGTTTTTATTATGTTAAATTTTGGATATGTATTAAGATAATTTATTTAATGATTTATAATTGTATTAAATTTATGATAAAAATGTTTTGTTTTAAGTTTACACTATCTACTTATTAATTGTATCGCAATAGTTTAATATATACTTAGAAAAAAGAAAATTAAAACCATTCAGACAATTATAAAAAAAACAAACAACAATTTTTCATTTAGATTCAGACATTATAGCCACCTCTTACTAGTAAGATGTGGTAGTCAGATTTAGATGTGAAACATCTTACTCAAACAAACACACCCTTAGGCCCAAGAATTATCCATAATTAATATATATACAAAACCAAAACACCATAAAACGTTTTTCTATGGTTTGGGTCATTCAAGAGAGGCAAAGGAAGAAGACAAAAATTAGGGTTTATAATTGTGAAGCAATAATCAAGAATCAAGGTAAAATTCTTAAAACACATGTTCAATTGTTTGATTAATTATTCGAATTCATGTAATATTAAGTATGATAGATCTAGGATTTGTAAGTTTCTATAAATTAATTAATTAAAACATGTTGGGATCAAATAATAATTATATTATGATGATTGGTGAAGAGAATTGAGTGTAAAACATGCTAGTTATTGAGTTAGGGTTTGGACAGAAAATTAGTGCTGTAAAGATTCGAAGGTATTTAATAGATGGTGATGAGTTAGATCATGAAATTTTAGTCTAAATTGAAGTTAATGAAAGAGCTTTCCAAAAAGTCCGGCCACGATCGATTTCGAGGTCCGGAAGTTAATCTTTTGATTTTTCTTTGTTAAGGTATCAAAGATGTAAAACCGGGACAGATTTAGGTCATAAGTTTGGTAATGAGATGTGGATGAAAAAGTGAGATTTATCTTAGCCCTTCTGGTTGAGTTAAGTTTCATATGTACTTAGACTCCCACGCGAAGGATTTGTGATAAAAAGTTGTAGAAGTATTTTAATTTAATTGAAACTTTTTGGTTTATGTTCAGATCCGAATCTGGATAGTTTGTAAGTTTGATTTTATGAAGGGTACTTGTGTATGTTTTTAGACCATGGCCTTCTGGGATTAGCTTTTATGCTTATGAGAGACTATGGTAAATTTTTGGTGTCAGTTGTTGAGCTTTTAATGTCATTATTTCATGTGGGCAAATGTACCCTAAAATTCTGCATTTTCTGATTTTATAAGTGCAAGGGATTTAGCGAGCATTAGTTTTTTGTGGTGATTAGTATGGAGTCTAGGAGATCCATGGTGGGTCATATGAACCTTAGACATCTATGATATGCGTATTACATGGGTTATAGCTTTTAGCTTGGCCATGTGTAACGTGGACTTATTTTGTGTGATATAGATTTGTGATTTGGGATGGGAATGATGCTTGTGTTAATTGTTTTGAGTTACTGTGATTATGTGTGGTTTAAAAGCTTGGACTTATAATTGTTATCGTATGAATGCTATATGTGAACGATGTGAATGATGTGAATGATATGAATGATGTGATGATAATGTTGGGAGCGGGGGTCATGTTCCGGCCCGAATGTTGTGATGTGTATTCAATTGGGAGGGTACTTATCTTGTTGCTCACGCATGCGACCTAGTTGATGTTGAAATGGGATCGGTGGACACTTTCCGTCCAAATGGTTGCCTTTATGTGTGTTGGTTGCCTTGCGAATACATGTAGTTTATATGATAACTATAATTATTTGTCCAGCTATGTTTTATAATCACAGTGAATCGGTTGCCTATTGTGTGTGAGTCTTAAATGAATGAATCTCACTAACATTATGTTGACATTTTAAGCATCATTTTCAGGTGAGTTTTCTAAGGATAAGATAGAAGGATGTGACTAGATGAGACCTTAGTTGCATTGGAAGTGGTTTATCATCTATGTTTGGACTTATGTATTGTTTTGGTTATTTTATTTTGGGGTATTGTTACAACACTTTGTGTTTGTACTTTGCTCTTTTTTTTCTTTTTTTTTTCTTTTTTTTTTGCATGTAGTTGTTCTCTATATAGATGATGATATCTATGAAGTTACACCCTCGCGTTTCCGCCTTGGCGAGGTGTGACAGATTGGTATCAGAGCCTTGGTTATAGAGAATTAGGTGGTTGAGCGTAGGTAATAACCTAGGAGTCCCTCATATAGTTGCATTTAGGGCCTATGCATAAGTATGGTATTTCATACGTATATTTTTCCTAAGTTTATGAGATGTTTTTATCGAGTTTTGGATGCCTATTGAGCCTCTATACGTAATATTGTATATGTTGATTTTAGTACGTCATTTTGCCTCGCGCAATAAGTTTCGTTGGGCTATCATTTTGCTACCGGTTGCAAGAAACGTGGTGGGATGAAGCAGACTAACCACAGAATCCGAGTTCCCGATAACATGTATCCATGTTCAGACAAGGAGAGGACGTTTAAGGAAAACGTTGGTGGAGAAGAAGTGGAGAGGTTTGTAACCACGGTGACTTCTGGAGATGGAGCCATTACCAAATACCCTTGGTAGTGTCCCCACTTCTCATAGGAAGGAGAGGTGGTTTAGTCTAAACCTCGTGATTTGTATGCACTTGTGAATCATACGGAATTGGAAGAAAGAAATATAGATGGTTTTGCATGTTGTCGACTACCTCAACAGGTAGGAAACAGGAATGGGTGGTTGAGTAAAGATGAAGGGGAGTTAGGATGGAATGGTGTAGATTCGGATCCAGAGTCCGCAGCGAGTATTATAGTAAGTTAAATTGATCTGAGTGGGGAGGCAAGTGCGAGAGTGGAATTTGAGCCATTATGCGACGTCTTTTGTTTTGTGTCATGTTTTGAAATTCTTATATTGCATTTTTACCGTCTGGAGCCATGTTAGAGCATGATTACTCGTGAGTATTGGATCGATCTTATCCAAGTGATTTTGATTATGGGGTTTACGTGGTTGTTGGAGTTGTTCCATGAAAGATGATTGCTTGCGACGTCTTTTATTTTTGTTTGCATGATTGTTTGCATGATATGTTGTCATAGGAGGGAGTACACTTGTGAAAGGGGGCATAGATAATCATGGTGGCCAACATAATTATACATGCGTCCCAACACAAGTGGACTTGCAAGTATGATAGCATGGATTGCATGGCGTATTAGGTGCTATGTGATATATGTGCGTTATCATTGAGATGTGTGGTTTTGGAAGTAAGTATGCGTGTGGAATAGGCTTATAACTATGGTCGCGAACATAATTATAAGGGTATCACACATGTGGACTTGTGACCATTATTGCATTGATTGATGTTTGTTGTTATATGTTGTGGTAGATTGTATGTGATATCATGTTGATAATGGTTGTATGGTTAGAGAAGTATTTTCTTAACCGTTTGGGCAGTCGTTATATGTTGGGGTGTGTAGGTCGTAAGATTCCATCCTACCTATCATATACTGATACCTCGATTATCGGTTGGTGCTTATGTTGTGGTATTTAAATTGATTCGTTTGCTAGACTCTCCGTTTGTATACCTAATTTTTTTGGTTGGCATCCCTATTCGTACCATGATGGTACGGATGCCATATTCTTTCTATTCGACGTTGTGATAGGTGTTGGGTAATCGAATTCATTTTTGTTGGATACTGGTTCGTTTCTTTGGTTATTCCTTGCATTCATTCCGCGAATGAATATTATATTGTTCTTCGAGTATTGTTGGTTCGTGACGAGTTGGTGCGGATATTTAATCCCTCATTTGCACACCAATTGGATTTTGTGACATGTTTATGGCGACCTGTTAGTGTCGATGTTTTTTTATGATCTTAATTCGTTCATTGTATGAATGAGTCTTTGCGTTCTTTTCTTGGTTTGCAATGTATTTGCGTGAGTGTTCACTGGTATGAGTTCATTTGATGAATATTTTGATTACGTGATTCTTCCATGTCTTTCACATTCGATTAAGAGGTTGTGATAGAGTCTTTATGGCATTTTACAATCCGTTTTGGGTATTTCAAGGTCATTTATTGGAAACTAATATTTTTATGGGAAATGAGTTGTGGAAAAAAATGGTTATCAGTCTATTGTCAAAGCTATTTATAACAATGCTGTTATGAAAGTCTATTTATTTTATTGCGTTGATAAGCACGATTTAAATATCTTAAACAAGTAAGGTGAGATACTCTATTAATAAAATTAACCTTTGGTATTATAAAAACTATGCCTAATATGGAATTTAAGTCGGAAATGATTTTCTTACATAAAATGGTTTGTATATATTTTATAAAAAATGTATAAGTTAAGGTATATCATGTGAAAAACGAAATTCATTTTTGTGGGGCAAGGTCGAGTACGGGAATAAGAACTATATATGGTTCTCATTTATCAAATTTGATATGTATTTGGTTTCTCAAGTGTTTCTTTCGTTGTGGTACGCTGGTGGATTTTCTATGAGTACGTGTATTTTATCTTTTCTGTGTACGGGTTTTGTGAACATTTGAATTGTGTCTACTTTTATTGGGGAAAATTTCTCATTGTGTTTCCTAGCTTTGATTTTGATATTTGTTTATTACGCTAGTCGGTAATTCGTAACCATTTTGAGTTCGTTGATATACGTTTTGGTTCGATCAGTCATGGTTGTGGCGTTTCTTTAGGATAGATTGTCTATTTGGTTATCATTGTGTTTGTTAAAGAAGAAGAGGATGTTTGCCAAGTTGTTCAAGTGAGAGGTTTAGCTTCAAGATGTACGTTCTGCAGGTATGTGGTCGGCGATAGTGAGTTTTCATGGACACTAGTAAGATAAAAGTAGTGGAGCGTAGAAAGTACCTAAGACACCATCTAAGAGACGATTTTCCTTAGGATTGGCAGGTACTATTGACGATTCATTTTGAATTTTTTTTATAGATTGCGTAGGCATCGCGGAGGTAGAAGAACCATATGAGGAACTATGTGATACTTGACTTCGAGTTGGGGAGTATAACTTGGAGACGATATTGGTATGAAGCAGAGAGTATTACCTACACAGATCATAATAATTGTTAGCATATATTTGACAAGAGGTTAATATATGTGGAAGAGAAGGTGGGTGTGGAATTTCTCAGTGACTACGATTGTTTGATTCGCTATGTCAAGGAAGAGAGGACATCGTGTTAGGAGCGCTGAGCAGGAGTGAACGAGTGAAACTTAGTTGTCTATGAACAATGATTGTGATAATTTAGTTTGGAGTTAAAGGGATGATACTAACAGCCCAGAGAGAGATGTTCAATGGAGAGAACATGTAAGAATAAGGATTTCTTGGTTTAGACCAGCAAATGGAAAGGAATGAAGATGGAGGATTGTACTTTGCGGACCCGCTATTGGTTTCATGGAGAGGAAGCTTAAGGACATCGATCATGCAAGGTATTAGATACATCCGAGAATGGATAAGACGTATTATTACCTTAGCAAGAAATGTATTGAGGAGCAAGTGTGAAGGAGAATATAGATACCTTAGCAAGTGTTGGTACACTTGAAGGTGAATGTTAATGTCAACGATTATTAGGGTGATGCAACGGTCAGAGATACCTGAAGATTGTGTTAAGGAGGAGTGATTGGCTCAAAAGCAGTCAACTAAAGTCAACCACAAGTGTGGTCAATATAGTCAAACTACCTAGACCAATGCTTCGGGGTAATATAGGGTATCACCAGGTCGTTATATCCTGACGAGGTGTGAATTGTGCTTTAGCGTGCTTGTGATCGGGTGATTTTTCACAGGAAAGGGTTGTGATGAGAATTATTTGAGAATTATGAAATGAAATAGCTAAGGAAAGCTATATGATTGATTGCGGGAATTAAGACTGAGAAGAAATGAGCTAAAACCTAAAAACGTATGTTTTAATAATAAACGTATACTGACGTACGTGATAAAAAGTAAAACTAATTCACTAAAAAGGCTACGAGTGTGAAATTAATGTTTTTACAATCCTAATAAATAAAGAAAATTTTTAGAAAAAGAAAACTTATTTTATTTATTATTAATTAATTACTAATTACTTATTAATTAGCTAATTAAACTGATTTAAATTAGTAAAAATACTAAAAAGGCTTAGATAATTAAGAAAAATTTTATAAATCTAATTAACCATCACAGGAATCTAAAAAATTATAAAAAGTTGGTTTAATGTATTTTTAAACTAATTTACTAATTACTATTCTAATTATTAATTAATTACCAATTAAACTAATGAAATTCTAAAAAATAGAAAATGAGCAGTAGAAATTCTAGAAAAATTCCTATAAATGTTTTAACTTATATAAAAGCAAGGAAAATTATAAAAACTAGGTGTTACTTAATGAAATCTAATTTTGCTATTTAATTCTTTAATATTGATTAATAATTAATAAATCTGGTATTAAATCTAATAATTACTAAATGACAAAATAAAATTCTGGAAAAATTTCTAAAAATACTTCAATATTAAATAAAATTAATAAAAATATAAAAATGCAAAGGTGCTTATAAATAAGCTGAAAAGAAAATTAAAAAGTTAAATTAAATTAAATAGAAACTATCACTTATAATTAAATTGGTTTTTTTTTGTTTTTTCTTTTTCTAAATTATTTAAATACTTAAAATATGAAACTTTTGTAAAAACAACTAGCTTGGAACTCAAACATAAGCACTATAAGTGCTTATAAGCTTGACAGTTTGACTTTGGTTGACCAAAATAGAAATTAAGCTTAAATGAGCTTATGTGGGGTCCACAATGATGGATTTTGATTCAACTAAGTTTGTTGGACATGATTAAGCTAGAAATTATCAGATAAGCCATTTGAATAAGCCCAAAAGCCAGAATAAGCACTTGATTACCTACTTGTACACAGAAAAATGGGACAGAGTTTAGGGGAGAATTCAGGTGGGTCCCAGGGAGCTTAAGCTTAAAAGCTTGCTCAAACTAGGAAGGTGGCCAAGAGGGGGGTTGAAAGAACCCAATTGGGGCCTGTGGGACCCACTGAGGTGGTCAGGAGCAACCACCAAAGTGGTGGTGGTAGCTGAAGTTATCTGTGCACAAGGGAGCTTCTTCCCCTGCAGGTGACTTTGGCTGTTTGTAGGGCCCACGGGAAAATTACCAAAAATAAGATGACAATGAGACTACAAAGACTAGCTGGTAAGCTATTAATTCTGAAAAGCTCAAGTCCTAAAGGTTAACACGAAAATCTAAACAATTCTTGCAAAAAATGGAATTTCTGAACAAATGCAATTTTGACTTTTTCTATTTTTGATGAACTTGACTTTATTGAACTTTGATCCTAATTTAATGACTGTAAATGTAATATTAGGCTTATATGAAACTAATTTAATCTATTTTAACAACTATAACACTGAATTGATGAGATTACAAGTCCTAAGGTCTAACAGATAACAATTTATGAAGTGAGTAAGTGAGTTTTGACTTTTGCTTAAAAGAGACTGAGTTTTTATACCTTAAATGACCTATATGAACCTATTAGAGTATCTCTAAACCAACAACAACAACAGAAACTACCTGAAGCTCAGGTAACTCACATGATCCAAACACCCCTTTACAAATATGATTTTGTGATTTTTAAAGCTAAGACTATATTTAGACCATGAAATAGAAACCTTAACACTTATAATGATAAAGTAAACTGAAATGAGCACAATAACACAGATCTAACTTACAAATGCCTAAGGTTTTGATTATTGATAAATATACAGTGAAGATCAAAGCTGGTATGCGTGGGGATTGCACCAGGCTTTACCTCTCGAGGGATCTCGAGAAGCTTACAACCCCTACCAGGCAGTGTACCTGATCGATGTAGTATAGTATAATGACAAGTACCGGAGAATTGATCGTTCAGCTAGGAATAGTGTCGCTAGGATTTGAAAACCTAAATACTAGTTCTAGAGATGAGGGATGATTCTTTTTATGTTTTTATATTTTATGAAAAGCAAGTAAAATCTCGGGTTTGAAGGATTTTGGGCGGAATTAGTTGCTAGTCAACTAACCCAATACTAAGATGCAATCAAAATAAAATACAAAAATGAAAATAAAGCTAATTATACTAAGGTTGTGAGCAATAAGTGGAGAAATGTGTTTACTTAGATTTCACTACTCCCTATATATCTTTTACACATTAATTACTTGTTATAGTTGCGTGGATGACGGATTGTATTCCTTATTACCATTCATGGGGTGGCGTACTTACTTTCCCAATCCTATGAGTGCCTACTTCACTCCTATGTCGAGCCTGCAAGAAGCTCCTAACATGGGATCATTAGAATTTACTCATGCATTAAATACGACCAATAAAACCTAGTACACATCGGTTCATGTTTCCTAAGACGTTCAAGCATGTTACCAATTGGAGATCTGCCAGTTTTCTTAAGCCTAACATTGAAATCATTCATCCAATACAACTATAAACAAGTAATCAACACATAATCAACATCTAGGTTTCATTAGATCTAAGCAAACACAAGATAAATCTAGCCTAGCATGGTGGAATCAAGACAAGTACAAGATATAGACAACCAACACATAGACATATTGATTGAATTAAAAGAATACTTATCTCAATAGCACATGTAAGGGTTCAAGGGCTGAAAACCCTTGAAAAAGCTGTAAAATACATATATGGTTCGGCCTTAGGGTTTCTCCAAACTTGTTCCTCTTAATGAATGAAAATTAGAAAACTATATATAGATATTAGAGGCTGACGGCGTCAAGAACAAATGGGTGACGCTGTCATCTCGCCGCCAAAATAATCCTCGGACTGCCTTGATCTACATTTGACGCCGTCATGTAGTCCACATTTGCAGGCCGTCACACATTTAACTCTTGACACTCTACTTTGTGACGCCTTCATTTCTGTACTGGGTCGTCATGATCTTTACTCTTGATGCCGTCAGGAAAGTCTTCTTGACGCCGTCACACACTGTTCCCAGCTTGAAAAATTAAGTCTTTGGCGTTTTCTTCACTTTTATGCTCCAAAAATGTCCGAATTGCTTCCTTTTCCAGATTTCAATCCCAAAGTACCTAAAATCACAAAAGGAACGATTTAGGGCAACAATTGATCAAATAAATTCAATTCCAGGCTTAAATGACCCCCTAAAAACGGATCATTTTTTGCCTCATCATATACCCTTACACTTGAGATTTGCTTGTCCTCAAGCAAATGCGTTTTATTCTAGTCAAAATACAAGTTAGGGGTCATTTAACACTAATATAAAAGTAATTACAACAAATAATCGTTCCACTAAAGACCAAAGACAAGCACGGAGGTCATACACTAGCACCTCACAAATAGTGTTTAGATACTTACATCTCTCGGGTGTAA
The DNA here is from genome assembly GCA_030686995.1 of Artemisia argyi. Taxonomy (NCBI): domain Eukaryota; kingdom Viridiplantae; phylum Streptophyta; class Magnoliopsida; order Asterales; family Asteraceae; genus Artemisia; species Artemisia argyi. Next base: position 54,389,414 of record CM060707.1, read on the forward strand.
TAAAGTAATATCACATTATGGAAATGGAAAACATCTCTCACTACTTGTCATAGCAAAATAGATTACCATAGGCTTGGGAAAGGATCAAACCTCCACCACATGGCGTAAGCACCTAGGATAAACTATCAAAGAGGTCTTTTAAAAGGGTTGTAACGTTAGGTGTAGGGATATGAAATACACGGTTTGGTTGGATATAGGCAGTCTTTACTGGTGGCTAGTTAACAATCTTGGTTAATTACATGTACAATATGGCGTTGCTAAGCCAAGACTAGACTCGACTTAAGCTAATAAATGAAAAATACCAAAAACATAAAATGAACATAGAATGAAACGGGATGGTAGTCCGTATGTTTTTTTTTTCTCTTGCATACACTCTTACCCTACCATCCAAAAATTACATCATAGGGAATGAACATTCCCCTTACACTTGAATTTTTACATACTTTACAATAAACTAATCTAATGACTCGAATTAAGAAAATCAAAACACTTGGAGTACTTTTAAGATTAACGCACATATGGGGGTAATAATATAATGTTCTTCCCCATTACTCCATAAATAAGTACTTTACCCATGAGTCCCAATCGTCCCAAAACAATATGTACAAGGATATGACTCGACTTAGCAACCATGTAATCAATTAGATAGTTAACTTAAGGTTTAACAAATAACAATAATGCACAAAAAATGAGCGCATACACGGAAGGCTAAGGCGATTTGGGTGTACATTTAAGTGGGGTGTAACAAATTCTTCCTTTAAGTAAAATGCTTAAAGTTAGAAACGAAAAGATAGGCTCGGAGGGGTGTACTAGGGGTTTCGTGTACTAAAAATGAGTACAATGCTAAGGTGTGGGAAAAATTAGTTGACTTAACTAGCCAAGTAATATGACTTAAATGGTCAAGTAATTGTGATACGGGTATAACACAAGGGTGATCCTAATGCCTCTTATCATGTAGTAAATCCTACTACACGAATGTAGTCTCACTAGCGGTCTCGGGATGCATCACTAACGCAAGTTCTAGAATCTCAATGCTACCGGTACACTCATAAGCACTAATAGTAAATGCTTTTCCTATCAAATCTAAAGGCGAACCTCACATATTTGGGTGGAAATTTTTTCTGAAAGTACGGTTATGTGCTAGTCATACAATCTCCTATCCATGAGACGCTTGCTATGGCTAAAGTTTCACTCCTAAATGTTGTAAAAAATTTTAAATTTGGCGCTAAAATTGCACTAACAAGTATTTCTCATAGTTTTATTACACATCTACTATCAAACAAACAAACTCAAGTGAAAGTGTATCTGTAAGGTATCATCATTTTACCCTCCCCTTACACTTAAGATGAACATTGTCCCCAATGTTCAAGTAAAGAATGTAAAAGTGAAAAAGTAAAAAGAATAAAATCAAATACTCCCCTGATTCGCTCTGTATGGATAATAGGGTGGCCAGGTTAAATCTTCCTCCAAGAAAATGAACAATCAAAGCTTCCCTTCCAGAAAAATAATCATCTTCTTGTCATACATAACCTGTAAATCCTGAGGAAATAGACAAGGCAACCTCGCATAAAATCGGCGGCAATCTACATAAGTTACTAAATCCTAGAAAACAAAGTAAGATATAATGCTTGTGGAATGAAGTTTGCAGATTTCCTGGAGATTATAAAACTTAATAATTCAGCAAAAACTTTAAGACTCCGTTAGAAAAACAAAACTGGTAAAATTTCCAGATTTTTACCCGTGACGCCGTCAAGAGCAAACTCATGACGCCGTCAGAAGTGACCTGCAGAAATTCTTATGTTAAGTTTCCGGAAAATTTCTAGAAAAACTTGGTCCTACTTCCTGGAAGATCCTGCAAAACTTCATTATGACTTGATACAAGCATTTGACTCTAACAAATACGAATATACATGTTCACTTAATATTGTGGAGAATCATGATTGGTTTGTTTCTTAAAAACATATTTGGGGTTTTCCCTTACAATTATCTTTTGCAAAAATACTTTTAGGTGGAGTTAAGACTAGGCCAAAACAACAAAGTAAAGTATTTCCACTATTTAGTTTAGAAACATGATCTACCAACAATAAAAATAAAGCATGCATACGGAAGCAAATAACGAACAAACAAAATAAAAATCACACAAAACATGGGTTGCCTCCCAAGAAGCGCTTTTCTATATTTACGAGTCTTGTAGCTAGACTCAAGGTCATGGGTTACCGTGTATCGCTTATGCTCACATAACCAAGCGTGAGCCATCTAATAGTCGCCTCATCTTTCTTATAATCTTCTCCTAGCTCTAAACATCCGCGATGGTATCTTTTATTCTTTTCATGAGTATATTTAAGCCCTTTTCTCTTATCATTCTCACTTAGCATTTCTATGGGCGGGTACCTACTACACTTCTCCATGGAAAAATCTTTGAACCTAGGGTGTGTGCGGGGCATTCGGTAGACAAAATCTTCATCCCCATCCGAGAATGTAATTAACCCTTCTATAAGTTTTTCGTCGAGGTTGGTCAACCGTTTGAAAGGTCTTCCAAACACAACTTGGGTCAACTTACTATCAACAAATTCTCCTAGACTCTCCATAACCATGAACTCAACAAGATAAACCAAACTTCCTACAAACACATGCAATGGTATTGCCCTAGCAATAATATTTTCCCCTTTGTATTCTAACTCATCTACCATGATTTTATTATATTCATTACGCGAGATTATGTTTATTGGGAGAGATGAGTTAAGATAGGCGTTAAAGCTCCTAAATCCGATCTTACAAGGAAATTGCATGTTGAATGAACTATCACACTCAATCCTTGTTCTAGGGTCGACATACCTAAGAGGGCTCACTTCCTCTTCCATCCTGTTCTCATTAATCACATCACCATCATCAAGATCCTCGTCGGAGTCTGAATAGTAAAAAGGACTAGCCCTACGGTCATCATCATGATCAGGCTCCTCTAACTCAGAATTATTGTCAAAGTGGTGGTTGGGCGAGAGGTTAGGTGGGTTCTCATTTTCCATTAAAGGGATTGGGGCGGGCATTTGAAAAATCCTACGACGAAAAACACGAATAACAGGAATCAAACGATCAATGTTATTGTTATCCATCGAAATAGTTTACGAACAAAGGAAACAAAGAAATAAGATAGACTAAAGAGAACCTAAAAATAAAAAATAAAATCTTACTAGAACGGAATCTAGCAAGTAGACCTAATAAAAAGAGATTTTAACCTAGACAATAACTATTCCCCGGCAGCGGCGCCAAAAACTTGGTATGCGTAGGGATTGCACCAGGCTTTACCTCTCGAGGGATTTCGAGAAGCTTACAACCCCCACCAGGCAGTGTACCTGATCGATGTAGTATAGTATAATGACAACTACCGGGGGATTGATCGTTTCAGCTAGGAATAGTGTCGCTAGGATTAGAAAACCAAAATACTAGTTCTAGAGATGAGGGATGATTCTTTTTATGTTTTTATATTTTATGAAAAGCAAGTAAAATCTCGGGTTTGAAGGATTTTGGGTGGAATTAGTTGCTAGTCAACTAACCCAATACTAAGATGCAATCAAAATAAAATACAAAAATGAAAATAAAACTAATTATACTAAGGTTGTGAGCAATAAGTGAAGAAATGTGTTTACTTAGATTTCACTACTCCCTAGATATCTTTTACACGTTAATTACTTGTTGTAGTTGCGTGGATGACGGATTGTATTCCTTAATACCATTCATGGGGTGGCGTACTTACTTCCCCAATCCTATGAGTGCCTACTTCACTCCTATGTCGAGCCTGCAAGAAGCTCCTAACATGGGATCATTAGAATTTACTCATGCATTAAATACAACCAATAAAACCTAGTACAGATCGGTACATGTTTCCTAAGACGTTCAAGCATGTTACCAATTAGAGATCTGCCAGTTTTCTTAAGCCTAACATTGAAATCATTCATCCAATACAACCATAAACAAGTAATCAACACATAATCAACATCTAGGTTTCATTAGATCTACGCAAACACAAAATAAATCTAGCCTAGCATGGTGGAATCAAGACAAGTACAAGATATAGACAACCAACTCATAGACATACTGATTGAATTAAAAGAATACTTATCTCAATAGCACATGTAAGGGTTCAAGGGCTGAAAACCCTTGAAAAAGCTGTAAAATACGTATATGGTTCGGCCTTAGGGTTTCTCCAAACTTGTTCCTCTTAATGAATGAAAATTAGAAAACTATATATAGATATTAGAGGTTGACGGCATCAAGAACAAATGGGTGACGCCGTCATCTCGCCGCCAAAATAATCCTCGGACTGCCTTGATCTACATTTGACGCCGTCATGTAGTCCACATTTGCAGGCCGTCACACATTTAACTCTTGATGCTCTACTTTGTGACGCCTTCATTTCTGTACTGGGTCGTCATGATCTTTACTCTTGACACCGTCATGAAAGTCTTCTTGACGCCGTCACACACTGTTCCCAGCTTGGAAAATTAAGTCTTTGGCGTTTTCTTCACTTTTATGCTCCAAAAACGTCCGAATTGCTTCCTTTTCCAGATTTCACTCCCAAAGTACCTAAAATCACAAAAGGAACGATTTAGGGTAATATTTGATCAAGTAAATTCAATTCCGGGCTTAAATGACCCCCTAAAAATGGATCATTTTTCGCCTCATCAAAAGCTTAAGCAATCATGAAAGCCAATGAACAAACATGGATACTGAACCATAATCTAACTATCATACTCTAGATAGACAAATAACACCACAGATGAACAACACATAGCTATGGTACAGTGAAAAGACAAAATGTGAGCTTATGGCTTACCACTGATCCAAAGCTGAGAATTAATGGTCCAAGGACAATAAACACCTCCTACAGCCTCCCTTGAGGCAACTAAACCAAGATAATTCCAATGCCACCCTTGTTCCAATGCTTGTACCCCTTTCTTCACTGATTTCCCATTTTCTCCATATTTACTTGCTATTTTTTTTGTATTTTTGTTTTTATGAGTTAAACTAATTCTAATGTTGAGGAAACTTATAAAAAAACTCATAAATCACTTATATGAGCTTAACTGATCACCACTTTAACAACTTTTAACAATTTTAGAGCTAATTGAGATTTTAAAGTGAAAATTGCATAAACTTGAGTTTGAAATAATAAACTGACATTGAAGCTGAAATATATGTTTAGAACACACTAATATTGCTAGAAAAAGTACTTCACAGCTTTAAATTACACAAAAATAAGTTAAAGTTACAAATACGACATAAGCTATATTAAAATTACACTAGATAATAATCTCTCTTGCTTCCCTCCTCTTTATATTGCTTCTACTGACTTTTTTGCACTCTCCTGTGTAAATCCCACCCATTGGATTGGGTGGGAGTAATCTTGGCCGTTCAAAGCAATTTTGGCGCCATTTTTTCATTAATTACTCCCTTGGTTTCTTGGAGGGATTTAATATCAATAAATGCATCTTGTATGTATTTGGGAGTTGGGGGAGACATGGAGTGGGTTGTTGAGGTGGAGGAGGGGGGATTTGACAGCGAGTTGGTGTTTGCAGGCTCAAGTGGGAAGGGAAAGGGTGGAGGTGTTTGACTTATTTTGACCCTGTGATTATTTAAAACGGATGGAGTATATATTATTAGGGGGTGGGCTGGGGTGATTGGAGATGGTCCAGGGGTGAGGGTATTTGGGCCAAGGATAAGTGTGGGTGGGCTGGTGTTTGTTTGGTTTGGACTAAATAACATTCAAGGGTCCGTTTGGTATTAATATGAGCACAAGGACCATTTTTGTAATTAGACCAAAGACAAGGGACTGAAGAAGTAATTTCTTAATAGTTATCACAAGGACCAATTATGCCATGGTTGAATAGTACAAAGGGTATTTTTGATATTTTTCCAATTTTAAAACCCATGGACCATTTTTGACATTTTTCAAACTTGAGGGACCAAAGTTGCCATTTTGTAATTTTTGTCTTTAAAGGATTTCTTTTGACAACTTGTGAATCCCAAAGGACCTTTGATGATAAATTCCATGTTTTGATTTACCAGGGACTAGTTTTGACAATTTTGAAAGTTTAGGGACTGAAGCTGCATATTTTGCAAAATTGACTTGTTTTTTTATCAGTTTTCAATCCTTTTGCATAAAAACACAATCCAGGGATATTTTATTTATTTTAAGGCATTCATGTGTGTTTTCAGATGTTTTTGCAGTCTAAATGTGACAGAAATGATGAGTATTTACACACTCATCAAGGAGTTAGCGAGACACAACATTTGATGAGTTGGTAGAGAGACGTAGGGTGTCACGTCAATCAAATTATATCAAAATGAAATACTTACTTTGCGATTGTGGTAGATGTTTTATGGAGCCTTGAGATAGCGTATGAAGATGAGTACGACTTATCGTTCTTAAATGAATGGACTAAGTGAGCATACAAATCAGGCGTTGGATGGTATGATGAGAGCATGGGTGTGTTTGAGTTTAGAGGGAGCTGAGGTATGCATTTATCTTTAGCTGAGTTCTCTTATAACAATAATTATCATTCTAGTATTAAGAATGTGCCATTTTAAGTACTTTATGGAAGGAAATATATGTCACCTGTTCTATGGACAGAGGTTGGAACAAGCCAACTAATTGGTCCTGAACTGGAATGAGAGATTTCAAATAAGGTTTTCAGATTAAAGAGAGAGATTTAAAACAACGAGATATTCGCCAAATGAGTTATATGGATAATCGTTGTAAGCCGTTAGAGTCTAATGTTGGTGACTTTGTGATGTTAAAAGTATCTCCTTGGAAAGGTGTTATGCGTTTCGGTAAGAAAGGCAAGTTAGCATCAAGATATGTAGGACCGTTTGAGATTTCGGAAAGGATTTGATTTGTGGCATACCAATTGAGGTTAGCTGAGGAATTGAGTGGTGTACATGATACGTTTCACGTATCTAATTTAAAGAAGTGTTTGGCGGATGCTAGTCTGCATGTGCCATTAGATGAAAGTAAGGGTGACAAACTCTTCACTTTGTCGAGAAACCTGTTGAGATTATGGATCGAGATGTTGAGGGTTTGAAGTGTTGTGAGATAGTGTTAGTAAAGGTACGGTTAGATTTTAAGCGTGGTCCTGAGTTTACTTGGGAACACGAGGATCAGATCAGATCTAAGTACACAAATTTGTTTGCTGATGTAGATGGTGAAGTAGATCGTTTGTAGTTGGATTTAGATCGTGGAAGTTAGATGCAGGGTGATTCGCAAATGTTTTAAGTAATGTTTGTTTTATGTGTATTCATTATTTGTGGTGCTTCTTGCGGTTACCAATTGGATTTTCGTTTGGTTCGGGGGTTATCGTACCTACCTGTGAGGAGTCGTTTGGATCATTGGTGTTATTAATCGGGGAGTGTATCTATTTCCGTGTATCGTTGGAGTGTCGGAATATTTTCTATCGTGTGAATTCGGGTATTTAGTCAGTTCACAATTTTTTGTTGGTTCTTTCTCTGTGGTTTTTATGGCGTGGTAGAATCCCACATAGTCATAAGAATTGTTGACGATTTATGGTTTTATGGTGTGGTATTGATACGCGGGATTGCGCCCTCGCAATAGGTTTTACCTCTCAAGGGATCTTGAGAAGCTTGCAATCCCCGCCAGGCAGTGTACCTGATCGTTGTAGTATAGTATAGTGACAAGTACCGGGGGATTGATTGTTCAACTCCGGAATAGTGTCGCTAGGATTAGAAAGCCTACTAAACTAGGTCTAGAGGTGAGGGATGATTCTTTTTGTATTTTTTATATTTTATGAAAGCATATAAAATCTCGGGTTTTGAAGGAGTTGGCGGAATTAGTTGCTAGTTGAGAGGATCACTTGATTTGATCACACACTATGAGGTGTTGGACCTTTGTAATGTGTAAATATGATACTTTGAGTGAATATGATTAAGCATGCAGAATCTACTTAACCACACTTAGAATGTTTATTGGAAATGGAACTGTTACGCTTGTGTTTATTTAACAAAGAACAATGAAAGTATTTCACCAAACGATTCAATATTATTCAGAATAATACGAGTGATCTTCACTATCACTAGGGTTACAAAGACCTTGAATCTTGTGTTTTGTTCTATTGTTTTTCTCTATGTATATCTCTACATACATTTATCACTAGTTAAGATATATCTAAGATCTTCCTTTTATAGTCCAAGGAAAAGATCTTTTACAATCTACATGACTCATCTAATTACTAGCTTATGACTTATCTTCATTCTAGCTAGATGATGACTTATCATGTTTAGTCATTAAGATACAACATGTATCTAGGATTACAACTCACTTGGAGTGTTCAATTTGATGACTACAACAAAGATATTTTCTTGTACACATGTCAGTAGAATAAGTCTTACTTATCTACACAGCAGCTGTATGAGTCATAGCATCAGCAGAATCCATCAGCAGAAACACTATCAGTAGAAACCTTCTTCAGCAGAATCCATCAGTGGAAACGTACTTTGAGCTTTATGAGCATGAACATACTTGATGTATTTCCTTGAGCCTTTATGATGATTCTTCTGATTATTTAATTCCCAACAATCCTCCCCTAAACATGTGAATTACATTCAAACATGTTTTTCTGAATTAAATGAGGACTTTGTGAAGATCTTTCAAACACTTCATTGTCAGACTGTTGATCTGAACTTTCTTCTCTTTTGAGTGATTGAATGTCTTTCTCTGTAACTCATCTGCTTTCTGTTCTTTGCTCCATTCTTGGACTAAAAGATGGTGCAATATTCAACTTGAAGAATTATAAGAGGCAATGATGTTGTGTATCTTGGATGCTTGTTCCAAGAAATAGAAATCATCTTTCAGCATGTCTTTGGAAGTGATGAACAAACATAGTGAACTGAAATTGAAACCTTTCATCTTTTGATCTAGATAGAACTTTCTCCTATCAGTTATGTTCTTGTTCTTTATCAGTAGAAAGCATGTCATCATCTTGTATGCTCTTATCTTTTTCTTCTTTTTCTTTGGATAATCTTCCTTTTAAATGGCTTTTGTAACCTCCCCTGAGATTTATTTCTCTCTTGAGCAATTTCCTCCCCTGTTTGGAAGATCTCTCACAATCATATCATATAACCATCATCTGATCTAGCAATTTCCATGTTTTCAGACAATTTGTACATGAAGCCATCAATTCCTTAAGAGTTTAAATGCTGCCCTCATCACTTCTAGGTGTGTAACCTCCTATGAATGGTGAATCACTGAGCATTGACTCATAATCCATCATTAGATGATTTTCTGAGCCTCTTTGAAAATCCTTTTTAAGAAATGTTTGACTTAGCAGTATGAACATGATTTTATGAAAAAAAAATCATACTGCTTCTAACCATTTTGAAGGGATTAAGTGTGGTAACTAACACTTAATCAAAATTTCGGTTTAAAGTAACCTCTGGTTGTGTGAGAACCAATGTTTTCAGTTATAGATAACTGCCTGTGTACAGATAAACCTATTCAAAAGGCTTTCTTTACAGGGTTTCCAGCTCGTGGCATTTGTTACCTCTAACACAAGTGTTAGATTCACTTTTGCTTGCTGTTCTTTCTATCAGATATCCGTAGATTAGTCACATTATACTTGAGAGTATAAAATGATAGAAAGTGAGTTGTATCAGTTATTAACTGATCAACTAATTTATCAATTCAATGTGAAACATCATAATCAGGTTCCAAGAAAGAAGTTTTAAGGAGTTTTGAAATCCCAAACTCTTTCTATCATGAACCTATTATATCAGCAGCAATGATCAGCATTCAGCAGCAATGATCATAGATTTCACTTGAAATAGCCTTTGAGCTCAAACATTTATACCTAAAATTGTTAGTCTAAAACCAAAAGAACAAAGTACAAAATACTTGTCTTGAATTAGAATTATGCATAGAACTAACTGTATGAATAACATTTAAATTGGTAATAGTAGTTTTAGATGACAAAGTTAGATGCATTAACAAAATCTATATACAAGAACACATTATATTGAAAAATTTAAAGATTAAGCATTCCAATACTTGCTACCAAGTACTGAAATCTACCAACATCAAAAGCTTTTGTAAGAAGATCTGCAAAGTTTTGTTCTGAAGCAATTTTCATTACTTGAATTAACTCTTTTCATTGCAATCTCTAATAAAATGATGTCTTATTTCAATGTGTTTTGTTTTAGAATGTTGCACTGGATTTTTAATAATGCAAATTGTACTACTATTATCAATATGAATAATGGTATGTAAGAAATTATACCCATAGTCAAGAAGTTAGTTTTGAAGCCATAGGACTTGACCACAACAATTTGCAGCAGCTACATATTCAGCTTCAGTTGTTGAAGTAGCCACCATTGTCTGCTTCTTACACTGCCATGAGATAAGTCTACACCCAAGGAATTGACATCCTCTAGTTGTTGACTTTCTGTCCAAGCTAGCACCAGCATAATAACTATCTGAGTATGCTACCAAGTCAAAAGATGATTCCTTAGAATACCATAGACCCAACCTAGGTTGACCCTTGAGATATCTAAAAATTCTCTTGACTGCTGTTAAATGAGAAACCTTAGGAGTTACTTGATATCTTGCACAAGCACAAACAGAGAACATGATATCAGGTCTTGATGATGTGAGATACATCAAAGAACCTATCATAGATCTGTATGTGTGTACATCCACATTAGTTCCTTCTACATCTTTAAGAAGTGGCTTCTCAGGGTCCATTGGTGTGCTTACTATTCTGGAATCAGCAAATTGAAACTTTCTAAGAATCTCTGCAACATATTCTCTTTATTGTTTAACCTGCAGACCCAAAAAGAATGTAAGTTCCCCCATGGAACTCATCTGAAACTTATTGTGCATAAGCTTCTCAAACTCCAAACACATCTCCTTCCTTGTAGATATAAAGATGATATCATCCACATACGCTTGAACTAGCAAAAGATCGTTCTTATGCTTCTTGGTGAAAAGTGTCTGATCTATCTTGCCTCTTTGAAATCCATTTGAAATTAAGTAGGAAGCCAGTGTTTCATACCAAGCTCTTGGTGCCTGATGTAGGCCATATAGAGCTTTAACAACCTTGTACACTTTGTCTAGATGGTCAGGATCAACAAAACCAGGAGGTTGTGAGACATATACCTCCTCTTCAATAGTACCATATAAGAAAGCACTCTTGACATCCATTTGATAAACTGTGAATCCCATAAATGAAGCATAAGCCAAAAAGAGTCTAATGGCTTCAATTCTTGCTACTGGAGCAAAAACCTCTTCATAGTCTATCCCTTCTTCTTGTGTGTACCCTTGAGCTACTAATCTAGCTTTATTTCTTATCATTATGCCCCTTTCATCCCTTTTATTCCTAAAAACCCATCTAGTGCCAATTACCATTACACCACTTGGTAAATCAACTAGCACCCATACCTTTTGAATCTTAAACTGAAGAAGCTCCTCTTGCATAGCCTTCAACCAGCTTGAATTCTCTAGGGCTTTATGAATATTCTTTGGTTCACCTTGTGAGAGAAAACATACAAATAAGCAAGAGTTTGAAAACTCATGTTGTTTTGAAGCATAAAGGGCATCAAGAAGCCCTTGTTGATCTGAAGACATCAATTGTTGTCTTGTCTTCACTCCTGATTGTACATCTCCAATCACATTGTCCAGGGAGTGAACTTTGTAAATCCTTGAGTGTGGAGTAGAGAGAACTTGATAATCAGGTGGAAGGTTGTTGAAATCCACCTCATTTTCTGAGATATTTGCTTGTGTTTCTTCTGATGGACCATCAGCAGAAACATTTTGCTCATCAGCGGGAACGATTTGCTTATCAGCAGCAGTGTTACTTCTGACTTGAAACTCTTGTTCCTTAGTTCCTTCTTCCTTGTATTCATCTTCAACATCTTCTTTAGAATTGCCAGAAGAAGATTCACCATTTATTGAAGTTGAATCCACACTTGTATTTGTCCATATTGGCATCATCACATAATCTTGATTTGCCTCATTCTCTAATCCTTCTCCATTTGTTGCATCAACAGTTTGTGAACCTGAAAATTCATTAGTTTCTGCAACAAAAGGCACATAATTCATTGATGTGGATAGAGATTCAATATCAAATAGCCATTTGGGACCTTGACCTTCTACATTGGTTTTATTTTCCAAAAACTTCACATGTAGATTTTCCTCTACTCTTCTAGTTCTCATGTTGTATACTCTGAATGCTTTGCTATTGATAGAATATCCAACTAAGAATCCTTCATCTGCTTTACCATCAAACTTGCCAAGATGGTCTAAGGTATTTAGAATTGTCACATGACATCCAAAAGGTCTAAGAAATCCTATCTCTGGAGTTCTACCTCTAAAAAGTTCATATGATATCTTATTGTGGGGTTTTACAACTAAAACTCTATTTTGAACATAGCAAGCAGTGTTGACTGCTTCTGCCCAAAAAGTTATAGGCAACTTAGAGTCAGCTAACATAGTTCTAGCAGCTTCTATTAGTGTTCTATTTTTCCTTTCAGCAACTCCATTCTGTTGTGGAGTTCTTGCAACACTAAATTCTCTTTTAATACCTTTTTCTTTGAAGAAATCATCCATAACTATATTTTTAAATTCTGTCCAATTATCACATCTAATGACTTTTACTCTTTTGCCTACTAGGTTTTCTATCTCTGTAATGAAGGTCTTAAGGATGCTAGAAGTCTCATCCTTAGTACGTAAAAAGAATACCCATGTAAATCTACTAAAGTCATCAGTAATAACTAGACAATATCTCTTATGCAACAAACTTCTAACATTTGTAGGACCAAATAAGTCCATATGCAGCATAAACAATGATTGATTGATAGAGTTAAAAATTTTGGGCTTACAAGTGGCTTTATGTTGTTTGCCTTTAAGACAAGCAATGCATGTTTGATCATTTTCAAATCGTTTTTGAGGTAAACCTCTTACCAAACCATCTTGACAATCTTATTTATGGTTTTGAAGTTAATATGACCAAGCCTCCTATGCCATTTCATAGATTCATCCAATGTGGCCTTAGCAATAAGACAAGTAAGAGAATCTTTTGGAACAATTTTCTTCATATCAACACTGTACATGTTGCCTTTTATTGGAATTCTAAGAAGTGCTTGACTTTCATCAGGCATCTTAAAATCAGAAGAAAATACAAGACATCCAGTGTCAGTAAAGAGAACTTTGTTCTTTTTGTCACACATTTGTGAGACACTAAAAAGATTATAGTTAAGCTCTTGCACATACTACACATCTTCAAAATCTAATTTACCAGTTTTAATAGTACCTTTACCAGTAATTCTACCTCCAATACCACCTCCAAAGGTAACATAGCCTCCATCTAGTGATTGGAAATCTGAGAGATAAGACTTGTTGCCTGTCATGTGCCTTGAACATCCACTATCTGAGAATCCTTGATCTTCAGTATCTGCTGATGAATGTCCCTGCACATAAATAAAGGAATTAGTTTTGTTTTGGGATCCAAACCATTTCTGACTTGGATCCTCCTCTTGCATCAATGAAATGTAATCTTTTAAGAATAGTTGATGCAACATTGGATTTAAGAATCCAACATGCTGAGGCCTTAACAGCATTTGCCCTGTTTCCCTTAGCAGTGATATGAACTGTTTGGCTATCAGCAGAAACTGATGGCTTTGCAGTTGTATCCTTTGGTTTCCAAACTTGTTTTTGAACTACTGCTTTTGTTAGAATGGGTCTTTTAACAACATTTGATGCATATTTGAAAGTTGTTTTAGCATTTTTAACTATTGTTTTTGGGTAAATAGTCAGATATGGTCTATCAGCAGAAACCATTTTCCTATCTGCAGGAACTGAAACTGTTTTGGGTTTTGTTCTAATAAAGTTAGAGTGACTTTTAGGTGTTTGCCTTTTTAGATTCACCCTATTGTTTGTGTACCCATATACCCAGTGATTACAGAAAGCTGCAAGATGGTCAAAACTACCACATGTGTAACAAGCTTTGTTATCTCTTTGTTGGAGAGACTTGAGGCTATACCAATTCCTTTGGTTGCCTCTGGGCTTGTTTATGGTTCTATATTGTTCACAGTATCTTACTGGTTGCCTAACATGTTTAACATTGTTTTTGGGCTGTTCAGTATTATGTTTGACTATCTTAGGAACACTTGTTCCTGCTTTCTTAACCACTTCAGGTTTAGACATAACGTGATTAAACTTTTTATCATCAGATGTTGAGTCCTCAATGATTGGAACATCTGACTTTCTACAAGAACACACCTTGTCCTTTGGAAGTGAAGTTTTACTTAAACTTTCACTTTCTTTCAAAGGTTCATTATCAACTACATTAGTCTTTGGTTGAACTCCGTATTTGAATTCAGGTAGTAGAAATTCAGGTAATCCTGTATGTTCTAGGTCAATTCCTGGGGGTGAAGGAATACCTCTATATGGTGGAGGAACACATTTGTATCCAACACCAGACTTAGCTTTATTAATTACTTGACATTCAACTAAGTTAGTCACACCCTTAGATGCATAATCTAGTTGTTTGAAATGAAGTTGAGTGTATTACCAACCTTCTATGCAATGTTATGTGAGTTATGTTGTTATGCTGCTACCTGAATGATTGGCTCCAAACAGTCAACCTAAATTGACCAAGGGATGGTCAACAAAGTCAAAGAGCCTAGACCAATGCTCCATGGAAGTATAGTGTTTCCCCGGGTCGTTATGTCCCGACGAGGTGTGGACGGTTAACAAACGGTTTCGTGATCGGGTGAATCTGGAAAGGAAGGGGTATAAGTGAGTTGTGATGACTACACTACTGGAATGTAAAAGAAAACAGCTTAAATACACTATATTAACAAGATTTGAAATTAGGAAAAACCAGAAACGTTTAAAACCTAAAAACGCGTACGTTACGTTTAAATAAAACGTAAACGTACGAAATAAAAAGTGAAAACTGAAATCTAAAAACTCCCAGGGGGTGAAAATGACTTTTTTACAAACTAAAATGTAAAAGAAAATTATTAGAAAAAGAAAATAAATTTTAACACTAATTAATTATTTAATATTAATTAAATACTAATTATTACTAATTATTAATATTTAAAACATTTAAATACAATATAATATTGATTAAATACTAAAAAGGTGAAAATAAAATTTCTAAAATTATAAAATATCTAAAAACAAGTTTTAAAATTAAAAATATGTATTTTTTTATTTTTGTGATTTTTATATTAATTAATTACTAATTAAACATTAATTACCTAATTAAACTATTTTAAATTAAGAAACATAGCAAATGAACAGTAAAAATTCTAATAAAATTTCTAAAATTATTTTATAACATATAAAAGCTATAAAAAAAATATAAAAACTAGGTTTTGCTTAATAAAAACTAATTATGCTATTTAAAACTAATTATTAATTAATTATAAATAAGACTAAGATTAAATCTAATAAATACTTAATGACAAAATAAAAATCTGAAAAAATTATTATAAATACTTTAATATATGAGGAATTTAATAAAAATATAAAATAGCTAAGTACTTAATAAAAAATATAAAAATGAAAATTAAAATTAAATTACATTAAATAAAAACTATCACTTAATATTAAATTGATTTTTCTTGGTTTTTCTTTTACAAACTTACTTTACACCTAAAAACAACAAACTTTTGTGAAAACAAGATTTTTATAACTTAAAAATAAGCTGATTATGAAAGAAAAAGCCAAACAGTTGACTTATGTTGACCAAAATGGAAAATAAGCTTAAATGACCAAGAGTGGGGCCCACAATGATTAAGACTGATTCAAACAAGTTGTGTGGACATGTTAAAACAAGAATAAGCAATTGGGGACCACTGAATAAGCAAATAAGCTCACAAATAAGCTCAATGAAACTTGATTTACTCAGAAAATGGGACAAGGTGTATGGCCTGATTTAGGTGGGGTCCACTGGGTCCTAGGTCAAATGGCTGGTCAATCTTTAAAGCCCACCAGGAGGGGGGTTGTTAGGACCAAGGAATGGTGGTTGTGGACCACTGTGGTGGCCAGAAAACCACCACCAAGTGGTGGTGTTGGGTATGCAGCCTGCTGCAGCAGGGGAGGGCTCAGCCCTGCAGCTGAGTTTCAAGCTCTGTAGGGCCCAGATAAAAAATCACAAAAATATGAGGAGTATGGGAATCAAAAGATGAGGTAGTAGACTATGCTTAGGGACAAATTTCAACCCATGAATCTAATTAGAAAATTCTAAACAAATCATGCTGTTTTGATAAAATCTGACAAAGGTTCATTTTGACTTTTGCATGAAACTTGAAATGTTGACTAAATCCAACTTAGGACCCTAATCTACTGATTGAATAACATGTAATAAGATGAAATAAAGTTAAAATAGCCTAAAGCTACAAGTTACAAGCTAAATTAGGGGTTTATGGATCTTAAATACCACCACAGTTAACTGTGGTGGTGAGATAATGGTGATATTGACTTTTTGTTACTAAACCTTCCAATCTTGAAGCTGAGCTGAGTTAAATTTACCCTAGTGAAGAAGTTTAACTAGTTTTCAAACCACAAATACCTTAAAAACACAGCAAAACAATTAGTTCCAAACACTCCCTAATACTCACTAAATTTTAAGTTTCTGTTGGTTTTATGTTATACAAACTAAACCACTTAGGCAGTATGAGTAATGAGCTATAAGAGTTGAATTGAAACAAGGAACAAGTAATGAAACCGTACAAATGCCAAAATTAAGGAAAATTTACTCACCAAAGTTCCAAATGAGAGTTAAGGTACCCAAAAGACCAAATTGCAATCTGCAACCTTCCCTAGGCCCTAAACCATGTGAATCCACCCTTCCACCATGTTTTTTGCTTTAATCACCCTCCATAATGCTTTGTATACTTGTTTACCAACTATTTTTCTTTCACACTTTTTTTTTAGTATTTATGAAATTTTGACTGAAACATGTTTTAAAACCAACTGAGCTTACCTAAACCTATAAATATCCTGATCAGAACATATGCAACAGTTACCCCACAACTTTTATATTAAAATGATAGCTTCACCAAACTTATATAAAAACTGAATTCAAATTGAAATCTTTAACATTTCATTACTAGGAATTGAAGTACAACAATAGAGTTTAGAAATACTAATAAACCTGGAATTACAATTTAAGATGATAAATTACACTATTTTGACATAAACTAAAAATTACACTATTACTACTCTAATTGACTGCTACTACACTACTTGCTCTCTTCTGCTTCCATTCTTTTTCTTTTATAGGTCCTGAGGAGTCCATTGAGATTTTCCACTATCATGTGAGCCATTGGATGGGCTTCAATCAATCTTGGCCGTTTGATTGGTTTAGGCGAGAAAAGTTATTTTGGCAGTTAATGGTTTCTTGGAGTAATTCAAGGATCATTAATTGTATCTTGGAGGGTATTGGAGGCTAGGGGAACATGGGATGGGTTGTGTGCAGAGTTGGTGAAGGGTGGTTTGGATTTGCAGGGTGATTAGAGGGAATGGAGGTTAGGGGTGATGGTCAAAGGGGGTTTGACCGGGTGATTAAATAAAACAGGGTAAGGTTTTTATTTTTAGGGAATGGGCTGGATTTGTAGTTGGGCTTGGGGGTGGTGTAATTGGATTGGGGTATGTTGTGGGCTGGTTAGGGGTGGTAAATGGGTAATAAATAAAATAGGGTCCGTTTGGTTTTTTTGTATTGTAATCACAAGGACCTTATATGTAATTTAGTGAAAGTTGAGGGGGGGGTGTTGTGGTGTTTTTCCCAAGTAACCATAAGGACCAAACCTGCCATTTATCAATTGTACAAGAACCATTTTTTGCATTTTCATTTTTTCAAAATTTCCCGGGGACCAAATTTGTAAATTTCCAAACCTCGGGGACTAAACTTGCAATTTTCTGAAAATTTCACCCAAGGACTATTTGTGACACATTTTGATTTTCCAAGGACAAAAAATGATTTTTCTTTCAAAAATACCCCACCAAGGACCAAATCTGTCAATTACTGAAACTCCAGGGACCAAACTGTAAATTTCCAAAACTTTTGAATTTTTCACCAAAGGACTAAATATGACAATTTATGATTTCAAAATGACCTTTGGTGATAATTTTCTATATTTTGAATATCCAGGGACTAGTTTTGTCATTTTATGAAAGTTGGGGGACTGAAACTGCCAATTTTGCAAACTTTGTGCGTTTTTCAACTGTTTTTACTCGTTTTGTATCTAAAACATATAAAACACAATTTTGAAATATTTTCAGTATTTTGATGCATTACTGAGTGTTTTTGTATGTTTTGCAGTTCAGATTAGACCAAAAATGATGAGTGTTTGAGCACTCATCAATCCCCCACACTAAACTATTGCTAGTCCCTAGCAATAATTGTTTTGAAAACTCAATGGATTTTAAACTCTTTACCAAAAGCCATCACTTCTGGAGTAGCCAGGTGTAAGAACTGTGGCACACCTGATAACCGTGTGATTTTGAGCAAACCACCAGCTGTCAACGGATTTGATTAGTCTTTACCAGAAGCCGTTTGCTTCTGGACTAGCCAGCTCTTGATGGAATAGTCAACATCTTGGTGAGCTGGTTACCAATTATGGATTTTCCACGGCCTTTACCACAAGCCATAATCTTGCGGGCTAGCCAACTCATTTGCTTTTAAGGATATGGGGAGTTGAGGAACCATACAATTTTGGGCAAATTGCAAGCCATCAACGGATTTGAGATGTCTTTAACAAGAGCCGTTTGCTCCTGGACTAGCCAATCCCTTTTGTCGGTTAGACAAGGCGGACTGATTACCACAAAAATTTTGAACTTTAGTCAAAAATTTTTAAAATTTTTGAAATTTTGGCTAAAACGGGGGTTTTCTATAGTAAAATGTGATAAAATTCGCTAGAATAGCGAAATACCCCCCCACACTTAGCATGAATATTGTCCTCAATATTCAAAATCCCGGCTATTATGTCGACATTTTGAACGTAAAAGGGCAACATTACAAGCTAAGCGTGGAAAACACCATTTTGTTTTTCACTTCATTTGTAACCATAGCATGGGGACTCCCCCACACTTAGGGTGAAAACCCTATAAGCATGCTACTGTTTTTGTTTACCGAGTCGCTAGCTTGACTCGACCCCGAATTCATTTGTCCTTGGGGAAGCATGATGTGGAAGAAACAATCTCAATCGGACTTTCATTCAAGATGTTTGGACAAACATTTGAAGCACGTGAAAGTTCCACACCGATGAGATAAGTACCCGGCTTAAAATAGTAAAAACTATAAACGGTGATGCCGGGGTCAAATATAGTGTCCTCATTCCCGAAGGAGTGAAGAACAGGAGAAGTCACCATGTAGGTGAAGAATGGTAGAAAGATCTTGATGACAATCAAGATAAAGTCATCATCATCAAAAAGAGAATCCATGATTGGTGTAGCATGAATCTCATCGTTTAGGTTCGTATGATCTTGACATATTATGGGTGGGAGGGTTGGGATTTTGATATCAATCAAATTCTCAAGGTTGAGAATATTTCCCTCCGGAAAACAAAGGTCAACTTTGTCTAGATCAAAGTGGAAGTTATCATACTCCGGTGGAGATATGATATGAGTGAGTTCACAGGAGAACTCCTCAAAGGTGAATAAATCATATTCGGGGAGAGAAATTTGAGAATGAGAAGTGGTACTGCCACTAATCTTCTCTCCCATATGATCAAAGGTAAAGGCTTCAAACTCCGGAATAGGATCGTCGGAGACAATGTCACTATCCTTTATGGGGATAGGAGATGAAATAGGTTTCATTTTGAAAGCCTCGATTTTAGAAATGAGGAGATCGACATTCAATAATGTTGCACGAAGTGCTTCATCCTTGATTTCAGTGTCAATCTCATCATTCTCTTCTTCTAAACTAACTAGCTTAGAAGGTAATTCTTCGATAAAAACGATGTCTCCACAAGATAACGAATCGTCATCAGTAGAATCGGAGGACATCTGAACATCATCATTCGGGAAGACAAGAGGAGGAGGAATATCACATATATGATCAAGAGTTCCCTGTGACTCTCTTGGGATTGGGACAAGGTCCTCAACACTAGACTTTATGAATTCGTCCGATTCCTTATCAGGAACAGTGTCAAGATGCTCGTCCCCCATGATCAAAGAGTGAGTGGGAACCTCAGGTGTGATAAGAGTGGGTTGAGATGGAATCTCATCTGATGAACCTGATGAATCTTTGTAAAATCCAAGGATATCAAGTGTATCCTCATCATCACTGTCATCAGGAATGAAACGGAATCGAGAGCTAGATCTGGCTGCTTTTTCTTTTGCTATTGATTCCCTAATAGATCTTTCATAAGCATCTTGGGAATTTATTTTAGCAGCCTGTTCTTCAGCTAACAATTCTTCCATCGATTTTTGGTTTGGATTATCTGGGGTGTGTGTGATTCCTCTCAAATCTTTCACTAAATCCAAAAGATCAAGGAGAAGACTTTGAGGAATTGGTGGAGATGGAGGTTCGTCATAATACGATGTGTCAAAATTGTCGCAAGGATAAGGATTACCCGTTTGACAATCTGAGCTGAAGTGCGGACCTCCACAGTAATCACAACAGTAAAACTGATGTGGCTGTGAGTCGTATGTGCTAAAGTTATAATCGTTATCAGGAAACTACTCATAGACAAGTGTGTTTCCTGATTGACAATCAGAACTGTAGTGTGAACCACCATAGTACTCACAATAGTAAAACTGTTGAGACTGATGGTGTGGTAACTGATGGAATGAATCAGTCGTGTCATGGTAGGAATAGGGATTCTGGTTATAGACAGACCCGTTTCCTGACTCTACCGTACCACAACCGGGGCAATTGCCACCATTATGAGGATTACCACACCATTGGCAAACCAAAAAGTGTGGATGAGACATAGAAAGAATCAAATGTGTATAGAGGGGTAGGGATGAAGAATCAAATGGGTAGGAGGGTAAAGAAGGATATTTTTGGTGTTTTTGGAAAACATTTTATACAAATGATAAAGAAAATGTTTTTGTGTTTTGTGTGTTCATTGAAAACTGATTTAAAATGTTTTCGTGAACGGTTTTGTTTTGATAATGAGAAAATATGAACAAAGGATGGAAAAATGTACAATGGAATGAATTCCAAGATCACTAATCAGAAAAACCGTATAGAAAACGCACACAACCTCCCCGGCAGCGGCGCCAAAATTTGATTGGCTCCAAACAGTCAACCTAAATTGACCAAGGGATGGTCAACAAAGTCAAAGATCCTAGACCAATGCTCCGTGGAAGTATAGTGTTTCCCCGGGTCGTTATGTCCCGACGAGGTGTGGATGGTTAACAAACGGTTTCGTGATCGGGTGAATCTGGAAAGGAAGGGGTATAAGTGAGTTGTGATGACTACACTACTGGAATGTAAAAGAAAACAGCTTAAATACACTATATTAACAAGATTTGAAATTAGGAAAAACCAGAAACGTTTAAAACCTAAAAACGCGTACGTTACGTTTAAATAAAACGTAAACGTACGAAATAAAAAGTGAAAACTGAAATCTGAAAACACCCAGGGGGTGAAAATGACTTTTTTACAAACTAAAATATAAAAGAAAATTTTTAGAAAAAGAAAATAAATTTTAACACTAATTAATTATTTAATATTAATTAAATACTAATTATTAATATTTAAAACATTTAAATACAATATAATATTGATTAAATACTAAAAAGGTGAAAATAAAATTTTTAAAATTATAAAATAACTAAAAACAAGTTTTAAAATTAAAAATATGTATTTTTGTCTTTTTGTGATTTTTATATTAATTAATTACTAATTAAACATTAATTACCTAATTAAACTATTTTAAATTAAGAAAAATAGCAAATGAACAGTAAAAATTCTAATAAAATTTCTAAAATTACTTTATAACATATAAAAGCTATAAAAAATATAAAAACTAGGTTTTGCTTAATAAAAACTAATTATGCTATTTAAAACTAATTATTAATTAATTATAAATAAAACTAAGATTAAATCTAATAAATACTTAATGACAAAATAAAAATCTGAAAAAATTATTATAAATACTTTAATATATGAGGAATTTAATAAAAATATAAAATAGCTAAGTACTTAAAAAAATATAAAAATGAAAATTAAAATTAAATTACATTAAATAGAAACTATCACTTAATATTAAATTGATTTTTCTTGGTTTTTCTTTTACAAACTTACTTTACACCTAAAAACAACAAACTTTTGTGAAAACAAAATTTTTATAACTTAAAAATAAGCTGATTATGAAAGAAAAAGCCAAACAGTTGACTTATGTTGACCAAAATGGAAAATAAGCTTAAATGACCAAGAGTGGGGCCCACAATGATTAAGACTGATTCAAACAAGTTGTGTGGACAAGTTAAAACAAGAATAAGCAATTGGGGACCACTGAATAAGCAAATAAGCTCACAAATAAGCTCAACGAAACTTGATTTACTCAGAAAATGGGACAAGGTGTATAGCCTGATTTAGGTGGGATCCACTGGTTCCTAGGTCAAATGGTTGGTCAATATTTGAAGCCCACTAAGAGGGGGGTTGTTAGGACCAAGGAATGGTGGCTGTGGACCACTGTGGTGGCCAGAAAACCACCACCAAGTGGTGGTGTTGGGTATGCAGCCTGCTGCAGCAGGGGAGGGCTCAGCCCTGCAGCTGAGTTTCAAGCTCTGTAGGGCCCAGATAAAAAATCACAAAAATATGAGGAGTATGGGAATCAAAAGATGAGGTGGTAGACTATGCTTAGGGACAAATTTCAACCCATGAATCTAATTAGAAAATTCTAAACAAATCATGCTGTTTTGATAAAATCTGACAAAGGTTCATTTTGACTTTTGCATGAAACTTGAAATGTTGACTAAATCTAACTTAGGACCCTAATCTACTGATTGAATAACATGTAATAAGATGAAATAAAGTTAAAATAGCCTAAAGCTACAAGTTACAAGCTAAATTAGGGGTTTATTGATCTTAAATACCACCACAGTTAACTGTAGTGGTGAGATAATGGTGATATTGACTTTTTGTTACTAAACCTTCCAATCTTGAAGCTGAGCTGAGTTAAATTTACCCTAGTGAAGAAGTTTAACTAGTTTTCAAACCACAAATACCTTAAAAACACAGCAAAACAATTAGTGCCAAACACTCCCTAATACTCACTGAATTTTAAGTTTCTGTTGGTTTTATGTTATACAAACTAAACCACTTAGGCAGTATGAGTAATGAGCTATAAGAGTTGAATAGAAACAAGGAACAAGTAATGAAACAGTACAAATGCCAAAATTAAGGAAAATTTACTCACCAAAGTTATAAATGAGAGTAAGGTACCCAAAAGACCAAATTGCAATCTGCAACCTTCCCTAGGCCCTAAACCATGTGAATCCACCCTTCCACCATGTTTTCTGCTTTAATCACCCTCCATAATGCTTTGTATACTTGTTTACCAACTATTTTTCTTTCACACTTTTTTTTTAGTATTTATGAAATTTTGACTGAAACATGTTTTAAAACCAACTGAGCTTACCTAAACCTATAAATATCCTGATCAGAACATATGCAACAGTTACCCCACAACTTTTATATTAAAATGATAGCTTCACCAAACTTATATAAAAACTGAATTCAAATTGAAATCTTTAACATTTCATTACTAGGAATTGAAGTACAACAATAGAGTTTAGAAATACTAATAAACCTGGAATTACAATTTAAGATGATAAATTACACTATTTTGACATAAACTAAAAATTACACTATTACTACTCTAATTGACTGCTACTACACTACTTGCTCTCTTCTGCTTCCATTCTTTTTCTTTTATAGGTCCTGAGGAGTCCATTGAGATTTTCCACTATCATGTGAGCCATTGGATGGGCTTCAATCAATCTTGGCCGTTTGATTGGTTTAGGCGGGAAAAGTTATTTTGGCAGTTAATGGTTTCTTGGAGTAATTCAAGGATCATTAATTGTATCTTGGAGGGTATTGGAGGCTAGGGGAACATGGGATGGGTTGTGTGCAGAGTTGGTGAAGGGTGGTTTGGATTTGCAGGGTGATTAGAGGGAATGGAGGTTAGGGGTGATGGTCAAAGGGGGTTTGACCGGGTGATTAAATAAAACAGGGTAAGGTTTTTATTTTTAGGGAATGGGCTGGATTTGTAGTTGGGCTTGGGGGTGGTGTAATTGGATTGGGGTATGTTGTGGGCTGGTTAGGGGTGGTAAATGGGTAATAAATAAAATAGGGTCCGTTTGGTTTTTTTGTATTGTAATCACAAGGACCTTATATGTAATTTAGTGAAAGTTGAGGGGGGGGGGGGGTGTTGTGGTGTTTTTCCCAAGTAACCATAAGGACCAAACCTGCCATTTATCAATTGTACAAGAACCATTTTTTGCATTTTCATTTTTTCAAAATTTCCCGGGGACCAAATTTGTAAATTTCCAAACCTCAGGGACTAAACTTGCAATTTTCTAAAAATTTCACCCAAGGACTATTTGTGACACATTTTGATTTTCCAAGGACAAAAAATGATTTTTCTTTCAAAAATACCCCACCAGGGACCAAATCTATCAATTACTGAAACTCTAGGGACTAAACTATAAATTTCCAAAACGTTCTAATTTTTCACCAAAGGACTAAATATGACAATTTATGATTTCAAAATGACCTTTGGTGATAATTTTCTATATTTTGAATATCCAGGGACTAGTTTTGTCATTTTATGAAAGTTGGAGGACTGAAACTGCCAATTTTGCAAACTTTGTGCGTTTTTCAACTGTTTTTACTCGTTTGTTATCTAAAACATATAAAACACAATTTTGAAATATTTTCAGTATTTTGATGCATTACTGAGTGTTTTTGTATGTTTTGCAGTTCAGATTAGACCAAAAATGATGAGTGTTTGAGCACTCATCACTGAACGACAACCATGGTACAAACACTTTACAATCTACTTTATCCGCTGCAAGATGAAAAGAGAGTTGTCGGTTCAGGAGGGAGCAGAAAAAGAATAAAGGCTCACTAGTTAGGAGGGAGTAATAACCTAACTAGACCATTACAGTTGAAGTTCAGAGCTACAAAGACCTTTGCCGTCAGTGTCAAAGTTCATACGCCGAGATCGTCGGAAGAGAGAACTTCAAGTCTGCCTCAGTATCTAGACTACAGAGACTCTGCGCTTCAACAACATCAACATAGTTTACTATTTTTGTAATTTACATGTTTATGTGTTTATAGGTCTCATTGTATCCATTCATGTGTGACGATATCTTGGAGGGAGATTGTTAGCCTTGCTATTTTATAAAAGATAACGTCACACATAAAGAAATGGACTAGATATCATACAAATAGTACTTTACGGACTATTATTGTAATATAGGCAAACATGTGATGTAATGAGCCTATAAAAACCCCTTATGACTCTCCATGAGGGGTGTGGGAAAGTGTGTGTAAGTTTAGTTTCATTTCATTTTAATATAAACCCTTTTCTCCACCTTTCTCTCTCTAGAATAATGGCATATTTTGATCAACCTCGACCTCCAGAAGGTGTTTCTTGGGTTTTACAATTGGCATCAAAGCTAACTGGGGGCGAATCGTGGTGTTTTTGGGTGACAAAATCGTGTTTTTGGGCAAATAAAGCGAATCTGGTACTGTTCATCGCAATTTTATCGAGTTTGGCTGATGATTATCGAGTTTGAAGACTGCTTATCGAGTTAGGATATTGGCGAGTTAGATTTTTTTCTTTTCGAGTTAGAAAAATTTCGAGTTAGAAATTTTTTTATCGAGTTAGGATACTTAAGACTTACCGAGTTTGAACTCAAGTTTGGCGAGTTAGCCTTTTACCTTATCATTCATCGAGTAAGGTTTTTTGTTGCTTATACCTAGACGAAACTCTGCCAAATTTTTCTGAGCTTATAGAGTTACAAAAGATCTTACCGAGTTTGACAGATCGTACCGAGTTACAATAAGGTTACCGAGTTTGGGAAGGTTACCTAGTTAGGAGCTTATCGAGTTTGAAGGTTACCGAGTTTGGGAAGGTTACCTAGTTAAGAGCTTATCGAGTTTGAAGGTTACCGAGTTATGAGTTTTTTGGCGGGAAAATTTGAGTAAAATTTATTTTTGAGAGGAGACTAAACGTTCAATTTTTACGCGAGATTTTAATTTTGGTATAACGTTGAAAATTTTGGCCCGAAATTCAAATTTTTAGGCTAAAATTCAAATTTTTTCAGTGAAATTTTGCGTAAAAATTTTCAAAACTCAAATTTTTCTGGTAACCTTAGAATTGTATTTCTTAGTGATTTCCAAATTTTGAGGGAGAAAATTTTCCAATTCTATTTTTGGAGGGAAAATCCGAAATCACTACGAATCAACGAGATTGAATGTCAAGCTTCACCAAAAAAACACCACGAATTGCTTAAAAGATCCTGATCAAGATTCACCAAAGATCAATGGCTAAATTTTGAACGTTATCAAAGGTGACTACGGGGGTAATTTGTTTATTACTTATTTGAGCTTGAAGTGACGTTTCACGGGTTCGTGCACTTAGTATCTCAAAGTCTAGGGGTTGGTTGGATGAAGACTTTTGAAGATCCTTGTTTGAGCATTCATGGGATAGTGATTAAGACTTGGACATCTAGCTATGTGTGAGATCTATAAACGCATAAGTTGGTTCTTAATGCTTACAATAGCTATCACTTTAAGAAGTTATGTTGTAGTGCTCAGTGTCACACAAGGTTGTGGATTGTTCAAGAGACGGATATACAATAAAGGATGGATGGTTGGGTATATGCCACTACCTATATTGTAAGGAGTAACGTTGTTGTGCTCATATAGGTTCTTAATCAGGATAGTACAAGCGTAAGTCACAAGTCTGGAGAATTTTACTTCACACTCAAGTTTGTCATATCGGGTTGTCTCCACACGTGGTCACTTACTATTAGCCAATGGAAGTGAAAAGAGGTTGATCTGAGATGAATTGTAGAGAGAATAGTTATTGCCATTTCACTCATGGGGTATTGATTTGTATGTTGCTTCCAGTTGATATGTTTATGTACACATATTTATGATGATTCCGAGAAATCGTCATCATCCAGGAGGGAGAAATGTGTACATCGGGGCTTTTATTGAAGAACTGAAAGCATTCTAAGTGAGTTGAAGATGACGATACGATGCTCCCCAAACAAACCTGTGAAGAAGTTACATATTATCAGTCAAAGATTCATTTTCTGCTGTGCATGAGACTGAAGATTATATGGGCAGAATTCAAAGGTACTTCTTCGACAAGCATCAAGGTTATATCAAACGGGTTGTCTATTTGGGAGGGAGCATGTAAAAGAAAATGGTTTACTAATTAGGAGGGAGTAATAACCCAATTAGATTAGCAAGTGATTCGTCTACAAGTAAAGAAAGATTGCTGGGGATATTTATGAAGAAAAGAGCTATGAAGTCTTCCTCAGCATTGTTGCGCTTACTTTGATTGTTTTATTTACTTGTTAGGAATCGTTGTAACCAATTCACGTATATCTCCAGCTGGAGGGAGATTGTTAGAAATGAAGCTGAGCGATATTTACGTGAATTGGAGTAGACAACTAGAATGCATAAAGTGCAGGGACTATTAATGTAATATTGTAAAAGTTGTCTCATGTAAGGCATATAAATACCCCTCAAGGCTTCACTTGAGGGGTGTGGGTGTGCAACATAATTTATCATAATAAAAACATCTTTGTTTCACCTCACCTTCTCTCTACTTTCTCTCTCTAGAAACATGGCATATTTCGATCAACCTCGACCTCCAGAAGGTGTTTCTTGGGTTCTACACTAGTGTTTCTACACTCATTTGAATATTCTCTTTAGCCTTACTAAGCCTATCTACTTCAGCTTTCAAGTTACTAATGTCATTATCTTTAAACATTATTTCTCTTTCAAGAAGAATTTTGACATCAGTAAAGGTAGATTCACTTGTTCGAAAATGTATGACTTGTTCCTCTAGAGTAGCTATACCTCTTTTATGATTAGTTAAGTTATGAGTTGTATCAATTAACTCTGTCCTTTGATTCTCATAACGTTTGGTTAAGGTTTCTAAACTTTTAAGAGCAGAACAATTATGTGAACAAACTTTATCAGGTTGTACCTCTGTGGTGAAAGCCATAAGAGCTGTCTGAGGAAAAGTTTCTTCTACATCAGCAGTAAAGCTCCAATCAAATCCTAATCCATCAATAGCTACCATAGCCTTTGGATTGGTTGATTCCCCTGTCTTGGACTTACTTCCAAAAACTTCTATTCTTTCTATCTTGCTTCCTTGGCCTTCTACATTCTCTTGAGAAGTGCCCCAACATATGACAGTTATAGCATTCTATCTTTGACTTGTCAAAACCAGTAGTATCATTGCTGCTGATGGTGAGTTTCTTCCCCGTCCTCTGATGGAATTTCTTAGCCCTCATGCTAAGAAGAGAAATTTGCCATTTTAGGTCCATCTCTTCTAAATCATCATCATTGATTTCTAAGAGATCTTCATGAGTTAGAATGGACCCATTATTCTGACTTGTGAAAAAGGCACAACAAGCCTTTTCATTCAATATACCAAAAGTACTGCTTGATAAACTAGCAGCACCAATTCCATTATCAACCTTTTCATCTTTAACTGGGTTTGAGATACTAGGAGATGACATAAAAGACATGTTCCCAGTATATGAACTAGAGACACCAGTTTTCTTTACTTCTTGTTCCACAATTTTAAAGTTGCTATACAAATCCATAAGATCCATAGTGTCTATGTCTGGTTTATTCTTCCAAACAACAACATGCATAGCCCACTCTTCTGGTAAGCTTCTCAGAAATTTTGAGTTTAAATCTTCTTGAGGTATTTCAACCCCAAGAACAGCAAGTTGGCTCACAATTTTCTATAGCCTTGTAAACATGTGGTCAAGAGATTCATTCATGGTTGATGAGAAATTTTCAAACTGCTGCTTGAGAAGGGTTTTCTGGGTCTTCTTTGTGGCTTCATTCCCTCCATATCTTGCAATAATTGCTTCAAATAATGACTTGGCATCTTTGAATTTGCTGAAGTTTATAAGTTGATCATTTGGAATGGTCATCATCAGCATGCTTCTAGCCGTGAGGTCATTCTTCTTATTTATTCTTTCTTCAGCAGTTGAAGGGATAGTTTTAACAACTGTAATTTCCCTACCTTCAACTGTTGATGAAGTGGTTGTGGGTTTGAAAGAGTTTCCATCTTCAATGATTTCCCAGAGAGTGTAATCCTGCACCTGGAAAAACTGTTCTATTCTTAACCTCCACAATACAAACTCATTCTGTTTGAGAACTGGCAACTTTGCAGCAACATTTGTTTGAACAGACTCCATGTCCATTTCTTCTTCTAAATCAAAGATATCAACCTGGAAGCTCTGATACCAACTGAGAGGATCACTTGATTTGATCACACACTATGAGGTGTTGGACCTTTATAATGTGTAAATATGATACTTTGAGTGAATATGATTAAGCATGCGGAATCTACTTAACCACACTTAGAATGTTTATTGGAAATGGAACTGTTACACTTGTGTTTATTTAACAAAGAACAATGAAAGTATTTCACCAAACGATTCAATATTATTCAGAATAATACGAGTGATCTTCACTATCACTAGGGTTACAAAGACCTTGAATCTTGTGTTTTTTTCTATTGTTTTTCTCTATGTATATCTCTACATACATTTATCACTAGTTAAGATATATCTAAGATCTTCCTTTTATAGTCTAAGGAAAAGATCTTTTACAATCTATATGACTAATCTAATTACTAGCTTATGACTTATCTTCATTCTAGATAGATGATGACTTATCATGTTTAGTCATTAAGATACAACATGTATCTAGGATTACAACTCACTTGGAGTGTTCAATTTGATGACTACAACAAAGATATTTTCTTGTACACATGTCAGTAGAATAAGTCTTACTTATCTACACAGCAGTTGTATGAGTCATAGCATCAGCAGAATCCATCAGCAGAAACACTATCAGTAGAAACATTCTTCAGCAGAATCCATCAGTGGAAACGTACTTTGAGCTTTATGAGCATGAACATACTTGATGTATTTCCTTGAGCCTTTATGATGATTCTTCTGATTATTTAATTCCCAACACTAGTCAACTAACCCAATTAACTACAGATGCAATTAAAATAAAATAAAAATAAACGAAATTAAACTAATGTGGTAGAAACAATAATCAGAAAAGATGTGTTTACTTAGATTTCATTACTCCCTAGATATCTTTTACCGGTTGATTAGCTTGTTACAATTGCATGGATGACGGGTTATATTCCTTAATACTAGTCGTATGGCCATGTAAAATATTCTCTAACTCTATAAGCTCATACTTCACTCATATGTCGAGCCGACTAAAAGCTCCTAACATGGGATCATTAGAATTCACTTATGCATTAAATATAACCAAAAATCGTAGTACACCTCCGATCATGTTTCTTAAGACGTTCAAGCAAGTTACCAATGGAAGTCTGCCAGTTTTCTTAAGCCTAACATCGAATACAATCATCCACAACAATTATAAGCAAACAATCAACCAATAATCAACATCTAGGTTTCACTACATCTAAGCAAACACAATAAAAACCTAGCCTAGCATGTTAAAAGAAAGAAAAGCATAAGATAGAATCAAAAAACACATAGACATATTGAATGATTATTGAAAGACTTATCTTTATTCAAACATGGATGAAAGAAGGGTTTGAAAACCCTACAATATGATGAAAATTCGACCTAGGGTTTGTGGTAAAGTTCCTCCCAATGTTCCACTTTTACAATGAAAAATTGGAAAAATATATATGGAGAATACATCCTGACGGCGTCACGATGTAGGGTCTGACGCCGTCAACTCGCCGCCAATATAAAATTCGTATTACCTAGATCCAGTCTTGACGCCTTCATGTGTAAACATACTCTGGGCCGTCACTTGTGTTTTGACCCTGACGGCCTTGGTGACACCGTCAGGCCAAATAGCCTTGAAGATGCTCTGGGCCGTCACGTGTGAAGCCTTGACGTCGTCATGTGTGAAGCCTTGACGCCGTCAGGTACTGTTCCCAGCAAGGATTTTGATACTTTGCCGTTTTCTTCACTTTTATGCTCCAAAAACTTCCAAAATGCTTCCTTTCCAGATTTCTTCTCAAAAGTACCTAAAATGACAAAAGGAACGATTTAGGGCAGTAATTGATCAAATAATCACGAATTCGGGCTTAAATGACCCCTTAAAAGCGGTACACTTTTTGCCTCATCAGATACCCTTACACTTGAGATTTGCTTGTCCTCAAGCAAATGCGCTTTTATTCTAATCAAAATACAAGTTAGGGGTCATTTAACACTAATATAAAAGTAATTACAACAAATAATCATTCTATTAAAAACCAAAAACAAGCACGGAGGTCATACACTAGCACCTCACAAATAGTGTTTAGATACTCACATCTCTCGGGTGTAATAAAGTATATATCACAATATGGAAATGGAAAACATCTCTCACTACCTGTCATAGCAAATAGATTACCATAGGCTTGGGAAAGGATCAAACCTCCACCACTTGGCGTAAGCACCTTGGATAAACTATTAAAGAGGTCTTTTAAAGGGTTATAACATTAGGTACAGGGATATGGAAAACACGGTTTTGTTGGATAAAGGCAAAATTTACTTGTGGCGAGTTAATCATCTTGGTTAATTACATGTACAATATGGTGTTTCTAAGCCAAGACTAGACTCGACTTAAGCTAATAAATCAAAAATAACAAAAACTTAAAACAAATATAGAATGAAACGAGATGGTAGTCCGTATGTTTTTCTCTTACTTTCTTTTTCTATATATATATATATATATATATATTTTTTGTCAATTTTTTTTTTTGGCATACACTTATACCCTACCATCCAAAATACTACCTCCGTCCCAATTTATTTGTCCACTTTTGATTTTCAAAGTCTTTGTTTGTCAACTTTAACCTTAAATATATTTGTTTGTGTTACTTAATATTTGATGCAAAATATATGAATATATTGAGTTTTAAGTGTCTTTCTAATTTGTATAATTTTCATTAAGTATTATATAACACAAATAAAAATATTTACGGTCAAAATTGACAAAGAAAGACTCAAAAAGTCAAAACTGGACAAATAAATTGGGACGGAGGGAGTAATACATCATAGGGGATTTGCATTCCCCTTACACTTGAATTTTTACATACTTTACAATAAACTACTCTAATGACTCGAATCAAGATAATCAAAACACTTGGAGTACTTTTTAAGATTAACGCACATATGGGGGTAATATATGATGTCTTCCCCATTACTTCATAACACAAGTACTTTACCCATGAGTCCCAATCGTCCCAAAACAATATGTACAAGATATGACTCGACTTAGCAACCATGTAATCAGTCAGATAATTAACTAAGGGTTTAAACATGTAACAATAATGCACTAAAGATGATTGCATACAAGGAAGGCTAAGGCGATTTGGTTGCACATTTGGGTGGATTGTAAACAAATTCTTCCTTTAAGTAAGATGCTTAAAGTTAGAAAAGAAAAGATAGGCTCGGAGGGGTGT
Organism: Artemisia argyi; assembly: GCA_030686995.1. Classification (NCBI taxonomy): domain Eukaryota; kingdom Viridiplantae; phylum Streptophyta; class Magnoliopsida; order Asterales; family Asteraceae; genus Artemisia; species Artemisia argyi. Next base: position 54,422,111 of record CM060707.1, read on the forward strand.
ACTAGAGGTTTCGTGTAATAAAAAGAGTACAACGCTAAGGTGTGGGAAAATTAATTGACTTTGCTAGTCAAGTAATATGACTTAAATGGTCAAGTAATTATGATACGGGTTTAAACACAATGGTGATCCTAATGTCTCTTATCATGTAGTAAATCCTAACCGCACGAATGTAGTCTCACTAGCAGTCTCGGGATGCATCACTAACGCAAGTTCTAGAATCTATATACTACCGGTACACTCATAAGCACTAATAATGAATGCTTTTCCTATCAAATCTAAAGCCGAACCTAACATATTTGGGTGGAAAATTTTTCTAAGTAGTACGGTTTTTGTGCTAGTTATACAACTCCTAACCATGAAACGCTTGTTAAGGCTAAAGTTTCATTCCTAAATATTGTAAAAAAAATTTAAATTTGGCGCTAAAATTGCACTAGCAAGTATTTCTCTTAGTTTTATTACACACCTACTATCAAACAAACAAACTCAAGTGCAATTGTATCCTATAAGGTATCATCATTTACCCTCCCCTTACACTTAGGATGAACATTGTCCCCAATGTTCAATTAAAGGATGTAAAAGTAAAACTGGTAAAAGAATGAAAACAAATACTCCCCTGATTCGTTCGGTGTGGATAGTGTGTCAACAAGGTTAAATCTTCCTCCAAGAAAATGAACTTTGAAAGCTTCCCTCCAGAAATATAAATCATCTTCTTGTCATATATAACTTGTTAAACCTGAGAAAACAATCAAGGCAAACCTCGCGTAAAATCGGCGGCAATCTATATATTCTAAAAAATCCTAGAAAACAAATTAAGATATAATGCTTGTGGAATGAATGTTTGCAGATTTCCTGTAGTTTATAAAACTAAAGAATCAACAAAAACTTTAAGACTGGTTTAAACAAAACTCGCAAAATTTTTCAGAATTTTAGTACCTGACACCGTCAGAATGTTCCTGAAAAAATCTTATGTTAAGTTTCAGGAAAATTTCTGGAAAAAACTTATGCCTTATTTCCTGGAAAATCCTGCAAAACATCATTATGACTCGATACAATCATTTGACTCTAACAAATACTAATATACATGCTCATTTAATATTGTAGTGAATTGATTCGTTGTGTTTTTGTGCAAAACAATTTATCAAAATATCAGCAAAATGTGATGTCAATGTTATCGTGAGACAACAAGACGTGGAGAAATACGAGTAAACCTTTTAGGAAAAAGATTACCTCGTAAACTCGTGAAAGTGATATTTAATTGTGAGACCGGGAAGTGATTTCCCGGGTCGTGTCCCAACGAGGTGTGAATGGAAAGCTTCGTGAAAAGATCGAGATTAAAATCTTGTATGTTTGGTTGTGAAAGATAATTTGGTTTTTGTGATACGTTAAATTAACGAAAATAGAGAATTAACGAACGAAATTGAAATAAACGCAACCAAAATGGGAGAATAAACAATGGAACACTAAGGAAATCTTAAAAACTACTTAAAATACTACGGGAAACATGTTAGGGAAAACGGGGAATCCTAAAACGTATTCTAAATTTAAAAACGCGAACGTTAATTAAAAATTACGCGAGTGTGCAAAATAAAACGTGAATTTAATGCTACGCTAGTCCTATGGGTGTGAAAATTATTTTTCTAAGTTCCTAGTGTTAAAAGAAAATTTTAGAAAAAAGAAAAATATTTTTTTGCTTTTAATTTTTTTAATATGAATTAAATACTAAATTAATAAAATAAATCTTAGAAAAATAGTAAAATAGCTTGGAAAATTATAAAATTTTTAGGGAAAATCTAAAACCTAATAGAGAAGCTAGGAAAAATATAAAAATGGAAAAAGCAGTTTAACATAAGCAGGTAATAAGCAAATACAAAAAGCTGAAATTTAATAAGCTAATTAAACAAACACTATAATAAATTGACAAACTAAACTACTCATAACAACAAGAATCTATTAGCACAGTTGGTAGTGGGAGTTGGTGTTTGTTTGTCTGTTGAGCCAGAGGGGACCAGGGTTCGACCCTTGCTTACAACAAAATTTTTACAACATTTTCTTTTTCAATTTTTCTTTTTACAAAAATTTATAACAACTTAAATTGAAAACTTATTGTGAGATGAATCTTGTAGAAAAGCTGTGAAAAGCTTAGAATGAGCTTATTTAGCCCATCAGTTATGAGTTTGAACAAACGCGAGTTTTGAATAAGCTAAAAGACAACCGTATGCAAACTCACAACACAATCACAAACAATTCTAATTTAACAAACAACAACAATCCAACATATTAGAATCAAGTAGAACCAAGAAAAAAAAATCAACAAGCTATCTGTCCTAAGAGCAAACAGCAGTAGCCACAGTGGGAATAGGGGACTTTTGGGGGCGAATTAAGCTAGGGAAATAAGCACTAAAAGGCAAACAAGGTATAAACCTAACAAGACAGTATATCTAGGTTCTCAAAACACCAAAGATCAAGGATTATGCTCAAGAAACTAGGAAGATGTGGTCAATTGAAAACCGGCTCAAATAGCAAAAACTGGTGCAGGGCATTCACAGTCCTAGGGGGCTTATTTAGGCACTTGCACAAGCTCACATAAAAATCTAAAAAATAAGCTAATTATAGATTCCTATAGCTAAACTAGTTTATTTTAAGCACAAGAAATTTCAAACCCTGATTCTAGACACTAAATTCTTGAAAAATCATGCAAGATTTAGATTTCCACTAGAATTATGCAAATTGACTTTTTGAGATTTTGAGATATTTGACTTTTATGAACTTTAATTAGCGCTAGATTACTACAAAGGACATAATAACATGAAATGCAACCAGAATTAACAAACTTAACAAGATTTGAAGCTAAAAATGAGGAATTAAATCCAAAAATTATGACAGTTAAGCTAAAACCAAAGTTCAAGGCCAACTTTGACTTTTCACTAATAAGGACTAGGTTTTACTACTTGACTAACCTAAATAGCCTCTATGTAGCACGTCTCAACTAAAGATAACAACAAAAACACTTCAGAGTGCTTGGAATCAGGAATTGCCAAGCACCCCTTATGAAACTAACTATGAAACTTAACAAAGCAAATTAGAAATCTAATCCATGAAACTAATGATTAAGCTTATACTAACATGAAATTGGCATGAATGAACCAAATTAAACAACAAACAACAATGATAACTTAGATTTGCAGCTTTCAAAGAAATTTGTAGAAATTTTCTTACAAATTCTTCCAAGCTCAAACTATTGTAGAATGAGGATCAAGAACTTAACCTAACACTCCCCCTGGAGTACTAAACCATAATCATCTCAGCTTTCTTCCTTCCTCAACTTTTGATCCACCAAATTTTTAATTTTCTTTTGATTTTCTTTGTAATTTTCTTAATTTTTTTTTCTCTTTTTTCTGAGTTTTTCTATTTTTAGAGATAATACAAAGGGCTCATGAGAGCTTCTGAAATCATTGGTAACAATTATAAAAGAAGAATAACAACAATTGCAAGGATTTGTGACTTGGAATGAAAAGTTGAAAGAAAACTTTGAAACTGAATGTTACTATAATTTAACTTGTAGAAAATGAAATACACTTGAAATTTAAACTACTAATATGAAAAATACAAAGAAAATGAGATGCCTCTAAGGCTTACAGTGAACCCCTATTTATACTAAACTGAGATTAGGGTAGAACTTCCTCCATGTGCTTGTTTTTGTGAGATAACAGCTGTAGATGACATCTTGTGACTTTGTGAATGAATCCCCATCGTCCAATTGAGATGTAATCAATCCTAGCCATATACTCACTTTTGGCGCCAAAACAGATTATGAATGGATTGGTGAGCTGGAGTGTTAGGTATGGGATTGTGAGGAGGGGAAATGGTGTAGTGGGATGGGAAGTGGTGAGGGGTACTTTTGAGGGTGGAGGTTGAGTATGGAGATGGTGGTGTTGGGTGATGGTGGTTTATCGAGGGGGTAGAGGAGGGATGGGGAAGAAAGGCTGTGTTTGTTTGACTTGTCGTTTGACCCTGCACGTTTTGGTATTAAATGCAAAAAGGGCTTTGGTATGGGCTTGGGGTTGTTAAGGGCCCAAGGTGACACTTTGGGTGGACTGGGTTATATGGGTGGGGTTAATTTCTGTTTGGATTGGGTTTGGTAACATATGGGATCCGTTTGGTAATTATGCAATTTAAACACAAGGACCAATTTTGTAATAACTGAATTTCGAGGGGCCTTTTTTGCTAAATTTCCAAATTTACTTCTGAGGACCAATATTGACAACCATTGATTTCCTAAAGTCCTTTCAAACATTTTTGTTCAAAGTAGACTTTTCGAGGGCCGTTTATGTAATTTCTGAAACTTAAGGGACCAATATTGCCATACTTTGAAAATTTCATCCCAGGGACTCAAAATGTCATTTGATGATTCATGGTGAAATTTGTTTACTTTTCTTCATAAAATCTCTCCAGGGACCATTTCTGACAATCTTTGAAAGTACAGGGACCAATTTTGCCAAATGTGAAATTCCAAGGGTTAAACTTGTACACTTTTGAAAACTTTTCACCCAAAGATCATTTTTTATTACTTTTGATTTTTAAGGACCTGGGTTGACTTTACTTTCAAAACAAATGCTCAAGGACTGATTTTGATAACTTTTGAAAGTTGAGGGACTGAAACTGCCAATTATGCAAACTTTATTCATTTTTTGTTTGTTTTCAATCATTTTGCATTTGAAACATGTAAAACACGATCTTTGGGATATTTTCTGTATTTTGATGCATTTCTGAGTGTTTTTAAATGTTTTGCAGTTCATATTTGACCAAAAATGATGAGTATTTACACACTCATCATGAATCATGCTCATTTTCGTTCTTATAAACAAATTTTGATTTCCCTTACACTTAGCTTTTGCAAAATACCTTTATACGTAATTAAAACGAAGTTAAAAACAAAATAAAGCATTTTCACAATTTACTTTGAAACATGATCTACTAGCAATAAAAATAAAACACGCATACGGAAACAAATAAAATCAAATAATTAAAAATCAAACAAATAAAAACACACAAAACATAGGTTGCCTCCCAAGAAGCGCTTTTCTTTATTAACGAGTCTTGTAGCTAGACTCAAGGTCACGGGCAATTACGTGACCTCATCTCTTGAGATGACGTATCCCATATAATTATGATCCTCGCTATCGGGGTGGTAGTGTTTTAATCGTTCGACACTTGCAGTCACCTCCCCTCCTCCTTTACTGCACAAGGTAGCTATCCCATCTTGGCGTAGGCTTTCAATTGTGAATGGTCCATACCACCAGGGACTTGGCTCGTCGGGAGGTACTTTTATTTCTGAATGCCTTAAGAGTACCTAGTCTCCTTCTGAAAATGGTACATGATTCTCCGTCGGTTGACTGCATTCAAACTTGACATGAACTTTATTGCTGCTTTTGCCTCTCTCAGGCTCAGTTTCTTTGTAGCTTTTGATTCTTGTTTCCCATGCGAGGATTTTTTCTTGAACATGATTAGACGATGTGTCAATGTCGTTTTTGAGCTTTCTTTTCATCAGGCTTTCTCGCACACATCGTGGGGTCATAGGAAGGCTAATCTTCCTTTTTCCTGACTTAAGTTCAATTTCCCTCTTTTCATACCTAATGACAGCTCTTACTGTGGTGAGGAATGGTGCTCCAAGGAATATTCGCATGCACCCACCTCCTTTATCATCGATGATCATGAAATCGACGGGATACATGAAAACTGCTACGTTGACCAGTACGTCCTCTGCAATTCCCAAAGGGTATACATAAGAGTGGCCAGCGAAGGATAGCCTAACACGGGTGGTAGCCGGCATTTCCGTAGTGAGTTAGGTGTAGATAGTTAGAGGCATTAGGTTTACTTCCGATCCTTGATCGGCGAAAGCATCTAGATATTGTAACTTTCCAATGCTGGCTGGTATCTCAAAGTTCCCATAAGCCATCTGCTTTGTAGCCACCTTTTGTATGAGTAGCTTCTCAAATACTGGCCTCATCATACTCATCTTTCCCTTCTTTCTCTTTTTTGGAAACCCATTGGGAGGATTGGTTACGCCCGTCACCCTTTATCCAATTTGTTATGGTATTCTCATTTATATCATGTTTTAGGTAGTACCCTAATGTTTGGGATTTTGGTGGTTCCTCAACGGTTTGTACAATAGGGGTTTCCTTCTCTTCATTACCCTCGTGGACAATTGTGATAGAGTTAACAAATTGGATAGTGGAGGTAACGCTTTCCTTCCTTAATAACATCATTTCCAGGGTTTTTTGGTTTGAGTATTCCTCCATTAAGCTCATCATCTCCGTCATTTTCTCTTGCATCTCCTCCTTTTGTTTATAAACAGCCTCCTCAAATTTAGCAACCCGCTCAGAATGGGTTGCCATGTACTCTCTCATTCGAGCTTCGAATTCTCGGCTAAGGTTTTGAGGAGGCAAATAAGGTCGAGCATATTTTTGAAAGGTTTTGACATTCTCTCTAAGAGGTGACTCAGACAATGGTGTTAGGTTTATATTTGAGATAGAATTGACCGTTGCTCGTCTAGGACTTAAAGGTCTTTTTTGTTTTTCCATGAGATAATCAACCTTTTTCTCAAGTTTGCAAAGGAGTTCTTCGAAGATTTGAGTGGTTTCCCCAGGTGTCGAGATTGCGTTGATAGCCGAGTTTATAACATGCGTAACTTCCCATAACTCACGATTGTTGAAGGCAAGTTCATCAATAATTTCCCAAGATTCCTCGGCGTCTTTATCACGCAACCTGCCTCCGGCGGCTCGATCAATGGAGCGTTTGGTGTGAAAGTCGACATGGTCATAGAAGATTTGAACTAATAGCCAAAGATCTATGCCATGATGAGGGACGTTTTGGAGTAAGTCCTTGAAATGAGTCCATGCTTCATAGAAAGCTTCACCTTGACGTTGTTGGAACATCAAGATGTCATTTCTAAGCTTGGTAGTTCTCCCCGGTGGGAAAAATTTAGCAAGGAGACGAGAAGTGAGATCACCCCAAGAGGTGATGGATCCCGCGGGTAAACATTCAATCCATTGACTAGCTTGGTCACGTAGAGAGAATTGGAATAGACGTAATCGGGTCGTCTCTCTAGTTGCAACATTAAGGTCTATGGAATCTATGATTTTTAGGAAATCCTTGAGATGTTGATTAGGATCTTCGGAACGAAGTCCATGGAATGCACATCCGCTTTGCACCAGCCAGATGGTTTCGGATCGCAAGGGAGATACATTGGCTCCTTGAGTGAGCTCAATGGTGTTTCGATAGCCTTGGTGGCTAGGACGGGAATACTCTCCTAAAGTTTGGGGTCTAGGAGGTTGGTTTGCTAGTGGTGGGTTTTGTGGGTGGTTTTGTTGTGGTGGGTTGATGGGTTCAAAGATATTACCACCTTCCATGATGTCAGATGGTAATGGTTACGAACAAAGGAACAAAGAAATGAGATAGACTAAAGAAAACCTAAAAATAAAAATAAAAATCTTACTAGAAAGGAATCTAGCAAGTAGACCTAATAAAAAAAAATTCTAACCTAGAAAATAACTATTCCCCGGGCTGCGGCGCCAAAAACTTGATACGCGGAATTGCGCACTCGTAACAGGTTTTACCTCTCAATGGATCTTGAGAAGCTTGCAATCCCCGCCAGGCAGTGTACCTGATCATTGTAGTATAGTATAGTGACAAGTACCGGGGGATTGATCGTTCAATTCAGGAATAGTGTCGCTAGGATTAAAAAGCCTACTAAACTAGGTCTAGAGGTGAGGGTTGATTCTTTTTGCATTTTTTATATTTTATGTAAGAAAATAAAATCTCAGGTTTTGAAGGAGTGTGCGGAATTAGTTGCTAGTCAACTAACCCAATTAACTACAGATGCAATTAAAATAAAATAAAAATAAACGAAATTAAACTAATGTGGTAGAAACAATAATCAGAAAAGATATGTTTACTTAGATTTCATTACTCCCTAGATATCTTTTACCGGTTGATTAGCTTGTTACAATTGTATGGATGACGGGTTATATTCCTTAATACTAGTCGTAGGGCCGTGTACAATATTCCCTAACTCTATAAGCTCCTACTTCACTCCTATGTCGAGCTTCTCAAAGCTCCAAACATGGGATCATTAGAATTCACTTATGCATTAAATACAACCAAAAATCATAGTACACCTCCGATCATGTTTCTTAAGACGTTCAATCAAGTTACCAATGGAAGTCTGCCAGTTTTCTTAAGCCTAACATCGAATACAATCATCCACAACAATTATAAGCAAACAATCAACCAATAATCAACATCTAGGTTTCACTACATCTAAGCAAACATAATAAAAACCTAGCCTAGCATGTTAAAAGAAAGACAAGCATATGATAGAGTCAAACAACACATAGACATATTGAATGATTATTGGAAGACTTATCTTTATTCAAACATGGATGAAAGAAGGGCTTGAAACCCCTACAATATGATGAAAATTCGACCTAGAGTTTGTGGTAAAGTTCCTCCTAATGTTCCACTTTTACAATGAAAAACTGGAAAAATATGTAGAGAATACATCCTGACGGCGTCACGTTGTAGGGTCTGACGCCGTCAACTCGCCGCCAAAATAAAATTCGTATTGCCTAGATCCAGTCTTGACACCTTCATGTGTAAATATACTCTGGGCCGTCACTTGCGTTTTGACCCTGATGGCCTTTGTGACGCCGTCAGGCCAAATAGCCTTGAAGATGCTCTGGGCTTTCACGTGTATTTTCTACTTCCACCTCTTTTGCCACTCTTGACGTCGTCATGTATGAAGCCTTGACATCGTTAGGTACTGTTCCCAGCAAGGATTTTGAGACTTTGCCGTTTTCTTCACTTTTATGCTCCAAAAACGTCCAAAATGCTTCCTTTTCCAGATTTCTTCTCAAAAGTACTTAAAATGACAAAAGAAACATTTTAGGGCAGTAATTGATCAAATAATCACGAATTCGGGCTTAATGACCCCTTAAAAGCATTACACTTTTGGCCTCATCAGGTATTATTCCGCTTAAATATCCATAGAATTTCTTTTTGCTGATGTTACTAGTGACTCGAATAGTTAAAATCTCGGGACGCGATTTCCCTAAGTGGGGGATGTTGTAACAACCGTGGTTTTAGCAGGTCAATTGACTGATAGTCTTAACTCGGTTGACGTTTGTTTGGTGTGTCCTAGGTGATTTAAGTGATATATGTGTGATATAGGTGAGCTTTAGCACTAAATCCTTTGCATGGGTGTTATTTTTGTGAGTGAGTAATGTTGATATTTGGATAAGTTCATTTTTGATCGCCTTTGTGGTGTAAAAATGACTTGTAAAGCTTTGGTGTTTTTGTGTTTTTGCTTAACGAGTCTTCGTTCATGTATTTGAGCGTTAGCAAATTTCGAGGAGTTTGTCTTTGTGTGTTATACATTTATAAAGAGTGAAAATCTATTTTTGAAAACTTTATTTTTGAAAATGAAAATTTTCCGGATTGTAGCAAAAACTAAGGTTTATCGCATAAGACGTTAGGATTGGCTACGGGTATTTATAAAATATCAAAAGTATAAGGTTTTGAGTGTAATAAATAAATTTAATAGAATATATATATATATATATATATATATATATATATATATATATATATATATATACATATATACATATATACATATATACATATACATATATATATATATGTATATATATATATGTATATATATATATATATATATATATATATATATATATATATATATATATATATATATATGTATGTATGTATATGTATGTATATATGTATATACATATATATATACATATATATATATATATATATATATATATATATATATATATATATATATATATATATATATATATATATATATATATATATATATATATATATGTATATATATATATATATATATATATATATATATATATATATATATATATAACTCAGCCATAGAGTGTTTTAAGAGAAAAAGGAAACCCAATTTGAGTCCAAATATGACTCTTAGGCACAAGGATTATCCATAATTAATATATTTATACAAAACCAAAACACCCTAAAACATTTTTCTATGGTTTTGGGTCGTTCAAGAGAGGCAAAGGAAGAAGAAAAAAAAATAGGGTTTATAATTGTGAAGCAATACTCAAGAATCAAGGTAAAATTCTTAAAACACATGTTCAATTGTTTGATTAATTATTCGAATTCATGTAATATTAAGTATGATGGATCTAGGGGTTGTAAATTTCCTTAAATTAATTAATTAAAACATGTTGGGATCAAATTATGATTATATTATGATGATTGGTGAAGAGAAATGAGCGTAAAACATGCTAGTTATTGAGGTAGGGTTTGGATAAAAAAATTAGTGTTGTAAAGATTTGAAGGTATTTAACAGATGGAATGAGTTAGATTACGAAATTTTAGTCTAAATTTAATTTTAAAGAAAGAGCTTTCCAAAAAGTCTGGCCATGATCGATTTCGAGGTCCGGAAGTTAATCTTTTGATTTTTCTTTGTTAAGGTGTCAAAGCTGTAAAACCGGGACAGATTTAGGTTATAAGTTTGGTAATGAGATGTGGATGAAAAATTGAGATTTAGCTTAGCCCTTCTGTTTGAGTTTATTTTCATATGTACTTAGACTCCCACGGGAAGGATTTGCGTTAAAAAGTTGTAGAAGTATTTTAATTTAATTAAAACTTTTTGGTGTGTGTTCAGATCCGAATATGGATAGTTTGTAAGTTTGATTTTATGAAGGGTACTTGTGTGTGTTTTTAGAACATGTCCTTCTGGGATTAGCTTGTATGCTTATGAGAGACTATGGTAAATTTTAGGTGTGAGTTGTTGAGGTTTCAATGTCATTATTTCATGTGGGCGAATGTACCCTAAAATTTTGCGTTTTCTGATTTTATAAGTGCAAGGGATTTAGGCTAGGCACAATACGCCAATCGACCGAGTCGGTCGAGGCATTCCCACTCGGTCGGCCTTGTTGTGTGTATTCGGTCGCGACCCACAAAAACGAGAAAAACACTCCCACTTGGTCTCAACCTTGACCGAGTGGTTTCAAAGTTTTATTTTGAAATTTGATCCGAACGTTGCAACATTAAATGGAAGTAGCCGTTTGTGAGTAAAAAAAAAGGTTAACGTTTGAATCCGAACGTTGGGCACCAAAAAAAAATCCCCTATAAATACACAACATAAACACACTTCAATTCACACAATCTCACAACTATATCTATTCAAAATGTCTAAGAAAATATCAAAAAGACCTCCTCTTCTATTTCAAACCAATCGACCCATCTTTGCCCGCATTTCAACGACAAAAAATGCAAGAACTCAAAGACGCGATCAAGGAACAATACAACCTAGAAGATTAGTTTTTATGTTGTTATGTTTTTATTAGTGTTGTAATGTTTTTATTTTAGTTGAATTAATATGTAACGTTTTAATTATGAATGAAATTTTTAGTTTGTGTTAAAAATGTCTTTTAAAAAAAATTGAACTTGTTCGCCCTTACTGTGGCACTGAATCGCCTGCAGGTCGCTGGAGAGAGAAAGCTGACGTGGCAGAGAAAATAAGGGGGATTGACCCATATTATTGTGCCTAGCCTTAGTGAGCATTAGTTTTTGGTGGTGATTAGTATGGAATCTAGGAGATACATGGTGGGTCATATGAACCTTACACATCCATCATATGCATATTACATGGGTTATAGCTTTTAGCTTGGCCATGTGTAACGTGGACTTATTTTGTGTGATATAGATTTGTGATTTGTGTTTGTGGAAGCTGCAAGTTTGAGGTGAGTTCATAGTCCCACTTTTTACTTTGTTTTCAACTTGGGATGGGAATGATGCTTGTGTTAATTGTTTTGAGTTACTGTGATTATGTGTGGTTTAAAAGCTTGGACTTATAATTGTTATCGTATGAATGCTATAAGTGAACGATGTGAATGATGTGAATGATATGAATGATGTGATGATAATGTTGGGAGCGGGGGTCACATTCCGGCCCGAATGTTGTGATGTGTATTCAATTGGGAGGATGCTTATCCTATTGCTCACGCATGCGACCTAATTGATGTTGAAATGGGATCGGTGGACACGTTCCGTCCAAATGGTTGCCTTTATGTATGTTGGTTGCCTTGCGAATACATGTAGTTTATATGATAACTATAATTATTTGTCCAGCTGTGTTTTATAATCATAGTGAATCGGTTGCCTATTGTGCGTGAGTCTTAAACCTATGAATCTCACCAACATTATGTTGACGTTTTAAGCATCATTTTCAGGTGAGCCTTCTAAGGATAAGATAGAAGGATGTGACTAGACGAGACCTTAGTTGCATTAGAAGTGGTTTATCATCTATGTTTGGACTTATGTATTGTTTTGGATTTTGTTTTGGTTATTTTATTTTGGGGTATTGTTACAACACTTTGTGTTTGCACTTTGCTCTATTTCTTTTTTGCATGTAGGTGTTCTCTATATAGACACCAGGTGTTGTGATGATATCCATGAAGTTACACCCTCGCGTTTCCGCCTTGGCGAGGTGTGACACTAAAGATACACAGACTGAAGTAAAGGCGGGATTAGGCGGGATAAGTTTGAATGGATAAGGAAGGGTCCTTATCAAGAAAAGGTCAACTTTCCTTGACAGGGTATAAAACCAAGACGTCTGTCAACACTGAAGACCAGAAAGCATCCCTGCTCTTTACTACTTATAGTCATTTGTTACATGGACAAAATACCTATGTATTTTGTCCAATATAGGGTGATGTAATCTTTGTCTTATAGTCTTTGTCTCCTAGGTATTTGTTAGAATCAACTTGTGTATAAATAGAGAATAAGTGGGAGAGGTAAAGATTACGTTTGTGCATTTAATGCTTAGATATTCGCAAACCAAATCTTTACTCTCTCCAAAGAACAACACAATCCCTGAGATAGCTTAGTTGGATCTTAGTTGTCACTCAAGCTTAGTTTGAGTTTAGTGAGGAGTTTTTACCATACTTGTCATTTCAATCGCAAGTGTTGTTCCACAAACACTTGGGTATAATAATTTTGATTAATTTCTAATAAAGAATTAAACATCAAAAACCTTGTGTCTTATATTTTACGTTTATTTACTTTTGGTCATTAATCAATACATCGTTGCATCATGAAACTTGGTTAGATTAACTTTATAGTTAATATTAACTAAGTAAAAGGGTCCAACAAGTGGTATCAGAGCCTCTGATTTGTAAAACTTTTCAAAACTTTTTCAAACAAAAGAGTGCTCAAAGTTTTTAAAATAAAGATCCCACCATGGCTGATAGCGATGTACCCCAGCTAGTTGACAAAAAGGGAGGTGGCTATTCAGCTGTAGCTCCTAAACTAGAAGCTGGTAAATTTAGCAAGTGTAAAAAGCGTATGCTTTGCTACTTGACTGGTATGGAACCATACTACATCACATGTATCAATGAAGGTCCCTTTGTCCCTAAGACTGCTCAAGGTTTGCCCAAACCTGAAGCACAATGGACTCCTGATAAGAAGAGGGTGGTCAATCAGGACCAACGCTTGAAAAGCATCATTATATCGTGTCTCCTTGACGATACAATGGAATCAGTCATTAACTGTCCTACAGCCAAACAAACTTGGCTTTTCTTGGTTCATAGCTTTGAAGGTCCCTCAGATACCAAGGAAAACAAGATCATGGACCTGAAACTGAGTATAACACTTTCAGGGCCAAAGACTCTGAAAGTCTCTCTCAGACCTACACCCGATATAAAACCTTGCTCAAAGAGCTGTCAAATGATGGTGTAGTACTGTCTAAGCATGAAATCAATGTTGGCTTTGTCAAAAGTCTCCCTGAGAAGTGGCTAAACTTCTCTCAGGGTCTTAGGAATGCTAATCACATACAGAACCTTGAGCTCCCTGAAATTTAAAAGAAGTTTGTCGATGAAGAAAAACTAATCACCAGGAGATACCCTGGCAAGGCTCAAGAGACCAAAAAGGCCCTGACTATTTCACCCATATCCACTGGCTTCTACTCTAATGGTGTTGTGCAGGATTTTCAAGATGATTCTGATGATGAGGTTGATGTGAGAACCAGTGAAGAGTATCTCAATAATCTTCAGGTTGAATTTCAAGAAAGAGCTCTTTTAGCAAACTTAAAACGTTTTATCAAAAGAAACAAGTCTAATTTTCAAAAAGCTAAGGCTAATGAATCCACTGAATGTTTCAACTGTGTGCAAAAAGGGTCACTTTGCTAAAGACTGTTTTCGAAAAACAACCTCAGACTCTTCATACAAACCTTCTGGTAGTAGTTCTTCTTCGGGAACTAGCAAGTTTCAACCAAAAATGCTTCAGTCCACTCAACATTGTCAAAATGTAAATATTCAAAAAGACTTTGAAGCTAAATATAGAAAAGCTGAAGCTAAACTTGCTCTCCTTTAGACCACTCCCTCAGTACCTCAGGCTGCACCCTCCAAACCTGTTCAGGCCAAGAACAAGGTACTTTTTGCTGAAGCCTTTGACTGGGATGAGGAAGATGTCTCCTTTGATGTGCACTGATGGCACTCTCAGATGATAACAAGCTAGCTGTTGGAAAAAGCCATGCTAGAAATGGAGAATGGGTCAACATCACCATGAAAAAGGTAAACATTTTACTGTCTATGGATGATGATGCTGATTGGAAATCCTATTTGAATTATTTAAACGTGGATCTTAAGTTCATTGAAGAGCACAGACAAAATTTGTTTTCGAAATTCAACAAGTTAGTTTTTGAGTTAAATAAGTGTAGAGATGAATTACTTATTTTAAAACAAGCCAAACTTGAGGCTGTTACACTTCAAATTCAAAATACTGAACTAGTAAAACAAAATCAAACTCTTCATGATGAACTTAAGAAAGAAAAGGCTGTCATATATAAGTGGACTCAGAAAAACCCTAAAGTTTTTGACTCAGTGAGTCTCACACCAACCGATAAGAAAGTTATTATTGGTGAGGATCAAAACACTGAGTCCTCAAGTGAGAGTCATAGTGAAAAGGCATTTTTGTCTGCAGGCATATCCTTTAATAAGGAGATGGCACCAAACTCCAGTGACTGGATTGAAAGAGTCAACCCAGATAGTAAATTACTCAATTTCAACACTGGAAAAATATTGGAACCCTAAAGTCAGGCCATCAAAAATATGCTTGGGGTCACTGATGATCCACTCCCTCCACTGAAAGTTCTTCAGGGAGCTGAACCTAGCTCAGAGTTAACACCCCTGGTATACACTCAACACTCTCCAAGAGAGAAGGTTGGTTTAGGAAGAACAATCTTAAAAAGACCAATCACTGAAGTCTCAGCTCACACTAATGACTCAACAACTTCAGTCTCCACTAAGGCTGTCACCACCAGCACTGATTCTAAATACGATCAGTTGGTTGAACTTGTTAGGAAGTTGAGTGAAAAGATTGAATCATCTGAGATAACTCTTCAACCCTTAGGTAAGGAAATTAAACCAGCTTCCTCAAGTTCCACCAAATCAAAAGGCACATCTAAGCTAAAGCTGAGATGTGAATTGTGTAACTATACCACTCATACCACTGATGACTATTATAGAATCCTTTTCTGCATGATATGTAAGAAGGAAGATCACAGAACCTCTGATCATTTATCTTACACAGTCTCATCTCGTGTAGTACCATACTACAATGCTCAGTCCCTTGAGTATGCCTCAAGCTCCAAACAGATAAGGCAAAAGGCAAAACATTTTTCACCTTGCACTCACTGTGGATTTAATGATCATCTCCCTGATGAATGTTTGATGTATCCTTGTTTTGATATTTGTGGAGACCCTACTTATGACAATTCAGGATATGAACAGGTCATTCAGACCAGAAGAGGCAACATCAAACCAACCCTACAATCTACCTCTTCTCCCAGATGTAAAGTCTATGGCAGCACTATTTACACCACCACTGATCATGGATCAATTTCTCAGTTCAAAAAGGTCATTAAATCCAAACCCACCAGGAAGTGGGTTCACAAGAAAAACTAACTCGGTTTACATTTGTGTAGAGACATGCCAGGGATCCTGTTTGGCATCTTGATAGTGGATGTTCAAGAAGCATGACTAGCGTGAAAGAATATCTGCACAAATATGTAAAGGAACCAGGACCTAAGGTGGTATTTGCTGATAACTCATCTTGTCTCACTGAAGGTTATGGTTCAGTAAACTGTAGTGGAATAGTTTTTACTAGAATAGCTTATGCAAATGGTCTCAAATATAACTTTATTAGTGTCAGTCAACTATGTGATGCTAAGTACATAGTTCAATTTGATGATAAGCAAGGCACCATCTTTAATGCAAACAAAGAAGTTGTTCTTATTGCACCAAGAAGGAAGGATGTCTATGTTTTAGATATGTCCTCACTCACTCAGAATGGAACATGTCTTTTCGCTAAAGCCACTGAAACCCTCAATTGGCTTTGGCATAAAAGACTCTCCCATCTGAACTCAAAAACATAAACAACCTTGCCAAACAAAACAAAGTCCTTGGCTTACCATCTCTTGTTTTCTCTATGGATAAACCCTGCCCTGCCTGTAAAAAAAGTTAAACATCATAGGGCATCCTTTAAAACCAAACCAAATTCCTCTATCACCAGCTTCCTGAACCTACTTCACATGGATCTTTTTGGACCCATCAGTCCAATGTCAATCCACCATGAGAAATACACTCTGGTCATTGTGGATGAATACTCAAGGTACACTTGGGTCTATTTCCTAATCAAAAGGAGTCGGGCTACTGATACAATCATGTCTTTTATCAAGAAGGTTGAAAACCAAAATGACATCAAGGTCAAACAAATCAGGACTGATAATGGGACTGAATTCAAAAACAATGACCTTGAATGCTTTGGTGATAAGAATGGTATCTCTCAAAACTTTTCCTCTCCTTACACCCCTGAACAGAATGGAGTTGCTGAAAGAAAGAACAGAACCCTCATTGAGGCTGCCAGAACAATGCTTAATGGATCTGCTCTCTCCAAACATTTTTGGACTGAGGCAGTAAAAATAGCCTGTTACACACAAAACGGGTCCATCATTGTTAAGAGACATAGCAAAACTCCCTATGAGTTATTTAAAGGAAGAATCCCTGATATCAGCTTTTTCCATGTATTTGGATGTCCTTTGTTTATCCATAATCATAAGGATCATCTTGGAAAATTTGATACCAAAGCTAACGATGGTTACTTTCTAGGGTATTCCCTTGTCTCAAAAGCCTTCAGGGTGTTCAATACAAGGAGACAACAGGCTGAGGAAACCTTCCATGTCACCTTTACACTCTGTTCCCTAGTTTTAATATGAAAGAGAAGAAGAGAAGAGACAAAATTGGACAGAAAAGAAGAGAAGAGTAATGTAATTTGTTTTTTTACACCATGTTCCCAAGTTGAGAGAGAAAAGAAGAGAAAACCGATGATTTTACAATTCTACCCTTTGTTACATACAAAATTTATATTTTATTCTTGGTCATTTAAGTCATTATTTAGAAAAAGTTTCCAAATATACTTTCCTCCCAAATCATCCCACTTTTGGGAAGATAGTTTTAGAGAGAAATATAACCCAATTTCCTCTCATCTTCTTCTCTCTTCTTTCTTGAAAAAACTCTGGAACACAAATTTATTTCGTTTTCTTCCCACTTCTTTTCTCTTCTTTCAAAATTAAAACTCAGGAACGCAGTGTTAATGAGAATACTGAAGCTGTCAGGTTCTCTAATTCCTCAGTGGATGAAATTGGTATTTATGACTCATCAAGATATCCTCTTAATGAGTATCACTTTGAGAATAACCTCTCTACTCAATACCAAGCTGATGCAAACTTCTCATACTTCATCAATCCTCACAATTTACCTCAACCAACCATCAGTGAGTTCATAGAAACTCAACAGGTCTCCAATGACACTACTACCACTGAACCAATTGTTCAGGATACCCAAATTCAAACTGATCACACTGAGGTAACTAAAGATCTTAATCCTGAGTAACCTCATGCTCTAGTAACTAAACCCCCTCCACCAACACATCAGGCTTCTATAAGTTCCAACTCCTATCCTTAACCTCAGGATAGCTGGACTAAGTCCAAAAAAATAGAACTTGTTAACATCATTGGTGAGCCCACTGAAGGTATGCTTACTAGAAGCATGGCTGCTAAACTCAAAGCAGCCTCAGCCAATGTATGTCTCTATGTTGATTTTCTCTCAGAGATAGAGCCTAAAAATGTTAAAGAAGCACTGGGTTCAGGCCATGAGAGATGAACTAGAACAGTTTGACAGAAACGAAGTCATGACACTTGTTGAATGCCCCTAGGGTGTTTATGTCATTGCGATGAAATGGGTCTTCAAAAACAAGACTGATGAATGTGGAATAGCCATAAAAAACAAGTCAAGACTTGTTGCAAAAGGATATAATCAACAAGAAGGAATTGATTATGAGGAAACCTTTGCACCAATTGCTAGAATGGAAGCCATCAGGATCTTCCTAGCATATGCAACATACATGAACTTCAAAGTTTACCAAATGGATGTTAAAAGTGCCTTCCTGAATGGTAATCTTAAAGAAGATGTTTATGTGCAACAACCTCTAGGGTTTGAAAGCAGTGAATTTCCCAACCATGTCTGCAAGCTAAACAAAGCTCTTTATGGACTAAAACAAGCACCCAGGGCATGGTATGAAACTCTTTCAGCCTTCCTGATCCAAAACAAGTTTGTTAGAGGCAAGATTGACAATACATTGTTCACCTATAGGACAAAAGAGGATGTGATTCTTGTCCAAGTGTATGTAGATGAAATCATATTTGGCTCAACAAACTACAAACTTTGTAAACAGTTTGAAAAACTGATGACAAAGAAGTTTGAAATGATTATGATGGGTGAACTCACTTACTTTCTTGGACTACAAATCAAACAAACTGAAAAAGGCACATCCATCAGTCAAGAAAAGTACACTAGGAACTTACTGAAAAAGTATGACCTCAGTGACTATGCCTCAGTGAAAACACCAATGATACCTCCCAACAACCTAGGTCATGACCTTGCGGGAAAACCAGTTAATCAAACTCTTTTTAGAGGTATGATTGGGTCACGGATGTATCTTCTAGCCTCAAGGCCTGATATTCAATTCTCAATCTGTTTGTGTGCTAGATATCAGGCTGACCCAAAAGAATCCCATCTCACTGCTGTCAAGAGGATTCTGAGATACTTGAAGGGCACTTCCAGTCTTGGACTGTATTATCCCAAATGTTTAGGGTTTGATCTTAAAGGATACT
This sequence comes from Artemisia argyi, assembly GCA_030686995.1. Lineage (NCBI taxonomy): Eukaryota > Viridiplantae > Streptophyta > Magnoliopsida > Asterales > Asteraceae > Artemisia > Artemisia argyi. The sequence continues at coordinate 54,441,411 of CM060707.1, forward strand.
CAGACTCTGACTATACAGGATGCAACATGGACAGAAAAAGTACTTCAGGCTCCTGCTAATTTCTTAGAGGAAAGTTATTCTGTTGGAGTGCTAAAAAGTAACAATCTGTTGCAATGTCCTCAGCAGAAGCTGAATATGTTGCTGCTGCAAGCTGTTGTGCAAATGTGTTATGGATGAAAAGTCAACTCAGTGACTATGGTATCCATTACAAGATGGTTACCATCTTTTGTGACAACACAAGTGCAATAGCTATTTCAAACAACCTTATGCTTCATCAAAGAACAAAACACATTGATATAAGATATCATTTCATCAGGGATCATATCATGAAAGGAGATATTGAATTACACTTCATTCCCACTGAGTATCAATTAGCTGATATCTTGACAAAACCTTTGGATGAATCTACTTTCACAAAACTGAAAGCAGAGCTAGACGTGTTAGATATTGATAATCAGCTCACTGATTAGATATCTTAACATGGTGTATATTCTTTATTTGATCCCTGATCCTTAACCTTCCTCAGTAAAACCCTTCAACATCACTAAATCCCATTCGCAGGGAGTTTCTCACATTTTGAAAAACTCACTGAATAACCTACCCAAAATACTCACACACTGAATGAATTCTCATTCAGGGGATTCATGACATTACTGATGCAATTCAATTCATAACTAAATGCTCTAACTATCTAGTTAGTAAATGTCCTAGGTTGGTAACTAAATCTCTTATTTAATATAGGAATATATGTCTCTGCCTCATTGGCATCCATACCTTGAGCCCCCACTCAATCACCAAGTATCCTACTAGGCATTAATTGCCTCCTTCACAAATAATATCTCATGATATTTTTTGTGGCATCATGCCTGCAAAACTGCACCCATTGCAGGCCCTTGCACTGTTCACCTCGACAGTTGTGCATAACCCGGGAAAGTGGAGTGGTGGCATTTAATGCGAAACCTAAATGGTTATTCATTTTGATTTTCAAAATTCCTAACCTAATGGTATTCCTCACCCTCTATAAATACCCCTTTCAAAACATCCAAAATACATACAAAATATTTTCTAAAGAAACTTTGCAAAAATTTATTCTTATTGCAAAGTTTTGTGTATTCTTTTTCTAAAAAAAAAGGTCTTTTTTTTCAAAACATCATTTTCTTGGTTAAGAAGATTTGTAACAAGAAATCCTTCCTGTTTGCAATTATCTTGATAACAATATCACTCATTTCACGAATAGAAAATGAGTTGGACTCAACTTGTGGATCATCTGGTGAGTGATATTCTACCCTTCAAATTAGAAAAAAAAAATAAAAAAAAATAAATAAAAAAAAAATTGACAGCTGACCAAGGAATCAAGCTTGCACCTCAACGGGCAAAATTGACTCTGGCTAATGTTCAGTTCAAAACAAACAATGTTGTAGGAAATTTTCATCACCCAACCAATGTCCCTGCCTACAATGAGATCATGAAATTTTTGTATAACTTCCCCTTGAAAAATGCCTTTACCTCCACACCTTACTTTCGGTACCACAACCTCCTTAGGGAGTTTCGGGGTACTGCTCAAGCCTTTAACCCGACACCCTCCACTGATAAGAACGAACTAAGGCCCCTCAAGGAGTTTCTCATCAGCTTTTCGGTCTTAAATGGGGAAAGAAAATTTGTCCTGGATTTCAAAACTTTTGCTCTGCAACAGGACTTAATTATAATAATGGGATTTATGTTGCACACCATGACCCAAACCATGTAAAAACTGGGTTAGAAAAAATTGCTTTGAATCCAAAATATTTGGACAAGTCCCCTGTCACCAAAAACTCCTTTCCCGTGGCTTGGAAGATCCTGTTCACCTATGTGATTCAGGTTCTCGGCGGGAACCATTCATCCACTGAGCAGATTAACTCTGTTCAGATGATGATGGCTTATTGCCTGATGTCAAGGGTCACTGTAGACATTGGAGAGATCATTTATGGTGATCTTGTAAGCAAGCTACTGAATAAAACTAGGTTACACTATGTGTCATACCCTAGGTTTATTTCATGTGCTCTACAAAGGTTACTGGGTTGTGACTACATTCAGGACGTTCGTTTATGTTCTTTACCAGCCGTCCAGAGTTCATCAAATTTTTCAAAGGACCCATCCCTAGTCTCTAACATTGAATTGATGACCCATATGGTTGCCATAAACAACCAGAGGGACTCAGTGTACCTACCTTCCCCTCCTAGGAGGATAGGGAAGTGTCAGTCTGTGCCAAAGACCAAACCAAAGGCACAGGGCCCTGGGGCTTCAGGGATACAGGCTTCTAAGCCAAGAAGAAAACCTAAGACTGATACAGCCACCCAAGCCCATGCCCCACCACCCTCAGGGACAACGAAGGACACTAACAAATCACAGTCAGGGTGCTTGGTCCACACGACTATTCCTAAAGATCCAGAGGGAAACATATAACCCGCTGGTAGGGGAGCGCCTTCCACCTTTCCCACTAACGTCTCTGGTAAATCACAACTAGGGTCTCAGGGAGTTGAGGCCCCTAAATCTTTGGCAGGAAAGCACCACCCTGTTGGAACGGGGGGCTATACCCTTTATACGCCTGATGAGGACATTCGCAAATCAACACTTTTGTCAGAGGGCACCACTACTCTTCCCAATGATACAGAAGGAAACATACAACCTGCTGTTAGGGAAATAACTTTCATGATTCCTAAGGATGCCACTGAAAAATACCCGTCAGTGTCTGTAGGGATCACAGGGGACAAAGACTCACAAGGACTGAAACCACCCGCTGATATGGAACCAACACTCCCCATGGAGTTGCACATACCTCGCAAACTAACTCTAAGGACCAGGCAGACAAAACCCAGTCTGCTGGATTAGAGGGGTCAGGGAGCGACCACAACCAAGGCAAGTCTTCATATAAAGAGGAGCTGGCTAATCCTTTTTTGCAGATTGACTCAATGGAAACTTTTTAGGTTGTTCTTGACTTAGATGATGATGAGAGCAAAGCCAGTGAGGAAGAATTTTATGAGGTTGGTGATGATATGGAGACTGATGCCACTACCACTAAACATTTCCATCAGTCTCCCTTTAATCCACAAGAGGAAGAATCTAAATCTCAGGATGCTGAACCTGAAACTTCCTCTTTTGCCAGACTAGCCAAGTATGATGACTCCGAGCCTCTTACTGAGAGGATACTGATGAAGTCCCTGGGCAAATCCTGCAATATCATCTACAGAGGAATCACTGATTATGTGTTCGACATGCATACTGAGCAAGTCGTTCACTACTTTAACCTCAGGGACTCTATTGAAGCTTTTCATGACAACACCTTGGAACAGCAGGCTGAAATTTCCTTCTCCTTGACAACTCTTGATGGTCATCTCAGCAATTTTAATGACACGCTTGGCCAAATCACAATGAGCGTGGCCACCATTCAAGAGTCTGTTAAAGATGACCTTGAGCTCAACAAGAAGCTACTTCAGGCTGCTCAAACCTACCAGCAAAACTCTGCTCAATTCACTGAGCTGTTAAATGTTCTGAAGTCTGCAAATCTTCAGGGTCTTCAATCATCAGTGGCTTCCATCAGTTCTTCTTTGAGCTTAATGGAGAAAAACTTGGCTGCGTGGGCTCTTCCAACTCTTTGGCCTGGAATCTTGTGCCAAGGATGTCTGCTATTGAGTCTACTCAGGCTTCTCTTGATGCCAAGGTATCTACACTTCAGAAGGATACCTCTGACATCAAAACCATGCTTACTGAACTCTATCAGGACTTCAAGGGTTCTTCTGCTTCAGTGGATCCACCAACGCTTGATGCTCTCACTAATGCTCTGGCAACAGTTAAGGGGGAGAGAGCCACTGAATCTCCATCTACTGGTCTTCCTGAATCCTCTACAAGTCAGCCAATAGCTACTGGTGTTGCTTCAAGAGCTACTGATGTTACTTCAAGAGGACAACCTCCTTCTCAAACTAAGAGGGAGCACATCACTGAGGCTACTCCTATCTCGTCATACCAACCTCCTGAAAAACCTATTCTCTCTGCAAACAGTCCGGACAAGGGCAAGAACATTGTCACCACAGTGTCCGAACCTACAACACGATTGGTGCCTGCCACCTCAGAAATTAGGCGTGATCCTGATGCACCTATCAGGGTCCCGTATCAAATTAACGGGGTAACTTATCAGATGACTGAGGAAGAAATCCAGGCTCACATGGATAAGGTTGAAATGCTGAAGAAAGTAGCACTGGAGGAACAAGCAAGCAAGGCCACTCTCATTAAGGTTGTAAATGAGGAAGACAAAGCTATTGGGTTGAAACCTTAGGATCTTGCTGCCAGGGAAGGTGGTGAGAAGTTCAAAAAGGCTCAGGATGTTTCCTTGATTGCTCTCAAGGAAAAGAGGGATGCCAAACTAAAGAAATCTGCTGAAGCTAGGCAACAAAACATTGACAGGTATAACTGGATCATGACTCAGAGGCTGAACCCTGAACCTATCACTGATGTCAAGATTCAACAGAATACCAAGCCAACAGTTCTCAGTGTGTTCAGAGGCCAAGACAAATGACACTTTGAAGTTCATGATCCCTTCAGATTCTCTAATTTTAGGATCACTGAATTAGATGATTTGGGTCCTATTATTGCAACGAAAAGTAATGTCATGGTCAAAAACCTGATGAAATCCCTCAGGACAAGGTATGATCAGCTGGCCAAGAAACATGAAGAACTTGGCATCCTCTCACTACTTCCTGCATCAGTGTCTGCCATCCAAGCTGCTCATACTCAGTCTTCAAGAAGGAAGAGGAAGAAGATTGAGTCTGAACCAGAGATCAGTGCTCCCAGCCTGAACTACAACAGAGCCCTCCCTGAAGGAGTTAAATTTGTGAACAATTGAGCAACCTGAAAGAGGTCTCTTCTTCACTGATGAGTATGGGGATCCAGTCTTCCAAAGATGGAATGATATTGATCAAGCAGGGATCAAAGTTATGCTTAGATACTTCCTTATGGCGGAATGAAGCTAATACTAGGTTCTGCCATGACCTGAAGATCAAGATACAAGAGCATCCTGATAAGCATGAACTTGAGTCCAAAAGACAGAAACTTGAAGCCCTGGGTCTGAAGTTCTGAAGCCTGAGTGAATCTGCAACAACTATCTTTTGTTTACTTTGTTTTGTTTAGGATTGTAATAACCATGAATAATATTGATGTTTTGTTTAACATTTAGTGTCCTAAACGTTACTTAGTAATTCAGTCAGTAGAGATAATACCTCTGCTATCTCTCACTGAACCTAGAAACACTTAGGCTATTTGTATATCCAAATAGGGGGAAACTGTTGGGTCTGATAAAACCCAAACTCCTTAATCTAGGATTTGAACATAAAATACCCCAAGTGTTTGATAACCGTGAACACTCAGTAAGTCACTGAATGCATAGTCTTTTAGTGAGTCATCCTCAAGATGCTCAAGGAGAATCTATGAAGAAAGGTTCAGCATTTAGTGAGGCGGTTCTCAGTGAATGATACCTAAGCCAAAGAAGAAGATGATGGACTCAGTGAGTGATGACAATAGCTCACTGAGTCCCCATAGCTCCTCACCAACTAAGAAGACTGAGTGAACAAAGACTGAAGACACACAGACTGAAGTAAAGGCGGGATTAGGCGGGATAAGTTTGAATGGATAAGGAAGGGTCCTTATCAAGCAAAGGTCAACTTTCCCTGATAGGGTATAAAACCAAGACGTGTGTCAACACTGAAGACCAGAAAGCATCCCTGCTCTTTACTAATTATAGTCATTTGTAACAAGGACAAAATACCTATGTATTTTGTCCAATATAGGCTGATGTAATCTTTGTCTTATAGTCTTTGTCTCCTAGGTATTTGTTAGAATCTACTTGTGTATAAATAGAGAATAAGTGGGAGAGGTAGTGATTACGTTCGTGCACTTAATGCTTAGACATTCACAAACCAAATCTTTACTCTCTCCAAAGAACAACACAATCCCTGAGATAGCTCAGTTGGATCTTAGTTGTCACTCAAACTTAGTTTGAGTTTAGTGAGGAGTTTTTACCATACTTGTCATTTCAATCCCAAGTGTTGTTCCGCAAACACTTGGGTATAATTCTATTGATTAAATTAAAGGTTGAAAAACCTTGTGTCTTATCTTTTACGTTTATTTACTTTTGGTCATTAATCAATACATCGCTGCATCATGGAACTTGGTTAGATTAACTTTGTAATTAAGATTAACCAAGTAAAAGGGTCCAACATTGCCATTTCTACAGAAAAAAGTTCAAACATTAGTATTTTCGATAATACATATTTTCAAGAAAATATAATACCCAAGGATATATTCACATAACCACATAATTTTCTTCAAAACCTAGGATCCAACTTTTCATAAATTTCACTACATCAGTTGATCTGCTAGTAATGAAAGTATAAAAGATGGTAATCTGTCGAACAATAATTGGCAAACCATTTCTAATTCCTAGATCATTATGGGAATTACATCAAATTGATTCATCAATTTGCAATGTAAGCATGTTTCATCCCATCTCATGCCTTAAGTTCTAGGTCTCACGCACAACTTAATTAAGTCCTCTTACTTAGAAACGTGTAAAATATCTATATCTGGTCTCACACAATAGCAGAATTTTACCTTGTCATTAAAATTTAGCCAAGGTCTCACTTTTACCAAATAATAATTTCAAGTGTTTCTCATAGTTAGATAGCATGTAACTTAAATTATTATAGGGTCTTTTGTTTGACGTGACAATCAAAACATGTACGAAGATGCATCCACTCATCTTCATGACATTAGTTTTCAAAACCTTTTTAGTAAACTGTTTTTAAGCTAAGATAAAACCAAAAACTTTTAACTTGAGGTATCGGGTTCACCAATTAAAGAAGTACCAACAATTATCACCCACTATGTCCTACTCTTACATGTTATTCGGAAAATTACAACAAAAGTAGCGCGTGGAATTGAGGTAAATCACCCTTAAGATGATATTGTACATAAAATAGTTATATAGGTAAGTCTAATTTGACGCACAGGCGAGCGTAGAGATATAATGGAGTCTCTCTAAGGTCACAATTTAATGCGAAACCAAACTAGAACTCACTTTACAGTTTGTCAACATCGGTCCGCCTTTCACACACTATTTGTACAAAAACATCAATCAAGCAAAAGTTTATGACTTTAATCTTAAAAACATGTAATAAATTGTAAAACTTGCTAGTCTCGACTGGGAGCAAATTACCGTGCGAAGCAAACCACAGTCGGCACATAAGACCTTGCAAGAATCATAATTTATTACTTAAAGTTTCACCATTATTAGTCTAATTTGATTTGTTTATGAAAATTACCCTTTTATTGCTTACAACGTGTCAAACAAAAAACAATAAAACAAGTAATAAAAACAAATTAATCAACTAATACACATAACAATTATAAAGATTAAACAATTAGCCACATGCAAGCTTAATTAGATAAACCCTAATCAAATCAATTCTAGGTTTCCAATATGCATGTAATCAACTAAGGCCTTCCCTTCATAATGGAAGTGAGCTACATACATTGACGAATCAATTGCGTATGCCATAGTTAATCACACATCACATAGCAGATAAACTGATTTTAGTTGATTGGGGTCTTCCCCAATTTTAGATCTAACTAAAACATGTGACTAAGCAAAACAATTAATCAATACTAATCCATGACTAACATGCATGTTTCGTCACGGATTCATGCATAACAATTACCAATTAGGTTACAAGATACGTCCAATTAACACATAAACTTATTTAAAACCTAGGGTTTCTAATCATGATTAATATTTAATACAAACCCAAAATTTTGGATAAAGAGGTAATCGACCCCCCAAACTTATTAGGGTTTCGAATTACATAACCCTAGATCTACAAAAAAAAAAAAAAAATAAAAAAAAAAAAAATAAAAATAAAAAAAAACTTAACATGTATCTAAAACATTAAAGATTCGATTTTTATGAGTTTTAATAATCATTAACATGTTACAGCAAGCTCGTGATACCACTGTTAGAATATTAAAACCATGATAATTATATAAACATGTAAACACATATGCGGAAGCGAAGGAACATCTATAACATATTAAAGATTAACATAAATTATATAGAAACGTACCGTGAGATTCTAGCTGAACAAGAATCAAACTTTAATAACCTTGATCAAGTGATGAACCCTAATTAGGATTTGTGAGGATCAATGAATAACCCCTTACCGATTTTGTTATTCGATCCAAGATATTAACTATAGTGAGTTAATACCATGTTCTTGTACACACGAATTATAAAGAATTAATGTGATAGCAAGATCAAAACAAACACAATGATTTTTGTATGACAAAAATCGATCCAAGCACCCTTTAGGGTTGTTTGGTCGATCGTTTAAGGCAAAAGCGGAGAGAAGGGAAAACCAATTTAGGGTTATGTGTACAAGAGTGAAAAACAATGACCCTTTATTTTGTATATATACTAGTTGAGAATCTTGGAGAACAAGTTGGAGTGGGAGTGGGTTTCCCCTTGATGTGTTCGACCGGCCACAAGCCCAAGGAGGCCAATCCGGAGCCTTCTTGTTCACTAATTACAACCTAGTCCTTCTCGTTTGTCCGTTAGTCAATTCCGTTAAGTACTAACTACCGTTAGTCATTTATTGTGTTTATATATATATATATATATATATATATATATATATATATATATATATATATATATAGTTTTGTATTGTACGCAGTACTAATATTAGATGCAGTACTTTACAGTACCATTCTAGACGAATCACAACCCTTGGATTACTTAATCTATGGATGAGATCACTTGTACCGTTAATGTAATTAATTGAAAGATCAAGCCATTATTTAAAATTTTAAAAAAGGCTAAAAGGGTAATCTAGGTATTTCATATTATCTCTAAAAAAATGCCACCCTCTCTACATCCATTATTTGGAAAAATAAAAACTGCCATAAACCTCTTTTGATATATCGTTTTACACCTCTCTCTCTCCCCCACTTAACCTTAAAACCACCATCCGATCTCATTCACAATTCCCACCGCCGCCAGCAACTTCCTCAATCACCTTCATTTACCACCACTAAAACCAACCCTACACCACATATTTCTCTTTCAAAATGTCACATGGCTTACTTTTCCGAATTATTCATCACCAAAACCCATTTTACAATCAACACACTAATATTAAAACATTAAAATCTTTATTAGTTAGTGGGTATTAAAGATCTTAAAAATAAAATTTTAGAGCAACGAAAAGTGGGTTTTAAGTGCCTGGTTATTACATCTAATTCAAGGCTCAAGTTCCACTTCGTAAGATCCTCGTAAGTTTCTAGATTTTTTTTTATAAAAAAGTAATTATTAATTCGGTTGATCTTTTACTTGGTTCTATATGTGTAAATTTAATTTTTTGATTGGATTATTGCTTGAAACGAGTATTGATTGGTGCTTTATTATTATTATTATTATTATTATTATTATTATTATTATTATTATTATCATCATCATCATCGTCGTTTGTAGTTCCGTTCTCCTTTCTTTGTTATCTTCCTGGTTAGAGTTTTATTTTTATGCTAGTATACTACCTTGTTATATTGCACTGTGTAAAACATAGCAATAATACAATATTATTGAATTTCCTGTTGACCACTAGAAATGCGACTAACTTAACATAACCACATTGACCCATACCCACATAAATGGGTCGAAATTGTCATACGTACTTCAAAGTTCAAATTGTTAATTTTTAGCGTTTTCTTATGCTTGCTTCAAGTAGGAGATTATGACTTCTTATCCTATACATGTGCATTATCTAAGACTCTGAAATAGTTTAACTTTAGAAAATATAAACCAAGCTTGCTACCCTTTTTTTTTTTTTTTTTTTAAATTAAGGTTCACATTTAGTTAGTATTGAGTTTAGTTTATATTGACTATGATATTCTCTATATGTAAAGTGTTTCGTAAGTGTGCATATATGTTAACATAAAATTAGTTAAATGGTACATATGTGTTTTATGGTTGGTATAAAATCGATTAACTGGTGTGCATATGTATTTTGAAGCTGAAATAAAATCTAGGAAAGATGTATGCATATATGTTATAATTATGAATATGTGTTTGCTAGTTTATGATAAAATAAATTAACAATTGTTTTGTAGTTTCAAATATTGAACATCTTTGATAAAGATGGAGATGATGACCAATATAAAGAGTGCACATGTGTTTTGCAAGGGTACTCATATATTTTAATGAATTTGATGAAAAAGCGAAGCGTGCACATATGTTCTTGGAAGAGTGTACACATGTTTTTGAATGTCATGAACAAGATATATTTTGTATTTGATTGTATTTAATTAGATATCAAATTTTGTGTATATGATTTATGTTTTTGGCTTGTTATAAATTTACAATTTACATGTACTATATGTTTTTGGTTATAAATTTGAAGATTAAAGAATATACACTAGAAACATGTGTGCAATTACCATTTCAAGAAACAAGTTTGATGTCTAAACAATTGTACAAAAGAAACATATGTAAATTAACAATATTAAAAAATTAAATAAATAACATCTATGCATTTAATTTTTCTGAAAACACGTACACTAAAATTTAAATAAAGAGAGAAAGAAGAAAAAAAAAAAAAAAAAAAAAAAAAAAAAAAAAAAAAAAAAAGATCCTAAAAATTAAAGGAATTAAAAAAAACTTTTTTCAATTAAAAATTTCAAAAATGAAATGAAAATGTGTTTTACAATTATACCCTTGGAATTAAATAAAAATATTTAATTATACTAAATTTTTATTGGTCTAGATTGGTACTGTAAAGTACTGCATCTAATATTGGTACTGCATATAACGCGCCCCCTAACATGATTAACTATTAAATTTTTAGTTTTTGTTTCGAAACAGGGATCGTGTTTTTGGTGCTTTAATTATGAAGTTTATGCGGTCACTCCAAAACATACATGTTTTTGGAAGGAGTGCATATATGTTCTAATAAATTTGATGAGAAAGCCCCGCGTGCATCTATGTTTTTGGAAGGCGTGCAGATATGTTCTAATGAATTTGACGAGAAAATGAAGAGTGCACACATGTTTTTTAAGTGGGGTGCACATTTATATTTAACAAGATACTTGTACTTGAATTTTATTTTATTTGATGAATTGTATTTTATTTGATATCGAATTTTGTGTATATTATTTATGCTCTTGGTTTGCTATTAATTTTTAGAGGTTACATGTATATGTTTTTATTTTTTGTCATGAATTTCAAAGATTAAAAAATGGAGACTAGAAACATATGTGCAATTATCATTTTAAGCAAAATAAGTTGACAAAACACATATGCACTACCAGAAAACATGTCTGTTGAAAAAATAAAAAGTTAAAAAATTATCTATTTTTTTAATTCCGAAAATTAAGGGGTTTAAAAAACGTTTTTTAATTAAAAAATTCAAAAAATAAGTGAAATGTGTTTTACTATTTTACCCTTTTGAATTAATTAAAAAGATTTAATAATACAAAATTCTTATTGGTCCAAATGAGTACTGTAAAGTACTGCATCTAATATAGGTACTGCATATAACGCGCCCCATCAGGTTAGCTAAACAATTTCAAAAAGTGATTACATACGCTAATTAATTAATGATAAAAATGGACAACAAGACGTAAGTAAGCAGAAAAGATAGATTACTACATGTACAAACTAATGCCAAGCAAATACGCACTAGAAGAAAATTGGCATGTAAAGAAGAAATAATATGCAAACTTGGATTTCTAGTGGTGTATGGATGATGCCTACCAGATGCTTATTGAATTCCAAATTACCTAATAAGTTTCACTAGTGTATAAAAGAGTAAGACTATGCATTGCTACATAAGGCACTTGTATCCTAACAACAAAATACTTGTTCGTGTAAATTGCAAAAATGGTCCTTAACGTTTCACGAAATTGCAAAAACGGGACCGAGACAAAAAGTAGCGCAAAAAAGACACCAACGTTCCACATTTTTGCAAAATCACCACCGAGAGGCCTTTTCCGTTAGTTTCATCGTTAAGTGCCATGTCACCGAGGGTATTATCGTCATTTCACTGCTTTAAGGTCCACGTGGCATATCACTATTGATTCAGGGACTAAATTTGCAAAGTTATTTTTATCTTTTATTTCACATCTACCACCACCACCACTCTCTACCACCACACAACCAACACCACCACCCTTTACCCTTCATCTTCATCTTCTCCGGTGACCAAACCCAGATTTCGGTCACTTTTTTCCTTTTCTTTTTCTTTTATCCAAGTTGTTAAATTCAGGTTTCACTGTTTTACCAGTGAAGCATATAGGCGACTGCCACGATGTTTTTTCATATATTAAAAAATGTAACTACATTAGTTCTCACAATTGCATTCTACCACTGAAGTTCAGACTGAATACTGATATACTGAAGTCATCAGCAAGAAGCATCCATATAGAAATGTCACAGTAATGTATATTCAGCATAAACATAGAAATTTAAAAACATAAAAGTACATAAAATGCTTATATATAGCATATGATATATTAAATATTATGCTGCATACCTGCCAATCCAATAGATCGACGATAACATTATTTGCATGCTCATACACTGGCTGGAGCTGCTCCAATTGTTGGGGAGATGATATTTCAAAAACTGTGGCAACCAATGTAGCATTCTCGTCTAAAAGTCTATTTTCCTCAATAAATAGAGGAGATATCTTTGCGATTGCTGCACATAACACCAATACTATGAGGGTGGAGAAAAATCAATGCTTGCTTGTTAGAACTTAATAACATTAATGTCCTAAGATAACAAGAAGGACCATCATCCATATGTTTAAAAATTGCCACCATTGTATTATAGAACGTGCAAAGAGGTGGTTGAGGCATGCGAGGAATGAAAGATTAGGCCCAAAAATTTAACACTTAAGCATCATAGGCCCCATAAGAATTTTGAAAGATTATGAACTGTTATATTGATCATGTCATCACAACTCGTATTGCTAAGCGGTTTTTGGATGTAAGTAATTTAGTTTACTCTTAAATAATCAGTTCTGTTGCAACTAGTTCGAAACAGATTCTCCAACAGTGATGATTCGAAATAACCAGATAACCTAAAGCAGAGTCTGCATATGCAAACTTTAAAATTTTGATTATTGATAATTCGATAATCAGTTTCAGAACAATTCCAAAAGCCTTAAATCTTTCTTTTCCATCATTGAAATTTGTGTTGCTAACAACATTCTCTTCCATCACAATATAAGTATTCGTTACATTTATAAAATTCATAACACAATCATTTTATCACTCAGGGATCTTTCGCCAGCTGCTTTGCTTCAGTTGGTTGAGAAGTGGAATAAACAAACAGACGGTTTCATTGAGGTATGACTATCTGACTAGTTGACTATCTTATTGATTTTATCTAAACACGTTGATGTGCCTTCCTGTTGACCAGTTGACTTTCTTATTGATTTTAGATCCATGAGAAAGTAAAGGAACTTCAATTGCAAGAAAAAATTGAGGATGATAATTTAAAAGAACCGGCAAATAGATCTCGGTAATACTCATTAAATTCTACTCTAATTCTAAATGAGCACCGTGTGCTTTAATTATTAATCTTCTTACAGCATAGTTATGTTTGTCTGCAGCTTCTTGTGAAAAGTGCTATAAGCAGATTGAGGCTGCTGTAGCCAAGTATCGAGAAATTAAAGAGAATATCAATGAAAGATTGAAGTTCTATGTCACTTCTTGTTTATTTGGTATGTTTAGGGATATTGGTAGCTTTTGACAGGGATTTGGGGTTGATAATTATCGTATCATTTGGTATGTTTATGGAGATTGGTAGCTTCAGCATGAGTGTTCTTTAGAAAATTAGTTGTATTTCTTTTTAATTGTAGTGAAATGTTCGAGAATTAAATGATCAGTTTAAAGTATTATGGATTATGAGATTAAGGAAAAGAATGTTAGTTATATATTGTTGGATCTGGGCTTTGATTTGAATGCCTGGGGTTTTGCTCTTGATGTTCTTTATTTTTTTATTAAAGTTAAATATAAATTAAAAAGAAATTCAAATGAGGAAGAAGACGAGGGTATATTAGTCATTTCATTGCACTTAACGAGGAAAACTAATGGAAGCTAACAGAAAAGGCCTCTCGGTGGCGATTTTGCAAAAATGTGGAATGTTGGTGTCTTTTTTGCGCTACTTTTTGTCTCGGTCCCGTTTTTGCAATTTCATGGAACGTTAAGGACCATTTTTGCAATTTACCCTACTTGTTCTCGTATTATAGCAAAACTTGACTAAACATGTGAAAGCACATGAGATGAATGAACAAATGTCAAAATTATATAAGGAGGACAAGTGTACGTGAATACCCTTGAACCACCCTACCCCAAACTTCAACTTTTAAGTGAAATGATTACAGGTTTTACAAAGAAAAATAAATGGTAACAACAAATAATCGCATCATGTAATAAACAAATACTAGCAAATTATTTAAGAAAAAAAATACCAACGTTTATTAAAAGTAAAGAGAACTCACTTAATCTCTTAACTAATGGAGACTTACACAATCATCCGCCCTTATGCGTGGGGTACATCCTTTGTATCTTTGTATTCAGGGTAATTTGACCCACATCTTGACCTCCGACATGATGACAACTATGACTAGATCTGAAAATACGACCACAACCTCTTATCAAAACTTGACACTCGAACAACAAAATGTTCAGATCTAAATCCCACCACAAGACTACCCAATAAAAAAAAAAAAAAAAAAAAAAAAAAAAAAAAAAAAAAAAAAACTACTATTTAAAAAGGGGGAAACAATGAACAAGAAAATAGGATGTGAATAACCACCACCCGAACAACCAGCTTGAAGCCTTGAACCATTGTTTTCAAAATCATCGTAATCATTGATCATCTTTTCGGTAAAAACCTTCAAACGGATTTTGGAAAAAGTGGACAAATGAACCTAGTAAATTGAAGTAAAAGAATGATAATAATTAATCAAAAAGGATGGGATAAAACGAATGATATTGTGAAGGAAATGAGATCTGGTAAAAGACGATTTATTAGTATCATTCTTTTTCATAAATGAACCTTTTAATTGTTAAGTGTTCCTACTTAGATGGACAGCTATGCAAATTTTATAATACGAATTTCCTTTATTGCCCTTTTAACTTTTTAATTAATGGCTTGTTCTTTCAATTAATTACATTAAAGGCACAAGTGATCTTATCAACGGTTCTGATTGGTCTAAAATGGCACTGTAAAGTACTGTATCTAATATTGGTACTGCATAGATATGCACGTATTAATCTTTATCCACAAACCAATAGGTTATGCATATTCCCTCACCACATCATCTCCATATCAGTTTCTTCTCTCTTCAAAACATTTTCCTTCAACTTTCCTTCAACCATTGCAGCACCTTCCTTCTCTTCTATAATTTTTTTTTTATTTTTTATTATTTAAAAATATCCCTAAAATATAAATACACACTCACAATACAATAAAATAAACACTCTCACTTGTATCTCTCCTAAACACCAATTAAAAGACACTCTCTCTCTCTTCTATTTTATTCGGGACTTTATGGCCGCTTGGGATATTTTTTTTTTGTGAAATCATGTTTTCCCGTGCATAAAGGTGTGGTTTCATGAGGGAATCTCTTTTTCCTATCTCATTTTCCCGCCCCACACCCTATACCCTTAGAGAGCAGGGTACTGTGGCTGATGGCTCAGCGATGGCGCGAGGAACCACACCGGAGCTCGGCTGGTGGGTTGTGGTGCAGTAGCCACCAGCTCACGCGGAAGGTATTTTCTTTTTTTCTTTTTTTTTTTGGTTGTGGTTTGTGTCCTCTTGTGTTTATGGTTTGTGTGTTTTTTGTTTCAGTCGATGGTTTAGAGCATGGGGTACGAGTGAGCCATTGCTCGCGCCGTCACCACCAGCCCAAAAAACACGACGGCGCACCGTACCGGAGGTTGCGCCGTCCCAACCGCGCAGCGCCATAGCTATTTTTTTTCCTTTTCTTTTTTCCTTGAATGTTAACGTTGAAAATTAGTGGGTTTGAGTATTTTTTTGTGTTTGTGTCTTGTGTTTGTGATTTTTTTTTTTTTTTTTTTTTTTGGCGTGGAGTTGTTTTGCAGGTAGGAGGAACCGAGGAAGAAGAAAGGTGGAGGAAGAAAAAAAAATTATACATGGGCTATATTATTTGGGCCTTGGGAGGAAGAAGAAATAAAAACAAAAAATTATATACGGGCTATTACTTGTGATTTGTTTGTGTTTTTGGTGTGTTTTTTTTAGTGTGTATGGTTGACTGCAAGATGTGATAACAAAGAAGATGGAGGCGTATAGTTTTTGAGGAGTAAATTTAGGGTATGTGTAGGGTTAAAAAAAACTTTACAAATGGGGTTGGTTTTGCATTGGACTTGCTATCCGAATTTCGTGTTGGGCTGCCATATTTTTCTTGGGCCTCGAATTTTTGCAATGAATAAGAGCTTCATAAATCTGAAAATTTCTGAAGTTACATAGTCTGAATTTTCGAAGTACTAGTTTATTAATGAAATTGAAAAAAAAAAAAAAAAAAAAAAAAAAGTATATATTGTTTTGTTTAAGAAATGAAAAAAAAAAAGCACCATGACACCAGAAAACTCATGTTATGCTAGGGAGGAGGGTTTTGGTGTCATAGCCAAAATTGGTGCCATGGGGAAAAAGTGCTGAAGTCGCACTACTTTTTCTCATGGCACCAACTACGACACGAGACTGTACCTAATGCTAGGGGTGAGCAAACGGACCGGATGGAAGACCGACTAACAAAACTGACCGGACCGGACACATTCAATCCAGGGTTTTTTATAATTTCGGTCTCGGTCCGGTCCGGCTTAAAACCAGACATTTAGCCTATTTGGATCGAGACCGGACCGCACCGAACCAGACCGAGACCGAAACGACCACGTTCGGTCCAGTCTGCGTCTAGGTTTTTTCCCGGATTCGATTTCGCTCCGGTCCGGTTTTAGACCGATGAGTAGCCTTGCCTAATGCTCTTATGCAATATACAAATATCGTAGGAATGATAGTGATATTTGGCAAAATGATGATAAAGTTTCACATTATTCAGAATATTTTATTATGAAGGTGTACGAAAGATTGCATTCACATTCCATTATATTAGTTTTACTAGTGACACTTTCCCCTTGTATCTCAAAGATCACCAAGTCCAACAAATTCCTACCACCCAACAATTATCCAAATAACCAGAAATGACAAGAAATCAAGTAGTAGTTGTTCCATATCCAGGCAGAGGCCATATAAACCCTCTACTCAACTTATGTCACTTGCTCTCTTCAAATCTAAACCAAAACAATTATAACACCACTATCTTCAGCGTAGTTGTAACAGAAGAATGGTTAGGCTTTCTCAATCCAGACCCGGTTCAAACCAACGTCCGGTTCGTGACAATCCCTAACGTCCTTCCTTCTGAGCTCAACCGTGGGTCCAACTTGGTATCATTTATCAACGCGGTTTACAACAAAATGGAAGGTCCTTTTGAGGAGATGCTTGATAAGATGGAGGTTAAGGTGGACCTTATCATAGCTGATGCAACTATGAATTGGCCAGTTGACGTTGCTAACAGAAGGAATATTCCGTTAGCAGCGTACTGGCCAATGTCTGCTACCATGTTTTCTGTTATGCACCATGTTGATTTACTTGAATCACATCACCACCTTTACGTTGATGTATCAGGTATTGTTTTTCACTTTTTGATTGTGTTTTAAATTTAAGATATTAATTCTTTTGTTATAGTTTTGAAGGTTTATCTATTGACTAGCTAGTCTTTTATTAATCAAATGACATCTAGTTTAGACAAAGGATTATTATTATAATTGATTGATTAGAAAATGTTCTAGCGTTGGACTACATATTTGTCATCTTATTCAAATATTCGAGTTGTGTAGTAATTTGATACGTGTAGATACCGAGACAGATGTTTTTTTTCCAAGTATTTTATGCAGAATAAGTATGTTTGTTCAATTTTAAGAGGGCAAGGTGTGGTCACTGACCTCCTACGCCAAACACATGTGGCAAGGCTTTAATTTGACTTGAGCCAAGGCCAAGCTACCATGCGGCCCCCTTGCGGAAAAAAAATAAAAAAAATAAATAAAAAATAATGACTGGCTTGGCTTGCGCCAAAGCGAACACTTTTTTTTTTTTTTTTTTTTTTTTTTTTTTTTTTTTATCTATACTACATATAATGTAAAAATGGTCAATGTGGAATGTTGAGTTTTCAATAATAGTCAAATGAGAGAGAAAGTGGAATGTAATTAATACTTTTATTAAAACACCCCAATACTTAAAATTACAATTATGTATTCACATTGTACAACCAAATTAAAGCATATCTACCAAATTAAATACAACCAATTCAAACACAAATCGGGTTGACTCGGGACGCTTCAAACCCGACGGGTTGACCCAGCTTAATTTGACCCGTTTTGGACCCAACCTAGCAAGTTGACCCAGTTTAAATACAACCAATTGAAAGACAAATCGGGTTGACCCGGGACGTTTCAAACCCGACGGATTGACCCAGTTTAATTTGACCCGTTTTCGACCCAAACCTAGCAAGTTGACCCGGTTTAAATCGACCTACTTTTCGACCGGAACGGTTCAACCGGTTGAACCACCCGGGTCGAACCGGGTTTCAAAACATTATCCATTACTTAAAAGTACAATGATTTATTCACATTGTACAACCAATTAAAAACATATCTACCAAATTAAATACAACCAATTAAAACACAAACCGGGTCGGGACGCTTCAAACCCGTTTTCCGACCGGAACGGTTCAACCAGTTGAACCACCCGGGTCGAACCAGGTTTCAAAACATTATGTTTAATTCCCAAATCTTCAAACTTTTATTAGTTTTCGTATAACCTATAAACTTTTTTTTTATCAATAAACTATATGTCGCTATAAAATCTCGTTGCTTGCGGGTTGCCCCCTCATTGCTTGCGTTTGAAAATAGGATGACCGATTATTCTTTTAAGGAATCTTGATCCGGAAAATGGATTATGTAATGACACGAGGTTGATATGTAAACGTTTTGACCCTAATGTCATCAACGCCGAGATTGCTGTCGGGCAACACGCTGGAGTTAGAGTGCTCTTGCCAAGAATTCCTCTTGCTCCATCTGAAGAGGACATGTTCCCTTTCAAACTAAAGAGAACACAATTTCCTATTCGCCTTAGCTTTGCGATGACTATTAATAAAGCTCAAGGCCAAACAATTCCAAATGTGGGTGTCTATTTGCCTGACTCTGTTTTCTCTCATGGCCAGCTTTATGTGGCATTGTCTAGAGGGATTTCCCGTAGAACAACAAAGGTATTGGTTAATCTAGTCAAAGAGTTCCGTCAAGCAGGAATCTACACCTCGAATGTCATTTATCAAGAAGTTTTATGTGAAGAGTAACATGTGTTGTTAGTTTTTATTTCATAACTGATGTAATGTTTTACTTTCAATTTCATTAAATGTTTTTATATGTTGTTTGATAGATGTTATGAATTTTTTTTATATTTTAGTTATCGTGTAGTACAACCGTTTGCAATTACATTCTGATCGGTTCACGTTCTATTTTGAACTCTACACAAAACACTCACCACAATATCACAAATCGTTAATTATCTGCCGCTAGGAATTCCGTTGCTATGCACGGGTACTCGCCTAGTATATATATATATATTTTAATCAGGTACGGTGAGTTTCAAAAGTGAGGTTTTGTCTTGAATGACTAGTGAGGAGGTATTTTGATATGTGAATGATAAGAGAAGTGAAAAGGAGAAATGCCGAGGTTACTCTTTGGCTTGAGCCACCACCCCTGGTGCTCTTAGCTCAAATTGTATTAACACACAAAACAAAAAACAAAAGTTGAACCCAGTGATACTATTTGAGCAAATTATAATCATAAAGTTTAAAAGTTTAATGAATCTATTTTCTTCGCGATTCTCGCCAATGCTTTTTTGTTTTGGTTAACTATGATATGGTTTCTGACCTTTTGGCTAACTAATCCACGGGGCTTAAACCCATCGACACACAGACTCAAACCGGGAAGCATTCACTTTTCAATAAGTTGGCGTGGCCACTTCAGGGTTGGCCGGACAGACTCAAACCGGGTAAATAAATTGAACTTGAGACCTCACACATATTTGAGTGATAGTCACAAGTTCTTTTGCCAATATGCCACAACGAGCAAACAAAAGAGCTATTCAATCATAAAGTTTAAAAAACTTGTAAGGAGGTATACTAGCATAGTGGCATTAAACATATCAATACATGGTAGCGTTGAATTAAACATATCTGCATTTATTGTTTTGTGTTTATCATGGGATATATTGAATAATTGAATACCAGCATAATATTTTCGTTCTATGTAACAGAAAAAGGAAATGAGAGCATAGATTATATTCCTGGAATTTCTTCATTGAAAGTAGCAGACATTCCAGAGGTATTTCATGGCAGATTTCGACGGACCACAGACGGAATAGTACCCAATATTTTCTCCGGTATGGCACCTAATCTTATTTCTACAACCAAAAAAGCAGATTATGTACTAATATCCACCACCTACGAGTTAGAATCTAAAGTCATTGATGCCCTTAGAGCCAGAATAGATATACCTGTTTACACATGTGGACCAAATATACCTTATTCGATACCAAATCAAACCAAACCAAATCCCTCATCACATGAGCCATTTTATTTAAAATGGCTAGAGTCCAAGTCCCCAAGAACCGTCTTGTATGTTTCGTTGGGTAGTTACCTATCAGTATCTAGTGCTGCAATGGACGAAATCGTGGCAGGTTTAACACAAAGTGGTGTTAACTTTTTGTGGGTTGCTAGGGGTGAAACTGTAAAGTTACAAGAAATGTGTGGTAAAAAAGGGTTGGTAGTGGAATGGTGTGATCAGCTAAGGGTTTTATCACATTCTTCGATAGGAGGATTTTGGACGCATTGCGGGTGGAACTCGGTGAAAGAGAGCGTGTTTTCGGGCGTGCCGATGTTGACTTTTCCGATACAGTTTGATCAACCACTAAATAGTAAAGCAATCGTTGAAGATTGGAAGATCGGGTTAAAGATGAGGAACGAGGTGGAAGTTTTCAAGAGAGACAAGATTGCTGAGCTTGTTAGACAGTTTATGAATTCAGAGAGTGTCGAGAGGATTGAGAAGATGGAAAGGTCGAAGAAACTTCAAGATATTTGTCAATCGAGTGTTACAGAAGGTGGATCGGCTTACAAAGATCTTGATGCTTTTGTTAGAGACAATAAAATGCACCCACATAACTATTAAAGTATTTGTAGAATTCATCTTGCAGTTTCAAAGTACCGGTAGAGTAGTAACTTAACGATTTGGGTAATAATCACTAAAGTGTAGTTTCTCATTTTCTTGCTATCGTTCGAATTGTAAATCGTCAAAATTTTCGGTCAAAAGTGTTGTTGGAAAATTAGTATTTGCAAGTGAGTTTTTGCAAACTTTGGACATAATTTAATGTATGTATATGTTACATATATTTATGTTTCTTGGGGGCGTTTTGTTCTCCTCCAAGAGAGCTTCGCAACGAGCTAAAGTATGTCCAAAATAGAGTTGAAATGAATGAGATATCGTATCTCAAAGTGAGGCACGTGAAACACAAAATTGGAAAAGTCTCACATCGCCCAAAACAAGAAGTGAATGCTTGTTTATAAGGAATAGTTGGTATTTGCTTCCAAATTCCTTTAGGTGAGCTATGCTCTCACTCCTACGTGCGCGCGCGCAGGGGGGGGGTGCAGATTGTGGGATTTCTGGACCAAAATGAGTTCGAAGCTACTGAACTCATGCGAGCCCGCGCGACCTGCGGACACGAATGCAGCTCCGAAGCCTCACATAAATAAAGCCATACCTCATTCAGTTTGATATACAAAAAATTATAACGCAGCTCTATACCTTACACGTTCCAGCAGTTCTTTCGATCAGAAACACGCAAGCTTTCCGTGATCTTTCAGGCAAGTAAGTCAAGTCCGGCTGTACAACAGCTTTGGACGTTGTACCCTGGGAAACAGACGGCGAATCTGTTTTAAGGGAATCGTGTTTAACACGAGCCTCGTTCTGACTTTTTACTGCTTTTGTTTATTTATCGTTGTATAGAGTCTGTCTTCTACTTCTACACCTTTCTGTCTGTATTTGCTTTTCTGTTATTTAATTTCTGTTATTTATTTATCATTGTAATCTGATTTTATAATAAAAGTGTTCACCGTTTCCTACAAGTGTATCATGTGTTTAATTTGGATGGACTGTTGCTTAACGATAGTAAACTGGTTGAGTTGGATATTGGTCATAGCGGTAGCTCTGATCAAAGGAACACATTTTTAAAACTTAAATAACGTTTTGTTGAGGTTGACGATTTTAAACTGAGACGTGTGAAATGATGATGACATGTGCACGGTGCACCAGATAATAAAAATACAAAGTTTTTCAAAATGCACCCGTTCCTAAAAATTGTGTTCCTAGTTATAGCCTACGTAGTCTATAATATGTGACAATTGAACTCGGTTTCAATTAGGGGGTTGGCAATGGGTACGTGAAGGCACGGCAAGGCATGGATCCCGCACGGGAACACCGCCGCCGGCAACACATGAAGGCACGGGATGGATCCCGTAAGAGAAAGTTTCACGCACGAGATGTGTTAGGAATACGATTATTCATATGAAGACTCGGTCACCCCGAGTATTGTTTAGCATATTGTAGCTCGTAGTAATTATCATATTAGTTAGTATGTAGAGTAGTATTAGTTAGTATTTGTGGAGTCGGGTCGGGTCTCTTACCCACTGTCAGCCCGCTCTACAGCCCGTTTCAAGGGGCGTTTACATTGTAACTATATATACCCTTTCCCATCCATAGGAAAGGGTTGGACCTTCACTTGCAATCTAACATTCAACAAGTTTTCTCATACAAGGCTCCCACCTCTCTCATCTCATTCTCTCTCTAACATCTCACTAGAAACTACATCTTTAATCATCACGAATCACTTAACCATCCATGGGTGTAGTTGGATACCAATGAGGGTTATGGAAAACCCCAATGGTTACTATGTGACCACCACTGCACGGGACTCTAATAACACTAACTCATATCAAAACATGCACTATTATCATGTTGGTGTTGGGTCTTCTGGTCTATATGCAGGATCCCCATCAGAGAACCTCAAAGTTTGGCGACCTAAATGCCTTCTCTCTACAGAGACAGGTGATGAGGCAAAAAATGAACCACTTTTAGGGGGTCATTTAAGCCCGGAATTGAATTTATTTGATCAAATATTGCCCTAAATCGTTCCTTTTGTGATTTTAGGTACTTTAGGAGTGAAATCTGGAAAAGGAAGCAATTCGGACATTTTTGGAGCATAAAAGTGAAGAAAACGCCAAAGACTTAATTTTTCATGCTGGGAACAGTGTGTGACAGCGTCAAGAGTAAGAATTTACGGCGTCAAGAGTAAAGATCATGACGGCCCAGTACTGAAATGAAGGCGTCACAAAGAAGAGCGTCAAGAGTTAAATGTGTGACGGCCTGGAAAAGTATATAACATGACGGCATCAGATGTAGATCAAGGCAGTCCGAGAATTATTTTGGCGGCGAGATGACGGCGTCACAAGATTGTTCTTGACGCCGTCAGCCTCTATTTTCTATATATATAGTTTTCTAATTTTCATTCATGGAGAGGAACAAGTTTGGAGAAACCCTAAGGCCGAACCATATACGTATTTTACAGCTTTTTCAAGGGTTTTCAGCCATTGAACCCTTACATGTGTTATTGAGATAAGTATTCTTTTAATTCAATCAATATGTCTATGTGTTGGTTGTCTTTATCTTGTGCTTGTCTTGATTCCACCATGCTAGGCTAGATTTATCTTGTGTTTGCTTAGATCTAATGAAACCTAGATGTTGATTGGATGAATGATTTCAATGTTAGGCTTAAGAAAACTGGCAGATCTCCAAATGGTAACATGCTTGAACGTCTTAGGAAACATGAACCGATGTGTACTAGGTTTTATTAGTTGTATTTAATGCATGAGTAAATTCTAATGATCCCATGTTAGGAGTTTCTTAGCCGGCTCGACATAGGAGTGAAGTAGGCACTCATAGGATTGGGGAGTTAAGTACGCCACCCCATGAATGATATTAAGGAATACAATCCGTCATCCACGCAACTATAACAAGTAATTAACGTGTAAAAGATATCTAGGGAGTAATGAAATCTAAGTAAACACATTACTCTACTTATTGCTCACAACCTTAGTTTAATTTAGTTTTACTTTCATTTCGAGTATTTTATTTTGATTGCATCTTTAGTATTGGGTTAGTTGACTAGCAACTAATTCCGCCCATATCCTTCAAACCCGAGATATTTACTTGCTTTCTAAAAAATATAAAAATATAAAAAGAATCATCTCTCATCTCTAGAACTAGTAATTAGGTTTTCTAATCCTAGCGACACTATTCCTAGCTGAACGATCAATCCCCCGGTACTTGTCATTATACTATACTACATCGATCAGGTACACTACCTGGTGGGGGTTGGAAGCTTCTCGAGATCCCTTGAGAGGTAAAGCCTGGTGCAAACCCCACGCATCAACAGGTATTCAGGCAATCTGACGATGTTGATAAATGCATGATGACTCCTGGTCACTCTTTTATCAGGACTCGGACTTCAGCGATGGTGATATGTATGAACGACTGTGCTTGTTCACTCGGTACCCTTGTACATATATATATGTATACATATACTAATAAATGTAGTAATTGATTACTCTGAAACCCATGTGGTTTCACAATTTTTGCATTGGCATGTCTTCTGGCATCGATAACATTTACGATCCTAGAAATGCCATTCAACTAGAGAGACAACCCGATTACACCTATTCCAATTCTCTCTACGGGATCAAGCTAGTCAATGGCTTGAGCGTTTACCCGCGGGATCCATCACCACATGGGATGATCTAACCACTCGTTTCCTTGCTCAATTTTCCCACCGGGGAGAACTACTAAGCTTAGAAATGACATCTTGATGTTCCAACAACGTCAAGGTGAAACCTTTTATGAAGCATGGACTCGATATAAAGACCTGCTCCGAAAAGTCCCTTATCATGGCATTGAACCATGGCTCCAAATTCAAATCTTTTATGATAAAGTTAACTATCAAACAAGGAGAGCTATAGATTACGCAGCCAAGGGCAGGCTAAACAGACTTAGCATTGACGAATGCTGGAAAGTTCTTGAGGGGTTGGCACAATACGAAGAAGAAGGATGGGTGGACCCGATGTTCCCAAGCAAGGGAAAACTTGACTACGCACACGCCACCCAAGAGCAGTTATTAGGAAGTATCGAGAAGCAGGTAAAATAATTAATGAGGATTGAGAAACCTGCTGCTGAAACCGTGTGGAACCTTAATTTACGTAGGAATGCGGTTATTAACAATAATTTTCCTGAACGTTCACGGCAAGAGGAGTTCGAAGGGATAATGGTGACCTTCATGAATAATCAGGAAAAACAAATCCAGCACTTAGAAGCACGCATGGAAAGTACTCGCAATGCTTTTATGGATTTAGCAGACCAATTCATATCAAGGATCAAAGAGAAGATTAATGAAAATTCCGCACCAAGAAAAATCGAAAAAGTCTTCGAGGTTTCAACTCCTTTGGTGTTTGACCAAGAGGATAACGAGAAATCTTCCCCAAGTGCTTCACCGTCAATCACCTCCCACTTTTGTGAGCATCCTCAGGAAGAGAAGAATTCGCAATTTCATAACATTTTCATTGGATGCTTGCAAACCACGCTCCCAAACTTGTGCAAGAGACGTTCTTTTGGTTTTAAACCCGGTGTGAAGAGGTTGCACCTCAAAAACACCACGGTTTCGAGACCATCTATGGAACAACACCTCTTTGTACCCACCGGTGACCCGTGCGTAGGTTACAACTTAACTAAAACCTCGCCTACCCCTTTCTACAACCACACCTCTTTCCGTGACAGTAATGAAACGTTCGACCCTGGTGGACTTCACTAATGGAATAGCTACTCATGGTTTTACTTGTGTTTAGCTATTCCCACTAAGTGTAGGGACTAAATGTGGAATTACTCCATTTTACACCTCATACGGGCATCTGACGGCGTCAGATATTAACTCTTGACGCCGTCACCTCGCTAGTTCAGCAATAATAACCCAAACTCCATCACTTTCAACTCATACCCCACAAATCTCACCCAATTTGTTGCTCCCACTCCGAATCTCCACCCTCCAATTCGACATCTTCCGCGACTAATCTCCACTTGGTAAGTAGTTTTTCTTCACTCTTTTTCGATCAATTGTCCGTAGGATCAATCAATTTTGAAAACCCCTTTCATCCAAGACCCCATTTTTGACCCATCATTGACAAATCATAATGCAATCCATTTGGTGATTTGTATTCATGGGGTTACCCTTTGATGATGTTAACCCACTTGAATCATGCGTTAATTTAAGAAAAATCCCTCATGCCACGGATTTTTGACCCCCCACCCATGTTTTCTGATTAAAGGAGCGTTTGGGTAATGGGTTAAGAGTTTGCAAATTGATTTTTCCCTCGTAATTGCATGGTTCGGATTCTGCTAGGTCTGACGGCGTCAGGACCTCCTACTGACGGCATCAGATGTGTCTGACAGCAAAAATCAATAAAATTATCGTTCTAATTGTTTCCGTTCACTCTATCTTTTTCCAGGAAAATGAGCAAGCGATCTCGTCAACATCGTGGCAGCTCCTCTAGGTCGCAAATGGTTAACTATGGGGAATTGGTCCATAGTTGGGGTGAATTTGATAATGTTGCCGCCACCACCAAGTATGCGGAACTTTGTAATCACCACATTGATGCTGGGGCCGTGATTGATTGGGAGTTTCTTAGGTCCCAAGGGTTGGAGGCTGCGTTTCTAGGAGGATCCACACTGATGGGTTCGCGGGTCCTCAATGGGAGAGGTTGTTTAGGATGAGAGAGATGGTGTATAGTGAGTTGGTGAGGGAGTTCTTTGCGACCTTCCGTTTTGATCAGGCTGAGGCTAGGACGGACATGGGGGGCACCACTATCTATTTTAGGTTAGGAGGGGAAGTGCGATCATGTTCGGTTACTGAGTTTGGTTGGAGGATAGGGTTGTATACTAGGGAGGAGGCTGTTGATGGAGGTTTTATGCAGAGGTTGTTGCATGGGGAGACTTTGAGGAGTGATATGAGGTGTCTCACTTTTTGGCCGACCATTGGGGACGGGGTTTACACCTCGACTACTGGGGCAGCATCAATCAGGGACCCCGTGGCTAGGTTGGTCCACAGATGCATCACATACAGCCTGTCAGGACGTCATGGCACCACTCACCGTGTCACTGCTTCAGATCTTTTCTACCTGTACACCATCTTTTCAGCGTATGTTTACTGCAACATCCCATTTTGGGTAGCTAGTTATTTGAGGACCAGTGTGGGTGAGAGGGATATCGATAAGGTGTATGGGGGGATGTTCGTGACCCGGTTGGCTCGTTCCTATGATCTTCTTACCCCCCGATCATGGGATACTTGAGCGACTGTGGGGCTTGTAGGGTAGTGAGGGCTATATCCCTCAGGCAGATGAGCATCGTGATGCTGATGAGGAATGGGACCTATAACTGGTATGAGGCAGGGGGACCTGATGATGAGGATGATGATGATGATGAGGGAGCGCCCCAGCAGCATCAGTTTGAGGGTTATGAGGAGGGGACAACTGACTACTACCGACACATGAGTCGGGGAGACTGGCAGGCACACCAGGGAGCCTGGATGGGTCAGGTGGACGCATGGCGGACCATCACTGACCAGCGCTTTGATTGGATGTATGATCACACCATCCGCCAGATGCAGCACCTCTCCACCCGTGATCAGCTTGAGCCTCACCTGCAGATTGACCCATTCCCCGGTCGTGAGACAGACTACCCTCCCTACGGGTACACAGGACACCTCCCTCCTGGCTATGACTACCGTTTTGGTCCTCCTCCCCAGTGATCTTTCTTGATGTCTGTTATTTCTGAACAATTTATTGATGGTTGTGTAATTTGAAACAATTGGTACTATAATAGTTTAGGATGCGGCCTCTGTTGGCCTTGAACAATTTTAATTTTCTATGTTTACGTTTATTTGAAATAATTGAATGTGCTTATGGTGACATTCTTCACTTTGTGTGATTTTTATTTTGTTTGTTTGTTTGTTATTTGCTTCCGTATGCATGCTTTATTTTTATTGTTGGTAGATCATGTTTCAAAACTAAAAAGTGGAAATACTTTACTTTGTTGTTTTGGCCTAGTCTTAACTTCACCTAAAGGTATTTTTGCAAAAGATAAGTGTAAGGGGAAACCCTAAATATGTTTTTAAGAAACGAACCGATCATGATTTTCCACAATATTAAGTGAACATGTATATTCGTATTTGTTAGAGTCAAATGCTTGTATTGAGTCATAATGAAGTTTTGCAGGATTTTCCAGGAAGTAGGACCAAGTTTTTCCATAAATTTTCCGGAAACTTAACACAAGAATTTCTGCAGGTCACTTCTGACGGCGTCATGAGCTTGCTCTTGACGGCGTCACGGGTAAAAATCTGGAAATTTTACCAGTTTTGTTTTTCTAACGGAGTTTTAAAGTTTTTGTTGAATTATTAAGTTTTATAATCTCTAGGAAATCTGCAACCTTCATTCCACAAGCATTATATCTTACTTTGTTTTCTAGGATTTAGTAACTTATGTAGATTGCCGCCGATTTTATGCGAGGTTGCTTTGTCTGTTTTCTCAGGATTAACAGGTTATGTTTGACAAGAAGATGATTATTATTCTGGAAGGGAAGCTTTGATTGTTCATTTTCTTGGAGGAAGATCTAACCTGGCCACCTTATTATCCATACCGAGCTAATCAGGGGAGTATTTGATTTCATTCGTTTTATTTATTTCACTTTTACATTCTTTACTTGAACATTGGGGACAATGTTCATCCTAAGTGTATGGGGAGGGTAAAATGATGATACCTTACAGATACGCTTTCGCTTGAGTTTGTTTGTTTAATAGTAGATGTGTAATAAAACTATGATAAATACTTGTTAGTGTAATTTTGGCGCCAAATTTAAAATTTTTTACAACATTTAGGAGTGAAACTTTAGCCATAGCAAGCGTCTCATGGATAGGAGATTGTATGACTAGCACCAAACCGTATCATTCAAAAAAAATTTCCACCCAAATATGTGAGGTTCGCCTTTAGATTTGATAGGAAAAACATTTACTATTAGTGCTTATGAGTGTACCGGTAGCATTTAGATTCTAGAACTTGCGTTAGTGATGCATCCCGAGACCGCTAGTGAGACTACATTCGTGTAGTAGGATTTACTACATGATAAGAGGCATTAGGATCACTCTTGTGTTAAACCCGTATCATATTTACTTGACCGTTTAAGTCATATTACTTGGCGAGTTAAGTCAACTAATTTTTCCCACACCTTAGCGTTGTACTCATTTTTAGTACACGAAACCCCTAGTACACCCCTCCGAGCCTATCTTTTCATTTCTAACTTTAAGCATCTTACTTAAAGGAAGAATTTGTTACACCCCACTTAAATGTACACCCAAATCGCCTTAGCCTTCCGTGTATGCGCTCATTTTTAGTGCATTTTTGTTATTTGTTAAACCCTAAGTTAACTATCTAATTGATTACATGGTTGCTAAGTCGAGTCATATCCTTGTACATATTGTTTTGGGACTCATGGGTAAAGTACTTATTTTATGGAGTAATGGGGAAGAAAATCATTTATTACCCCCATATGTGCGTTAATCTTAAAAGTACTCCAAGTGTTTTGATTTTCTTAATTCGAGTCATTAGATTAGTTCATTGTAAAGTATGTAAAAATTCAAGTGTAAGAGTAATTTTCATTCCCTATGATGTATTATTTTGGATGGTAGGGTAAGAGCGTATGCAAAAAAAAAAAAAAAAAAAAAAAAAAAAAAAAAAAAAAAAAAGAGAAAAAACATACGGACTACCATCCCGTTTCATTCTATGTTTATTTTATGTTTTTGTTATTTTTCATTTATTTGCTTAAGTCGAGTCTGGTCTTGGCTTAGCAACGCCATATTGTACATGTAATTAACCAAGATTGTTAACTCGCCACCAGTAAAGACTGCCTATATCCAACAAAACCGTGTATTTCATATCCCTACACCTAACGTTACAACCCTTTGAAAGACCTCTTTGATAGTTTATCCTAGGTGCTTACGCCATGTGGTGGAGGTTTGATCCTTTCCCAAGCCTATGGTAATCTATTTTGCTATGACAGGTAGTGAGAGATATCTTCCGTTTCCATATTTTAATTTATACTTTATTACACCCGAGAGATGTGAGTATCTAAACACTATTTGTGAGGTGCTTGTGTATGACCTCCGTGCTTGTCTTTGGTCTTTAGTGGAACGATTATTTGTTGTAATTACTTTTATATTAGTGTTAAATGACCCCTAACTTGTATTTTTATTAGAATAAAAGCGCATTTGCTTAAGGACAAGCAAATCTCAAGTGTAAGAGTATATGATGAGGCGAAAAATGAACCACTTTTAGGGGGTCATTTAAGCCCGGAATTAAATTTATTTGATCAAATATTGCCCTAAATCGCTCCTTTTGTGATTTTAGGTACTTTGGGAGTGAAATCTGGAAAAGGAAGCAGTTCGGACGTTTTTGGAGCATAAAAGTGAAGAAAACGCCAAAGACTTAATTTTCCATGCTGGGAACAGTGTGTGACGGCGTCAAGAGTAAGAATTTGACGGCGTCAAGAGTAAAGATCATGACGGCCCAGTACTGAAATGAAGGCGTCACAAAGAAGAGCGTCAAGAGTTAAATGTGTGACGGCCTGGAAAAGTATATAACAAGACGGCGTCAGATGTAGATCAAGGCAGTCCGAGAATTATTTTGGCGGCGAGATGACGGCGTCACAAGATTGTTCTTGACGCTGTCAGCCTCTATTTTCTATATATATAGTTTTCTAATTTTCATTCATGGAGAGGAACAAGTTTGGAGAAACCCTAAGGCCGAACCATATACGTATTTTACAGCTTTTTCAAGGGTTTTCAGCCCTTGAACCCTTACATGTGTTATTGAGATAAGTATTCTTTTAATTCAATCAATATGTCTATGTGTTGGTTGTCTTTATCTTGTGCTTGTCTTGATTCCACCATGCTAGGCTAGATTTATCTTGTGTTTGCTTAGATCTAATGAAACCTAGATGTTGATTATGTGTTGATTAGTTGTTTATGGTTGTATTGGATGAATGATTTCAATGTTAGGCTTAAGAAAACTGGCAGATCTCCAAATGGTAACATGCTTGAACGTCTTAGGAAACATGAACCGATGTGTACTAGGTTTTATTGGTTGTATTTAATGCATGAGTAAATTCTAATGATCCCATGTTAGGAGCTTCTTAGCCGGCTCGACATAGGGGTGAAGTAGGCACTCATAGGATTGGGGAGTTAAGTACGCCACCCCATGAATGGTATTAAGGAATACAATCCGTCATCCACGCAACTATAACAAGTAATTAACGTGTAAAAGATATCTAGGGAGTAATGAAATCTAAGTAAACACATTTCTCCACTTATTGCTCACAACCTTAGTTTAATTCAGTTTTACTTTCATTTCGAGTATTTTATTTTGATTGCATCTTTAGTATTGGGTTAGTTGACTAGCAACTAATTCCGCCCATATCCTTCAAACCCGAGATATTTACTTGCTTTCTAAAAAATATAAAAATACAAAAAGAATCATCTCTCATCTCTAGAACTAGTAATTAGGTTTTCTAATCCTAGCGACACTATTCCTAGCTGAACGATCAATCCCTCGGTACTTGTCATTATACTATACTACATCGATCAGGTACACTGCCTGGTGGGGGTTGTAAGCTTCTCGAGATCCCTTGAGAGGTAAAGCCTGGTGCAAACCCCACGCATCAACAGGTATTCAGGCAATTTGACGATGTTGATAAATGCATGATGACTCCTGGTCACTCTTTTATCAGGACTCGGACTTCAGCGATGGTGATATGTATGAACGACTGTGCTTGTTCACTCGGTACCCTTGTACATATATATATGTATACATATACTAATAAATGTAGCAATTGATTACTCTGAAACCCATGTGGTTTCACAATTTTTGCATTGGCATGTCTTCTGGCATCGATAACATTTACGATCCTAGAAATGTCATTCAATAATGGCACGGGTTCTTAAATGAAGTTCGAACAGAAGTTGAAAACCTGCCATTATGGCTTGCTATTATCTCTGATAGAGACCCTCTCTTTCACTTAATACTCGTGCATCCTTCATTCAATCAACAACCTCTGTATAGGTATTACACTACGGTCATTGATTGAGGGGGAGAGTATTTTTCTGTAATATCTGTGGTGTTAATATTTATGCATCTGCGTTAATATCTGTGCTAATATCTGTGGTGTTAATATTTATGCATCTGTGTTAATATCTGTGCTAATATCTGTGGTGTTAATATTTATGCATCTATGATTTTATTTGTGCAATCGTGGTTTCTGGTCATGATTACATTATTCTTATATGTTTCAGTTGAGTCGTTTGCAAGGAGAGGGGCTGATAGGTCATTTGGTGTAAGATAAAAGGATTTCAATTAAGTAGAGGGTCTGTTTTGTCAATTTTAAAAAGTTAAAAAGGGGTATATATACTTATTTGAGTATTAGCGGGTTGTGTTTGTCTCTCTAATCATTCCAACCCGCTGCCCCCTCATTTTTTTTATTGATTCCTTCTCGAGTTGCTCCATCAGGTTTTGATCTTATTTTTGTGTTATAATTATTACCTGATCATGTTAAACTTGTTTAAGCGATCATCCTTTTATACTTAGGTCGTCCCATTCCGGCAGTGATTAAGTGGGGTATGCTCGTTGTTGTGTGATTTGTGTTGGGTTTTTACGTGTTTATCCGGTATGATACTATCCCACTTGTTGCTCCTTGATTATCTCTGCGTATATGTATATCTTGTGATTTTGCCCTATATTGTGCCTCTCGAATTATTTGGGTTATGGGTGAAAATGTAGTCTTTATTGTGATGCATACTTCTGTGATGATCCTGCTAGCTAGATTGTTCGCGTAGGTGTAATGTTGATTGGGATTCGTATAAGTTCATCATAGCGAGTTGGCAAAATTTCTTGGTAGCGAGTTGATGAGACTTCTTAGTAGCGTGTTGATAAGATTTCTTGATAGCGAGTTGAGTTGATCTAATCTCTGGTAGCGAGTTGACCAACATTCATTGTAGCGAGTTGTCATAATTTCTTGGTAGCGAGTTGATCTAATGTCTGGTAGCGAGTTGACCAACATTCATTGTAGCGAGTTGACATAATTTCTTGGTAGTGAGTTGATCTAATTTCTGGTAGCGAGTTGATCTAATTTCTGGTAGCGAGTTGACTAACAATCATTGTAGCGAGTTGACATAATTTCTTGGTAGCGAGTTGATAAGATTTCTATGTAGCGAGTTGATGAGACTCCTTGTTAGCGTGTTGATAAGATTTTGTGGTAGAGAGTTGGTCCATTTCAGAATAGCGAGTTGACTACTTAACCCATTAGCGAGTTGATGTAACACAGAATAGCGAGTTGACCATAAGTCGTGACAGCGTGTTGCTTCATAAATTGCGCATTAATTGATGTTAAGGCCTGCATGTTAACACAAGTTTGTTTCTCTTCTGGTAGTTTACTAGTTGAGTGAAATTCCCAAGTGCATATTGTCTTGAATCATGTGTTGCTATCTATGGTATTACCTTGATATGTCTCATTGTTATGTGGTTATACATGTTATGAATATGCTGCATCTAATAGGTGTGTGGTGGTTAGTGGGATGTATGTATTCTGTAACTCAAGTGTCAGCAATCTGGGATTTGCTCTTACTATCTCATGCTCTGCTGCCCTCTCTTGTCATTGTTTGAGTATCTCTTACTGACGACCCGTCTAACCACTAACTATACATGTGTATCTATTGTGGTGTGTTATTGTGGTGGTGCAGATAAATGGCGGATGCTAATATTCCTACTGAGTTGGAATCAGTTACACCACCTCCCACTCGCACAGATGATGTGATATTGCCACACAACGAATGGGTATCTATTGGGAAGAGCAATCTCTACATTGACATAGATAAACCTCAGAACAATCCCACCTACAAGATTGTCGTGGATATCTTGAAAAACACTTCCTTCTTCAAGGCATTCACAGTTTCCTCATCGATTCCATCCATATACATCCAACAATTCTGGAACACCATGACTCATAACAAGGAAAACAACACTTATTGGTGTCAACTCGATGAACAATGGTTCGAAATAAACAAAGAAACGCTCAGGAATGCTCTCCAGATCAACCCAATCATTCCAAATAAACCTTTCTCATCCCCACCAAACCCTGAGGCCCTCCTACAGTTTGTGAATGATCTAGGGTACCCAACTGAGGTCACCACACTTTCATCCATGTCCACTAATGAAATGTATCAACCCTGGAGAGTCCTTATCACGCTTATCAACTTATGTCTCACTGGGAAGACATCGGGACATGAGAGACTGTGTGCCCCTGCACTGCAAATACTGTGGGGTATTGTGAAAGGGAAAGATATTGACTTCGCTGAACGTATATGGGAGGAATTTGCTCACTCCATTAATACCTTCTTAGATGACAAGATGAAGCTGGAGGCTCACAAAGAAAGCAAAAAATGGAAATCCAAGTCTCTAATTCTTAGTATCAGATTTACTAAGCTGATCATACTTCATCTACAAGAATGTCACAATCTACACCCTAGACCTGAATCCTCAGTGCACCTGGCATCCGATGAACACTGTGTGGGAAACCTCAAGTTTGTTGCTAAGGGGACGGATCATGAAGTGTTTGGAATGGATATACCCGAAGTTCTTGTCTCCAACAATATCCTTGAAGCACCTTACTACAAGAGCTATCTGAACAAAGTTGCTTTGTATCGCAAACAATCCACTGTCAAGACCACCACAAGCAAAGTTACATCAAAGAAACGCAAAGAAGTCTCAACCACTGAAATGGCATCTGGTGGCACAAGGAAACACAAAAGAACCAAAACTGTCAGCAAATCCGGGTCCAAGAAACCCAAGAAAGCTAAAGCTACAGTTTTAGATGAAAACCCACATGAAATACTGTCCCCAACTGAAGCTGCTGATATTCAAAGGGTTGTCGAAGAAAGTCTCAAAACCAGTGAGACACATCCTGGTCCTCCATTGACAAGTGTCTGCATTAATCAGCCGGAACCTGAGAAACTTAAGCAACTACCAGATACTGTCGGGAAAGGAAAAAGTGTTGTTACTGAAGAACAAGCTGCACACACACTCCTTCATATTTCATCACCTGCTTCAAAACTTAAAGAACCTCGGTACGAATTCAAGAAACGGTCCCCGGAATCATCTAAACCTAAAGTGGTTGTTGGGAATTATACTAACAGTTACCACGACTAAGTGAAGATGTTACCACTGCTGAAGATTGTACTTGCAGTGGAAACTCATTACCACTACAAGAACATATATTACCACTGCTTATTAGATAACTGTTAGGAAACGTGTTTAGATAAATATAGAATAGATCTTGTGTATATCTTATTCTATTAGCATTATACTTATCTTGTAGAAGAGGACTCCTTGTGCTATAAAAGGAGATCCTAGGTTAAAGGTTTTATATACGTTTTCTAGTGCTTCAAGGTGTAACCCTAGTGATATAAAGATCACTCGTATTATTATCATTAATAATATTGGAGCTAATAGTTTGTTTACGTACATTGTTCTTATTCATAAACAACTGTCTTACTCACAATTAAACTTCTAAGTGTTACTAAGTAGATTCCGCATACTTAGTGATATAACTCAAAGTATCAATCTAACACAAGTTCAAGGTGTTTAGATCCATCAAGTGGTATCAGAGCCAGGTTTTGATACTTTGATTTAGAAGACTCTAGTTCACTCAGAAGAATCAATGGAGACAGAAACCAGTAACTCAAACATTGCTGCTAAGCTTCCAAAGCTTAAGTTGAATGACTTTGAGATGTGGAGGCTAATGATCGAACAATTCTTTATGGTCCAAGACTACACACTCTGGGAGATCATCCTGGTTGGAAACTCCTTCAAACCAAGTTCTACTTCAGAGATGGTTGGTGGCAAGGATGTAATTAAGGTCAACTCTGGACCTGTTACTAATGATGAAAGACTTCAGATGAAGAATGATCTGAAAGCCAGAGGTTTGTTGCTGATGACACTTCCCAGAGACCAAGTTCTAGCATTTAGCAAGTACAAGACTGCAAAGACTCTTTTTGATGAGATCTGTAATGTTTTTGGTGGTAATGACTCCACCAAGAAAACTCAGAAGACTCTGCTGAAGCAGACTTATGAAAACTTTGGTTCAACAAGTAATGAATCAATTGATAGCATCTTCACAAGGCTACAAAAGATTGTTACTCAACTCACTGTTTTTGGAATTGAGGTGGAAAGGGAAGACCTTAATCTAAAGTTCTTAAGAAGCTTACCCTTTGAGTTTGGAACCAATGTTGCTATGTGGGAAGATAAGCCAGATTTGGAGACCATGAAACTTAATGATTTGTACAATAACTTCAAGGTTATTGAACAAAGATTGAAGAAAGCTGGCAAAATAAGCTCAAGTTCAGGAAGTGTAGCACTCATATCATCATCTCTTGAAGATAGTAGTTCAGATGAAGAAAGTGATAGTGATGATGACAGTGCTAACATTGTTGTTTCCACTGGTAGTGGAAGTGTTTCCACTGGTAGCTCAAAGAAACAGATTGCAGGACTTAGTGATACTACTTTTTATGCCTTTATATCAAGTCAAGTGGGTGGTTCAATTCTCAATCATGAGGATTTGGATCAAATTGATGAGGATGATATGGAGGAGATGGACATTAAATGGCAGGTGGCATTACTAAGCTTGAGAACAAAGAAGTTTTGGAAGAAGACAGGAAGAAAGATTAACATCAGTGGCAATGAAACAGTAGGTTTTGGCAAAAAGAAGGTGGAGTGCTATAATTTTCATAAGAAGGGGCACTTTGCCAGGGAGTGCAGGAAGCCAAGGAAATCTAACAACAGGTCAACTTGGTATAAGCAGGACTAGAAAAAGGAACTTACTACTGATGAGCCAAAGGGGCTATTGGCTATTGATGGAGTGAGCTTTGATTGGAGCATTATGACTAAGGATGAAGAAGATGATTCAGAGTCTGCAATGGTTGCTACAGAGTTTGCACTAATGGCTTTTTCTGACTCTGAGGTACAAATTAATAATGCTTGTTCTAAATCTTGTAAGGCCTTAAAAGAGTTTGAGAAAATTAAAGCACAATATGATGAACAATTGCTAGAGTTAAATCATACTAATTATAACTTAACAAATCATAAAAGAGGCCTAGGTGTTTTAGAAACTCAATTAGAGCATTATAGGGCAAATGAATCTAAGTTCAATGATGATATTGCAGTATTAAGAAGAGACTTAGATTATCAGGTTGTTGTAAATAAGGTTCTTAGAGAAGAACTAGAAAAGGTTAAAATGGCTAGTGAGAATATAATGATAACTAAGCAAACACTGGATCATCAATCCAAGTGTATTGACAAAATTTGGGAAGCCCAAGTTGTGAACAAAGCCAAATCAGGAGTTGGTTACAAAACTGTTCCACTACCTCTAAGAGGTGTTCCATCACCTCCTGGCATTGACTTAACTCACACAGGATTAGAGGAATTCCAGGAACCACCTATGACCTATGGACCAAAGTTTGTGTGACATTTCTAAAATTTCATGTCATTAATTTTAATATTTTTATTATTTATTTAACTATTCTATTTTTTTTTATAATTAACTTCATCAGAAGTTATCCGCGTACGTCATGACTCGTTCAATTAATTCAATCAACACAATACTATGCCCACTCTACACTTTTTATGCATTTTTGGTTCCTTACAATCCTATTTTAAAAGTCCTAATTTAATTTTTTTAATTTTACATAAACCTTGCACCCTTACGTTTTACCCGATTTAAATTTACGTTTTAAGGTTTTGACAAAGTGAATCAACCCTAGACTATGATAATTTACATATTTTATGAATTTTTAAACTATTTCATGTTTACTAAAGAGTTTTATACTTGTTGTGTCATTTTTATGGCTTACATCACTTTTATCAAGAACCGGTGTCACCAAACGTGTTTTCGACTCACGATTTCATTTTTAATGACGTTTAAACACTTCGATAAACCCAAGGCTCTCATGAAATATTAAAATTAGCCATTTTAACACTTCATAACAACTTCATAAAATTTTTATAACACTTTTCAAAAATTCACGTTTTCAGGTCACCCGGTACTGCGTAATTTGCGTTTTTAAGACCATACGCTTGCTTTAAACCCCACAAACACACTAATACACCAAATATTAATCCAATATTATTAAAATCTGATCTTTATATTTGTTTTTCAATCTTGGGTCATTTACCACTCTTCACCTTTCCAAATTACCACTTAAAACCCCTAAATACCATTCATTACCTTACATAATCCACTTCAACACTTATACATATCATACACACTTTATTTATATAACTTTTTACAAAATAATACAAATAAAACTTCCCTTGGAAGCCCCAAAAACCGGCCATGTATACACACACACTCTTTATAATTTTTTTTCATTTTCAATAAATCCCATCATTTCCATTTCACATGCAAATCTCACCAACCTTCAAGAAAATCATCCATCCCCCTTCTTCCTCCCTTGTTGCTGCCGTGAATCAACACCAAGACACCACCATCTCATCATATTTTTAATCATAAAATCATCACCACATCATTCTCTTGAAGGTCCTTGCAAAAAATGGCACTTTGAATCAAGGTTTTGAAGGTCTTCTTGGTGTTTTCTTGATGTTTTCTTGAAGTCTTCCTCAAGTTTGTTCAAGAGTTTTTTTCTACAGCCCTCAAGCTCATTTTGAAGCCTAGAAGAGAAGGGTTTCATTATCTTTGGTGTCATTTGGGTCGTTTCTATCCAAGCCCTAGAAAAGGTTTTATTGATTTTTCACTTCTTGTAAGTCAATCTTATCATTTCCTTTGGGTTTCTTCACATGCAATGGTTTTTGTTATTTAAGTAATTATGTGTTTTCTGATTTTGATAAGTTAATTTTGATGTTCTTGAGTGTGTGGGATAATTAGTGTGGCATTACATGGGATTTTGATGGAATGAAAACATTGTTTGATTTGATTTTTGGGACTGTTTTAGATAAACAGATAAAACGAATTGGTGTGCAATATTTTTGGCTTATGGCCTGCTGGGAAATTTCATTTTTAGATAGATATATGTCTTAGCTTCATGTGGCGAATTGGATGGTCAACCAATTCCTCCGGATGAAGGAGATATGGTCATTTTACGAAACACTAGTGATTCTGGAACACTGATTAGAAAACTAGGTATACTCCAGGTAAATACATTAAAATTCAGGATAGGAAAACTAATCTCAGTAGTGTACATCTAAATCTAACTTCTCCAAGTGGAATCACTTTAATAGCTATCACGGTTTGGGAAATACGTTAAAATTAGTGTTTCGTAGGAAAAGTTGGGACTGCTGCAGACCAACATCATATATGGGTTAATTGCAGAACAAGTTTGGCCTAAGAAAGTCTATATTATTTGATGGGATTATGGAAATAAGTTTAAGGTACATGTGTCGAATTGGATGGGGTGATATCTCCTCCGGATGAGTGAGATATGGTCGTTTTATGGAAACATGTCAATTCTGGAGCTGCTGTTGGAAAACATGTTTTGCTCCAGATTTTTATACATTAAGCTTAGGTTTTAAAACATGGTTCAACACTAGACATTATAAGCTTTCATCTCCAATTGGTTTCAACTTAATAGCTATTATAGAACATTATTTATGACCAAAACCGTAAGCATTAGAATTTCAGCGAACTTTCTGGTTGGAGTTATAGTTAGTAAAAACTCACTTCCCGTTGATTGGTAAATGATTTGATTGAATGGCCTAAAGTTTTGGAAACTAAACTTATGTATATTTCCAGGGGTGAAAGCCCCATCCTTGTATCTTTTATAGGTTAAGAGATATGATGGTGTGGAGTTGACTAAAATTCAGCAACATGGTTTTTACATCTTGTCTTGAAATCTAAAACGTGTAGATACACATAGGTGAAACAAGAATTGAGGAATGAAACTTAGTAGGTGTTTTATTACCTATAAGATCAGGTCACAAACCATATTGGGAGTAAAAATACCTTGAGTTAAGTCTTAGTGCAATGCCAAGCTTATCCCGGAAACATATCTCATAATCATTTGATTTACTTTTTCATATCGCTCTTCTTTATCATTCTAAGTCGCGTCACGTCTTTTAGGTTGTGCTTAGACGCTTCGCACTCATCCGAAGATCCATTTTATTTCTGATCTTGTTGCTCTTAAGGTGAGTTCATAGCCTCGCTTTTACTTACTTCAATTGTTTTATAAACCTCGCGAGGGGGATACATGCTTGTTTTACAAACCGAATACAAGTAGTTTTTGGTATGCTTGACCCGATTACATGATTATAGTCAATTGAGTATATTTTTTGCCAATTATGTCCCCATCATGAACCGTTAATTCCGTGGGAAACGCTAGTATTATGAATATGCATATTTGGCCTGGCGGGCCTGGCCGGGTGAGTAGCGCTCATACATCAACGGTCACATAATATTGAGAGATTACGTGGTAAATGGCAAATCTTACCTTTTCGGGGCACTATTAAACTAGGTCAAGGTTCGGTTTCATGAGCTCAATACTATAAATCTTATTACCCGACTTGTATTTGTTACATGTCAACTTAATTATGGGCGTATAACAACGTAGCCCAACTTCTTTTAAACTGAATTATGCTTGTATTCAACTTATTACTTATTAAACTCTATGAATTCACTCAACTTTATGTTGACTTTTTAGCATGTATTTTCTCAAGTATTATTTGCTAGCTGAGCATTGGGAGCAATCGGAGTCGTGTGGATATCAAACATTGAAGGACTTGTTTTCTTCACATTCGATAATTATTTTCATTAAATATGCAAATGAGTCATTTTTGAACTCTTGTAACTTAAGTTTTAAATATAAATTGTTGGGACCTTTGTACTCTGATTTATCAAATCGAATGTGACATTTTATTAAATGTCTCTTTTGAGGTCGTTTTATGTAACTTGTTTTTATGAATTATGAAGTTATACCCAAATTGGTATTCCGCTGCGTTGTAAATTTTGGGGGTGTTTTAGTTTGTTAAACCAGTTGAAATTGAAAAGGTTCAGGTTGAGGTTGATATATTTGATAGTGCAAGTGACTCATCTCTTAAAGATGAAAATTTAAATGTTGAGTCTAAACCTAGTGTTCCTGAGAATGTTAAAGTGGAGGTTAAAAGAAGTATTCCTGATGTAATCAAAGAGAAGCCTAGGTCACAACCTAATTTCACTAGGCCCACTACTAGATATGCAGAGATGTACAGAAGTAGGTCACCAACTCCTAGGGGTAATATGAGGAGTTGGAATCATGTTAAATCTAGGCAATTTGGTAGTGATTTTGTGTTCAATAACAAACGCTGTCATATATGTGGTAGCTTTGACCATTTGTCTTATAGCTGTACCTACCACTTGGGAAGAAGGGAAGTTTTTGGGAATACTAGGGTGTATGGACAAAATGTTAATAACTTAACTCACCCAAATCCACTTAGCAAGATGATTCCCAGGTCTGTTTTGCTTAACTCTGGCATTAAACCAATTTCCACTGCTAGACCAGCAGTTGCCACTACCAGAAATAAAAACAGAGTTTACCCTAAGCCCCCTGTTACTACTTTTGTTAAATCTACTCAAACAGGGAAAAAGACCAATTTTGAAAAGAAAGTTAACAATAATCAGAAGTGGGTACCCAAAGTTTCAAAACCAGCAGTTTCCACTGCTAAGCCAGCAGTTAACACTGCAAGGCCAAAGGTTACCACTGGTGGGTCTTTTAACAAGAAAAGGGTAAATATGGGAAATGCTGTTAAGGCCTCAGCACGTTGGGAATGGAAACCAAAAGGAACCATCACCTCAAACAATCCCAATGGTGTATCAATGACCTTTGATAGATATAATTATATTGATACACGAGGCAGATCCAAGTCATTTGTGGCTTGGGTCCCCAAAAGGAACTAATTCCTTTATTTTGTATGCAGGAACATTCAACGACTACAAATGATCAAGGATACTCAGACATTGGATGTTCCAGGCACATGACTAGCAATAAGTCCTATCTTTCAGACTTTCAACCTTATGATGGACAATTTGTCAGCTTTGAAGGAGGAATTGGTGGCAAAGTTTCTGGCAAAGGAACAATCAAGGCTGGAAACATTGACTTTGAAGATATGCAGTATGTGAAAGAACTCAAGTACAACCTCTTTAGTGTGTCACAGATGTGTGACAAGAAGCATAGAGTTCTATTCACAGAAGATGAATGCTATATCTTATCTAAGGATTATAAGCTTCCTGATGAATGTGACATTTTGCTTAAAATCCCTAGAAAAGGTAATCTGTATAGCATTGACATGAAGAACATAGTGGCTAATAATGATGTTACTTGCTTGCTTGCTAAAGCCACTTTAGATGAATCAATGCTTTGGCATAGAAGACTTGGTCATGTAAACTTCAAGACCATCAACAAGATTGTGAAAGATGGACTTGTCAAAGGTCTACCAGAGAAAAGATTTGAAAATGACCAAACTTGTGTTGCCTGTCTCAAAGGAAAGCAACAAAGAGCTTCATGCAAGTCCAAAGCATTCAATTCTATTGATCATCCACTCTTTATGCTGCATATGGACTTGTTTGGTCCTACTTCTGTGAGCAGCATCAATTTGAAGAAGTAGTGTCTTGTTGTGACTAATGATTTTAGTAGATTCACATGGGTTTTCTTTTTAAGAACCAAGGATGAAACCACTGACATCCTTAAGACATTCATCACTGAAGTTGAAAATCAATTTGAAAAGAAAATCAAGATCATCAGGTGTGACAATGGGACAGAGTTCAAGAATAAAGTTATGGATGATTTCTGCAGAGACAAAGGTATTAAAAGAGAATTTAGTGTTACAAGAACTCCTCAACAGAATGGAGTTGCAGAAAGAAGAAACAGAACACTAATTGAGGCTGCTAGAACCATGTTTGCTGATTCAAAGCTTCCAGTGACTTTTTGGGCTGAAGCAGTTAACACTGCTTGTTACATTCAGAACGGGGTTTTAGTGGTCAAAACAAAGAACAAGACACCTTATGAGTTGTTCAGAGGAAGACCTCCTACTTTGGAGTTTATGAGGCCATTTAGGTGTCATGTTACCATTCTCAATACCATTGATCATCTGGGTAAATTTGAAGAAAAGTCTGATGAAGGCTTCTTTGTTGGATACTCCATGGTTAGCAAGGCTTTTAGAGTCTATAACTTAAGAACAAAGAAGATTGAAGAGAACTTGCATGTTCAGTTTCTTGAAAATAAAGCAAACATGGCAGGTTCAGGACCAGATTGGCTATTTGATCTTGAAACATTATCCAATACAATGAATTATGTACCTCTCACTTCAAGTACTGGAGACAAAGATCTTGAAGATTCAGAAGAAT
This sequence comes from Artemisia argyi, assembly GCA_030686995.1. NCBI lineage: Eukaryota > Viridiplantae > Streptophyta > Magnoliopsida > Asterales > Asteraceae > Artemisia > Artemisia argyi. The sequence continues at coordinate 54,485,211 of CM060707.1, forward strand.
TCATTGATGAAGATGAAGCTTGTAAAGATGATGAAGATCAAATTGTTATGCCACTTTGGGACTTTGTTGATAATTCTAAAAAGACAAGTGATGCAGATGGTGTGAATTTTGATGAATTGAATGAAGAAATTCCTACTAGCAGTGGTAACTCAATTCCCACTGCTACACCAGAAGTTTCCACTGTTAGCCCAAATGTGGAACATACTTCTCAGGAATCACCAAGTGATGATGTAGAGAACTCAAACATGCCTACAACATATGATATTCCTAGCACATCACAGTCTTCAATTCACAAAGTGCATCCACTTGATAATGTTATTGGTGAACTTCAATCAGGTGTGAAGACTAGAAGACAGATAAAGAAAGATGATATTCATGGGTTCATTAGTGAAGTGTATGAGTCCAAGAAACATAGTAAGAAGACTAAGTGTTTGTTCTTCTGTTTTCTCTCACAGGTGGAGCCTAAGAATGTTTATATGGCTCTAGGAGAATCTAGCTGGGTTGAAGCTATGCAAGAAGAGTTGCTGCAGTTTAAGCTTCAAAAGGTTTGGGTTCTTTGTGACTTGCCTGATGGTATGAAGGTCATTGGTACTAAATGGGTTTTTGAAAACAAGAAAGATGAAAGAGGTATTGTAATCAGGAACAAAGCTAGATTGGTTGCTCAAGGATACATTCAAGAGGAGGGTATTGATTATGAAGAAGTTTTTGCTCTTGTTGTAAGGATTGAGGCTATTAGATTGTTTTTAGCCTATGCATCATTTATGGGCTTTACAGTCTATCAAATGGATGTTAAGAGTGCCTTTCTGTATGGTACTATTGATGAGGAGGTATATGTCTCTCAACCTCCAGGCTTTGAAGATCCTCAACACCCAAATAAAGTGTATAAAGTGGTTAAGGCTCTTTATGGCTTACATCAGGCTCCAAGGAAGTGGTATGAAACCTTAGCTACTTATTTATTGAATAATGGGTTTCATAGAGGTAAGACTGGTCAAACTTTGTTCATCAAGAAAGACAAGGGTGATATCCTACTTGTGCAAGTATATGTTGATGATATTATCTTTGGGTCTACTAAACAAGAGATGTGCAAAGAGTTTGAGAAGCTGATGAAAGATGAATTTCAAATGAGTTCTATGGGAGAACTTACATTCTTTTTGGGGCTGCAAGTACAACAGAGTAAAGAAGGCATCTTTATAAGTCAAGACAAATATGTGGCTGAGATCATTAGGAAGTTCAAGCTTACTGATGCAAAACCCTCAAATACCCCTGCTGACAAGACCACTCATCTATTGTTGAAGAATGCTAGTGGTGCTAATGTTGATGTTCACACTAACAGATCTATGATTGGTTCTTTGATGTATCTTACTTCATCAAGGCCAGACATTATGTTTGCTGTGTGTGCTTGTGCAAGATTTCAAGTGACTCCAAAGACATCACATATGACAGCAGTGGAAAAGATTTTTAGGTACTTAAAGACTTATCAAATCCGTTTATGGTTGATAGTTTACCAAAAACTATATGGTTATCAACTCACCATACTCCAAGTGATCAAGAGTTGGCTAGTCCATAGCAAACGGCTCATGGTAAAGACATATCAAATCCGTTGATAGCTGGTAGTTTGCTAAAAACTATGATAAGAGCAGCAAATTTTCATGTTTTATTCACCACTGCTCTTTGATATGTTGTGAAAATTTTACCACTGTTAGTTCATTAGTTACCACTGCAAGAGTAATTTTTCCACTGATGAACTAGTCGTTACAACTGTTGTGTCAGTAATCCATTTTTTTACTAGCCGTTGTAAAAATAACCGTCTTTCCTTATTAATAGGGTAAAATCTTTTGTGAATTATCTACTTACTTATTATAAATTATTCTTTTTCCAAAGATAATTCTTTCTAAAGATAATTCACATTGCGCAACCTCTTCAAACCTTATTAGTATAAATTGATCATCATACGGATTGCTTTTTATCTTGATTACTAACACTTTTATTCTCTTTTTCACAAATATCATGGCGATTCTAAAATTTGTCGAGGAGCACAACCAAGTGGCCTACCTACAAAAGTCAAACGAGAAGAGTGGCCCTGTTTTTCATCAGATTGTGGATTTTCTAAACACAACTCATATAAGGTATGCCTTAACTATTAATCCCACAATCTATGTCTCTCATATCAAACAGTTCTGGAACACTGTAGAGTCCATAACTCTTAAATAGGGAGACACACATGAATCTGTGGATGCTCTAAGAGCAACAGTGGATGGGGTAACTATTGATGTTACTGAGTCATCCTTGAGGAGAATTCTCCAATTGGATGATCTCAATGGTATCATCACATTACCTAATTCAGAAATTTTCACTAATATTGCTTTAATGGGGTATGATACATCTGAACAAAAAGTAACTTTCAGAAAAGGATGTTTTTGTCCCCATTGGAGATTTTTCATTCACTCTTTTACATTGCCTAAGTCCTAAGAAAACTTCTTATGAACAATTTGCATCAACCATGGCTTATCCTTTGGTTTGTTTGGCAACTGATAGGATTTTCAATTTTTCAAAGTTTATTTTCAATAATATGAAAGGCAATGTAAAGAGTCAATATAAATTTTTGATGTATCCAAGGTTTGTGCAAGCAGTGTTAAATGAGTTTCAACTGCAACCTCACAATCGAATTTATGAACCTTCCTGTCTTAAGCCAAAAGTTTTTCAAAACATGAGTAAGGCTTCAGATCTTTGGAATGGGGAGGTTCATCAACTTTTTCCTCAAATGCTTGCTAAAATTGCTCAAGTACAGGGTGAAGATGCAACCATCCCAGTTGTATCCCAAACCACACCCTCTATTGTTGTTCCACCAATTCACCATACCCCTGCTGTAACTCACACTTATGAGAGAAGGTCTAAACAGCCAACTTCTCTCATCTCAACATTGCATGTTGCTGAACCCTTTGGTTTAGGAACAAGCAGTGGTGGTTCAAGGCTTAATCCTAGTCCAACTATGGAAGAGCCTGAATCAATGCCTCATGATTCACCTCTCCCAGTAGGTCACACAGTTGGAAGTGATGAAGGCAGTGTGCAACTACCTGAATTGATGGACATTTGTACAAAATTAGTCAAGCAGGTTCAAGCTCTGGAGAAAGATCTGGCACAGACCAAAGCACAACATGCCACAGAGCCGAATCAATTGAAGGCTGAGATTCAAAGATTGCAGAATGAAGTTGAGAATCTCAAGAAGAAAAGACCTGTTAAAGTTGTGTTATCTTCATCATCTTCACCTCAGGATGAGTTTTCTGCAAGTTCTACTAAAGTTTTGGGAGATTCTTCCAAACAGGGGAGGAAAACAGATGCAGAGTTTAAGGGGAGGAGTACAAATTTTGAAAAAGAGTTTGCTGAGCTCACTGATTCTGACAATGCTCAAGCAAAAGATGATGTAGCTGAGACTGAGGGGAGGAAATTGGATTTTGAAGATATGGATGCTGATGCTGGTTTTAACTTTGATGATATAGTTGGAACTGCTCAACCAATTTCCACTGAAGCAGAACAAGTTCCCACTGATCAACCAATTACCACTGCAAGTGAAAAAGTTCCCACTGCTACTCAAGAAATTACCACTGCAGAGGAAGAAGCTGCCAGAATAAGATCAGTCAAAGGAAAAGCTATTGTGACTGCTTTAGATCAAGAACATACAAGAAAGATTTCTAAGAAAGAACAAGCTCAAATTAATTTTGATGCAAGATTGGCAGAGCAACAGCAAGCAGTAGAGAATGAAAGAAAGAGAAAGCTAGAGGAAGATGAAGTTGCTAGTTTTATGGAAGCAAAGAGGTTGGATAAACTTGAAGCTGTTATGGCAGAACCAATTTCAAGTGTTTCACCAACTGTCATACATGAGAAACCTCCATTGTTCACTTATGTGCCTACAGAAGAAGAGATTGACTACTTGATTAACAATGATCAAATAATCAGGAAGAAGGCCATTGAACTTATTGCAAATACAACCTTGAATGAAGACCAAAAGTCTGCTCAACTTAAAGATTTCATTCAAATGAAGAATCAGCAGGCTCTTGATGAAATCATTGGGGATGTTAGAAAAGGTCAAAAGAAGCCAAGAAAGCTTACAAAGGCACAAATCATTGCTGAGATGAAGACTTTTTGTTGCCATGTTGGTAATATGAAGATGGCTCAATTCAAAGGAATGTCACATGATCAGATTGAAGGTATTTACTACAGAATCAAAAGACAAGATAGTAAATTCATTCCAATGGATCAAGAACCTATAGTTATGAAGACAAAAAGGTCTGGAGTGAGTCTTGGATCAAAAGATGCAAAGAAGTTAAAGACTCAGGAATCATCTCAAGCAGAAGAGGGTCCTAGCAAGGTGACAGAAGAGCAAGTTACAAACATGTTGTTCATAGAGACTGATGTACTTAATATTGAACCTCTACAAGCAAAATATCCAGTTGTTGGTTGGGAGATCTTTTCTGATAGTTTTGGTGTAGCTTGGAAGATCATCAGAACTGGAAGTGTCACAAGCATTTGCAGAGATTTTGAAGACATTGTTAGATCTTGTGATAGAGAAGACTTGGATACTTTGTGGAAAATTGTTCAAGATCAGTTCAAGAAGGATGAACTTGTTGATGTCAAGGCTAAGGAGTTATTGGTTCACTTCAGAAGATTATATGAACCTAACCCAAGTGATAGATATTGGAGATTTGAAGCTCATGATCAAAGAACCTTGTGGAAGTTCTAGGATTCAAGTTTTGTGCATCATCTTTCTACTCAAGATGGAGTTGATGTCTTTATGCTGGCTGAGAAAGAATATCCATTGAGAGCTGGAGTATTGGATGTGATGAGAACAGTGAAGCTTAGGTGCTGGGAAAGAACTGAAGTCATAGAAGATTTGCTACAAAGGATTTATGATCAAAGTGTGAAAGCTGATAAAGAGTTAAGAAGAAGAAGATAAGTGTTTGGAAGAATTCCCATATCATCATGTTTACTAAATACTTGAAGAAACTTATTGATTTATGTATTAATCATAAGTTAGGGGAGGATTGTTGGGAATTATACTAACAGTTACCATGGCTAAGTGAAGATGTTACAAGTGCTGAAGATTGTACTTGCAGTGGAAACTCATTACCACTACAAGAACATATATTACCACTGCTTATTAGATAACTGTTAGGATCTCCTTAGTGATATAACTCAAAGTATCAATCTAACACAAGTTCAAGGTGTTTAGATCCATCAGTGGTTTCCTATGAAGATGCACTGGAGCAACTACAGAGTCATGAACCTCTCATCGAATCTAGTGACTCTGAATCTGATCTCAATGTCTCTAAGAAGGAAGATAAGGCACCTGTCACTACCACCGGGGATACATCTTCCAAGGACTTGCCTCCACCAGAATTCGAACCCTCAACTGAACCCCACTCGACACTGCAAGATGACTTTGTTGCGTCTATCTACCCTGGGGTTCAAGAGAATCTTAAGATGAAATCTGACGAACAAAAGTTGATTGTTGAACCCGATACGTCAACAGGAACTCTCTCCTCATACAAACAGTTAGATCATGATTAAACTTTTGGGGATCACGATGCAGATGACAATCTTGAAGGGAAGGAGGCCTCTAAACCTACCAATGAGAGCGAAGTCATCTCTATGGTAGATGTTCCCATTGTACAGTATGTGTCTACTATACCCACAGTGACCATGTCGAATCCCACCTCTGCTGCAGACACTACCACCATCCCGCCTTGTACGATTGAGAACCTGTCTACTTAAGTTGTTAAGGCATTATCTACTGCTGAAAAAGCGAATGTTGAAATTCTAGACATCAAATCTACACTTGAGAAGCATCGGGATGTTCTTAAAGATCTCCAAAAACTCAATCTGCATCAAGTCATCCACCATCAAGCATCTAGAATCTCTAATCTCGAGCTGATCAACGTTGATACTTTGGTGCGTGAATCAATTGAAGAACAGGTGTCCTTTGCTGTTAAAAAGGCCATGGATGCACCACTCAAAGCATGATTCAAAGACTTATCCACATATGACATGAAAGATCTGTTACAGCAACGAATATTTGAAACAGATCATCACAAGGAACATGTGGCTCACCAACAGTTGTATGAGTCACTGGAAAGGTCTATGAAGATTGATGACGCAAATGAGCTGGAACAAAACTTGGCTGAAGAACGAATAAGAAAGAAACGTAAGCAAAGCATCCCTAAACCACCATCAGAGGATCCTCCTCATCCACCTCCTCCTCCTCCACCTTCAGGATCCGCTGGAGCACCTGGGTCGTCTGGTGGTGCAAGTACCCTCCAATCTATGCAGCCACCTCACGTACCCCAACCTCCCTCTCAGAAGGGTCAACCTGACTCCACCACTGAATCCGGTCAGCCCAAGTCTTCCCAACATGCCATTTACAAAGCATGGACTACTACAGAAACCCGACATATACCTTCTACCTCTGTAGAACATGATTTGGGTTATGATTCTGGTTCTCCTCATGAAGACCCCTCGTCTACTGAAGAGGAGGATGATGACAATGAAGACATAGTTCCTCATGAACCTAAAAGGGATCAATGGTGGAAGTCATTCACACGAAGAGATGGGTCTCCGTCCACCCCTGTAACGGTTACGAATGATGTCATTAGCACATGGTGGAAACACAATGAAGCTGAACAAGAGTCTCTTTCACCTGAGCTTGAGTGGATGATCACCTCTGACACTCAATTTGTTCCTGATAATAACTGGGCATATGCTGTAGCAGATAACTTTGTCCCTCCTCCCACTAATTCCCTATTTGCTCAGACAGGAGATATGGGTACATTCATCCAATGGTACTGTAAGAAACAAGGAATATCCAAACTTACCACAAAGGATTTAGAGGGCCCCGCTTACGAGATTGTTAAAGCTTTCCATCCTGATATTGTGCACCTACAATATCAAATGGAAGAATGCCACAAGATGCTTACTGATAAAGTTGAAGATAACATCCTAGATTACAACCACGGAAAATCACTCCCTCTTGGAGGGTCCCCAGGTCGTCTCACACTCCAAGCCAACTTCTTCTTTAACAATGACCTTGAGTATCTGCGCTCTGGCAACAAAATAACACTATCCATCAACAAGATGAAAGCTGCTCGCTACACTAACGTTGGTTTGGAACAAATGGTGCCAGATACAATGTGGTGTGATGAAGAGTGCAAGTATGATGTTGCAGCATCCTTTGGTATCTCTCACTGGTGGTACAGAAAGCGTGAATTCTACATCGCAAGACACACAGCTGCTGGTGACCCCAAAGCTGCCTACTCTAGAAGAAGGATTCTAAGTGTCATTCGTGTTGAAATCTTTCCTACCTGTGGATACAATTACTTGAAAAGGATTGTTCTTAGAAGATCACGTTATTGGGAGCATGACATATCCGAGGGTGACTTTAAGTATCTTGACCCTAATGACTTTGAAGATCTTTTCCTGCTTCATCTCCAAGGAAAACTGGATCACCTTCCTGCACTTGAAAGAAGAACGCTTGTATCTGCAGTCACTCAATGGATTCGTGGGCTTGTCATCAGACAAAGAGTGAAAGATTTCCAACTTGGTATTGAAAGTTATCAGACTCACCTCAATCTCACTAGACCTCGATGGGAAGCCAGGGACATGGAATTAAAGAGAGATTACTCGATCGTTGAGTCACCTAGAGCAGTGGTCTTCACTGACTGCTTCAACACTCGAATGCTCATGAGACTTGATGAAATCCTACACAAGTAGAAGCTGCTCTGGATGTCAGGGATAAAGAATACCGAATTGCTAAGGATGTTAAGTACACTACCTTCTGGATTGCTGAGATGTTCCAAAGAAACAAGCACTTTCTTCACGCCATCAGGAAACTCTTGCTTGAAAGACGAATTTTCTGAAGTTTGGAATGCTTTGTTGGTGGAAGAATTTATGAAGGAGACTACAGGCTAATGGAACGTACCATCTAATCCTGTGTTAGTTTAATATATAACATTTCGTACAATGTTGGTCTGTAACTATATAATCATGTGAACTTATGTGTGTGGTTGTGCTCTTAATTTTGTTATATCTCTCAATATGGTTTGCTATTACTTCAGATAGCAACCCGGTCTTAGTATTGGGGAAAGTTTGTCGCCAAAAAGACGACTGTTCCTTACAAAGGCATGAATTACTTCATATTCGTGCCTCTCCGATCTGATGTACGCTTAAGTGCATCATTGCCAGAACATTTATGAGGGATGTTGCTTTAGTAACTCCCAGTGATTAAATGGAAATTCCTGCCAGGGTCAACATCAAGCAGCCCTGAAAGCAGGTCACTTAGGTAATTCCTTGTGGATTACGCTTAGTGGTCGCGACGGTTACTAACGGTCAACAGTCGTGGAGTGATCTCCAGCGACTCACCCAATCGTTGATCTACTTAGGTAGTTCGTGTAAATCCTTTCAGGGTTTGCCGATTGGGAATAGTCTTGGTAAGGGTTAGAAGGAGTCTTCACACTATGCTGTTGACAGTATCTAATTCCGAACCTATAAGCACCGGATGATTTGTTGCTAACTGTCTACTTGCAGGAATTTCTAACGGTTGCAGGCAATTACTGAAAAGATGCAGATTCACCAACACATGCTCACACTTCAACTTCATAACTCAAAAGATATCATGATCATTGAATGGGCTTCAACTGTGCTTCCTCAACTCTGATGAAGAAGATTATGATCCTGAAAAGTGTGAGCATGCCAACACAAAGAGGTTTCATATCACATGGAGACATTACTACTCCAAGATGACTTTCAAACATTCTTGTGGATGATGCAGCTGGTGTTATTTCCAAAGATCATCCATCACATTGAAGGTGTCATCTAGAGTCTTCCACTTAAAGCACAAAGATCTCAACAATGAAGAATCAAAAGGCTATGAGCTACAAAGATGTCGTCAAAAATGCTATGACTCAACATTTATTTTCCGGGGTGACCTCCCTTAGGGGGAGATTGTTAGGAATACGATTATTCATATGAAGACTCGGTCACCCCGAGTATTGTTTAGCATATTGTAGCTCGTAGTAATTATCATATTAGTTAGTATGTATTGTAGTATTAGTTAGTATTTGTGGAGTCGGGTCGGGTCTCTTACCCACTGTCATCCCGCTCTACAGCCCGTTTCAAGGGGCGTTTACATTGTAACTATATATACCCTTTCCCACCCATGGGAAAGGGTTGGACCTTCACTTGCAATCTAACATTCAACAAGTTTTCTCATACAAGGCTCCCACCTCTCTCATCTCATTCTCTCTCTAACATCTCACTAGAAACTACATCTTTAATCATCACGAATCACTTAACCATCCATGTTCATATATTAGAGTATATTACAAGATGGGGAAGAAAATTCGAACGTTGTGCTTTGTTTTTTGACCGTTGCATGTAAACGGCTCTTTTTATTAAAATAAAAAATATCAACTCAACTTTTTTAAACACACATACACAATAAAAAAAAAATATACCAAACCACAAATCCTTTAAATATCAATTCACTTTAAAAAAAATAAAATAAAAAAAAATAAAAATAAAAAACTCAATCATATGGAGCATAAAAGAATTGGTTCGACTATATTATTAGATTAGCCGTTTGAGTGGTCTAACGATAGTAGTCTCGAGGTTTTTATGAACGCGATTGAGGAAGATGATACGGCAAGGTCGACACGAAAATCTGTAAACCGCAATCGGATCAAAGCTGTAGAAAGATTGCATCGTGATTATTTTTGTGACGATCCGAAATTCGACGATGATTTTTTTGAAGATAGGTATTGTATGCCTAAAAGTTTATTTTTAAAAATCACACATGCTATTGAGTCTAGATATGAGTATTTTCAAGAAAGGTATGATGCTAGACAGAAAAAAAGTTTCACAGCCATACAAAAATGTACGTCTGCCATTAAACAACTCGCAACCAGTAATCCACCGGATGAGTTTGACGAATATTTAGAAATTGCACAAAGAACGTCACGTGAATGCCTTCAATATTTTTGTGACGCTATTGTTCAGTTATACGGTCGAGAGTTCCTACGTAGGCCAACAAGCCATGATATTGCACGTTTGTACGAAGCACACGAAGAGAGACATCACATTCCCGGTATGATCGGTAGCCTAGATTGCACACATTTCGTTTGGAGGAATTGTCCAATCGAATTGACGGGTCAATATAAAAGGGGTGATCATCAATACCCGACAATTATGATGGAGGCAGTGGCGTCTCAAGATTTGTGGATATGGCACTCGTTCTTTAGACCGCCGGGTTCAAACAATGATGTGAATGTTGTGATGCAATCTCTGCTATTCCTCACCGAATCGACCCTTACGGCCACACACACTATACATAATTAGAAACCTAGTGTATGCGTGTGTGATATTGCACAACATGATTATATATAACGCCGGTAACGCAATCTCGCCAGTTCATATTCGGGATCCTCCGAATCAACCGGTGTTTGACGAAGCAGCCTTAGACGAGATACGACATGAGGAAACACATTTTCGTCTATGATTTGATCTTATGGAGCATATTCACGCTCAACACTTACCATACATCGAGGTGGACGATGAAGACGATGAAATTTAGTTTTTTAGTATTAGGAAATTTAGTATTTTAGTATTATGTAATGTTATTTTATGTTTTTTAGTAATATTATGTAATGTTTTTTTTTTTTTTTTTTTTTTTTTTTTAATTTTAATGGAATTTTAGTTCTTTGAATTTTAATGGAGTTTTTTAAAAAAAATGAAGTGAGTGAATGGATGTGGTGAGTAATATGCAACTAAAGCAAAGAGTAAAGAAAGAGCACAACCAAAGAGACGCCGAGATTTATAGTGGTTCGGCACGAAGCTCACTCTTCGTCCTACTCTACTCCCCGAGTACCACACTCGAAAGTTATCAATCACTATATCAACACACTCCTTCAGGCGAAGCAATCCGTACATAAGCTTACACCAAGTTTACCGACACTAAGCGGAATGTCGAGTTCTAATCGTAGCTAGAACCAATCTACTCCAAGGCCCACGTGACCACACGAACAAGCACTCTTGTCCCACTTAGATCGACACACGATCCAAGCCTTCACACGAACGAGTACTCCCGTTCATTTGAATTTTCACCCGATTCAAGTCTTCACACACGGACTTCACTAAGTCCAAATCTTCACACTACTAAGTCCTAGCCTTCATACGACAACACACGAACTATTACAAGTCCTAATCTAGATACAACACTTCTCGGACTTACACGTTGTCCATTTCAATCCTAACCATGACTCATACACAAGTCAGATCTACTAAAATACAAGAATAGAATTTAGAGGAGGAAGAGAATCGTAACACTTGTTACGTTTGTGTGTGGACTCTTATAACATCTCGATTCTTCACTACTTCGAGAGTTTTTCTCTTGCACTTTGATGTAGAGGAAGAGGAAATCACTTATAAACATATACCAACATGTTATAATGATCAAAGAAGTGAGAAAGGAAGAATAGGATGTTTTTGTGCTAAGAGGATTGTTTTTCTGAGAAGGAACAGTTCAGTATTTATACACGTCGAGAGAGGGGGTGACGGTCCATTAAACATGCGATGGTCCTTTATCACTAAGGAACCGTCAGTCCATTTAAGGGACCGTCCCGACAGACGCTCCTCTTTTTGTCCTGACGTGGTGAAAGTTTATCTGGTGAAAACTTATCTTAATTTGAATTTATTTTCTTAATAAAACATTTCTTTAAAAACACAAAAATACATTTTGTGAAAAATGTTTGTCATACATAAAAATGTAAGTTTTGAAGAAAATAAAATATTTGAGCACTTTACTAATGTCGGTATGAAGTTTGTTCATACCTAAAGTGACGTTGTATTAGATACGTGGAAGAAACGAGTTTCCTCGATTAAAAACTTATTAACCGTAACTTTACGTAACATGTTTTTATATTTTGTGATTATCAAAACTAGTAGAGACCAATTAATGCAAATGACGTTTTTGACATTATTTGTATTAACAATCTCCCCCTTTTTGATGATTACAAAATATAAACTCATTTTAGGTAAAATTATGTGTTGATAAATTTTTAATGAGTTTTCGTTTACTTCTCCCCCTTTTTGTAGAATCAAAAAGGCTTTGTCGATGTGAAGAGAGGAAAGAAATCAACAAAATACATGCTCCCCCTAGCTTAGTGCTCCCCCTAGATGAGGGCACGGGGAATTCGAACTAAGGTGTTGTGATACAAAAACAAGTTAGAGACAAAGCACATACACATATATAGATGATATAGAGGGGTTGTGAGGAGAAATAAGATAGATAGAAGGAGATAATGAAAGGGTGAAATCAAATAGATAGAGCATGAGTCAGATAAAGAATGGAAGAGAAAACTGAATTTTAGCTCTAACTGGGGACAATCCCTTAAATGATTGAACGGTCCTTTAGTGATAAGGGACCGCTAATCCAATGAAGGACCGCCGCATGTAGGCGTCTTGGCTGACAGTTGTGTTGTGATTTTAGTATTTTCCCATTTTTAAGGTTGATTAATTTAGTCCATTTTCAAGTCAACCATTATAAATATCACAACATATTAACACAATATAAAACCTAACATCATTCATTTATTTGTGAAGCATAACAAATCATACATGATAAGAACCATACATATCTCCTAATCAACACACACAACAACAAATTATTTCTAGAAGATCCTAACTTCCTAGAACATGCTTGGCCCAAAAGATAGTCCTCTTGATTATTCCAACTAAACATGTAGAGATGTTTTGTTTGAGGATAGAGGATTAGATGGTGGAACCGAAGGTGGATGGAGGCAAGAGTGGTTGGTTGAACATTTGGTCGAGAGAGAAGAAACTCATTGTAACCAAGCATGTAGTGGAGATCATTTCTTAGGGAAGATATGAGATGGAAGTTATGATAACAACATGTACAACCGGTGGTGTGATTGTTAACGAAGTTGTATTGGAGAGAATGTCTTATAAATGGAGATGGTGTGGAGAGGATGGAGTGTAGTCCAAAACCCCATTTGGTGATAGACTTAGAGATGTGTTTAGTGGTGATGAATGTGTGCTTCTTGTTGGAGGAGACAAGTTTCCAAGAAAGGTTAATAGATCTCCAAAGGATGTTGAGAGTATAGATGTCGTGGTATTTGGTGGACTTGGAGAGTTTGCGGTGGTGAATGATGGTGAAGACTCACTTTCATATGGTGTGCAAGCACCTGAGCTAGAATGAGTAAGTAAGAGAGATGAATTTTTGATGAATGATGTGAATGGAGATGAGTTGGGTCTTGACGAGGATGATGAAGTGCCTCTCATGGAAGGTGTTTTGAGATGTGCACTAGGTATTTTAGGAGATGTAGGTTGAGGTTGAGTGATGTTTTCAATGGTAAGATCAATGAATGGTGATTTTGGTGGTGTAAGAGTAATTTTGGGCCTTTTGTTTGAGAGAGACAATGAGGTTAGGGGAGAACTCATTGTAAAAGAAGAAAGGTGAAGATGAAGATGATGATCAAGATGAAGGATAGGAGTTTAAATAATCAAAGTGATTATGATTTGGGCAAAGCATGCATTAGGAAGAATCAAACACATATATATGTTTAAATAAACATGGAAAAAGTGGTGATAAGCATGCATATAGGTTCACATTTGCTAAGAATGAGAAACAATGCAAAATCTGTGGCCTATTCCTGACGGTCCTTGAATTAGCTTGACGGTCCTTAATTGATAAGGGGCCGCCAAGGCAATAAGAGACCGCCATCAGTAGGTTGCCAGATTTTTACCCAGTTTTCCATTTCTCCAAACCTGTTCCTGTGACTCATCTTGACAAAACACATCGAAGTTATGGATAAACATGCAATAAAGAGAAGCATTTAGCAAGCCATACATAAATTTAAAAGCATAACATCTAAAGGGACGCATTTAGACTCCAAGACATTTAAGTTAAGACAATAACCAACAGATGTCAAATACAAAGCTAATTTAAAGACAGAAGCATAGTTAAGGATTTATTCCCAAGTAGTGAGCCGTTTTCATGGTGTTGTTTCTTTGAGAATGATTTTGACTTGCTCTCGTTGCAAAGCATTCTTGACTTCAGCCTGTACCTCTTTCTCGAGAGTAGGATGATCGTAGACATCATAATCGACGGATGCTGAGGAGAAAAAGATGGATGAGATATGGGACTCATTAATGGGTTCCATGACGGGATTGAAAAGAGAGTATTTAGGACCTAGAAGGTAGGGATGAAAATTCATGTGATAGTGATACAAACGAGTTAGGAACATCCCATAGGGTATCAAATTGATTTGGTTACCCTTGAGATGTACAATTCACTTATCGAAGTGATAGGCAAGATTGTAGGGTTGTTGTGTGTGTAGACAATACATCATGTGAGCACAACACGTCGGGAGTTGCTCACGAATCACTTTGAGACCGAGAGTGTTTTCTTTTAGGATGACTGCCTAAGGAATTAGTTCATCATGAACCTCTATCATACGAATTTTTATTTGATCGAGGTAAGGTATGTAGGAGCAGTAGGGACTGTTCTTTTCTCTATAGTTGAAGAGTGACTCGAGACACCAATCTTTAGTATAGGTACGTTGCCCATGATTGGGAATTCATAGAATTTGAGCAAATTGCTCAAGATTTAAGACAAATTTGAAGTTTCGAATCCAAAACCAAAGTGACAAGGATTGATCCTCGTGACGTATGAGTTCAACTTGTCGGAAGAATTCTAACACAAAACGCGGACAAACTTGCTCGTTAATATAGAGCAAGCAATCGAATCCTACGGCACGAAAAGTGGTGTTGATATCCCTATGATAGATTAATGAATAGTCAACAATTCGTCCTTCATGAAATCGACGAGTTTCAAGATTTACATAGGGACAAATGTGATTCTCGGGTGTGTTACGTTCACTAGATATTCTAGGGGTGTATGAGTCGGTGCGAAAATGATCGAAGTCGTAATCATGTGACATTTTGTTTCGTATAAGAAAATCATTAACATGTTTAGTAATTATGTTGGTTAAAACAATCTTAAGAATTTTTGTTTTTTACATTTATTTACAATGTTTCAAATTTGCACCAAATCATTAAATAGTTCAAGATTTTAGCAATTCTATTATAGATGTAAGTTTGTAAAAGGAATATATTTCTTATTGATTTAATTACTTGCAAGCTAATTCAAGAAATGCAAAAACCCCAATTTTTTATATTTAGATCTAATAAGCCCTAGATTTGAATAGTGAGAAGTTTATAATGAAATTACTTACAATGAAAGATCTAGAGATAGAATAGATAGAAGAAACTTGAATCTTGATTGCTTGTAGCTTGACTTTAGAGTATTGGGTAGTTTAGATTTGTTTGTCTTTGTTTTGTTTGCTCTGAAAATTAGTGGTTTGGTTTGCTGCTGTCTAGAGGTGAAAAGCTGCTTATTTAAAGAAAACATGTCGAACGGCCCCTTATCGATGTGGAACCATCACTGGGACCATCAAGTGATGAGGGACCGTCGTCAGTAAGATGTTCAGGGAGTTGGTTTTTGACTGATTTTTGAAAACACTAAGAATTTTATTTTTACACTTAAGTATTTTGGTTAGTGTCTTTTATAAACATATTTATTTAACAACCTAAGGTTCTAAACACTAAGGAGACTCAATACACGAGTAGGCTGAGCAATGGGTATTGAATGGGATCGAGAGAGAAGAAATAGAAGAGACTCGATACGCTTGAATAAGGAGTGGAAGTAAAGTCATTACACAAGAAAAGAGAAGAGACTCAAGACACACTGAATAGGAATAGAAGTAGAGTCGAGACAGAAGAGAAGAGAAGGTTGTGAATACGATGAGCTTCAAGAACGAGACTTGCATCGAGGAGGCTAGAAGTCAATCATGTAAATGCCAAGTAGAGTCTTAGACGAGAAGTAGAGAAAGGATGTAGAGAGCGACAAAAGTGTGCATCATCTATAGTGACTGATTGACGCAAAATTCGATTTTAATAATGGTTGGGGTAAGACCATTATTTTTCAAATATTTTGCTTGAATCCAAAGAGGGATAAGCATTTAGATAGAACGTCTAATTGTAAAGAAGCATATGACAACTATTAGCACACATATATTATCTAGCATGCAAGCTTGTAACAAGCAATCACATAGTCACATAAGTATATATCAATTTGTCATATAGCAAGCATGATAGTCAAGGTTGTAAGAAAACGTACCTTGGTGGCTAGGTATCCTTAATTACACATTACCATAGAATGTGTTGTACGTGATGCAAGACTCAATGATGACTAAGGGGTCTTCACGTTCATTGCGAGATCATGGATGTAAACATTTGTCTTCAATAGGCTTCCTTTATATATCTAAAGACATAACTAACAAGCAAGCTTGGTACCCAATTTCTCATGAGTTTTAGATGGTTAGTCTGAGACATCCATTGCATTTATATGCAATTTGTGAGGATGTCTCCAATGGATAAAAATGTTTCTTTACATTTTATTCCTATTACTTAGACAATTATCACTAGTGATGATTATTGTTTTTAACATCTTTTAATTTTCAAAACATTCAATTTTGTATTTGTCTAAGTGGTTTCACGAATTTTATTTGTTTTGACTTGCTAGTTGAGCACTCATATAAGTCATAGCCTAATCCTGTTCTATCTTCAAATATCTTTTGACTACTTAGTAAATTTTCAAGAGACTTAGAACTCATTTTGAATTTAGCAAGTGTACTAGCCATTTCACTAGCTTTTCTAATCTCATTTTTATAATCATGACACACCTTACATTCTAGATTAATTTCTATACCACTTTCAAGTCTAGACATTCTATCTTCTAAGATAACTTCTTTTTCAAGACTACTTTCGTATGATCTCAAAGTTTCATTCTCCGAAAGCGATTTTATACTTATGTTGCATAGATTATTAAGTTCATTTTCTATTTTTGAAAACTCTATAATGAATGGATCATAACAAAAATGTTTAATTTTAGAATGTACCTCACTTGAAGAATCAACCTTTTGATTAGTTTTATATTCAAGGCACATGTTGTCTTCTCCATCGGTATCACTCCAAGACTCGTAGATTAGTACACTTTCTAGGTTGGTTATATAATCCTTGTCGGCGACATTACCTACATAAAAAATATTTGAACTAGTAGTACATGCATCTACTTCAACTAAATGTTTTTCTAATAACTTATTTTCATCATCTTTGGCTTGAACATTTCCTTGATGAAAGTTTAAAATATTTTTTCACATGTCATTTGCCGTTTGACATAAAATTATTCTATCATATTCAATTTTCGGCAAAGCTTTATAAATCAATATTTTTGCAAAACTTTCTTATGAAATTTTGATTGTCAAAATTTGTTTTCATTGGTTGAAAATCACCAACTGAAATGGCATGCCAAAGATCATGATTTATTGATTTCACATAACTTACAAATTCATTTTTCCATTCGACAAAATTTTCATTTTCAAAAAATGGTGGTTTATTCAAAGAAACCCCTTCTATATTTCTTTCAGAATCCATAGATTGATTCAAGCTTTAAAGTACAATATACTTTAAATATCTTGAGTGACGAGGCTCTGATACCAATTGTAGAAACTAGAAGGGAGGTTTGAATAATTTCACCGTT
This sequence comes from Artemisia argyi, assembly GCA_030686995.1. Lineage (NCBI taxonomy): Eukaryota > Viridiplantae > Streptophyta > Magnoliopsida > Asterales > Asteraceae > Artemisia > Artemisia argyi. The sequence continues at coordinate 54,502,876 of CM060707.1, forward strand.
TCAAATTACTTGTAAAAATATTTCACCGCTTTTAGGTCCGGTTAAAGTTTCTTTTACAAACTTGTTGAATTTTACTAGTTATGTGATATCTTCTAAACTAGTAATGAAAGTAATATGCAATTAAAGTAAAGAGTAAAGAAAGAGCACAACCAAAGAGACACCGAGATTCATAGTGGTTCGGCACGAAGCTCACTCTTCGTCCTACTCCAATCCCCGAGTACCACACTCGAGAGTTATCAATCACTATATCAACACACTCCTTCAGGCGGAGCAATCCGTACACAAGCTTACACCAAGTTTACCGACACTTAGTGGAATGTCGAGTTCTAATCGTAGCTAGAACCAATCTACTCAAAGGCCCACGTGACCACACGAACAAGCACTCTTGTCCCACATAGATCGACACATGATCCAAGCCTTCACAATAACGAGCACTCCCGTTCACTTGAATCTTTACCCGATTCAAGTCTTCACACACAAACTTCACTAAGTCCAAATCTTCACACTAGAACTCCACTAAGTCCTAGCCTTCACACGACAACACACGAACTATTACAAGTCCTAATCTAGATACAACACTTCTCGGACTTACACGTTGTCCGTTTCAATCCTAACCACGACTCACACACAAGTCGGATCTACTAAAATACAAGAATAGAATTTAGAGGAGGAAGATAATTGTAACACTTGTTACATTTGTGTGTGGACTCTTATAACATCTCGATTCTTTACTATAACATGTCGGTATATGTTTATAAGAGGAAATCACTTATAAAAATATACCGACATGTTATAGTGATCAAAGAAGTGAGAAAGGAAGAACAGAATGTTTTTGTACTAAGAGGATTGTTTTTCTGAGAAGGAACAATTCAATATTTATACACACCAGGAGAGGGGATGACGGTCCCTTAAACATGCGATGGTCCTTTATCACTAAGGGACCGTTAGTCCATTTAAGGGACCGTCCTGACAGACGCTCCTCTTTTTGTCCTGACGTGGTGAAAGTTTATATGGTGAAAAATTATTTATTTTTGGGGGAAATATAGCTGTTATAACATTTGAATTTGAATTTATTTTCTTAATAAAACATTTCTTTAAAAACACAAAAATACATTTTGCGAAAAATGTTTTGTCATACATAAAAATGTAGATTTTGAAGAAAATAAAATCTTTGATCACTTTAGTAATGTCGGTATGAAGTTTGTTCATACCTAAAGTGACGTTGTAGTAGATACGTGGAAGAAACGAGTTTCCTCGATTAAAAACTTATTAACCATAACTTTACGTAACATGTTTTTATATTTTGTGATTATCAAAACAAGTAGAGACCGATTAATACAAATGACGTTTTTAACACTATTTGTATTAATATATTTCACAAGTATAGATCTCTATAAAAAAAATTATTACAGTGATTTTGGTTAAAGGATTTGTCAAATTTTACTATTGTTTCATATGAATATCGGGTGGTTTTTGCCGTTAATATAAAGGTTGAGGTACTAATTAATTGTAAAGCACATGCGAAACTTGGTTACTCTTATATGTACGTGACATTTTCCTATATTTTATAACTGGTCTTAAACCTTTTACGAAAATAGTTAAGTATACTTGGCGAGACAGAATTGTTACTGCTAGGCAAATATCATTTGATTGTACATATATGAATTTCGAATCCATATTGGTTAATTACATAATATTCTATTTGGTTGAACAAGAGGAAAGGAATCCATAGATTATAGCAGACATTCCAATGTTCCTTCACGGCGGAATTGGTCAGATGTTTAAGAACTTGCTAAGCAATCTTTTCGACATTATCAACAAAGCTAATTATGTACTAATATCTACTGTCTACGAGTTTGAACCGAAAGTCATTGATGCCCTCAGAGTCAGATTACAGATACCAGTTTACACGTCTGGACCAAATATAACTTACTCCAAAAACATACCAAACCCCTCATTACATGAACCAGCTTACTTAACCTGGTTAGACTCCAAACCTCCAAGAACTGTGTTGTATGTTTCATTGCGTAGTTTCTTATCAGTATCAAGTGATGAAATGGATGAAATTGCAGCCGGTTTAACACAAAGTGGTGTCAACTTTTTGTGGGTGGTTAGAGGCGAAACCTCACATTTTAAAGGAATGTGTGGAGAAAAGGGGATCGTGGTTGAATGGTGTGACCAATTAAGGGTTTTGTTCCATTGTTCTATAGGAGGGTTTTGGACGCATTGTGGGTGGAATTCGGTTAAGTAGAGTTTGTTTTCAGGCGTGCCGATGTTGACTTTCCCTTTAATTATTAGCCAACCACTTAACAGTAAAGCAATTATTGAAGATTGGAAGATCGGAAAGAACATGAGGAAAGAGGTTCAGGTTTTTAAGAGAAATAAGATCGTTGAGGTTGTTAGAGTGTTCATGGATTCAAAAAGTTTTGAGAGGATTGAGATGATGACGAGAGCACAGAAACTTCAGAAAGTATGCCAAGAACGTGTTGTTGAAGGTGGGTCGGCGTACTTGATGCCTTTGTTGAAGAAATTGTACAGGAGCAAATCAAGTGAATCAAAGGGGTATGTCTAGGATTCGCAATTCAAGTTTTGAACTGCTAATAATCGTTCTTTAAGCTATTTTTTTGTTTGGCTTCATTTGATTGCTATCGACCATGTTTAACGTACATGCTCAAAATTGATTTTAACGTCTTTCATTAGGTAAGATATGAATCACTTTTATATGATGGCTCAAAACTTACTAGTATACATCAGATCAGAATGGATTTTCAGTCACATCTATCACTTGAGGCTTGGACGAAATAAACGAGCCATAACAATTCACTTCTATGAAGCCTTTCACAGGAATTGTCTTGATCGTCTGGATTGCCTTGCAAGCGCTACGGCTATATGGGAAGCCGAAGTAAACTATGTTCTACAGAATATATATGTAGCTTCCTATCATTTATGATGTGATCCAGAATTTTATTACAACCACTGAAAGGAAATAACATGTATATTATCTTGAAACATGAAATAAGTTAAACATGATTACATTCCCATATTAAAAAGAAAATTCCATATCAAGTTCATAATATAATATTTTCAAAATTGATTAGTTTAGATAATTTTTGAAAATTAATGTTTACACAAGTTAAAACCATTGACGATTGACTTTTGTAACGGTTTTAATCTTTACATATATATATATGAGACAAGTTTCGACTTGCACATAATGCTTTGAAAGTTGTACCATGACACTTGGCACTATACTGCTGGATAATATGAGTCGTATATGTTGATATAAATAATGTCTAAAAACATTATTAACATTTATCGATATCTCTATGTTTTGATAATCACAAAACGTAAACCCATTGAGCTAAAAATTTTCACGTAAACAAGTATTTAGTGATAAATATTCACTTTACATCCAAATCACTTAAGGTATGAATAAACAAAGTGTTTAATGCATTTTATGATCAAAGGATTTTTTATTTTTACAAACCTTACATTTTTTATAAAGTGGGACAAACATTTTTAAACTTATACAAAATGTTTTTGTATTTATAAAGAAATGTTTTATTCAAAATAAATATTTTGAATTTAAATTTCTACCCAAAAAACGGCTATACTCTTCAGGAAAAACCTTCCCCACAAAAAAACAAAAATTCTAAAGAAAAGATTTTTTTTTTTGTTAGGCGGCCCCCTTAATCATTAAGAGGACCGACTAGTAAATTAAGGGGACCGGCCACACAATTAAGGGGACCGCCCACGCTCCCAAACAATATTTTTTCCCCTTTAAATACTGGTTCATTCCACACATTTTTCTCACCTTTTGCACCCCAAAACTTTCTGTTCTAGATCTCATTTCTATTCTCTAAAATCCTTTGATCACATATATATATATATATATATATATATATATATATATATATATATATATATATATATATATATAAATCTTTGTTTCAAAGTGATCCAAGCTTCAACCTTTCAAGTGCAAGAGAAGAATACTTCAATCCTTCAAGAGAAGAAGTATTACAACTTGTTGTGACCTCCACATCCAAGTTGTTAGAGAATCATCCATTATATCTATTTCTTTGTGTAACTAGTTGTGAATATTTGATAGAAGATAGATTAGCAAGGTGTGTAGATAAAGAGATTGTGTAGTAGATAGTTGTGAAGTAGAGAAGTTGGGAAGTAGATAGTTGTGAAGAAGATTGTTGTGAAGTAGATAGTTGTGAAGAAAGATAGGTGTGAAGAAGTAGTGTTGTGATTAAGTAGTGACTAGGTGTGAAGAAGTTGTATAGAAGGAGTGAATAAGTTGTGACGAAGTTGTGGTGTGTATACTGGTGTGTAAGGTTTTCTCCGCCATAAGGGAGCTTGTTGACATAGTGAAGAAAACTCTCGAGTAGGTGACTCGGGGAGTGGAGTAGGGCAAGGAAGGTGTCCTTGTAGCCGAACCACTATAAATGCTTTGTCTCGCGGTTTGATCTTTCCATCTCTTACTTATTATCTTGCTTATATCGTTATTACTTCCGTAGACGTAGACGTATATATATATATATATATATATATATATATATATATATATATATATATATATATATATATATATATATATATATATATATATATATATATATATATATATATATATATATATATATATATAGTTGCTCATATAGTGCTAGTGTTGATTTCACTTAAAGATCAAAAAAAAGTTTTCATTCACAAAACAAAGTCTTTACAATCAAACTAAAAAGATAACATACATATAATTGATCATTTCGATCAAGTATAGTTTTCATACAACATATAATTAAGGATTGCATAATAAATGTTTACTTACTTATCTCTCGTACATAGCTATAATTGTTTATATTATGCATGTGTTGATTTCACATACTTAGCTTACATTATTATTATTGTTCATACTTAGATATAGTTATTCATATTGTTCAAGATTTGAGTTCACATAAGATCGAATCAAAGTTTTAAAAGTAAACAAGGTTTTAAAACTAAACTAAGTTTTCATAATAAAATTAAAAAGATGTAAAACTATTCAACCCCCCCCCCCCTTCTAGTTTTCCACAATTGGCATCAGAGCTACGTTAAACAAGATTTTTAAAATAAACTTCATTTTAAAACTTGAAACGATCTATGGAATCCAAAAAATATTTAGAAGGGCAATTTATGCAAAGACCACCACTATTTGAAAGTGATGGCGTTCTTTATTGGAAAAATAGATTCGAAACTTATGTGAAATCAAAAGATCTTGATCTTTGGCATGTTATTACCTTTGGTGATTTTCCTCCTATTCATTATAATCTTGAAACTAAAAAGGATGAAATTGTATCTTTTGAAATCCAAAATGATGATTTGAGAAAGAAACTAGCAAAAAATAATGAGGCTAAAATGGTTATTTATAATGCGTTACCCCGCAAAGAATATGAAAGAATTTTTATGTGTAAAACTGCAAAAGAAATTTTGGATTCTTTACTACTCACTCACCAAGGTAATAGTCAAGTTAAAGATAACAAAATAGATCTTCTTGTTCAACAATATGAACAATTTATGATTCCGGAGGAGGAATCAATAGATAATGCTTTTGCTAGGTTTAACACTATCATCACAAGTTTAAAAGCACTTGATGAGAATTTTTCTAGTAAGAATTTTGTCAGGAAATTTCTTAGGGCTCTTCATCCAAAATGGCGAGCTAAAGTCACGGCTATTGAAGAATCAAAGAATTTGTCAACTCTACAACTTGGCGAATTAATTGGGAACTTGAAAGTACACGAGGTCATAATAAAGAAGGACTCCGAAATTGTCAAAGGAAAAAGAGAACAAAGCAAATCCACTGCCTTGAAAGGTAAGAGGGAATCTAGTGACGAGGAAAGCTCAACCTCCGAAAGTGATGATGAAGAATACGCTATGGCAGTAAGAGATTTCAAGAAATTTTTTAAAAGACGAGGAAGATTCGTTAGACAACCGCATGATGAAATGAAAGTATCTCAAAGAAGTAAAGATGACAAGAATGGGAAGAATGAAAGGAAGTGTTTCAAATGTGGTGATCCAAATCATCTCATCGGAAAATGTCCAATGATGTCAAGAGATCAAAATCAGAAGGCGTTTATTGGAGTAGCTTGGAGTGATAGCGATGACGATGAGAAAGAAATCCCAAAAGAGGAGAAGTGTCTTATGACTAAGACATCAAGCAAGGTACGTTCCGAAACCAAATACTTTAGTGACGAAAATTTATCATTAGACGAAAAAGACCTAGATAGTGAATATAATAGGTTATGCAAATTAGGTCAAAAGGTTATGGCTAAAAATAAGTCACTAAAACATATTAATAATCTATTAGAAAATGAAGTACTCGAATTAAAAATTAAACTACAACATTTGGAAAAAGGAAAAGAAGTTTTTATAGAATGTAAAACATGCATAGAGGTTAAAAATGAAAACGAAAAACTTAAAGATGAAATTTTCAAACTTGACAAGTTTAAAAATAGTAGTAACCCACTTAAGAAAATAATAATTGTTCAAGAAACTTCGGGTGATAAAACCGGTCTAGGATTAACCTCAACTAGTGTTTCAACTAGTGAAAATAAAAGTATAAAGTTTGAATGTGAATCTAGTAAACAAAAATCATTAGAATCAAAACCTAAGTATATACTTACAAAAGATAGAAAAATACCCATTGCGAATGATGAAAAAATAAAAACTTTTTATAAACCATTCTTAAAGACCGAAGTAGGATCCTCTAAACCTAAATTAAGATCTAAAACTTCACCACCAAGAAAACCAAATAATTTTCATACTCGATCTAAAACACCTCAACCTAGAAGAAACCAAAATAGACAAAACTACAACAATACTAGTCATCAAATGTGGAACTATCAACCAAGTTACAATCCTTGGGGAATATTACCACCATACATACATCCTAGCCAAATGTTGAATATGTTTGGACCAAACAACTTTGGAACAATGAGACAATGGGGACCAAGTGGCTAAGTTGTCATTCTTCGAAGAAGTTGGAATCTCATCTACAAATGACTTCAATAAGTCAACATTGTCACTCGAAGTGCTTGAAGAAAATCCATTGAAGACTAAAAGGTACGCGTTTCTTTTAAGTTCATCGCTATAATTTGCATGCTTAGCTATACACATATATTGTTTGTAACTCTTAAACATATATACGTACATAATAGCTTATATTCTTATAACCTAGAAACATCGTTAGTTGACTTTCCTAGGAATAAGATGAAATTGTTCATTGCCGAACATAATAGAAAATGGAAATCTTCTATATCCACTATTAGCAAACTCATAATGGTGAAGTGAAATGAGTTAAGTAGATCAATCATTAATATAGAAGTAGGATTAGATCCCTCGCGTAAGAAAACTATGGATGAAACAAGCTCTCGTAGACTATGGCATTAAGTTAGATAAGTGTGCGAAAACAAAGGAACTATGGATGTTAGGTTATACCCCATTCAACACTCTCGCATCTATCATATAAATTATCGTCTTCACTTCCTTTAGGATCATAGGATATGTAGAAACGATAGCATGAGATAATAGTAGGCTTAACCAATCCTCTTGAGCATGAGATCTTTAATAAACATCTTTTAAAATATATGATTAATGATATTTGATGCGTGGGAATTGCACCAGGCTTTACCTCTCAAGGGATCTCGAGAAGCTTACAACCCCCACCAGGCAGTGTACCTGATCGTTGTAGTATAGTATAGTGACAAGTACCGGGGGATTGATCGTTCAGCTAGGAATAGTGTCGCTAGGATTAGAAAACCTAATTACTAGTTCTAGAGATGAGAGATGATTCTTTTTGTATTTTTATATTTTTTTAGAAAGCAAGTAAATATCTTGGGTTTGAAGGATTTGGGCGGAATTAGTTGCTAGTCAACTAACCCAATACTAAAGATGCAATCAAAATAAAATACTAAAAATGAAAATAAAACTAAATTAAACTAAGGTTGTGAGCAATAAGTGGATAAATGTGTTTACTTAGATTTCACTACTCCCTAGATATCTTTTACACGATAATTACTTGTTATAGTTGCGTGGATGATGGATTGTATTCCTTAATACCATTCATGGGGTGGCGTACTTACTTCCCCAATCCTATGAGTACCTACTTCACTCCTATGTCGAGCCGGCTAAGAAGCTCCTAACATGGGATCATTAGAATTTACTCATGCATTAAATACAACCAATAAAACCTAGTACACATCGGTTCATGTTTTCTAAGATGTTCAAGCATGTTACCATTTGGAGATCTGCCAGTTTTCTTAAGCCTAACATTGAAATCATTCATCCAATACAACCATAAACAAGTAATCAACACATAATCAACATCTAGGTTTCATTAGATCTAAGCAAACACAAGATAAATCTAGCCTAGCATGGTGGAATCAAGACAAGCACAAGATAAAGACAACCAACACATAGACATATTGATTGAATTAAAAGAATACTTATCTCAATAACACATGTAAGGGTTCAAGGGCTGAAAACCCTTGAAAAAGCTGTAAAATATGTATATGGTTCGGCCTTAGGGTTTCTCCAAACTTGTTCCTCTCAATGAATGAAAATTAGAAAACTATATATAGATAATAGAGGCTGACGGCGTCAAGAACAACCTTGTGACGCCGTCATCTCGCCGCCAAAATAATCCTCGGACTGCCATGATCTACATCTGACGCCGTCATGTATTCCATTTTTCCAGGCCGTCACACATTTAACTCTTGACGCTCTTCTTTGTAACGCCTTCATTTCTCTACTGGGCCGTCATGATCTTTACTCTAGACGCCGTCAACTTGTTCCTCTTGACGCCGTCAGGTACTGTTCTCAGCATGGAAAATTAAGTCTTTGCCGTTTTCTTCACTTTTATGCTGCAAAAACGTCTGAATTGCTTCCTTTTCCAGATTTCACTCCCAAAGTACCTAAAATCACAAAAGGAACGATTTAGGGCAATATTTGATCAAATAAATTCAATTCCGGGCTTAAATGACCCCCTAAAAGTGGTTCATTTTTCGCCTCATCATATACCCTTAAACTTGAGATTTGCTTGTCCTCAAGCAAATGCGCTTTTATTCTACTAAAAATACAAGTTAGGGGTCATTTAACACTAACATAAAAGTAATTACAACAAATAATCGTTCTACTAAAGACCAAAGACAAGCACGGAGGTCATATACAAGCACCTCACAAATAGTGTTTAGATACTCACATCTCTCGGGTGTAATAAAGTATAAATTACAATATTGAAACGGAAGATATCTCTCACTACCTGTCATAGCAAAATAGATTACCATAGGCTTGGGAAAGGATCAAACCTCCACCACATGGCGTAAGCACCTAGGATAAACTATCAAAGAGGTCTTTTAAAAGGGTTGTAACGTTAGGTGTAGGTATATGAAATACACGGTTTTGTTGGATATAGGCAGTTTTTACTGGTGGCGAGTTAACAATCTTGGTTAATTACATGTACAATATGGCGTTGCTAAGCCAAGACTAGACTCGACTTAGGCTAATAAATCAAAAATAACAAAAACATAAAATGAACATAGAATGAAAAGGGATGGTAGTCCGTATGTTTTTTCTCTTTTTCTTTTTATTTATTTATTTATTTATTTATTTATTTTATTATTTTTTTTTTTTTGCATACACCATTACCCTACCATCCAAAATAATACATCATAGAGAATGGAAATTCCCCTTACACTTGAATTTTTACATATTTTACAATGAACTAATCTAATGACTCGAATTAAGAAAATCAAAACACTTGGAGCACTTTTAAGATTAACGCACATATGGGGGTAATAAATGATGTTCTTCCCCATTACTCCACAAAATAAGTACTTTACCCATGAGTCCCAATCGTCCCAAAACAATATGTACAAGGATATGACTCGACTTAGCAACCATGTAATCAATTAGATAGTTAACTTAGGGTTTAAACAAATAACAATAATGCACTAAAGATGAGTGCATACACGGAAGGCTAAGGCGATTTGGGTGTACATTTAAGTGGGGTTTAACAAATTCTTCCTTTAAGTAAGATGCTTAAAGTTAGAAACGAAAAGATAGGCTCGGAGGGGTGTACTAGGGGTTTCGTGTACTAAAAATGAGTACAACGCTAAGGTGTGGGAAAAATTAATTGACTTAACTAGCCAAGTAATATGACATAAATGGTCAAGTAATTATGATACGGGTTTAACACAAGGGTGATCCTAATGCCTCTTATCGTGTAGTAAATCCTACTACACGAATGTAGTCTCACTAGCGGTCTCGGGATGCATCACTAACGCAAGTTCTAGAATCTAAATGCTACCAGTACACTCCTAAGCACTAATAGTAAATGCTTTTCCTATCAAATCTAAAGGCGAACCTCACATATTTGGGTGGAAAAATTTTCTGAAAGTACGGTTATGTGCTAGTCATACAATCTCCTATCAAACAAACAAACTCAAGCGAAAGTGTATTTGTAAGGTATCATCATTTTACCCTCCCCTTACACTTAGGATGAACATTGTTCCCAATGTTCAAGTAAAGAATGTAAAAGTGAAATAAGTAAAACAAATGAAATCAAATACTCCCCTGATTCGCTCGGTATGGATAATAAGGTGGCGAGGTTAGATCTTCCTCCAAGAAAATGAACAATCAAAGCTTCCCTTCCAGAGTATAAATCATCTTCTTGTCATACATAACCTGTAAATCCTGAGAAAACAAACAAAGCAACCTCGCATAAAATCGGCGGCAATCTACATAAGTTATTAAATCCTAGAAAACAAAGTAAGATATAATGCTTGTGGAATGAAGTTTACAGATTTCCTGGAGATTATAAAACTTAATAATTCAGCATAAACTTTAAAACTCCGTTAGAAAAACAAAACTGGTAAAATTTACAGATTTTTACACGTGACGCCGTCAAGAGCAAGCTCATGACGCCGTCAGAAGTGACCTGCAGAAATTCTTATGTTAAGTTTCCAGAAAATTTCTTGAAAAACTTGGTCCTACTTCCTGGAAAATCCTGCAAAACTTCATTATGACTCAATACAAGCATTTGACTCTAACAAATACGAATATACATGTTCACTTAATATTGTGGAGAATCATGATCGGTTTGTTTCTTAAAAACATATTTGGGGTTTCCCCTTACACTTATCTTTTGCAAAAATACCTTTAGGTGGAGTTAAGACTAGGCCAAAACAACAAAGTAAAGTATTTCCACTTTTTAGTTTAGAAACATGATCTATCAACAATAAAAATAAAACATGCATACGGAAGCAAATAACAAACAAACAAAATAAAAATCACACAAAGCATGGGTTGCCTCCCAAGAAGCGCTTTTCTTTATTTACAAGTCTTGTAGCTAGACTCAAGGCCATGGGTTACTACGTGACCTCATCCCTTGAGATGATGTTCCCCATGTAGTTGTGATCATTACTATTGTGGTGGTAGTGCCTCAACCTGTCGATACTTGCAATCACTTCTCTACCTACTTTACTTGTCAGGTTAGCCATCCCATCTTGGCTCATGCTCTCAATTGTGAAAGGCCCATACCACCAATGACTTGGTTTATCGGGTGGTATTGTTGTTTCCAAGTGTCTTAAGAGTACCAAGTTCCCTTCCTCGAATGGTACATGACTTTCTGCTGGTCGATTATGTTCGAATTCGACATGAACTTTATTGCTTTTGCTTCTTTCATATTTAGCCTCCTTGTAGCTTTTGATTCTTGCCTCCCATGCAATAATTTTATTCTGAACACGAATGGGTGTCGTGTCACTGTTGTTTTTGAGCTTTCTCCAACTCAAATTCTCATGCCCACTTCGCGGAGTCATGGGGAAGCTAATCTTTCTTTTTCCAGATTTAAGCTCAATTTTCCTGCCTTCATACTTAATGACAGCCCTAGCGGTGGCGAGGAATGGTGCCCCAAGGATTATTGGCATGCATCCATCTCCCTTATCATCGATGATCATAAAATCAACGGGGTACATGAATCCTGCGACATTAACTAATACATCTTCTGCGATTCCTAGGCGGTATACGTACGAGTGTCCGGCGAGGGACAACCTTACACGAGTGGGTGCTGGCATTTTTGATGTTAGTTGGATGTAAATAGTTAGGGGCATAAGATTTACTTCCGATCCTTGGTCGGCGAAAGCACTAAGATATTTCAAATCCCCGATGCTAGTTGGTATCTCAAAGTTCCCACACGCTATCTGCTTAGTAGCCACTTTTTGTACCAATAGCCTCTCGAATATTGACCCCCTAGGTAACGTATCATACTCATCTTTTCCTCCTTCATCTTTCTCAGAACCCTGTTTGGAAGGTTGGTTACGCCCGTCACCCTTTATCCAATTTGTTATGGTGTTTTCGATTATATCATGTTTCAGGTAGTGACTCAAGGGTTGGGATTTTTGTGGCTTTTCTAAGTTCTGTTTAGTAGGGGCTTCTACCTTCCCATTATCCTTGTGGACAATTGTGATGGAATTAACAAATTGGGTAGTGGGGGTGACGCTCTCTTTCCTTAGTAGCACTCTTTCGGGGGTTCTCTGGTTGGCATAGTTTTGAAAAGTCTCGACATTTTCTCTAGAGGGTGACTCTGATAATGGTGTTGAAGTCGGTTTCGAGACAGAATTGACAGTAGCCCGTCTAGGACTTAAAGGTCTCCTTTGCCTTTCCTCAAAATAGTCAACTTTTGCCTCGAGTTTGCATAGGAGTGGTCCCTCCAGATGTTGAGACTGCATTGATGGCAGCTTTTATCGTATGATTAAACTCCCACATCTCTTGATTATCGGCGGCGAGCTCCTCAATAATTGCCCAGGACTCCTCGGCATTCTTATTACGCAGTTTACCTCCCGCGGCCCTATCGATTGTACATTTAGTGTGATAGTCAACATGGTCGTAGAAAATCTGAACTAACAACCAAAGGTTTATACCATGATGAGGGACCTTATGGAGGAGATCCTTAAAACGGGCCCATGCTTCGTAGAAAGTTTCACCCTGATGTTGTTCAAACATCAAAATGTCATTTCTAAGCATTGCAGTCTTCCCCGGTGGGAAGAATTGAGTAAGGAAGCGATTGGTGAGATCATCCCATGTAGTGATGGATCCCGCGGGTAAACACTCAAGCCATTGACTAGCTTGATCCCGTAGAGAGAATTGGAATAGGCGTAATCGGGTTGTCTCTCTAGTTGCAACATCTAGGTCTATGGAGTATACGATTTTAAGGAAGTCCTTAAGAAGTTGATTTGGATCTTCGGAACGAAGTCCATGGAATGCACATCCGCTTTGCACGAACCGGATGGTGTCGGATCGCAAGGGGGTCACATTGGCTCCGGTGAGCTCAATGGTGTTTCGGTAGCCTTGGTGGCTAGGTCGGGAATACTCTCCTAAGGTTCGGGGCCTAAGAGGTTCTAGTGGTGGGTTTTGTTGTGGTGGGATGACGGGTTCAAAGATGTTCCCATCGTCCATGATGTTGGGTGGTGAAAAGTTACGAACAAAAACACAAAGAAATAAGATAGACTAAAGAAGACCTAAAAATAAAAATAAAATCTTACTAGAAAGGAATCTAGCAAGTAGACCTAATAAAAAGAGATTCTAACCTAGACAATAACTATTCCCCGGGCTGCGGCGCCAAAAACTTGATGCGTGGGAATTGCACCAGGCTTTACCTCTCAAGGGATCTCGAGAAGCTTACAAACCCCACCAGGTAGTGTACCTGATCGTTGTAGTATAGTATAGTGACAAGTACCGGGGGATTGATCGTTCAGCTAGGAATAGTGTCGCTAGGATTAGAAAACCTAATTACTAGTTCTAGAGATGAGAGATGATTCTTTTTGTATTTTTATATTTTTTTAGAAAGCAAGTAAATATCTCGGGTTTGAAGGATTTGGGCGGAATTAGTTGCTAGTCAACTAACCCAATACTAAAGATGAATCAAAATAAAATAATAAAAATGAAAATAAAACTAAATTAAACTAAGGTTGAGAGCAATAAGTGGAGAAATGTGTTTACTTAGATTTCACTACTCCCTAGATATCTTTTACATGCTAATTACTTGTTATAGTTGCGTGGATGACGGATTGTATTCCTTAATACCATTCATGGGGTGGCGTACTTACTTCCCCAATCCTATGAGTGCCTACTTCACTCCTATGTCGAGTCGGTTAAGAAGCTCCTAACATGGGATCATTAGAATTTACTCATGCATTAAATACAACCAATAAAACCTAGTACACATCGGTTCATGTTTCCTAAGACGTTCAAGCATGTTACCATTTAGAGATCTGCCAATTTTCTTAAGCCTAACATTGAAATCATTCATCCAATACAACCATAAACAAGTAATCAACACATAATCAACATCTAGGTTTCATTAGATCTAAGCAAACACAAGATAAATCTAGCCTAGTATGGTGGAATCAAGACAAGCACAAGATAAAGACAACCAACACATAGACATATTGATTGAATTAAAAAAAATACTTATCTCAATAACACATGTAAGGGTACAAGGGCTGAAAACCCTTGAAAAAGCTGTAAAATACGTATATGGTTCGGCCTTAGGGTTTCTCCAAACTTGTTCCTCTCAATGAATGAAAATTATAAAACTATATATAGATAATAGAGGCTGACGGTGTCAAGAACAACCTTGTGACGCTGTCATCTCGCCGCCAAAATAATCCTCGGATTGCCTTGATCAACATCTGACGCCGTCATGTATTCCATTTTTCCAGGCCGTCACACATTTAACTCTTGACGCTCTTCTTTGTGACGCCTTCATTTCTGTTCTGGGCCATCATGATCTTTACTCTTGACGCCGTCAACTTGTTCCTCTTGACGCCGTCAGGTACTGTTCTCAGCAAGGAAAATTAAGTCTTTGCCGTTTTCTTCACTTTTATGCTCCAAAAACGTCCGAATTGCTTCCTTTTCCATATTTCACTCCCAAAGTACCTAAAATCACAAAAGGAACGATTTAGGGAAATATTTGATTAAATAAATTCAATTCCGGGCTTAAATGACCCCCTAAAAGTGGTTCATTTTTTGCCTCATCAATATTTGTTGTCAAAAATCTAATATCTTTAAAATTATGCAAAAACCTCACATTTTGGAAAATAGTTTTTCAAATAACTATCCCACTTTTAAATAAGATGTTTTCACTATCAATATCCACAATTTTGTTTTGATCAAAACCAAAGATTGAGAAAAATTTCTTTACCTTTCATTAACACATGTTGAAGTAAAACCCAATCTATTTTATTCAAATAACTCTCTGATCTACATGAAAACCTACTTTCAAACATGGTTGAATAATGCTAAAAACGTCTCTTTAAATCATGCATGGTGATCTCATATTTGTCATCTATATTTATATAAATGACACTAATAAGTGAACTAAATCAAATCAAGAGGACCATGGTTTGTCTATTAAGACTTTGTTTGTAACAAGTCTAGAAATCCATGCTATTATAACTACCCACTTATTGCACATTGATACACATTAGGATTAATCCTCCTAGTTATGTAGTTATGAAATACTTGATGTTGCTTACTGTTTCCTAGCACTTATTTTTTACTTGCTTGATGAGTAAGTTTACATGCTAGATGAAATTGCTTGTTTACTTAATCTCTTTGGTTAACATGCTTTAGCTACATAATTGCCTACATAATTAGTGTATGCTTAATTGCCTCAAAGAGTTGGACTTGTTTGAAACAAAAAACACAACCTTTATGCAATTCACTACCAAAAACCCTTTTCTGGCAATCTGGGAATCACCAGATGGGCGATCCCCTTAAATCATAAGGCGGCCCCCTGAATTATTAAGGGGACCGGCCATCTGATGGTCGAAGGTGTTGTTTCCTTTTTCTACTTTTTAGCCCATTTCATTATACACTTCTCAAAATTCACAAACCTATTCTATCCTAAACCTTCCATCAAAGTTTATCCATCTTTGATCCCACCAATCCTACATTATAAACACTCTCATTCCTCTCAATCTCCACTCATCTCATCATGTCCTCTCCCATTAAACCAAAACCACCAAGAAACCCCATTTGGAGAAGAAAGCCTAACTTCCATTAAAAGCCCATCAAACCAAATGATGTTGTCAAACATCCAACACCAAAATCCTCCTATGTCTTCAACATTACATATCAACAACCTTTACTCACCCATATCCTTCTACATTACACTCAAACCTCATAACCTTTACACACTCAAACCTCATAACCTTTACTCACCTCAACCTCAAATTTCATCTCCTAGTGCACCTAATGCACCATCTATAACACCCTCCTACCAAGGAATCCCTTCCATGAAGATCGCTCTTTCACTCTAACCTAGTCATCCTCACAAAAGATTCAACCATATACCCATTCCCTACACTCTACAAAGTGTGTCATCACCACTACAACTTAACCCGTGAAGGTCAAACCATATTTCATGATACACAAAACTCATGTTCACTCAAATGAACCATTTCACAAACCTCATAATAATAACCAAACATCCATCCTTGTTCCCAAAAATACACCTTCATCTTACCCACATAAACCAAATGAAGAGCATGTTCAATCTCAAAACAACAATCCCAATCTCATTCCTAACACCTCACATTTTGTTCAACCTACCAATCCACCATCCAAAACATCCTCCACTCATGATACATCCTATTCTTCCACAACTTCATTCTCATCCATTCATGATTACCCAAACTCAAAAATATCTCCACCACCAAGAGTATCACCACCACCTTCTACCAACACACATGTTATCCCTATGTTGCATGTCCAATCACCTTCCTCCGAACACTTGAAGTTCATTGAAGAACTTAAGGAAGCCCATGAGCTTTGTGCTCTTCTTGCCTTACACCTTGCTCAATGCAACTTGGAACAACTTTCCTCTAGCTCTCCTTCATCACCCCATAACTTGAATCAAGTTGAAAAACATGTCAACAATTGACCTTGTTGCATCTTTCTCCTAAAAACCATTGCATTTAATGAACACTTCACTTGGATTGAATATCTTCTCACTAGATCACATCCAATACCCTTACTTGAACAACATCCAAAACCTTAATCAACCTCTTCCACTAAAAACTCTCCACCACCAAACTCTCCAACATTCATGACCCAAACATATACCTCCATTAATCCAACAACCTTACCATAACTCAACCATCTTCATTCCAAACACTCCATCATCAACCATCTAAGCATACTATATGCTTATGATTTTCACTTCAAATACGAATCAACCAACCTTTTGTTACAAGCAAGTCTGATGGCTCTCTTTGGAAAATTAGGATCTTTAACATAATCACTTTGAATTAATTGTTATGCATCCTTAATATTTGTTTGCTATGCTTGTTATTTGTATATTGCATATTCTTCTATATATGCTTGTGCTTCTACTATTTTTCTTGCGAGCATTCCATATCTCGATTCCTTAGTGCCAACGAACGAGGGGGAGTACACATCAAGGGGGAGATTTCATCCCATCTAACTTCATTTATGAAGCTACCCGACATAACCTTTTTGTTTCTACAAAAAGGGGGAGAAGTGAATACAAACTCACTAAATACATGTCTAAAAATTAATTTTTAGACTTGATGAGTTTAGGTTTTGTAATCTGTAACACCCCTAAAATACCGCAGCGGAAGACTGTGTCATAGGGGTGCTACTTCATAATACAAAGTACAAGGTATAGAAAACGAACTCTAAATGAGACGTTTTGAAAAGTGACCATTCGATTAATAAGTTTCGAGTTACAAACTGGAGTTCCATAATACAATACATAAGAGTTTTAAAACATATCGAATGGTAAAGATAAAAGCATAAGTCTTCAAAACATGCCAAGCGACTCTATGCTCCATGCAACAGCTATCATCTTACAGACCTGAGATAAACATGCTAAAGTGTCAACACAATGGTTGGTGAGTTCATAGAGTTTGTCTTAAAATAGTTGAAAAGCCTTAAAAGAATGTTCACACAGCAAAGGCATCGTGAATCCACTCAGTTACAAGTCCCGCCATAAGAGACTTGTAACCTGTGTGTTCACAACCCACTGCTAATATATATGGTATAATAAAGACATGTATAAGTTCATCAAAACAGTTTTAGCAATTAGTCGTGAGTCTACACTTCATCTCCGAAGACCTCACGTTTATGATGTATCCAACATTCGCAAATGTTAGGATGTATCAATAGCCTCAATGGTCATCCAATAACTTAATTTGGAGCCATCGGAAGTCTCAATGGTCATCCAGCAACTTAATCTGGAGCCACTAGAAGTCTCACAATTAAATATAACGCAATCATGTAGATATGAAAATCAAGTATAATGCGATCAAGTATAAGACAATCAAGTGTAACACAATCAAGTATAAACAATCAAGTATAAATGTTTAAGAGTATTTGTATAAGTAAGCAAGTAGTTGAGCATGTATCCCCCCCAAGAGTTAAAACAAGTATGAAAAGAGTAGGGGCTATGACTCACCTTAAGCTTAAGTGAATGTGAAATCAAAGTGGTAGTCGAATCGTGAAAGTCTCTAAGAGCAGCCTATAATAGAACGTTGCGACTTAGGTTTGGAGTAACGTCTAAGAATACGAAGAATTGCCTATATATGTCTTGCATAATGTTCATGATGTAGTACTTAGTATATAGCGTAAGTCTTTGAATATAAATGGTTTATGAAACATGTATAAGTTGTTTATCTCTTACTACCGTTCGGGCCGACATAATTCAGAAGTCATGGAGTAAACGTTCGAGGAGCCAGGACACTTTAACTCGTAAATCCACAACTCATCTCGACGGCTTACTTAATGAACTCCTCACATGAGGCTCCCTACTATTGTAGTATTTGATAACAAATGTATAAGTTTTGATCCGAAAAGTTACATGTCCAATATTTGAATAAATTTAGGAAAGTCTATTTGTACATGAAGATTGTTATTAGGGTAAGTTTATTATAACTTGTATCTCATGGTTCTTTAGGTGGAGTAGATCCAAATTGTTTGTTCAAGTTATCGTTAACTCCTTGTTTCATGTTTTCGCCTAAGTAAGTTTATATGGTCATTTAGTCATGGCTTCGTCGTGACCTTGGTCATTTTTCCATGGTCTTGAGACTCAACCTTGGCTTTAGCCATGGTTTTGGTCTTGGCTTTAGGTCATTAGACCTCTTGGTCTTAGTAAATCATAACTATAATATAGTGAGTTTGGTCTAAAATGGGCTGTTAAGATTTTGAAGAAAATTATCACTTGGAAAGCATTTTCAGGGCTCGAGCTTCTTTAATCCTGAACGAAAACGTCGTTCCGGACAACTTTCGTGTTTTAACTTTTTGATGAATCGGACCAGAAGGGTGACTTTCAAAATCAAAATTTGATCAGAATGCTATTTAGGCAGTTTTGCCGTTTTGGTTTCGCTAGCTTCAAATGGTCATAACTTTTGACTCGGGTACTCGTTTTGGGTGATTTAAATTGCTATGTTTTCCTTGTTAAGTCCTCTTTAACAGTAAGTAAGTGTCAAATATCAAAGTTATACTATTTTGGTCGTGGTTCTCCATAAAAATCACTAGTTTGCTTGTTTACTTGTCATAAGTTAACATATGTATACCAATACTTGTTTTATCCATTTTTAAACATCATGAACACAATAACAAGAACATATATAGTATGAAAGGAACACAAAGAGCATGAAAATGATAATTAAGAAAGAAATTATGTTAGGGTTTGCTTACAACTTTTGAAGAAACTAACTAGAACCAAGAACAAGATCACTAATCCTAAAGTTTCAACCAATAGCTCTAGCTTCCAATACTTAACCACCCTTGCTAATCTTGTATTCTTTGAATGATTTGTGATGAAGGTCTAGGTGAATTTGAGTGGATCTAAACTCAAGAGAATCACCAAAGTATATGAGGTTATGGAAGTGTTTTGGTTACCTAAAAGAAACTAGGGTTTCTTTCTTGAAGAAGTACTTGAATCTTGCATAAAACTAGGAATGAATTAGCTAAGTGTGAAGATGTGTTGGGGGGTGAGGATGGACGTTCAAAGAGGGGATGGGGGGCTTATATAGGGTCTTAAGGAGGTTAGTTTAGTTGACTAGTCCAACCTTGGAGGCCAAGGTGAACACATGTATGAAATCTAAGCCTCCTAGCATGAGATCAAGCCACCTATGGGCTGAATTCCCCCCCTTAAGTCGGTTCCTAAACTTGGAGAACAAGGTGTGGACTTTTGATGATATTATCCTACTTATGTGACTAGTTTTGACTCCGTAAATTGCTAACCGTAAATGATTAAGCCTCAAAACGTAAAACCGGGAGTCGTAAAAATACGGAACTTGAAAGTATTGTTAAACATGTCAATATAGTCCATAATAAAATATAAAATGAGTGGTAGGATCTATCAGGTGCTAAAACCCTGCTAAAAACTGGAAACACGGGTCTAAAACGCGCAATTCGCGTAAAACGCTGAACTGAAAAACGTAAAATTCCAAAACTTTTGGAATTGTCATAAAATGATAGAAAATCATATTTCTATAGTTTATAATGTTTTATGGATATATCGGGATGCTGGAAGGACGTTTAAACCTAAAAGTAAATCTCGGACACGGCTTTGTGATTTTTGCAGAAATGATCCGACGAGCGTCAAACTCTCGGATTATCGTTAAAATAGTTTAACTTACGAGAATATGAAATAAAAATTTCTAAGATGAATAGTAGAAGTGAATAGTAAAATTTTCGGGAATAAAAGTTAACCTGAAATTGCGAATTGTTACAGTCTCTACCTCTTCAGGAAACTTCGTCCCGAAGTTTAGTGTGTCTAGGTCTCTTATCTTAATAACGGCATAATAAAGCTAGATTTTGAACTAGGATAGAATAATATGGTAGGATAAAGTACGTACCCGTTACGCATTGCGGGCTTCCTTAGTACCCAAATAGTATGCTCGACCCCGAGGTGGACTAACATTGTATTCACGGTTTGGGTTATTTTCTTCAAGCATTACTGCTAGAGTTGGGTTATCTAGCACTTGTCTCTGTGCCCTATTTAACTTAGGACAAGTATCTCGGAAGTGGTTTGGGCTGTTGCACTCAAAGCATGTCTTTTGGTTGTTTCTTATATTGCCCGCATTCACCGGTGCTACTTGCCTTGCCGTTGCTTTACACTGATTTGTAAAATGGCTCTTCTGATTGCAATTAGTACACATTCGACAGGGCTCAGACCTCCGATGATGATAAGCACATTTATTACACTTAGGATGTGGACCTTCATACTTTCCCTGATCATAAACTGTTGCCGCAAATCCTCTTGCTCTTTTATTGTCAACCATTGTACCCTTTTGCTCGCTCGATTCACCCGTTCCCTTCCTTTTGTCACTATTCTTCAAAGTTCCATTCCTGACCATCTCATCGGTTAAGGTCCCTGCTCTCAATATTGCACTCTGAATTGTGGGAGGTTCGGTTGTTTTCACTGTCCCATGAATCTCAGGAACAAGGCCATAGATGTACCTCTCAATCCTTTTGGATTCAGGGGTAACCAGATGAGGAACTAGTTTAGCTAGTTCATGAAACCGATCTGTGTAGGTTGCATGACCAGCCCCTACCATAGAGTGATGCCAAAACTCGTCTTCTAGATTTTGCATTTCATTAACCGGGCAGTATTCTTCCTTCAGTAGTCCCTTAAAGTCGTCCCATGTCATGCCTACAGCTGCTTCTCTAGTCCTTGCTTGAATCTGCATGTTCCACCATGTCAATGCCTTTTCTGATAGCAAGCATGCAGAATATTTCACTCTCTGGTGGATTGCACAGTTGCTGATGTCAATCACTGACTCCATCTTCTCGACCCATCTTGTATATGCCAATGCACCTCCTTTACCATTAAATTCAATTGGCTTGCATGACGTAAATTCCTTATACGTACATCCAGCCCTATGGTTGTTGTTGTTGTTATCATTCCTTCCTCCATTATTTGTAGTGTCATTTATGCTTCCGTGGTTTCCCGAATTGTTCATGTGATTGCCAACTTGTGTGACTATAGTGGGAAGTAGGTTTTGTAGTTGTTGGGCAATAATGGTGGAGACATCTGGATTTCCACCAGCGTTACTAGGGTTACTAGTGTCGTGAGCATCTCCTCTACCTCCACGTCCACCAGTTCTTCCACTATCATTACTAGGGTTGCTAGTGTCGTGAGCAGCTCCTCTACCTCCACGACCACCAGTTCTTCCACCTCTTGGTGTTGCACCACCTCGGCTAGTGCTACGAGTTACCCTCTTTGGTGCCATGATATCTACAAGGAGGGACATTTTGTCGATGTCAGATATGAGGTGATATTCCTAGACTACTTAGTCTTAAATCTTGTCAATTTTGAGTCGATCGTCGATTAATGTAAGCATGGTCACATATGTCTACGTGAGTCGTGACGCATTTATAATTATGTTGGCCACCATAATTATAATTGCTTCCTTTCACACGTATACATATTTACCAGGCACACATACCTCAACAATTGAAACTACATAATTGGGTAGACTTTCTATCATCTGCTCTTAAGTTGTGAAAGGGTAATGTAGTGTAGGTATCTAGAGAAGGTGATATGACGTAAAGGACTAGTCGCGCTTGTATAAAGGTTTGAGTGTCGTACTAGGATATATGAACCACTTCTAGGTATTAGAATCATATAAAGTAAGTATAAGGCAAATCATCAAATCTCTACAGGAAACTAATAACCTTTATTTAACTTAATCTTATGTCTTATCAAACAAGAACTGTCACAAGATTAAGTTAATTAAACAATTATTACTTAGCTCTAAATTTTTGATGACTTGACTATTGTCTGAGGTTTCTTCTAAACAAACAATTAGCAATAAGCAAATGCACATGAAGTGTGTGTAAGGCAAAATAAAGAGAAGAGTCTTAATGTTTATAACAGTTATAGTCTAGGTAGTAAATGCAACCTAGTTCTCTATAACCAAGGCTCTGGTACCAATCTGTAACACCCCCAAAATACCGCAGCGGAAGATTGTGTCATAGGGGTGCTACTTCATAATACAAAGTACAAGGTATAGAAAACGAACTCTAAATGAGACGTTTTGAAAAGTGACCATTCGATTAATAAGTTTCGAGTTACAAACTGGAGTTCCATAATACAATACATAAGAGTTTTAAAACATATCGAATGGTAAAGATAAAAGCATAAGTCTTCAAAACATGCCAAGCGACTCTATGCTCCATGCAACAGCTATCATCTTACAGACCTGAGATAAACATGCTAAAGTGTCAACACAATGGTTGGTGAGTTCATAGAGTTTGTCTTAAAATAGTTGAAAAACCTTAAAAGAATGTTCACACAGCAAAGGCATCGTGAATCCACTCAGTTACAAGTCCCGCCATAAGAGACTTGTAACCTGTGTGTTCACAACCCACTGCTAATATATATGGTATAATAAAGACATGTATAAGTTCATCAAAACAGTTTTAGCAATTAGTCGTGAGTCTACACTTCATCTCCGAAGACCTCACGTTTATGATGTATCCAACATTCGCAAATGTTAGGATGTATCAATAGCCTCAATGGTCATCCAATAACTTAATTTGGAGCCATCGGAAGTCTCAATGGTCATCCAGCAACTTAATCTGGAGCCACTGGAAGTCTCACAATTAAATATAACGCAATCATGTAGATATGAAAATCAAGTATAATGCGATCAAGTATAAGACAATCAAGTGTAACACAATCAAGTATAAACAATCAAGTATAAATGTTTAAGAGTATTTGTACAAGTAAGCAAGTAGTTGAGCATGTATCCCCCCCAAGAGTTAAAACAAGTATGAAAAGAGTAGGGGCTATGACTCACCTTAAGCTTAAGTGAATGTGAAATCAAAGTGGTAGTCGAATCGTGAAAGTCTCTAAGAGCAGCCTATAATAGAACGTTGCGACTTAGGTTTGGAGTAACGTCTAAGAATACGAAGAATTGCCTATATATGTCTTGCATAATGTTCATGATGTAGTACTTAGTATATAGCGTAAGTCTTTGAATATAAATGGTTTATGAAACATGTATAAGTTGTATATCTCTTACTACCGTTCGGGCCGACATAATTCAGAAGTCATGGAGTAAACGTTCGAGGAGCCAGGACACTTTAACTCGTAAATCCACAACTCATCTCGACGGCCTACTTAATGAACTCCTCACATGAGGCTCCCTACTATTGTAGTATTTGATAACAAATGTATAAGTTTTGATCCGAAAAGTTACATGTCCAATATTTGAATAAATTTTGGAAAGTCTATTTGTACATGAAGATTGTTATTAGGGTAAGTTTATTATAACTTGTATCTCATGGTTCTTTAGGTGGAGTAGATCCAAATTGTTTGTTCAAGTTATCGTTAACTCCTTGTTTCATGTTTTCGCCTAAGTAAGTTTATATGGTCATTTAGTCATGGCTTCGCCGTGACCTTGGTAATTTTTCCATGGTCTTGAGACTCAACCTTGGCTTTAGCCATGGTTGTGGTCTTGGCTTTAGGTCATTAGACCTCTTGGTCTTAGTAAATCATAACTATGATATAGTGAGTTTGGTCTAAAATGGGCTGTTAAGATTTTGAAGAAAATTATCACTCGGAAAGCATTTTCAGGGCTCGAGCTTCTTTGTTCCTGAACGAAAACGTCGTTCCGGACAACTTTCGTGTTTTAACTTTTTGAAGAATCAGACCAGAAGGGTGACTTTCAAAATCAAAATTTGATCAGAATGCTATTTAGGCAGTTTTGCCGTTTTGGTTTCGCTAGCTTCAAATGGTCATAACTTTTGACTCGGGTACTCGTTTTGGGTGATTCAAATTGCTATGTTTTCCTTGTTAAGTCCTCTTTAACAGTAAGTAAGTGTCAAATATCAAAGTTATACTATTTTGGTCGTGGTTCTCCATAAAAATCACTAGTTTGCTTGTTTACTTGTCATAAGTTAACATATGTATACCAATACTTGTTTTATCCATTTTTAAACATCATGAACACAATAACAAGAACATATATAGTATGAAAGGAACACAAAGAGCATGAAAATGATAATTAAGAAAGAAAGTATGTTAGGGTTTGCTTACAACTTTTGAAGAAACTAACTAGAACCAAGAACAAGATCACTAATCCTAAAGTTTCAACCAATAGCTCTAGCTTCCAATACTTAACCACCCTTGCTAATCTTGTATTCTTTGAATGATTTGTGATGAAGGTCTAGGTGAATTTGAGTGGATCTAAACTCAAGAGAATCACCAAAGTATATGAGGTTATGGAAGTGTTTTGGTTACCTAAAAGAAACTAGGGTTTCTATCTTGAAGAAGTACTTGAATCTTGCATAAAACTAGGAATGAATTAGCTAAGTGTGAAGATGTGTTGGGGGGTGAGGATGGACGTTCAAAGAGGGGATGGGGGGCTTATATAGGGTCTTAAGGAGGTTAGTTTAGTTGACTAGTCCAACCTTGGAGGCCAAGGTGAACACATGTATGAAATCTAAGCCTCCTAGCATGAGATCAAGCCACCTATGGGCTGAATTCCCCCCCTTAAGTCGGTTCCTCAACTTGGAGAACAAGGTGTGGACTTTTGATGATATTATCCTACTTATGTGACTAGTTTTGACTCCGTAAATTGCTAACCGTAAATGATTAAGCCTCAAAACGTAAAACCGGGAGTCGTAAAAATACGGAACTTGAAAGTATTGTTAAACATGTCAATATAGTCCATAATAAAATATAAAATGAGTGGTAGGATCTATCGGGTGCTAAAACCCTGCTAAAAACTGGAAACACGGGTCTAAAACGCGCAATTCGCGTAAAACGCTGAACTGAAAAACGTAAAATTCCAAAACTTTTGTAATTGTCATAAAATGATAGAAAATCATATTTCTATAGTTTATAATGTTTTATGGATATATCGGGATGCTAGAAGGACGTTTAAACCTAAAAGTAAATCTCGGACACGGCTTTGTGATTTTTGCAGAAATGATCCGACGAGCGTCAAACTCTCGGATTATCGTTAAAATAGTTTAACTTACGAGAATATGAAATAAAAATTTCTAATATGAATAGTGAAAAGTGAATAGTAAAAGTGAATAGTAAAATTTTCGGGAATAAAAGTTAACCTGAAATTGCGAATTGTTACATAATCATCAAAAAGGGGGAGATTCTTGATATAAATAATGTCTAAAAACATTATTAACATTTATCGATATCTCTGTGTTTTGATAATTACAAAATGTAAACCCATTGAGCTAAAAATTATGACGTAAACAAGTATTTAGTGATAAATATTCACTTTACATCCAAATCACTTAAGGTATGAATAAACAAATTGTTTAATGCATTTTATGATCAAAGGAATTTTTATTTTTACAAACCTTAAATTTTTTATAAAGTGGGACAAATATTTTTAAACTTATACAAAATATTTTTGTATTTATAAAGAAATGTTTTATTCAAAATAAATATTTTGAATTCAAATTTCTACCCAAAAAACGGCTTTACTCTTCAGGAAAAACCTTCCTCACAAAAAGACATAAATTCTAAAGAAAATATTTTTTTGTTAGGCGGCCCCCTTAATCTGTAACACCCCCAAAATACCGCAGCGGAAGACTGTGTCATAGGGATGTTACTTCAGGGCACAAAGTACAAGATACAGAAAACGCCCTCTAAATGAGACGTTTTTGAAAAGTTACCATTCGAATAGATAAAAGTCATAGTTTACAAAACAAAGATCCCAAAGTATAATAGTGAGTATGTGTGCATGTATCAATCATGTATGTATGTAATCAAGAATAATGAAATCAAGTATAATGTAATCAAGTATAATGTTATGTGAATCCGTACAAGTAAGCAAGTAGTAGCATGTATCTCCCCCAAAGAGTTGATAGAACAATTAAAAGAGTAGGGGGCTATGACTCACCTCGAAGTAATAGTACAATGCAACGGAATGTTAAGGACAACAATGCACGGTTATCTGCCGCAACCTAAAATGAATGATGAATGATCTCATTTAGATCACCAAATGATGTTATGAATGTCCATGCTCATGTTTCTATACCACTCTAGTCTTTGGAAAAACACTTGTGTTATCAAAAATATATAATCCAAGAATTTGGAAAAATATTGCTATTAGAAAATATAATAAGCTAGTTGTAATATATATATACTTATATATATATATATCGTATGTTTCCATGTTAGCGTTGAAATACTCGAGTTGTAATCCTTGAAATGATGAAAAATATACTTGTAATAACTAATACTACATTAGTTATAAAGCTTGGTACTTAATATTACTTCTAGCTTATAAATGTACTTCGTAGTTTTTGTGCCACTTTTATTAAAAGCTGTCAAATATAAAGTGGTTTTTGCCGATATTCAAACGTGAATATCTTTGTCGTTACTTGTCCGTTTTACTTGTTCTTTATGTCCAAGGTTACGTCTTAGTATGTAGTGATATATTTTGGAAAGCTCGGCTCCTCCGGGTTACGTCTAAAGTCTCTTTTTGTCCAATGAAAAACGTCCAACAGCAAACATTTTCAGAAAAATACTTTTCGTCTACAATCTTGCAAAAATCATAACTCCTTCGTTATAAACTCTTTTTAATCCGTTCTTTCGCCTACGGATTCGTTTTTGAAAGTATTTTCTAAAAATTTTGCCAAAGTTCCCTTGGTGTTTACTGATTCTCCAGATTTTTACAAAACGGAACAGCATGTCTAAAATAGGTTCCAAATCAAGTTTTCAAGGTTTATAACTAATTTCTACCATCACCAAACCTCTTGTAATCACCACATAGCTAATCTAATCTTACCATACACCTTCTTAGGGTGCCATGGACTCCTAACCAAGTTAGTATAGCAAGGGGATTCATAAATAAAAAGTTAGGGTTTGTATGTTTCATTTTTGACAAAATAAGTGGTGGTATAGCTAGTTGTACATGGTTTTTAGCATGGAAATCATGTAATACAAGTAAATATAAGATGTTTCATGTAAAAATAAAGTTGATAACTTACTTGATAAAATGAGATGATTATATGATGATTATGCTTGATGTTCTTGTGTTTTTGTTGCTTGATTCTTGATTAGGCAAGTAAAATGAACAAGTTTGGTGTTATAACTTTTCAAAAACCATGGATGGATCTTGGATTTGGTTTTGGTCGTGGGTTATGAAAGAGAGAAAGGAAGATGAGATGAAATTTGATCTTAGCTAAAAAGGTGTATTATGATTTGTAAAATTTAGTAAAGTTAGGTTTTTGAGGTTTAATATATAAAACTTAGGAAATTTAATACATAAGGTTAAAAGGGGTGGTTTCATGGCCGGTTTTTGGTGTGAAAAGGAGTAGCCAAATAGGTTTTGAGTTACTAATTAGTCCTAGTGTAGCGTTAAGTGTTATTACGAGTTATTCGTTAAAATCGGGGTACCGGGTTTAATAGAAATAAACGTTCACGAAGTTAACCGGGATGAAATAAAGTTATAATAATGTTAAAAACATATTAAAAATATGTTGGGTACATTTACTGAGTGATCGGGTGATTATTGTTTAGTTTTCACGAAAACCGTCGTTATATTCGTACGCGTACGTTATTAATAAAATAAATTTCCAAAATACTGGGTAACTGAATGTTATAAGTTTTATGATGTTAAAATGGATATAAAAATATGTCGGGACCATCGTGGGAATATTTAGATATATTCGTCGTGTATAAACCGGGTGTTAACGTTTACTATAATTACTTATACGTAAAAACGTTAAATGTACTGAATATAGAAATTTGAAAATCCTAAGAGTGGTATAACATGAAAATACTGTTATGATGATATGCAGACTGTCTCTAGTCCGTATGCAGTGTTCTTAACACTAATGAAATGAATTCGCACCTAAACCAATCCGGTTACGCGAATTTGAATACCCGTAAACTAAATTTACGATGAAATGAGTAATGCAAGTGAATAGTGAAAACTTTTCCGGAAATGAATAGTGTTTAGTGAATAGTAAATTTCCCAAATGTTTCTCAGAATATCAAAATGACCTCGAAAATGATGAATAGTAAAACGATGAATAGTGTTTTGATGAATAGTGATTTATGAATAGTGTTTTTCCAAAGTTCCCGAAATGACCTGAAATGGTGAGTTGTGACAGTCTTCCCCTCTAAAAAGAACTTCGTCCCGAAGTTCAGTTAATGTTAATCAGTTAAATGTGTCAAAGCTTATGTATGTGGGTTTCTATCCAACTAGGTATGTTCTCGTGGTCAGACTTGATGAGGCAAACCTTCCCAATCCCGAGCATAGTCCTCAAAAGACCTCCTTTAGGTTAATCCTTTAGGTAACCGATTTTCACTTAATCCCACAACCCAATCAAACAAGAACAGTCATGAGATTAGGCTAAATCGGTTTGGGTGATGACTTTAACTTTTAGCTTGATTTTCGCAACCCAATCAAACAAGAACAGTCACTAGAACCAAGCTAAATATCAAGGTCTGGATTCAACATCCTAAAAAAAAAATCTTTTGAAAGATTGGCTCGACTTTGGAATTGCTTACACTAATCAAATTACTAATGTTAGTATGACTAAGGTTAATGCTGCTAGGTCTCAGATTAGTCAGTGTTGTGTATAAGTCCTATATTAAGACTTAAGTGCTACTAAAATACGATAGTTGTTCAAGAGAATGTACCCGTTATGCTACCGCGGACATGTTGGGTGATAGGATTTCCTAAGAAGTAAGCTCTGCCAATTGCGGGTGGAATCTCATTGGCCTCATCTCGTGGCCCTTCAATTGCTGCTGCTAAGTTTGGACGATTGCCTCCTTGGTTAAGATTTCTTTTCAACTTAGGACAGTTGTTCCGAAAGTGATCCGGGCTGTTACATTCATAGCATGTCCTTTGGTTGTTCGTCATATTGCCCACATTTGCTAGTTCTCTACACTGGTTTGTAAAATGACTAGACTGTCTGCAAAATGCACACACACGGCAGGGCGCAATCTTTTGATGATGAAAGTTACATTTCGTACATTTAGGATGCGGGCCTAAATACTCTTTCTGACCAGGATTAGTTGCCGCAAAGGTCCTTGCCCTTTTGTTGTCAGCTATTGTGCCCATTTGCTTGTTTGACTCGCTTGTTCCCTTCCTTTTATCACTGTTCCTCAAGCTTCCATTTCTAACCATCTCATCTGTTAGAGTCCCTGCTCTCAATATTGCACTCTGAATTGTAGAAGGCTCAGTTGTTTTCACAGTCCCACGAATTTCTGGGACAAGACCATATATGTACCTCTCGATCCTCTTGGACTCAGGGGTAACTAGGTGTGGAACTAGTCTGGCTAATTCATGAAATCGATCTGTATAGGCTGCATGTCCAGCCCCCTATCATAGAGTGATGATAGAGTTCATCCTCCAGCTTCTGCATCTCATTATCCGGGCAGTATTCCTCTTTCAATAATGCCTTAAAATCGTCCCATGTCATACCTACAGTTGCCGCTCTACCCCTAGCTTGAATCTGCGTATTCCACCATGTCAATGCCTTTCCTGATAGTAAGCACATGGAATACTTCACCATTTGATGTGCTGCACAGTTACTAATGTCAATCACCGTCTCCATCTTTTCAACCCATCGAGTATACACCAACGCGCCTCCTACACCATCGAAATCAATTGGCTTACATGACATAAATTCCTTATACGTGCATCCGGTCCTAATGTTGTTGTTGCCATTACCATTCTGGCATATACCATTGGTGTTGTTAATTCCGCTTTCGTGGTTTACCAAGTTATTCATATGATCGCCAACTTGAGTGACAATAGTGGGGAGAAAGTTTTCAAGTTGTCGAGCGATGATGGTTTCAAAATCAGTATTTCCACCGTCGTTATTATCATTGTTTTCAACTCCGTGACCATCTCCTCTACCTCCACGTCCACCAGTTCTTCCACCATCGTTACTTGGGTTACTAGTGTCATTAGCAGCTCCTCTACCTCCTCATATATAATACTGTGCTACCAGTTGTTTCCTAAGTTGTGCCAACATCGATCTACATCTGCATAGTCATATGTCCACGTGTGTCGCGAAGCACTTATAATTATGTTGGCCACCACAATTATAAATGTTTCCTTTCACAAGTATACATATCACCAGGCACACATATCTCAGTGGTAGACGTTGCTTAAATGGGCATCTAGGGAATGTCACGCTTAGTACAAAGGAACAAAGGATTCTCCCTTAAGTGTTAAAGTCACTGGGAAGTCTAGTTTCTAACGGTTTCTACAAAGTATCTAATAGCGTAGGTCTAAAAATAAATAAATTACCAGCAAGTGTAAGTGTATGTAAAGTGCAAGGCGATAGGGAGGAGAGTCTACATGTATGTAGTTATAGTCTAGACTCTAAAACAACCTAGTTCTCTATAACCAAGGCTCTGGTACCAATCTGTAACACCCCCAAAATACCGCAGCGGAAGACTGTGTCATAGGGATGTTACTTCAGGGCACAAAGTACAAGATATAGAAAACGCCCTCTAAATGAGACGTTTTTGAAAAGTTACCATTCGAATAGATAAAAGTCATAGTTTACAAAACAAAGATCCCAAAGTATAATAGTGAGTATGTGTGCATGTATCAATCATGTATGTATGTAATCAAGAATAATGAAATCAAGTATAATGTAATCAAGTATAATGTTATGTGAATCCGTACAAGTAAGCAAGTAGTAGCATGTATCTCCCCCAAAGAGTTGATAGAACAATTAAAAGAGTAGGGGGCTATGACTCACCTCGAAGTAATAGTACAATGCAACGGAATGTTAAGGACAACAATGCACGGTTATCTGCCGCAACCTAAAATGAATGATGAATGATCTCATTTAGATCACCAAATGATGTTATGAATGTCCATGCTCATGTTTCTATACCACTCTAGTCTTTGGAAAAACACTTGTGTTATCAAAAATATATAATCCAAGAATTTGGAAAAATATTGCTATTAGAAAATATAATAAGCTAGTTGTAATATATATATACTTATATATATATATATATATATATATATATATATCGTATGTTTCCATGTTAGCGTTGAAATACTCGAGTTGTAATCCTTGAAATGATGAAAAATATACTTGTAATAACTAATACTACATTAGTTATAAAGCTTGGTACTTAATATTACTTCTAGCTTATAAATGTACTTCGTAGTTTTTGTGCCACTTTTATTAAAAGCTGTCAAATATAAAGTGGTTTTTGCCGATATTCAAACGTGAATATCTTTGTCGTTACTTGTCCGTTTTACTTGTTCTTTATGTCCAAGGTTACGTCTTAGTATGTAGTGATATATTTTGGAAAGCTCGGCTCCTCCGGGTTACGTCTAAAGTCTCTTTTTGTCCAATGAAAAACGTCCAACAGCAAACATTTTCAGAAAAATACTTTTCGTCTACAATCTTGCAAAAATCATAACTCCTTCGTTATAAACTCTTTTTAATCCGTTCTTTCGCCTACGGATTCGTTTTTGAAAGTATTTTCTAAAAATTTTGCCAAAGTTCCCTTGGTGTTTACTGATTCTCCAGATTTTTACAAAACGGAACAGCATGTCTAAAATAGGTTCCAAATCAAGTTTTCAAGGTTTATAACTAATTTCTACCATCACCAAACCTCTTGTAATCACCACATAGCTAATCTAATCTTACCATACACCTTCTTAGGGTGCCATGGACTCCTAACCAAGTTAGTATAGCAAGGGGATTCATAAATAAAAAGTTAGGGTTTGTATGTTTCATTTTTGACAAAATAAGTGGTGGTATAGCTAGTTGTACATGGTTTTTAGCATGGAAATCATGTAATACAAGTAAATATAAGATGTTTCATGTAAAAATAAAGTTGATAACTTACTTGATAAAATGAGATGATTATATGATGATTATGCTTGATGTTCTTGTGTTTTTGTTGCTTGATTCTTGATTAGGCAAGTAAAATGAACAAGTTTGGTGTTATAACTTTTCAAAAACCATGGATGGATCTTGGATTTGGTTTTGGTCGTGGGTTATGAAAGAGAGAAAGGAAGATGAGATGAAATTTGATCTTAGCTAAAAAGGTGTATTATGATTTGTAAAATTTAGTAAAGTTAGGTTTTTGAGGTTTAATATATAAAACTTAGGAAATTTAATACATAAGGTTAAAAGGGGTGGTTTCATGGCCGGTTTTTGGTGTGAAAAGGAGTAGCCAAATAGGTTTTGAGTTACTAATTAGTCCTAGTGTAGCGTTAAGTGTTATTACGAGTTATTCGTTAAAATCGGGTACCGGGTTTAATAGAAATAAACGTTCACGAAGTTAACCGGGATGAAATAAAGTTATAATAATGTTAAAAACATATTAAAAATATGTTGGGTACATTTACTGAGTGATCGGGTGATTATTGTTTAGTTTTCACGAAAACCGTCGTTATATTCGTACGCGTACGTTATTAATAAAATAAATTTCCAAAATACTGGGTAACTGAATGTTATAAGTTTTATGATGTTAAAATGGATATAAAAATATGTCGGGACCATCGTGGGAATATTTAGATATATTCGTCGTGTATAAACCGGGTGTTAACGTTTACTATAATTACTTATACGTAAAAACGTTAAATGTACTGAATATAGAAATTTGAAAATCCTAAGAGTGGTATAACATGAAAATACTGTTATGATGATATGCAGACTGTCTCTAGTCCGTATGCAGTGTTCTTAACACTAATGAAATGAATTCGCACCTAAACCAATCCGGTTACGCGAATTTGAATACCCGTAAACTAAATTTACGATGAAATGAGTAATGCAAGTGAATAGTGAAAACTTTTCCGGAAATGAATAGTGTTTAGTGAATAGTAAATTTCCCAAATGTTTCTCAGAATATCAAAATGACCTCGAAAATGATGAATAGTAAAACGATGAATAGTGTTTTGATGAATAGTGATTTATGAATAGTGTTTTTCCAAAGTTCCCGAAATGACCTGAAATGGTGAGTTGTGACAGTCTTCCCCTCTAAAAAGAACTTCGTCCCGAAGTTCAGTTAATGTTAATCAGTTTAATGTGTCAAAGCTTATGTATGTGGGTTTCTATCCAACTAGGTATGTTCTCGTGGTCAGACTTGATGAGGCAAACCTTCCCAATCCCGAGCATAGTCCTCAAAAGACCTCCTTTAGGTTAATCCTTTAGGTAACCGATTTTCACTTAATCCCACAACCCAATCAAACAAGAACAGTCATGAGATTAGGCTAAATCGGTTTGGGTGATGACTTTAACTTTTAGCTTGATTTTCGCAACCCAATCAAACAAGAACAGTCACTAGAACCAAGCTAAATATCAAGGTCTGGATTCAACATCCTAAAAAAAATCTTTTGAAAGATTGGCTCGACTTTGGAATTGCTTACACTAATCAAATTACTAATGTTAGTATGACTAAGGTTAATGCTGCTAGGTCTCAGATTAGTCAGTGTTGTGTATAAGTCCTATATTAAGACTTAAGTGCTACTAAAATACGATAGTTGTTCAAGAGAATGTACCCGTTATGCTACCGCGGACATGTTGGGTGATAGGATTTCCTAAGAAGTAAGCTCTGCCAATTGCGGGTGGAATCTCATTGGCCTCATCTCGTGGCCCTTCAATTGCTGCTGCTAAGTTTGGACGATTGCCTCCTTGGTTAAGATTTCTTTTCAACTTAGGACAGTTGTTCCGAAAGTGATCCGGGCTGTTACATTCATAGCATGTCCTTTGGTTGTTCGTCATATTGCCCACATTTGCTAGTTCTCTACACTGGTTTGTAAAATGACTAGACTGTCTGCAAAATGCACACACACGGCAGGGCGCAATCTTTTGATGATGAAAGTTACATTTCGTACATTTAGGATGCGGGCCTAAATACTCTTTCTGACCAGGATTAGTTGCCGCAAAGGTCCTTGCCCTTTTGTTGTCAGCTATTGTGCCCATTTGCTTGTTTGACTCGCTTGTTCCCTTCCTTTTATCACTGTTCCTCAAGCTTCCATTTCTAACCATCTCATCTGTTAGAGTCCCTGCTCTCAATATTGCACTCTGAATTGTAGAAGGCTCAGTTGTTTTCACAGTCCCACGAATTTCTGGGACAAGACCATATATGTACCTCTCGATCCTCTTGGACTCAGGGGTAACTAGGTGTGGAACTAGTCTGGCTAATTCATGAAATCGATCTGTATAGGCTGCATGTCCAGCCCCCTATCATAGAGTGATGATAGAGTTCATCCTCCAGCTTCTGCATCTCATTATCCGGGCAGTATTCCTCTTTCAATAATGCCTTAAAATCGTCCCATGTCATACCTACAGTTGCCGCTCTACCCCTAGCTTGAATCTGCGTATTCCACCATGTCAATGCCTTTCCTGATAGTAAGCACATGGAATACTTCACCATTTGATGTGCTGCACAGTTACTAATGTCAATCACCGTCTCCATCTTTTCAACCCATCGAGTATACACCAACGCGCCTCCTACACCATCGAAATCAATTGGCTTACATGACATAAATTCCTTATACGTGCATCCGGTCCTAATGTTGTTGTTGCCATTACCATTCTGGCATATACCATTGGTGTTGTTAATTCCGCTTTCGTGGTTTACCAAGTTATTCATATGATCGCCAACTTGAGTGACAATAGTGGCGAGAAAGTTTTCAAGTTGTCGAGCGATGATGGTTTCAAAATCAGTATTTCCACCGTCGTTATTATCATTGTTTTCAACTCCGTGACCATCTCCTCTACCTCCACGTCCACCAGTTCTTCCACCATCGTTACTTGGGTTACTAGTGTCATTAGCAGCTCCTCTACCTCCTCATATATAATACTGTGCTACCAGTTGTTTCCTAAGTTGTGCCAACACCGATCTACATCTGCATAGTCATATGTCCACGTGTGTCGCGAAGCACTTATAATTATGTTGGCCACCACAATTATAAATGTTTCCTTTCACAAGTATACATATCACCAGGCACACATATCTCAGTGGTAGACGTTGCTTAAATGGGCATCTAGGGAATGTCACGCTTAGTACAAAGGAACAAAGGATTCTCCCTTAAGTGTTAAAGTCACTGGGAAGTCTAGTTTCTAACGGTTTCTACAAAGTATCTAATAGCGTAGGTCTAAAAATAAATAAATTACCAGCAAGTGTAAGTGTATGTAAAGTGCAAGGCGATAGGGAGGAGAGTCTACATGTATGTAGTTATAGTCTAGACTCTAAAACAACCTAGTTCTCTATAACCAAGGCTCTGGTACCAATCTGTAACACCCCCAAAATACCGCAGCGGAAGACTGTGTCATAGGGATGTTACTTCAGGGCACAAAGTACAAGATATAGAAAACGCCCTCTAAATGAGACGTTTTTGAAAAGTTACCATTCGAATAGATAAAAGTCATAGTTTACAAAACAAAGATCCCAAAGTATAATAGTGAGTATGTGTGCATGTATCAATCATGTATGTATGTAATCAAGAATAATGAAATCAAGTATAATGTAATCAAGTATAATGTTATGTGAATCCGTACAAGTAAGCAAGTAGTAGCATGTATCTCCCCCAAAGAGTTGATAGAACAATTAAAAGAGTAGGGGGCTATGACTCACCTCGAAGTAATAGTACAATGCAACGGAATGTTAAGGACAACAATGCACGGTTATCTGCCGCAACCTAAAATGAATGATGAATGATCTCATTTAGATCACCAAATGATGTTATGAATGTCCATGCTCATGTTTCTATACCACTCTAGTCTTTGGAAAAACACTTGTGTTATCAAAAATATATAATCCAAGAATTTGGAAAAATATTGCTATTAGAAAATATAATAAGCTAGTTGTAATATATATATACTTATATATATATATATCGTATGTTTCCATGTTAGCGTTGAAATACTCGAGTTGTAATCCTTGAAATGATGAAAAATATACTTGTAATAACTAATACTACATTAGTTATAAAGCTTGGTACTTAATATTACTTCTAGCTTATAAATGTACTTCGTAGTTTTTGTGCCACTTTTATTAAAAGCTGTCAAATATAAAGTGGTTTTTGCCGATATTCAAACGTGAATATCTTTGTCGTTACTTGTCCGTTTTACTTGTTCTTTATGTCCAAGGTTACGTCTTAGTATGTAGTGATATATTTTGGAAAGCTCGGCTCCTCCGGGTTACGTCTAAAGTCTCTTTTTGTCCAATGAAAAACGTCCAACAGCAAACATTTTCAGAAAAATACTTTTCGTCTACAATCTTGCAAAAATCATAACTCCTTCGTTATAAACTCTTTTTAATCCGTTCTTTCGCCTACGGATTCGTTTTTGAAAGTATTTTCTAAAAATTTTGCCAAAGTTCCCTTGGTGTTTACTGATTCTCCAGATTTTTACAAAACGGAACAGCATGTCTAAAATAGGTTCCAAATCAAGTTTTCAAGGTTTATAACTAATTTCTACCATCACCAAACCTCTTGTAATCACCACATAGCTAATCTAATCTTACCATACACCTTCTTAGGGTGCCATGGACTCCTAACCAAGTTAGTATAGCAAGGGGATTCATAAATAAAAAGTTAGGGTTTGTATGTTTCATTTTTGACAAAATAAGTGGTGGTATAGCTAGTTGTACATGGTTTTTAGCATGGAAATCATGTAATACAAGTAAATATAAGATGTTTCATGTAAAAATAAAGTTGATAACTTACTTGATAAAATGAGATGATTATATGATGATTATGCTTGATGTTCTTGTGTTTTTGTTGCTTGATTCTTGATTAGGCAAGTAAAATGAACAAGTTTGGTGTTATAACTTTTCAAAAACCATGGATGGATCTTGGATTTGGTTTTGGTCGTGGGTTATGAAAGAGAGAAAGGAAGATGAGATGAAATTTGATCTTAGCTAAAAAGGTGTATTATGATTTGTAAAATTTAGTAAAGTTAGGTTTTTGAGGTTTAATATATAAAACTTAGGAAATTTAATACATAAGGTTAAAAGGGGTGGTTTCATGGCCGGTTTTTGGTGTGAAAAGGAGTAGCCAAATAGGTTTTGAGTTACTAATTAGTCCTAGTGTAGCGTTAAGTGTTATTACGAGTTATTCGTTAAAATCGGGTACCGGGTTTAATAGAAATAAACGTTCACGAAGTTAACCGGGATGAAATAAAGTTATAATAATGTTAAAAACATATTAAAAATATGTTGGGTACATTTACTGAGTGATCGGGTGATTATTGTTTAGTTTTCACGAAAACCGTCGTTATATTCGTACGCGTACGTTATTAATAAAATAAATTTCCAAAATACTGGGTAACTGAATGTTATAAGTTTTATGATGTTAAAATGGATATAAAAATATGTCGGGACCATCGTGGGAATATTTAGATATATTCGTCGTGTATAAACCGGGTGTTAACGTTTACTATAATTACTTATACGTAAAAACGTTAAATGTACTGAATATAGAAATTTGAAAATCCTAAGAGTGGTATAACATGAAAATACTGTTATGATGATATGCAGACTGTCTCTAGTCCGTATGCAGTGTTCTTAACACTAATGAAATGAATTCGCACCTAAACCAATCCGGTTACGCGAATTTGAATACCCGTAAACTAAATTTACGATGAAATGAGTAATGCAAGTGAATAGTGAAAACTTTTCCGGAAATGAATAGTGTTTAGTGAATAGTAAATTTCCCAAATGTTTCTCAGAATATCAAAATGACCTCGAAAATGATGAATAGTAAAACGATAAATAGTGTTTTGATGAATAGTGATTTATGAATAGTGTTTTTCCAAAGTTCCCGAAATGACCTGAAATGACCTGAAATGGTGAGTTGTGACATAATCATTAAGGGGACCGGCTAGTAAATTAAGGGGACCGGCCACACAATTAAGGGGACCGCCCATGCTCCCAAACAATATTTTTTCCCCTTTAAATACTGGTTCATTCCACACATTTTTCTCACCTTTTGCACCCCAAAACTTTCTGTTCTAGATGTCGTTTCTATACTCTAAAATCCTTTGATCATATATATATATATATATATATATATATATATATATATATATATATATATATATATATATATATATAAATCTTTGTATCAAAGTGATCCAAGCTTCAACCTTTCAAGTGCAAGAGAAGAATACTTCAATCCTTCAAGAGAAGAAGTATTACAACTTGTTGTGACCTCCACATCCAAGTTGTTAGAGCATCATCCATGATATCTATTTCTTTGTGTAACTAGTTGTGAATATTTGATAAAAGATAGATTAGCAAGGTGTGTAGATAAAGAGATTGTGTAGTAGATAGTTGTGAAGTAGAGAAGTTGGGAAGTAGATAGTTGTGAAGAAGATTGTTGTGAAGTAGATAGTTGTGAAGAAAGATAGGTGTGAAGAAGTAGTGTTGTGATTAAGTAGTGACTAGGTGTGAAGAAGTTGTGTAGAAGGTGTGAATAAGTTGTGACGAAGTTGTGGTGTGTATATTGGTGTGTAAGGTTTTCTCCGCCATAAGGGAGCTTGTTGACATAGTGAAGAAAACTCTCGAGTACGTGACTCGGAGAATGGAGTAGGGCAAGGAAGGTGTCCTTGTAGCCGAACCACTATAAATGCTTTGTCTCGCGGTTTGATCTTTCCATCTCTTACTTATTATCTTGCTTATATTGTTATTACTTTCGTAGACGTAGACGTGTATATATATATATATATATATATATATATATATATATATATATATATATATATATATATATATATATATATATATATATATATATATATATATATAGTTGCTCATATAGTGCTAGTGTTGATTTCACTTAAAGATCAAACAAAAGTTTTCATTCATAAAACAAAGTCTTTACAATCAAACTAAAAAGATAACATACATATAATTGATCATTTCGATCAAGTATAGTTTTCATACAACATATAATTAAGGATTGCATAATAAACGTTTACTTACTTATCTCTCGTACATAGCTATAATTGTTTATATTATGCATGTGTTGATTTCACATACTTAGCTTACATTATTATTATTGTTCATACTTAGATATACTTATTCATATTGTTCAAGATTTGAGTTCACATAAGATCGAATCAAAGTTTTAAAAGTAAACAAGGTTTTAAAACTAAACTAAGTTTTCATAATAAAATTAAAAAGACGTAAAACTATTCAACCCCCCCCCCCCCTTCTATTTTTCCACAGTATACCATGTAGGCAACATGTGCACGTTGGCACTTTGACAGCTTTAATTTGATTGCGGAATATGTTTAAAAAATTTGACACAAGTGGGATTCGAACCCCGGTATTTCAACTCATTCAACATAGTGTCAACTGATAAGGCGAAAAATGATCCGTTTTTAGGGGGTCATTTAAGCCCGAATCCGACTTTATTTGATCAAATATTGCCCTAAATCGTTCCTTTTGTGATTTTAGGTGTTTGGAGAGTGAATTCTGGAAAAGAAGCTATTTTGGACGTTTTTGGAGCATAAAAGTGAAGAAAACGGCAAAGTACCAAAAATCCATGCTGAAGATACAAGGTGACGGCGTCAAGACTACCTTCTTGACGGCGTCAGACATGGAGAATTAAACATCGTAGCTGGTGACGGCGTCAGATGGACTGGTGACTGCGTCAAAGTGGCAAAAATATTATACCGTGGGTGGTGACGGCGTCACGTAGGCCGTCATAAGTGGATCTAGGCCGTCCGAGGAAGTTTATGGCGGCGAGGTGACGGCGTCAGAATTAACTCTTGACGCCGTCAGACTATTTTTCCTATATATAGTTTTCTAGTTTTTTCATTAAAGGAGAGAAGTTTTGGTGAAACCCTAAAGACGATTTTGGTGCCTCTTTTACAGGTTTTTCAAGGGTTCCAAACCCTTGAGACCTTGCATTGTAATTGAGATAAGTGTACTTTCAATCCAATCAATATGTCTATGTGTTGGTTGTTTATCTCTTGTTCTTGTCTCAATTCTACTATGCTAGGCTAGATCTCTCTTGTGTTTGCTTAGATCTAATGAAACCTAGATGTTGATTATGTGTTGATTACTTGTCTATTCTTGTTTTGAATGAATGATTTATATGTTAGGCTTAAGAAAACTGGCAGATCTCCAAATGGTAACATGCTTGAACGTCTTAAGAAACATGAACCGAGGCGTACTAGGTCTTTATTGGTTGTATTTAATGCATGAGCCACTGTTTACAATCCCTATAGTTGTGCTGGGTCATGGTGTAGGAGGAGATAAAAGCTCATAGAGTTGGGGAGTTATGTATGCCACCCCACGAATGGTATTAAGGAATACAACCCGTCATTCATACAAGTGTAACAAGTAATTAACATGTAAAAGATATCTAGGGAGTAATGAAGTCTAAGTAAACACAATTTCTCCAATTACTGCTCACAACCTTAGTTTAATTAGTTTAATTTCATTTTCATTGTTTTATTTTAATTATATAATAGCTTTGGGTTAGTTGAATAGCAACTAATTCCGCCCACTCTTCTAAAACCCGAGATTTTACTTGCTTTCATAAAAATATAAAAATACAAAAATAATCATCTCTCACCTCTAGAACTATTAATTAGGTTTTCTAATCCTAGCGACACTATTCCTAAGCTGAACGATCAATCCCCCGGTACTTGCCACTATACTATACTACAACGATCAGGTACACTGCCTGGTGGGGGTTGTAAGCTTCTCGAGATCCCTCGAGAGGTAAAGCAAGGTGCGATTCCCATGCATCAAGTTTTTGGCGCCGCAGCCCGGGGAATAGTTATTGTCTAGGTTAGGATTTCTTTTTATTAGGTCTACTTGCTAGATTCCTTTCTAGTAAGATTTTATTTTTATTTTTAGGTCTTCTTTAGTCTATCTTTTTCTTTGTGTGTTTGTTCGTAATTTCCATTGACTATTCCGTTCACCATTATGGAGTACGCGAATCCACCATACCACCAACCAAAAAGGCCATTCTACCCTGTTGACATCTCGAATTTCAAACAATATCGAGATGAACCCATATATGATGCATGGACTCGTTTTAAAATTTTACTTCGAAAATTCCCTCATCATAGTTTCTCTTTATCATCCCTAACCGAAACCTTTTACTATCGTGTCAGCCAATGTGACCAAATGCGCATCGATGATTTTGCCGATGGGGGCCCTAGGGAATTAAATGATGAAGAAGCGTGGGATACCATAGAAAACTGTGCCCAATATTATTATAGAGTAGACAACCCAACAAACAACATCACAAATCAATCAAAAACAAGTTTGATGGAGCAAACAGGAAGTTTGTTGGGGGATGAATATACTCATGTTGAGATACCTAGTTGGATGGCACCTAATATCATAGTACAAAACAAACATATAGGTAATCTAGGTACAACGGAGGATGAGGTGGATAATCCAAGCCCACAAAGTACCCCACAAGTCCTACCATCATTTGAGGCACATACACCGCCCGTGACTTACCCGGAAGAAGTAGAAGAGACTATAGGAACCCCAATTGAGGTAGAACCCTTGGACCAAGCACCACCAGAGGATATAGGTTTGAACACTTGTAGTGATAACCTTACTCCTAGTTCTAGGGAATTTCATAGTGTTGATGAACCGGAACCTCAATCTTTACACACTTTTCCATCCTTAGATATATTTCTAGGAGACAGAATAGGAACCGACCCACCCATCAACCAATATTATCCGGGTAGTTTTAGGATGAAGGAAGCCATTCACTCACCCCCTTCACCTCACGTGGCATATTCACACCCTAAGGGTGTGTATCGTTACTTTCACCCACACTTGATCCTAAGTGTAGGGAGAACCTCCGCTATTTCCGTTAAATAAGGGTAGAGTCAGGCTCGTGACTCGAACAAAAACAAGCGCTTCTTGGGAGGCAACCCATGTTTTGTGTGATTTTATTTGTTTAATTGTTATTTGCTTCCGTATGCATGTTTTATTTTTATTGTTGGTTGATCATGTGTCTCAACTAAAAATGTGGAAATACTTTATTATGTTGTTTGGCTTAGTCTTAACTTCAACCTAAAAGTATTTTTTGCAAAAGATAAGTGTAAGGGGAAACCCCAAATATGTTTTTAAGAAACAAACCGATCATGATTATCCACAATATTTAATGAACATGTATATTCGTATTTGTTAGAGTCAAATGCTTGTATTGAGTCATAATGAAGTTTTGCAGGATTTTCCAGGAAGTAGGACAAAGTTTTTCCAGAAATTTTCCGGAAACTTAACATAAGAATTTCTGCAGGTTCATTCTGACGGCGTCAGGGTTTGCTCTTGACGGCGTCAGGAGTTAAAATCTGGAAATTTTACCGGTTTTGTTTTTCTAACGGAGTCTTATGGTTTTTGTGAATTATTAAGTTTTATAATCTCCAGGAAATCTGCAAACTTCATTCCACAAGCATTATATCTTACTTTGTTTTCTAGGAGTTAGTAACTTATATAGGATGCCGCCGATTTTACGCGAGGTTGCCTTGTCTACTTTTGTCAGGATTTACAGGTTATTTGTGACAAGAAGATGATTTATATTCTGGAAGGGAAGCTTTGATTGTTCGTTTTCTTGGAAGAAGATTTAACCTGGCCAACCTAAAATCCATACCGAGCGAATCAGGGGAGTATTTGATTTCATTCTCTTTACTTTTTAACTTTTACATTCTTTACTTGAACATTGGGGACAATGTTCATCTTAAGTGTAAGGGGAGGGTAAAAAGATGATACCTTACATATGCACTTTCGCTTGAGTTTGTTTTGTTTAATAGTAGATGAGTAATAAAACTACGAGAAATACTTGTTAATGTAATTTTAGCGCCAAATTTAAAATTTTTTACAACATTTAGGAGTGAAACTTTAGCCATAGCAAGCGTCTCATGGATAGGAGGTTGTATGACTAGCACATAACCGTATATTCAGAAAAATTTTCCACCCAAAAATGTGAGGTTCGCCTTTAGATTTGATAGGAAAAGCATTCATTATTAGTGCTTATGAGTGTACCGGTAGCATTTAGATTCTAGAACTTGCGTTAGTGATGCATCCCGAGACCGCTAGTGAGACTACATTCG
This sequence comes from Artemisia argyi, assembly GCA_030686995.1. Classification (NCBI taxonomy): domain Eukaryota; kingdom Viridiplantae; phylum Streptophyta; class Magnoliopsida; order Asterales; family Asteraceae; genus Artemisia; species Artemisia argyi. The sequence goes on from CM060707.1 coordinate 54,546,970, forward strand.
TGTGGTAGGATTTACTACATGATAAGAGGCATTAGGATCACCCTTGTGTTAAACCCGTATTATAATTACTTGACCATTTAAGTCATATTACTTGGCTAGTTAAGTCAACTAATTTTTCCCACACCCTTAGCGTTGTACTCATTTTTAGTACACGAAACCCCTAGTACACCCCTCCGAGCCTATCTTTTCGTTTCTAACTTTAAGCATTTTACTTAAAGGAAGAATTTGTTACACCCCACTTAAATGTACACCCAAATCGCCTTAGCCTTCCGTGTATGCGCTGATTTTTAGTGCATTATTGTTATTTGTTAAACCCTAAGTTAACTTTGTAATTGATTACATGGTTGCTAAGTCGAGTCATATCTTTGTACATATTGTTTTGGGACAATTGGGACTCATGGGTAAGTACTTATTTTATGGAGTAATGGGGAAGAACATCATATTATTACCCCCATATGTACGTTAATCTTAAAAGTGCTCCAAGTGTTTTGATTTTCTTAATTCGAGTCATTAGATTAGTTAAATGTAAAGTATGTAAAGATTCAAGTGTAAGGGGAACGTTTATACCCCTATGATGTATTATTTTGGATGGTAGGGTAAGAGTGTATGATAAAAAAAAAATAAAAAAAAAAAAAAAAAAAAAAAAAAAATACGGACTACCATCCCGTTTTTATTCTATGTTCATTTTATGTTTTTATTATTTTTCATTTATTAGCTTAAGTCGAGTCTAGTCTTGGCTTAGCAACGCCAACTTGTACATGTAATTAACTAAGATTGTTAACTCGCCACCAGTAAAACTTCCTTTATCCAACAAAACCGTGTAATTCATATCCCTACACCTAACGTTATAACCCTTTAAAAGACCTCTTTGATAGTTTATCCTAGGTGCTTACGCCATGTGGTGGAGGTTTGATCCTTTCCCAAGCCTATGGTAATCTATTTTGCTATGACAGGTAGTGAGAGATATCTTCCATTTCCATAATGTTATATTACTTTATTACACCCGAGAGATGTGAGTATCTAAACACTATTTGTGAGGTGCTTGTGTATGACCTCCGTGCTTGTCTATTGGTCTTTAGTGGAACGATTATTTGTTGTAATTACTTTTATATTAGTGTTAAATGACCCCTAACTTGTCTTTTGAGTAGAATAAAAGCTCATTTGCTTGAGGACAAGCAAATCTCAAGTGTAAGGGTATATGATAAGGCGAAAAATGATCCGTTTTTAGGGGGTCATTTAAGCCCGAATCCGACTTTATTTGATCAAATATTGCCCTAAATCGTTCCTTTTGTGATTTTAGGTGTTTGGAGAGTGAATTCTGGAAAAGAAGCTATTTTGGACGTTTTTGGAGCATAAAAGTGAAGAAAACGGCAAAGTACCAAAAATCCATGCTGAAGATACAAGGTAACGGCGACAGACATGGAGAATTAAACATCGTAGCTGGTGACGGCGTCAGATGGACTGGTGACGGCGTCAAAGTGGCAAAAATATTATACCGTGGGTGGTGACGGCGTTACGTAGGCCGTCATAAGTGGATCTAGGCCGTCCGAGGAAGTTTATGGCGGCGAGGTGACGGCGTCAGAATTAACTCTTGACGCCGTCAGACTATTTTTCCTATATATAGTTTTCTAGTTTTTTCATTAAAGGAGAGAAGTTTTGGTGAAACCCTAAAGACGATTTTGGTGCCTCTTTTACAGGTTTTTCAAGGGTTCCAAACCCTTGAGACCTTGCATTGTAATTAAGATAAGTTTACTTTCAATCCAATCAATATTTCTATGTGTTGGTTGTTTATCTCTTGTTCTTGTCTCAATTCTACTATGCTAGGCTAGATCTCTCTTGTGTTTGCTTAGATCTAATGAAATCTAGATGTTGATTATGTGTTGATTACTTGTCTATTCTTGTTTTGAATGAATGATTTATATGTTAGGCTTAAGAAAACTGGCAGATCTCCAAATGGTAACATGCTTGAACGTCTTAAGAAACATGAACCGAGGCGTACTAGGTCTTTATTGGTTGTATTTAATGCATGAGCCACTGTTTACAATCCCTATAGTTGTGTTGGGTCATGGTGTAGGAGGAGATAAGAGCTCATAGAGTTGGGGAGTTATGTATGCCACCCCACGAATGGTATTAAGGAATACAACCCGTCATTCATACAAGTGTAACAAGTAATTAACATGTAAAAGATATCTAGGGAGTAATGAAGTCTAAGTAAACACAATTTCTCCAATTACTGCTCACAACCTTAGTTTAATTAGTTTAATTTCATTTTCATTGTTTTATTTTAATTATATACTAGCTTTGGGTTAGTTGAATAGCAACTAATTCCGCCCACTCTTCTAAAATCCCGAGATTTTACTTGCTTTCATAAAAATATAAAAATACAAAAATAATCATCTCTCACCTCTAGAACTATTAATTAGGTTTTCTAATCCTAGCGACACTATTCCTAAGCTGAACGATCAATCCCCCGGTACTTGTCACTATACTATACTACAACGATCAGGTACACTGCCTGGTGGGGGTTGTAAGCTTCTCGAGATCCCTCGAGAGGTAAAGCAAGGTGCGATTCCCACGCATCATCAACCAACTGAGCAAGTTGGTTTTTGTGTTAAAAGCATACAATCCTAACATGTCATGCTTTAATTTTGAAAGCACTTTCCAAAACACAAATACATACCCACATTGCACAATCAATACTTTCAACACAAAAACTAATAACACATTCATCACCGTATTTGAATCTTCAGTTTCAGTTTAGGGTTAACCATAATTTTAATTTTTTTTCTCATTCATTATTTTCATTAAATTTTTACTTATACAAGGTTTTATTCAATTTTTACATATAAAAGGTTTTATATAATTTGATTAGGGTTTTGTTTCAATCAATAACGCTAACCCGTGATTATCTCCCTTTGAAATCGGAATTCTTTGAAACCGATTTTGACATTCCATAACATTCAACATCATTTTGAAAACATTCCATAATTATCCCGTATATCACTATGATTTTGTTTTGTTTTGAAAATCATATCAACAAAATCATGGATGATTTTAAAAACTCAATATTATCCCGAAATGGTGTAGTGGGCATTTCAAAACCCTACATTTACAGTATAAATAACTTGCCTAATCTGTCTACTCAGTCATCTTCCTCATCCCACATAATCAATTTCAAATCAATCTCATTATGATGAATAAGTTTTCAGGGAAAAGAAATGGTAACATGGGCTACCAAAAGTCACCAGTTGTTCCAAGTAGCAGTTTCAAAAAGAATGGAGGTTTTGGAGGTTCAAAGGTTGCTGGTGGTTCTGGTGTGTCTGGTGGATCAGGAGGTTTGTCATTCAAATTAATAACAATGTTTATATTTTTTTTAGAGTTATTATAATTTATTAATTTGATAAAGATCTCTACATACATGAAGTTTATGTTATTATACATAAAACATTGTAATTTATGTTACTTATTTATTGTATATCAGGAAATGGTAAGGATAAAAAAAATCACCCCTATCAAAGATGTGGATCTTATGTTGCATGACATATCTGTTCAAGCCAGGTGCATATCTATATGGCATTCGCACAGGTTGAATGCTGCTCACGATCCATACAGCCTTGATCTTGTCTTGCAAGATGCCCAGGTATGATAACTAACATATTTTGTTACCATACAAATCATGTATTACAATGCCAATTCATTTCTATATACATTGATCTTTAAACTTTAATATAGATTTACGTTTTCATATTTTGGTTTCGTATGTTCAATAAATAAAATGTTTTGTATTGCAGAATTCAAGGATCCAAGTGTATATAGAAAAAGAATTTATGTTCAGGTTCGAACCTCTTTTTGAGGAAGAGAAGTGTTACATCTGTCACACCCCCAAAATACCTTAATGGCAGTGGAATGGAATACCTGGGGGTGACTGTCATAGCACCATAGTTACAGTTATATTGAACGACCTAAAGTGTCGTTTAGAAAATTCAGCGTTTGATCATCAAATCATTCAGAGTTTACAAAGCTTAGGTCCCAAAAGAGTTTGCCAAAATAGTTAAAATAAGTTCAACAAGATCAAACGTTTCATAAGTGCAGAAAATATAGTGAGACGCGTCGACTCCGCGACTCCTTGAAGGTCCAAATGTATGCAACATGAGCTACCTTAATAACCTGAGAAATACATTGCGAAAAACGGTCAACATAAAGTTGGTGAATAATCATAGGTTTATAAGTTAAATCGTATGTACAATAGCCACAAGTAACAGTAAAAGTAAAAGCAAGATGACAATATGTCAAAATGCTACATTGATCTTAAGCTCATGACCCCGAAGCTAGACGTACTAAAATTGGCCCCAAAGGAGTGTTTATCAGGCACTCGTACTATAATTAGACATGAAATGCATTCGTTTTCCTTATGGAGCAACCCAAACACGAATGGAGGCGTCACCCTCGATAGATCTATCCACTCACTCTCGCTTGGCAATATAATTAACGGTCCATGATAATAAAGGGGACTTGAAGTGATAGTACTAACAACTTAAGCAATGTATGGAATTTAATACTTGGGCATGTACAAAAATAATTGTGCAATGTATTCTCCCTTGTGGGATTAAAATCAAATAAGTACTAAAAACGGGGCTATGAGAACTCACCTGGAGTGATAGTACAAAGATGATACAATGATGGTAAAGAAATCGGGACAATGAGGCGCGAACACTAGCCGCAACCTAAATGATTAATCGTGATCTAATTTAGATCATGCCGTGATGTAATGAATGCATATGCACATGATACCTATACCACTCGTAGTTTGGAAATACTAGTTATCATCATAGTAAAATAGTTTCCATACTTAGGAAAAATAAGTCCAAATATAGAAGTATATAACTTGTCGTATTATCTCGTATGAAAATGTTAGCGTTATATTCCTCGTATCAAAAACCTTAAAATAACGTCGTTAAGTCGTATAAACATTCTTTTGGGTCATACGTATTCATTTGTTAAGAGTATAGTCCTTAGTAACGTTTCTAGAAAATATACCATTCAGTGCGTAAGTTATTATTTTCTAGTAGTGACTATATATATATATATATATATATATATATATATATATATATATATATATATATATATATAGTTTTGGTGATCTTAAAACGCGTATAACTTGGTCGTTTTAGGTTCATTTTCCTCGTTCTTTATATTCACGGATTCGTTTTAGTATGTAGTAATATATTTTCGATAGCTCGGTTCCTCTAGATTACGTTTAATGCCTCTATTTACCCGTCGAAGACTGCCAAACAGCAAGCAGTTTTTAGAAAAATAGTTTTCGTCGTTAAATTTACAAAAATCATATCTCCTTCGTTATAAGCTCGTTTTAATCCGTTCTTTCGCCTAAAGTTTCGTTTTTGAAAGTATTTTCTAAATCTTTGGTCAAAATTTAACCACCATCAACTGATCTTCCCACGAAATAAAAATAGGGACAGTAGGTCAATATGTAGTTTCAAAAACCATTTTCAAGTCTCCAAACTAGTTCTAACTTCAATCAAACCACTTTCAATCACCACAAAACTAGTCTAATCCTACCATACACCTTCTTAGGGTGTCATGGGTTCCTAAACATCATAACCAAGTAGATCTAACAAGGATCTAACCAAAAAATCATTTCTAAGGTTCAAAAGTTAAAAGTTTGTAAAATAAAGTGGTATAAGCTAACATATGCATAAGATCTAGTATATATATCATATGGATCTTGTATAAACTTGGAAAAATTATAAAAATAAGTTTGATATACTTACTTCAAAGATTAGAGAGTTTTTGAGGATGAAAACCTAAGTAAACCTTGAGTTTATCTTTCAAAACCCAAAAAGGAGTACAAAATACACTAAATATGATACTTGATCTTGGGAAAATCTTGGTCTTGTTCCTCCCCTTGTTTGTGCCGTGAGTGAGAAAGAGAGAGTAGAGAGAATGAAACTTTGCTTGCACTAGTGAAAATGAGATAAAATATCTAGTTTAGGTTATATGTATTATTGTTATTATTATTATTATATAAGAGTTAGTATAGGCTTTAATGAGGATGGAGTGAGTAAGTAGAATTTGTAAGTGATTGACATGGGGGGGGGGGGGGGGGGGCGACAAGTCAAGGGGGGGGGGGGGGGATGAATGTGTAAGACTTGGAAGACTTTGTGTATTATTGTGTTTAATTTGTAGTTTTAAGGTGTACCGGGTACCGGGTTAATTAAAAATAAATTTTAACGGAGTTAACCGGGCTATAATAAAGTTGTAAAAATTATAAAAATAGGTTGGGTACGAATATTAAGTGTCTAGATAATTATTGTTTAGTTTCTACGAAAACCGTCGTAATTAAATTAGGCGTACGATATAAATTAGATAAATTTCCAAAATACCGGGTAAATTAATATTATAATTTTTATATTATTAAAATGAATATAAAAATATATTGGGATCATAGTCGGGAGTGTCGGACGTGTTAGCCACATCATTGATCGCGTGTTAACGTTTATTTAGAAATAATTAAACGTAAAAGTTAGTTATACGAAAAGTACTAATTTAAATATCCTACGAGTGGCATAGTATGCAAGTGCCATAATGATGATACGTAGACTACTTCTAGTCTGTATGAGATGTCCCAAATGATAATGCATGAATTCGCTCCTGAACCAATACGGTTACGCGAATTCGAATACTCGTAAACTAAATTTACGTTGAAATGAGTAATGCACGTGAATAGTGGTTTTCTCTTGGAAATGAATAGTGTCAGGTGAATAGTAAAATTTCTTGAATGTTTCTCGGAATGTCAAATTGACCTAAAAAATGATGAATAGTGATCGATGAATAGTAACTGATGAATAGTAACTTGTGAATAGTAAATTGTCGAGGTTTGGAAAATGACCGGAATTTTACGAGTTGTGACAGTCTTCCCCTCTAACAGGAACTTCGTCCCGAAGTTCAGTTTGTGTTGGTCTCTGGAGTGGTATTGGTGAAAAGATGATAATAATTGAGAATTTCAGCGAACTTTCACGATAGGGATTCGATTCTGCTTCAACCGTTCGACCTAACAGCCCATTATTTCTATTGGTTCTCTTACCAAGTTTACATTTGTCTTTGGGTTGGATTCCTTTCCAAATGGGATTATGAGTGACTAATCTGAGAGTCATTTCCTGGGATTTGAATAGGTGAAACATAGTTGTGTAATACGGCTGTTCTCTAACAAGGCTCAAGTCTGAAGGCTACTAGGCCTACTCTGTCTGAACTATTACGTGGTCCAGTGTATATCGGGTTTAACTTTCAAATTTCCTGAATAATATCATGCCTTTCCTAGGCAGAACTTTCAACATAATCTAGTTACCAATTTGAGGTTTTACTAGTTTACAACTTATAGAATTTGTAACTGATTCTTGACTTGTAGGAAATTTCTGGTTATTTCATGAATGCCTATTGGAATAGTGAGTTTGGCTTTTTCCGAGTTTGGTTCGTCAATAGATGATCAGTGCTTCTTCAGGTTTATAATGTAATATGGGTAATATATGTTGCTGAACTCTGTCAGAACTCAAATCTTATATGTCAGCTGGTCGATTCTAACATGAATCTGAAATGGTCCAGTATACTAAAGGTTCAATCTCTCGTGTTATCAAAATTGTATCATGCCTCTCCAAGGCAAAGCTTTCAACTTAGTTCATTTCCTCACGTGAATCTAGTTGGTTTGCTGTTCAAGGATACCCAATCCGTATGATGTGCGTCATGTACCAACCTAACCTCTATCAGTTTCTCGTTTCTTGTAACGGGTTCTTGACTTGTGAAATTTCCTTTGTTGTTCCATGGTTTAGTTCTAGACCAGTGAATTTAACTTTCCGATTTCGGTCGGTAAATGGGTAATTGGTACTTCGACCATAAAGTGCCTCAATTGATGTAGTCTCTATGCTCGCGCGATAACTATGGTTGCAAACGAATCTGATTTACGGTAAATGGTTAGTCCAACCATTTTTAGAGTCAATCACTCATACTCTGAGTATAACTTTCCTATGTTTGAATCGTTCTCTCGTTCTGACCATCGGTCTGAGGATAATAGGCGGTGTTTACGTCTAAATAGGGTTCTGAAGGAAATCTTAAAATGATTGCTAGAAGTCCAAGGTGATTCGATTACCTTTATCAGGAACAATTGAAATAGGTACAATAAATCTTGTGACTAATTCCTCAACGTTACGTCTTTCGAACTCAGCGTCATTTAAAGGGGATAGACTATGGGTAACAAACTTTGATTCTCGTGTTTTGGTCTAATGGATTGCTAAGACATGTGTCATTCTTTGCCTACTGTGCTTGGTTTCCATTACTGACGTTTGTAATCGTTCTATGGTGTTCCTCCTAGTTTCCTTCATCACATAATCCAATATTCCTTATTGTCAAGTTACAAAGCCCTAAATACATAAGCGACGTAGTATGGTGATTGGTTTTCAAAATTGATCTCGCGATTTTTGAGTTTTTGGTCAAAATCTTTTTTTTTTTTTCTTTTTTTTTCTGAATAAACGAATTTAGAAAATGGAGCAAATGGTTTACTAAATAATATCTTTCTTGATGATTCAAAATTCAATAGTTAAGAAATGTGACGCGGTTTTCAAATAGGTTGTGAATAGGACTATTTACCAAAGTTTGATGTTTATATATTTCTCATTGTACAATGGTTTAGCTAAATATTGATTAAAAAGGATCGTATTTATTTAAAATAGGCAATTCAAAAATTATTTTCTACAAGATATATGATTTTTATAAACACAAATTTTAAATCAACTTTATTTAAAAGTGAAAACACTAACAAGGATAAAATGGTAGGCTAGGAAATGTTCGCATAATGCATAGATGTCTAATGTTCGGTTCTTGACATTGGATGATGCCTATTGATGGTTATCTGGCAAAACTACAAGCCTCGGTATTCAATCAACTTAAGTCTTGAGATGGTTATCGTTGAAATTGTCATTATGTTGGCAAAATGAGGGTGTCCATTGATACTATGTCGATGAATTACCGTATTGTCTTCACATGTAGCTGGGGAGATATGCTTGGGCCTGATGCCTCTCTTGATGTATAGGTGAGGTTATCCAGAAGTTCTAGAGAACATAATGCTTTAGGGGAATCTATATCGATATCCATAATTCGAATCAACCATTCTTGGCGTAAACTCTCTGCAGGGAAGTTTGCGTATGGATGAGACCATGTTAACTCAAAACACTCTACAGTATCGGTTAGGAGGCTTGGTTTATTTCTATAGTGTTGCTTAGCATACCTTCACCATGTGTTCGATCCTATAGCTCAGTCTAGCTAGTACTTTTGAATAATAAATTGGACAACTAGGTCAGAGATGGTGAGTCGGATGGTCTCGTGGTATCTTAGGAGTGTTGTTGGATTATAAATTGTCTTGGTGTATACTTCTAGTCTAGGTTAGTAGTTTCGTAACCCTTTTAGTGTTTTTCTTGTATCGAGGAGTCCTCCTAGTACTTGATATGAGAAGTCTCTCCTAAAGAAGTCAATGGAACAATCCAACTTAATGGCTAAGTGGGTGACAGGTGGGGTAAGTATCCAGGGAGAGTTTGTCAGAAAGAGACATTTATAAAAGAGTTTACTTGTTTAAAACGTTTTTAAATGAAGATTGTTATTAGCAATACTTTAAAAAGTAACTATTTCCTTCATGGCATAATCCTTCCTGAAGTATACATAGGTGATCAGGCTATGTATAGTTGAGGACTAATGATGCGATGCTTGATTTAGTCAAAATAATATTATTTTTCTCAAAAGTTTTAGATGGTGTTCAACGTTTTGTTTCGAAGAATGGTATTCTAGTCATTTCCTTTCAAAGTAATATAAAAATTGTTTCGCATAATAATAGTAAATATTTGGCGTAATATCGGAAAAATCAGTTTATAGTACGGTAACAAAACGGCTTATTTTAGAAATTCGGTAAAAACAATTTCCCCATAAGGTAGTAAAATAGTTTGAAATAAAACTCGTTGAATGGTTTATTGGATACATGGGTAAATACTAGGGAATGGTAATAATCTACTAATCCGTCAAATACGAAATCGGTCTATTCCCTAAATAAGACAATGGTATAATGTTACGAAACGATTGAAAATTGAACGATTGGGATAGAAAGCGGAGTAAACGAAAGTTATGGTTATCATAGAGGTAACAAAAGATAGTCATTACATTGGATAGGAAAGTGCTTAATACAACTAGGTTACATCAACGTACTTATGGAAAGTACCAAAAGAAAGTACAACCCTAGAGGGCTCAAACTATGGTTTTACAACATGAAATGCCTCCTCCAGTTCCGGTCTCTCAACACCGGGCATTCACTCTTGAAGTGTCCCACTACTCCACATTCACGGTAGATTACCGTGGGTTCCTGATGCTTTGCGAGGGTGGGATCCTTGCAATCCTTGGCTTTGTGTCCGACCTTTTGGCAGTTTCCACATTGAGAGGGGCAAGATCCTTTGTGATGAAACTGACACTTGTTGCACTCGGGTAATTTACCTACATATCTTTTCTTTTGGCTTGGCCCAGCAGCAAAGGTCTCCACCACGTGTTGTATCTTAAATGGTCGTTGAGTAGCATTAGCATCCTGATTACCGACCCATTTTCTCTTGTTGTTATTATTGTCTCCTGATGTCTTGTCGCGAACTATGAGTTCCTTTGCTTCGATTGCCATCTGGATAGCTTCAGACATGGCATTGGGTTCACATGCGATGACTATCCTACGAATTTCATGAGAAAGTCCTCCGACGTACCTTTCAAGTCTCTTAATTTCCGGTTCACCAATTGCAGGGTCTAGACGAGCTAATTCATAAAACTGAGCAGTATACCTGACAACATCATCTCCTACCATGGTAAGGTTTAGTGCCTCCTGTTCTATTGCTCGTAATTCACTTCTTACACAAAAGGCTATACCCATCATCTTTCTTAGTTCCTCCCAAGAGCGTGAGTAAGCATCATCATCTCCTACTATCTTAACATGTGTGGTCCACCATTCCTGGGCAAGATTCTGAAAAGTGCATGTGGCGAACTTAACCTTGTCTTCCTTGCGACAGTCGCCACATCGAAATATCGTTTCTATTTCTTCGAACCATTTGAGAAATTTCTTTGTGTCTCTAATTCCGCTAAAGAAGGGAGGATTACAACCCATAAATTCCACGTGAGTAAGTTCCTTGGTGAGGGCGGGTAGTTACGTTCCTGGCAATGGATTGTCCAACGGCAGCTTGCGTCATGCTTGGAGTGGTTTGCTTAAGTCTATTTCCATAAAATCATAAGAATCCATGAGAATCTATAGGTAATAAAAATCATCATATTCATAACTCATGAATAACACGTGAAATTTTTGGTCTACATGGACCGATATCAAAGATAGCACAACCAATTCCATATGGTAGAGTCAACGCTTGGTGATTCTGTTGAACAACAATCAAACTACCACAAGTTTCTTCGAATTATGCCACACCTCTCATGGCTAGGATAATAGTAAAAGCTAGTAAAGATATAAGTTTAGTCTAAAGATTTCCTGTAGTCCTTTTAAGTGAGATCGGGTTTATGGCATCATAAGGTCGAGATAGTCCTGAAGTGATGTCTGAAGTTGTGCATCGATCAAGTCCTAGATAGTGTAGATTCTAAGCCATTCTTGAGGAACCTGCAGATGTTCCTCTTGAGTCCGTAATTCTTGGTATTATCCACAAGGCGTTATCTAATTCATGGCAAGTGAAAATGGAAAAGGAAACTGACAATGGTGGCATTCTAAAGGATGAGAATAACATTGATGACGATGAAATCCCAGTGGTGAGTTAGGAGATAATGGTGATAATAGTGAATGGAATACTACCCTCTTTCGCGCTATCTCGCGACATCCAAGAGGTAAAGCTAAAGTACGCACTATAGGACGACCAATAGTGTAATAAGTAACCAACGGTGGTAGTAGTACCTAAGTAGTAAGCGTCCTACTAGTGAAGGAAAGAAAACATGTTATCTCCCTTATAATAATCATCATAATAAGTCCATTAAAATTTAAGTCTGAATATACTACCAAACGGCATTCTATGTATAGGCTGAATGAGAACCTTGCTCTTATGACAATTCAATAGTGCTAATGGTGGTGTAAGTACAGCTGGTGGTATAATGGTAGTGGAAGATAACAGGGTATCTTAAAAGTTGGAATCCGATAAAAGGATAACAGGGTGAGTATTTGAAGATATGTCACTTGTGAACCAGGTCAATATAATCATATATATATATAGGAGTATGGGTATAAATAACTCGAACAGTGTGTGCGTAAAACAACATGTATAGTGAATATGCACCTATGATGAAAAGATGAGATGCTATGATGATGTGGTTATAGTCTAGGGTCCAAGATACATCCTAGTTCGCTATAACCTTAGCTCTGATGCCAATCTGTCACACCCCCAAAATACCTTAATGGCAGCGGAATGGAATACCTGGGGGTGACTGTCATAGCACCATAGTTACAGTTATATTGAACGACCTAAAGTGTCGTTTAGAAAATTCAGCGTTTGATCATCAAATCATTCAGAGTTTACAAAGCTTAGGTCCCAAAAGAGTTTGCCAAAATAGTTAAAATAAGTTCAACAAGATCAAACATTTCATAAGTGCAGAAAATATAGTGAGACGCGTCGACTCCGCGACTCCATGAAGGTCCAAATGTATGCAACATGAGCTACCTTAATAACCTGAGAAATACATTGCGAAAAACGGTCAACATAAAGTTGGTGAATAATCATAGGTTTATAAGTTAAATCGTATGTACAATAGCCACAAGTAACAGTAAAAGTAAAAGCAAGATGACAATATGTCAAAATGCTACATTGATCTTAAGCTCATGACCCCGAAGCTAGACGTACTAAAATTGGCCCCAAAGGAGTGTTTATCAGGCACTCGTACTATAATTAGACATGAAATGCATTCGTTTTCCTTATGGAGCAACCCAAACACGAATGGAGGCGTCACCCTCGATAGATCTATCCACTCACTCTCGCTTGGCAATATAATTAACGGTCCATGATAATAAAGGGGACTTGAAGTGATAGTACTAACAACTTAAGCAATGTATGGAATTTAATACTTGGGCATGTACAAAAATAATTGTGCAATGTATTCTCCCCCGTGGGATTAAAATCAAATAAGTACTAAAAACGGGGCTATGAGAACTCACCTGGAGTGATAGTACAAAGATGATACAACGATGGTAAAGAAATCGGGACAATGAGGCGCGAACACTAGCCGCAACCTAAATGAATAATCGTGATCTAATTTAGATCATGCCGTGATGTAATGCATGCACATGCACATGATACCTATACCACTCGTAATTTGGAAATACTAGTTATCATCATAGTAAAATAGTTTCCATACTTAGGAAAAATAAGTCCAAATATAGAAGTATATAACTTGTCGTATTATCTCGTATGAAAATGTTAGCGTTATATTCCTCGTATCGAAAACCTTAAAATAACGTCGTTAAGTCGTATAAACATTCTTTTGGGTCATACGTATTCATTTGTTAAGAGTATAGTCCTTAGTAACGTTTCTAGAAAATATACCATTTAGTGCGTAAGTTATTATTTTCTAGTAGTGACTATATATATATATATATATATATATATATATATATATATATATATATATATATATATATATATATATATATATATATATATATATATATATATATATATATATAGTTTTGGTGATCTTAAAACGCGTATAACTTGGTCGTTTTAGGTTCATTTTCCTCGTTCTTTATATTCACGGATTCGTTTTAGTATGTAGTAATATATTTTCGATAGCTCGGTTCCTCTAGATTACGTTTAATGCCTCTATTTACCCGTCGAAGACTGCCAAACAGCAAGCAGTTTTTAGAAAAATAGTTTTCGTCGTTAAATTTACAAAAATCATATCTCCTTCGTTATAAGCTCGTTTTAATCCGTTCTTTCGCCTAAAGTTTCGTTTTTGAAAGTATTTTCTAAATCTTTGGTCAAAATTTAACCACCATCAACTGATCTTCCCACGAAATAAAAATAGGGACAGTAGGTCAATATGTAGTTTCAAAAACCATTTTCAAGTCTCCAAACTAGTTCTAACTTCAATCAAACCACTTTCAATCACCACAAAACTAGTCTAATCCTACCATACACCTTCTTAGGGTGTCATGGGTTCCTAAACATCATAACCAAGTAGATCTAACAAGGATCTAACCAAAAAATCATTTCTAAGGTTCAAAAGTTAAAAGTTTGTAAAATAAAGTGGTGTAAGCTAACATATGCATAAGATCTAGTATATATATCATATGGATCTTGTATAAACTTGGAAAAATTATAAAAATGAGTTTGATATACTTACTTCAAAGATTAGAGAGTTTTTGAGGATGAAAACCTAAGTAAACCTTGAGTTTATCTTTCAAAACCCAAAAAGGAGTACAAAATACACTAAATATGATACTTGATCTTGGGAAAATCTTGGTCTTGTTCCTCCCCTTGTTTGTGCCGTGAGTGAGAAAGAGAGAGTAGAGAGAATGAAACTTTGCTTGCACTAGTGAAAATGAGATAAAATATCTAGTTTAGGTTATATGTATTATTGTTATTATTATTATTATATAAGAGTTAGTATAGGCTTTAATGAGGATGGAGTGAGTAAGTAGAATTTGTAAGTGATTGACATGGGGGGGGGGGGGGGGGGCGGCAAGTCAAGGGGGGGGGATGAATGTGTAAGACTTGGAAGACTTTGTGTATTATTGTGTTTAATTTGTAGTTTTAAGGTGTACCGGGTACCGGGTTAATTAAAAATAAATTTTAACGGAGTTAACCGGGCTATAATAAAGTTGTAAAAATTATAAAAATAGGTTGGGTACGAATATTAAGTGTCTAGATAATTATTGTTTAGTTTCTACGAAAACCGTCGTAATTAAATTAGGCGTACGATATAAATTAGATAAATTTCCAAAATACCGGGTAAATTAATATTATAATTTTTATATTATTAAAATGAATATAAAAATATATTGGGATCATAGTCGGGAGTGTCGGACGTGTTAGCCACATCATTGATCGCGTGTTAACGTTTATTTAGAAATAATTAAACGTAAAAGTTAGTTATACGAAAAGTACTAATTTAAATATCCTACGAGTGGCATAGTATGCAAGTGCCATAATGATGATACGTAGACTACTTCTAGTCTGTATGAGATGTCCCAAATGATAATGCATGAATTCGCTCCTGAACCAATACGGTTACGCGAATTCGAATACTCGTAAACTAAATTTACGTTAAAATGAGTAATGCACGTGAATAGTGGTTTTCTCTTGGAAATGAATAGTGTCAGGTGAATAGTAAAATTTCTTGAATGTTTCTCGGAATGTCAAATTGACCTAAAAATGATGAATAGTGATCGATGAATAGTAACTGATGAATAGTAACTTGTGAATAGTAAATTGTCGAGGTTTGGAAAATGACCGGAATTTTACGAGTTGTGACAACATCATTTCCAGTTTTGGAATAGCTGAGAATGGAACCTTTTGACAACAACACTCACGGGTTCATTTTTGAACCATTCAACCATTTGCACGATCCTGTGAATCATCAATATTGTTATAATGATGTCGTTGGTACGTATTTTAATTCGTTTTGATAACTATATTTTTATACTATTAACCTTTAACTTATATACTACAAACATAATAAATTGAACATATGTAATTGGTTCGGTGATCGGTATCGGGGACATTGTCCCTGTGATGTCCGCTGCAGGAAAAAAGATACGTAGGACAGTTGTTATTGAGGACACTGAGTGAGTATTTATATAAGACTTTTTTATTTATACATTTTAACCCATTTGATGTTTATCAAGTCAATTTCAATGATATGGTATCTATTTCATTATACAGGGCTAATCCTTTGAACCTTACTTTCTGGGATACATGGGCGACCATGTGGGATCAATATGCAAGCAAGAGAGATTCAATTGGACATTTGGTTGTTATACTTCAGCTTGGAAAGGTCAAGTACTGGGATGGTAAGTGCAATGTTTTTCATATTATTATTAATACACTGATTTATTAAACATTTATTCTTTACTTACCATATGTATGTTATATTGTTCAATATACTATTCATGAGATGCTGCCATTGACAATGCCCTGTCTGGCACAAAGATATATATAAACCAGGACATACCTAAAATTGTGTCATTCAGAACAAGGTTTTTATATTATTTGATTATTTAGTACTACTACACTCCGTGATAAATTAACATTTTTAATAACATTACTTATATATTTCTTATATGTATTTTAGGGTTCAACAGTGTGATGGCTATGATGCCAACCAGGTTAAGATTGAACTATTCGCATCCGAACAGAAGGTTGTGACTGTGGCTGAGTTTTTTCACGGCAGTGTGAAAAAGATGATAGGTGGCATCCGTGATTGTGATACGGTACGTTACTGATCATAAATCTGCTTATGTATGTTAATGACATAAGACCTTTTTCTTCAATACTATTTATACACATTATTATTATTAAAATGCAGGATTCGAACTGTATAATGTACGCAACAATTCATAGGCTCCACAGGGAGTATGGTTGGGCTTATATAGCATGTAAACAGTGTAACAAAAGGGTTGACATTGTTGAGGGAAAGAATAGAAAGCCTGAATTTGTTTGTGAGGATCATGGCGGTGTGCAAGTTGCATCCAGGTAACAAACATAAAGTATTGGTAGTCATCACTGTATATCATACATTTCACATTGTATTAATACAAGTTTAAGGTGATTATAAGGCTAATTGACGAGACCGGTGATGCGTGGAATTGCGCCCTCGCAAAAGGTTTTACCTCTCAAGGGACCTTGAGAAGCTTGCATTCCCCACCAGGCAGTGTACCTGTTCGTTGTAGTATAGTATAGTGACAAGTACCGGGGGATTGATCGTTCAACTCACAGAATAGTGTTCGCTAGGGTTAAAACTCACTAAAACTAGGTCTAGAGATGAGGGATGATTCTTTTTGTATTTTTATATTTTATGGAAAGCAAGTAAAATCTCGGTTTTGGAAGGAGTGGGCGAAATTAGTTGCTAATCAAATAACCCAAATAACTAAAGATGCAATCAAAATAAAATAAACTAAACTTAAAGTAAATTATGCTGAAAACAATAATGAGAGAAAATGTGTTTACTTAGATTTCACTACTCCCTAGCTATCTTTTACAGGTTGATTAGTTTGTTACAATTGCATGGATGACGGGTTATATTCCTTAATACTATTCGTAGGGCCATGTACGATCTTCCCTAACTTTATAAGCTTCTACCTCTTCCTATGTCGAGCCGACTACTAGCTCCTAACATGGCCTTGTTAGTAGTTACCTACGCATTAAATACAACCAATATATCGTAGTACACCTCCGATCATGTTTCTTAAGACGTTCAAGCAAGTTACCAATAATGAATGATTTTCCTAATAATGAATGATTTTCCTAACAAATCTAAAGGCGAACCTAACATATGTGGGTGGAAAATTTTTTTGAGTGGTACGGTTTTTGTGCTAGTCATACAACTCCTATCCATGAGACGCTCATTAAGGCTAAAGCTTCACTCCTAAATGTTGTAAAAAAAATTAAATTTGGCGCTAAAATTACCCAAACAAGTATTTCTCTTAGTTTTATTACACACCTACTATTAAACAAACAAACTCAAGTGTAATTGTATTCTCTAAAGTATCATCATTTACCCTCCCCTTACACTTAGGCTGAACATTGTCCCCAATGTTCAATGAAAAGGATGTAAAAGTAACGAAGGTAAAAGAATGAAAACAGATACTTCCATGATTCGTTCGGTGTGGATTAATGGATAACAAGGTTAAATCTTCCTCCAAGAAAATGAACGTTGAAAGCTTCCCTCAAGAAATATAAATCATCTTCTTGTCCAATATAACCTGTTAAACCTGAGAAAACAATCATGGCAAACCTCTCATAAAATCAGCAGCAATCTATATATATAGGGATATAATGCTTGTGGAATGAATGTTTGCAGATTTCCTGGAGTTTATAAAACTAAAGAATTAACAAAACTTTAAGACTCCGTTAGAAAAACAAGACTTGCAAAAAATTTCACAATTTTTACACCTGACGCCGTCAGGTTATGATCCTGACATCGTCAGAGTGTTCTGACAGAAATCTTATGTTAAGTTTCCAGAAAATTTCTGGAAAAACTTACGCCTTAATTCCTGGAATTCCTGCAAAACATCATTATGACTCGATACAAGCATTTGACTCAAACAAATACTAATTTACATGTTCATTTAATATTGTTGTGGTTCATGTTCAATTCCCATTCTTAAAAACAAATTTAGGTTTCCCTTACACTTATCTTTTGCAAAATACCTTTTTATGAAGTTAAGACAAACAACAAGGTAAAGCATTTTCACAATTTATTATGAAACATGATCCACAAACAATAAAAATAAAGCATGCATATGAAATCAAATAAAATCAAACAAAAAAACAATCAAACAAATAAAGCCTGGGTAGCCTCCCAAGAAGCACTTTTCTTTATTTACAAGTCTTGTAGCTAGACTCAAGGTTATGGGCTATTACGTGACCTCGTCATCGGTCCCGGTTCCTAGGTCATCCTTGATTTTAGTTTTGTATTTCGGACCTAGTTGCAAGCATTCCTTGTAAAAACCAAATATTTTATTCATGACATAGTCTACTCCTCTACGTCTATCCTCGTCATTCCTATAGTAGACCGCTTGCTTGTGTTCCTTTTCGATCTTTGATAAAAGACAAAACTGTTCAATCTTATAGGGCATTTGGTAGGCTATCTCATCGTTCTCATCCTTAAATCTAACTATCCCTAGAGATGGGTCATAATTCATCTTAGAGGTCTCAATAAACGGCTTTCCGAACACTACTTGACTTAGGCAACCATCTATTATCGGACAAATATCTTCTACAATCACAAAATTGGTAACATAAGTGAAGTTTCCTACAAAGACGTGCAATCCTTTCACTCTTCCCACAAAGTTACTCATCTAACTCGTGGTGGGTATCATCCTATATCCAAGTTGCTTCTTCATTACCTAATTGTAATGGGTCCTAGTCATAATGTTTATGGGAGATCTAAGATCGATGTAGGCTTTCCACACATGCATATGCCCAATGTTGCATGGTATGTTGATGTTATAGGGATCACCCGCTTTGATGATTGGTGAACCAAGGACGTATGGTGTCTCGGGGTCATCGAATAGATCCTTATGGTATTCCCGTTCTTCCTTGGTAGGTAACCTATCAAAGTATTCCTCTACATTTTCTACTTCCTCAACTTTCTCTTCCTTTTTCTCCACAACTTCCTTAATCTCATCCATATCACTTTCTTCCTTATTAGTATCGACTGGTTTAATAGTAACTACATTGACAAAGTGGACGTGTTTAGATGATGAGGGGTCCTTAATTTGGGTTCTGCTACTAGTGTCCCTAGTGTCCTTCTTTGGTGTAGTTAGCACTCGGTTGTTGAGAGCTTTCAACAAGTTGTCAATTTTATTGGTCATCTCCGCTTGTTGTTGATTGAATTCGGATTCAAACTTAGCTATGCGGGCTTCTTGAGATGCCATAAATTTGGACATCAATCCTTTAAGATTATTGGTACTACCATAGTTGTTGGAAGGATTGTTGTTGAAAGTACGGTTAGAGGGTGGACCGTTTGGTTGATAACGATTAGGTGGAGTGGAAGAATTGTTTTGGGGCATGTTTTGGTTTTGTTTCCACCTAAGGTTCGGGTGATTTTTCCAAGAGGGGTTGTATGAATCACCGTAAGGGTTTTGCTCGAGTTTGAAAGTGTACCACTTGTCTCCCGCTCCATCGGTACGCGAGGATACGTAATCCGCAAAAGCTTGTTCGGGGAGTTCCATGCAATCACGAGTGTCATGGGGACCACTACATAACTCGCACGAAGAAGTGATTTTGTTCACTTGGCTTGAAGGTTTAGGAGCATCGTAGGATTTCATGAGAAACTTGACTTGGTCTTCAAGTTCCATGATCCTACGGTCGAGAGTGCTTGAATTGTTTGAAGGCAAAGATATTGCCTTGACCATTTTGTTCAAATCATGGTGATCATTCCAACTTTCGTTGTCATAGAGAGCAAGATCTTCTATGAGTTCCCATGATTCTTCCGCACTTAGATCACAAAGCTTGCCACCGGCCGATTGATCAATGGTTCACCTTGTGGAGAGATTGATATGGTCATAGAAAATTTGGACTTGGAGCCAAAGATCTATGCCATGATGAGGGACTTTTTGGAGTGAGTCCTTGATACGAGTCCATGCTTCATAAAGAGTTTCACCTTGACGTTGTTGGAACATCAAGATATCATTTCTAAGCTTAGTAGTTCTCCCCGGTGGGAAAAATTGAGCAAGGAAACGAGTGGTGAGATCATCCCAAGAGGTGATGGATCCCGCGGGTAAACGCTCAAGCCATTGAGTAGCTTGGTCACGTAGAGAGAATTGGAAGAGACGCAATCGGGTCGTCTCTCGAGTTTCAACATCAAGGTCTATGGAATCTACGATTTTGAGGAAATCCTTAAGATGTTGATTAGGATCTTCGGAACGAAGTCCATGGAATACACATCCGCTTTGCACCAACCGGATGGTGTCGAATCGCAAGGGAGACATATTGGCTCCTTGAGTGAGCTCAATGGTGTTTCGATAGCCTTGGTGGCTAGGACGGGAGTACTCTCCTAAAGTCCCGGGTCTAGGAGGTTGGTTTGGTTGTGGATGGTTTTGTTGTGGTGGGTTGATGGTATCAAAGAGATTACCACCTTCCATGATGGAAAATGGCAAAGGTTACGAACAAAGGAACGAAGAAAAAGATAGACTAAAGGAAACCTATAAAAATAAAATAAAAATCTTACTAGAAAGGAATCTAGCAAGTAGACCTAATAAAAAGAAATTTTAACCTAGACAATAACTAGTCCCCGGGCTGCGGCGCCAAAAACTTGATGCGTGGAATTGCGCCCTCACAAAAGGTTTTACCTCTGAAGGGATCTTGAGAAGCTTGCAATCCCCACCAGGCAGTGTACCTGTTCGTTGTAGTATAGTATAGTGACAAGTACTGGGGATTGATCATTCAACTCACAGAATAGTGTTCGCTAGGATTAAAACTCACTAAAACTAGGTCTAGAGATGAGGGATGATTCTTTTTGTATTTTTATATTTTATGGAAAGCAAGTAAAATCTCGGTTTTGGAAGGAGTGGGCGGAATTAGTTGCTAATCAACTAACCCAAATAACTAAAGATGCAATCAAAATAAAATAAACTAAACTTAAAGTAAATTATGCTGAAAACAATAATGAGAGAAAATGTGTTTACTTAGATTTCACTACTCCCTAGCTATCTTTTACAGGTTGATTAGTTTGTTACAATTGCATGGATGACGGGTTATATTCCTTAATACTATTCGTAGGGCCGTGTACGATCTTCCCTAACTTTATAAGCTTCTACCTCTTCCTATGTTGAACCGACAACTAGCTCCTAACATGGCCTCATTAGTAGTTACCTATGCATTGAATACAACCAATATATCGTAGTACACCTCCGATCATGTTTCTTAAGACGTTCAAGCAAGTTACCAACTGGAAGTCTGCCAGTTTTCTTAAGCCTAACATCGAATTCATTCATCCACAACAATTATAAACAAACAACCAACCCATAATCAATATCTAAGTTTCATTACATCTAAGCAAACACAAAGAAAACCTAGCCTAGCATGTTAAAGAGAAGACAAGCGTAAGATATAATCAAACAACACATAGACATATTGAATGAATTGATGAAAGACTTATCTTCAATTAGGCATGGATGAAACAAGGGTTTGAAACCCTCAAAATATCTGTAAAATTCGTCTAGGGTTTACTCCCTTCAAAGTTGCACACAATGAATGAAAACTAGAAAACTATATATAGATTTTGTATCCTGATGGCGTCAAGAGATAGGTGTGACATCGTCAACTCGCTGCCAAAATAATACTCGTATTGCCTAGATCCACTTCTGACGCAGTCACTCTTTATGGACTTTGGGCCGTCTCTCTTTGGAGTTATACGTGACGACCTTGGCATTTTATAACGTGACGTCGTCACGAACTCTTTAGAAAACATTCTGGTGCGTCACGTGCAATTGATTTATCCACCTCTTTGTCAAGTCATGACGCCGTCATTAGCAACCTGTGACGCCGTCATGTGCAATTTCCAGCATGATTTTGAGACTTTGTCGTTTTCTTCATTTTTTTTGGCTCCAAAAATGTCCAAAATGCTTCCTTTTGTAAATTTCCTCTCAAAAGTACCTAAAATGACAAAAGGAACGATTTAGGGCAATATTTGATCAAATAATCTCGACTTTGGCCTTAAATGACCCCCCAAAAGCGGTACACTTTTCGCTTCATCAACCGGCTCTGCGCCTGTGGTGTTCTTTAACAACAACTTTTGCATGATTTCCGACCATACAGCGGGGGCATTGATGGAACAACACGACATGGACCCTGATGAGTACTGGCCCCAGGAGTTGGATGCATTAGTTGGAAAAAATATCTTTTTAAGATATACTTTTCCGAATACAACGTTAACTACAACAATCACACCTACCGTTGTGATGCTTTTTCGGAAAATGTTGACTTCATCAACCACTTTAAGAAGGACTTTCTTGAAGAAGAAAACACGGAAGCTGTGCCTGATGAGGTAATTTTTTTTTGAACGGCAATTATATTAACTAGCAAGAAGCTAGAAAAAGAGAATTACAAGGCTGACGATAGGATATTAGAAGGATTACTAAAACATTCTAACCAACTAGACGTGATATTTCTACTCCTACTAGAAATCCAATTGTATGACAATTGTTTTACATCATTAAAAAGCAGCTCCTTTTGAGGTCGTTTGAGGTTGAAGACAGTTTTGTTTCGATGATTCCATATAGCCCATATAGTTGTGTTTACAACCACATCGAAGAATTTCCTATGCTTGTATGCCATGGGAAGCCGATCAGCCATGGTTAAGATATCTAGAAGGTTTGAGTTATTGATTCCCAAAAATTGCCACCATGAGAATACGACCTTCCAAGTATCAATGGCTATGGGGCATTTAACAAATATATGATCTTCCGTTTCAATGTCGTTGTTGCAAAGAGGGCATCTAACCGTATCGAGATCAATTCCACGCCTATCAAGATTAAATCTTGTAGGGAGTCTTTTGTTCAAAACACGCCAAGTAAGGATATTTAGCTTTGTGGGCAGTAGCTTATTCCATGTGGTGTGCTGAGAGTTATTGTTACTTGACATGGTCGAGATGAGCTTTCGCATGCTGTTAACTGAAAATCTTCTTGAGGCATCATATGTGAATTCCCAAACATCGCAATCATTTGAGAGGTGTAAGTTTACTAGAAGATTAATGAGTTCAGTTTGTTCATTTAGCTCCTCTTCTGATCAAAAATTTCTTCTCCAGGTCCACAAAATTGAAAGCCCAGAAACATTAGACAAATTGTGGTTAATGGACCTGTGA
The DNA here is from genome assembly GCA_030686995.1 of Artemisia argyi. Classification (NCBI taxonomy): domain Eukaryota; kingdom Viridiplantae; phylum Streptophyta; class Magnoliopsida; order Asterales; family Asteraceae; genus Artemisia; species Artemisia argyi. The sequence goes on from CM060707.1 coordinate 54,570,568, forward strand.
GTTTGGTGTGAGGTGGAAGTAACAGTAGCATTATTGTTTGATGAGGAATTGATGGTTCTCTCACAAACTAAACAATTCTTGTTTAGCTCAAGCCTATACAACAGTGGGAAAGATTCTTGAAGAGTCGTGCCACCTAACCAATGATCATGCCAAAAACATGTACTTCTACCCTTTCTAATCTTTTTTTTTGAAAAGCATTGGTAGGTTAATACCAACCTTCGTAAGCTCATGCCTCAGGTTTATTATTTGTGATCAAGTACCTGAAGCTTTCTTGTGAGAATTGGAATTTAAAACACCGCCTGTGGGTCCATGTATAGAACGTATAACATTACACCAAAGGGTCATGCCTTCATTTCGAAAACACCACCACCATTTAGTAAGCAAAGAGTTATTAATAGCAACTAGGGAGCTGATACCTAAGCCACCTTTGTTTCGTGGTGAGATAACCTTGTCCCAAGCAACCCAAGATATTTTGTCTACTTCCGAATTACCACCCCAAAAAAATCTTCTACGAATGCCTTCAAGCTTATGGATGACTTTCTTTGGTTCTTTGAAGGTTGAAAAATAATAAACACCCAAACTACCAAGCACGGATTTGATAAGAGTGAGACGCCCTCCAAATGAGAGGGTGTTAGCTTTCCATTTAGAAAGCCTATTTTGAAACCTTTTGATGAGAGGTTCCCAACTATGACATCTAGACATTTTTGCACCAATACGAAGGCCCAAGTATGTGCAAGGGAATTGAGCAGCTAGACAACCAAGAGAGGAAGCAATGACATTTAGTTCCTCATAAGAAACCCCTATTCCAAATAGCTTGCGTTTGTTGAAGTTTACTTTAAGACCGGAGGCAAGGTGGAAACAAGTAAGGATCCTAGAAAGATTTTTGGCATTCGAAAGTGACCATTCACCTAAAATAAGGGCATCATCCACGAATTGAAGGTGAGATATATGGACTTTGTCTTTCCCCACTTTAATGCCATGAAAAAGGTTGTTGTTAGTAGCTTCAAGAATAGCCACGTTGAGAGCTTCAACCGCTAGGATAAATAAGAATGAGGATAGGGGATCCCCTTGTATAAGGCCTCTTTCAAGCTTGAATTCCTTAGTAGGGGAGCCATTTATAAGAATAGAGGCGAATGCCGAGTTAAGACATGAGTGAATCCATTTCCTCCATTTCCTACTAAACCCTATTTGTTCCATAACAGAATGAAGGAAAGACCATGACAAGGAATCAAAATCCTTTTCAAAATCAACTTTAAAGAACATTACTCTTTTTTTTGAACTTTTTTGCCCATGAGATTATTTCATCAATTATAAGGGGGCATTCAATGATTTGACACCCTTTCATGAAGGTCATTTGAACATCACCGATAACCGAAGGTAGAACCTTAGAGAGGCGATTTGCAAGGACTTTAGCTATAATTTTGTATTGACACCCAATGAGACTTATAGGTCTAAAGTCTCCAACAACCAGGGGGTCTTCCAATTTGGGGACAAGAGTTATGAAAGAGGAATTACAACCCTTAGGTATATAGGAAGATTTTTCAAAAATTTTTACAAAAGAAACGATGTCATTTTTTAGAGTGTCCCAATGAGTTTTGAAAAATTTGAAAGTGAAGCCATCGGGACCCGGGGCTTTGTCACAACCACAATCCCATACCGCATCTTTAATTTCTAAGGTGGTGAACGGGCAGTCAATAAATCGTACCTCATCTACAGATAGTTGCTTGAAGAGATTACTCATGAAAGATGGTCTCGCCCAGTTCACTTCTTTCAATCTTTTGTTGAAGTATTGAAATATGTGGTTTTTTATAGTCATAGGGTCTGAAACCCAGTCCCCATGTATATTCAACCCATTAATTCGCAAGTGATTTCTTCTATTATTGATCATACCATGAAAAAATCTTGAATCTTCATCTCCTTCCAATGCCCAACGAATTCTTGCTTTTTGCTTTAGGTCCATGATATTACCATGCTCAAGATCAGTTAAGGATTTAACATAGGTGTTTCTTGAACTGATTTCAGAATTGGTTTCAGCTGATGAGGTAAATTATGATATACCATTTGAAGATATTAAAACCATTTATAGATTTTTATTCCAACATACATTTGAGTATGCATCTTTTTGTATTAGGTTCCAACTAAGGAGTTCAGCACACCTGCTACTTTGATCAAAAAGATAAACATGTCTGATGCCAATGTTAGCCATGTGTTGGATTTGCAATCATCTTCTGAAACATTTCAATCATCTGGAAATGCATCAGGCTCCGATTCAAAAAAGAGTCGTGTGGTTGATTTGGAGTCACCTGCTTCAACATGTGAAGGATCAGGTTGTGCCAAAAGTTCGGGTTCAAAAAAGAGACGTGTCTTTATTGATCTTGATGAGATTGACAGTGAACCAAAGGATGAAGAAGGCAAAGACAATCAAGAGTTGGTTCAAGTCAAAATTGAACCTGAGGATTAGCTCTTTTATGGTTTAATTATTTTCAATTTTATTTTTCCAAGTGTCTTGCAATAAACAAATTTATTTTTGGAATACTTTGTTTAGGACAACATGTTTGGTTCCTTCATGAAGTAGTTGTTATCTTTTGAATGCTATGGAAACATTATTTGTTAAACAATGGTGCCATTTTTTGCTTCTTATGGATTTGATGTTATTTGTTAAACAATTTTTCCATTGTTTGGCTTTTTATGGATTTAATTTTTAGTTATACTTAGTTTCATAATTATTTGTTGGTTTTACAACCAAATTTGTTTGCTTAATGTGCAGATAAACAGTATGAATGTGCATGTTCTCATTTATTGACTAACAATTTTTTAACAATTGCTTATGAATAAAAATTATGCAGTAAACTAAATGTTAACCAATTAAAATGAGAACAAAAACTATTAAATGCTAATGAGGCTTTCAAATTTCCCTCTTATACTTTCAAATTCACAAGTACATTTTGGAAAGTGTACCATGACTTTCCTTCATTAAACATGGGACTTTTTGGTTTCCAAAATTCCTTTTTTATAGTAATTTCCGTCTATCACAAATCACAAATCGAATTTTGCTCAAATCTTTCAACAAAAACCTGCAACAATATTTCATTGAAAATGTCTTCAAACAGCAAGAGATCCTCAGGTGTTGCACAGTTTGCTACAAATCAACAAAAACAATCAAGGTATGTAAAATTTAATAGATGTAAACATTTGAATAATTTTTTTTTCTGCAAGTTCTATATATGAATAATCTGATGTATCTTTCAATGCAGGAAAAAACATCATCAAGGAGAAGCTTCAAGCAGCAAAGAAGCAGCTAAAGGTATGTATAAAACACTTTTACATTTCTTTCAAATAATGCTGCAACAATTTTCACAATTCATATATTAATCTGAGATATACATTTTTAGTATTGGATATTTAATAATCGTCTATCATGTTCAGTTAAACACGTGAAATTTGATTTTAATGAGTGGTATGCTGAGTGGATGGCTGCTAAAAAGAAGAAAGCAAAAAGAGCAGCTTTGATTCAACTTGCTCAAAATGAGAAGGAATATGTTGTTCCGTCTAAGGCATTTGATGATGATGATGATGATGATGATGATGATAATGATCAAAAGGAGAATGCTTTTGATGGACTTGATTACGAAGATGCACATTTGGCATTTGACCCGGAGAAATCTCCAAAGTTTAATGTGTAGCTTTTAAGATTGTTTTATTTTGTATTCCAGTACTTTTTTCATTGTTCATTTCATATGTTAATGGAAATTGTTTACTTTTTATTCCCCTACCTTTTCATTGATCAATTGTCTCATTAGTGAAATTTAATAATACGACAAATCATAGCATATTATCTAACAAAGTAGTATAACAAAAGCTTACCAAGTAGATCCAACCATAATACACAAACAGGTTCCTCTCTTCTTCAAAACACAAAAGATTAATATTGTCAAAAACAACTATAACGAATGTAACTTTACTTGAATGACAACATATGTAAATAACCACAATATTACGTATATCATTCTTATTATTTTGTAAATTTTTGAAAATTATCCGATCTTGATCATCATCATCGCCAAAGAATTATAGGTTGACGTCTATAAAATTGGGATCATTCCAATCTTTTTAAAAAAACTCAACATGTGCACATATCTCAACTATTTATGTGTTAGCTAAAATCGTATATTGCAATATGTTAAATACATAACAAACTTTCATATATCTTCTCAACTATATCTTTTCCATAATAATAATGATTTTTTAATTATATAAGGACTCCTTATGTTCATCTCCTAATCACAACACATTTTTTCATCTAAAAATGAGCCATGGGTGATGGTATACCAAAGAAGGTAATGGTTTATCTCAAAATCAATATATTCTTATTACATTTCTTTTTTATAAACAAACACATCATTATGCAAAATGAATTATATATTTTTGTATAAATATACTCAACTATTGTTGGCGTAATGTGAATCTACCATTATTTTATACCATGGTGATTCCAAAGTTTTCTTCCATGGAGTATGTATACTAATTATATTATTTTAAAATGTTTACCAAAATTATATTAGTTTTTTACAATTAACTTTACATATTTGTAAATTTTAACTTATACAACATATGATTATTACATGATTTTTAGGTTACAAAAGAAAAAATAGGTTGCAAAACAACAACTGTTAAATCAAAGGAAGGTGTACCGATAATTGTTGTATCCGATGATGAATTGGTAAAATTCTCAGTACTTATTTTTTTTATATATAATATAATGCCTTTGTTTTCATTCTTCCTTTTTTTAATATATTATAAACAATATATCGGATGTGCCTACCGCAAAAAAAAACCACGCAGACTTATGAAAAACGATAAGTTTGTAAGGGACCATGAAAAGGATACAAAAATGGTATGTCCATTAAAATCGTTAAATTTGCTTATTTCAATTAGAGTTAATATATACCATTAATATGTTTATTTTCTTTGTGTATGTTGTTAGGAAGCTGATGATGATGAGCCCATTAGGTTTAGTCGTACAAAGAAAAAAAATGTTCCTTTCAATACAAAAAAACCAACTAACACTGTTATTGATGAGTCAACCGATGAAGAATTTGACAATTTTTTTGATGATGAAGCTAATGACGATGTTCCAGATGGTGAAGAAGTTCTTGGTGAATCAACATCTGAGCTACCACATTTAGACGACTTTGTTGATGAATCTACCGATGATTACGATTATACAGATGGTTTCATTGATGATGGACCTTTAGTTGATGAAAATACCGACAGAGATTGTGACAGTGATAATTGATAGTCGGTGTTATTAACGATACCCATGTCCTTAACAAAAAGATGTTAGCAGTTTAATTTTCGATACTACTATGTTTCATCTCTTCATATGATTACACAAAGTAATATAAAGCTTTTTTCCCTTTGTATTTGCATTCATAGAAACGTATTTATCCATAATTATTAAACATTATGATGGAATTCCGGAATGCAACAAAATACAAACTTAAATTATATATTAATTCCTGAATGACTACTTAAAAAGCTAAGATTTCTATATGTTTGATCGTTAAACCATTCATTTAAAGTAACACGAATATCCTATATAACAAAAAATATATAAAACAAAATTTGGTCGTTAAACTATTCATTTAAACTTCCATATAAGTTCTTTGATAACCACATGGTTAACATATGCATCACAAATATCCAACCATAAGTACCAACCAGTGAACATCCTAAACCAACATATGAAATCATAATCTTTTACTAAACAGACCTGGATACGTACCATTGTATCCAACAAAACACAAAACAACCCATGTTTATCCTAAAAGGTTTTTAAACCAACATCAAACACATATAACTATGTGGCTGCTTCATCAAAGCACAAATGTTTAACACTGAACAAATGATTGAACCAAAGACATGCTTAACATATATGGAATATCGGAAAGTTAGGGTTTTTACCTTCTTCAGCATCCAAATCTTCGCCATTAGACATGTACTTGAACCTGATCATCTTGGTATATGGGAATCTACATGACGATGCTAACAAGTTCCACTTCCCAAACACGTTAACATGATTGGTTCTGTTAGGAGCTTCTTTGTGTGGTTCCCTACGGACACTCATAAACTCTCAATATTCTTGGTGAATGATACGTGTCGTGTTGTATGTGTGCATAGGGTTGTCCTTCAGGAATTCGGCAGGGATAGCCTATAATTATTGCAATTTACAAATAATATTAGTATAATATATTACCCCATCATTAAAACTTTATAAATAAAAGGGTGCAGGGACTATACCAATCTGTTCTTGCACTGTATGGCCGCATAACTTTTATAGAAGCTCCTGTTCCTTTCACCAAAATGATCCATGTGGAATGGCCAGAAGCAAATGTGTTTCATTCTATCGTCCTCTACAAGTCACAAGTATATATTTTTCAGGTTACCAATCAATTGCATGACACACTCAAATAATGTTGAATTATCAAACAACATAAAGTATGACTTACGTTCTTTAAAGTAATCCAGTTTTAGTTGCATCTGTTGGGAACGAAGTTTTACTATTTTATCAAGTCTCGGTCATTTATAATAACACTAGGTTGCTTAGTTATTATTTACTTCCATTTATGTAATGTTTCAAGTTTACTAGACTTAAGTTATATGGTTCATGGGCTCAAAGCCCACACGTTTGTATGAAGGGAAGGAGTAGGAGTGTTACCCTAGCTCCTTACCTATAAATACCATGCTTAGGTCTCATGTAATACTTGTTTGGTTATTTGATATCTTAAGGAAACTCTTGCATTTATATTTCTCTCATTCTTATAATCACCCAAATCCTTATATTGATGAGGCGAAAAATGATCCGTTTTTAGGGGGTCATTTAAGCCCGAATCCGAATTTATTTGATCAAATATTGCCCTAAATCGTTCCTTTTGTGATTTTAGGTGTTTGGAGAGTGAATTCTGGAAAAGAGGCTATTTTGGACGTTTTTGGAGCATAAAGTGAAGAAAACGACAAAGTACCAAGAATCCAAGCTGGAAATACAAGGTGACGGCGTCAAGGGTTTGCTCTTGACGGCGTCAGACATGAAGAATAATTTACCGTAGCTGGTGACGACGTCAGATGGAGAGGTGACGGCGTCAAAGTGACCAAGATTAATTTACCGTGGGTGGTGACGGCGTCACATAGGCCGTCACGATTGGATCTAGGGCGTCCGAGGAAGTGTATGGCGGCGAGTTGACGGCGTCAGATTTTATTCTTGACGCCGTCAGGACGATTTTCCTATATATAGTTTTCTAGTTTTTTCATTAAAAAGGAGAAGTTTTGGTGAAACCCTAAAGACGATTTTGGTGCCTCTTTTACAGGTTTTTCAAGGGTTCCAAACCCTTGAGACCTTGCATTGTAATTGAGATAAGTATACTCTTAATTCAATCAATATGTCTATGTGTTGGTTGTTTATCTTTTGTTCTTATCTTAATTTTACTATGCTAGGCTAGATCTCTCTTGTGTTTGCTTAGATCTAATGAAACCTAGATGTTGATTATGTGTTGATTACTTGTCTATTCTTGTTTTGAATGAATGATTTTATATGTTAGGCTTAAGAAAACTGGCAGATCTCCAAATGGTAACATGCTTGAACGTCTTAAGAAACATGAACCGAGGCGTACTAGGTCTTTATTGGTTGTATTTAATGCATGAGCCACTGTTTACAATCCCTATAGTTGTGCTGGGTCATGGTGTAGGAGGAGATAAGAGCTCATAGAGTTGGGGAGTTATGTATGCCACTCCACGAATGGTATTAAGGAATACAACCCGTCATTCATACAAGTGTAACAAGTAATTGACATGTAAAAGATATCTAGGGAGTAATGAAGTCTAAGTAAACACAATTTCTCCAAATACTGCTCACCACCTTAGTTTAATATTAGTTTAATTTTATTTTCATTAGTTTAATTAGTTACAAAGTAGTTTTTGGGTTAGTTGAATAACAACTAATTCCGCCCACTCTTCTAAAAACCCGAGATTTTAATTGCTTTCATAAAATATAAAAACACAAAAATAATCATCTTTCATCTCTAGAACTATTAATTAGGTTTTCTAATCCTAGCGACACTATTCCTAAGCTGAACGATCAATCCCCCGGTACTTGTCACTATACTATACTACAACGATCAGGTACACTGCCTGGTGGGGGTTGTAAGCCTCGCGAGATCCCTCGAGAGGTAAAGCAAGGTGCGATTCCCACGCATCAAGTTTTTGGCGCCGCAGCCCGGGGAATAGTTATTGTCTAGGTTAGGATTTCTTTTTATTAGGTCTACTTGCTAGATTCCTTTCTAGTAAGATTTTATTTTTATTTTTAGGTCTTCTTTAGTCTATCTTTTTCTTTGTGTGTTTGTTCGTAATTTCCATTGACTATTCCGTTCACCATTATGGAGTACGCGAATCCACCATACCACCAACCAAAAAGGCCATTCTACCCTGTTGACATCTCGAATTTCAAACAATATCGAGATGAACCCATATATGATGCATGGACTCGTTTTAAAATTTTACTTCGAAAATTCCCTCATCATAGTTTCTCTTTATCATCCCTAACCGAAACCTTTTACTATCGTGTCAGCCAATGTGACCAAATGCGCATCGATGATTTTGCCAATGGGGGCCCTAGGGAATTAAATGATGAAGAAGCGTGGGATACCATAGAAAACTGTGCCCAATATTATTATAGAGTAGACAACCCAACAAACAACATCACAAATCAATCAAAAACAATTTTGAAGGAGCAAACAGGAAGTTTGTCTGGGGATGAATATACTCATGTTGAGATACCTAGTTGGATGGCACCTAATATCATAGTACAAAACAAACATATAGGTAATCTAGGTACAATGGAGGATGAGGTGGATAATCCAAGCCCACAAAGTACCCCACAAGTCCTACCATCATTTGAGGCACATACACCGCCCGTGACTTACCCGGAGGAAGTAGAAGAGACTATAGGAACCCCAATTGAGGTAGAACCCTTGGACCAATCACCACTAGAGGATATAGGTTTGAACACTTGTAGTGATAACCTTACTCCTAGTTCTAGGGAAGTTCCTAGTTTTGATGAACCGGAGCCTCAACCAAAACCATTACCTAATCTTCCATCCTTGGATGAAGATTTAGGAATTGAAATAGGTCCCGATCCACCCATCAAACCATGTAGTCCGGGTAGTTTTACGTTGAAGGTAGTAGACCCCATGCCTTGTAGAGAAGAAGCCAACATAGGAGTGGACCATGACCTTACATACTTACATCACCCATTCATGATTGATCGTAAGAAACATTATGGGTTTAAACCGGGTTTGTTAGGTCAAGATGGATCCCCAACTAGTAATCTCTTGAAATTGATTGAAAATGATCCCTTTCTAGGAGAAAATCTTAATTCACCTATTAACCCGATTGAATTAGGTAAGGTTATGATGATAGGAGCACAGCCCTTTGAGCATATAATTCATCCACCACTCTTTCCTCACGTGGCATACTTCCACCAAGATGGTGTGTATCGTTACTTTCACCCGCATTTAATCCTAAGTGTAGGGAAAACCTCACCTTTATCCGTGAAATAAGGGTAGAGTCAGGCTCGTGACTCGAACAAAAACAAGCGCTTATTGGGAGGCAACCCAAGCTTTATTTATTTATTTGTTTGTTTGTTTATGTGTTTGTTATTTGCTTCCGTATGCATGTTTAATTTTTATTGTTGGTTGATCATGTTTCTCAATTAAAATGTGAAATACTTTATTATGTTATTTAGCCTAGTCTTAACTCCAACCTAAAGGTATTTTTGCAAAAGATAAGTGTAAGGGGAAACCCCAAATATGTTTTTAAGAAACAAACTGATCATGATTATCCACAATATTTAATGAACATGTATATTCGTATTTGTTAGAGTCAAATGCTTGTATTGAGTCATAATGAAGTTTTGCAGGATTTTCCAGGAAGTAGGACAAAGTTTTTCCAGAAATTTTCCGGAAACTTAACATAAGGATTTCTGCAGGTTCATTCTGACGGCGTCAGGGCATTGCTCTTGACGGCGTCAGGAGTCAAAAATCTGGAAATTTTACCGGTTTTGTTTTCTAACGGAGTCTTATAGTTTTTGTGAATTATTAAGTTTTATAATCTCCAGGAAATCTGCAAACTTCATTCCACAAGCATTATATCTTATTTTGTTTTCTAGGATTTAGTAACTTATATAGGATGCCGCCGATTTTACGCGAGGTTGCCTTGTCTACTTTTGTCAGGATTTACAGGTTATTTGTGACAAGAAGATGATTTATATTCTGGAAGGGAAGCTTTGATTGTTCGTTTTCTTGGAAGAAGATTTAACCTGGCCAACTAAAATCCATACCGAGCGAATCAGGGGAGTATTTGATTTCATTCTCTTTACTTTTTAACTTTTACATTCTTTACTTGAACATTGGGGACAATGTTCATCCTAAGTGTAAGGGGAGGGTAAAAAGATGATACCTTACATATGCACTTTCGCTTGAGTTTGTTTTGTTTGATAGTAGATGAGTAATAAAACTATGAGAAATACTTGTTAGTGTAATTTTAGCGCCAAATTTAAAATTTTTTACAACATTTAGGAGTGAAACTTTAGCCATAGCAAGCGTCTCATGGATAGGAGGTTGTATGACTAGCACATAACCGTATATTCAGAAAAATTTTCCACCCAAAAATGTGAGGTTCGCCTTTAGATTTGATAGGAAAAGCATTTATTATTGGTGCTTATGAGTGTACCGGTAGCATTTAGATTCTAGAACTTGCGTTAGTGATGCATCCCGAGACCGCTAGTGAGACTACATTCGTGTAGTAGGATTTACTACATGATAAGAGGCATTAGGATCACCCTTGTGTTAAACCCGTATCATGATTACTTGACCATTTAAGTCATATTACTTGGCTAGTTAAGTCAACTAATTTTTCCCACACCCTTAGCGTTGTACTCATTTTTAGTACACGAAACCCCTAGTACACCCCTCCGAGCCTATCTTTTCTTTTCTAACTTTAAGCATCTTACTTAAAGGAAGAATTTGTTACACCCCACTTAAATGTACACCCAAATCGCCTTAGCCTTCCGTGTATGCGCTCATTTTTAGTGCATTATTGTTATTTGTTAAACCCTAAGTTAACTTTCTAATTGATTACATGGTTGCTAAGTCGAGTCATATCCTTGTACATATTGTTTTGGGACGATTGAGACTCATGGGTAAGTACTTATTTTATGGAGTAATGGGGAAGAACATCATTTATTACCCCCATATGTGCGTTAATCTTAAAAGTGCTCCAAGTGTTTTGATTTTCTTAATTCGAGTCATTAGAATAGTTAAATGTAAAGTATGTAAAGATTCAAGTGTAAGGGGAATTCTCATCCCCTATGATGTATTATTTTGGATGGTAGGGTAAGAGTGTATGCAAAAAAAAAAAAAAAAAAAAAAAAAATATATATAAAAAAAAAAAAAAATCGAAAAAAAAAATAGAAAAAAAAAACAAGAAAAAAAAATAGAAAAGAAAAAGAAAGAAAAACATACGGACTACCATCCCGTTTTTATTCTATGTTCATTTTATGTTTTTGTTACTTTTCATTTATTAGCTTAAGTCGAGTCTAGTCTTGGCTTAGCAACGCCATCTTGTACATGTAATTTACTAAGATTGTTAACTTGTCACCAGTAAAATTCCCTTTATCCAACAAAACCGTGTAATTCATATCCCTACACCTAACGTTATAACCCTTTAAAAGACCTCTTTGATAGTTTATCCTAGGTGCTTACGCCATGTGGTGGAGGTTTGATCCTTTCCCAAGCCTATGGTAATCTATTTTGCTATGACAGGTAGTGAGAGATATCTTCCATTTTCATAATGTTATATTACTTTATTACACCCGAGAGATGTGAGTATCTAAACACTATTTGTGAGGTGCTTGTGTATGACCTCCGTGCTTGTCTATTGGTCTTTAGTGGAACGATTATTTGTTGTAATTACTTTTATATTAGTGTTAAATGACCCCTAACTTGTCTTTTGAGTAGAATAAAAGCTCATTTGCTTGAGGACAAGCAAATCTCAAGTGTAAGGGTATATGATGAGGCGAAAAATGATCCGTTTTTAGGGGGTCATTTAAGCCCGAATCCGAATTTATTTGATCAAATATTGCCCTAAATCGTTCCTTTTGTGATTTTAGGTGTTTGGAGAGTGAATTCTGGAAAAGAGGCTATTTTGGACGTTTTTGGAGCATAAAGTGAAGAAAACGACAAAGTACCAAGAATCCAAGCTGGAAATACAAGGTGACGGCGTCAAGGGTTTGCTCTTGACGGCGTCAGACATGAAGAATAATTTACCGTAGCTGGTGACGGCGTCAGATGGAGAGGTGACGGCGTCAAAGTGACCAAGATTAATTTACCGTGGGTGGTGACGGCGTCACATAGGCCGTCACGATTGGATCTAGGGCGTCCGAGGAAGTGTATGGCGGCGAGTTGACGGCGTCAGATTTTATTCTTGACGCCGTCAGGACGATTTTCCTATATATAGTTTTCTAGTTTTTTCATTAAAAAGGAGAAGTTTTGGTGAAACCCTAAAGACGATTTTGGTGCCTCTTTTACAGGTTTTTCAAGGGTTCCAAACCCTTGAGACCTTGCATTGTAATTGAAATAAGTATACTCTTAATTCAATCAATATGTCTATGTGTTGGTTGTTTATCTTTTGTTCTTATCTTAATTTTACTATGCTAGGCTAGATCTCTCTTGTGTTTGCTTAGATCTAATGAAACCTAGATGTTGATTATGTGTTGATTACTTGTCTATTCTTGTTTTGAATGAATGATTTTATATGTTAGGCTTAAGAAAACTGGCAGATCTCCAAATGGTAACATGCTTGAACGTCTTAAGAAACATGAACCGAGGCGTACTAGGTCTTTATTGGTTGTATTTAATGCATGAGCCACTGTTTACAATCCCTATAGTTGTGCTGGGTCATGGTGTAGGAGGAGATAAGAGCTCATAGAGTTGGGGAGTTATGTATGCCACTCCACGAATGGTATTAAGGAATACAACCCGTCATTCATACAAGTGTAACAAGTAATTGACATGTAAAAGATATCTAGGGAGTAATGAAGTCTAAGTAAACACAATTTCTCCAAATACTGCTCACCACCTTAGTTTAATATTAGTTTAATTTTATTTTCATTAGTTTAATTAGTTACAAAGTAGTTTTTGGGTTAGTTGAATAACAACTAATTCCGCCCACTCTTCTAAAAACCCGAGATTTTAATTGCTTTCATAAAATATAAAAACACAAAAATAATCATCTTTCATCTCTAGAACTATTAATTAGGTTTTCTAATCCTAGCGACACTATTCCTAAGCTGAACGATCAATCCCCCGGTACTTGTCACTATACTATACTACAACGATCAGGTACACTGCCTGGTGGGGGTTGTAAGCCTCGCGAGATCCCTCGAGAGGTAAAGCAAGGTGCGATTCCCACGCATCATATATCTATCTCATTCTTGCTTGTGTGTAATCAATATAGGTACCTAACAAGTGGTATCATTCGCCGGAAGAAGGTGTAGTTCTTGTTTTTAAGTTGAATCCGATCCAAAACCTCTTTTTCTACTCGATTTTTTGTGAAAATTTTGTACTTTCTTGTTTGTTTCTTGGTTTTTATCACATCTTTGCTTACAAACTTGTGCTACAAATCATAACAAACAAAAAAGTGTCAAACTTTCTTTCAAAAAAAGTTATTTGAGTTTGGTTGTATTTTTTTAAGGCTTTCTAAACGTTTTTGTTTAAAAAGATCATTACTTTTCTTGTTTTTCTTGGCTTTTAACACTTTTTTTATTACAAACTAGTGTTATAAACCTTTTCTAACAAGAAAGTTTCAATCTTTTTCAAAAATTTGGAGTTTTAGAAAAATTTCGTACTTGATTTTGTACTTTTTTCTAGAACACAAAAAATTTCATAAAAATCATCAAGTTTGCAACTTTCTTTAAGTTTTGGTGTTTTTATAACTTGAAGTACAAGAATCTTGAAATACAAACTTCATTTGGGTGAGCTTTTAGCAAAATCAAAATTCTAGCAAACTTTCTAGAACACAATTGTACCATCTTTCTAATACACAAAGTTTCGAGAACACCTTTGTACCAAGTTTTGAGATTACACCTCATTGATCCTTAAGTGCTACCGTTGCTTACTCGGTGTTCCCCTTGCTTGTATAAGTGAGAAAACACTTTGACTCGTGGTATACTCTCTAAATTGTATAATTTAGAAAGTTTTGGTGCTAAGTTTCTAGAACACTGAAAAGTTTCTAGAACACTGAAAAGTTTCTAAAACACTAAAAAGTTTCTAGAACACTGAAAAGTTTCTAAAACACTGAAAAGTTTCTAGAACACTGAAAAGTTTCTAAAACACTGAAAAGTTTCTAAAACACAAAAGTTTCGAAAACACTCATTTTTCGAGAACACAGTTTCGAAATTACCAAAGTTTCAAGATTACATATTTTTCGAGAACTCTCAAATTCTTTCGAAAACTGCTTTCTGACTAAGTTTCGAGAATTGGCATTACATCTATACCTTCTATAAGATCCATCTATCACACAAGTTTCTTTCTAACATCTTCTTACTATATCTTCTTTCTATTTCTTAAAAAAAATAAATAAAAATAAATAAATAAAAAATCAAATTTATTTTTTTGAGTAAAATTTATTTTTACAGGAGACTAAATGTTCAATTTTTACGCGAAATTCAAATTTTGGTATAACGGTGAAAATTTTGGCCAAAAATTCAAATTTTTAGGGTAAAATTCAAATTTTTTCGGTAAAATTTGGCGGCAAAATTTTTTAAACTCAAAATTTTCCTGTGACCTTAGAATAGCATTTTATAGTGATTTTCAAAATTTTGGAACAGAAAATTTTTCAAATTAATTTTGGAGGGAAAATCTGAAATCACTATTTCGACCTTGGTTTTACATTTTTGTTTGATTATTTAGATTACATCGCAACAATCAAGGGGGAGAGAAATGTCATTTACAATGTCTCAAGTACCTTCTACCAAATACCTTCCTCACCAATATTCTCATCAGCAACAGTCATCAACAACAGTACCTTCTTCCAACTACCTTCCTCACCAATATTCTCATCAGCAACAGTATCATCAACAACAAAGTCACAGCTCCCTCATTCGTCAAGTTCTGCTATTTGGCAATGAATCAAGGCCTCCAATGTTGCTGCCAGGAATGTATACTGATTGGAAACGGAGATTTCTACAATGGCTCACAGATTGTCCTGCTGCATATCTCATGCTTAAATCCATTCAAGATGGTCCATACAAAATGATATTTCTTGCTGGCTCAACAGGGATTATCATACTACAAAATGATGAAGATTTGAATGCTACTGAACTTGCTCAGTACAATGCTGACCAACAAGCTGCATGGTTCATGACACTAGCCCTTCCCAACTCAATTTACATGAATATAGACTTTCAAGCCAATGCTTATGAAATGTGGAAATATATTGAAGCTATGCATCGTACAGAAGAACTTCATCACATCAGAATGAAGCAAATTCTTGAATCCTGTTTAAGCATGAATCCTCTGAAGATCATCCTCCCTGCTCCACCATCTCCAGCTATTGACCATGGATCCTTAATTTACACTCCAAATGGTCTCTTCTTCAATCCTCTAAATGCACCTGAGCCTATTTTCATTCCACAGTACCCTCCTGCAACACTATATAATCATATGCAATCACTTCTGCAAAATCTTGTGAAGCTTGGACAAGTATCTTCTGAGAAAGGCAAATGCGTGATGACTTCAACTTATGAATGCTTTAACACAATGAAAGATACTGATGACGAAGAAGATCTTATCGAACCAAGCATGGCATTTTTGGCATATACGGAAAATATTGCAGATGTGGAAGCTCAAGATTATGATTCAACTTCACTCTCTGACGATAATGTTGAATACAATGCCACACTTAGTCAAATGGAAGTTGAAGGGGGTAATCTCAATGATGTTTCGCAAAGTTTCATGGGAGATATTCCATCTGATGATGAATATGCAGATTTGGAATCCAATACAACAGATTTGAAAGCCAATACAACAGATGTGATGTTAATGGCAGACATGCAGGAATCTCACATGAATAATACAGGCCCACATGAAAGCAGTGACACAATGTACTATTCAAATGTCTATAAAGATGACGATGATGAAGTCAATACTCTGAATCAAAGCATCGCACTTGTTGCTCGTGTCCTAAGCAAATACTCCAACATAAGGAATCAATTTGTTGTGCAAGGTGAAAGAGTTGATAGACAAGGAAGGAATGCTGAAAGGACTATTGGGAATACTGCAGATGTCGGTAATACAGGCCTTCAGGATAAAGTTGCGAAAAGAGCCATCCGTTCAAAGGAAAATTGTTTAGCATATTTTCATTTAGTTAAGATTCAATGCACGATTCTCTTAGAAACAAGGTTTCCTTCGTGGAGTACCTTTACTGTATTCTTCGGAACTGAAACGAACGTTCTAACCTTCCAAAGGAAACTCCGAGACAACATAGTTCAACTTGAAAAGCAAATTGAACAGGGAAGCGATTGCATGGTAGGATTTATGGCGCTCAAGACTCTGTTCAAAGGGTTCATGACCATGGATTTTAAAGTGTTCAAAACTTCTCGAGACTATGAATCTCAATGTAGATTATGGAGAGAGAACATCACTAGTATGGAGGTTGAAGCTTTTAGATATCAGTTTGTTTCACAAATGAGCTATCTTGAAAGGGTGCTTTATGAGAGATCACTTCATTTGAAGGATATGCTAAAGGAGAGAAAACTCAAAGTAATGAAGATGCAGATTCAAGAAGAGCAAATTCATAAAGTTGATGCATTGGAAGCTAATTTAGGTGTCATGGAAAGCAATGGGACAGAATCAGAAGAGCAAGATGACAGCAGCAGATTGGGGAATGATACAGATGTTGATTCTGCTGATATCAGACCCACTTATGACTTAGAGCCCAACTTTGACAAAGGACAGATGGATGAGGAAGATGTCATACCCATCTATGACACAGAACCTAACTTTGACAAAGAGCAAATGGTTGAGGTACAATCTACTGTTGATCATATTATGCCTGTAAATGAGAAACAACAATCGGAGCAACCTAACTTCAGTAATGAAGGAGAGGTTGACCAGAATGTTGTACAATGTCTTAACAAACATTCTAAGTCTGAGTCCTTACCTGATAATCCAATAACTGAAACATCATACCAAACTCTTGAGTCTGAAAACATTCTTCTTAAAAAGACCATCGCCCAGTTTCATAAAGATTTTTCAAAACTAGAGGCACATTGCATCTCGCTTGAACTTAAATTGCAAAACGAATCTTTAACTTCGGGAAACAATGGTCAAGTTTCGAATGAACAAAGTAAATGTGTGGATACATTAGTTAAAGAAAATGAGCTTTTAAAAGGTCAAATTCAAGCAAAACTGTTTGCACATGCTGCATTACAAAACAAATTAAGAAGACTGACTGGCCAGAGTGTGGATACTAAGTTTGCAAAACCATCAATCTTGGGGAAACCGCCTTCTCAAACAAACAGAAAATAATCAGTGGTTAGACAACCAACTGCATTTAAATCTGAACGACCTAAATTTTCAAAACCTCGGTTTGCCTCCCAAGTTGTTGAGAAAAACAATTTAACAAAACCAGTCACTCCACATTCTTGGCCTAAGGAAAATGCATCTGTGTCTGCCAAATCTCAACACGTGATTATACCTGTCTCATCTAGGATTAGTTCGAAAACAGTGTCTAAAACGAGCATTAAAAGTAAAAATTCTTATGGCACATATGACATGTACAAGAACTATGTTCTAGAAAAGGCTAGGAAAAAGGCGCTACTTCAAAAGGATGGAATTTTAGGTTCAAAACCTCGTGTGATGCCTTCCACTGTAGTACAGAACACTGCTTGTAGTAGCATACCAAAACCTAAGAGTAATCAACAAACTAATAGGAATTGGCTAGCTTCTAAGAGTAGTTGCATAAATAATCATGTTGTTTATGCTTTAAAATATCTTCAAAAGGGAAATTCACTTGAAAAGGCTCAATCGACTAAGACATACAAACCCGTTGAACCAAAAGTCATAAGTCAGAAACCTAAGAAGTGGATCAATATAGGATGTAGGTTTTCTCAACCAAGTGATGCTCCCACTGCATCCAAAAGGAAAACATCTCCGAGATCTAACATTAGGTGGGTACCCACGGGTAGAATCTTCAAATCGATTGGTCTTAGGTGGATTCCTACAAGAAAGATTTTAGACAGTTGCACCAAAACTAATGTGAAATCCACAACATCTATCCCTGAGGCGAGAAAGGAAATCATTGATATAGTGTGTTCGAGTGTCAAGAAGATAATTGACACTACATCTTTATGCTTCTAACATCCGGAACCCAATTACACTTGGGGATTCATGTTCTCTGTTTTGTCTGTTCTTTCTTCTTTTTAGATATAACAGGAATGGCTTCGGAACAAATCAGTTTCGGACCCGAGCTTAATGTTATTGGCTTCTGAGCACAACAGCTTAGGACCCGCAGCCAACCGTTTTAAAAGCACTTCAGCAATGGCTTCTAAGAACAACAACTTTGGACCCGCATCCAACCGTATAAACTTTCCGGATTCTTCGGCTGAACCATTGTCACTCTCTCGCAAAGAATTGGAAACCTTGTTTGTTCCATTGTTCGATGATACGATTGAAAACCGTCCTTCTGAGGTCTCACCAATTTCCGCTGCAAACCTAGATCATAATCAAGTACCTGACACACCTCAACAAACAACAACAACTGCTGATAAAGACGGTCCTCCAATTGCATCTCCAACAATAGTAGGACAAACCGCTTCTAACTCTAGACAATCAGCTGAAGATCCATTACAACAATCAGTACCACAACCTGCAGATTATGATGGAAATACTCTCTTCAATCCATTTGCACCGACTCCAACCGTTCCTGATATAATGGAGTCGTCTTCTCGCAATTTGGATCCGTCTAATATGCATCATTGGACTTAAATGGATTTGAAAAACAAGCTGGACGCTGAAGGCACAGTGATTCGCAACAAATCTTGTTTAGTTACAAAGGGATACAGTCAATGAAGCAGGATTGTACATCACTGTCATCAACAAAAGCTTAGTATGTAGCCATGTTTGCTTTCTGTGCTCAAGTTATTTGGATGAGAACTTAGCTCATGGACTACGGCTATGTATTTGACTAGATCGCAATGTACTGCGACTCAAAGTGTGCTTTTGCTATCTCGTGCAACACCATTCATCATTCCAAGGCCATACAAATTGCTCTCCGCTACCATTTCATCAAGGAGCATGTTGAGAAGGGTACAATTGAATTAGAGTTTGTGGTAACTGAATACCAATTGGCGGACTTGTTTACAAAGGCATTACCTCCATCAAGGTTTGTTGATTTAGTTCACCATATTGGTATGCGGTGTTTGACTCCAGATGATTTGTAAAACTTTCTTAAAAACTAAGAGAGTCAAACATCAAACTCTTTTTGTAAATATTCTATCATAAAAAAAATACAAAAACTGCAAAAAGAATCTTCTTTCTCTGTGTACAAACTTCTAATCTTCAAAACTATGTTCCTACATTAAAACAAATTTTGCTTCACATTGTCAAAATGGAACATGTTTTGAGGGGGAGAAAATTTTTCACAAAATCATGAAGTTTGCACACCTAATCATTATTCTTCAAGGATAAAATGTTTCTTCATCATTCGGATTAAAAACTCATTTTTCAAAAAGTTTTATGATCTCTCGAATTAAAATGTGCAAAAAATGTTTCACAAAATAAAAGCTAATTCGAGGGGGAGAAAAAAAAATTCGGCAAGGATTCCAATTTAACCATTTTTAGACTTCAAATGGAAAAGTAATTAACCTTTAATGAGTAAAGTTCACAAAATGTCTTAAACTTAGGTAAAAGGACATTGCATAAAAAAAATAAACCGGGCTCTAATCAATGTTTTCACAAATGTTCTCAAAAGTTTCACATATAATTAAAAACCTCAACGAATCAGACTAACGATTTTTTTTCCTCGATTCTTTTCAATTGTGAGTTTCAAATTTCTTTATGGTTGTTGTCTAATCGTTCCCTAAATGTTTCAAATGCTTTCAACGGTCAAAAAGGCATAATCAGAAACTAGGGTTCATATAATTATTGATCGGGGCATTTCTTTTTTATGTGTTTAGTCTATTTAATTATTTCATATAACTTTAGAGAACACTAAAGAACGCTCGATTGGTGTGTTTGCTTGATTAGAAACAACATAGGTTTGAAATCATGTCATTTAGGGTTTAAGATGTCGATGTCTTTGCTGCTACTACTAGGGCGTTTATTTGTACAATATTCTTGCATTTTGATGCTAACATGCGTGCAAAGTCTCAAATCATAACCCCAAACCATGATAATAATTGGGAAATTTCAAGTGAAAGAATGAATTAATCTGTGATCTTGTGTGTTAATCTGAGAATTCTGAGCACTTAGGAAGATTTAGAATGAGTTTTTGATTCATCCGCATACTTGTTTATGCCTGATGCATTTTCTCTGTGTGCAAGTACATGTCATCCCATTGAAAGTCAAAACTTCAACAATTGTCAAAATGATTCTCACGGAACATATTTTGAGGGCAAAGGGTTAAATGTGTTAAAAGGATAAAACTGGCAAAAGGATTCGAAATGGTGAGAAACAAATTTTTCCAAACTCTACACTCTTGTTTTAGACCGGTAAAGCAAGTGTGAAGAACAAAGCAAAGTCGTTCAAAACCTTTCAAATTTTTCGTAATCTGGAATGCTTTGGCTACAATAAAAGAATGACTCTGATTTGAACATCCCAAATACCAGAATTTTTCCATTCATCACAAAAACAAATCTTCAAAAAGAACCCATGAAGTTCAACTTTAGATGGAAATCTTCTTCTTCAGATTTTAAAACTCAAAAGAGAGACTCCGAGTCTCAAACAACTTTCAAAAGTAAAAGAGTTTTAAATTTCCGTTGATTCAACGAGTGTTATATCAAAATGAAACAATGATTTTCAATCCTCTTTGGAATTCAAAATTTTTTTTAATCGGATTGACACAACCTACAAATGGATTTCAAATTTTGGTAAACTAAGGTTTTCAGTCCTCAAGGTTGTTGTCTAATCTGATTTTCAAACATTATTTTTTGTATAATACTTGATTATGTTTTCTAAAACCTTGAGCAGAATCATCTCACGAATTTTCTAAAAGTATTTCATAAATATGATTCAATATTCTGCTCAAGAAGACTATCTCTTGAATAAACTTCATTATTTGAGGGGGAGTATTACCAAATCAAAATGTTTTATCAACATCATGCTCAATGGCTTGTGCACACATAACAGTGTACAACCCATTCTTGTAAAGAAAGGACCATGTGGTATGCATCAGTGCCTTAATCCTGATATAAGGAGCGAAGGCTTCTTACTTTTGAGTAGAATTAATCAGACATTTTCTGATTTTTGTAATTCTGCTCACAAGACAAGTATTTCACCTCAATAAGTACTCACTTGTTGAGGGGGAGCACTTGAAAACTCATCGTTCTTGAAAACAAAGCTCTTGTTGATATCTCCCCATAAGGGGCATTTAAACAGTGGAATTGCAATAATGAGCAACCATGAATTCCATAGAACAAACATGATCATAACCAACCTAAATTGACTTAAATACAGTAAATAAACACACAAATACTAAAATCAAGCAGATATAAGGTAGACTATAGTAAAATGCAATAATATGAGAAAAGGCTTACAAATTATCCTGTGAGTTTAAGTCCAAAAACCAAGTATCCAACTGTCCTAATGTCTCCTGATTCGCCTCAAACAGTCAGAAAATTATTGGTCAACCACTTGTGAATGGTCAAGTATAATAGTCAAACAGATGAGGCAAATGCTTCCGTGAAATACAGTGTTTTCCCGGGTCGTAATGTCCCAACGAGGTTGTGATGGTATTAAAAACGAATCTGTGATTAGTGAATATAAACAGGAAAGGTTATAAGTGTGTGTGTGTGTGTGATTAAACTAAGGTTTTATAAAATAAAATGACTTAAATAAGCTAATGGAATGATTACATGAAAGCTAGGTATTTAAAACGTTAAAACGTACACCAAATTAAAAACAGACGCGACTGCGTACTGAGAAAAAGGTGAGTTTTAAGGAAAAATAAACTACAAGGGTTAAAATTGAAAATTCTATAAACTTAAACTTAAAATAAAATTAAATTAAAAAGAAAACTATTTTTTAGATTATTATATTATTTATTATTAATTATTTAAATAAAAACTATTTAACTATTTATTTAAAACTAATTTAATTAAAACTAAAAATTATAAATACTACAAAAAAAACTTATAAAAATAATTTCTAAACTTAAAAATGAACTTGAAGAAAGTATAAAAAATAAAAATAAATGTTTTTGTCTTTTTAGAGATTTTCTATTAATTAAAAACTATTTATAATAATTAAACTAATTAAATTATTTTAAATTACAAATAATACTAAATCAACTTAGGAAATTATGGAAAAATTTATAAATCTAATTAACCATCACAGGAATCCTAAAAAATTATAAAAACTTTATTTTATGTATTTTTAAACTAGTTTACTAATTATTATTCTAATTATTAAACAATTACCAATTAAACTAATTAAATTATGAAAACTAGTAAATGAACAGTATAAATCACAAGAAAATTTCTAAAATTATTTTATGACTTATAGAAGCTAGGAAAAATATAAAATATAGGTGTTACTATATAAAAACTAATTATGCTAATTAAAACTTATTTATTGATTAATTACTAATAAAACTATTTTTAATTCTAATTAATACTAAAAGACAAAATTAAAATCTGAGAAAATTATTATAATTACTCTAACCTAACATGAAATTAATAAAAATATAAAAACACAACTTACTTAATAAAAATGTAAAAATGAAAATTAAAATTAAATTAAATTAAATAGAAACTATCACTTACTATTATATTGTCTTTTCTTGATTTTTCTTTTTCCAACCTATATTATACCTAAATATAACTAACTTTTGTGAAAACAATATTTTTATAACTTATTAATAAGCTAGATATAGGCTACTAACTTAAGCAGTTGACCAAGTTTGACCAAACAAGCAAATAAGCTCTATTGAGCTTGTGTGGGACCCACTATGGATGAATTTGGTCTAATTAAGTTTAGGTAACTTGTTTAAGCCAAAAAATGCTAATGAGGTCCACTAGATAAGCTAATAAGCTCAAAATAAGCACTTGGTTTCTTTGAATCTGAGACAGATTAGGGACAAGGTTCAAAGCTTAATCCAGGTGGGGTCCACTGGGTTCTAGGTCAAACTAAGGGTCAACAAATGTTCCCTGGTAGGAGGGGTTGAGGGAACCTAACTAGAGGGTGTGGGGCCCACTGTGGTGGTCACAAAACACCACCAAAGGTGGTGTTGTGACTGAGGTCTGATGGAGCAGGGCACTCCCTTGCCCTGCAAGTATGTTTGGAGATCAGTGGGGCCCACCCTAAAAATCACAAAAATGTAACAACTATGGGAAATCAAAGATGAACAGGTAGAGTGTTATTATAACAAATTTCAAGTCCTAGATCCTTTTCATAAATTCTAAACAAATCCTTGAAGATTTGAAAAAATCTGAGTTTAGTAATTTTGACTTTTTGATTTGCTAGGGAACTTTGACTTTTATGAGATTCTAAGGATCACTACAGATTGTATAAGTTATATTAAGCTATTATAAACCTATATTAAGAGAAAGATACAACTTATAAGCTAATATGATGGTTTGTGGATCCTAAATCCCTAACAGTTAACTGTTAGGGAATTAAGATGTGGATTTTGACTTTCAGGGTGATTACCACTAAAACTATGACTTACTTGGTGTTCTAAGGTACTGAGTGTAATATGAAAAAAAATATTTAGTAATGAAACTCAATATACCACTCAGAATAGACAATTCCAAACACCCCTTTATATGACAGATTCTACTATAACCTTTATATCTAAAACTACAACTGTTGAATTTAAAGTTAAAACAGATTAAACATATGATAACTAAGCTATTTGGAACCAGATTACACAACAGAAATAATAAAAACTCATTAAGCTAAAAAATAAGAACTTGCTTACAAATGGGTCCAAGATAAGAACTGAGTGAACCAATGAACAAGTACCAACTTAACACCTCTCCTGAGGTTCTACAACCATACAAATCCAAAAGCAACCCTGCTTCTTGCTCCCACCTTCTTCTACACTTATTTTTTTATTTATTTTGGATTTTCTAAATTTTTCTTGAATTTTTGAATTTATACCCTAACTGGATTCTGAGGATGTCTAAAAGCTTTTATAAGCTTTGTCAGAGCTTATATTGGCTTATGAGATCATATAATAGCAACAACTAACAACATACAACTTTTTTAGATTTTGATCAATATTGAAAATGGATAAACTGAGATAACCAATTGAAACTTGAGATTACTTTGAAAATAAAGATTGCAATACACCAATTTAACTTAGTACAAGCTGATTTAATTGAAATTATAACTGAAATTAAAGATTACACTACCTACGACTATATTAAACCTAAGTTACACTAATATATCTTCCATTCTGCTTCTTTTCTATTTTGTAGCTATTTTCTGTGCTTGTGGGACCCACAGAGACATATCCCACCAATTTAGAACCATTGATCTAGTCTAACTCATCTCCACCGTTTAAAATGTTTCTTGGCGCCAAAGGGTCAAGGGTGCACTGTAGATAACGTGGGGAGGATTTTAAGGGTTTAATGGGGCTTGGAGTGTTGTGGAGGTGGAGGGGAGTGGGTAGACAAGTTGGTGGTGAGCTGGAAGGCCAGGTGGTGGGTGGTATGGTTTTGCAGTGGTGGAAGTGGTGGTTTGGGAGGGAAAAGGTGTGACGGGGTGGTTTTGTTTGTGGGTTGACCGGTTTGACCGGGTTTAATAATAAAGGGTGGATTGGGCTAAGAGTTGGGCTGGGTAAATAAAAAGGGAGTGGGCTAGTGGTTGTTTGTGTTTTGGATTTGGTTTTAGGTTTACATTATTAATAAGGATCCGTTTGGTTTGATAATTACACAAGGACCTTGTAATTTATTCAAAGTTAAAGGGCTGAGTTTGTGTATCTTCCAAGGTTGTCACAAGGACCAAACTTGCCAATATTGAATAACACACGGGTATTTTTGATATATTTCATTTTTTTAATTACCCGGGGACTATTACTGACAAACTGCCAAACTTGAGGGGCCTTTTTTGCAATTTCTCCAAACTTTTCATCCAGGGACTAATAGTGACAATTATGAATTCCCTAGGACCCTTAATGATAATTTTCCCATTTTGAATACCCAGGGACTAAAACTGTCAAGTTTGAAACTTTGAGGGACCTGTTTTGCCAAACTGTGAAACTTCAGGGACCAATCATGTAAATTCACCAAACTTCACACCAAGGACCATTCCTGCAAAAGATTATTAGTATAAGGACCAAAATTGATTTTCTCAAAGTTTTTTACATCCCAGGGACCATTTCTGTCAATTTCCAAAGTATAGGGACTAAACTTGTAATTTTATGAAACTTTGCACCAAAGGACTAAATATGTAACTTTATGATTAAAAAGGACCTTTGATGACTTTTTCATGTTTTTAGAATAACCAGGGACTAGTTTTGACAATTTATGAAAGTTGAGGGACTGAAACTGCCAATTATGCAAACTTTGTACGTTTTTCATTTGTTTTTGCATATTTTGTATTTGAAACATATAAAACACACCTTTAAGATATTTTAAGTATTTTGATACATATTTGAGTGTTTTTGTATGTTTTTGGCAGCTCAGATTAGTATAAAATGATGAGTATTTAGACACTCATCAATCCCCCACACTAAACTATTGCTAGTCCCTAGCAATCTATTTGAGAAAAACTTAATGGATTTGAAAAACTCTTTACCAAAAGCCATCACTTCTGGAGTAGCCAGGTGTAAGAACTGTGGCACACCTGATAACCGTGTGATTTTGAGCAAATCACCAGCTGTCAACGGATTTGATTAGTCTTTACCAAAAGTCGTTTGCTTCTGGACTAGCCAACTCTTGATGGAATAGTCAACATCTTGGTGAGCTGATTACCAATTATGGTTTTTCCACGGCCTTTACCACAAGCCATAATCTTGCGGGCTAGTCAACTCATTCGCTTTATGGGATATGGGGAGCTGAGGAACCATACAATTTTTGGCAAATTGCAAGCCATAAACGGGTTTGAGTTATCTTTACCAAGAACCGTTTGCTCCTGGATTAGCCAATCCTGTTGTGGGTTAGACATGGAGGATTGATACCATTTATTTCGTTCTAAGTGAGAAAAAATTTTAAAATTTTGGCTAAAATGGGGGTTCTTGATGGAACATGTGTTTAAATTCGTTAGAATAACGAATCTCCCCCCATACTTAGAACTGAATATTGTCCTCAATATTCAAAGTACCGGGTGTTAAACCAACACTTAGAACGTAAGAAGAAAATATTCTTTAGCCTTTATTTAAGATGTATATACATACAATTATTTTTTTAGATAAAACTTCTTAAATAGAAGCTATCACTATATTTACATTTTTTTTTAAGAGGATATATATATATATATATACAACATGTGGGGTATCTCCCCCACACTAGGGTGGTACACACAGGTGAAAACCATGTTTTTGCTAATGTTTTTGATTCCCGAGTCACTAGCTTGACTCGGCCCCGTATTAGATTTCTTTCCTCCCAAATTGTCAGGTTTATCACGCTAGCTAACCGCTTGTGAACGGTTAACTGTAATAAAGAGCTCCTGAACAGGCCGGGAGAAAAAACAATTTAAAAATCTATGGGGAAGTAAGTGGAAGAAACCATCTCCATCGGACTTTCATTCAAGATGTTTGGATAAACATTTGAAGCGCGTGAAAGTTCCACACCGATGAGACATAATGACACCCGGCTCAAAATTTATAAATGAGAATGTCGGGGTCAAAGATAGTGTCTTCATTCCCGAAGGAGTGAAGAATAGGAGAAATCACCTGGTAGGTGAAGGAAAGTAGGGAGATCTGAATAGCAATTAAGATAAGAACTTCCTCCTCAAGAAATGAATATACAAGTGGAGGAGGCAAGTCCTTAAGCTTGATCTCAGGAAATTTATCAGTTTCCTCAACTGATTCGATTTCCTTATTATGAAGTTGTTTGGTTGGAAAAGGGGGAAATGTATCTTCGTTTAACAAACTTTCTAGAAAAAGAATGTCCCCCTCAGGATCAAGATAGTTATCATCAACTTCATATGAAATTGAACTATCTTCAGTCATAAAAGCCTCGAATTCATCCAAATCATTTTCACTTTCCGGAGGAAGTGGTTTGATCTGAGTGAGTTCAATCGAAGGATCATGAGTAGGTAAGAATTCTAACTCTCTCAAATCCGCTTCAAAGTCAAAGACTTCATTTTCATCCCTTGGTGGGATGGGATCCATATGAGAGAGTTCATCAGCGAACTCTTCAAAAAGATAGTCACCATTAGACTCGGGAAGTGATGCATCAACAAATTCGATGTCTCCATAAGATAAACAATCATTACTGGAATCAGAGACAGTCTCAATTTGTTCATTTGGATTATCAGGGTGAGTAGGAATATCACACATAAGATCAAAAATTCCCTATGACTTACTTGGGATTGGGACAAGGTTCTCAACACTAGACTTTATGAATTCATCCGATTCCTTTGCAGAAATTGTGTCAAGATGCTCGTCCCCCATGCTCAGAGAATGAGTGGGAACCTCGGGTGTGATATAATCATACTTAGGGAGCTGAGAAGGACTAGCAGTAATGGAGTCTACAAGTTCCATTATTTCTACTGCTGGTGATTCAGTTATATTCTTTTCTCCCTGTATATGCATGGAAGGAGTCTCAACTGATGAACATGATGAGGTATCATCACTTTCAGCATCCTCATAGAGAAGAGCAGCATTTTGAAATTTGGTACGTGTTATAGCTGCTTGTTGTAAGACTAGTAATTCTTCCATGCTTCTTTCGTTTCTAGCAGCATGTTTTTCAACAAGTAATTCCGTGATAGATTTATCACGAGAATATGGAATGAGTGGAAACTGTGGGGGTGTGAATGTGTCAAAACCAGAAGGTTGACATTGATCATCATTATGAAGACCCCCACAATGTACACAAGAAAAACTTGGTGCATTGTGAAATGACATATTAGCTAACTCCTCTCTAATGTTTTTAAGTTTTTCAAGAACCTCTAGACAAGGGTCTTGCTGGTTTTGAGGAGTTGCTTGGTTCATTTGGTATTGTGGAGGCGGGTCTTGAAACGAATAGTCATAATTGTTACAAGGAAATGGATTCCTTGTTTGACAATCAGAGCTAAAGTGTGGACCTCCACAATACTCACAACAGTTAAACTGCTGAGTCTGGCTTGGTGTATTTTGATACGAAGCATCATTGAGATTTGGATAATATGATTCTTGCTCGTATGAATGTGATGGGTAGTTGGAAAAATTTGAAGAGTCGTTGAATGAGTTTTGATTAGGATCATAAGCAAATGAATTACTCGATCCACAAAACAAACAACTCCCGTCTTGAATATCATTACCACATTGTTCACATGTACACCAACGACATGGAAAACCGAAAAGCGGCTCACCACAACCGACACAAGGAACAAAATCTGGAGGTGGGACAAGTGGTGTGCTCTTAGAGCTAGCAATTTCCACCACTTCCGTTATGGTCTCGGGTTTTTGTTTTTGATAAACGTGAAGATTAGGCAATTCGCTGGTTTCTCGTTCCATTTCCCTCACTGGAGAGGGAATAGGGATAGATGGATCATCATGATCAACACGAATTCTAAGTTTCTCGGACAAGGCTTGATACTTTTCAAGCGTGAATAAGAATTCGGGGTTCATAGATGCCATAAGAATATAGAAGTTAGAATTAAATGGATAGAGGGTAAAGAGCTAAAGAATCAAAAAGGGTAGGAGGGTAAAGATGGATATTTTTGTGTTTTGTTTTATAAAAGTTTAGATAAAAGATGGTAAATATACAATGGATGTATATCCAGAATCACTAATACGCAAAATCGTTTAAAATAAGCGCACAACCTCCCCGGCAGCGGCACCAAATTTTGATTCGCCTCAAACAGTCAGATAATTATTGGTCAACCACTTGTGAATGGTCAAGTATAATAGTCAAACAGATGAGGCAAATGCTTCCGTGAAATACAGTGTTTTCCCGGGTCGTAATGTCCCAACGAGGTTGTGATAGTATTAAAAACGAATATGTAATTAGTGAATATGAACAGGAAAGGTTATAAGTG
Source organism: Artemisia argyi (assembly GCA_030686995.1). Lineage (NCBI taxonomy): Eukaryota > Viridiplantae > Streptophyta > Magnoliopsida > Asterales > Asteraceae > Artemisia > Artemisia argyi. Next base: position 54,600,027 of record CM060707.1, read on the forward strand.
TGTGTGTGATTAAACTAAGGTTTTATAAAATAAAATGACTTAAATAAGCTAATGGAATGATTACATGAAAGCTAGGTATTTAAAACGTTAAAACGTACACCAAATTAAAAACAGACGCGACTGCGTACTGAGAAAAAGGTGAGTTTTAAGGAAAAATAAACTACAAGGGTTAAAATTGAAAATTCTATAAATTTAAACTTAAAGTAAAATTAAATTAAAAAGAAAACTATTTTTTAGATTATTATATTATTTATTATTAATTATTTAAATAAAAACTATTTAACTATTTATTTAAAACTAATTTAATTAAAACTAAAAATTATAAATACTACAAAAAAAACTTATAAAAATAATTTCTAAACTTAAAAATGAACTTGAAGAAAGTATAAAAAATAAAAATAAATGTTTTTGTCTTTTTAGAGATTTTCTATTAATTAAAAACTATTTATAATAATTAAACTATTTTAAATTACAAATAATACTAAATCAAATTAGAAAATTATGGAAAAATTTATAAATCTAATTAACCATCACAGGAATCCTAAAAAATTATAAAAACTTTATTTTATGTATTTTTAAACTAGTTTACTAATTATTATTCTAATTATTAAACAATTACCAATTAAACTAATTAAATTATGAAAACTAGTAAATGAACAGTATAAATCACAAGAAAATTTCTAAAATTATTTTATGACTTATAGAAGCTAGGAAAAATATAAAATATAGGTGTTACTATATAAAAACTAATTATGCTAATTAAAACTTATTTATTGATTAATTACTAATAAAACTATTTTTAATTCTAATTAATACTAAAAGACAAAATTAAAATCTGAGAAAATTATTATAATTACTTTAACCTAACATGAAATTAATAAAAATATAAAAACACAACTTACTTAATAAAAATGTAAAAATGAAAATTAAAATTAAATTAAATTAAATAGAAACTATCACTTACTATTATATTGTCTTTTCTTGATTTTTCTTTTTCCAACCTATATTATACCTAAATATAACTAACTTTTGTGAAAACAATATTTTTATAACTTATTAATAAGCTAGATAAAGGTACTAACTTAAGCAGTTGACCAAGTTTGACCAAACAAGCAAATAAGCTCTACTAAGCTTGTGTGGGACCCACTATGGATGAATTTGGTCTAATTAAGTTTAGGTAACTTGTTTAAGCCAAAAAATGCTAATGAGGTCCACTAGATAAGCTAATAAGCTCAAAATAAGCACTTGGTTTCTTTGAATCTGAGACAGATTAGGGACAAGGTTCAAAGCTTAATCCAGGTGGGGTCCACTGGGTTCTAGGTCAAACTAAGGGTCAACAAATGTTCCCTGGTAGGAGGGGGTTGATGGAACCTAACTAGAGGGTGTGGGGCCCACTGTGGTGGTCACAAAACACCACCAAAGGTGGTGTTGTGACTGAGGTCTGATGGAGCAGGGCACTCCCTTGCCCTGCAAGTATGTTTGGAGATCAGTGGGGCCCACCCTAAAAATCACAAAAATGTAACAACTATGGGAAATCAAAGATGAACAGGTAGAGTGTTATTATAACAAATTTCAAGTCCTAGATCCTTTTCATAAATTCTAAACAAATCCTTGAAGATTTGAAAAAATCTGAGTTTAGTAATTTTGACTTTTTGATTTGCTAGGGAACTTTGACTTTTATGAGATTCTAAGGATCACTACAGATTGTATAAGTTATATTAAGCTATTATAAACCTATATTAAGAGAAAGATACAACTTATAAGCTAATATGATGGTTTGTGGATCCTAAATCCCTAACAGTTAACTGTTAGGGAATTAAGATGTGGATTTTGACTTTCAGGGTGATTACCACTAAAACTATGACTTACTTGGTGTTCTAAGGTACTGAGTGTAATATGAAAAAAAATATTTAGTAATGAAACTCAATATACCACTCAGAATAGACAATTCCAAACACCCCTTTATATGACAGATTCTACTATAACCTTTATATCTAAAACTACAACTGTTGAATTTAAAGTTAAAACAGATTAAACATATGATAACTAAGCTATTTGGAACCAGATTACACAACAGAAATAATAAAAACTCATTAAGCTAAAAAATAAGAACTTGCTTACAAATGGGTCCAAGATAAGAACTGAGTGAACCAATGAACAAGTACCAACTTAACACCTCTCCTGAGGTTCTACAACCATACAAATCCAAAAGCAACCCTGCTTCTTGCTCCCACCTTCTTCTACACTTATTTTTTTATTTATTTTGGATTTTCTAAATTTTTCTTGAATTTTTGAATTTATACCCTAACTGGATTCTGAGGATGTCTAAAAGCTTTTGTAAGCTTTGTCAGAGCTTATATTGGCTTATGAGATCATATAATAGCAACAACTAACAACATACAACTTTTTTAGATTTTGATCAATATTGAAAATGGATAAACTGAGATAACCAATTGAAACTTGAGATTACTTTGAAAATAAAGATTGCAATACACCAATTTAACTTAGTACAAGCTGATTTAATTGAAATTATAATTGAAATTAAAGATTACACTACCTACGACTATATTAAACCTAAGTTACACTAATATATCTTCCATTCTGCTTCTTTTCTATTTTGTAGCTATTTTCTGTGCTTGTGGGACCCACAGAGACATATCCCACCAATTTAGAACCATTGATCTAGTCTAACTCATCTCCACCGTTTAAAATGTTTCTTGGCGCCAAAGGGTCAAGGGTGCACTGTAGATAACGTGGGGAGGATTTTAAGGGTTTAATGGGGCTTGGAGTGTTGTGGAGGTGGAGGGGAGTGGGTAGACAAGTTGGTGGTGAGCTGGAAGGCCAGGTGGTGGGTGGTATGGTTTTGCAGTGGTGGAAGTGGTGGTTTGGGAGGGAAAAGGTGTGACGGGGTGGTTTTGTTTGTGGGTTGACCGGTTTGACCGGGTTTAATAATAAAGGGTGGATTGGGCTAAGAGTTGGGCTGGGTAAATAAAAAGGGAGTGGGCTAGTGGTTGTTTGTGTTTTGGATTTGGTTTTGGGTTTACATTATTAATAAGGATCCGTTTGGTTTGATAATTACACAAGGACCTTGTAATTTATTCAAAGTTAAAGGGCTGAGTTTGTGTATCTTCCAAGGTTGTCACAAGGACCAAACTTGCCAATATTGAATAACACACGGGTATTTTTGATATATTTCATTTTTTTAATTACCCGGGGATTATTACTGACAAACTGCCAAACTTGAGGGGCCTTTTTTGCAATTTCTCCAAACTTTTCATCCAGGGACTAATAGTGACAATTATGAATTCCCTAGGACCCTTAATGATAATTTTCCCATTTTGAATACCCAGGGACTAAAACTGTCAAGTTTGAAACTTTGAGGGACCTGTTTTGCCAAACTGTGAAACTTCAGGGACCAATCATGTAAATTCACCAAACTTCACACCAAGGACCATTCCTGCAAAAGATTATTAGTATAAGGACCAAAATTGATTTTCTCAAAGTTTTTTACATCCCAGGGACCATTTCTGTCAATTTCCAAAGTATAGGGACTAAACTTGTAATTTTATGAAACTTTGCACCAAAGGACTAAATATGTAACTTTATGATTAAAAAGGACCTTTGATGACTTTTTCATGTTTTTAGAATAACCAGGGACTAGTTTTGACAATTTATGAAAGTTGAGGGACTGAAACTGCCAATTATGCAAACTTTGTACGTTTTTCATTTGTTTTTGCATATTTTGTATTTGAAACATATAAAACACACCTTTAAGATATTTTAAGTATTTTGATACATATTTGAGTGTTTTTGTATGTTTTTGGCAGCTCAGATTAGTATAAAATGATGAGTATTTAGACACTCATCAATCCCCCACACTAAACTATTGCTAGTCCCTAGCAATCTATTTGAGAAAAACTTAATGGATTTGAAAAACTCTTTACCAAAAGCCATCACTTCTGGAGTAGCCAGGTGTAAGAACTGTGGCACACCTGATAACCGTGTGATTTTGAGCAAATCACCAGCTGTCAACGGATTTGATTAGTCTTTACCAAAAGTCGTTTGCTTCTGGACTAGCCAACTCTTGATGGAATAGTCAACATCTTGGTGAGCTGATTACCAATTATGGTTTTTCCACGGCCTTTACCACAAGCCATAATCTTGCGGGCTAGTCAACTCATTCGCTTTATGGGATATGGGGAGCTGAGGAACCATACAATTTTTGGCAAATTGCAAGCCATAAACGGGTTTGAGTTATCTTTACCAAGAACCGTTTGCTCCTGGATTAGCCAATCCTGTTGTGGGTTAGACATGGAGGATTGATACCATTTATTTCGTTCTAAGTGAGAAAAAATTTTAAAATTTTGGCTAAAATGGGGGTTCTTGATGGAACATGTGTTTAAATTCGTTAGAATAACGAATCTCCCCCCATACTTAGAACTGAATATTGTCCTCAATATTCAAAGTACCGGGTGTTAAACCAACACTTAGAACGTAAGAAGAAAATATTCTTTAGCCTTTATTTAAGATGTATATACATACAATTATTTTTTTAGATAAAACTTCTTAAATAGAAGCTATCACTATATTTACATTTTTTTTTAAGAGGATATATATATATATATATATATATACAACATGTGGGGTATCTCCCCCACACTAGGGTGGTACACACAGGTGAAAACCATGTTTTTGCTAATGTTTTTGATTCCCGAGTCACTAGCTTGACTCGGCCCCGTATTAGATTTCTTTCCTCCCAAATTGTCAGGTTTATCACGCTAGCTAACCGCTTGTGAACGGTTAACTGTAATAAAGAGCTCCTGAACAGGCCGGGAGAAAAAACAATTTAAAAATCTATGGGGAAGTAAGTGGAAGAAACCATCTCCATCGGACTTTCATTCAAGATGTTTGGATAAACATTTGAAGCGCGTGAAAGTTCCACACCGATGAGACATAATGACACCCGGCTCAAAATTTATAAATGAGAATGTCGGGGTCAAAGATAGTGTCTTCATTCCCGAAGGAGTGAAGAATAGGAGAAATCACCTGGTAGGTGAAGGAAAGTAGGGAGATCTGAATAGCAATTAAGATAAGAACTTCCTCCTCAAGAAATGAATATACAAGTGGAGGAGGCAAGTCCTTAAGCTTGATCTCAGGAAATTTATCAGTTTCCTCAACTGATTCGATTTCCTTATTATGAAGTTGTTTGGTTGGAAAAGGGGGAAATGTATCTTCGTTTAACAAACTTTCTAGAAAAAGAATGTCCCCCTCAGGATCAAGATAGTTATCATCAACTTCATATGAAATTGAACTATCTTCAGTCATAAAAGCCTCGAATTCGTCCAAATCATTTTCACTTTCCGGAGGAAGTGGTTTGATCTGAGTGAGTTCAATCGAAGGATCATGAGTAGGTAAGAATTCTAACTCTCTCAAATCCGCTTCAAAGTCAAAGACTTCATTTTCATCCCTTGGTGGGATGGGATCCATATGAGAGAGTTCATCAGCGAACTCTTCAAAAAGATAGTCACCATTAGACTCGGGAAGTGATGCATCAACAAATTCGATGTCTCCATAAGATAAACAATCATTACTGGAATCAGAGACAGTCTCAATTTGTTCATTTGGATTATCAGGGTGAGTAGGAATATCACACATAAGATCAAAAATTCCCTATGACTTACTTGGGATTGGGACAAGGTTCTCAACACTAGACTTTATGAATTCATCCGATTCCTTTGCAGAAATTGTGTCAAGATGCTCGTCCCCCATGCTCAGAGAATGAGTGGGAACCTCGGGTGTGATATAATCATACTTAGGGAGCTGAGAAGGACTAGCAGTAATGGAGTCTACAAGTTCCATTATTTCTACTGCTGGTGATTCAGTTATATTCTTTTCTCCCTGTATATGCATGGAAGGAGTCTCAACTGATGAACATGATGAGGTATCATCACTTTCAGCATCCTCATAGAGAAGAGCAGCATTTTGAAATTTGGTACGTGTTATAGCTGCTTGTTGTAAGACTAGTAATTCTTCCATGCTTCTTTCGTTTCTAGCAGCATGTTTTTCAACAAGTAATTCCGCGATAGATTTATCACGAGAATATGGAATGAGTGGAAACTGTGGGGGTGTGAATGTGTCAAAACCAGAAGGTTGACATTGATCATCATTATGAAGACCCCCACAATGTACACAAGAAAAACTTGGTGCATTGTGAAATGACATATTAGCTAACTCCTCTCTAATGTTTTTAAGTTTTTCAAGAACCTCTAGACAAGGGTCTTGCTGGTTTTGAGGAGTTGCTTGGTTCATTTGGTATTGTGGAGGCGGGTCTTGAAACGAATAGTCATAATTGTTACAAGGAAATGGATTCCTTGTTTGACAATCAGAGCTAAAGTGTGGACCTCCACAATACTCACAACAGTTAAACTGCTGAGTCTGGCTTGGTGTATTTTGATACGAAGCATCATTGAGATTTGGATAATATGATTCTTGCTCGTATGAATGTGATGGGTAGTTGGAAAAATTTGAAGAGTCGTTGAATGAGTTTTGATTAGGAGCATAAGCAAATGAATTACTCGATCCACAAAACAAACAACTCCCGTCTTGAATATCATTACCACATTGTTCACATGTACACCAACGACATGGAAAACCGAAAAGCGGCTCACCACAACCGACACAAGGAACAAAATCTGGAGGTGGGACAAGTGGTGTGCTCTTAGAGCTAGCAATTTCCACCACTTCCGTTATGGTCTCGGGTTTTTGTTTTTGATAAACGTGAAGATTAGGCAATTCGCTGGTTTCTCGTTCCATTTCCCTCATTGGAGAGGGAATAAGGATAGATGGATCATCATGATCAACACGAATTCTAAGTTTCTCGGACAAGGCTTGATACTTTTCAAGCGTGAATAAGAATTCGGGGTTCATAGATGCCATAAGAATATAGAAGTTAGAATTAAATGGATAGAGGGTAAAGAGCTAAAGAATCAAAAAGGGTAGGAGGGTAAAGATGGATATTTTTGTGTTTTGTTTTATAAAAGTTTAGATAAAAGATGGTAAATATACAATGGATGTATATCCAGAATCACTAATACGCAAAATCGTTTAAAATAAGCGCACAACCTCCCCGGCAGCGGCACCAAATTTTGATTCGCCTCAAACAGTCAGATAATTATTGGTCAACCACTTGTGAATGGTCAAGTATAATAGTCAAACAGATGAGGCAAATGCTTCCGTGAAATACAGTGTTTTCCCGGGTCGTAATGTCCCAACGAGGTTGTGATAGTATTAAAAACGAATATGTGATTAGTGAATATGAACAGGAAAGGTTATAAGTGTGTGTGTGATTAAACTAAGGTTTTATAAAATAAAATGACTTAAATAAGCTAATGGAATGATTACATGAAAGCTAGGTATTTAAAACGTTAAAACGTACACCAAATTAAAAACAGACGCGACTGCGTACTGAGAAAAAGGTGAGTTTTAAGGAAAAATAAACTACAAGGGTTAAAATTGAAAATTCTATAAATTTAAACTTAAAATAAAATTAAATTAAAAAGAAAACTATTTTTTAGATTATTATATTATTTATTATTAATTATTTAAATAAAAACTATTTAACTATTTATTTAAAACTAATTTAATTAAAACTAAAAATTATAAATACTACAAAAAAAACTTATAAAAATAATTTCTAAACTTAAAAATGAACTTGAAGAAAGTATAAAAAATAAAAATAAATGTTTTTGTCTTTTTAGAGATTTTCTATTAATTAAAAACTATTTATAATAATTAAACTATTTTAAATTACAAATAATACTAAATCAACTTAGAAAATTATGGAAAAATTTATAAATCTAATTAACCATCACAGGAATCCTAAAAAATTATAAAAACTTTATTTTATGTATTTTTAAACTAGTTTACTAATTATTATTCTAATTATTAAACAATTACCAATTAAACTAATTAAATTATGAAAACTAGTAAATGAACAGTATAAATCACAAGAAAATTTCTAAAATTATTTTATGACTTATAGAAGCTAGGAAAAATATAAAATATAGGTGTTACTATATAAAAACTAATTATGCTAATTAAAACTTATTTATTGATTAATTACTAATAAAACTATTTTTAATTCTAATTAATACTAAAAGACAAAATTAAAATCTGAGAAAATTATTATAATTACTTTAACCTAACATGAAATTAATAAAAATATAAAAACACAACTTACTTAATAAAAATGTAAAAATGAAAATTAAAATTAAATTAAATTAAATAGAAACTATCACTTACTATTATATTGTCTTTTCTTGATTTTTCTTTTTCCAACCTATATTATACCTAAATATAACTAACTTTTGTGAAAACAATATTTTTATAACTTATTAATAAGCTAGATATAGGTACTAACTTAAGCAGTTGACCAAGTTTGACCAAACAAGCAAATAAGCTCTACTAAGCTTGTGTGGGACCCACTATGGATGAATTTGGTCTAATTAAGTTTAGGTAACTTGTTTAAGCCAAAAAATGCTAATGAGGTCCACTAGATAAGCTAATAAGCTCAAAATAAGCACTTGGTTTCTTTGAATCTGAGACAGATTAGGGACAAGGTTCAAAGCTTAATCCAGGTGGGGTCCACTGGGTTCTAGGTCAAACTAAGGGTCAACAAATGTTCCCTGGTAGGAGGGGGTTGATGGAACCTAACTAGAGGGTGTGGGGCCCATTGTGGTGGTCACAAAACACCACCAAAGGTGGTGTTGTGACTGAGGTCTGATGGAGCAGGGCACTCCCTTGCCCTGCAAGTATGTTTGGAGATCTGTGGGGCCCACCCTAAAAATCACAAAAATGTAACAACTATGGGAAATCAAAGATGAACTGGTAGAGTGTTATTATAACAAATTTCAAGTCCTAGATCCTTTTCATAAATTCTAAACAAATCCTTGAAGATTTGAAAAAATCTGAGTTTAGTAATTTTGACTTTTTGATTTGCTATGGAACTTTGACTTTTATGAGATTCTAAGGATCACTACAGATTGTATAAGTTATATTAAGCTATTATGAACCTATATTAAGAGAAAGATACAATTTATAAGCTAATATGATGGTTTGTGGATCCTAAATCCCTAACAGTTAACTGTTAGGGAATTAAGATGTGGATTTTGACTTTCAGGGTGATTACCACTAAAACTATGACTTACTTGGTGTTCTAAGGTACTGAGTGTAATATGAAAACAACTATTTAGTAATGAAACTCAATATACCACTCAGAATAGACAATTCCAAACACCCCTTTATATGACAGATTCTACTATAACCTTTATATCTAAAACTACAACTGTTGAATTTAAAGTTAAAACAGATTAAACATATGATAACTAAGCTATTTGGAACCAGATTACACAATAGAAACAATAAAAACTCATTAAGCTAAAAAATAAGAACTTGCTTACAAATGGGTCCAAGATAAGAACTGAGTGAACCAATGAACAAGTACCAACTTAACACCTCTCCTGAGGTTCTACAACCATACAAATCCAAAAGTAACCCTGCTTCTTGATCCCACCTTCTTCTACACTTATTTTTTTATTTATTTTGGATTTTCTAAATTTTTCTTGTATTTTTGAATTTATACCCTAACTGGATTCTGAGGATGTCTAAAAGCTTTTGTAAGCTTTGTCAGAGCTTATATTGGCTTATGAGATCATATAATAGCAACAACTAACAACATACAACTTTTTTAGATTTTGATCAATATTGAAAATGGATAAACTGAGATAACCAATTGAAACTTGAGATTACTTAGAAAATAAAGATTGCAATACACCAATTTAACTTAGTACAAGCTGATTTAATTGAAATTATAACTAAAATTAAAGATTACACTACCTACGACTATATTAAACCTAAGTTACACTAATATATCTTCCATTCTGCTTCTTTTCTCTTTTGTAGCTATTTTCTGTGCTTGTGGGACCCACAGAGACATATCCCACCAATTTAGAACCATTGATCTAGTCTAACTCATCTCCACCGTTTAAAATGTTTCTTGGCTCCAAAGGGTCAAGGGTGCACTGTAGATAACGTGGGGAGGATTTTAAGGGTTTAATGGGGCTTGGAGTGTTGTGGAGGTGGAGGGGAGTGGGTAGACAAGTTGGTGGTGAGCTGGAAGGCCAGGTGGTGGGTGGTATGGTTTTGCAGTGGTGGAAGTGGTGGTTTGGGAGGGAAAAGGTGTGACGGGGTGGTTTTGTTTGTGGGTTGACCGGTTTGACCGGGTTTAATAATAAAGGGTGGATTGGGCTAAGAGTTGGGCTGGGTAAATAAAAAGGGAGTGGGCTAGTGGTTGTTTGTGTTTTGGATTTGGTTTTGGGTTTACATTATTAATAAGGATCCGTTTGGTTTGATAATTACACAAGGACCAATTTTGTAATTTATTCAAAGTTAAAGGGCTGAGTTTGTGTATCTTCCAAGGTGTCACAAGGACCAAACTTGCCAATATTGAATAACACACGGGTATTTTTGATATATTTCATTTTTTTAATTACCCGGGGACTATTATTGACAAACTGCCAAACTTGAGGGGCCTTTTTTGCAATTTCTCCAAACTTTTCATCCAGGGACTAATAGTGACAATTATGAATTCCCTAGGACCCTTAATGATAATTTTCCCATTTTGAATACCCAGGGACTAAAACTGTCAAGTTTGAAACTTTGAGGGACCTGTTTTGCCAAACTGTGAAACTTCAGGGACCAATCATGTAAATTCACCAAACTTCACACCAAGGACCATTCCTGCAAAAGATTATTAGTATAAGGACCAAAATTGATTTTCTCAAAGTTTTTTACATCCCAGGGACCATTTCTGTCAATTTCCAAAGTATAGGGACTAAACTTGTAATTTTATGAAACTTTGCACCAAAGGACTAAATATGTAACTTTATGATTAAAAAGGACCTTTGATGACTTTTTCATGTTTTTAGAATAACCAGGGACTAGTTTTGACAATTTATGAAAGTTGAGGGACTGAAACTGCCAATTATGCAAACTTTGTACGTTTTTCATTTGTTTTTGCATATTTTGTATTTGAAACATATAAAACACACCTTTAAGATATTTTAAGTATTTTGATACATATTTGAGTGTTTTTGTATGTTTTGGCAGCTCAGATTGGTATAAAATGATGAGTATTTAGACACTCATCATCTCCCATGAGACTTCTAAACCATAAACATCCAAAATCCACAAGCTCCTTGCACTCTTGTACTTGAAACATAGATTTGTTATTTTTCCATGAATTTATTCACTATTTTTGAATATTTTTAGTTTTTAATTCTAAAACTGATCTTAATGATAAAAAAAACTTATGGAAGCTTGGTAGGAACTTGATTGAGTTTAAACAGCCAACAAACAACAATTTTTACAACATAAAAGCCAATATGAGATTTTCACTCAATTTAGCATAAACTGCATTGGAACTGTAAACTTGAAATTAATGATGGAAATAAGTTTTGAATACTCTAAAAAGACTTAGTACAACATTGTTTATCTAAGGATTACACTAAAAAAGGAATTACATTAAAAACATTTAGCTACACTGTGGAAAACTAGAATGGGGGTTGAATAGTGTTACTTCTTTTTAATTTGTTATAAAAGATTGTTTGAAAGTTTTCTTTATTTTCAAAAATATAGATTCGATGCTATATGAAATCAAGTTATGCACAATATGAACAACACTAAATATGTACTATAAATCAATAATAATGTAAGTAAAGAAATAGATGAGAGTTGGAAAGATCGAACCGCGAGACAAGAGATTTATAGTGGTTCGGCTACAAGGTCACCTTCCTTGCCCTACTCTACTCCCCGAGCACCTAACTCGAGAGTTTTCTTCACTACGTCAACAAGCTCCCTTATGGCGGAGAAAACCTTACACACCAATTTACACACCATAACTTCGTCACAACTTATTCACACCTTCTACACAACTATTTCACACCTATTCACTACTTAATCACACCACTTCTTCACACCTATCTTCTACACACCAATCTTCTTTACACCTATCTTCTACACACCAATCTTCTTCACAACTATCTTCTACACACCAATCTTCATCACAACTAACTACTAACCAATCACACTATATATATATATATATATATATATATATATATATATATATATATATATATATATATATATATATATATATATATATATATATAACTAAACTATCTTCTAACAAATATTCACAACTAATCACACAATGAGATAAATACAATGATGATGCTCTAACAACTTAGATGTAGAGATCACAACAAGTTGTAATACTTCTTGTCTTGAGGGATAGAAGTATTCTTCTCTTGCACTTGATAGGATGATTTTTGGATCACTTTGAAACAAAGATTTAAGAATGTATGATCAAAGGATTAAGAGATTGGAAATGGAGATCTAGAACAGAAAGTTTAGGAGTGCAAAAGGTGAGAAAAATTCCAGATTTAAGGTGGTATTTATAGGCAACAGATTCTGACAGAGGAGCGTGGCCGGTCCCCTTAAATCAAGGCCGGCCCCCTTAAAATTAAGGGGACCGCCCTTTATAATTAAGGGGGCCGCCCAGCTGTAACGGCCAGAATTTTTGTTTTTTAGTGGGGAAAGTTTATTTGGTGAAAAACTAACTGATTTTGGTTAAAATTTTGAATTCATATATTTAGTATGAATAAAACATTTTTCTTTATTATCAAAAGTGTTTTTCAAAAATATATAATATGTTTATATAATTAAATAAACTTTGTAATACTTAATTAAGTTTTCCTTTGATCATAAATTGCACTAAACACTTTGTTTATTCATACCTTAAGTGATTTGGATGTAAAGAGAATGTTAATCACTAAATACTTGTTTATGTCACAAGTTTTAGTTCTATGAGTTTATATTTTGTAATACTCAAAACATAGAGATATTGATAATATGTTAATAATGTTTTTAAGCATTATTTATGTCAACATACACTAAGACTACTACTACTAAAACTAGCTAACACCATCTGCGTCCATTCGTTTCTTCATTTATACACTTCAGGAATGTCTTTTGGCTCTTTCCCACATCTCTTTTGGGCCATTGGATTAGTGGTATTGATCTGGACCCTTTATTTCATTTTGGCGGGAAAATGGGATTTGACTTATAGCCTGTAATACCTGTGCAAGTGGTATTAGTTTGGACTGAGGTGTTTGTTTGGGGTAGGGGTGTTGAGAGAGGTAGTGATGATGGTGTTTACTGGCTATGGCAGGTGTGTAGCAGGGAGAAGTCACGGGGTATTGTTTGGGGATGGAGGTCAAAGGGTCAGGTTTGACCCTGTATTATTATTTTGAAAAGGGTGGAAGGTGGGCTGGAGATGGTGTGTGGGCTTGGTGAGGTTGTTGGGCTTGGGTGGGTAATGGTATTGGATTAAGTTAAAATTAATGAAGGGTTTATTTGGTTTAGGTAATAAAACACAAGGACCCGTTATGTAATTTCTGAAAATGGGAGGACTGAAAGTGACACATTTCCAAAGTTATCACAAGGGTGAAACTTTCCAAGGTTGAATAGTACAAGGCCTAATTTTGATTTTTTCCAATATTTTAATCTCAGGGACCAAAACTGTAAAACTCTGAAACTTGGAGCACCAAACTTGCAATTTTCCCAAACTTTTCACCCAGGGACTGAAAGTGGCAATTTATGAACTCCAAGGACCAATGTTGACTTTTCCATCCAAAATAATTGCTCAAGGGTCATTCCTGTCAATTTTGAAAGTAGAGGGACCAAAATTGTAATTTTCTAAAACTTTTTACCTAAGGATAAAATTTGATAACTTTTGACTTTTAAATGCCTTGGGTTGACTTATCTTTCATTTTAAACCTTCAGGGACTAGTTTTGACATTTTATGAAAGTTGGGGGACTGAAACTGCCAATTTTGCAAACTTTATACGTTTTTCATCTGTTTTTACTCTTTTTGCATCTAAAACATATAAAACACAATTTTGAAATATTTTCAGTATTTTGATGCATTTCTGAGTGTTTTTGTATGTTTTGCAGTTCAGATTTGACCAAAAATGATGAGTGTTTGAGCACTCATCAATCCCCCACACTAAAATATTGCTAGTCCCTAGCAATAAACTGTTTTGAAAATTTAATGGATTTTAATCTCTTTACCAAAAGTTATTACTTCTGGAGTAGCCAAATGTTTCAGTTCAAGTAAGAACTATGGTCCACCTGATAACCATGTGATTTTGAGCAAACCACCAGCTGTCAACGGATTTAATTTGTCTTTACCAAAAACCGTTTGCTTCTGGACTAGCCAACTCTTGATGGACATAGTCAACATCTTGGTGAGCTGATTACCAATTATGGTTTTTCCACTGCCTTTACCACAAGCCATAATCTTGCGGGCTAGCCAACTCTTTCACTTTTTAGGATGTGGCGAGTTGAGATACCATACAATTTTGGGCAAATTGCAAGCCGTAAACGGATTTGATATATCTTTACCAAGATCTGTTTGCTCCTGGATTAGCCAATCCTTTTGTCGTTTAGACATGGCAGACTGATAACCACAAAAAATTTTGAAGCACAAGTGAGAAAAAAAATTAATTTTTGAAATTTTGGCCAAAAACGGAGGTACTAGATAGTAAAATGTGATAAAATTCGCTAGAATACCCCCCCCCCCCCCCACACACACACACACTTAGAATGAATATTGTCCTCAATATTCAAAGTCCCGGCTATTATGCCGACTCTTTGAACGTAAAAGGACAATATTACAAGCTAAATGTGGAAACACCATTTTCTTTTCACTGTATTTGTAACCACAACAGGGGTAACTCCCCCACACTTCGGGTGAAAACCCTAAGTACATGCTACTGTTTTTGTTTATCGAGTCGCTAGCTTGACTCGACCCCGAATTTATTTGTTCTTGGGGAAGCATGATGTGGAAGAAACAATCTCAATCGGACTTTCATTCAAGATGTCTGGATAAACATTTGAAGCACGTGAAAGTTCCACACCGATGAGATAAGTATCTGGCTCAAGATAATGGAAAATGAAAATGCCGGGATCAAAGATGGTATCTTCATTCCCGAAGGAGTGAAGAAGAGAGGAAGTCACCGAGGATGTCATGAGAATAATCATGAAAAGATGCTCATCCTCAAGATCAGGTTTAGTTTCCTGAATTTGGATTTTGTTGGTTAAGCTCTTAGGGTTAGAAAACATCCCGGGAGGGAGGTTGGGATAATTTGTCATAGAAATACAAATTCTCATGATTGAGAATCTTTCCCCCCCCCCCCCCCCCCGATCATGATGTTTCTTGCCATCATACTCCGGAGGAGTCATGATAAGGTGATCAATGATGGGCTCAGAAGGCATTTCATCAACATCACTGATGTCTCCATAAGATAAAGAATTTTCATCAGTGTGTGAATCACTAAGCCCGGTGTTGAGATAGGAATTGAGTGATGGATCATCATTCAATAAGCTTTCAAGGAAAAGAATATCCCCCTCAGAATCAAGATAGTTATCATCAACTTCATACGAAGCTGAACTATCTAGGGCAAGGAATGCTTCGACTTCTTCCAGATCATCTTTGAAATCAAAGAGATCATCATCACCTCCTGATGGACGTGGATGGGTGTGAGTGAGTTCATCGGCGAACTCCTCGAGAAGAAAGTCAACATTAGAGTGGGGAAGGGATGCATCAACATACTCAATGTCTCCATAAGATAAACAATCATCACTGGAATCAGAGACAATCTCAATTTGATCATTTGGATTATCAGGGGGAGAAGGAATATCACACACTTGATCAAAAGTTCCCTGTGACTCTCTCGGGATTGGGACAAGGATCTCAACACTAGACTTTATTAATTTGTCTGATTCCTTATTAGGAACAATGCTAAGATGCTCATCCCCCATGTTTAGAGAGTGAGTGTGAACTTCGGGTGTGATAACAACAGACTGGGGGAGATGAGAGGAGCTAGCATTCATGGATTGTACAAGTTCAATTTGATCTTCTGCTAGTAATTTCTCCGTCACATTGTTTTCTCCCTGATTTTCAATGGGAGGAATCACAACTGATGAATCTGACGAACCCTTATAAAATTGAAGGATATCAAGGGTATCTTCATTGTCACTATCATCATCACAGTCTAGAAGAGCAGCTTTACGAAATTTGGCACGTGTTATAGTTGCTTGTTCTTCGACAAGTAATTCCTCCATACTCTTTTTTGTTTCTAGCCTCTCGTTCCTCAGCAAGTAATTCTGCCATAGATTTCTCACGAGAGACTTGAAACGATGTAGTAACCAACTCCTCCTTAAGTTCTTTCAATATCTCAAGAGCCTTTAGTAATAGGTCTTGCTCAGTATCATGAGGAGTTGATTAGATCATTTGGTACTGTGGAGGTGGGTCTGAAAACGAATAGTCGTAATTGTTACAAGGAAATGGATTCCTCGTTTGACAATCTGAGCTATAGTGTGGACCTCCACAGTACTCACAACAGTAAAACTGAAGTGGCTGTGGGTTGTATGTGCTAGAATAATAATCGATATCAGGAAACTGCTCATAGACAAGCGTGTTTCCCGGTTGACAATCAGAACTGTAGTGTGAACCACCACAGTACTCACAACAGTAAAACTGCTGAGTCTCATGGTGTGGTAGCTGATGGACTAAATCAGTCGTGTCATGGTAGGAATAGGGATTCTGGTTATAGACAGACCAGTTTCCTGACTCCACCATGCCACAACTGGGGCAATTACCACCATTATGAGGATTACCACACCATTGACAAATCAGAAGGTGTGGATGAGACATAAAAAGAATCAAAAGGTTTGGGAGGGTAAGGAATGAAGAATCAAAGATGTGAGAGGGTAAAGGAGAATGTTTTTGGATTTTTGGAAAGACATTTTATACAAATGAGAAAGAAAATCTTTTTGTGGTTTTTTGTGTTCGTTGAAAACTGATTTTAAAATATTTTCGGGAACAGTTTTGTGTAAATAAGAAGATAATATGAACAATGGTGGATAAATATACAATGGGTGTATATCCCGATTCACCAATCTGAAAACCGTTTAGAATACTCACACAGCCTCCCCGGCAGCGGCGCCAAAATTTTGATTGGCTCCAAACGGTCAACTAAATTGACCAAAGGATGGTCAACTAGGTCAAACAGCCTAAGAGTCAATCTCCGTAGAAGTACAGTGTTTCCCCGGGTCGTTATGTCCCAGCGAGGTGTGATGGTAATCAAAACGGGTTTGTGATCGGGTGAATTTGGACAGAAAGGTAAAGAATTTGGTTTGTATGATTACACTACGAGATTAGAAATAAAAATAACTTAGAAACACTATACGAACAACTACTGATAATCAGATGTACTAAAAACGTGAGCTAAGTCTAATAACGCGTACGTTTGATTTAAAGTTACGTTAACGTACGAAATAAAACGCGAGTTTTATAGAAATAAAATACATACGAACATGAAAATTACTTTTTTACAATCCTAATGATAAGGGAAAATTTTTAGAAAAAGAAAATTTTTTTTTTGACTTTTTATTTAATTATTTATTGATTAAAAACTATTTAAACTTAATTAAACTATTTAAACTAATTTAATTATTAGAAACACTAAATGAGAAGTAGAAATTGTAAAACTTTTTCTATAAATTATTTATACTACCAGAAACTTAGAAAAAATATAAAAACTCCTAAATGCTTATAAATAAGCAGTACAAATATTTATTTTTGACTTTTTCAATTAAAACTATTTAAACCTAAATTAATTATTAAAACTATCAAATGAAAAGTAGAAATTCTGGAAAATTTTATACAAATACTACATTATAGTAGAGACTTAGGAAAAATGAGAAGAGGGGGAAAAAGCTACTGAATAAGCAGAAAAATAAGCAATAAGCTAAAATAAGCTAAAAAGAGAAAAAGTGGGTTAAAAGGAATTGGTGGTGAAGTATGAGCAGAACTGGTGCTCCAGAGCTAGTGAAAGGGGGTGTTTTGTTGTGTCTGTTGTGAGGCTTAGGTCCCAGGTTCGATTCCCATACACCCCACTTTTTTGCAAACTATTTTTTTTTTAACTTTTCTTTTTGCAAAACTATGAAACAAGTAAAAATAAGACACTTTAATAAAGACAACCTTTTTTAATCCTGAAAATAAGCTCAGAATAAGCCCTTTGGCTTAACAGAAGGCTTTATTAAGCCAAAACTTGATTTTTTTTTAACACCAAATAAGCTACAACAAGCTACATACTAAAACCCAAAGATGAAATAAGCTAACACTGGTTATATGAATCTAAAATGAGGCAAAGAAAAAGGAAAAGAACATTAAATAAGCCAAAAAGTTGAAATAAGCAAATCCAACACCACTGAAAATCACCCAGGCCTGCAGGCTTTTTGAAAGCTCAAATAAGCTTGAAAAAGCAAATCAAGCCCGGAATGAGTGAGTTGGGGTGGAGGGCTTTCTAAAAAGCTAAGGCTTACACTGTGGGGACCACAAATAAGCTTAGGAGGGGGCTTGTAAGAAGGGTGCATACACTGAGTACCTAGTGTGCTCAGTGAGGTGTGGTTGACTTAGAGGCCGAGAAAAGCTAAGGGCAAGGGCACAAATCCCAATAATAAGCACTTGAATAAAAATTCCTGTTGTTAAACTTTCCAAAAAGCCAGGGATTGGGGTATGGGTCCCACAGGTTAGCTTGGAATGGGTCTCTGAAATCAGGTGTGCAACCTGGGAGCAGGGGAGCTTATGGGTCAAACCAGCAAATTCAAGACCAAATTTTAGTGGGTGAATGGATTCCAAAGTGCAATTTTCTTTTTGAGCTTAACAAACAAGCTACAAAGGATTGTAAAATAGCAAATGCTATCTATTTCCAACCAAAATTTAACCCTACAGAAGCCTTTGAAATCTGTCCTTTTTTCCTCAGTATGCAATCTTGACTTTTTCATATAAACACTAACTTTGACTTAATTGAGGTTCTACTGATCCTGCTTAACTAAAAGTGAAATATTAAGATATTATGAAACTTAAATATGCTAAATTAACAACTTATGAACCAATGTACATGATTATGCAACCTAAGGATCTAACAGTCAATGCAATGATAGAGATTTAAAACTTGTTTTGACTTTTTATCAAATGAGCACTGATTTTTAGGCTTGATATGTCCTAACTAGACCTAAGAAAACATGTCTCAACAGCCAATAACCACTGAAACTCACTGTGTCTTAGTGAAATTCACTAAACCAAACACCCCTTCTAAGTAGACTATTTTGTGATTCTCAAGACATGAGACAATTTTAGCCCATACTTCTGAATTCAAAGGTTAAATCACGGTGACATGGGATCATATCAGCACAAAATCACCAATAACAACATCATAACTCATAAATCACTACTAAGCTAAAAGGGGCATTTAAACAGTGGAATTGCAATAATTGCAAAATTGGTCCTTGATGGTCAAAAGTGGAAAATGGGAGTTATGGTCCTTTGGTTACTCAAATGTGGCAAGATTAGTCCCTTATATATCTTTGAAAACTTGCCAAATCCAGCCCCTCAAAAATCGGATAATTGCAAAATTGGTCCTTGATATTAACACAAACCAAACGGACCTATTGTATTATTAAACCTCAAAACCAAATCCAATCCAACATAAAAACACAACCAAGCCCAACACCCTTCCCCAGCCCATCACCTCCCCACCGCCCAAACCACTCACACCACCATGTATACCTAACAAGACAACCACAATTAATGTTTCCCCCCCCCCCTAATTGCAATCTTACAGAGCAATTTGCTCCTTTTTTATTTCCCGCCAAAACACGTGTCAAGCTTAGATTATGTCTCAGTCATCCAACAGCTCAGGAAATTAGTAGGAAATGCTCAGAAAGACAAGGGGAACCCTAATCCTCAGCTATAAAAGGAAGAGAAACATGGAAGACAAATATGTAGTATAATTTCCATTTTTAGTGTCTCGTTTAGTTTGTAACTTGTTATTTCAGTCAGTTCTCAAGCTTCTAAGCATTGTACTAGTTAATTCAAGTGTAATCTTAACTCTTTTCAGTAATAAATTTCAAGTTTTAGTATCTGTCTCAGTTTATGCAGTTTCACTTTTATTTCAAAAATTCTCATTAGCTTAATTGTTATTTCTGTTTAATGATTTGGACTCCTAGGCTCACATAAGCTCCTATATAGCTTATAAAAGCTATTAGTAATCCTTAAAATTAGTTTAGTAATAAAAAATCAAAAATACCAAAAAAGTCAATAAAAGTCAAAATTCAGGTTTCATGGTGACTCAAGCTGGAGCAGCGTGTATAATGAATGGCCTTGGTTTAGTACTCCATGGGGAGTGTTAGGAATGCGTTAATGGTCCTTGGTTCATGAAAGATTGCTTGGAAGGCTTTTGTAAGCAATTTCCTTAAATTTCTGAGTTTTCCATTCACAAGTGAGTGGTTTAGCTTATTTTGGCCCTACCATAGCTTATTAAACCATTTTCAGTCATAAAATCAAGATTCAAGTTCATTTTAGTCAACTGAGAGCAAAAATCAAAAAGTCAAAATTCATAGTGTTTTCATAAAACCAAAAATGGAAAGAATTGTTTTGATTTTTGTGATGGGATTGGGACCCTGATCTTTTCACAAGTCTTAGTGTGTCAGCTTAACTTTCAAATCCCATACTCAGCTTATTTTTGTGATTTTTCTTATAGCTTGTGCAATAGCTTATTTAAGCCTGCAGGGCAAGTGCATGCCCTGTGCACAGGTTTTTCAGCCAAAGTTAATAAGCTCTTTCTGGCTTATTTAGTGGGACCCAGACCTCACCACTAGTTTTATAGGTAGCTTATCAGTAGATCTTGGTATTTCTTGGCTTATTTTGTACTTCAGCATATTGGCTTTTAGCTTATTTGAGCCATTAAGTTGACATGACCATAGGAGATATACTGAGTCATCAGTATAAGTGACAAAGTTTCCCAAGCCTCTCCTGTGTTCAATAGTGGGCCCCACCATATGCTTCTTAGCTTTTTGAAGAGCCAATAAGCCCATCTTGAAGTTTCAGGGCTTATTTCTTAGTTTGTAGCTTATTTAGCAGGGCTGCTAGTCTCATTAAGTTTGTCCATTTCACCCTTCATACTGAGTGACTCAGTGTTTGAGACTAAATACCAAGCCCCACCCAGTACTCAATAATAAGCCATAAGCCTAGCTTATTGGCTTAATCCAGAGTTGACCATGTCAACTTCAAGGTTCAAAGCCTAGTTTGGACCCCCTTGACTTCTATGGACCTCACAGAGGTCCAAAAGTCCTTGTGTAAGGCCTGTTTTGGCCTAGTAATTTGATAAGTGCTTATTTGGTTGCCATTGCTTATTCAGTGTGCTTATTTGTGCCATTTGCCTTCTTTCAAGTTGATATTCATCTGTTTTGGCTTATTAGTTCATTTGATAGCTTTTTCAAAAGTCCACAAGTCCTAATAAGCTATAATTTCAACTATTAAGCACAAAGGGGGTGCAC
The DNA here is from genome assembly GCA_030686995.1 of Artemisia argyi. NCBI lineage: Eukaryota > Viridiplantae > Streptophyta > Magnoliopsida > Asterales > Asteraceae > Artemisia > Artemisia argyi. The sequence continues at coordinate 54,621,555 of CM060707.1, forward strand.
ATAGCTTATTATTAAGCTATAACAAAAGTGGTTTCACAAAAGTTGTTCATTTTTAGCTTATAATCAGTAGTTAAAAAGAAAAACCAACAAAAACCAATTTTAAAAATAGTGATAGCTTCTATTTAATAGGATTTATCTTTTTAATTTTTCTTTTTAGCTTATTATTAAGCACTTCATCATTTTTATATTTTTCTTAATTTTCTTTCATCTTAAAGTATTTTCAGTAATTTTTCTAGATTTTTCTCTTTTGATTTAGTAATTATTAAAATTAAAATTAGTTTAATTAAATAATTAGGTAATATTAGTAATTAAATAGTTTTATAAATTTTTAATTAACAACAGTACCTTTAAATATTTTTTCCTAGGTTTTATAAATCATTTAGTATTTTTAGAAAATAGTCTCTTAATTTCTACTGTTCATTTTCTAATTTTCTTAATTAATTTAGTTAAATTAGATATTAAGTAAATAATTAGTAAAATAGTCTAAAAATAATTTTTATAAGTTTTTTATAATTTTTTAGGATTCCTGAGATGGTTAATTAGATTTATAAATCTTTCTATAATTTTCTAGTCATTTTTAGTATTATTAGTAATTTAAAATATTTTAAATAGTTTAATTAATATAATTAGTGTTTAATTTATAAAAAACCCACAAAAAGACAAAAATACATATTTTTAATTTTTAATTTTATTTTAAGTCATTTTAGAATTTCATAAATTAATTTTGCAATTTTCTAGTTAAAATTTGTATGGTAAAATTTTTAAGTTAATTAGTTTTAATTAAATAGTTAAATAGTTTTTATTTAAATAATTAATATTAAATCATAAAATAATCAAAAAAATTTCTTTTTAATTTAATTTTCTTTTATAATTAAGTTTGTAAAATTTTCATTTGCACCCCCTGTAGTTGTAAATTGTTTAAAACTCACCTTTTTCTCTGTCTATAAATAAATCTGATTTCCAATTTGTGTTTGTGTAATCATATCTGTGTTTCTGTAATTGTTAATACTGTTTCAATTGTTCAAATACCAAGTAATCAGTAGCACAATCAATTCCAAATCATCTTTGGTTACTGTCCTCAGTGCCACTGATTCCCATAAATGTTTTCAAGCACCATTGCAATCTTGTCGGGGCATAACGATCCGGAAACACTATGCTATCCACGGAGCATTGACTCTAGGCAGTTTGACTTTGTTGACAAAATCACTTGGTCGATAATACCTAACTGTTTGGAAACAATCAAAAATTTGGCGCCGCTACCGGGGAGGTTGTTGCGTATTTCAAAACGTTTTTAGGTTTAGTAGTTTTCAAAACCCCTCCTGTACAAATACCATCACTTTGTGAATTTTTGTGAAAATCAAAATCAAAACTGAAAAAGTTCATTAACACTATTCCTGAATTGTTAAAAACACCAAAAAAATCATAAACAACAAAACAATCGTGAAGTTAAATTACTTCAGTTTCTTTAAGATTACAACCTACACAGGTGGAATACTGAAGTTCTGACATTAAATTGCGAACTGAAGAGAGTCCATTTATCTCTCCCGCCACCCTGCGAGTAATTTTAAAGAGATCGATTTCGGTTAACGAATCGATACCAAAAATATTTCCAAAAGTTTTTCTGCACACACACCCAAAAAGCCAAAAACATTTTTTCTGTTAATAATAATTACATAAAATCTAACCACCGCAAACCAAGGCAGAACACCTACCAACTGGGGGTGTGGACATAATAAGTTCCCAAACATAAGATTAAAACTTGCCATTGTATCCCTGTGAGTGGTGTACCTTTTTTAAAGAACCCATTCACTTGTGGTTATTGGTTTAAGTTCCCTGTTGTTTTGCCTCAATCTTGTTTTGAAAAATTGTTTTTAGTGCATGCGCACTCGTTCACAAACAAAGCGTAAAAATCAGAAAAACGTACCCGAGCTACGTACTGTCATTGAAGAACCAAAAACAGAAATGGACGACGGGCCACCACCACCCCCTGACCCTCCCAAGGATAATACAGCTCCCGATCTCCGAACGATGGAGGAGTTGTGTCAGCCTACCATGCAAGGGAGGGGCGGACCTATTGCACCACTCACCATTGAGGCTACAGACTTTGGCCTCAAACACCACATGATCCAACAAGTCCAGAATTCCTGTCAATTTCACGGATTACCGGGTGACGATGCTAACAAGCATCTTGACAAATACCTTACCGTCACCTAAAGCATGAAACAACACGGTGTCACCAATGATGCCCTCTGTCTGTATCTCTTCCCCTATTCTCTCACCCATCATGCCACTACTTGGTTTGACCGGCTCCCCAAAAATTCGATTCACACCTTTGAAGAAATGGTAACCAAGTTTTTAGCCAAATATTTTCCACCTTCCATGGTTACCAAGTTACGTAATGATATCAGCAACTTCCGGCAGCGTCCCGATGAGTCTCTATTCGAGGCTTGGGAACGTTATAAGCTCGCAATTGATCGATGCCCTAACCACAATATGTTACAAGTTACCATCATAGATACCTTCTATAATGGTCTAACATTGAGGCACCGAGATATTCTCAATGCTGCTGCTGGTGGGACCTTCATGAAAAGATGTCCCGAAGAATGCTATGATCTAATTGAGAACATGACTGCCCACCATAACTTTTGGGATTCCTCTACGGAGAGGGATGAGTCATGTAAATTAATCATTCCTTCATCATCATCTCCTGATATCGCGGTTCTCACTAAAAAGATAGACGACTTTGCTACAGCTATGTTGAGGATGAACCAAACCCTCCAAAATCAACAAGTGAAAGGCGTAGCCCGAAGTTATGAAACTTGTGGAGGCCCACATCTGTATTCCGAGTGTCCAGCTACTGCAGGTTATCCTCAATAGAACGTTTATGCTGCTCAAGGTTCCTACAATATGGGGGTAATTCTTACCAACCACAAGGGGACCGTAATCTCTTAAGCTATCGTTCCAACAATTTTCTCGGGCCTCCCGGTTTTAATCAAAATCAAAACCATAACTCGAATCAAAATCAGAATCAAGGAGATTTTAACCAAGGTCAAAACCCGAATTTCCAAAACCAAAACCAAAATCAAGGTCATTTTAATCAAAACAATTTTCAAAATGGCAATCAAAATCAAGGTTTTCAAGGAAATTTTCAAAGAAACCAAGGTCAAGGGAATTACAATCAGGGTAATTTCAATCAAAGAAACAACTTTCAGGGTAACAACAACCAAAACCAAGGAAAATTTCAAAACAACTGTGTTCAAAATTTTCCTAACCAAAATCAAAGCGTTGTTCAACCCTAGTCTTCCTCCGATGAAGTGTTAAAACAATTCATGAAAGCACAAGAGGAAACGAATCGGTTACTAGTTAGCAAGATCTCTGAACTTCAGAAGTCTTTAAATGATCGACCCTCGGGCTCAGGTACACTACCGAGCAATACGATCGCTAACCCGAGGGGCGATGTTAAGGCGATCACTACCCAAAGTGGAGTATCATATAATGGACCCACGACTCCCTCTACCTCTTCTTCTCTTCCTACCAAGGTAGCGGAACATGAACCTGAGGTTACCACGGACACGGTACTTCCAACTAATAATGGAGGTACCAACAACGTCCACCCTCAAGTTGTCCCGGTCCCAACTCCCAAGTCAAAAGTTGTATTTGATCCTCCGAAAAGTCCTGATGAAATTCCAAGAAACAATCCCAAGCCTTCGATTCCATATCCTTCACTTTTTAATGATCAAAAGACCCGCGAAAAAGCTAATCATCAGATGGAAAAATTCTACCAAATTTTCCAAGAACTACATTTCGATATCAGCTTCGCGGATGCTCTTCTTCTGCTGCCTAAATTTGCATCAACAATTAAAAGTTTGATAAGTAACAAGGAAAAACTCTGTGAGATGGCTAAAACTCCACTGAACGAGCATTGCTCAGCAGTGCTCTTGAAAAAGCTTCCCGAAAAGCTTGGAGATCCCGGGAAATTTCTCATTCCTTGCATTTTCCCGGGTATGGTTGAATGCTTTGCCTTGGCTGATCTTGGTGCAAGCATCAACCTAATGCCTCACTCAGTCTGGAAGAAACCCTCTCTTCCTGAGCTCACTCCTACCTGCATGACTCTCGAGCTTGCAGACCATACTATATCTCGTCCCCTCGGTATTGCCGAAGATATCTTTGTGAAAGTAGGAAAGTTCCATTTTTCGGCAGATTTCGTGATTGTTGATTTCGATGCTGACCCAAGAGTTCCTCTCATTCTCGGGAGGGGATTCTTAAGAACGGGTCGTGCTCTAATCGATATTTTCGAAGAAGAGATCACTTTGCGTGTTGGTAATGAAGCCATCACATTCAACCTTGATCAAACTTCATGATACTCCTCCAACAATGACTCTGAAACAGTAAACCGAATCGACATCATCGATGTTGCTTCAGAGGAGTATTCTTAAAAGGTTCTCGGTTTCTCTCCAAGTGGCAGTACCACTCTTTCTTCTGAGCCTATCATATCCGACTCTTCCCCTTCTCTCACTCCGTTTGAGGGGAGTGACTTCCTTTTGGAAGAGGTCGAGGCTTTTCTTGCTCAAGATAGCTCAATTTCAAATGAGATTGATGAAAACTATCTTGATCTGGAGGGGGATATTCTTCTTCTTGAAAGATTGTTAAATAACGATCCTTCACCCTCTCCGTCTCCAAAAGAACTTCATAAAGCGGAAATTAAGTCTATTGAAAAATCTGAAGAATTTCCCGAGGTCGAGCTCAAGGACTTGCCTCCTCATCTTGAGTATGCATTTTTGGAGGGTGATGATAAATTACCCGTCATTATTGCTAAGGACTTGAAAGATGGGGAGAAAACTGCACTCATAAAGGTTCTTAAGTCACACAAGCAAGCAATTGCTTGGAAACTATCCGACATTAAGGGTATTAACCCGGACTTTTGTACACACAAAATCTTAATGGAGGATGACTTTAAGCCAGCAGTGCAACATCAGAGGAGGGTAAATCCTAAAATCCATGAAGTTATCAAACAGGAAGTTCTAAAACTTCTTGATGCGGGATTAATTTACCATATATCTGACAGTCCTTGGGTTAGCCCAATTCATTGCGTTCCAAAAAAGGGTGGCATAACCGTTGTCACAAACGAGGAAAACGAGTTGATTCCAACTCGTTTGGTCACGGGTTGGCGAGTATGCATTGACTATCGTAAGTTAAATGAAGCCACCCGTAAAGACCATTTTCCTATGGCTTTTATGGACCAAATGCTTGAAAGACTAGCGGGGAATGAATACTATTGTTTCCTCGATGGTTTCTCGGGTTACTTCCAAATCCCCATTGATCCACAGGATCAAGAGAAAACTACCTTCACATGCCCTTACGGAACTTTTGCCTACAGACGTATGCCTTTCGGCCTATGTAATGCACCTGGCACGTTCCAAAGGTGCATGATGTCAATATTTTCCGACATGATCGGGAAAACCATGGAGGTATTTATGGATGACTTTTCAGCCATCGGGGATTCATTCCAGTCTTGTCTCTCCCACTTGGAAAAGATGCTAAAACGTTGTAAAGAAACGAACTTGAGTCTCTACTGGGAGAAGAGTCATTTTATGGTTAAAGAGGGCATTGTGCTCGGCCATAAAATTTCAAAAAATGGGATTGAGGTTGACAAAGCTAAAATTGATGTCATAGCTAAATTACCTCATCCCACTACCGTCAAAGGTATTAGGAGTTTTTGGGTCACGCCGGCTTCTATCGTAGGTTTATTCAAGATTTCTCCAAAATCGCCCGGCCTATGACCCATCTCCTCGAGAAGGATGCTCCTTTTATCTTCTCACCTGAGTGCATCGAAGCTTTTGAAACTTTGAAGAAAAAGCTTACTGAGGCACCGATTCTTGTTGCCCCCGATTGGGACCTACCTTTTGAGCTTATGTGCGATGCTAGTGATTTTGCCATAGGTGCGGTCTTGGGGCAACAAAAAGCAAAATACTTTCAGCCTATACACTATGCAAGCAAAACTATGACCGAGGCTCAGAGTCATTACACCATCACTGAAAAAGAACTATTAGCCGTGGTGTATGCCTTTGAAAAATTCCGGCCATATTTGATACTGACCAAATGCATAGTGTATACGGATCACTCGGCTTTGAAGTACCTCTTTGCAAAACAAGATGCAAAGCCGAGACTACTCCATTGGGTTCTCCTCCTGCAAGAATTTGATATCATTATCCGTGATAAAAAAGGAGCCGAAAACCTTGCTGTTGATGATCTCTCATGATTAGAAAACCCTCACCAAGATGTATCCAAGAAATAGGAAATAAATGAAACATTTCCTCTCGAGACACTCAATGTTGTTTCTTTTCGTGGTGACTCTACTACCCATGGTTTGCCAACTTTGCAAATTACCATGCGGATAACTTCATCGTGAAGGGGATGTCGTCCCAACAGAAAAACAAATTCTTTAAAGACGTTAAACATTACTTCTGGGAAGACCCCTATTTGTTCAAAATATGTGCCGATCAAGTCATCAGGTGATGTGTTTACAGACAGGAAGCCACTGATATTCTCAAGGCTTGCCATGCTGGACCCACCGGGGGCCACCATAGTCCTAACTACACCGCCAAAAAGGTGTTTGACTCCGGTTTATATTGGCCCACAATTTATAAGGATGCCCACGACTTAGTCAAAAGTTGTGATGCTTGTCAGCGTCACGGGAATATTTCACAAAAGAACGAAATGCCACAAAATGCCATTCAAGTTTGTGAAATCTTTGACGTCTGGGGCATTGATTTTATGGGGCCATTCCCATCTTCTCGTGGAAACAAGTACATACTCGTGGCTGTTGACTACTTGTCAAAATGGGTTGAGGCAAAAGCCTTACCCACCAACGATGCCCGAGTTGTTGTGAAATTTTTGAAATCCCTCTTTGCTCATTTTGGAACTCCCCGTGCCATCATTAATGATCGCGGTACACACTTTTGCAATGATCAATTCGCAAAAGTCCTGCTTAAGTAAGGTGTTACTCACCGTCTTTCTACCGCATATCACCCACAAAAAAGTGGGCAAGTGGAAGTTTCCAACCATGGTATTAAACGGATTCTGGAAAGGACCATAGGTGAAAATCGTGCCTCCTGGTCGGACAAACTAGATGATGCACTTTGGGCCTTCCGTACAGCTTACAAAACACCCATTGGGTGTACTCCTTACAAGCTTGTATATGGGAAGGCATGTCATTTACCGATCGAGCTCGAGCACAAAGCCTATTGGGCCTTGAAACATGCAAACTACGACCTTCATAAAGCGGGTGATCACCGTAAAGTTCAACTTAATGAATTAACGGAACTTCATGATCAAGCCTACGAGAACTCTATGATCTACAAAGAAAAGACAAAGAAGATCCATGACTCAAAGATTAAGAACCGCGTTTTCAACGTTGGTGACAGAGTCCTTCTTTTCAATTCAAGGTTAAAGATCTTCTCGGGGAAATTAAAAACTCGATGGACTGGACCATTCACTGTTGCAAAAGTATACCCATACGGGACTGTTGAGTTATCTCAACCCGACGGTCCTAACTTTAAAGTGAATGGTCATCGTCTGAAACACTATTTTGGAGAGGACATACCATCCATGGTTGTCCCGGATCTCCAAACTTTCCCCATGGACAAATGAATTCGGGGATCGAGTTAAGCTAGTGACTCGGTGAACAAAAATTAGCAAAACATGGGTTTTTACCCATATCTCTGACTTCTTTCTCTTTTCTACCAAACTAGTGTGGGGGAGTCCCCCATGCTGTTGTATATAAAGTAATAAAAAAAATGCTATTCCCACACTTGCCCAAGTTTCAAATTTTCAAACCCAAGTTTTCCAAAATATCGGCATAATGGCCGGTACTTTGAATATTGAGGGCAATATTCAGTTCTAGTGTGGGGGGGGGGGGGGGAATTCTGGTAAATTTTATCACATTTTTACCTTATAAGTGCCATAATACCCCCGTTTTAGCCAAAAAAAAATTTAGTGGAAGTGCTTCGCACTAAACACAACAAATGGTAATCAGTCCACCATGTCTAAATCACATAAGGACTGGCTAATCCATGAGCAAACGGCTCTTGGTAAAGATATCTCAAAACCGTTGATGGCTGACAATTTGCCAAAAATTGTATGGGATCCAGCTCACCATATCTTTAATCGTGAAGAGTTGGCTAGTCCAGAAGCAAACGGCTTTTGGTAAAGACAAATCAAATCCGTTTACAGCTTATGGTTTGCTCAAAATCATATGGTTATCAGTGTACCATAGTTCTTACTTGAACTGAAATATTTGGCTACTCCAGAAGTAATGGCTTTTAGTAAAGAGACTTCAAATCCATTAAGTTTTCTCAAAAGATTGCTAGGGACTAGCAATATTTTAGTGTGGGGGATTGATGAGTGTGTAAATACTCATCATTTTTACCTAATCTAAGCTGCCAAAACATCCAAAAACACTCAAATATGCATCATAATACTGAAAATATCCCAGAAATGTGTTTTATATGTTTCAGATGCAAAATGATCAAAAGCAAATGAAATATGAACAAAGTTTGCATAATTAGCAGTTTCAGTCCCTCAACTTTCAAAACATGTCAAATCTAGTCCCTGGTTATTCTAAAACATGAAAAAGTCACCAAAGGTCCTTTTTGAATCACAAATTACATATTTAGTCCTTTGGTGTAAAGTTTCATAAAATTACAAGTTTAGTCCCTCAACTTTGCAAAATTGACAAAAATGGTCCTTGGGATGTAAAAACTTTGAGAAAATCAATTTTTGTCCTTGTGCTACTCATCTTTGGAAGGAATGGTCCTTGGTTGAAAAGTTTAGCAAATTTACATGATTGGTCCCTAAAGTTTTAGAGTTTGGCAGATTTAGTCCCTGGATGGTCAAAAGTGGAAAATGGGAGTTATGGTCCTTTGGTTACTCAAATGTGGCAAGATTAGTCCCTTATATATCTTTGGACACTTGCCAAAGCCAGCCCCTCAAAAATCGGATAATTGTAAAATTGGTCCTTGATATTAACACAAACCAAACGGACCTATTGTATTATTAAACCTCAAAACAAAATCCAATCCAACATAAAAACACAACCAAGCCCAACACCCTTCCCCAGCCCATCCCCTAAGCCCAAACCCCCAAAAAACCGTTTTAAATAATCACCAGGGTCAAACCTCAGTCAAACACCCTTCCCTCCCAAGTTGCACCCTGCAACGCAATCCCATCACCCACCTCCCATCACCTCCCCACCGCCCAAACCACTCACACCACCATGTATACCTAACAAGACAACCATAATTAATGTTCCCCCCCCCCCCCTAATTGCAATCTTACAGAGCAATTTGCTCCTTTTTTATTTCCCGCCAAAACACGTGTCAAGCTTAGATTATGTCTCAGTCATCCAACAGCTCAGGAAATTAGTGGGAAATGCTCAGAAAGACAAGGGGAACCCTAATCCTCAGCTATAAAAGGAAGAGACGCATGGAAGACAAATATGTAGTATAATTTCCATTTTTAGTGTCTCGTTTAGTTTGTAACTTGTTATTTCAGTCAGTTCTCAAGCTTCTAAGCATTGTACTAGTTAATTCAAGTGTAATCTTAACTCTTTTCAGTAATAAATTTCAAGTTTTAGTGTCTGTCTCAGTTTATGCAATTTCACTTTTATTTCAAAAATTCTCATTAGCTTAATTGTTATTTCTGTTTAATGATTTGGACTCCTAGGCTCACATAAGCTCCTATATAGCTTATAAAAGCTATTAGTAATCCTTAAAATCAGTTTAGTAATAAAAAATCAAAAATATCAAAAAAGTCAATAAAAGTCAAAATTCAGGTTTCATGGTGACTCAAGCTGGAGCAGGGTGTATAATGGATGGCCTTGGTTTAGTACTCCATGGGGAGTGTTAGGAATGGGTTAATGGTCCTTGGTTCATGAAAGATTGCTTGGAAGGCTTTTGTAAGCAATTTCCTTAAATTTCTGAGTTTTCTGTCATTATTGCTTACTTGTAGTTAATTACTGCTTAATTTGCTCTATTATAGTTTATTAAATAGTTTATGATCAATAGATTAAGTTGTAGTATTAGTTTACTCAGTTTTCTTTAAATTCTCATTATATAAGTAGTGTTTGGTTCAAACTGTTTCTCTGTATTAAGGCCTGAGTTTGTTGTTATTGTTAGTTCACATAAGTCACATAGGGTCTTAGAAACTCAGGTCAACAATAAAAAAACAAGCATTGTTCATAAAAAAGTCAAAATCACTTAGCATTAGGCCAAATTTACCCTCTGTGTTGGTTAAAGAGTGGCATATGCCCCATTTCCATTCACAAGTGAGCGGTTTAGCTTATTTTGGCCATAACATAGCTTATTAAACCATTTTCAGTCATAAAATCAAGATTCAAGTTCATTTTAGTCAACTGAGAGCAAAAATCAAAAAGTCAAAATTCATAGTGTTTTCAGAAAACCAAAAATGGGAAGAATTGTTTTGATTTTTGTGATGGGATTGGGACCCTGATCTTTTCACAAGTCTTAGTGTGTCAGCTTAACTTTCAAATCCCATAATCAGCTTATTTTTGTGATTTTTCTTATAGCTTGTGCAATAGCTTATTTAAGCCTGCAGGGCAAGTGCATACCATGTGCACAGGTTTTTCACCCAAAGTTAATAAGCTCTTTCTGGCTTATTTAGTGGGACCCAGACCTCACCACTAGTTTTATAGGTAGCTTATCAATAGATCTTGATATTTCTTGGCTTATTTTGTACTTCAGCTTATTGGCTTTTAGCTTATTTGAGCCATTAAGTTGACCTGACCATAGGAGATATACTGAGTCATCAGTATAAGTGACCAAGTTTCCCAAGCCTCTCTTGTGTTCAATAGTGGGCCCCACCATATGCTTCTTGGCTTTTTGAAGAGCCAATAAGCCCATCTTGAAGTTTCAAGGCTTATTTCTTAGTTTGTAGCTTATTTAGCAGGGCTGCTAGTCTCATTAAGTTTGTCCATTTCACCCTTCATACTGAGTGACTCAGTGTTTGAGACTAAATACCAAGCCCCACCCAGTACTCAATAATAAGCCATAAGCCTAGCTTATTGGCTTAATCCAGAGTTGACCAGGTCAACTTCAAGGTTCAAAGCCTAGTTTGGACCCCCCCCCCCCCCCCCTTGACTTCTTTAGACCCCACAGAGGTCCAAAAGTCCCTGTGTAAGGCCTGTTTTGGCCTAGTAGTTTGATAAGTGCTTATTTGGTTGCCATTGCTTATTCAGTGTGCTTATTTATGCCATTTGCCTTCTTTCAAGTTGATATTCATCTGTTTTGGTTTATTAGTTCATTTGATAGCTTTTTCAAAAGTCCACAAGTCCTAATAAGCTATAATTTCAACTGTTAAGCACAAAGGGGGTGCACATAGCTTATTATTAAGCTATAAAAAAAAAGTGGTTTCACAAAAGTTGTTCATTTTTAGCTTATAATCAGTAGTCAAAAAGAAAAACCAACAAAAACCAACTTTAAAAATAGTGATAGCTTCTATTTAATAGGATTTATCTTTTTTATTTTTCTTTTCAGCTTATTATTAAGCACTTCATCATTTTTATATTTTTCTTAATTTTCTTTCATCTTAAAGTATTTTTAGTAATTTTTCCAAATTTTTCTCTTTTGATTTAGTAATTATTAGAATTAAAATTAGTTTAACTAAATAATTAGGTAATATTAGTAATTAAATAGTTTTGTAAATTTTTAATTAACAACAGTACCTTTTTATATTTTTTTCCTAGGTTTTATAAATCATTTAGTATTTTTAGAAAATAGTCTCTTAATTTCTACTGTTCATTTTCTAATTTTCTTAATTAATTTAGTTAAATTAGATACTAAGTAATTAATAAGTAAATAATTAGTAAAATAGTCTAAAAATAATTTTTATAAGTTTTTTATAATTTTTTAGAATTCCTGAGATGGTTAATTAGATTTAAAAAATTTTCTATAATTTTCTAGTCATTTTTAGTATTATTAGTAATTTAAAATGTTTTAAATAGTTTAATTAATATAATTAGTGTTTAATTTATAAAAAACCCACAAAAATACATATTTTTTATTTTTTATTTTATTTTAAGTCATTTTAGAATTTTAGAAATTAATTTTGCAATTTCCTAGTTAAAATTTGTATGGTAAAGTTTTTAAGTTAACTAGTTTTAATTAAATAGTTAAATAGTTTTTATTTAAATAATTAATATTAAATAATAAAATAATCAAAAAAATTCTTTTTAATTTAATTTTCTTTTATAATTAAGTTTGTAACATTTTTATTTGCACCCCCTGTAGTTGTAAATTGTTTAAAACTCACTTTTTTCTCTGTCTATAAACAAATCTGATTTCAAATTTGTGTTTGTGTAATCATATCTGTGTTTCTGTAATTGTTAATACTGTTTCAATTGTTCAAATACCAAGTAATCAATAGCATAATCAATTCCAAATCATCTTTGGTTACTGTCCTCAGTGCCACCCATTCCCATAAACGTTTTCAAGCACCATTGCAATCTCGTCGGGACATAACGACCCGGGAAACACTATACTATCCACGGAGCATTGACTCTAGGCAGTTTGAATTTGTTGACCAAATCACTTGGTCGATAATACCTGAGTGTTTGGAACCAATCAGTTATCATGCTCCCATCATCGTTAAAGGCATCAAACCAGAACCTGTTACCCATATCCTTAGTCAGCACACATGTTGTCCCAGCTTCCAAACCAATAGCATCGACCAATGTATTCCACGTATCACCCAACAAATGATAGACGTTATGACCACGCCTCTGTATATGCCTCACATGAAACTGGAAATTCATTTCGTTGCCTTAATGGTCACTTCATCCTGTTCATTTAATCCTGGTAGCAGTTCACCAGGATTTGACTGCGTAGAAAATGATAACATAAAAACATGAGGAAAGTGTTGATAAAAACCTATTACTCACAATATCATATACTTTATCAACTTCAACTTAAATAAGGTTAATTTCCAATACCTGAGGCAAACGTGGATCAGGTAAAACATTAGTTCTGAACCTTGAATAGTTAGACATATTTCCGTCATAACCTCCCATTTCCTTTCCATTACTGTTGTACCCCCGTCACGTAAAAACAATCATCCCCTTATTCAACAAAGTGCAACATTTCAACATTCTCATTCAGGTTTTTGTTGCAACATCTAGATACCAAAGCCCATATCGTGGAGTGTTTAAGAATACTTTATAGCGGTATCCTTCTGAGCTTACGATGTATATAACAATATATCTTTATTGCCATTGTATGCCTCTTCATTGTAAACCTCAGGCAAAACCTTCCAACAAATTTTGAAAACTTGTTATCTTATCTACTAAAGCATCACTCGACGTTATATAATACTAAATTACTTTAAAATATTTAAGTACCTGGTATTCCGAAAACGTAGATTTATCTCGCAGTATAACAAATTCGATACACATTTTCCTATAAATAAATAGAAAGTTAGGCAAATACCATATAAAACTGAACACCAACAAGAGCATAAAACTGTATTTACACGACATGAAGTTGGGAGTTAAACATCAATGAACATATTCAAGTGTTGTAGGTAGCGATATTTCACATACGTTAAACGACAAATAATCCAACCTGATAATACTAATTTTTATTTTTTTTTATTTAAACATTCTAATAATAAAACAAGTAACCAATATATCTTATGGTTGTTCTTTCAAACTTAACAATGGTAAAAATATTAATTTATACATATGATCACAATCTGAAAAACTACTTTTATCTTACTTATCTTAATTATAAAAACAAAACACCATGTCATACATTCTAACAACAATCAATATATATGATGACCGGCAATAGTCCGTTAGCATAACATTGTTTACGACATTTTTCCTTAAAATATATTAATCATCAAAATAGCAGATAACCCAAAAATGTTATTATTAATCTTAAAAACCATGTTATTATAACAAACATAACAATCTTTAAAACATACAAATTCATATTTAGACCCTTTTTTTAATACATACTATCAAAATCACATGCACCGTGTGATCAAACTATAGGTAATAACATACCGGTTGTTAATAATTTATAACAGGGACATAATGTTTCAATCTAACAAAGATTATACAAAGCAAGATGATAAATTAGGTTTTCTATCTATACATCCCTAATAATGTATTAAAGTATGATCAAAGACAAGAAACTAAAAATCTTACAGAAGTTGCTTAGATCTTTAAACTATTTACCAAATAACAAATCAAATATTTTCTGAGTAAAAGTTTTGAACAAATCATTACCAGTGGTGAAGATGGCGTGTGATGATGAATTTTAACGTCTTGAGGCAGAGTGAAAAGATAGAAGAGTTATGGGAAGATATTGTTAGATTATGTGTAATTTTATGGTAATAAATGATTCACCACATAATTTTTATTTTTAAAGTAATTATACTTTTTTACAAATATGTCACATATTTGTAAGTCATTTAATTTATAAAATAACTTTTAAAATTTTAAATATATCACCCAAAATTATAGGAACTAATATTGCCTTTGATTGTTTTTATATTTGGAAAGTATAGAAGACGGATAATTCAAAACGTAAATTTTGTATTTAATTGAAAAACATGATCTGAAGCCCAAAAAAAACAAAGATCGATCAACATCTTCACAAAACATCACAAAACAATTGAGCTAAAATTTCATATTCAGGAAAGAAAATCAACAAGATCAACAGAATAATGGAAAACCAAACATTTGAATTTCGGCACCAAAAGGTAATTTATTGGTTATTCATAGTTATCTATACTTTTTTATGCTCGAAAACATTCACACAGTCAATATATTTCATATGCTGTTTTGAAATTTTTATTATGGTATTTGCCTGTTTGTATATGTTGATTTGTTAATATTTCCGGTACCCGGTTCAACGTTAGTGGATTTGTCAAAAAGATTACCAGGAAGACCGTCAACAAGACCTCTAATCAATGAAAGTATACAAGTTTGTTAAATCTTTAATTTATAAAATAGTCATCTACGCATTTTGATTTTTCATCTTTTATGAAAATATTCACTATCCGTTTATATTTATTTATTATTTTATTGTTAGGTATGCGTAATGAGTTACGCAAATCCAAAAACAAAAGAGGGAGACCAAGACTGCCATCGAATGAAATTACAATAAATACGTTTCATATGTTTTTTCAATTAAATAAAGTTTATGTTGATTATCCAATAAGTAAAGTTTTTTTCATTATTTAAATTGCAGATCAAACTTCAGTCGCTAACATTGATAATCAAACACCTCAACGTGCACTTCCTATTCTAACGTTTGGACGACCATCAGAAAAAGACATTCAAACACGTAATTCTCATTGGAAATAAGTGGCGTATGTAAATCATATTTTTTATAGATTAAATTTAAACAAATTGTTTCTTGCATTAGGTACGCCTGTTCAACATGTTGCGCCAAGTGTTTCATTATCTCCTAAATCTACAATGCATAATCATTCAGTACTTAGTAATGGCAACATTGAAACAAGAGCTAAAGGTATTCATTTTACCATTTACGTTTAATCATAAACTATTTATAACTAATTTGAATTTACATTTACAGCAATTACCGTTTTTCTACCCACAAATTAATTTTTTATATCAGGAAAAAGAACGTCTACACCATTATCTCCTGAATCAAGTCAACATCATAAAGTTGTTTGTTCTATTTCTGCAACACCGGTTGAATTAACAAAACGTCGTCCGAGTAAAAGAGATATCTCAACACGTACTTCATTTTTGTTTTGTGTACATAATATTCATACCATTTTTTTCATCAGGTACGCCACTTCAACATGTTGCGCCTCTCGGCTCATTATCTCCTAAATCTACAATACATAATCATCCAATTAAGTATACTCAAAATACCAAGAGTGTATCTAAAGGTATATATCGTAGTGTCTACGTTTTATCATAAACATGTTATAACAAAATTTAATGTTTACGCATTCATAGTCAATACTTTTATTTTCAATCATACACAATTTTATCTTTTTGTATCATGAAAAATAACATCTACGCCATTATCCCCTGAATCAACTCAAGCTCATAAAGTTGTTTGCGATGTTTCTGGAATCTCGATGGATTCAACAATTCGTCATGGGGGACATCCGCATTCAACAAGTAATTCTCTTTTTGCATATCTCTTATATGAAAATTATGTTATGTGTATATTAAATTTTTAATGATCTTACTTACATCAGGTACACCACATCAGGATGTTACGCCTCTCAGCTCATTACCTCCAATAGTTAATGGTTCGGTTCTTGGTGGTGCTAATACCGACACAACATCCAAAGGTACTTACATTATTATCATAATCATAAAATCACTCCATACATATCCATATAAAATTATTTTCCATATCTACATTGCTTATACGTTAGAGATGATAACATGGACATTTATACGGAACAATAATGGTTCAAGGTTTCGCAACCATACACCCATCAAATTCAATTTAGGTATCATTTTAAATAATTTTTAGAGTGCCAGTATATTTGGTTTAAAACCATAAAACACCAAACTAATGTAATAATATGTTGTGTCTCAGGTTCGACAACTTCTAAACAGGATGCAGTATTCCATGGCCAATCGTCTTTACTTACCAAGAACTCTCACAAGCTTAAATCGAAAACGGTTACTAGGCAATCTACACGTCGTATTAACTTCACTGATCCTCAGCATAATGTTGATAAAACTAGACAAAGACACGCATTTGTTGGAATTTCCAAAGGTAAACAATACAAACCCCATAACTTTCCATAATATTACTCATTTGTAATGCTTAAAGTGTGTACTTTTCCAATTAAATGCCATATAATCGATACTCATATATACCAGATTACATTGATCATGGAGATCCAACATTTTCATGTCAATCTTGTGGTGCACTGCTATGGCATGCTGAGACTCTTCGAGGTGCAACAAATAACAATTCCAAGTCATATTCAATATGTTGTGGTAGAGGTAAGGTTAAGTTGGGCCAAGAACTTAAACAGCCACCTAAATTGCTAAAAGAACTTATTACGAATCAACACCCTAAGAGCGCGCCATTCATAGATAATATCAGGCGTTATAATTCAATGTTTGCCTTCACTTCCATGGGTGCTCAACAAGACACTTCCGTTAATATTGGACGTGGTCCATATTGCTAACGCATACGTAGTGAGAATTACCATTTGGCAGGTAGTCTTTTACCCAAGCCAGGAAAGGTGCCAAAGTTTTCCCAGCTGTATATATTCAATACTGAGAATGAGATTACAAACAGAATACAAGCTGTCAGGTGCAATTTTTATTCCAACTACATTTTGTTGTTTTACGTGATCACATATACTTTGTATTTTGTTAAAGAATATGTACTTACTAAATACTCTAAATTTTTGTTACAGCAATGGACCTTCGACATCTTCAAATTCTCCTTTTTTCTATCTTTTCTTATCTATCCTAAAACATAATAAATATAGGTCAAAAACAAACGTAAAATGAGTTAGATTACAAACTAACTATAGATATACGCGACATGCTTGATTTAATTAATCCGTTGGTCAAGGAGTTTCGTATGTCTGGTGAACCTATCAGGACTAAGGATGATCAAACTTTGAAGCTTAAGCTTATTGGTACAAGGCAGCGAGATGGTAGAGACTATAATCTACCTACTGCATTCGAAGTGGCTGCTTTAATTGTCGGAGATTTTGACAACACCAAAAATACGAGGGATATTATTCTCCTTAGACAAGATCGTAATCTTAAGAGGATCAGTGAAATGCATCCCTCCTATCTCGCATTACAATACCCTTTGTTTTTCCCTTACGCCAAGGATGGTTATCGCACAAATATATTCCACTTTGTCATAACTGACTGTGATGAAAAAAAACAAAGGAACTCGCGTTACAATGAAAGAGTGGTTTGCATATTGCATACAAGAAAGGCCAAACGAATTCTCTATGATGCTAAATGGAAGACGTCTATTTCAGTAATTTATTGTAGATGGTTACACAATGATTGAGTCTGAAAGGATGTCCTTTAATAAAAAGAATAATAAGGAACTTAGAAGTGAAACGTATTCTAAGCTGGAAAAACTTGCAGAGAATCCAGATTTTGGGGTTAAATTGCGTGGCAGAAAAGTGGTGTTGCCGTCGTCATTTACCGGTGTTAGGTACCCATATTGATATCACACAAGCAAGAATGGGATAGATATAAGGATTTGGGTGATTATAAGAATGAGAGAAATGTAATTGCAATAGTTTCCTTAAGATTTCAAATAACCAACCAAATACAAATGAGTACATAAGGTCCTATTTATAGGAGGGAAGCTAGGGCAACACTCCTAGCTCCCATCTATCTTGATTTCGTGGGCCTTGAAGGCCTTGTGGGCTTTCATAAGCCTTAAATACATAAATGATAATTAAATATAAGTAACTAATAATAAAGCAACCTAACATTTATTACAAATGACGGAGACTTGATAAAATAGTAAAACTTTGATCCCAACAATCTCCCCCTAAGGGTCGGTCATCACGGTTGCTTGACGTCTTTGTCATTTCTTCATCTTTGACTTTCATAGCTTTAGACGTCTTTCAAAAATCATTCATCGTTCTTTGTTCATAGTTCATTGTTGTTGTGATAGTGATCAAGTTATGAAGTTTTCTGCCTTTCGTCACTTCCGCGTCTGTGGTGGTAGTCCGCCATTCCAACATGCTCATACATCTTTGAATTCTGACTTATACATGCACGTAGTTCCCTTTCTTTCACTTTAGATGTTTAGTCTTTATACTTTGTAGATTCTTCCTTTTGGCGTAGAATCTTTCTTTGAACTTTGTGTTGCGTTGATCTTTGGGGAGCTTTTGATGACTTCAAGATGCATGTATGAGCATGTGGAATCCGTCGCCATGGAGATGATGTATACCTGCGGGTAAACAGTTAGCAATAAAACATCCGGTACTTACAGGTAAGGAATTAGAGATTGTCAACAGCATAGTGTGAAGACTCCTTCTAACCCTTATCAAGGCCGCTCCCATTTCAGATACTCCCGAAGGAGCTTACAAGACCTAATAAGTAGCTCAATGACTGGATGAGTCGCTGGGGATCACTCCACGATTGTAGACCGCTAAGAAACCACCGCAAACACTAAGCGTAACCCTCAAGGAGTTACCGAAGTGACCTGCTGTCAGGGCTGTTTGGTGTTGACCCTGGCAGGATTTCCGTTCAATCATTGAGAAATACTTATGTAAATTCTCTCATAAACGTTCTCGGCAGATTGCTAAGATCTGCGAAGGACTCGATAATTTACAGCTGGTGTCCATTGATGTAGAGCACCAGTTGTAGAAATACTAAGTGTTCCTAAGAGATCTTTGATGTATCTCATGGCTCTAGACTCAAAAAGTGCACACTTAGGTTTCCTATGCGGAGACTAGGGAGGGGTCTCCTGCTTCAATATCAACCATCTCTAAGAGATAAGTCGATAGATTACACCGGTTCCCCGTGAGAATGAAACAAGCTCTTTTAAGAGAACTTGAGTGGTTAGAAGGTTTAGTGAATTGCGTCACTGGGTCCATGACGGCTTTATCTTCAATACCGGCGTCACCTTAGCAACAACCAGTAGCATACGAATTGCACCCGGTGTCTGCCCTAAGGTTGAACAAATGGAGGGCTATTTCTTTTCACCCTTTTCTTTACTTTTCTTTTTAATTCTTCAACTCCTTCTTTTCCTTTTCATTCTTTTCTCCTTTTATCATAAAATACCTAAGGACTTCTAATTCTAACTATTAGTGATGTCCTTGGGTAGATCCCTCCGACTCTGGCGGATCATAGGACGGTTTTTCCTATCTTAATCACCTTATAACTCCATGATTATCTGACAATAGCCAAGAAACCTTTGATTGAAAATCTCTCAAAGTGTTTGTGATTATCAAACATTTTGTTTAAAACTTTGAGAGTTTTGTGTTTACTTTTGAAGGGCTCCCCCTTCACATGTGCTCTTAAGTGTTTAAATAAATTTGCACATGCGGGAGGAACAAGCACTTTTTGAATTGATCCACTTTCAGTGTACCTGACCGATTCGAGACACGCTTACATCACTAGTTAGACTAGCTTAAAGTTATTACCCGGCCTGGTCAAATCCACAGAAAGTTTCTCGAAATGGTACATTTCTACTAAGACAAATCCTTTTCGAGACACGCTTACGTGGCTAGTTAAAGAGTTCCATTGTCAGCTTTTAGGTGACAACTAGCTCTAGTAACTAACTTGATGTTATTACCCGTCGAGGATAAGTCTTTTTGAGATTACTAACTTTTATGTTTCATCAATTCTTGGGTGAATCTGAGTCTAGCTCGCATGAGATTTGACTTTTAAGCAACTTTGAACTTTCATATTTTAATCACATTCACTTTTTCTCCCCCTCAAAAATAGCATATGAGATGTTGTTTTTGATAAACTTTTGATTAAAATATGCTTTTTGAGTCTTATGGGGAGATGTCAACAAGAACTTTTGGTTATCAAACGATGAGTTTTTCAAGTGCTCCCCCTCAACAAGTGAATACTCATTGAGGTGAAATACTTGTCTTTTTTAGCAGAATTATGAAAATCAAAAAATGTTTGATTAATTCTACTTAAAAGTAAGAAGCCTTCGCTCCTTATATTAGGATTGAGGCACTAATGCGTACCTCAGGGTCCTTTCTTTACAAGAACGGGTTGTACACTGTTATGTGTGCACAAGCCATAGTTTTAATACAAAATTTGTTTCCTTTTAACAAAATACTCCCCCTCAAATAATGAAGTTTATTCGAGAGATAGTCTTCTTGAGCAGAATATTGAACCGTATTTAAGAAATACTTTTAGAAAATTCGTGAGATGATTCTGCTCAAGGTTTTTGAAAACATAATTAAGTATTATACAACAAAGAATGTTTGAATATCAGATTAGACAACAACCTCGAGGACTGAAAACCTTTGTTAAATAAAATTTGAAATCCATTTGAAGGTTGTGTTAATCCGATTAAAAGATGTAGAATTACAATGAGGATTGAAAAATCTTCGTATCATTTTGATATAACACTCGTTGAATCAATGGAAATTTAAAACTCTTTACTTTTGAAAGTTGTTTGAGACCCGGAGTCTCTCTTTTGAGTTTTAAAACCTGAAGAAGAAGATTTCCATTTAGAGTTGAACCTCAAGAGTTCTTTTTGAAGATTTGATTTTGTGATGAATGAAAACCTTCCCGTATTTGGGGTGTTCAGATTAGAGACATTCTTTTATTGTAGCCAAAGCATTCCATATTTTGAAAATTTGAAAGGTTTTGAACGACTTTGCTTTGGTCTTCACACTTGCTTTACTGGTCTAAAACAAGAGTGTAGAGTTTGGAAAAAATTTGTTTCTCACCATTTTGAATCCTTTTCCAAGTTTAGCCTTTTGACACATTTAACCCTTTGTCCTCAAAATATGTTCCATAAGAAACATTTTGACAATTGTTGAAGTTTTGACTTTCAATGGGATGACATGTACTTGCTCACAGAGAAAATGCATCAGGCATAAACAAGTATACAGATGAATCAAGAAACTCATTCTAAATCTACCAAAATGCTCAGAAATATCAAATTAACACACAAGATCACAGATTAATTCATTCTATCACTCGAGATTTTTCAATTATGAAAATGGTTAGGGGTTATGATTTGAGACTTTGCACGCATGTTAGCATCATCATGCAAGAATATTAAACAAACAAGCGCCCTAGTAGTAGCAGCAAAGATATCTAAATCTTAAACCCTAAATCACTTGATTTCAAACCTATGTTGTTTCTAATCGTGCAAACACACCAATCGAGCATTCTTTAGTGTTCTCTAAAGTTATATAAAATAATTAAATAGACTAAACACATAAAAAAGAAACGCCCCGATCGATAATTACATGAATCCTAGTTTCTGATTATGCCTTTTTAACCGTTGAAAACATTTGAAACATTTAGGGAATGATAAGACAACAACAATGAAGAAATTAGAAACTCGCAATCGAAAAGAAATCGAGGAAAAAATCGTTAGTCTGATTCGTCGAGGTTTTTAATTATGTGTGAAACTTTTGAGAACATTTGTGAAAACATTGATTAGAGCCTGTTTTATTTTCCATGCATGATCCTTTTACCTAAGTTTAAGACTTTTGTGAACTTTACTCATTAAAGGTTAATTACTTTTCCATTTGAAGTCTAAGCATGGTTAACTTGGAATCCTTGCCGAAAAACATTTCTTTTCTCCCCCTCGAATTAGCATTAATTTTGTGAATCATTTTTTTGCACATTTTAATTTGAGATCATAGAACTTTTTGAAAAATGAGTTTTTAATCCGAATGATGAAGAAACATTTTATCCTTGAAGAATAACGATTAGGTGTGCAAACTTCATGTTTTTGTGAAAAATTTTCTCCCCCTCAAAACATGTTCCATTTTGACAATGTGAAGCAAAATTTGTTTTAATGGAGGAACATAGTTTTGAAGATTAGAAGTTTGTACACAAAGAAAGAAGAATTTTTTTTTTTTTTTTTTTTTTTGATAAAAGTATTTACAGAAAGAGTTTGATATTTGACTCTTCTTAGGTTTTAAGAAAATTTTGCAAATCATCTGGAGTCAAACATCACATACCATTTTGGTGAACTAAATCAACAAACCTTGATGGAGGTAATGTCTTCGTAAACAAGTCCGCCAATTGGTATTCAGTACCCACAAACTCTAATTCAATTGTACCCTTCTCAACATGCTCCTTTATGAAATGATAGCGGAGAGCAATTTGTATGGCCTTGGAATGATGAATGGTGTTGCATGAGATAGCAATAGCACACTTTGAGTCGTAGTAAATTGAGATCTAGTCAAATACATAGCCGTAGTCCGTGAGCTAAGTTCTCATCCAAATGACTTGAGCACAGAAAGCAGATATGGCTACATACTAAGCTTTTGTTGATGACAGTGATGTACAATCCTGCTTCATTGACTGTATCCCTTTGTAACTAAACAAGATTTGTTGCGAATCACTGTGCCTTCTGCGTCCAGCTTGTTTTTCAAATCCATTTAAGTCCAATGATGTGTCGAAGGGTGATGTTGGTAGAACGTATGCATATCAGACGGATCCAAATTGCGAGAAGACGACTCCATTATATCAGGAACAGTTGGAGTCGGTGCAAATGGATTGAAGAAAGTATTTCCATCATAATCTGCAAGTTGTGGTACTGATTGTTGATATGGATCTTTAGCTGATTGTCCGGAGTTGGAAGCAGTTAGTCTTGCTGTTGTTGGAGATTCACTTGGAGGACCGTCTTTCTCAACAGTGGTTGTTGAATATTCTCAGGGTGTGCAGCGGAAATTGGTGAGACTTCTTGAGGACGGTTTTCAATTGAATCATCAAACAGTTGAGCAAACAGGGTTTCCAATTCCTTGCGAGAGAATGACAATGGTTCAGCCGAAGATTCCGGAAAGTTAAGATGGTTGGATGCGGGTCCTAAGCTGTTTTGCTTAGAAGCCATTGCTGAAGTGCTTTTAAAATAGTTGGTTGCGGGTCCTAAGCGGTTGTGCTCAAAAGCCATTGCTGAAGTGCTTTTAAAACAGTTGGTTGCGGGTTCTAAGCTGTTGTGCTCAGAAGCCATTAACATTAAGCTCGGGTCCGAAACTGATTTGTTCCGAAGTCATTCATGTTATATCTGAAAAGAAGAAAGAATAGACAAAACAGAGAACATGGATCCCCAAGTGTAATTGGGTTCCGGATGTTAGAAGCATAAAGATGTAGTGTCAATTATCTTCTTGACACTCGGACACACTATATCAATGATTTCCTTTCTCGCCTCAGGGATAGATGTTGTGGATTTTACATTAGTTTTGGTGCAAATGTCTAGAATCTTTCCTGTAGGAATCCTCTTAAGACCAATTGATTTGAAAATTCTACCCGTGGGTACCCACCTAGTGCTAGATCTAGGAGATGTTTTCTTTTTAGATGCAGTTGAATGAAATGTGGGAGCATCACTTTGTTGAGAAAACCTACGTCCTATATTGATCCACTTCTTAGGTTTCTGACTTATGAATTTTGGTTCAACGGGTTTGTTTGTCTTAGTCGATTGAGCCTTTTCAAGTGAATTTCCTTTTTGAAGATTTTCTAAAGCACAAACATCATGATTATTTACGCAACTACTCTTAGAAGCTAGCCAATTCCTATTAGTTTGTAGAGTACTCCTAGGTTTTGGTTTGCTACTACTAGCAGTGTTCTGTACTACAGTAGAAGGCATCACACGAGGTTTTGAACCTAAAATTCCATCCTTTTGAAGTAGCGCCTTTTTCCTAGCCTTTTCTAGATCATAGTTCTTGTACATGTCATATGTGCCATAAGACTTTTTACTTTTAATGCTCGTTTTAGACACTATTTTTGAACTAATCCTAGATGAGCCAGGTATAATCACGTGTTGAGATTTGGCAGACACAGATGCATTTTCCTTAGGCCAAGAATGTGGAGTTACTGGTTTTGTCAAATTGTTTTTCTCAACAACTTGGGAGGTAAACCGAGGTTTTGAAAATTTAGGTCGTTCAGATTTAAAAGCAGTTGGTTGTCTAACCACTGATTGTTTTTTGTTTGTTTGAGAAGGCGGTTTCCCCAAGATTGATGGTTTTGCAAACTTAGTATCTACACTCTTGCCAGTCAGTCTTCTTAATTTGTTTTGTAATGCAGCATGTGCAAACACCTTTGCTTGAATTTGACCTTTTAAAAGCTCATTTTCTTTAACTAATGTATCCACACGTTTACTTAGTTCATTCGAAACTTGACCATTGTTGCCCGAAGTTAAAGATTCGTTTTGCAATTTAAGTTCAAGCGAGATGCAATGTGCCTCTAGTTTTGAAAAATCTTTATGAAACTGGGCAATGGTCTTTTTGAGAAGAATGTTTTCAGACTCAAGAGTTTGGTATGATGTTTTTGTTATTGGATTATCAGGTAAGGACTCAGACTCAGAATGTTTGTTAAGACATTGTACAACATTCTGGTCAACCTCTCCTTCATTACTGAAGTTAGGTTGCACAGATTGTTGTTTCTCATTTGCAGGCATAATATGATCAACAGTGGATTGTACCTCAACCATTTGCTCTTTGTCAAAGTTATGTTCTGTGTCATAGATGGGTATGACATCTTCCTCATCCATCTGTCCTTTGTCAAAGTTGGGCTCTGAGTCATAGGAGGGTCTGATCTCTGCACAGTCTGCATCTGTATCATTCCCTAATCTACTGCTGTCATTCTGCTCTTCTAATTCTGTCCCATTGCTTTCCATGAAACCCAAATTAGCTTCCAATGCATCAACCATATTAGATTGCTCTTCTTGAATCTGCAGCTTCTGTTCATTCACTCTTTGGACATAATTTATTCTGTGAAGAATCGCCTTCTCAATCGAATCCAAATCTCGGATCAATATGTCTTGGAAAGTTTCAACCTCGATTCGAGTGTATTCAAAAAAATACAAGCATGCCATAGAACACCGGGATTTGATGAACTGCTGAAACTGTTCCTTGGTCACTCTGAAGGTGGCCTTGGATTCATTCTCGTGAACTTCTTCTGATGCAAGTTGCTTTTCAAGTTGACTCACGTTTTCGAACATCATATTCGTGAAAATGTCAAAGTCTTCTCCAAAGAGTGATGGAAATGCCCGTTTGAATCCATACTCGAAACGAGTTCCTGCTAAGTCTTTGTTTGAGAGGACCTTAAGGTGTGAATTAAGTGATCTACACTGTTCCATGCATCTCTTCACTAAATATGTCTCTAACTCATGCATCAGCGACCTTGATTGATACATTTTCTCTCCCCCGTGATTGTTGCAATGTAATTGGAATAATCAAACAAAAATGTCAAACCAAGGTCGAAATAGTGATTTCAGATTTTCCCTCCAAAATTAATTTGAAAAATATTTCTGTTCCAAAATTTTGAAAATCACTGTAAAATGCTATTCTAAGGTCACAATTTTTTTATTTTTATTTTATATGAAATAGAAAGAAGATAGTAAGAAGATGTTAGAAAGAAACTTGTGTGATAGATGGATCTTATAGAAGGTATAGATGTAATGCTAATTCTCGAAACTTAGTCAGAAAGCAGTTCTCGAAAGAATTTGAGAGTTCTTGAAAAATATGTAATCTCGAAACTTTGGTAATTTCGAAACTGTGTTCTCGAAAAATGAGTGTTTTCGAAACTTTTGTGTTTTAGAAACTTTTTAGTGTTTTAGAAACTTTTTGTGTTTTAGAAACTTTTCAGTGTTATAGAAACTTTTCAATGTTTTAGAAACTTTTCAGTGTTCTAGAAACTTTTCAGTGTTTGAGAAACTTTTCAGTGTTTTAGAAACTTTTCAGTGTTTTAGAAACTTTTCAGTGTTCTAGAAACTTAGCACCAAAACTTTCTAAATTATACAATTTAGAGAGTATACCACGAGTCAAAGTGTTTTCTCACTTATACAAGTAAGGGAAACACCGAGTAAGCAACGGGAGCAAGTGTGTTCTCGAAACTTTGTGATTTAGAAACTTTGTGATTTAGAAAGATTGCTAGAATTTTGATTTTGCAAAAAGCTCATCCAAATGAAGTTTGTATTTCAAGATTCTTGTACTTCTAGTTATAAAAACACCAAAACTTGAAGAAATTTGCAAACTTGATGATTTTGATGAAAACTTTTTGTGTTTTGGAAAGTTTGCCAAAATTTTGAATTTGCTAAAAGCTCACCCAAATAAAGTTTGTATTCCAAGATTCTTGTACTTCTAGTTATAAAAACACCAAAACTTGAAGAAAGTTGCAAACTTGATGATTTTTATGAAAAATTTTTGTGTTCTAGAAAACAAGTACAATAACCAAAATTGAATTTTTTAAGCTTGAAACTTTCAAAAAGATTGAAACTTTCTTGTTGGGAAAGATTTATAACACTAGTTTGTAATCAAAAAAGTGTTAAAACCCAAGAAAAACAAGAAAAGTAAGGATTTTTTTCTTATAAAACATGTAGGAGCTTAAAAAATTCGAAACACACAAGCTCAAAACACTTTTTTGAAAGAAAGTTTGACACTTTTTTGTTTGTTATGATTTGTAGCACAAGTTTGAAAGCAAAGACGTGATAAAAACCAAGAAACAAACAAGAAAGTACAAAATTTTCACAAAAAAACGAGTAGAAAAAGAGGTTTTGGATCGGATTCAACTTAAAAACAAGAACTACACCTTCTTCCGGCGAATGATACCACTTGTTAGGTCACAATTTATGTAAACACAAGTATAAGGATGATAGAAATAAGATGAGAAGGAGAGATGGTTGATTAAGACACTATGAGAAATAGAAATGAAAGAGTTTTCTTAGAATAATGAAATAACCAACAAGGTAACTAGTTACTTATGACTAGTATATATAGGGAAGGAGTAGGGCAACACTCCCTTCCTCCCTATCTAGTAAATCGAAATGGGCTTAGGGCCCATGGGCTTGCTACATAAGCCTTAAGATTAAATAAACATACAAGCCTTAGCAACCTATTACAAGTAAATGACCGAGACTTGATAAATAGTAAAACTTTGATCCCAACAACCAGGAGTCCTACGTATATGATGCAGAACTATTTAGATGCCATGACAATTTGAAAGTTTTATGGCTATCTATACTTATTCATAACCTTTACATGTAACCATAATTGGCCTGAGATCAATCATTTTATGACTGAGAGAGGATTGAAATCCGAGGACAGACCGAATGTAATTACACGAGTGTTCAAAATTAAGCTGGACTGCCTTATGCATGATTTAAAGGATCAACGCACATTTGGACATGTTAAAGGAGGTAATCTCAGTATACATCTTGATCCGCTTTAGTTTATGACTCATATTTTTAACTTTCTTATCTTATTGTTGAATTGCATTATGTATTTTTTAACGATGTAGCTGTTTACACGATTGAGTTTCAAAAAAGAGGACTACCGCACACTCACATTTTACTATGGCTTGAAACGGATGATAAGATAACAACAACAGCAAAGATCGATCAATATATCTCAGCGGAAATACCAAATAAGGACGAGGACCCTGAATTGTATCAGATTGTGATAGATCACATGATGCATGGCCCATGCGGTGTTGATAATCCAAGGTGTCCTTGCACTGTTGATTTCAAATGTACCAATAACTTTCCTAAGAAATTTAACGAAACGACAGTCATTGATGACAATGGTTATGCAATATATAAGAGAAGAAATGACGGAAATACTATAAGGAAAAGTGGAAAAGATTTGCATAATGGTTTCGTTGTTCCTTACAACGCAAGCTTGCTCAGGTGGTACCAGTCACATATAAATGTGGAATGGTGCAACCAGGTTGGGTCAATAAATTAATTGTTCAAGTATATCAACAAAGGTCCTGACAGGGTTACTGCTGCTATAGATGGCAAAGAAATCGACGAAATTAAGGATTTCTATGATTGTAGATATCTTTTGGCTTGTGAAGCAGATTGGCGTATTTATGGATTTGATATTCACTATAGGACTCCATGTGTTGAACGTTTGCCATTTCATTTGAAGAATGAACAACCCGTCATATTTGATGAAAGCGATAGCATTGATTACACACTTGAAAAGTCATCAGTTAACGAGGCCAAATTTCTTCAATGGATGGAATTAAACAAAACTGATACATTTGCAAAGACATTGCTATATATTGAGATTCCTAAATTCTATGTGTGGAATGCGCAAAAACGAATTTGGACTCTCAGACAAAAAGGTAAAAGTTTAGGCAGGATTCATCATGTCCCGCCTTCTTGGGGTGAATATTTTTACTTACGTGTATTGCTAAACAAGGTGAGAGGTGCGCAGAGTTTTGAAGAGATCAGAACATATGATGATGTGGAGTATCCCACATATAGAGATGCATGTTATGCTCGTGGTCTTGTGCAAGATGACAAGGAGTACATTGACGGACTACTGGAAGCGATTCAATGGGGAATGGGCGATTATTTGAGATCTTTCTTTGTCATGCTACTCATGACAGATAGTATGTCTCGTCCGGAGGTTGTATGGGAAAAAACTTGGCGTGTTTTGGCTGCGGATGTGGAGCATATTAAGCGCATAAAGCAGAATGACCCTGGTATGTTCTGTTGAGGCAACATGATCAAGATCTCTTTATGTTTTAATGATGACAAAAAAACCATCGAAACACATAAAATAACAAACTTTAGCTCAAAATCGCCGGAGCCAATGTCTGCTCCTGGCGCGCTGCCCGCACGTCAATGTGCGGGTGACACGCCAAGAGTCTGTATGG
Organism: Artemisia argyi; assembly: GCA_030686995.1. Taxonomy (NCBI): domain Eukaryota; kingdom Viridiplantae; phylum Streptophyta; class Magnoliopsida; order Asterales; family Asteraceae; genus Artemisia; species Artemisia argyi. The sequence goes on from CM060707.1 coordinate 54,650,887, forward strand.
TTCTGGGCGAATTTTGAAAGTCTGTTTTCCCCTTACCCGACAAATGTGGATATTTCAATACAGGTATGAATATGTTATGTGCTTAATTGAGAACACTCGAAACGAGTTTTGAGACTTGAGAGATCCCACTTTTAGAACACCCATTTACGGGAAAACGCCAACTCATGTTTTCTAACTATCGCCTCTAGCCAAGGATTTTCTAAACTTAGGGAGCTTATGTATTCCACGTGACATCGTGTTGAAGCATCCATATGCTCATATCCCGTGCTTACGTCTTCTCTAATTACGTAACGGGTTTACTCCCTTATTGGTCAAACTAAGTCAAATGTCACTTTGCGTAAACGCATCCTTTCCCACTTGGGTTATGCTTTACATCAAGGCAAAGCACTTAACTTGTTTGAACCAAGGTATTAGTTGAGAACGTCGAGTCGTGGAAAGTCACGAGATATGAAACTATGGATTCTCGACGTTGTGTTACTTGAACTTATAAGTAACCTATGATTTTCTCAACTTATAATCTTAATTGTCTAAACCTTTTCTTCTTAATGACAATTAGATTATCTCTTAATCCTCCCTTAATCCCATTTATACATAAGACAAAACCAATCATATCCAAATCAAATATTTTCTTACACAATCTCTTACACCCTTACATATTCCCTTACACACTACATCTAAACCATCCATTCCCTTACAACACATCTCATCCCTTCATTTTTAACACATGGGGAATTGTTTGAAACCCTAATATGGCTCCTCTCATCCTAGCCATTGAATTCAAATCAAACACATCCCAACCATCCATCCAAATCTCTCCTATTTATGCCACCACATTTGCTTGATCTCAACCATTGAATTCAAACCAAAACCATCTCAACCATTGATTTCCCCTTCCCCCCCCCCCCCCCAAGTAAAGCATATTCCTTAGAATATCCTTTCTCAACCCTAACCTAGGCATGTTTGATCCTATCCATCCATTTCAAATGAGATCATCTCAACCATCCACATTCACCACATGCCAAATTGTTTGAAAACCAAAGGAGGCTCCCTTTGATCCTAGCCATCCAATTCAAACCATTTCATCTCAACCCTCCATCTCATTCTTCCCCCCCAAGCATTGGAATATTCCTTGGCATATTCTTTCTCTCTTTTCTATGCCATGTGAGGAGATATACTTCTACCCCTTCCAAATTACCCTATCTACACTTTAAACCCTTGGTAATTTGGTTTCTCTTTAAACACTTCACAAATGATTTCCAAATTGGCTATTTGAGTTGGTAAACCTTAGAATGATTAATGTTAACGTTTAGTGTGAAGTACAATTGGGGTTTATCAAGGATAGGTATTTATAAGATCCAAACACCCAACACTTGGGAAATATTTATAGACGCCTGGCGCGCTGCCCGCGCATTGATGAGCGGGTGACGCGCCGGCCTCGGTAAATTTTCCCAAGTTTGGATTCTTGGCCTATAAATACCACCCTTGCCTCTTGTATTCCTCACCCTTGCCATTACTCTTTCTCTCTAGATTCTTTCTCTCTAAACACTCTCAAACCTCTATCTATATCTCAATCTCTAATCTTGTGTTCTTGATTTTCACATTAGCATCTTTGGAAGAACACATCTACTTGCAAGGGAAGAATCACAAGAACCTAATACACTCTTGTTATTGTGTCGAGGGTCTTCTTACTTATACCCTTTTTATTACAATCGAGTCTCTAGGTTAGGTTAGGACTTCATTGAACAAACATTCATTCATTCATTCAATTGTTTGTAAGGGAAGTCTTGTGTCTTGGTGACCAAGCCTAGATCATTGGGGATCTAGTTGGGATTTGATACTTCCAGTGGGAAGTCTTGGTAGTGGTATTGGTGACCCTTAGGTAAAGTCGAATCGTGAGATTCTTTTGGGTGGTTTTCGAGGGCGGAATACCGTTGGGGAGTAACTCCTTCTTTGTGAGCATCGATAATGGTGAATATCGGTGGAGTGAATTGTAACAGTTTGTAGTCCACCGAAAGGATTATACTAGTGAATAGTATCGGAGTCGCGGATTCACAACTGGACGTACGGATGGTATAAACCCCCCATCCCGAACCAGTATATATCGTTGTGTTCTTTACTTGCTTTATATACTTTGGTTGTGTTAGTGGTTGTTGGATTATTATACAACTACTTGGTGTTCCCTTTAGCTTAAAGTTTTTAAACATCTAAAAAGCCAAAGAAACCGTATTTAACCCCCCCCCCCCCTTCTACGGTTCTACATGTTCTATTAATTTTTACCAACTGATATAGTGAACATAAACAGATGCATATACCACCTAATACTTACATAACCAGATGCATAACATATAACACATTTGTATATAAACTTTAAGTTATTTAACATTGCAGAGTTGCAGCTTTTAGACACTCATAAGTATAACACATGTCTCACTTATATTAAATACATGCTAGTATGCTACTGTGTAACAATAAGAGTTTAAAGTCTATCATGAAAATGCCATATCCGAATAACGAATATACGATGGAAGGTTATAACAGGTTGATATATGATGAGACGGCGTACAATAAAGAGGAATTAAAAGAGCAACATAAGACATTGTATGGTAGCTTGACATCTGAACAAAAGGGTATTTATTCAACTGTTATGGACGTTGTAGAAAACAACAATGGTGGAATGTTCTTTGTATATGGATACGGTGGCACTGGGAAGACATACCTTTACAAAACTATGACTTCTACTTTACGTTTAAAGGGTGATATAGTCTTAAATGTGGCGTCAAGCGGTATTGCAGCTCTTTTGTTGGAAGGCGGAAGGACAGCACATCCTCGGTTTGAAATTTTGATTAATATAGTCAAAGATTCAATGTGCAACATACCTTATGACAGTGACCTTGCTGATTTGATACGCCAGGCAAAGCTCATAATATGGGACGAGGCTCCTATGATACAGTCATATTGCTATGAAGCATTTGATAGGACATTGCGAGATATTTGCAGGTCAGACCATTCAGAACCATCTAATCGTGTTTTTGGCAGAAAAGTGGTTTTGTTTGGTGGGGATTTTCGACAAATTCTTTCAGTCATTTCTAATGCCAGCCGTAATCAAGTCGTGCATGCCACAATCAACTCATCTTATCTTTGGCAACACAACAAAGTGATGAACTTAATAGTGAACATGAGATTGAGCTCTGGATCTACTGAATCTGGAAAAAAAAATACAAGAATTTGCGGATTGGATTTTAGACATCGGTAATGGAAAAATTGGAGGCGAGAATGAAGATAATTCCACACTTGTATTTCCAAATTAAATGTTGATTCCAGAGTCTGCTGATCATGTTGGATCAATAATAGGTGAAACATACCCACATCTGCAACAAAACCTATGGAACCCTGAGTTCTTTCAGGAAAGGGCTATTCTTGCTCCAACTCATGAAATGGTTAATAGGATTAATAACCGGATGCTGGATTTACTTGAAGGAGACTATACGGTATACGAATCATCAGATTCTGTTACTTTGGACGATGCAGATACCAATTTTGATGACTTAATATACACGACAGATTTCCTTAACGGTCTAAGGATGTCCGGTCTTCCTCATCATGCAATAAAGCTAAATATTGGTACTCCCATAATGTTAACGCGAAACATTGATCAAAAAGCAGGATTGTGCGATGGAACAAGGCTTCAAGTACTACGTTTGGGAGTCAATGTAATTGAAGCAAAGATCATATCTGGTGTCAACATTGTTAAGATATGCGCTATTCCACATATGATTATTAGCCCTTCATAGACTAAGATTCCGTTCAAATTGAATAGAAGGCAGTTTCCAATTCACGTTTGTTTTGGTATGACGATTAATAAAAGCCAAGGACAGACATTGTCACAGGTTGGTTTGTTTTTGCCAAAGCCTGTATTCTCACACGGTCAACTGTATGTCGCTATGTCAAGAGTAAAGAGCAAGCGAGGAGTGAAGGTTCTATGTTTAGATAAAGACAACTATTGCAACTACACTTCAAATGTCGTTTATAAAGAAGTCTTATGTCGGATTTGAATAAGCATTATTGTTTTGTATATTCAACATATGCATTGTTACTTATAAAACCGACATGTTCTTTTAAAATTTTGTTATTTTTTTATTATGTTTTGCGTTTATCAATTTTTATTTTCTTCCTCAACTATTGTGAAGGAACAAAATGGACTTTAGTAATTTTCACATAACGGATTATTTTACTTCTATCATTTCAAAAACAAATATAACGGACTAAAAATATACCATAAGACTCGCTCAACACCTTCTCTCATAACCTTCTATTTTCATTATCTATATATATTAGATAAAAGTTCAATGCAGAACCATTTTTTGCTAAAGATCAAACCGGTTGATCTTAACCACCCATTCTATTTTAATCCAATGGTTGAGATTAATTGCCATTTTAATTAAATTATTTACTGATAGGCAATTTAGTACTTATACTTTCACTAACTAAACTGGTAGAGTCACATGGGATTCTGTATAACAACATACAACTTTTTAATAAAGAGATTCAAAAAGCTCATTTCAACAATCATATAAAAAACATCTACCCTTAAAAAGCTGTGACATAAAAGTATAAAACTCAAAAACAGTGATTTACTCATTTTTACAAATCACTTGTGATTTTTTAAAAATAACAAATCACAAATGACTTTTTTACGAATCCCGTGGGATTTTTTTACGAATCCTGTGGGATTTTTCTGGACGGAAATTTTGAAAAAAAAAAGTTCGTCTTTTTAGGAATCCCGTGGGATTTTTCTGGACGGAAATTTTGAAAAAAAATATCGTCTTTTTACGAATCCCATGGGATTTTTTTACGAATCCCGTGAGATTTTTTTACGAATCCCGTGGGATTTTTCTGGACGAAAATTTTGAAAAAAAAGTTCGTCGAAAGTATATAACAATGCATATCTATAGAAAGATGATTTATTTCTCGTCGCCATGGTATATTTTCGTAGCTTGAAAATTTACCGTTTGCAAGATATGTTGTTTTTTTTTAAAAAAAAAGTAGAAAGTGGGTTTTATATTAAATGAGCTAAAATGTCAATCTTGCCCTCCCTTTGTTATTTTTTAGTTTGATCTTAGTCATTAGATGAAAGATGGATGGATGGTTGAGATTGACTTATTTGTTTTTTAAATGATACATGTTTTGCATAGATCTCACCTCATATATATTAAGGCACATCATATGTGCTGGCTTTTGCCTATTGGTGCCACAAACATTAAAATATAATTTTTTAATTAAAAAACTTTTTCTTTTTTGCCTAAAGAAAGCGACCCATATGTGACTAAAAAAAACTTACAAAACACATCCTGAACGTTTTAATATTTATGGTTTTTTTATATAACAAACTTTATTTGCTAAATATTTAACAGATATCTAGCAGTTTTCTAAATAAAAAAAATATTGATAAAAAGGCCTCTCGATAACGAACAAAACAAGTCCAATATTGATAAGTTTTTTACGCGCATACGGTTTTATAAAAAATGTCGAAGTTTGATATATATATATATATATATATATATATATATATATATATAGGGGAAGGTTAATGTGAGAACTTTCTTAAAGTTATAAAAATGAGAACTTTTTTAAAATACCGTTAAAACATTGATACATAACTATTTTAGCAAAGATGCACCAAAATATTATATATTAATACAAGTTAACATTAAATCGACTAATAACCAACTCATACATGAGAAACGGATTACTGATACACAATTAAATTTTTGATACATATACATTAAAATCTCAAAAAACTAGTTTCTTATGCATAATTTGATACACCTAATACACAACAACCACTAAAAACTTGATACACAATACTAAATCTTGATACACAGTACACGTTGAATCAAAGTGTATCACTTAGTTTACGTCAATTTTCATAAGAAAATCAATCAAATCTTTAACAATTTTAGTTGTAATTAATTATATTTTAATTTTCTTTCAAGTTGAGTGTCATTTGTGAGATTTTGGTTGGTTCTCATTTTTACAACTTTAAGAAAGTTCTCATTTGATCTCAATTCTATATATATATATATATATATATATATATATATATATATATATATATATATATATATATATATATATATATATATATAATTTTTAAATAAAAGAACTTTCAAAATGCACCCTTAACCTATAAAATACCCTTAAATATTATCCTAAATATTTTTAAACACTAAATCACAAGCTCATTCACTCGCCATTTTTCATGACAAGGTGATTCCCATAAACCACTTTGGAGATCAAAGCCTTTTAGAAGGTTGTATAAGAATTAAGAAAATTAAGACCTCCCTTAAAATTAGATCGGGAACCACCTTGCATCCATGTGAGAAGAAACTCGAAAAGAAAGACAAGAATACGGAGTAAAATAAATAAAAAATAAAAATAAAAACTGATATTCTTGTTTTAATGGAGATTTTGAGGTCTGCTTCTTACAATGATGATGATAAAAATAATAATAATAATAATAAATAAAAATAAAAAACCCTACTATATTTTGTTGTTACTTTATTAGAGACTTAGTGGTATAGTTTTCTTAAAAAGTTTAATTTTAACCCCTTTTGTTTATGATTTATCAATTCAATTATTCTTAAAGAATTATGACTCCTCTTTCGAAAAAAAACCACTACATACGCTCGTCTTATTATTGAACCATCTTCGCATCATTTACACCAACCTTTGCTCATTTTGTTCATTTTCTCAACTGATCAAGTAATTGTTTGTTACTACCAAAAAAAATATTATTAAACACATATGTCGAATAATTCAAACTTCAATCTAGCTTCTAAAACAAAAATTTGTATGTTCGAAAAAAATTTGAGCCCCCTTAATACAAATTCTTATCTCCGTCCCTGCTTACTTATAGATTATCATAAAACCGAAGTTTGATTTTCTCTTTTTTATGCATATTTTTTCTCTATCTTCAGTCAGTTCTTAAATTCTAATTTTGTTTTTGGTTTGATAGTTTGATATTTTATTAATCCAACGAATTGAAAAACGAACTATAAGCAACAAAGAAAATAGTAATTGAAAATGACTCAATCTTAAATTTTGCTTTAGGTCTCGAAAAACGGCTTGAACCACCGGCCCTGGGTATTAGTCTGTGTGGATGAGATTTATGTATGCATATGGACAAAGAAAGAGTAGGTGAGATTTATGGAAATGTTTACTCTTGTGAAAGAATGAATAAGAAAGACTTGGAGATTTTTTATTTTTTTTTTATTATTATTTTTTTTTAAAGTAAAGATATAAGAAGTGTTATTCGTAAACTAAACAAGTACCCAGGTGGAGTTCAAATGAAATGGTATTAGTATAAGGAGTTGCACACATAAATTGATGTGTGAGGACAAGTAAATTAATGTGTGAGAACAAGCAAATTATGTCTACAATGTAAAAATGTATCTGTACATATCATCTCCCATTAGTATATTATGAAATAATATTAAATTTATGTTTTTAATTTTTAATGTAATATTTTCAATCATAATTTTACGTTTTTAATTATTAACGATAGTTTAATTTATGTTTTATTTAAATTTGTTAAAGAAATGAGTTTGGTGGTGGGTTCAGTGTTAACCAATGTCTGTTTGATGGTGCGCTGAATGATGATGTGGAGGTGGTGAGTTTAGTGACAATAACATTTAGGGAGGTGATTTGCACATCAATTAAAATGACGGGGACACCGCAATATTACACTCCTAATGCATATGTTACAACATACCATGTGCATAATTGTGGTGTACTCATCAATTTATTTGGTGCGTAAATCATCTCCCTAACATTTAGAGGGCACGGTGCAGTCGCTTATAACATGTTATAGGTGCCAAAATGGCACATATGGCGGCCCTATGATTATTATATTGCACCGCTCTTTCGTTTTTTTTTTTTTTTTGGTAAAAGTTTGTCATGCCCGGTGAATAAGTTACTCCAAAAATGTTTAAGTACAAATGATGTGAATAAATCACACATCTAAGCCCGTTACACAGCGGTAAAGTATAACAAGACACTACCACTTCTAACAAAAAAGAAACTAACCAACCACTATAACATCAAACATAACCCTATTATATAATTTGACCTCAAAGATTGATATCTCATGCGTTACAAAAAGCCCCTTTGTAGGTGTTGATGTCATTTGCTTCACATTTGATAAGTGATTTTTTTAATGAGTGAGTGGTATTTTTTATGATGTGTTATAAAAATATTATTAGGAAAAGTGTTTATGTTATGGGATATATTGGCTACAATTATTGTAGCCAATTGGCTATAATTTTTCACTAAAATTATATAAGAAATGATTCAAGGACCCATAAATATAAATCAGGGACCTACAAATTAACTCAGGGACCCACAAAATGTAGCACAAAATTATAAGGAGTTAGCTACAATTAATTGTAGCTAATATATTCCTTATGTTATAACAAGGTTACATAACGACGTTTATAATTGTGATAGGGTGAAACTCCACCTTGCACTAGCCTTAGGCCACAAGGTGCAGCTCGCCACTCCCCTTCGCCAGTCCACCTTGACAGCTCGTTGGAGCTCGCCACTGCACCCACGAGCCTCAACTTTTCTCGTCGGTAGGAAGGTCGTCGTCTGCACGATGAGTTTGTAAATGGTACTTTTGTTAGATGGGAACGTTTATATGTTTTCTTAGCTTGTATTTGCTTCTTTTCTAAACTTGTATTTGCAGGTCGAGGTTAGTGTGTGTTTGCATTTGCGGGTCGAGGTTAGTGTGTGTTTGCATTTGCGGGTCAAGGTGAAGAAGACTCAATTTTTTTTTTTATATAAAATGTGTGTTTTTGTTGTTTAGTCCTTGTGGTATTCTTTATTTACAGTTTTTGGTCCTTGTGGTTTTCTTATTACAATATTTACATTTTTTTTTTCGAGTAGCTAACATTTTTATTTTTAGTTATTATTTGTATTGAATGAAATAAATTTAGTTTGATTGAAAAATAATAAAATAAATAAAGTTGTAAGTGGTGATCGTAAATGAGTAAATTGAAGTTAGTTGTTAATGCGGTGGATTAGCACGAGTCATCTTATATTAGCATGCTAGAAGAATGTATTCACACATTCCAATGTATCTTTTTCTCCAATAAAGTGCAACTTTCCCTTTAGAATCTCAAGATCCCCAACTCCGGCAACAATTTCAGATCACCAAACAGTTTACCAAAACCCTGAAAATGACTACAAATCAAGTAGTAGTTGTCCCATACCCCGGCAGAGGCCACATAAACCCTTTACTCCACTTGTGTCACTTACTCTCTTCAAAGCTAAACCAACACAATAATCACACCACCATCTTCACTGTTGTCGTAACCGAAGAATGGCTCGGGCTTCTTAGCCAAAACCAAGTTCAGTCCAACGTCCAGTTTGTTACCATACCTAACGTCCTTCCTTCTGAGCACAACCGTGGGTCAGACATGATATCTTTCTTAACAGCTGTTAAAAATAATATGGTAGGTCCTTTTGAGGATGTGCTTGATAAAATGGAGGTTAAGGTGACACTTATTGTTGCTGATGCGATGATGATGTGGCCGTTTGAGGTTGCTAACAAGAGGAATATTCCTGTTGCCGCGTATTTTCCTATGTCGGGTCAAATGTTTTCTGTAATGCATCATGTTGATTTACTTGAGTCGAATAATCAGCTTTATGCTCATGTATCAGGTTTGTTTTCTTATTTCTTGATTCTCTACCTTTTTTTTCTTTTCTTTTTTTTTTTTCCAGCAAAATGGTTTATAAGTTTGGTTGTCTGATATTAGATTATTAGGTACTCTTATTTTTTAAAGTTTTTTATTGACATATATAGTCTAAAATTGAAACTTTTTCTCACAGTAAATTTTAACCAGCACATATGAAGATGGCTACAACATTTAGGGCCCGTTTGGTTTGTAGATGGGTTTAGATTAGAATTTGGGGTTGATGGAAAAGTTGTAGATTATGATTTGGATTTTGATTTGATGTAGGAGAAAGAAAATATATTTTAAAATAAATAATTAATTATTTATAACTAAACAATTTGTTTAAAATTAAAATTTATTCTTAGAAAAAAATAACAAATAAAAGATATGTGGTGGAGATGAATGTTTGGCCCACATATAAAAGAAAAAGACAAAAGAAAGAGATGGTGTTTTGTGTAATACTAGCACTAGGGTCAGGATTTATATACGCCGGATTTTTAGGATTGAGCCCAAAGTCAAAGGACCAACAATATGAATCAAAAAATTATTTTTTACCTTCATCCCCTGGGCCCACATCAAACCCCCTCAACCAAACACACCCTTAGTATTCTGCTTTATATGAAGTTGTGAAAGATTGGTCATTGCACTAAAATTACATAGATACAAAGGTCTGTCAGTTGGACATTTTGTACCCACAATGACTTCACTAAGGGCATTAATCTCACTTGATATGCTAGGCCAAAGGCTGTTGATAAAACTTGGTGCATATTAATCACTTTCAAAATTGATTAGACCAGGGATATAAAATAGGGCCCCTTTGGTTGTTATGTTTTGGATTTGGATTTGGATTTAGATTTGGGGATGATAGTAAAATCTAGTGTTTGGTATGCTTATGTGGGCCCCAAATTTGGTATTGAGTCCCAAAAATTTTCTTTCTATAAATTCCTAGCATGGGGGTGGGGTTTTTTTTGAACTTTCATAATTTGTGAGTCCCATTTCTATTTTTCTCTCTTTGTCTCACCTCTCTTTAACTTAATTCTAAAAATAATTAATGTTTTAACTCAAACAATTATTTACAATTATAAATATACATTTTCTCTCACTTATATTAAATTCAAATCCAAATACAAATCCCAAATTTAAATCCAACTCCCAATCCAAATCTTAAACCCATCTACAAACCAAACGGACCCTAACTAAGTCATTTGGAATTTATAGGTTTAATATATGAAAACCAAATGGCTTGTAACTTAATTAGCGGTATTCATGTGGTGTGACATACTCGTTAATCAAGTGGTTGTGGGTTTTAAGTACTGCTTTGGTGAAACATGTGGAATAGTGTAAGTATTAGTTTGCCGGCCTTTAATTTCTGAAGAAAAAAAATGTATGTAAATTTTAGATCAAAAGTTGAAGACAAAACATATAGATACAAAGAACTAAAATAATTTAAGCCATCTTTTTATTTACAAAATTCGGCCATACGAAAACAAAAACTATCCAGTCATACAAGTTTTATTGTCTTCCTAATGTCTTACTATCATTTTTTCATATGACTCTCAGCTAGCAAAGATTCATATATTTCACAAGTACTGATCACTATAAAAAATTATTACCATGATTTTAGTTTAGGGATTTGTCAAATTTTATTATTGTTTCAAACGAATCTATTGCGGTTTTTACCGGTAGTATAAAGTCGAGGGGCTTATTAATCGTAAAAAACTTGTGAAACTTGGTTACTATTCTTTGACATTTTCTCTATATTTTATATTTGGTCTTAATTTTTATTAAAACAGTTAATTATACTTGGTGTTGTGGCTGCTAGGCAAATATCATTTGTTTGTACATATATGAATTTCGAATCCATATTGGTTAATTACATGATATTCTATTTGGTTGAACAGAAAGGGGAAAGGAATCCATAGATTATATTCCTGGTATATCTTCATTGACAATAGCAGACATTCCAATGTTATTTCATGGCGGAATCGGTCAGATGCTTAAGAGCTTGGTACCCAATCTTTTCGACGTAATCAACAAAGCTAATTATGTACTGATATCTACTGTCTACGAGTTAGAACCGAAAGTCATTGATGCCCTCAGAGTCAGATTACAGATACCCTTTCACACGTCTGGACCAAATATACCTTACTCCCAAAACAAACCAAACCCCTCATTACATGAATCAGCTTACTTAACCTGGTTAGACTCCAAACCTCCAAGAACTGTGTTGTATGTTTCATTGGGTAGTTTCTTATCAGTATCAAGTGAAGAAATGGTTGAAATTGCAGCCGGTTTAACAGAAAGTGGGGTTAACTTTTTGTGGGTGGTTAGAGGCGAAACCTCACATTTTAAAGAAATGTGTGGCGAAAAGGGGATGGTGGTTGAATGGTGTGACCAATTAAGGGTTTTGTTGCATTCTTCTATAGGAGGGTTTTGGACGCATTGTGGATGGAACTCGGTTAAAGAGAGCTTGTTTTCAGGTATACCAATGTTGACTTTCCCTATACTTATTGACCAACCACTTAACAGTAAAGAAATCATTGAAGATTGGAAGATCGGAAAGAACATGAGGAAAGAGGTTCAGGTTTTTAAGAGAGACAAGATCGCTGAGGTTGTTAGAGTGTTCATGGATTCAAAAAGTGTCGAGAGAATCAAGATGATGGAGAGAGCGAAGAAACTTCAGAAAGTATGTCAAGACAGTGTTGTTGAAGGTGGGTCAGCTTACAAAGATCTTGATGCCTTTGTTGAAGAAATTGTAAAGGAGCAAACCAAGTGAATCAAAGGGGTATGTCTAGGATTCGCAGTTCAAGTTTTTAAGTGCTAATAATCGTTCTTTAAACTGCCTTTCAAAAAAAATCGTTCTTTAAACTATTTGTTTGTTTGGCTTCATTTGATTGCTATCGACCATGTTTAACGTACGTGCTCAAAATTGATTTTACATCTTTCATAGGATATGAGTCACTTTTATATGATAGCTCAAAACCTACTCGTATATATCACTTGGGGCTTGGACAAAATAAACGAGCCATGAGAATTCACTTCTATGAAGACTTTCACAGGAATTGTCTTGATCGTCTAGATAGCCTTGCAAGCGCTACGGCTATATGGGAAGCCTAAGCAAACTATGTTCTACGGATAATATATGTAGCTTCCAAGCATTTATATGCGATCCAGAATTTTAATACAACCACAGAGAGGAAATAACATGAATATTTCTTGAAACATGTAATAAGTTAAACATGATTATATTCTCATATTAAAAAGAAAAGTTCCATATCAAGTTCATGATATAATATTTTCAAAATTGACTAGTTTAAATAATTTTTAAAAATTGTTTACACAAGGTGAAACCATTGACACTTTTGTAACGGTTCTAATGGTCTTAATTACAACAATTTGTCAGGTTATTATGTGTTACTATTATTTACTGATTTTTATCATTTTGAAACAACATAAGCATGAACTGTTCAACTATTGTGAACGAACAAAATGGGCTTTTAGTAATTTTCACACAACGGATTATTTTTCTACTATTTCAAAAACAAATATAACGGACTAAAAATATACCATAAGACTCGCTCAACACCATCTCTCATAACCTTCTATTTTCATTTCTGTTATAATTCTTCTTTTACTACTTCACATTTAATCAAACAATAAATTACAGCTCATTCAATCACCATTTCTCATCAATCCTAACCTTTCTTATTCAGCCATAAAAATTTACAAAACTCGCGATTTCGTAATGGAAGACAAACAAACACCTTTAGATGAACGTAGCATAATTAATATAATCCGAAATGATAAAGATCAATCATCAAAAAAGAATTGGAAGACATTTCGTGACAAGCTCCGTCTCAAACGTGCAGGAAAAGCATGGACATCATCCATAAACATCCCACAATCTGATATTAACATCCAAAACAAACCTAACAAAATGATGATACGTCGTGGCTCCTCACGCTACACATCCAACAACGACGAAGATCAAGAGCCTGACGAGAGCGACGGGGAGGCAAATCGTCAGTTAGGCCAAATAGATAGACAAAAGAACACGAGGTTGCTTCCTATGGAAACAGATGATACAGAAGAAGAAGAAGAAGAAAATGACAATGCGGATGCAGATGTAGATCATGTGGGAGGTGATAGTAAGGACGGTAATGAGGATGATGGAAATGATAACCAAATGTCGTTGATGTCTTTGTTGAGTGATGCTGGATCGAATTATATTGAAGAAAATCATCAAGAGCAAGAGCACGAGGACGAGGGGGAGGTAGAGGATGATGAAGGTGGCGAGGGGGGAGAATGTGTTAAGGCGTGTTGCGGATGCAAAGGAAAACATAGTGGCGCGGCGTTGGGGCCGTGTGGACATACGTTTTGTAAGCATTGTACGAAGGAGCTTCATGTGTCGAGAGGTAATTGTCCTACTTGTAATAGTTTTATTTTGGAAATTCTTGATATTTATTGACTTTTTGCGTCTGAGTTTTTTTGACATCTAATTTTGTTAAGTTTATACTTATATAATTGTAAGAATTTATACGATTATAACTTTATGAATACGATCTGTGAGGAAATAGTATTGAGTTTTGTTAGTTTAGACTCAATTTGCCTTGAATACGTTTGTAGGATGATGAATTCTGACTCAATTATGTAAACCGTGTAATCTAACAAGAAGTGAACAATATGAATTGATTATAAGCTAACTACAAAGTTTAATAAGAGGGTGTTTGGGATTGATTATCACGTTTTGAAACTGACGAAACAAAACCACGTTATGCAAAAGTAACTCCCATTCATGTACTGGCAAAACCACGTTTTGGATGATATATAACGTAGATAAGTGATTATTAGAGTTGTTTGCCAAACACCATAAATTGATTATCCACTTTTTGAAAATGTGATAATCAAATAATCACGTTTTGAAAGCAACCCCAAACACCCTCTAAATTCACACACAAGATTTAAATGTTATATCTGTTAAAAAAAATAATGAAGCGCAACATGTCAATGAACTCCTAATCAAATAAGGGAATAACCTAAAAATTAACTACATGTTTTTTTCTAGTTCAACTGTATCTTAAGAATTTGAAATTTACCAAATATTATCATTAGAACCAGGCAACCAGCAGAGTACTACTAATTAGCAGTTTCCATAGGGTACTAGTTAGAAGCATCTCATGGTCTGGAATTGGACTCTCTTTTTGGATCATAGCCCAAAATAGCATTCAGAATTTGATAACTGTTATTTGGATTTGTCCTAGGCCCACTCCAAGGGTGTTAAATTGCTAATGTTTTGGGTCCTTCAAAATCTTAAACATGTGGAAAATCTTAACATATAATTGGCCTTGTAACATATAAGGACCACTTCATCTAAAGTTTTAACAAAATATCATGGTTTCAGTGAATACTTACTGTTTTTGCAAATTTGTGATGCCCTTTTTTCTGACTTTTAGGAAACCGTTCACACTATAGCAACCAGTTAGTAACACTTTTGAACAAATGTAACAAAGGCTTTATAGCTTGCAAGATTTTAGGGGTAAACATCATACTAGGGAGATTTTTCTCATAGCTTACGAGATTTCTTTAATATCACAAAACCGTCAAAAAAGTCACACTAATAGGTATTCTGGTTAAACCATGAACTGTTTGATCATTTTGTGATAAAAGGGTCACACATATGTGGGTAGTTTTTGCGATTTGCCTTTGTATTAGTCTAGAGATGTGGGTTAGGACTGACAAGAACAAGAAAGTAAAGCGACGACATCAGTTATGTCAGTTATGTAATGGTTTTGTTAGAAAATATGCTAACGCTACTTAAAGCCAAAAAAACACATGTGGTCCGAGTGAAATATTAAGTACAATTGAATAGGCACAACTAAGCTACTTTAATTCACATAAACAATGCTAATGCCACTGAAAGCCTAAAAGATATCTTAAGTTCAATTTCCTCATAGTATTACTCACCATATCATAAGGAGTGAGTGAATGACTGATAGACATGCAACAAAACTAGCATAGGTTTTAGTTTCAGTATTTTAAGAAAAACACAATGACGATAAGTATGACGCAAATAATGACGTGTGTAACGGATATCACATTCATACATTTGTGGTCCTTCAATGGACCAAATTATTGTTTCGGGTCTCAAGCAACCATTAGTGTGCCAGAAACTAGTGAATGTTGCTGGATATAATCAATATATTTGAAGAAATGGACCATAAGTAGTTGAAGAAAAGTAATTTCTTGGAGTAAATGTAAAACTACTTTAATATTCTAAGTCATAACTTTAGTTGTGATTCTCAAAATCACAATACTACATTGAGCACCATACCTTTAGAATCACAATACTAAATTGAGCAACATATCTTTAGATCTAATCATAGCAACCACAAAACTAGTAAACTGAAAGTGAAGGCCAACCTTGTCTTCAGAACCAATAAACCTCAAACAGTGTATAGCTCTGACCACATGATCTAAAATTGGGAATTTACAAAACTAAAGGAAACATCTTTTTTTTACTTTAGGATTTATCAATATTCTTGTCAGTCCTAAACTTTAAAAAATGAACCTCAACTTCACATGGCACATAAAAGTAAAGACTAAAGAGGGATTAAAACAATCACCTCATTCACTTTCTTTTTTAACCCTAACTAAAGCTGATCACCAGTCAACAAAAAAGCCAAAGCAAGAATCCTCTAAATCTTATCTCATTTTCAAGAGAATCAAATAATTCCCATCTCAATACACCCAATAAGGATTATTCCAAGTCTTTCATTAGTATATGCCCATTTCCAAGTACATTCAGGGGTGTTTAGATTAGCTATTTTACAGATTTATGGGCTTACCGAATTTCGAAAACTCACTTTTTCGGCTTATGAGCTTATGAATTTGAGTATATGGCTTATTTGAGTCCACAAGCTCAACTTGATAAGCTTATAAGCCGAAAACGTAGGCTTATGAGCTTTTCCAAATTCAAACAAGCTTATAAGCCGGCCAAATAAGGTATATGCTATCTTTTGTAATTCAGTAAAGGTGCTTAACATGTTTTCTGTATTATCACAATTTAACGAACTTCCTAGAGCATTTAGCTCTGCTACTGGTTTGAGTAGTAATGTAATTATGCAATGAGCATGAAATTGAGCAATTAAAGGAACAAAACAAAAGGATACAAAGTTAAAATTGAGATAAATTAGTGCTGTCAAAGTCCTATAAAAAAAAATGGCAGAAGGATCTTTTAAACAAAAAGATCTTAATAGATTCCAGTCAACTCAACTCAACTCAACTCAGGGATAGAACAGGAATCTACCACCTAAAAGACCTATGGAGATACATACACTCACATTATGTCACCAAAATTATCTTCCTTCCTCATTCATTTTTTCAATTTTAAGTTCTATACGACCCGCGCGGTGACATGCAACCATAGCTCCATGAAAAACTGAAGCAATTATGTGAATGAAAACAAAGCACTTATCTGATTGTCATCCTTTTGTTCTCATGATTGTAATGCTGCCTTTGCCGCCTTCTGTGCGGATTTTAGTTTTACCAACAATAGGCTTCCCCGAGAATGCAGATGTAGGGTATGCTATTGTAGGATCTTCATAAGGTTTCTTGGCTTTTGGTGGCGGAGTGAGGATCTTCTGGTTTATGTCCTTTAGAGTAACTGTTCCTCCTTGTCCCTCACATGGTTTTACAAAATCGAATGGAAGAACAACCGATGAAGTCATCTTTGCAGGTGTCTTAATAAAAGACTTTTTCCCTGTGTATCACAGCAGTGCAAGATTAAACTAGAGTGGTATTTCTGTGTTATTCATTACTCTGGTTGTATTTCTGGTTTTTTGTAGTTAGCATTACATTTATGCAGGTTTAACACTATTCCATATGCATAGTAGTGTTTTAGGGGATGTTTGTATGTGGGTTTGAACTGCAGTTTACTCTGGAGTAAAAAAACGGATTACTGAGATAAATAACTCTAGGGATATACTTAGGATTCACCTGTGTATATTTTTTCCGGTTTGATTAGCCTAACCAAACTAGTGTGGATCATGGAGCTTGTATAGGAATTGAACAAGAATACAAACATACTGTAAATTTTAAGGAATGAGAAGAAAAACCTTTGAAAATGACATTGGCGCGACTAGGAGTGCGTTTTTGAGCCATATTACGTCCATCCCCAGGTTGTGAACTGTTCACATCTAAATCACCAATTTAACATGATATATTTAGAGAACGATAGCATAAATCAAACACGAAAATAGAATAATTTGTTTAAACCTAAGAACAGACAAGTACCTGTAAGATTGAACTGCGTATCAGATGTCCCAGATAAGCTCCTATGTTCAGAAAATTGAATTGAGCTATAATCTTATTTGTAGACAAAGAAACTAAAATATCGTAATGTCGTAAAAAAGCATACATATCATCAGGGCTAAAATGCATCCCCGAGTCGTTAACTAGGCACTCAGACAGCCAGCCTTCTGATGATGGATCCAAACCCTCATTACCAGATGCAGATGCAGACATATCATCTGCAAACACAATCTATTAGTTAATTCAAACATCTTTTACTTAAGACTGAGTCGATATGGGTTGTGTTATATCTCAAACGGGTCAAACAAAAAGAGTTCAGCTGGTCTAACGAGTTAAAGTTGTTCAGAAGCTACATTTAAGCAGCTTCCTAATTCGTTCTGTTATGCAATCAAATTTGATGCATTCATTATTTATGAAAAGTTTACAAAATGGACAAAAACTTAACATGAAGCCAAAAACCCAGACCCGTTATCCAAACTCTAATCATTGCATATAAGTTTTCAAGAGTCAAACCAGCAAATCCAGACACCCATTGTGCCATATCATCAAAGGCCCCATCCAACGAGTCTTCCCTTTCCTAAACATAATAACAAAATAAGTATGGTTAAACACTACTAACTACATATACAATAGATAGCGTTCTACAAAAAGTTCGCACAAAATAAAACCACAAAAATCAAAAATTACAGACAAGCAAATTGCCGCCCTGATACCAACCTTAGACTTTAAGAAGGAGGATGAGAAAGTCTCATCACAAAGCGTGAGAACATCAACATCCAAACTTTCATCGTCAAAATGCAGCACTCTGCGTCTCTTTGATTGGGAAGACGCCTCCCTACACGTCTCCATTCCCTTGTTTACATTTTCTGTTTTATACACTCTGTCAAATAACAAGAATGTCTACGCCTAAAACATATTTGCATCCCGTATAACAAAAAATATGGAATTACCATTATCTGTAACTTGATAACCCAAATCCTCGCAAGATCTCACCGGCGTCGCTTCATTAAACACGTAAGAAAGATCATCACCATTCTGGTTTCCATCATTCCATAAGCTATTAGATGCATCTGTTTACGATCCAAAATTCCAAATATATCAACATCAATTATGCACCCGCTAACAATCTGATTCGAGTAATAAAAAAGCGCAAAACAAATCACAAATCATACCTAGTTGCAAACCGTAATCTTCGCCTTTCCAGTCCCACATTTCATCACTACAATTCATACAAAACATGATCCATTAACAACATTACATTACAAACTTCAACATTGCTAACACTTTAAATCCACACCACACGCGAAACACAAACACCTACCATTCGGGTTAAAGCATTCCCTAAAAATAAAGGTAATCAAAGACATAAATTAGCATTAATGCCTACATATATACAGTATGAAAAGAAGAATATACACAGCATTAGTGAAGTGATGGATCTATATCTAAATTTAAGGCTAATAAAAATCATCATTAAAAACAAAAAACAAAAACCTTAAATTCATGATCTATCTATCACTAAACACATTTCAATCACTTTTATGACCAAACAAATCATGTGACACAAAAACCTCATACACCCAAAATTTATAGCTAAAAAACATCATCATTAAAAAAAACAAATACCTAAATTCATGTTACACTAAAACCACATTCTTTTTTTTTTTTTTTTTTTTTTTTTGGTAACCATGATTTCTGACCTTTTGACCGACTAATCCATCATAATAACTACCAACATAATCTTAGAGGGAAAAAAAAAAAAAAAAAAAAAAATTACCTCACCTAAACATCATATAAAAAAATAATAAAATGTAGGAACAAAAAAAGAGGATTATTAACACCTACTTGTTGTTGTTGGTGTTGGTGTTGTTGTTGTGGTCCATAGGATTGACTAATTAAATCTGTAACAATATTAAAAACAAAATGAAATGCTTTTATATATATTTAGGTCTTAAAATAATAAAACGATCGGAAATAGCCGTTGAGAAGGATTATAAACCATACAAATGGAAATGTTGTGAAGAAGATGAATGAATGAATGAATGTTTTGAGATATGTGCAAAAACCGTCTGATTTACACGCACTAAACACACACAGTTATCACTTTTTTATACATGTATATTTTTTTTTAGTAGTGTCTAGTCTAGTGTGTGTATGTGTGAAAATGGGGGTGGGTGGTTTATATATATTTTAACTAGTAGTAGTGATGTGAATCGGGAGAGAGACCAGACCACACCAGGCTCAGGGTCAGTTCAGGACCCTTTTTCACTTTACTTTTTTTCTTTTTTTTTTTTTTCTTCTAACGGACGGATGGATATATTTATTCAAGGCTATGTTTGACCCGTAGTTTTTGAGGATTTTTGGGTGATAAGTGGTAAGCAATGAGCTTTTTAATTTCTAGTGTTTGTTTAGTAAAAGAGCGGTAAGTTTTGCTATTTTTTAAAAAAACTCATTTTTCCAATACTTCTTTAAGAAGCTGTGAGCGATGAGCAGTGAGGTGTGGCTACAGCTCACAACTACTGCTCACAGCTACTTTTTTCAAACATAGTCTTAGGCTATGTTTGGCAAAAGTAGCTGTTAGCAGTAGCAGTAGCAGTAAGCATTAAATTTATCTCACATATATTAAGTAGAAATTAAACTCGCAGTCATTTAATTGGTGAGTTTTTCACACAACACAAAGTAATATTATAACACAAGCCTTTTAGTTATAATCACATGTTTTTCATTTTGTTTTTAACTAGAAAAACTAGATGTGAAATGATTGGCTCATAAAGCTCGTGAGTCTAATTTTATATGATTTATCTATGCTTCTTTCCTTATATTGATTAATTTACGGAGTTTAAATTTTAAACTCAATGCAAAACTTCATGCTTATTTTCACTAAACAGTTTTCAAACTTGAAATCTCTCACATTTTAGTTATTGTAGACATAAAGTCTTACGAGCTTGGGAACCTCTTGGTGGTTACTCCATTTGTCCAAATTGTCCAAGTTTTCTTTTGAGAGTTGTACTAAATTAATTATAGAATAATAAAAAAATAGATGTGGGAGTTTTATCGATGACATATTACATTTACTTCAAATTAAGATTTCAGAGTTTAACGAAAGCATTGAGTAATCCGTTAAAGATAAACTTGTCTTTC
Source organism: Artemisia argyi (assembly GCA_030686995.1). NCBI lineage: Eukaryota > Viridiplantae > Streptophyta > Magnoliopsida > Asterales > Asteraceae > Artemisia > Artemisia argyi. Next base: position 54,672,072 of record CM060707.1, read on the forward strand.
AACAAAAAGTAAAAAAGAAAAAGAAAATAGTAAAAACTATATTTTTCTTAAACTATTTGTTTTTTATGAGCTGACACTTATTTTAGAATATATATTGAATAATTTTCTAATGATCACAAAGGTGTGAGAAAAAAAAAATTAAGATTTCAGAGTTTAACGAAAGCATTGATTAATCCGTTAAAGATAAACTTGTCTTTTAACAAAAAGTAAAAAAGAAAAAGGAAATAGTAAAAATTATATTTTTCTTAAATTATTTGTTTTTTATGAGCTGGCACTTATTTTAGAATATATATTGAATAATTTTCTAATGATCACAAATGTGTGAGAAAAAAAAGTTGTGGCATAACTACCATGTGACAAAGGCACTAAGGAAGCCCCCTCTCACTGCGCTTTTTTTTTTTCAAGGAAGAACTTTCGGCGAGAGAGAAAGAAAAAAAATGGTTGTGTGTTTTTATGTTTTGTGTGTGAGAGTAAAAGAATAAACGAAGAAGGACTCTGATGAGTGTGTAAATACTCATCATTTTTGTCTCATTTGAACTGTCAAAACATCCAAAAACACTCGAATATGCATCAAAATACTGAAAATATCCCAGGATTGTGTTTTATATGTTTCAGATGCAAAATGTTTAAAAACAAATGAAAAATGAATAAAGTTTGCATAATTGACAGTTTCAGTCCCTCAACTTTCAAAACTTGTCAAATCTAGTTCCTGAGCATTTATTTTGGAAGAAAATTCACCAAAGGTCTTTTTAAAATCAAAAATAAACATATATAGTCCTTTGTTGTTAAGTTTCATAAAATTACAAGTTTAGTCCCTGCACTTTGCATAAATGGCAAAAATGGTCCCTGGGATTTAAAAACTTTGAAAATATCAATTTTTGGTCCTTGTGCTATTTATCCTTGGCAGGAATGGTCCTTTGATGAAAAGTTTGGGAAATTACATGTTGGGTCCCTCAACTTTCAAAGTTTGGCTGAAAAGGTCCCCGAATATAAAAAATGGAAAATCATCATTAATGGTCCTTGGGATGTTGAAACTTGGCATGTTTACCCCTTTTGATAAATTTGGGAAAGTTACCATTTCAGACCCTAAAGTTTCGGCATATTACACAATTGGTCCTTGTGATACCTTCTAAACCAAACGGACCTATTTTGTTATTACTAATAAACCCAAACACCAAATCCAATCCAAGCTATGATCCACAAACACCCCTGGCCCAAATCAATAAGCCCAGTCCACCACCCTTTTAATATAAATGCAGGGTCAACACTTTGACCCTCGTTGACCCTTTGACTTCACCTTTTCCCTCCCACAAAACCACCTCACCTCCCAAAAAACTACCTCTGCAAAACCACCCCACTTGCCCATCACCTCCTTCTCCATCACATCCCACCACTACACACCACCCCACACCTCAGCATTTAATGCCACCCCCCCCCCCAATTGCTCTATTCTGTTTTGGCGCCAAAAACCACAAACGGCCAGGATTAAATTATAGTCATCCAATGATCAAGATTGAAGCTGGGAAAGGCTTAGTGGGACCCAATGAACTCAGAAACTCAACTATAAAAGGAAGAAGATGGTGCAGAGAATAGTATCTAGTATAATTTAGTTTTCTAGTGTCGAATTAGTAATTTTTAAATTTCTAGTGTATTTCAAAGCTTTCAGGATTGTATTTCTAGTATTCTAAGTGTAATATTAACCTTTTTAATCATAAATTCCAAGTTTCAGTTGATTCTCATTATTCTGCAATTTTCACTTTTTTTCAATAAGCTTAATTATTATTTTTGTTTGATGATATGGACTCATAGGTACACATAAGCTCCCAGAAAGCTTAGCAAAGCTTTTAGAAACATTTAAAAGCAGTATAGGTTCAACAAATCAAAAACACAAAAAATATATATAAAAAAATAAAGAAAAATAAAAAAAAAATGGAGATGAAGATGATGATCAAGCTGGAGTAAGGTAGATTATGGATGGCCATGGGTTAGAGACTTTGTGGAAAGTCATTAGGAAGTGTTTGAGGTCCTTGGTTCTTGGTATAAGCTTAGAGTGCACCTTGTAAGCCAAAATCTCATTTTCTACCTTTAACTGTTCTATAGTTCTTTATTGCTTTTTCTTGTTTGATTATGCTTATTTAGTGTTAGTTAACAATAATCTTACCTAAAATCAGTAGTTTGTTAATTAGAATTGATTGTTGATTAATATTTCATTTTAACTGTCAAATTAGCATAAGTAATAATATTAGTAATTAGTGGTTAAAATTTGTTGTTCTGTGCTCATTTAGGTCCATTAAACCATATTAAGGTTCTGCAAATCAGTATCATAGCATAGATTTTTGTTTCTCTTTGGAAATCACATCATCACAGTTTTTAAGGATTGTTTGGATTTGCTGTGTTACCTGTGATCCTTGGTGTTATTGTTATGGTTGTTTGTTGTTTCATGTCTCTTAGGTGTATCTTAGAACACTAGAACCATAAAAACCAGTGGTCATTTGATAAAAAGTCAAAATCACATAGAACTTGGCCTAATTATCCCTCTGTGTTGGATTTAGAGTGGCTTATGCCCCATTTCCATTCACAAGTGAGTGGTGTAGCTTATTTTAGCCTTAATACAGCTTATATGATCATAATCAGTGCTTAAATCAAGGTTTAGTTTCACAAAAGTCAACTTAGCTCATTAACTTAAAAAGTCAAAATTTCTTAAGTGTTCAGAAAACCCATTTCTTGTGCGATTTTTCTAGAATTTTGTGGGTTGAATTAGGTCTTAAAATTTTTAGAGGTTAAAGTCTATCACCTAAGCTACAATAATTTGTGTTCAGCTTAATTTTGTGATTTTTATTTAAGCTTGTGCATCAGCTTATTTGAAGCTGCAGGGCAAGCATATGCCCTGTGCACACCCATTGGCCATTTTTTTTCTTTGGTTCTTTGTGACTAACCCAGTGGACCCCATACCCTGTCCCTTAGCTTTTTAGGAAGCCTTCCACCTCAGCTTATTGGGGGACTGCTTATTTTGGGTCTCAACTCATTTGCCCTTGGCTTATTTACCCCTTTCTTTTGACCTGTCTCAGAAGCATAACCTGAACTCTCAGGTTTCACACCCAAGTTCCAAGTCTCACCCAAGCTTCAATAATAAGCCATAAGCCTAGCTTATTGGCTTATTTAAGAGTTGACCAGGTCAACTGTGAGGACCTAGGTTTAGTTTGGACACCCTTTCAATTCTGTGGACCCCACAGAGGTCCCAAAGTCCTTGTTCAAGGCCTGTTTTGGCCTTGTGTTTTGTTAAGTGCTTATTTGGCTTCAATAGCTTATTCAGTGTGCTTATCTGTGTCATTTGGCTTATTTCAAGATTGTTTCCATCTGTTTTACCTTATTTGTTCATTTGGTAGCTTAAACTCAGCTTTTTCATGCAACCATAAGTCCTAATAAGCTTAAACATACACTGTTAAGCACTTGGGGGTGCACATAGCTTATTAATAAGCTACAACAAAAAGTCCTACATAAAAGTTGTTTGTTTTTAGTTAATAATTAGTTGTCAAAAAGAAAAATCCAGAAAAACCAAATTTAAAATTAGTGATAGCTTCTATTTAATAGGATTTATCTATTTAATTTTTCTTTTCAACTTATTATTAAGCACTTCATCATTTTCATATTTTTCTTAGTTTCCTTTTATATTAAATTATTTTCAGTAATTTTTCTAGATTTTTCTATTTTAATTTAGTATTTATTAGAATTAATATTAGTTTAATTAATAATTTAGTAATATTAGTAAATTAAATAGTTTTATTAATTTTTAATTAACAACAGTACCTTTTTATATTTTTCCTAGGCTTTGAAAATCATTAAGTAATTTTAGAAAATAGTCTCTTAATTACTACTATTTAGTTTCAATTTTTCTTAATTAATCTAGTTAAATTAGATATTAATTAATAAATAAGTAAATAATTAATAAAATAGTCTAAAAATATTTTTTATAAACTTTTTATAATTTTTTAGGATTCCTGAGATGGTTGATTAGTTTTATAAATTTTCTCAGAATTTTCTATGTCATTTTGCTATTTTTAGTAATTTAAATTATTTAAATTAGTTTAATTAATATAATTAGTATTTAATTAATAAAATCCACAAAAAGACAAAAATATATATGTTTAGTTCTAAATTTATTTTAAGTCATTTTAGAATTTTAGAAATTAATTTTGCAATTTTCTAGTTCAAATTTGTATTATAAAGCTTTTTAGTTAAATAGTTTAAATTAAATAATTAAATAGATTTTATTTAAATAATTAATATTAAATAATCAAATAATCAAAAAAATAATTTTCTTTTTTAATTAAATTTTATTTTAATATTAAGTTTGTAAAATTTTCATTTGCATCCCCTGTAGTTGTAAATTATTTAAAACTCACCCTTTTCTCTGTCTGTAAACAAATCTGATTTCTAATTTGTGTACGTGTAATCATATCTGTGTTTCTGTAATTGTTAATACTGTTTCATTTACTTAAATACCAAGCAATCAGTATTGTAATCAAATCCAAATCTTTATTGGTTACTGTCCTCAGTACCGCTCATTCCCACAAACGTTTCTAAAACACCATTTCAATCTCGTCGGGACATAACGACCCGGGGAAACTCTATACCATCCACGGATTGACCTTAGACTGTTTGACTTTGTCGACCAATTCACTTGGTCAATATTATCTGACTGTTTCAGGCCAATCAGACTCATGTTCATGTTACCGAGGAAATCAAGCCTTTTTTGCTTTATGTGGCCAAATCGGTATTCACGAGAAAATCAAGCTTTTGAGTTCGTTGTGTATGTGTTTCTGGATAGTAAAATACGGGAAAGTTGAATGGAGAAGAAAGAAAGTGTCGCAATTTAAAAATAAATAATTTGATAAATACTTATAGTACACATTGCAATGTGCTATAGGTAAGTTATAGGGCTTTTCAGTACCTATAACACTGCCAATTGCACCGTCATATGTGTTATAGGTCCATTCGACATGTACATAACGCAGGTTGTTGGCATTTTTTTATTGCAAAAGTGGAGTGAGTGGGGTGTTTTGTGGAGTGTTATATGAATGTTATTATTGATGATGTTTTTTTGGTTTTATGTTATTTGAATTATATGGTAAAATATGATGTGGCGGGCGGATTATAACACTCATTGCACCTAGTGCTCTTAGAGAAGATACAAGCTAAACAACATCAATTAAGTAATCGAACTTGAGTTTATGCTAAAAATAAAGGCTCAATCCAACTTGATCTGTGTTTTTTGTGTTATAGTTGAGTTGAGATCGAGTTTGCGTGGCATCATTCAAGTTTTGGCTTCACACTATGGGCGTGTTTGGCTCATCAAATTTTGAAAGATTGTAAGAGCTTAAAATTATTTTGCTAAAAAAGATGTTACTTTAGAAAAATAAGTTCTCAAAAAATAAGTTGCATAAACCAACTTTTAAAAACATGTTCGGATTAAATTTTACAAAATTATCGGTAGGGGTGAGCAGGAACCGCACCGCAAACCGCAAACCCCAAAAAAACGGCAAAACCCACACCGCAAAAACCGAAACCGCAACTAAAACCGCGATGCGGTTCCTAAAAATAAAAAAACCGCATTTTGCGGTGCGGTTTCGGTTTCTACCAAAAAACCGCACCACAATAACCGCACCGCAAATCATATTCTAATATATATATATTCTAAATAAACCAACTAAATTTCTTAATTTTTGTATGATAAAATGTTTTGATTTATACTTTCATAATTAGTTATTTCAACCGCATTTAATAGGTTAATTATTGTCTGAGTTTTTAGGTTATATAATTTTATTTTTTTTATAAATTTATCATCTGAGGTTTTAAAAATTATTCATCTCATTTGACTTTTAGTATTGTTTAGATCTATAATTTCATACTAATACACAGCATTTTGTAGATATGTTTCAACTTATCATATAACCTTATAATATGTTTATTCTATAATAAATATATACGAAAAATATGATTTAAAAAAAACTTTAAAAACAGCAAAAACCGCAAAATCGATCCGCAAAACCGTAAACCCGCAAAACCGCGCGGTTGCGGATTCTCACTTTTCAAAAACCGCAATTGCTGATGCGGTTCGATTTTTACCAAAGCCCGCACCAACCCGCACCATGCTCACCTCTATTGGTGGGGTGGGTGGGAGGGGGGTTGTATGTCCAATTATGTCATGTTACACTTTTACTTTACAATTACAGTTATTTTGCCAAACATTTGTATCCACACATTTTAAATAAGATGAAAAATTTTAAAAGGAAGTGCATCTATTTTTGTAGGTGAATCTGAATTGAGTGGTTGTGGTTTCTTCTTATAATTTTTATTTTATTTTTTTTTCTCACTTTTTTATTTTTTATACATGCAGATCACCTCCATAGTTGAATAGCTTCTTTTGTTTAGAAGACTAATCACCACTTAGGAATTAACTTTTGACTTTTATATGAACATAATAACATTCTTCCCCACATGTAATAATAATATAATGATAAGATGATAAGTATGATGATATTGTAAACAAAATAATAATAATAATAATGCTCATGAAAAATTATACTAGTACTGTAGTATGTGTACATATTTACATGTAATTTGCATGTTTTGTTAGCATCAGTTAAGGCTTAACCAACAACTATTAAGTATTAAGCATAAAAACTACAAGCCTATAATATTATGATTTTGAAAAAAAAAAAAAAAAAAAAAAAAAAAAAAAAAAAAAAAAAAAACTAATCATACACACATGTATGTTGAGCGTTCATATGTTTTAATTAAAACTTACTAAGATGGTGTTTTTTGAATTAAGTGGTTACGATTAGCTATTTATTTAAAAGAGATAGATTTTTGAGTGCCTCCCCAATAATAGAAAATAAGGGTTTGAACTCACTCATTAATAATAATAATAATAATAATAATAACAACAACAACAAAAAAAAAAAAAAAAAAAAAAAAAAAAAAAAAACTCCCCTCAAGTGACTTATTTAATGCATTCTATCATTACAGGCACTTGATCTTGACATAGTTGTCGAAAACTAGAATGACTCGTAACATAATTTGAATAAGCATCAAGAGATTCAAAGTTTGGGTTTTTCACCAAAAATTTAAACAACCTAAGCTATTATCGTGTCAACTACTTATGGGTTTGAAGCATTATGAGTAAACTGAAATAAAGGGCTTAAAACTATTGAATTTCTCTTTTTTATTCGTTTTGAAAAGTTAACCTTGCTATGTTTAAATAACAAGCAAGCAAATATTAACATTACAAGTTTTTAACAAGTTTAGTAAAGAGCTAAAACACAAAGAACTGTGGATGAAACGATCGTGGATTATTTAGTTTTGTAAAGTGACAGACAGGGTAAGCATAATTTTCTAGACGTGTAAAAATGTAAAATGCAATATGGATCTAGAAATTACCATAGTCCAAAAAGGTGTGACTTCATGCTAAAATTTTATAATTAAAAACATTTTTTTATTTTTTATTTTTAAATATAAATTAAAAACATATTAAATGCAAAAGTTACATGTCATGATTCATGATTGTTTGTTTGGATTGGTATACGAAATTGTTTAAACTTTAAATTTTTTGACAGGTAAATTTCCAACTTAGGTTTACCACCCCGAAGACCAGGGCCCTAACCACCATTTCGACCAGACTATGTTGTCTTAACCGGGTCCACGCTGGCGTACGGAATGTGGCTCTACGGTGTCGCGAGGGAACCGTACCGCCTCTACACAGATTTTACCCTGCTAGAGAAACGGCCGGATTAAAACCCCGACGCTGCTTGGATTCGAACCCTGGTCTACTGACCGAAGATTCGAATCTTCATTGCATAAGAACCAACTTTAAATGGCACATGTCAATTTCTATCATTCTCATAGGATTATTGTTAATGTTTTCGATATCTAATTTTGTAAAAATAAATAAATAAATAAAAATTAAAAAAAATACCTTATACACTTTTATTTTGAGTAAACCATGTTATTTGATCTTTCGGCCAACTGATCTGTGAGGTTTGAACTCAATGATACATAAACTCAAACTAATTAAACCTTTTCTTTTTAGTAGGTTGATAGAGTCATCTCTGGATTATTTGCATTTACAACCCTTCGTCTCATATTAAGTGTCCACTATAACTTTTTAAAGTCTTTTTTCTTCAACTTTGACTCAAAAAAAATTTGTCCGTGTTATATAATATTTGATGCAAGATATATGAATAAATTAAGTTTTTAATTCTGTTTTCATTTGTATAATTTTTATTAAGTATTATATAACACAAATAAATATATTTAAGGTCAAAGTTAGTGAAAAAAAACTTAGAAAAGTCATAGTGGACACTTAATGTGGGACGGAGGTAGTATTATATTTTAGGGCTTGTTTCTTTTCAACTTAATGGTCCTGTTTGAAACCAATTCACAATCCATCTAGGATATTTATATGTTTCTTTTTAACTTATTAAGAAGGGATATCCTCGTTATAAATGAGTCTAAAAAAGGTTGCCCTCTTCCACTCAGGACACAATAATGACAAATAAATCTTATCATGTTCTCTTTCTTTTTCTCACCAACTTTTCCCGTCTTCAATCCCATTTTTTGATAAAAATTACAAATTTTTGATACTATCGGATCTCCGTGTCGATCGATTTTCGATCTGGAAAAAACTAACAAAATATTCATGTTTTGAGATGAATCTTGAACAAGATAGTGGATATCCGTTTTCATGAAATCAAATACAAAAATCTTTTGTTTATGTATCCAATTTCAGCAAGAAACTATTGCAATTGATTGGTTATTTTCATTGAGGTAAAAGATTGTTTGATTAAAATTTATAGGGAAGCATGAAGTGAAAGATCTTTGACTAATGCCATTTGAACGGATTTGTATACACAGTTCATATGTTGTCATTTTTTTACTTAATGATTGATTATCAAGTTATTTTTGTTTTAAAGAGTTGTAATTTTGTTATGTTTTCATCTTATTTTTATGTTAAAGTTTGATTACAATGTTTGAAATTTTGGTTTTATCAATGTTTAGATGGAAGCTTAAATTCGTCATCATATGTTAAATCACCAAGAAAAAGAAACAACATTTCTACATTAATTTCTTATTCCAAACATGTTATATGTATGCAATCAGCAGCTATATCCAAAAAAATAAAAAATAAAAAAAAATAAAAAATAAAAAAATAATAAAAAAACATGTATGATAGTTATAAGCCATTTGCAATTAAAACAAGTGATTAATTATTATTATCACCCCCTCCGTCGTAAATAAGTTCATTTTTAATTTGCAAAAAAAAAAATAGAATTATAATTTGAGACGAAGGGAGTATTATTATTATTGTTGTTGTTATAAAAACATCACTTTATCAGAAATTCAAAAGATTTACAAGAAATTAGTGGGAAACCGAGATACTATATGGGCCTTCACTTCTCTAGCTAATGCAAAGCTAATCCTACTAAAGATATAAGCAGCATAAGGTAAGCCATTACTCACTTACCCAATCATATTTAACGCGAACACAATTTATCGACTTGAATTAGATGCATCATTATTTATTTAGATGCATCACTATTAGTTTCAAGTGTGAATTTGAAGTAAAAATGATGCAAAGTAGTACTAGCAACACAATGGACACGCAGAGAACGAAAAATAAATCGCATTCACCTAACTTGATGAAATGTATCCTATATATGTATATGTATCTAATTTTGAGGTATAAAATATATTAGGATGCGGTTAAAGAATATAAATGCATCTAATTCAAGTCGATTTATCTCTAATATGTGATTATATTTATTTCTCATCATTCTCATTTTAGAATTTCTTCTCATTGATCATGTTCAACCAATAATAAAACAATTAGATGAAACTAGAAAGCTCCCTATTATGCATACACACATTTACCTAGTTTATACATTGTCGTCTTCTACGTCGTTTGCAACCATGCTTTAAATCAAAGAGTATCAAAGAAATAACTGTTAGATGATAGGTTAAAGCAAAAGCCTAAAGGCTTAGGGTCCATTAAGTTTAGGGTTATGTTTGTTTGTTATCTAAGTCATGCTCTATTATAAATAGATATGAAATCTCATTATAAAAACATCACAAAACTCAATTCGGTAATAGATGTATTTGTGATCTTACATTGTATCCGATCTTTAAGTAAGATCCACATATAAAATTTGCTATCCTTCAGCCATCGGTTACTCGTCGATGATCTGAAAGGATCCCAGTTATTATTGTTATTATTATTATTATTATTATTATTATTATTATTATTATTATTATTTATTTATTTATTTATTTTCCGAAGGTAAAATAGATTAAATAAAATGAAAATTATGTACAAAAAATAGCACAAAAAAAAAAAAAAAAAAAAAAAAAAAAAAAAAAAAACTGCTAGGACAAGCCTTACACAGTTCAACTTTTGCCTAGGAAACAAATAACCAAAATAGATTGGATAATCCCAAATCTATTGCAAAGTGCTGCTAAATGACTAAACAATATGCATAACTTAAAAGATAGCTAATAACCAACTAGGAAATCATCCACATAATCCTTACAGGTAGACAAGCTTCAACTAAGAACATCCCATACTCTAAATACATGGTAGGTACAAAGGAATCAACCAAAGTACTTCCAAACATCACCATATGTGGATGTCTATAGTAAGCTAATCTGCTAGAACTGAAAGGAAGTAAATTGCAGCAAAAATGTTTCAAATACCAAGAGCCAAGTATAGAATAAAACCACCAAGCAGCAAAGATCTTCAAAAGGCTTGAGAACAAAATAACGCATATAAATCCAAGTAACTTCAAACCTTCTGATAACAGCAATGAAGGTGGATAAATCATCAAGCAACAGATCACCCAAAGCATCCTGTCTCGTTAAAAAACCTTGGCAAACAAAAATCCTATGGGAAAACTTCACACAAGGAAAAAGAGTACAAGATATGAAAATGCCATTAGTCCAAGGAAATGCAAGCATAAAGACCATAAGAGCAGCAATCCAAATAAGCATATGCAAAACCAAAGCTTGAGCATTGTCATAACTAAAGCAGAAAACCAACGCAGACGTTGAAAAACAACCTTTGTAGTGCATAGTAACCTGTCCAATACTCCTTATAAACCAACCATGAGTATTAATAACCCAAACACAGAGATACCATGACAAAAAGCCACCGCAGAAATTAAGTCTAGTCTCTGTAGTGGATAGCCGGCTGTACTCCAAGCCACCAAACAACATGCCAACGTAGAAACTAATCGTCACTTCTATAGTGCATAGCAATTTGCCAAAAAAAACCCAAAATACCCATAACAGTGGTCCAACGCAGATTAAAAATGAAAAACAAATGGGTATGCTTTTCAAAAAATTCAGGCTCAACATCAAAAATATGAAAAAAAAAAAAAAAAAAAAAAAAAAAAAAAAAAAAAAAATCTCATTTACATTGTTTAAATCTGTAGTGCATAGACCACTCTTAATACACCTTAGTAAAGAAATATAACCTGAGTCATCATCACCACGATCAAAAACTTTGTTACATCTCCAAAAGCCTGTTCCCAAGCAAAACCAGCAGACCCAACACGTAGGAGAATCAACAGGCCTGCGATAATTCAAAAAAAGGCTGCATTTTCAAAATAATAGTTAAAACCGTGATTCCAAACATAACACCATATATTCTGATAAACCCAAACCTGTTGCACATGATTCAATAAGATCATGTACAAAATCAGAAAACTCACGGATCTATGTAACACCATCAGTCCCATTATTATGACCCATACTAACACCACCATTAACGCCTTTTAAATAAACTTTCCAAATAGCCGCAGCCTTTACAACCTCTCGGGAGTGCTTGATTCTCAAACCCATAAGCTTATGTCTAACCATATCCACAATGATTCTAAAAACAGTCTCATCGGTCCTAAAATCATTCCGGAAGATTCTAAAGTTTCTCTCTTGCCAAATAAAATAAACCGCGGCTCCAAACACCAAGCGCTGAATAACACTCCGTATTGAATTGTTAGCGGTTTTAATCGATATACCCGAGACAATCTCAGCCCAAACATACGATAAGTCATCAAGTTTACACAAGTGCTTAAGATTATCCCAAATAGACCTAGAGAAGTTACAACTGAAAAATAAATGGCTATGAGTCTCATCCACTGTATTGCACAAGGGACATAGAGTACCTGAAAATGTTACACCACCTAGAGATTTTGTCCTTTGTTTTGAGTCTACCCCTAATGGCCATCCAGAGAATAAAAGCATGCCTAGGTATACATTGCGAGAACCAGACGTGTTTATACCACAAGACTTTAGGAATTAGGACAGTCAATTCTTAAGGATTTCCATGCTTCCTTTACGCTAAAGTTCAACTCCTTATTTTTCTTATTCACCCAAACAAGCTTATCAGCACAGTCATTAATCAAACCTAGAACAGATTGTTTTGTTGTTATTAAGTTGAAAGAGGACAAGATCTACAATAACGGATGTATTATAAGATTGGGTTTAAGGAAATAAAATGGATTTAAGTGTATAGATCTACAGTGAATACGTATAAACCCTAATTTCCAAATTCGCCAAAATCGCCCATAGTGAAGGTGTATTGTTATTGTTATTGTTATTGTTATTTTTATTATTATTATTATAGTAAATGTGAGAAACTAGACAGGTGGTTGAATAGTTTACCGACTTTTTGTCTAGTTATAAAAGTTTACTTTGTGAAAAACTTTGATTCGTATGTAGATGAAATAAACCAACACCAATGTGAACACAACCTTAAGCTAACACTAATAAGCAATAAAGATAAATAAAGAGATAGAGATGGAAAGATCAAACCGAGACAAATGATTTATAGTGGTTCGTTCAAGAAGCTCTTCTTCGCCCTACTCCACTCCTCGAGTACCCAACTCGAGAGTTATAAGCACTATGTCAACAACCTCCCTTCAGGCGGAGAAAACCATACAACGTCGCTTACGTTATTTTCCGACACTAAGCTAGATGTCGAGTACTAATCTTAGCTAGTACCAATCTACCACGATCCACACGATCCAAACTTCTCACACGATCTACCCGATCCTAACCTTTCACACAATTAACACGATCCTCACACAATCTACAGAATCCTCACAATCAACTCAATCTACTTTGATCTACTTGATCAACACTCATACACACTAGCTACAAGAGATCCCCAAGATCTCAACACGATCACAATGATCCACACAAGATAGCAAATACAAGATTACAACACTTGATATATATTTCAAGATACAATCAAGCAAACAATAGGTAATGCAAGTGCACTACTCAATGACTCTAACACTTTGTGTCTTCTTGACACCTTGTGTTCTTCTCTTGACTAGTAAAGGAATGTAGGTGATCTTGGTTGGATGAAAGAATCACTCTTTAAACAAAAGAAAACTAACTAATGATCTAATAAGTATATCTAGAAAAGGAGGATGGAATGCAGAAAGTTTAGTGTGAAAAAGGATGGTCAAAAACTGAGAAGTGAGGTGGTATTTATAGGAAATTAAAATTTGACCGCTATGGGGGGACGGTACCACTAAATAGCACACGGTACCACTAAATTTAGTGGTACCGTGCTAGACAAAAATGCTCCCTTTTTTGTTTTTAGTGGTCAAGGTTTATTTGGGGAAGTTTAGAGCTAATTAGGGGGGAAAATAGCTGTTAACCATTTTTGAAATCATTTTCCCAAATAAAACATTTCTTTAAGATTCAAAAATAATATGTAAAATGTATTTTTGAAAAGAATGGTTTGTCACCTCAAAATTTTAGAGTTTAAAACACAAATTCCTTCTTAGATCATTTGTCAAGTAATCACTTTGTTTGTTCATACCTAGAGTGATTTGGAAAAATCAGATATTTTGATTAAAAAGTTGTTTACGTTAATTTTGACGTAAATTATTTTCACATTTTGTTATCATCAAAACGTAGAAATATCGAAAGATAGAAATAACGTTTTTAGGCATCATTTGCATCAACAGTAAATTACATGGTTTGTCCCCGTGGTTTGAGGTAAATCCCTAATTGAGTCCCTATCTTTTTTTGTTGCATGATTGATCCTTATGTTGAAACTATTGCACACCGTTCGTCCTTATCCCTAACTGTCGTTATTTTCTCCGTTAGCTGTTAGTCGTCAAGTGGCAACGTTAGTCAATTAACGAAACGATCGTTTTCAACGTTATTCCTTTAACCTAGCAGTCGTTTCTAATTAAGTAAAAATTTGGTTTTCTTACGTAACTCATCTGTTTTCTTACGTTTTTGTTCGTTTTTATATGTTTTCGCCCATTTGACTACATTTTGCTACCTTTTTATACGTTTTCGTTCGATTTTCCTACGTTTTTACCCATTGTCTTCCATTTTTAGACGTTTTCGTCCGTTTTCACACGTTTTCATCTGTTTTTCTTAAGTTTTCATCTGTTTTTATACGTTTTTACCCGTTTTGGTACCTTTTCTTATGCTTTTGTCTGTTTTTATAGGTTTTCGTCCGTTTTTATACGTGTTCATCCGGTTTTACACATTTTCGTCTGTTCTTATATATTTTCGCCCGTTTTGTTACGTTTTTCTTACATTTTATCCGTTTCATACGTTTTCGCTTGTTTTGCTACGTTTTCATATGTTTTCATCTATTTTTATATGTTTTTGACCGTTTTCTTATGTTTTTATACGTTTTCTTGTGTTTTTATACATTTTCATCCGTTTTAGTTACGTTTTTGTTTATTTTTATACGTTTTCGTTTGTTTTAAAAATGGGAGAAAACATATAAAAATGGACGAAAACGTGTAAAAACAAACGAAAACGTATAAAGACGGAAGAAAACATAATAAAATAGGCGAAAACCTATGAAAATGGACAAAAACGTATAAAAACAGACGAAATGTGTAAAAACGGATGAACACATATAAAAACGGACGAAAACGTTTAAAAACAGACGAAAATGTGTAAAAACGGATGAACACATATAAAAACGGGCGAAAACCTTTAAAAATAGACGAAAAAAATAAGAAAACGTATGACAACGTACCATAACGGGTGAAAACGTATAAAAACAGACAAAAATGTAAGAAAAACGGAAGAAAACGTGTGAATACAGACAAAAACGTGTAAAAACGGACGCAAAAATATAAAAACGGACCAAATGTGTAAAACCGGGCGAAAACATATAAAAACCTAAGAAAAACGGACGAAAACGTATAAAAACGAACAAAAACGTAAGAAAACGGACGAAAACGTATAAAAACGGACAAAAACAAACAAAAACGTAAGAAAACGGACGAGTTACGTAAGAAAACCAAATTTTTATTCAACTAAAAACGAATATTAGTATAAAGAAGGACTAACGTTGCAAGCGATTGTTTGGTTAATGGACTAATGTTGCGACTTGACGACATAGAGTTAACGGAGAAGATAATGACAGTTAGCGATAAGGACGAACGGTGTGCAATAGTTTCAATATAAGGATCAATCATGCAACAAAAAAAAAGATAGGGACTCAATTAAGGATTTACCCCAAACCACAGGGACGAATCATGTAATTTACTATTACTATTACTATTACTATTACTATTACTATTATTATTACTATTATTTTCTGATTTTGTTTTTCGTATTCAATGAATAAACCCTAAACTCTAGCCGTTAAAACAAACAAAATTTGTTGAGGCACCTTCAATTAACCATAACTTTTTCCTTCTTCGTCAAATTGTTTTCGTTAAAGATCATTATCATTGACAACAAAACTTGACCACCAAATTGTCGCTTCCTCATAAATGCAAAACAAGCCATGACGTAAAATAAATAGCAAATGTCATAAAAATTGAAGAAACCACGAAGCAGTATTATATTATGTCGCCAAATACATGTCCATGTCCGTGCAAACGAACAACAAAGAAGAGAAGAAGAAGAAGATTTCATTATTCTATCTAATTGGTACGTCCAGAAACCTCTCGTTCAAACTGTAGGGGAGTATTATATGATATGTTAAGTCCTAAGCCTAAAGGCTTAAGATCCATTAAGTTTAGGGTTATGTTTTCTTGTTATCTAAGTCATGTTCTATATAAACAGACATGAAATCTCATTATGCAAAAATTACAAAACACAATTTAGTAATATATCTATTTGTTATCTTACAATAACGAAAAACCTATTTCCCAAACGTATGGCTACATAGAACTATATTATAAATGACATTAAAAATTATAAACATCGTTGTTATTGCACGGTAAGTTGTTATTCGGATAAACACGACCTGAAATAGGGGTGAGCAGAACGGATCGTGGACCGGATTGAACCGAGAAACCAGCCTGAACCAGACCAACCAGACAGGACCGAATCTATTTCGGTCCGGTCATCGGTCCATACTGTACGTCATGTTGGGTCCTCGGTCTGGTTCGGTCTTACGTACAATCGACCATTTTTCCTTCTCAGACCGGACCGACCAAAGAACCAGACCGTACCAAGCCGAACACATTCGATCAGGTCCTCAGTCCGTGGTTTTGGACTAAATCGGTCTTGGTCCGGTCCAGGTTTAACCCGATGCTCACCCCTACAATATGTGAAAGACGTACTCTTACATAAGATGTTTAACACACAACCTACTGCACAAATGTGATTTCACTTTTACCCACATATATAAACACAAGGTATGTAAGGAGAGATTTAGAGATTTAAACACAAAAAGTAATACAAATGTATTATAGTGATAGAATCATCCTTTCTTTGAACCACAAGCTAAGGTAGCAAACTTTAATTCATTTCTAAGCGAGTTTTCTCTCTCTCTCTCTCTCTCTCTCTCTCTCTCTTGTTTGTAAACCCTAATCAAGATCTGATCACCTTGATCAATCTTTGTTTAGTTGTATTGATTTGTTTGTGGCAATTCTTTGATAACAGAATAAGATCTGCGTTTAGTTCTTGTAAACGGATTGAGATCAGTTTGGTTGTAACTTTAGTTTCGGGGTAGAATAAAGTTTTATTCAAGTTTAATTATGTTTTTCTAGAGGATAGTGTTCCACAATTATCCTTTGTAATTCTTTATTCATTTCTAATACTAATTATAAACGTTGAAAAGTACGAATGATATTATTAGTTGTCAAGTAAAACTAGGTTTTTTTTTTTTTTTTTTTTTTTTTTTTTTTTTTTTTTTTTTAACACATTCATATTTTACCCAAATTATCATGACCAGCAAGTTCAAGTTAATCGAGTTAAATCGATTAAAATTTTTAACTCATTAAACGTGACTCGAATAAGCTTATATGAGTACAGATTAAGTCGGGTTACGCAAGAATAGGTATTTTTCACATCCTTAATTGAACTTAAATACTCACAACTACATTTCTCTTTTGAGAATTCATACTGAAATAAGGAATTTGACTATGAACATTGTTTTCTGCTCGTCCACCTTTTTCTTTTGAGTTACAGTATTATTTAACTTGTGTTCAATATAAAATGAAAGAAAAGGTGCAAAACATGATACTGTATAATTTAATGCATTCCCTTTTTACGTAAAATCCTAAAAGCTAATGGGGATCTTTATCTGTGTCTATATTTTGTGTAGTTAGGTATACCAAACACAAGTACAATATTCAATGATTTTATTACATTTTAGCAAAAGCACACTAAAAATAAATTTACAAATGAATGATATGTATCCATGTATAACGATAAGATTTTTTAACGACAAATACTTATTGTTGAGATATTGAGGTTAAGTGGTGTAAATTTTAGCAATTGACGTTGACAAGTCGGTAAATATTGAATAATTTTAAAAACAACATTATCGGACACCATTTATGGCAATACACAAGGGGACAATGTAATTCTTTTGAAAGTTTTTAAGTAAAATAATATTTTCTTTTATACTAGTAGTAGAGATTAGCATGTGTCGTTTGACTACAAATTATTGCATATTAAAGGAGATTCGTCATAAGTTATTGGCTTCGTTATCCCCAGATATACATTCGGGTAAAGATATGGCTGTCAACATTATAACTCTATTGTATCTCACTTTGACATGTTTGAGAGGATATTGGTGTTGTTAGGGGTTGGCAATGCATCACTCACCTCAAATCCTTTCACTCACTTACACTCAATCTCATTATGCCACACCACTCTCCCACTTTCTCCTTCACTCATTCACTTTTTGTTGGCATCACACCGCTCACCCTTCACTCACTTCCAACGTTCACCTTTTAATGGCTTCCAACGTTCCAATTTCAAAAGTTTACATGCGGTGAAGATCCCCGCATCATTGCCTTGCCGTGCGGTAGGAGAGCACCGGCGGCGGTGTTCCCGCAGGGGAAGCCTGCCATGCCGTGCCTCCCCGCATGCACTGCCAAGCCCCTTAGAGAGGAAGGTGTGGAGTTACTCATACCTCCCCATGCCACATTAGCGCTCCTCATGGCTACTCACCACACCACCCCACCCCACCCCAACCTCCTCAAAGCTCCTCAAGGCTCCCTTGCTCGTCTGCACAACGAAACAAGAATTCTGACATATGTATTTATTTTATATTTTATATTTTTTTAGTGGAAAATAAAATAAATATGTAAATAGTGGGCCCTAAATAAGTAAGTTGTAGTTAGTTGTGAGTGAGGAAAGTTATAAGGGGAGGCTTGTTAAGATGATGTGGCACCCCGTGAAAGATTTACCTCCCCACCACACCTTCCCCTCTTAATTACCTATTATTTGTCATATATGTTGAGCGTGAATGCTAAATAAAACTTCTTATCTCATATATTGAATCAATCTGATTATCTTTAAAAAGTAATACCATATATAGTAATAAATAACAAATATGTTTAACCACGTGAGATCATCTTTGAGTCATTCATTTCAGAAATATATGCTCCACTTGACTTATAAATGGGATATTATATTAAATTTATAGATTAAACATTCAAAATACTCATTGTATAGAGACTAAATTACACCATAAGCAAAAGTTTCAATGTTAGTAAAAATATAAGAAATGCCCAAAAGTAAATCAAAAGAAAACTTTATTTTGACAAATGTTGCTTTTAGAAAACTCATCAAGATGGGGGAAGCTCGTCCTCGGCAATTTTTGTATATTTTATAGAAAATAATAACATTTCTACCTATATGTGACTAAGAATCAAATGAAACATTTTTAACGTGAGAAATCATGAAATAAATATGAGAAAAGCATTTAGTCGCGTTGATTTATAGTTTTTATACATGAAAGTTTATTGATTCAATACAAACGAGAGATTCACAATAACCATTATAGGATAGATTCACTAAAATTTATGAGTTGATCCAAAACTTTTACATATGATGTTTTGCAAATAAAATGAATCAAATGTTACATTTTAAAAAAATGAATCACAACTTTCTTTCTAATCAACCAATTAAACATTTCTACTTATAAAATCCATAAAAGAAAACATGAATCAAGGCTTCCAATTATGTTTTTCATGATTTCTCAAATTTATTAATTTCTCATTTGAACCAAAATTCTTACGTTGCTTTACTTATCGCTTTTAACGTGTGTAAATATACATGTGTCAACATAAAAGATGAAATGAGAAAAGGAAAATAAATGAAAACGTAAAAGGATGTTATTTTTTTTAATGATAGATCGTAAATAATGAGCTATATAATAATAATAATAATAATAATAATAATAATAATAATAATAATAATAATAGGTTGACATATTTGACTCGCCCGATTTTTTTATTTTTTATTTTTTTATTTTATTTAAAACGACAGATTTTATAACCTACACTACCTATCTCATAAATTATATATCTCATATAGTCACATATCTTTAATTAGACTTAAACTCACAACCTCTAAGTTGATAGGTATCTTACATACCGCTGAGGCAAAAGGCCTTTTACTCGCCCGATTAATTGAACACACGTAGCTTACCTTTTTTCCCTTTAACTCCATGCTATAAGAAAATTCGATCTCAACTGAATAATTTAAGGGTAAATTAAATCGATCGAGATCAACACTCTTACTCACATGATTTCCGAAACTTTTTAATAAAAGTCAAAGGGCTTTATTTGCAACTCATCAAGGCATGTGGGGGAAGTTGTACTATTACTATGTAGCTGAAAATAATTTTTAACAACAAAAATTTTCATTGGATGGATAAGTTGGTTATACGTATGCAATATGACGCGTGCAGTCGGTACACAACTGCTTCTCGCTCCTGATTGGTTGTTGAGTGACATGTCAGCCCTAAATGACATGCCACATGTCATGCAAAATTGAATATGGTAGTTAGAAATATTGGTTCAAATATTAATTATCATAGCGATGGATTTTAATTTCATCACATATGCAGGCCCATGCACGATTGTGATTAGAATTATGCTTCATAAAATTTTATAAAATGTTTTCTTAGAAAATACTTTTGTTAGCCTATACAAAGTTGAACTTTCTTAAAAATGTATCTACTTCCTCAAATCCATGTCTCAGTGTTTATATAACTTAGAGTTGATGAGTGATACAATTGAAGCAATGCCCTAGTGTTTTTATATAACTTTGAACTTAGAAGTTTATCTCTTTTCGTTTTTCTTTTAAGGTTGTAGGTTATCGAGTTTTGACTATGGCTTACATAAAGTAATACACTTGATAAGTTATTGAAAGAGAATAAGTAAATTTATAAACTTTTTTATATTAGTATAACCTAATAAAAATCTTTCATGAGTTCTATATGTGCTATAACACAAACAATCCTTAATGTGATTTCACTATTTTGTTAAACTGGTAAAGTGTATTTATACTGTTTTGTTGGACTTGTTATTGCATTATAGCTAATGGTATGTATCTTAGTTGGTAATGGATGAAACATCATTGCCACTTAACAAGCACAAAGTCCACCGTACGATCTTGGGCAACCTCATAACTACACTCATAACTACAACTGCCGAATGAGTGAAATATCCTCACACATTATCAATAACTAGCCGGTCGTAAACCGGTTCAGATTGCCAAACATCAACCTTTAACCACCTAACATTATAGTATAAACTTGCGATGTTAAAACATCTTTGTTATTTAATTTATTTTTTCGTCGATCTCTACTATATATACAACATTTAGGACTTAAAAGTTTTAAGCTTACACACTTGCTATTATTAAAAGTTCTTTTTTCAAGTCTCTATCTCTATCTCTACTATATAATATAAAACATTTAAGACTTTTATTTTTAAAAGTCTTAAAGTTTTTAAACTTATACAGTTGCTATTTTTAGGAGTTCTTTTTCAAAAAAATAAAATAAATAAACAAATAATAATAATAATAATAATAATAATAATAATAATAATAATAATAATAATATAATTAATGATGATTCATTATTCTTTTTCTCTACTATATATAAAACATTTAGGACTTTTATTTTTAAAAGTCTCAAAATTTTTAAGCTTTCACACTAGCTATTGTTTAAAAGTATTTATTTATTTATTTATTTTCAAAAGATTTATATTCAATTTAATACAACTTGTTAGTGTAAATATTACGATATTTAATATATACAGTCTCGTTTGTTTTGATTGATGACAAAGGTATAACTTGATACATAACGTAAAATATACAAGTTACTTGTAATCATCCTTTGTCTCAACAAACATTCAACACCTCTCAACGTCTCGAGACATCGTATGCTACAACACAGGTTCGTACATGTTTGCTATGTAGCATTATGATCAAACCCCTTCACCAACCATTTAGAATTACTAAAATACTTTTAGAGTCTTTAAGTATTTTAGGTGTCAAAGTGCA
The DNA here is from genome assembly GCA_030686995.1 of Artemisia argyi. Taxonomy (NCBI): domain Eukaryota; kingdom Viridiplantae; phylum Streptophyta; class Magnoliopsida; order Asterales; family Asteraceae; genus Artemisia; species Artemisia argyi. The sequence goes on from CM060707.1 coordinate 54,693,876, forward strand.
CTTTAGGTGTCAAATAGAATAAGTGCCACTTTAGGTGTTAAAGTAATATTAGTAAGTTTTACAAATGATAAAAATGTGATGACATTAGGAATCAAACATTTTTAGTAACTCATTAACTTACTATAACAACATTACTTAGGTAATATATACAAGTTTACTTTCATATATATCTTAATTTTAAAATAGAAATATATATACATCACATCATGTGGGAAAGGTTGAGTGTTTGACTTTCCATAAGACCTCTTACATATTTTGGATGTATATATTGTGTGTTTGACTAGAAGTAACTTGATGTGACATTGTGAAAGATATGGAAAGATTTTGAGTAGTGTTTGTAAGTTTGCTGTCAGGTCCCCAAGGAACCCTTGGGCATAACGGAAGGAATCCTTCTGAGGGTTCCGCCGTATCCGCGGGATGACAAAATTGTTTTTCTATAAATAGTAGCCCATGGTCTTCTCATTAGGTTGATGACTTTGAACATACATTCTCTCTATCATAAAACACATATCTAGATCAGTAGCAAACAATGTAGAAATACACATGAGTCACCTTTTGAATAATGATCATAATGCTTCTAACATCCATCTTTGTTGTAAGCATATCATACTTCATAATCCACCAAGAAGGTTACAAGATCTTGAAGTCATCATTCATTAAAGCATTACAACATATGAAGATTCAAGGGCACTTGACATCGTCAATGATTGAAGACTTCTTATTCAAGAAGTTCATGTAGATTAGTCATTCATATCCATTAGACTTTTATGTCATGGATCATCATTGTATCATCACAATATAGATTAGATGGTTTATGTGTGTGTGCCATAAAACACAAGGTTTTTATGTTGGGCCACAAAACATAGCGGGAGTGGTTGTACCCTTGGTAAAGAACTCGACATCTAGCTTAGTGTCGAAAATATTGTATAAGCGATGATAGGAGTGGTTGTACCTTGTAAAAGAACTCGGTATCTAGCTTTGTATCGGATAAAGTGTAAGCGACGATTGTAAGGTTTTCTCTGCCGAGAAGGAGGTTGTTGATCTAGTGAAGTAACTCTCGAGTTGGGTACTCGAGGAGTGGAGTAGGGCGGAGAGGAGATCCGTGACCGAACCACTATAAATCCTCGTGTTCGGTTTGCACTTTCCTTTTACTTATTGTTTTACTTTAATGTTTGCATTATGTGATTGTTTGTGTTGTGACTTATTGATTGTACTTGTGTGATAACATGTTTTAAGTTATGTTAGTCATAAACTACAAGTAACATCTTTCATATTAGAACAAGCTAAAAATGGACATTTGATACAACAAATTTAAAGTTTTTAAACGGTAAACTATGAAACCTCCTTCTAGTTTTCCACAATTGGTACCAGAGCCTCGTAGCTCTTATTTTCAAAACAAATGGTTTTTAAAATGGAGTACGATCCATGTATCAAATTACCATTGAAGCGGAATATAATATGAAGAATGTTTCGCAAAGTATACTTAGAAATTTTGTGGTTAAATGTTACTTTGTATACAAGCTTGAAGGTGTCCTTGAAAAATAAAAGAAAACATTTCTCATAATTTGTAAGAGTTAAATTATGTGGTTAGAGCTAATGTACGTTAAACACGGTTTTAAAAGAAGTGTTTGGGATAACTAAAAATTTAGTTGAATAATTACCTCCGTAAATGATTAGATGAGTCACATAAGAAGAAATGATGTTAAAATAGTTGTATTAAATGTTTACTAACAAATCTAGTAAGTTCTACACATTTTCGCTATGCGAAATGCATATTTTTAGCATTATGTGACATTTTGTTACAGCAGACCCGCGGATCCCGCGGAACATTCAGAAGGGTTCCTTGCCCTTTGGACGAGGGTTCCTTGGCTGCACAGTCAAATTTTTTGTAAACTTCAAAAATTCATAACTAATTAACCGTAAGTCCGTAGGAGTCACGCCACCTATCAATTTGAAAGGAATTGTGTCTACTTTCTTTTAAAAATAATGTTATGGCCTAAATCTAATCTGAAGTCAAAAGATTAAACTAAATACTTCAATGTGTTCAAAATATCAAGTTTCGTTTTGACGTAGAAACTCAAACTTTTGAGTTAGGCAATATAAGTTAGTATCCTTTGAACATTGACATTATTTTCTTTGAAACTAAAGAATTTTGTGATATTTATATATACAAAGAAAACTAATCAAGCTTGGCATACGTCGTAATATTTAAACGCAAAGTGACGAAAAGTATATTTCTTTTTATGTTATGCTAAATAACTACTTGTTTTAGTTGTATGCATATATGGTATTTGCTTATTGAAAGTTGTGATTGCATTTGTTTATTTGTGATTCATGAGTGTCAATCTTGTCATGATATTCATTTGCTTGTTTGTCTAATTCATGTTTATACACAATAGGATATTTGCTAGATTGTGTGTACTAAGTTGAAAATTTGTGTTTGTATTGCTTATTGATTTAGATATTCTTCCTTGCATATGTTATGTGATTATTTTGCATAATTCACTTAGGAATGAGAATTAAGTAATACTAATTAAATATCTTGGAATATGGTCATGCGTCTAAATGAGTCACTACATTTTTAAAGATGTAGTATTCTTGTAAAATGGTGTTTGATATACATGCTTCTACAATGATGTTTAATGAATGTGTCGTGCTATAAAATAGAAACTTATCTTTGATTGATCATGTAAACTAACCGTATCATGTTTGGATGATATCACTTTGTTTTTATCAATTTTCCATGTTTGGCTTAATTTCCATTTATGGTAAGCTCATAATTATCGGCTTAATCTATGTGCTAACATGGGTTAGAATATGTATTTTTGGTCTTAAATCTATCACATCTAATTAGGTGCATATGTTCCAAGTATTATTAGGATACTTGAACGGGTTTCGGGAGTCAATAAATATCCATTGTTAAGGAGTGTTTGGCACTACTTAAAATTTGAACTATTTGGTAGTTAAACAATGTGTTTCATGGATATATGTACTTCTAGGATATTTTGTTATCTTTGTACATTGTCTTGTACTAACGGATATGCAGGTAGACAACATTTGGGATGTTGTCAAATTTTCAAGTTTATGGATATTTCACTAAGTATAGTGAAATTCGCTAGCCCCCGGTCAAAGTCTATCGGTAAAAGTGTTTCTACATCCATTTCTTGCATTTCTTAATCAGATATGGTATAAAGTTTTGTTTTTAGGAGTTTTTAAAAAATTTGAAAATCGTCTCGATGGTCAAAATAGTGGACTGCCACTTTTCAGACCTGGCGGAACCAAATATTGGGTTCCGCCAGTGCATTTTCTGGGTACTCCAGAATTTGGCCCAACGGACCAGGCGGAACCAAAATCTGGGTTCCACTTGTGTATTCGTATGGTTCCGCTAATCCTGCATCTTCCTTCTTAAATTTTCATTTAAGACCCTCACTCAAGATCACTCAATTTCATCACTAGGATTCTTCTCACTGATGTTCACTCTTATTAGGATTAGGACTTCTCACTTGCACCTATAGGATAATCATCTGTAATAACACTTTCTAAATTTCACAAGAATGATCCAAGATACCTTTCTCCTTAAAGGAAGGAATCCGGAAACTTTCTCCTTGCAATTCTCGAACCACTTAGTACTTATGATCACTACACACATTCACTACATTCTTCCATCCCTAACTCATCCTTCATTCACTTATTTGGTGACTTGACAACTTCCTAACAAATCCGGACTCATTATTTGCAAAGATTACATACAATATCACAATCACAAGTCCAACTTATGACTATAGATATTGTCTTGTATCTACATATGTTACCTCACTTGGTTAACATGAAAATAATGTGTCATCCTTCAAGACGATAAGGATTTACATCGAGTCATAACTTACTCTTAAGTTATAGATGTATTATCGAGTCTTGCTATCCTTTTATACTATCCAATCTCAACTAAGTAGGATTGACAACTTAAGTATTTCGTTCGAAATATTCAAGTAAACTTGACTTACTACCATAGTCATTAAAAGTCATATCCGAAATTCAACACCCAAGTAGTTTAACAATGTTTGTTAAAACTCTCATCACAACTAGAACACTTATTATAGTACTCTCCCAATCAATAGGAACAAAAACAAATGTCAATAGGTTTTCATCCTTAAACATTTAGCACTTAAGTTCACTTGTTCTTTCACCATCATCTCATCACATTCACCTTGTGATATATCTCAGCCCATAAGCTTCACAAACATGAGCAAAACTTCAAGCATCTTCCTCATAACCTTTCATCACTTAAACCTCAAACAACTAATGTGAAATGAGAAACCGGGTTATCCTTTGTCCTATTAATATCGAGTCATCCACCATTTCCATGCTCTCAAAGAAACCAAGAGTCAATATCACCTTCACTAATAACTCCACCTAGTCATCTTCACAAGAAGATTAAACCACCTTTCATGATACATAAACCTATGTTCACCCTTGTGTCGCTCTTTGAAACAAAGGGCAATTGTCATATCCATACACTCATTAACATATTTGTCTATGTCGTCAAAAGTCAAGTGAATTTCATTATGAAATGCGTCTTTTCCACTTTCTAGTAAGTGAAGAACATAAAGAAGATATCCAAGCTTCAAGTGTTGTCAAGCAATCACCACCTCATTTCACATATCCACTCTCGGTCGTCAACCATACTTTACCACCTATAGGATTAGAACCTTCACCATCAAATGAGCATGAACCACACATTCAATACTAGGTTTAAGTAGTATCACTTTCACAAGTTTTTAAAGTATTAGCAATACTTTTAACTTCTGCATATGTCTCATTAAACCTCAAATCAACATCTGCAAGTTCTAGGACCTAGAGCCTCCTCATCATCTCGTTATTCTTGTTTTCATAAGCATGGTGACTTTATTCCACGTGATAACCCTACTTATTGAAAGACACCATATGTGTCTATTTCCTTTCAAGCGTTCATCATAACCAAATCTTGCTCATAACCCAATTCAAACCCTATGCCTATTCTACTCATCTCTATAGCACACACAAGATCTATTGAATTTAGTAATTTCACTTAGATTCCTGTTCCAAAGAGCTTTCTAGAGAACGTTCTTAACATATTCCATTATCACACACAAACACATCTCTTGGTCTTTGATGATCAAATCACTCTCATAACACATACTCAAACTCAACATAAAAGATGTCTCTCTTTAGATCATTCAACCATAGATTCCAAACACAAAGATTAAAATCTTTTTGCATTACACATACATGTGTCGATTACATGTTATCTATTTGATATGATTGGACATCTTAACATAACCATGATAACTATTTGATTGATTCATGTGTAAATCTTGGTTATATCTTTATGATGCCTGCATGCTTATATGTTTCGTGTTACTATATATCAACAAGATTTGTATGATATTTTCATTCTTTATTTATATGATGTTTTGCATGATTAACATGTTACTTGTTAACTCATGATATGTCATTTTGGTACATGATGCTTTTATATGATATTCATATATTTGAAAGCTTGTGTATGTTGTTGTCATTTATTAGATCCATGCTTAGGATGATCTATATAATACTTGCTCCAAAATGTTATCGTTTAAACATGGGTTGCATAAATTTTTCGTCTTGTCTCTTTCGTAACTTTGTCACACTATTTGTTCACTTCGTGTGCACTTATTATTTGTAAAAGTACTCCTGGTATGATAAACATTTAGAAGACGTTTTATCATACAAATTTATCACATAGATTGTTATATGCTTAAGTGTCTAAGCTTAACAACAAAACAATTTCACAATGAAGTGTTTTAAATAATTTCATGCTATTGCTTAGTACAATTATTTGTTGCTATGTGGTAACTTTATGTCTAGTAGTCGAATGCGTTGTTTGTATTAGATAATGTCTTTAGATTTTTATCTTGTTGACATCTTTTGTCACTAACAAATGTGTTTTAGTGGATTGAGAACTAATCACTTGCCATCTCACTTCGTTCTAGCTTTTATATGCTCATCTCGCATAACTATAATCCCTTTATTGCTACGTGGATTAGTAATATGTTTTATGAAACCCCTACACTTGCATATAGTTTTATAGCTAATAGGACTGAGTCTTAGAGATTTGAAATTTGTGTTTGGATATCTTTCAATCAACCTCTTTCTAATTTGCATTAGTGCTTCCGCTTTCCAAAATCACCTCGATAACAATACTCTAATCCTTTCCACCTCTTTTGAGAAAACCACATGCCTCGTAATACGATCATCTCGCATTGATAGAGAAGAGCTACATGACTTTAAGGATAAAGTTCTTTGTATGCTAACCAACATCCGTAAAAACATTACCAAGCTCATCATTTTCATTAACCTACAACCTTCTAAACACTTCATCATCATTCTTTATACAATGCACTAGACAATATGTTGGATGTCCACCTATTGAGGAGGAGAGAAATTCATTCACATATTTGTAATTTGTCAAATTGTATTTAAAGAACACCTACTCATGTTTCTTACACCCTAAATTACCAACACATAGGTACACTCCATTTAGTTAAAGTCGGTTCACAAAACCACAAGTGCTTCAAGCCTTTGACCTTTTCTCCTTTTTAATAGTTCAAGCCTCTTTCACCCCCAATATTTCATCAAGTGAAAAACACATCATGTGTTTGACAAAGTTATTCACTTCCACAACCAAAAACTAAACCAAATGGAGTCTAGGATTCTTCTCTCAAAACTAGGACTTCAAAACCTCATTTTTAAGAACACCATCATAGGATCTCATCCTCTTCTTCCTCGACACATATCATGCACATCATTGTCAGCACAAACGATATATTAATCAAAGCCATCATTCCCAACACTTTCTCAACACGTTGGTCTAACCAACACTCTCGCATCATATGCTGTCATTCTCATCCTCATATAGGTATTTAGCATTTTTTTTACTCTTTTCATATGGAATTCTTGTTCCTAGGTGCCTATTGTCCTCGCTTCCTTTCAATTCCATTCAAGCATGTATTATGGCAAGATACATCATCTTTGGTAGATGATAAAGTCATATTCGTTGTTTATCCCTCGAGTTGTGAATTTTAGGATTGCATGAGTCGATATGTTCGATCATTATCTTTCGTTAGAACATTTGCTATACACACGAGCTTCTAATTCTTTAAATAGTTGTCTACCCATCACCACCATTAGCACCATCCTCTTTACGCATTTCAACCTCATGTCTTCCTTCTAGGCTTTGCTTAGTAGGTTCCTATCATATTATATTCACGTTTTTCTTATGACTGCATTTCTTTTTAGAAGCATACACCTCATGAGATTTTTTGGTTTCATGGTTCTCTACTTTGAGTCGCTTATATCATTTATATGTTTACATCTTACTTTTCTTTGAGATGAAATATATTGCACTAACTCTTTCATTGTAGGTTCACCATTATATACGCTCGATCGTATATAGCTTAATCATCTAAGGATGATGTTTGCATCGAATATTTTCCTTCTTTCATTATAGGTGCTTCTTGACGTTGGAGGAATATCCATCAAGCACTCATATTGCATCTTCTATACACGTTGTTGTAGAGGACACGCTTGTCTAAAGACAAAACTTCCACTATACTAACTTTTTGTTTTGTAGGTTCATATTGACTCCCTAAAACAAGGGGAGCTTCCGTCAAGCATAGGAAAATTATTGTCTTATACTAACCTTTATTTTGTAGGATTCTTCATCCTTGCATCATATACGTTGGGACCCTAGCAACGAGGAGTATTGATCAAGGGGGATTCGATCATACACTAACCTTTGTTTCTTTTGTAGCTTTCTTATCCTTGCATCATATACGTTGGTACCCTAGCAATGGGGAGTATTGATCAAGGGGGAGCTACAATCTAGGGGAAGCATGCACACATTTATCTTTATTCTCATTCTTTGACACACTTTTGTGTTTCGACAAAAAGAAGGAGATAAGTCAACATAGTCCAACATGCATTTTATTCATCATGCATTTTTCGTATAATTTTTATGTTGCACAACACTAACCTTGATGTAGGTCAAGGAACTTAATTTGATCCATGGATCCACTAACAACCTAAGGGACGCAACAACCTTAGAAAATTGGAGTTGAAGAATTAACTTCACTAGGGATGATGCAAGCTCGCCATTTCGGGGAGAAATTAAGTTAAATCCAAGGACACACCCCTTTTTGTTTCGACAAAAGGGGGAGAAGAGTGTAAACGGAGAAGGAAATGTAGAAGGTGTTGCGGATATAAGTAAGTTATATGGAGACAAGTAACTTTTTACATTTTGCATTCTATCACGTTTACATTCTTTGTCATCATCAAAAAGGGGGAGATTGTTAGTGCAAATATTACGATATTTAATCTATACAGTCTCGTTTGTTTTGATTGATGACAAACTTATAACTTGGTACATAACGTAAAATGTACAAGTTACTTGTAATCATACTTTGTCTCAACAAACATTCAACACCTCTCAACGTCTCGAGTCATCGTATGCTACAACACAGGTTCGTACATGTTTGTTATGTAGCATTATGATCAAACCCCTTGACCAACCATTTAGAATGACTAAAATACTTTTAGGGTCTTTAAGTATTTTAGGTGTCAAAGTGCATTTTAGGTGTCAAATAGAATATGTGCCACTTTAGGTGTTAAAGTAATATTAGTAAGTTTTACAAATGATAAAAATGTGATGACATTAGGAATCAAACATTTTTAGTAACTCATTAACTTACTATAACAACATACTTAGGTAATATATACAAGTTTACTTTCATATATATCTTAATCTTAAAATAGAAATATATATACATCACATCATGTGCATTTATGGAAAGGTTGAGTATTTGACTTTCCATAAGACCTCTTACACATTTTGGATGTATCTATTGTGTGTTTGACTAGAAGTAACTTGATGTGACATTGTGAAAGATATGGAAAGATTTTGATTAGTGTTTGTAAGTTTGTTTTCAGGTCCCCAAGGACCCTCGGGCATAACGGAAGGAACCCTTCTGAGGGTTCCGCCGTATCCGCGGGATGGCAAAATTGTTTTTCTATAAATAGTAGCCCATGGTCTTCTCATTAATTTGATGACTTTGAACATACATTCTCTCTATCATAAAGCACATATCTAGATCAGTAGCAAACAATGTAGAAACACACATGGGTCACCCTTTCAATAATGATCATAATGCTTCTAACATTCATCTTTTTTGTAAGCATATCATACTTCATGATCCATCAAGAAGGTTACAAGATCTTGAAGTCATCATTCATTAAAGCATTCCAACATATGAAGATTCAAGGGCACTTGACATCCTCAATGATTGAAGACTTCTTATTCAAGAAGTTCATGTAGATTAGTCATTCATATCCATTAGACTTTTATGTCATGGATCATCATTGTATCATCACAATATAGATTAGATGGTTTATGTGTTTGTGCCATAAAACACAAGGTTTTTATGTTGGGCCACAAAACATAGCGGGAGTGGTTGTACCCTTGGTAAAGAACTCGACATCTAGCTTAGTATCGGAAATATTGTATAAGCGACGATAGGAGTGGTTGTACCTTGTAAAAGAACTCGGTATCTAGATTTGTACCGGATAAAGTGTAAGCGACGATTGTAAGGTTTTCTCCGCCGAGAAGGGAGGTTGTTGATCTAGTGAAGTAACTCTCGAGTTGGGTACTCGAGGAGTGGAGTAGGGCGGAGATGAGATCCGTGACCGAACCACTATAAATCCTCGTGTTCGGTTTGCACTTTCCTTTTACTTATTGTTTTACTTTAATGTTTGCATTATGTGATTGTTTGTGTTATGACTTGTTAATTGGACTTGTGTGATAACATGTTTTAAGTTATGTTAGTCACAAACTACAAGTAACATCTTTCATATTAGAACAAGCTAAAAATGGACATTTGATACAACAAGTTTAAAGTTTTTAAACGGTAAACTATTCAACCCCCGTTCTAGTTTTCCACACAACTAATTATTATTCATTATAACTATTAATTTTTATTTTTATTATTCCATTTTTTTAACTGTACACATTAATATGAATATTAAAACTTAAGTTAAAACAATGTAAATGCAAATTTGTAACTGCACAATGTAATGATAATATGTATAATGATCATTCAATCTTTAAAATATTTTTAAACTAAAAAAATAGAAAATTTGCAGCTTATTATCTCATAGACGATTTTACTAGTCATGTCTATAATATAAACATTAAACATGGTATATTAATAACTTTCACAATTATGAGACACAGTTACTGTGGCTTGAGATTTTAATATATATATTTCGTATCGAATTATATCTCATGTTTTTTTTATCAAAGAATTGTATAAATCTATTTTAATGACGAGTTGCATAATATAATCAATTCGTATATTTGTTCACTCTTATGTAATAAATAAACAACGCATGAATTCTCCTTTATAGCTGCAATCAATAATTACCACTGTTAACAGTCATAATTACCACTGTTAACAATCATCATCGACTTTTTCTTCTTTACCATTACTATACATTGGCATCAATTATTCTTACATTATGTATTTTTTATGCTATCATCGCAGCATTACGTGAGTACTATGCTTGTATTGTTAACGTATAAATTACCTGTACGGCCCATGGGACGTGTAGCGATCCATTTTCCTTATATAATTTCTGTCACTACAATTTTATTTTCCTTCGTTTTTTGTTGCCACGGTCGTTGCCTGCAGGTTATGGCGAATGAGGATTCTTATAAAAAATTATCAAAGTATTATAAAGTGAGGAAACTTAAGGGACCGTTTAGTTGGTGAAAAGATTTCATATTTTTCCGTTTCTAAATTCCTAGAGAATGAAAAAAGTGAGAAAAGTAGAATGAGCTTTTCAAATCTTTAGTTAAAAATTAGAGAACAAGAATTTCACATTTTTTAAAAATTGTTGAAAAAAAGTGCAACTAAACGGATTTTCAATTTTTCTCTTTTCATATGAAAAATTTCCTGTAAAAATAGGAAATTTTTCACCAACTAAACAACCTCTAACTTTTTCTTTATTGTTGTTATTCCTCTTTTTAATAATAAGAGTGCCTTCATTGTTAGTGAGTATAGTTGATAGTTTGTGTTCTTTATAGTTTATATGTTCATTAACATAGATTTTTGGCTAAATAGATGAGTTGTTGATTTCAATAAAGGTTTTAAAATAGACAAGTTGAATTGTGTTGTGTTGGATTAAGCCATAGTTTTACGAATAACTAATGCATATCCTTAAGATAACCATAACAAAATACTATCATTTTTCATATAAATAAGTCAGTTGAGGATGTGTTGTTGAAAGTTGTTGGGTTTTGGATTCTGCTGCTTGGTGAAACTGCTGCTATGATGAGAATGCTGCTAAGGTAAATGATTCGGCTGCTGTCAAAGTGCTGCTATGGGAAAATACTGCTAAAAGAATCTACTGCTAAAGAGATAAGCGTGTATACGGAATAGATAATTATAGAATAGATTGAGTGTATATTATATACGTCTAGAATATTCTTATCTTGTGTAGAAAGGTATTGTAAACCTAGTAGGATTCCTTGGCCTATAAAAGGAGGATCCTAGGGTTAGATTGAGTACGTATTGTTTTAGTTTCGTTTACACTTCAAGGTTGTAAAACCCTAGCATTGTCGAGTGCTTGTATTAATAATATATTGAAGTGTTGATAGTTAATTGTTCTTCTTAAGTTAAGTTTTTATATTCCGCATTCTAACTAGGGGTGGAAACGAGCCGAGCCGAGCCCGAGCCTGCCAGAGCTCGAGCTCGGCTCGTTTATATTTTCGAAAGCTCGGGCTCGAGCTCGGCTCGGCTCGAGCCTTAAAATTTGAGCTCGAGCTCGGCTCGTGTTATGATATAAAAAGCTCGAGCTCGGCTCAGGCTCGGCTCGTTTATGATGTGCTTACATAAAGCTTGAGCTCGAGCTCGGTACAACATCAACAATCACAGATCTTTTAGAAGCTTATCTTCTTCCTTAATTTCCAAAAAATTTAAAGAAAGAACAAAAACCATAAACAGTTTCATTTTTCTTTTCTTTTAGTTTAGATAAGACAAAAAACAAACAAACAACAACAACAACAACAACAACAACAACCATCAACAAGATCTAAACACCATCTTCAACCAAATGCTAAGATCTAGATGCAGTCAAACAACCAAAAACCCATCTCCATCCAACCTCATGTTTACAACAAGAGACAATTATACTACTCTAATACTACCACTCGAAAAGAAAAGAAAATAGATCTCAGTTTGTGTTTCAAAGTGATTATAACAATCTTTAATAGATATAAACACAACTCATCATAGATCTTTTTAGAAGAATAACTTCATTTAATATTCGAACCTTTAAAAGAAATTAAAGAACAAAACCTACCTGAGACCTTCAGCAAACTTTAGAAGCCTAAACTTTAAGCAAAATATTAAAAGGATTGGGTGCTCGTTGTAACAGAAAGAACAAGGAGATTTTATGATTGAATTTTATTTATGTGGTTTTAGGATAGGATTTTGGAAATATGAATGGACGAGACTGTTTGTGAGGCTCGAGAAAATTGAGTACTACGAGTATAAAATTAGTACAATAATTGTTTTGGAATTCTTAAACTAAGTACATAGTCAAATATATATTACTTAGATAGACATACGTATTTTATATGTATAAATACATTAAATATATTAAAGCTCGTTTAGGCTCGCGAGCCTATTCGAGCTTTATAAATAAAGCTTGAGCTCGGGCTCGATTATTAAATGAGCTTTAGTTTAGGCTCGAGCTCGGGCTCGAGCTCGTTTAGGCTCGGCTCGTTCGAGCTTTTTACCGATCCGATCTCGAGCTTTTTACGAGCGGCTCGGCTCGTTTCCACCCCTAATTCTAACTTAAGTGTTTAATTCAAGTCAAGGAAGTTGGGTGGAAGCAATGCAAGATGAGCTTCTGCAATTCAAACTACAAGAGGTATGGACTTTGGTTGATTTGCCAAATGGAAAAAGAGTGATTGGCACTAAATGGGTTTTCAGATGTAAAAGAGATGAAAGGGGAATTGTCATCAGAAATAAAGCTAGATTAGTAGCACAAGGGTACACACAACAAGAGGGCCTTGACTATGATGAAGTATTTGCACCAGTGGCAAGAATAGAATCCATTAGATTATTCTTGGCTTATGCTTCATTCAAAGATTTTGTAGTGTATCAGATGGATGTAAAGAGTGCTTTCCTGTATGAGACCATTACAGAAGAAGTTTATGTGTCTCAACCACCTGGTTTTGAAGACCCTGATTATCCTGACAAAGTGTACAAGGTGAATAGAGCAATGTATGGTTTACATCAAGCTCCTAGAGCTTGGTATGATACTTTGTCAACATATTTGTTAGACTCTGGGTTCAGTAGAGGAAAGATTGACAAGAATTTGTTTCTCAAAAGACAAAAAGATTATATTTTGCTGGTTCAAATCTATGTAGATGACATCATCTTTGGTTCTACAAACAGAGCTATGTGTATTGATTTTGAGAAGCTTATGAAGGATAAGTTTGCTATGAGTTCAATGGGAGAACTCAACTTCTTCTTGGGACTACAAGTTGTACAAAAGACATATGGCATATTTATTAGTCAGGATAAGTATGTCAATGACATTTTGAAGAAGTTTGGATTTGAAGATGCTAAGCCTGCTAAGACAACCATGGATACCAACAAACCTTTGTTGAAGGATGAAAATGGAAAAGAAGTAGATGTTCACTTGTACAAATCTATGATTGGTTCATTGATGTACCTTACAGCATCAAGGCCTGATATTATGTTTGCTGTATGTGCCTGTGCAAGATTCCAAGTATGTCCCAAAGAATCACATCTCAATGCAGTGAAGAGGATTTTTAGGTATCTAAGGCATCAACCCGAATTGGGCCTATGGAATCCTAAGGATTCACCTTTTGATTTGGTGGCATATTCAGACAGTGACTATGCTGGTGCTTGCTTGGATAGAAAGTCTACAACTGGAGGTTGTCAATTTCTTGGAAACAGATTGGTGTCATGGCAATGCAAGAAACAGACAGTGGTTGCAAATTCTACAACTGAAACTGAGTATGTGGCTGCTTCAAGTTGCTGTGGACAACTGCTTTGGATGCAAAATCAACTACTGGATTATGGGTACAATTTCATGAACACCAAAATACATATTGATAACAACAGCACACTTTGCATAATTAAAAATGATGTTTTTTATTCTAAAACAAAACATATTGAGATAAGACATCATTTCATAAGGGATTGCTATGAAAAGAAGTTAATTCAAATTGTTAAAATTCATACTGATAACAATGTTGCTGATCTTCTCACTAAACACTTTGATGTGGGGAGGTTTCAATTTTTAATTGCAAATATTGGTATGATAAATCTTTAAAACAATCTTATCTCTTTTTGTTTTTGTAAAGTGTGTAAAGGTACTGTGCTGTTTGTTACTCTGTTTCTACTGCTTCTTAAGAAGCATATGCTTGTGTTGGAATGTACTCTGCTGCTATTTAACTCTACTGCTAGTACATATGTTTGTATGCTTTGTGGTGTTTGGACTAATATTTTGCAGGCACAAGTTATAAACGATGTTAGTTGATGATTTGCAAGTAAACAAAACAGAAAGTAAGCATTCATCATTAATCACCAAAAGAGTACAACTAATCAGGGTACATTCACATATCCCTTCCAAAACAACAAAAGACTTCTACATGACAAGATGAAATCAGGAGACTACAACCTATTACATCACTGTCTAGGGCATGGAAGCCCAAGCACAACTTTTCTCTACTTGGGAAGAGGAGGGTTTGCCTTTCTTGTCCTGAATGCCAACTTGGGTCTTGGCCTTGAAGATTGTGGTCTTTCTGGAGTGGAAGGTGGATTGTTTTGAGGCTCATCCTCATCAGAAGAAGTATAAATGAAGGGGGAAACAAGTTCCATTGGAGATGGAGGTCTGTTAGGGATCCAGGCTGGGTCTTCTGATGATTCTGAAGACGTTGGAGATTTAGGGGACATCACTTCTTTACCCCTGGATGTGCTTGGGGTCTGATTCAAGTTCAACAGATCTTTGAACACAGGGAGATCGTGTTTTCTCTTGCGGGTTTGTTCCTTAGTCTTACATCCGTTGTGGGGAGGACGGAATGGAGGTACATAAGTTTCGAATGGTGCTTCATATCAGAAGATGAATCTGAAGATATGTTGATTATTTTGGGAATGGATTTCATTATTCTTGAGACTTGATTTGGGTGATTGGCATTTTTTATTGCGATTAGGGTTTGATTGTGGTGAATTAGGGAAAGATTTAGTCCGTTTTTATAGGGATCACGGCGTATCAAGAGCATTTATTGTTGAGGGTCTTTGACTTTTTGACCAAGTTTGATTAGTCAACTCTGCTGCTGGCTAAAATCACTCTGCTGCTAGTTGTTTCATTATGCTGCTAGTGTTGTGGATGATATGGTAGTGCTGCTACGGTTGTAAGTGTGAGGGTGGAATGTGTAACTTCTCCAAATCAGTTTAAAACCTAATTAACATTCATAATTGGTTTTTACACGCTCCAAATTGAAGTTCTCACAAACCCTAACACTTCATTATACTCAAAGTCAATTATCCCCAATTTCTCAAAACCCTAATTCATGGATTGTACACGTACCTGGGCAGAGCAACACACTAATGTTGCTATTTTGGATGAAGAGTTGGTTCCTGAAGGTTTCACAGACATGGTAAAATTCTTGAATGCTACTTCTCTTAGGTATGCATTAACTGTGAATCCTACAATATTTGTTTCCTACATCAAACAGTTTTGGCTTACTGCTAAAGTTAAAACTAGGAATGGGAAAAAATATGTTAAAGCCATAGTAGATAGTCACCAAGTTCGTGTCACTGAATCTTCTATAAGGGAAACTCTTCTCTTAGATGATGAAACAGAGACTACATGTCTTGTTAATTCTGCTATTTTTCAAGGTTTGCATGATTTGGGATATGAGGGAAGACATATAAATTTAAAATTTCAAAAAGCTCTCCTCTGTCCTCAATACAAATTTTTGGTACACATTCTCCTTCATTGTTTGAGTCCTAAAACTTCTAGGTAGAATGAGTTTAGTGCTACTATTGCTTCTGCTATGGTATGCCTAAGCAAAGGGCATCCATTTAATTTTTCAAATATGATTTTGGAGGGGATTGTTAAAAGTGTTAAAGAGTCTGGTTCTTATTTGCTTTATCCAAGATTTATCCAGCTCTTTATAGAAAACCAACTTACTAATTTCAGATCACATACTGCTACTTATGATGCTCCTAAATTGGTTTCCAAAACATTTACTTTATTGATTAAACATGGTAAAGGTTTTTCAGGCACACATACAGCTCTTACACCTTCTATGGTGCAAAGTGTGCAAAATATCCAGGGTGAAGAATCAGGAAATCCCACTGATTCCCATCACACGCCTAATTTTTCTGCATCTGCTACGCAACCCAAAATACACTATACCCGTAGGCAAACCAAAAAGAACACTAATCTACCTCAGGATAGTGTTAGTATGGCTGTACCAGATGAGGCTGTCCTAGGTGATGAAGGGGACATGTTGGCAAGGGCTGTCACTACTGCTTCTAGCTTAGCAGCAGAGCAGGACAGTGATAACATCATTAAGACCCAAACCAAGGCAACATCTAGAGAAAAGGATTCTGCTGAATCTAATTCCAATGATGGTAACCCTAGCCAAATGGAAAATATAGGGGGCTCAGATGATCAAACTAGGTTTGATACTGAGTTTATGTCCAAAGATTCACCTCTCGGACCAGGTCACACAGGTCGAAGTGATGAGGACAGGACAGAGACAAATGAATTGACGAAAAATTTTGTGCATAATGACAATGTCAATGATTCACCTCTCGGACCAGGTTACACAGGTCGAAGTGATGAGACTAGTATGAAACTTATTCAGGAATTGACGGTTACTTGTACCAATCTGGAGTTGAAGTGTACTACATTGGAGGATAAAGTTCTTGGTCTTTCTACTGTTGTTGATGGTCAAATCAAGCTCATTACCAAATTGCAAAAACAAATCAAGAACTTAAGAAAATCAAGATCTTCAACCTCCTTAAAAAGATTGAAGAAAGTGAGCACTTCTCAAGTTGTAAGTTCACCTGAACACTCTGTTCATTTGGAAGAGGATGCTTCCAAACAGGGGAGGAATGAAGAAATGGGTTCAGGGGAGGTAAATTTGATGAAAGTTGACAGTGCTCAAGATGTGGATGCTGGAATGGTTTCAGGGGAGGTTCCAGAGGTTGGTGACATGGAAGTGGAAAGTCCTCAGGATGTGGAAAATTTTGTGATTGCTGACAAATCAGGGAATGAGGTTGTAATGGAAGACGTGATTGCTACTCAAGAAAAAGTGGTGGAAAAACTTAAGACTTTGGAGCCTGAGCAATTAGTGAAGGCAACAGGGTTGATGGGTGAAGCATTGATGACTTTGGGTGATTCTGTGGCAAAAGAACTTAATGATGTTGCTATTACTAACAGAATTGATGACTCTGCTACTGCTCAAGACTCTACTGCTAAGAATTTTGCTGATCCTGCTGCTAGTGAAAAGGTCAATTCTGCTGATGCACAAGACTCTGTTGTTGGGTCTAGTGATAATGCTGCTGCTGAGGCTATGGTTTTGTTAAGTAAGAAGACAACAGAGGTTCCATCTGAATCATCTTCAAAACATACATCACTACCAATTCAATCACTACCACAACAACCAACAACCACAATCACATCATCTACACCAAGAATACCTCAAAAAGGAGTTGTAATCAGAGAACCTGCTGCTCAACAAAAGAAGATTGTTTCATCATCTTCTACTGATAAAGGGAAGGGCAAGCAAGTTGAAGACCCAAAGCTGATGTATAAGGGGATTGATTACTCTCAGATACCTTTTCATTGGTGGCCTAAAGAACTGCAAGTTGAACATGATTCAGCTGTTGCAATTAAAGAACAAGAGTTGATTGATATGGAAGAGCAACAGTTGATTCAAGAAGAAAAGGAAAAGGTTGAAAAAGAAACTGAAGATTTGAAGAGGTATGAGTAGTAGGTTGAGGAAAAGATAAGAATAGATGCTGATATAGAACTCTCAAAGATGATTAAGATTAAAGAACAAGAAACTCCAACTTTTGATGTTCAATCTTGGATAAGTGAGTTCAGAGCAAAGAAAAAGAAAGAAGATGCTACTGCTAGAAGAAAGAAAAAGATTCTCAGATGTCCAACACCATTGCAACAAAGAAGAGAGCAAGAAAGATACCTGAAGAATATGAAGGGATGGAAATTGGTACAATTAAAACCTAAGTCTGATCAAGAGGTTTTTAATTTGTATCAACAAGCTAAGAAAGAAACTAATATCTTCTATCCTATGGGTTGTGCTGAAGACTTTGAACATATTGCTCAAATGAATAAAAAGTTGGTACCTGATAAAGTTATTGAAGCAGAGCATGTACAAGAGGCAGATGTTATTAAGAAGCTTGATGATATAGCAGATAAGACAACTTCTTCTATTCAAAGTGGTAAAAGAAAAGGTGTTATTCATAAATCCTTTGCAAAGAAGAAGAGAAAAACAGAAGAAGAAAGCAGTTCTAAAGCTGAAGGAGATGAGTTCAAGAATGATTATGATCATATTCCTTTTGAGCATT
Organism: Artemisia argyi; assembly: GCA_030686995.1. Taxonomy (NCBI): domain Eukaryota; kingdom Viridiplantae; phylum Streptophyta; class Magnoliopsida; order Asterales; family Asteraceae; genus Artemisia; species Artemisia argyi. The sequence goes on from CM060707.1 coordinate 54,712,589, forward strand.
TAAAGCAACAGTTGAAGGTTCTCACTATGGTTGCTAAGATGGATGAACCTGAAGTAGTTGATGCTACACCAGTAGGAATCAAATATCCTATTATTAAAGTAACTACAGGATATGATACTAAAATTGGAGCATTTCATGATGTTGAGAGATCTGATGGAAAGACTCACAGGTTTCTTAGATTTCAACAGATGTTGTATTACTTTGATAGAGAGGATGTTGATGACTTGTGGAGGATATATAAGGAAAAGTTTGGAGATAAGAAGTTTGATGGTAAAAAGTATGAAATAGATAAAATTGATTACATTAAGACTATGGCTGATAATGTTCTCTGGAGAGCTCTGAAACTTATGTTTGATCCTTCAATGGATGATTCTGAATGGACAGAGATAGTAGGATATAAAGTAAGAAAATGGAGACTTTTTCAAGATTCTGGAATTCATGTTTTGGAAATTGGACCACTTACTTTGTATATGTTGGCTGAAAAGGATTATCCAGTGGTAAGATATTGGAATATTGTCAATCAGATGGTTAATGGTGCTGGGTTGCTCAATTTGCAAAAAGATTATGACACTGATGATCAAGCATTTAATTTGTTGTCAAAATATAAGAAGATACTTGGTCAACAGACATCTCAAGAATTGAGTGTTTGGAAGCATCCTCCTGGTGTTTAACTGAGTTTTGAAGAAACTTAATGATTTAGAAATAAATATTAAGTTTAGGGGAGGATTGTTGGGTTTTGGATTCTGCTGCTTGGTGAAACTGCTGCTATGATGAGAATGCTGCTAAGGTAAATGATTCTGCTGCTGTCAAAGTGCTGCTATGGGAAAATACTGCTAAAAGAATCTACTGCTAAAGAGATAAGCATGTATACGGAATAGATAATTATAGAATAGATTGAGTGTATATTATATACGTCTAGAATATTCTTATCTTGTGTAAAAAGGTATTGTAAACCTAGTAGGATTCCTTGGCCTATAAAAGGAGGATCCTAGGGTTAGATTGAGTACGTATTGTTTTAGTTTCGTTTACACTTCAAGGTTGTAAAACCCTAGCATTGTCGAGTGCTCGTATTAATAATATATTGAAGTGTTGATAGTTAATTGTTCTTCTTAAGTTAAGCTTTTATATTCCGCATTCTAGCTTAAGTGTTTAATTCAAGTCAACTTCTATATAAGATCGTTTGCTCATCTGGGATCAGCAAAAGTTTTCGATTACAGTTTGACACATCTTAACCCAATTAAACGATTTATTTTATCCAGATTTTTTTTTTTTAATTTTTATTTTGCATTTTCGACCAACTAAAAGTTAAAACATAGGCTAAATTTTAGTTACATTATCTGATTTCACCATTTTATTATGTGTCAAAGTAGCCACTCTTACTGCGGAATACATTACCTAACTACAAACTTAAATTGAAAGTGGGTGTTCTGATCATGTTGTTACGAAACATTGATCAATCCAATGGTTTGTGCAACGGAACACGACTTCATGTGGATCGGTTGATGAACAGTTGTATTGACGCCACTATAATTAATGGAAGCCATTTTGGTAAGTGAGTGCTTATCCCACGGATGAAAATATCACCTTATGCCATGACCTGATTTTACACATGGCCAAATATACCGCCTCTCACGTTAGGAGCAGAAAAGTATTGAAGATGGTTAAGGAAATCTCACTAATACCACCACCAACGTGGTCTACAAAGAAGTGCTACACAATTTATGATCACATCTATATGTACACATATATCGCGTTCGCAGAATAAAGGATTAAAGATTTTTATTTTATCTTTTGGGACTTTTTGACAATCATATTTCATATAATGTATGTTTGATGATTACCAATGTATACTTGACGTTTGTTTGTCCATATGTGGTTCTTTCTAATTTATAACTTCATAATACGCAATATCATTTACTGCATTCTTCAACGTTACTTAAAAATACCCGTGAAGGTTGTTGTTTCTGATGCGGATGATAATCTATCAAAAACTACTATAAATGTAGTTTACAAAGAAGTTCTTCAAGGTTCATGACCATGTGTGAAGAGGTACGTACAAATATACCTATGATATATTTTTTATATTTACATGTATTATCAATCACAAACATCTTTTTACTTACATTTTTTTTAACTCTTATTAGGTGCTCAACTCTCAAGAAATGTTCATTAGCTTATCACTTAATTATCACTCACTACATGCATTTGCTTTTCAAGATTATGAAGATTGTAGCCCGTGTGCATGGACGTTTATTCGATTAATAGTTACATCCACATTTCTTTTTGTATCATTCACTTATTACATATTATTCCATTAAAAAACAATACAAAATCTTTATCTTTGTTGTTTTTTTTTACTTTTCTCACACACTTAATTTATTGATGCATTCATTCTTCTAAAAACCCGTGGATTTCAAAAGTCTATAAGCTAGTTACTCCCTCCGTCCCATAAAAACTGTCCAGTTTGACTTTTCAGAGTCAAACTGGTTCAACTTTGACCTTAAAATTTTTTTATGTGTTATATAATACTTGATAAAAAATTATACCAATGAAAAACACACTTAAAACTCAATCCATTCATATATTTTTCATAAAGTATTATATAATACTCACAAAAATAGATAAGGTCAAAGTTGAACCAATTTGACTCTGAAAAGTCAAACTGGACAGTTTTTATGGGACGGAGGTAGTAATATATATATATATATATATATATATATATATATATATATATATATATATATATATATATATATATATATATATATATATCGTATCGAATTATAGCTCATGTATTTTTTTATCAAAGAATTACATAAATCTATTTTAGTGACGAGTTGCATAATATAATAAATTCGTGTATTCATTCACTTTTATGTAATAAATAAACAACGCATGAATTTTTCTTTATAGTTGCAATCAACAATTACCACTGTCAAAATGCAAGAATAATTGACGCCAATTTTTCTTTATAGCTACATCCACTTTTTTTTCTTTACCATTATTATAAATTGGCGTCAATTATTTTTGCATTTTGTATGTTTTATGCCATCACCGCAGCATTTCGTGAGTACTATGCTTCTATTGTTAACGTATAAAATTATCCAATTAAAACCAAGAACTATATGACATCCAGTTGCATATAATAAAATTATAAATACCATCTATAACGGTCACTCCTTACTTGTTTATACGATTAAAGTTATAAGTAATAAATACAAGCCATTGGTCAAATATTCTATTTGGGATAATATGACAATGCAACTAAGTGGTTAGTTACACCATAGATTATCAATACGTTTTTCTTGGATTTTGACTTATTTGATCTTGAAGATTCTGTACTCCAAATTCATGAGGAAATGTGATGAGCACTAGAAAACAAGACCAACGATAGATACATGACACTTTGAGAACGATTTATACATAGATAAACGATGACGCCTATATGACAAAAACAATAACCGTAAATAAACAAGTTCAGAAAATGTGGTATGTATAAAGATATGACTTAGAGTGCTCGATGTAGCTCGCCGACCCCCTCGCCGTTCCTATGTGGACAACTTTTTGCCTCGCCGTCCTTCGCCGCTGCACCGAGGGTACCTCGCCGCCCTTCGCCGTTTGGGAGTTGCTCGTCTGCACGACGAGGCCATGGTTCTGACAAGTAGCAGTGATATATGTTGTAAAGTGAGGAGGAAAACGGTAATATTACCGTTTATTATTAAACGTTTTTTTTTTTTTTTTTTTTTTTTTTTTTTTTTTTTTTTTTAAATCAAGTTAATCCAACTCTATAAATACTAAATCATTTCCACTTCTATTTTCTCACTACAATTCAATCAAAACACAAACACTTCTATATCTCTCAACTCCAAAAAAACAAAAAAATGTCTCAAAACCCGAACGAATGAGGCTATTTCACGAACCTTATAACTTCAAACCAACGACAATACGAGGGACCGTCAAACTCTTCTACTCCCTCGTCGCAAAATTCTCCTTCATCGCCATATGGTTCGCAACCATTCAATCCGGTGGAGGTTTATAATAACCAACAACTTGCGTTTCAACAAGGATTCGCATCTCATTCTCAACGAATGTTGGCACCACATTTTTTTAACCTGTCTCAACCATCAACGTTTCCTACTCATCAATCACAACCACCATTCGAATCACAACCATCCGCTCCACTTTTTAAAGTACCTAAGGCACGATCACCGGCCAAAGGTAAAGGCCCAAAAACCAAAAAAAAGTTGTAAATTTAGACGCCGACGATGATGATGACTTGGAAGTTGAAGCTCAAACATGTGTGGCTCAGAAATGGACCAAGGCCGAAGAAAAGCTTCTTGCGGAAACTTGGATAGGAATTTCCCAAGACAAAGATATTGGCAATGACAAAACCGATGAATTCTTATGGAACGAAATTACTGAGGCGTTCAACGATCAAACTATTGGTGACCCTCGTACAAAAAATATGCTAATCGGTAAATGGACGAGGTTAAATAGACTCTGCCAAAAATTCAACGCTATTTATAGACATCTTCAGTGTCGAAGTGGTGAAAATGAGCATGATCACATAAAAAATGCGAAGACGAGTTTCGAAGAACGCTTTGGTACGAGGGGTTTCACGTATGTTCACGTTTAGGAGATCTTGAAACATTACCCGAAATGGGATGCCGAGGAACCAATAGACATTACATGTCTTGAGGATATATTCGGCCCGGATAAACGACCTCGTCCCGAAAGAAACAATAGACGAGCTGGAAAGAAACAAAAGTTGACGGAAACGTCGAGCGCGGCGAGCTCCGGTGGGAGTCAAACGATCACTTTTTCGGGACAATTATCCGAAAAGTATTCGCAAGCAAAAGACGCTCAAACGGCTTGTTACGAGGCGAGGAGGAAGAGGGAAGAAAAGGCGTTGGAGAAGGAAGAAAGGGCGTTGAAGATGCAGGAAATGCATATTCTCATGCTAGATGTCAGCTTGCAATCTGACCCGGTAAAAATCATTCGCCGGAGACAAGCAAGGATAACCAAGAAATACCAAATTCTCAATGCCGACGTTAACGATTAAAATGTTTAATTTTCATATTAGTAGTATGTGTTGTATTTTTTATTTTCGTATCGTTTTTTTTTTTTTTTTTTCGTATCGTATGTTTTTTATTTTGATGAAATAAATTAGTATGTTGAGGTTAGTTGTTGATGAGAAGGGAGTTATTTGTGAAGAGGTGTTAAGGTGATGTGATACCCGTAGGCCGAGCGCTTACAGGCTTTAGCATGTTTGGCGCACATGATTATTTGAATATTATTTTTACTTTTTGAAAAAATAAAATTATTTAAAAATTAAAATATAAGCTTTGTTTGAATGAAGAAATTTATAAGAGGTTTTATTTTTTTAAAAGAAAATATTTTATAATCTTTTAAAATTAAATACCACACTTTATGTAGTTTATAAAAATTAATCACTCTTTTCTAGCTCTTGTTTCATCTTGATATATAACTTCACGTTTAGTTCTAACAACATTTATTTTTTTACAAACGTACATTTAAAGAAAGTAAAAGAAACCGTTTATAACCAAAAATGAAAAATAACTATAGTTTTTATAGGAAAGAAACCAAAAAGCCAAACCCAAACCATAACCATAGTTCTATAACCAAAATGATCGAACCAAGAACTGACTTACAAGTTACAACACTAACCAATGGTATGGTTTTGGACTTTCAGTTATGTGTATAACCGGAATACCGGATAAATCAGTTATGTTATAGGTATGGGTAAAAAATCGAGCCATGTGATTAGTCAAATCGCCGTAAATAGCTTTTATCGGAAAGAATTAAGTGACTGACATTGCTAGCCTGCTTGAAAAGATCTTACAGCTGGGATTTACGAACAGGGTTTTTAGGTTACGGGTATTCAAGGGTCCAACCCATAACTAAACCAAAGTTACAGAGGTCCACAAAACCGCATTTGACCCGGTTTAAGCCAAACCGCAATATCCAAAGTTGAAACCGCTTATGACTGCAGATCACAAATCCTAAAATCCGAGTTTTCTACTTATTTCACCAAAATTAGTTTCCCAGCTCACCCGACCTATCCATTTTGACTTGAATTGTGCTCATTGTGTACACTAGCCTTTTCTTAGCCTCTAAACTATGTTATCAGCTCATAATTAATAACTCATTGCTTTTGCATGAAGTATGGCAAGAAGCTATTGTTTAGGACTAGGCATGGTATACCACTGAAGAAATTAATGGGCAACATACTGAAAATCGTTAACCCACCCTTTCGGGCTCTTATTGGCCTCTTTTGCAACTATCGTGGTAGATATAAACCGTGTAAGCTATAGATGAAGGACACAATGCTACTATTCAATTATGCTCTGCATCCTCAACCGCCGCGCAGTCTGAGAATGAACCCTCTGTAGGGACAAATCCAATACTTCTGATATATGTTTATTCGGATTGCTATTTTTCTATTATATGAGTTAAATAGGGTCTTATTTTAACACCAGCTAAAGTTGAAGTTCATTGAAAAGTAAATAGTCTTACTGATAGTTTTGAAATCATATTTAAAATAAGTAATAAGGCCCTATACTAAAGTTGCAAGTATTAGAGGCAAATATCAATGTAGTTGTACCCAATATTCACGAGATCGCTTTTCTCCCTTAACAGGCAGGGTCAAAGGGCATGGAAGAAGAATTTGGTTAATCTCATGCCCCGTTCGGATATTTTTGGCCAGTGCTGTTATATATCCTTGTAGTATAAGGTATATACCAAATTAATAAGATCACCAGGCCTGTTGACGTAGCCACATAGTTCTCATTTCTTGAGCAAGCCATGTGATCGAGGAGTGTTTCTTATTTCACTGTGTTCTAGTTTTGTGAATTCATTCGTATATATAAACCCATATCCCCTACCGTTTTGCAATTTCCTAATAAAAGTATCAGAGACGTGCTGAACTCATATTCAAAGACGGTGTTTGTAAATTTTGTCCTATAATTATACTTCTATCATCAATGACTTCACATTGTTATATTGCCTACTGCTAGGAACACTGAAACACGCACATAAAGCTATGGTTGTAGCAATGAAAATAAAACTAGCAAAATACGACCCATTTGTGGAGAAGGAATGCACATTTCATTACACGGACAGTTCGTTCAAGTTTTAAGTACATATGATACAACTACAATAGCACATCTATCCATTTGAAAAATTGCCAATGTGGAAAGAAACGAGCAGGCTTGTCAAGTGTCTATGTAATCTACTAACAGCATAAGTCCTTACATGGTCTAATTTTTTTGCAAGAAGCAAGGGGAACCATCTCGTCTTCTCTCATCCGCTTCATATTTACACCGAGAAAACTGCATGGCATTCCAGTTCTGAAAAGGGATTCTGAGCAGGTATGTTCTGTTGTTGCCAGATCTGAAAGTTGCAATCAATCAGAGGCTCCAGTGTAAGGATACTAAATCTAAAAATTCCCTAAGCACTATAAATTTTGAGATGCCAAAGTATAGCGGGCTTATGGCTTATGTGGTTTTCGGCTTATGTTTCATAAGCTCACTTTTTGTGGCTTATTTTGAAACTTTTCGGCTTATATAAGTTTATTATGACATGATAAGCTTATTTAGTGTATTAGAATGTCCAGCATGTTGGACCCATTTGATCAATTTCCTTTTTAACCAATTTTTTTTTTATTTTTTATTTTTATTTATTTATTTATTTATTTCCTTCTAATAATCTTACCCATTAGAGCTTGAGAATCAAGTAGCATACCTGATTCGTCCACTTTCAGTTTCTTCAAAGAAGAAAGTATATCTTCTTGCTTTCTCTTTAGGCAAAAAGCATTACTTGTAAAGATTTTACGGCTTCTCCTATTGGCATCTACAGAAAATAACCATTAGCGCCGGTTTAGTTCCTCAAAGAAAATAACAGAAAGTAAAAACAACATGCATGAATTGAAGACATTACCTGGATCTTTGACCTTTGTTTTCTTGCTTGAGTTTGACTCCTCAATATGCGGTTTTGTGCTGGGATGTGGTCCTGCAGAATCACATAATAACCTCAATAAATTGCAACGAGCTCATTCTTATACTAGCCAGCTTCTAATTCATTCAGTCAATTAGAGACCTAAATCTTAAGTTCCTGAATCGGATCTAAATCTTAAGTTCTGCAATCGGATCTAAGACATTACATAACATACTTATGATAGCATGAAAGTTCTCGCTGATTTTTCCATGCCTACTTGGCTACTAAAGACATCCGTGAATCGTGATCCATGTCATACTATCATTCCTCCATGACAGGGCTGCTAGCCTGCCAGCCTGCCAATGAGTCAAGGTTTTATCAAGTCAACTCAGCCTCAACTCTGTGTTTGCTTGAGTTGAGATTTTACCAAGTTGGAGTACGAAAACGAGCTTGCAGCATACAACAAGCCGAGTTCGAGAGCTCGATCAAGTCCAGCTATATCAAGCTCTTGATTTAAGTAAAACTCAGGCTTTACTTAATTGAGTATGCTGTCTTATGCATATTCTTGAGCTATTTGAGCTGTAATGTGAAGGTCAAATCATCCTTGAGTCATGCTCAAATCAAGCTGTTGAATCGAGTTCACACTTAGGATATATCAGACTCAGTTTTCAGCCCTGCTCTTGGCTCCTTTTTAATATGGTGTATATTAGTATCTACTTTGACTTTTCCACTTCAGACCGCTACTTCACCTTAGTAACTAATACTTCAGAAACAAATATGATAAGCAGAACTACCTATATCATCAATACCACAAATATTTTGTTAGAACGCAACATAATTTTTGAAGTTACTTTTAGTTCAAATACTATTAAGTTTGAATGTCTGATCTCAAACTCAAATCGATCCGGTCACCTAGGTATTAAGGCCGGTTCTTTCAACAAAATAAGTTATTCTTGAAATAATTGATCTAATTTAGGCATCTTCAACTAGCGGAAACTAAGTCTCTAGATGCACAAAACAAAATTTTGATAATCAGTGAAATAATCTGTTTTGGATTTGTGAGAATTGATTCTAGTTATCTGATTATCCGGGGTCAAATATGCATAAACTATAAAAGTAAGCAATCGCAAACACCCCCTTCACATTTTTGTAGTGTAGTAACGTCAGTTAACCCCAACCCTTAGGTAGCCTAGTGGCTGGGAGCTTGGGAGTCTTCACATACCCAATTTCTCCAAAAAGTTTAAATACCCGAATGACCTAGCCCTTGTTCGAGAGACCTTTTGGCAGAAGTTGAGATTGAACCTATGACCTATTTCTCCAAAAGCCTATTTAACCAGTCAACTGGACATTTGCGGTGGATGAGTGATACAATCCTAGCAGGCTGCTACTTTGGACATCACACCATAGCTCATTTGGTTAAAAAAGTATTTTGTAAATATTTTCACCTAACAGGATATGAGTAGACACTATCCTTAGCAGGCAGCTGAGTCGGTTTGGACCATGGAGCATATATAAACTCAGCATTGTCTTTTACATATTATCAGTTTTTGGTTATCAACATTTTGCGAATTATCTACAAGCTGTATACAGGACGGAACAGAACGAAAAATAACCAACTTCATTTAGGAAAAACTAAATAAGATTATAAACACATATTAGCCGCAAAAATCCATCCTTTACCGTATATATAAATAAACAAACCGAAACAAAACAAATTTTTAAAAACTTACTTTTATAACCAGATTTCAACACCTTTCCATCAACAACCAACCCACGATCTCCACAACTCCCAGTAGCCATCCCACGTTTTCGAAAAAACGACAACAACGACTTCCACGTAACCGAACACGCCACACAATCAACTCCTCTGCTTAAAAAGTAGCCATTCAACTTAACACTTTTTGGGTCCAAACCAAACATCCTAGCAATATATCCCAGGTCAATCTTTTCATCATCACGTGCCACCAGCTGCACTGCACGTGATAGCTTTGGGCAGTTTAAGGTTAGTGTTGTTGTTGTTGTCGTGTTGGTGGTTTCAGACATTGTTTGGTTTTTTTTGAGGTTTTTTCAAGTGTTTTCTGGAAGTGTGTATGAGAGTGATGTGTTGGGTTTATGTAGGGGTTTATGTGTGCATTGGCTGTCTGTACGGTACAAGTTTTGATGTACCACTTCATGAGTTGATGATATAAACAAGGGCCGTAATTCTCGATACGACATGATAAACGACACGAACTTGACACGAAGTTAAGCAAGTTTTGGTTGAGGATAAACAGATTTTGGTTAAAAACAGGTCATCTCATTTAATAAACGGGTCGTGTTTAGGTTGAGTAAGTATTAAACATGTCGACACGTGAACTCATTTAAGTATATAGCAGGGTACCCGCGCGATGCGGCGGCGGGTACTCTGTAACTATATTTTCTGACAACGTGATGTTATGCGGCCATACTTTTGTTAAAAAATTAATTTATAAATAACAATAACTTTAGTTAAGACATTGATATAATTTTATCTCCTATTAACAGAAGTTATCACAAAAAATCTTGATTCTTTCATTCATCATAATCATCCTTCGTCAATAAATTTCGATTTTCGTGGTTTTGGACCTTCAATGGTTTGATATAACTTATGAATACCACGAAAAAATAAGTTGAACAAATGTCAACCCCAAAAAATTTCGTCCATAACCGGTATCTATAAACAAAAAAAATCCAGCTAGCAATTATTTAATCATCATTAGCCTTCCAGCCCATCAAACCAACTTTGGATATAACTTTTGGTCCATCACAGAAATCCAACTCAAGTTCTAAACCCACACAAACCTGGTGGCCCGGTCATTTGATTAAACCTAATACATCTTGCATAATAAGTTCCGCCCCCATCTCAATCTTCTCTCTTTAGCAGTTAACCATCACCACCACAAGAACATCAAAATGATCTCCTCCAACATCATACGAACATCACCACCACACGAACACCAATAAAGTCGAACCTTCAATTATATTCTTAATTATTTTTTGGCTTTAAGATCCTATGGGTCTCGGGTAGGTGATTGCCATTTTGTTTTTCGTTTTGATTTGTCGTTAAGTTTGTTTGCTTTGAACGAATCAAGAAATGAAAATAACATACTTGTTATCTTTCTTATTTTATGTTCGGATATTAATTGAAGCATAAGCTTCAAAAAAAATAGATCCATGATGTAAATCTTTTCGTGGTTTTGGACCTTCAATGGTTTGATATAACTTATGAATACCACGAAAAAATAAAGTTGAGATCGTAAGACTTTTAATTACGTTTCGAGTCTTGTTGTAGTAAGGAGATGGGATAGCAATGATGTTGTAGAAGACGTTGATTGATGGGTTTTAGGATAGGATATGGATGTTGTTGATTATGGAGGGTTGTACATTATGTTTAAGTAATTGTAATAATAGGTCCAAGGGTGTTTTAAATGCTATTTAATGTATAATTGTAAGATTTTGGTCTGAATTTCGAGTTATGCTTGTTTTCATTGTACACAATGCTTTACTTATTGTAATTCTGAAAAATCCTTGCTTTAAAGTGTTGTAAACATTGCATAATTTTTTGTATATTTGAATTTTTTGGAGAGAGAGTCACTTGTCTATTATATGTAGTATAGATAAGTCACTAAAAATAAAATATAGGTTTTTATGTTGAATTTGGATTGAATGTATTTTGTTATGTACTTAATATGAGTGAACTATAATTAGGACTCATCAGATATCATTGAAATTGTCGCATAGTTATTTGCATGTCATTTTCATCAATTTTTATATCCTTATATCATTTTTGCATTTAAACTAGTTAAATCGACAAACCACAAACCTTATTAACCGCTTGACTTATTTACTTAAACAGGCTAAATGGATTACATGTGTTATACATGTGTGGCTTAGGATTGAGTTTCTTGACACGATTAATAAATGGGCCGTGTTAGGATAGAGGTTGTACTAACCCGCCAACCCGAATAGGTCAACAGGAACACGACTTGATTGCCACCCGTAATATAAACTAGAACTTTAAAGTGCCGTTTGGTTTCTATTAGGCTATAGGTATAGATATGAGAATGAGTTTCTAAACCCATCGTCAATGGAGGGTATAAAAAAGGCCTACATTTTTGTGAATTTCATACTGTAATTATTTCTAGTAACAAAACTCATAAACCAAACAACTTTATTAAAAAATGAGAGTCATTTCCTCATTCATATAATCTCTAACCAAACAAACCCTAAGTATTTAAAATAAAGTTTTTAAATAACTTAAATGTCCTCCTAGTATATAAGTTCCATTCTTTTACTGTCTATAATTAGATTAATAACCTATCTACGTTTTTCATCTTTTGGATATCATCAGCCTTCTACCTTGCGGTAGACGTAAAACATTATTCCGGACAGCTTTCGTGTTTTAACTTTTTGATGAATCAGACCCGAAGGGCCTTGAAAAATCTCGAAATTTGAGCATAATGCAGTTTTAGCAAATTCGGTTTTCAGTTTTGCAAATTTCTTTTGATCATAACTTTGACTCGTATGTCCGTTTTGGGTGATTCAACTTGCTATGTTTTCTTACAAGATCCTCTATAACAGTAGGTAATTCACCCAAGGTCATGGTTATTCTATTTTGCTCCTTTTTTATAGCATAAGTCACTAGTTTACTTATTTACTTACATAAGTTAACATATAGGTCTAAGCTTGGTTTTTATGGATTTGTACATCATGTGATCAATATAACTAGACATATATAGCATATAATGAGTATGAAAATATAGAAATGAATATGAGTAAGAGCTTTCTTATAAGGATTGGTGTTTGAAATGAAAGACAAGAACAAGGACACAACAACTCTAGCTTTCCAATATTTCAACCCAAGACTTGCAAAACTCTTGCTATCAATCTTGGAATCACTTAAAACATTTCTTGAAAACTTCTCTTAGATTCTTCCTTGTGTAGCATGCAAATAAACTATGGAATGATGGATTTGGCTCTTGATTTATGTTGAGCTTAACAAGATCTTCAATAGTGATGTGAAACTTGTTAAGTAAAAATCAATGATGAATGTGTTTGTTTGTGTGTGTATGGCATGGAAAATGAAGAAGAAAAGAAGAGAATGAGTTCCTTTTATAGCAAGAATGAGGTGGTAATAAGGAGGTTTAGTCATTTACTTCCTTACTAAGCTAATACATGTGTTAAGTTACTTAGTAACTAAGAGAACACATGTATTCATCTAAGGTTATCAAGGCTTTATGTCAAAACACATGTTTAGTGACTCCCCCCCCCTATAGGCGGTCACATTAATGGGGTGATGACTAGGTGATTAGCTTTGGTATTATCTTGTTTTTACGGAAGTAGTTTAGTTCCTGTAATTGCTATCGGTAAGTCTTTAAGTCACGAAACATAAAACCGGGTATCTTAAAATATGAAACTTAAAAAAAAAAAAAAAAAAAAAAAAAAAAAAAAAAAAAAAAAAAAAAACTTATTAATATAACCTATCTTAGCATATTAAATGAGTGATAAGTTTGACAGAGCACGTAAAAGATGTTAACACCTAAAAAGGTAAGATATTTAAGAAGAGAATTTCAACTTGACTTCTCTTAGTAAGATATTTTGTAAGATATTGAACTAGGTATTATCTAAGGCCTTGTTTGTTTTTTCAAAATAATCACTTCTTTCCACTTTTCACTTATTTCCTCTGCAGGCGCGTAGAGGAAGTTGTTTATTTTTTTTTAGACAAAAGAGCTTATTTCCTCTTCTTTTCTCTTCCAAAATCCAGACATCTACTTCCTCTTCTTACCTCTTCATTTCAAAAACCCTTCCTCATTTTATCACACACCACCCCATCCCAGCCACCACCACCACACCATCCGCCGGCCACCACCACACCATCCGCCGCCCACCATCACCCCATCCGCCGACCACCATCATCCCAGCCGCCGCCACCACCATCTCAGCCGCCATAAAAGGTAAGGGTTTTCTTTCATTCCTTTGTTTGTGGGTATGTCAAAAAATGAGAGTTTGAACTTTAACCCATGATATTTGAGTACCTATTTCATCATTAAAGTTGTGGGTATGTTAGAAATTAGATCTTTGTACCATTTTAATGTCATTTGCTAAGAAATTGTTACAAGTATATGTTGATTGAATGATATGTTTTACCATCTCAACCGTCGGACACCACCTTAGTCGTCGGACACCACCTCAGCCTCCATACCAGCCGCACGAAAAAGGTAAGGGTGTTTTTTCATTACTTTGTTTGTGTGGTGTTGTTTTGATCTTGTGGGTATGCTTAAAAATGGTTATTGGTGAACAGTGATCATGTGTTGGAATTTTGTGTGTAAGTAGGTTATTGTTTAGGCAAGTTTGTGCGATTTATATACATTGTTCGATGATTGTTACGTTGTTTGTAGTTGGGAATACGGTTTTGTATGTGAGATGTAAGGTGGATCGTGGTTTTGTTTTAAGTACTTGATGGCAGCGCTCGACTTAAGATGTAGAACTATGGTCGTCCGTTAACTTAGCGAGAATTGAGATGTAGTACTTCTTTATTATCTGTTGTTTGATCATTGTTGAGTTAGGTATGATAAATAAATAGAAAAGTAGTACTAGGTAGTATCATTTTATATATCAAAAGAATAAAATTTCACTAGTAACATTTTCTAAAAAGTCGGCAAATGATTAAAAAAATGAGGATTAGTATAGCATTTGATAAATTGAGTTAAGACTACAACATTAATTTACGAAATACCAATGTGTCATCTATTCTATCTATCTTAGTAAAATAAGAATCTTGGATAGTTAGGAGTGATTATTAGCTAGTTAATGATCATTGTAGGAGTATATGTCATTTTTGTACGTGGAAGTTTTCGATGATAAAATATGAGTATTAGCATTTGATGAACTGAGTGATGACTGAGAAAACAGTCAGTTTTAACTTCTGATGGAATAACTGATTGGCTTATTATATGTCATTTGTATGAGTTGTAAACTGAGTAAGAACTAGTCTTAGGCACGGGGATAGTTAACAAGTATCATGTTACGGGTAGTAGTAAGTTTCAGCTGATTTAGATACATTTGTAACAAGTATCGTGTTTGATTGCTATATGGCGTGACTGAATATATCGTTGGATGTCAAATTTGTTCATTGCGTAGTAAGTACAATATCGAAAGATGAGTAAGGCATGGGGATAGTTAACACATGCTATGAAATTGTTAGGGACCATTTTGTCTAGGACACGTGGAAGATGTACTTTACGTGAATCTTGTACTATTGAAGAGATGATTTTCTAGTAGTTAACTTAGCCCTCTTTTGAAGAGATGATTTTCACTTATGCATTTTTGTAATTAGAGAGAGATCACTTGATAAGAGTCTTGGGCATTATAAGAATTTTGAGAGTGTTTATAAGTTAGCTTTTGTTTATTGTTTTTTGTTTTTTTAATTGTGGAGTAGGCTTGAAGACCGAACCATTTATTTGGTTAGTTTATATTTGGCTGTCATTGCGATGATTTCAGGTCACAATAAAAAAAAACAACCTAATCCAAAATGTAATGATCCGTTGGGAAGAGAGTACATTCTATATTTTCATGCATCACTAGTTTTGTGAATCTAAATTTGATTTTTAAAGATAATGCATATGATGTAATGGGAATTGGCTCGGGCTTGTGCTTTCTGAGAGTTACTCAATAACTCATTGATTGATACCTACATCTTACTTTTCCACTGACCTGATATTGCTATTATCTTAAAATTGTCTACTAAGTGGAAATGCTTTTGATGTTTAGTGACAATTTTTTTATTGGTTTCAGATTGGTCACCTAACTTTGGACTACATGGTTAGTGTGGAACTTGAAAGAACATGCTTCGAAGTAGACATAAGTAAATGTCTATGCGTTATTCAGTTCTTTGGTGATGAAACCATTTTCTTCAAAAGCCATGTTTCTCTGTAGTTTGTAATATGTTTCTGATTTTAAACTACCTGTTCCAGATTAGCCTTATAGTTAAAAGGTGATTTATATTTCACACTTTTAAAGCAACACCTTGTAAAAAGGATATCATTCAATTCTTTTTGGATTAAAATGTTATCTTTGTGCACTTACTTGTTTAGTTCTGGTATCTCTTTGGTATTACTATGGTTGTACCAGAACTCAATTTAGCTAGAGTTAACAGTTTTTAGCTCTTCCTCTATTATTAATTCGAACACAATTACTCTGGAACAATAGTTATCTTTCAGTAGGAGCTTCTAACACTATTATGTTTTTTAACAGCTATATTATGTTTAATCTATTATTTTCTAGTAGTTAACTTTTTTTCATCTGCTATGCATTAGTTAGAGTAGATATGTTAGTAGCTGAAATTTGGCAAACTCTTTCCGTGTCTCTCTATCTAGAAATAGCTTTATTGTTGCACACTAAAATTCCAGTAGTTGAATTGTCTCAGGTCAGTTTTTGGTTTCTATATCAGTTAGCAGATATCTCTATCAGTCACTGGTTAAGCTGTTGTTTAGTTTTTTGGTATTATATGACATGATATGCTTACCTAGGTACTAATGTAGTATTGCTAGTTAGTTGTTATTTGCCCTCCTTCCAAAGTATATGAACTAAATAATGATCTCCTTATGTGTATTTGTTATAGCTATAATGGAAGGTCCTACGGAAGGTCCCAAGCAACGTAAAAATTGGTCCAATGAAATGATAAAAGTCTTGCTAGAAACATGCATTGAAGAAATGCAAACGACCGGTAGAAATGGTGTCAGCTTGTATAGGTCGTCTTGGGTTAGGCCGGGTGCTCAAAGACAAGTTTGGCATGGAATTCACCCAAAAAGAAATTAAAAATGGATTTGATAATTTTAAAACGAAATATATTGGATGGCTTTACTTGAAGAACAAAACAGGCAACATCTATATCTCGCAAACAAAGATGTTTAACCTAACACCCGAACAATGAGAAGACTTTAAGAAGGTACGTGGTACTAAGATATTTAACACTTATGTCATTTTTTTCTTCAAAAGTAACTTATCTAGAAATTCTTTGGAATTTAGGTACAGATTCATAAAAGGGCGACATCTTTGCAATCGAATCCATTACCTTACCAAGAATATGTGAAATTGTGTTTTAAAGTATTTTCCCCAATGGTGATGGTCAATGGACCAATTCAAAAGGGTCTAGGGCGTCGGGGTCTGCCACATCGGCATCTGGGGCATTGGCTATGAGGGAACTTGTTGGGGCAATTGATATCAATGATGACCCTTCGGTTGACGTGGATATTGATGATGAAGATGATGGGAACTCGCATACACAAAGGCTACATGATGAAGTTAGGCCTAAGAAAAAGGCAAAGACTTCTCGTGTTACTTTTGATGACCTAGTTGTGGATATACAGTGTGCTTTGAGACATATGGTGAAAACCAAGGATGGGCCAACATCAAGTGAATGTGCTGAAAAGTTGAAACTAGTTGATTTACCACGGTTGGATCCTTTATTTTTAGTAGCATTTAATATTTTTGGTCAGTCAAGAGATATGAGAGAGGCATGGATGGCTAGGGCTGGATTGAGATGACGGTTAAAGCATTCGGAATTTTCAAGTAGGGAGATCATAAAGGGGTTGTAACGTGGTTTGGTTGTTTCCTATTTAGTACCTTATGTGTTCGGTATTTTAAACCTTTTATGTGGTTTATATATTCGGTATTTAGAACCTTTTATGCGGTTTATGTATTCGGTATTTCGAACCTTTTCTGCGGTTTATGTATTCGGTATTTAGACATTTATGTGGTTTATGTATTCGGTATTTAGAACTTTTATGCGGTTTATGTATTCGGTATTTAGAACATTTATATGGTTTATGTATTCGGTATTTAGAACCTTTTATGCGGTTTATGTATTCGGTATTTAGAACGTTTATATGCTTTATGTATTCAGTATTTTGAACCTTTTATGTGTTTGGTAGTTTAAAACATTATTAAGTTTTGTATGTTTAAGATATTTTGAACCATGAGTTTATTATTGTTTTCTTTTATATTTGAACGGGTTTTATTATGAATTATAATAAAAAAAAAACTTGTGCTTATTATTGTTATGTATACATATCTTCGCTACTAATGGTCAAGGAAAGGAAAACGAAAAAGAGATACTACTTCAGCAATGTCCGGTCATCAGTTTACATTAGAGTTATTGCAAGGAAATGATAGACAGTGTATTGAGTTTCCTTTGCACACATTTTTGAGTAAAAGGGTGGTTAAAAGATAGAAAGCATGTATCAGTTGAAAAAAAAATGGCTATGTTCTTGATGATGTTAGGTCACAATCAACGGTATGTGGTCATAAAAAACCGATTACAACACTCAACGCAAATAATTCACAAGTTTTTTCATGAAGTATTGGCTAAAATGATGGAGTTTGCTAATGAGATTATAATACCAATAAATTTTAATCCTAATCCAAACGTTCCGGGCCATAATAGGAGATTACGACAAATATAGGTAATTAGTAACTATATTAATGATGTGATATTTTGTTTCACATTAAATTTCGACTACTAATTTCGTTTATGTAAGGAGTTTTCGGTGCACTGGATGGAACTTTGATACATGCTTTTGTCCCTAAACACAAGCAGCATTTATATAGAGGGAGAGGAAAGGAGGATTGCTATCAAAATATGCAACTTTAACATGATGTTTACTTTTCTTGTTGCCGGATGGAAAGGGGTAGCTCATGATTCCAGAATTTTGTCAGAAGCAATAAGAAATCCTAATGCACCGTTTACATTACCCTCTCCAGGTACATACATACATGCACATACATAAAATACCTACGTACATAGTTTGCATTTATTTTGAACTATTACTTAAATATTAATTATTATATAACATTTACAGACAAATAATATCTTTGTGATGCCGCCTATGCACACACACGAGGGCTTGTGGCACCATATCACAATGTGAGATATTGGTTAGGAGATTTTCGGTGAAGTCGTGCATTGAATAGTAAAGAAAAGTTCAACCACTCGCATGCAAAACTTAGAAATGTGATTGAACGTGCTTATGGTGTCTTGAAAGCACGTTTCCCAATATTAAAGAAGATGGCACCCTTTTCACTTAAGGTACAACAAAATATCACGATTGCATGTTTTGCACTTCATAATTTTATACGCAAAGAGGGTTTAGATGATGAACTCTTTTCAAGATATAAGCAATCAGATGTGCAACTTGAGAATGACAACGTATTAGTTGAAGTTGATGAAGAAGATCAAGTTGTTCAACCACAAAGGAATGCATCAGATCGAAAATATGACTAATTTAAGAGATCAAATCGCGCAACAATTAATGGAAGTGATTTAACTTGGGTCCTAATTGATACATGTTTGTAGTATTTTGATAATTTATGTGCATTGCAATTTTTATGTTTTGAACCACTATGTATTGGTATATTTTGAACCATATGTATTGTCTTTAATACTCCGTCTTTTAAGCGATATTGGTATATTTTGAACCATTATGTATTGTCTTTAATACTCCGTATTTTAAGCGATTGCTTGTTTTGCACTCAATAGAACAAAAAAACTAGTGAAAAAGAAAAAAGAAATGAAAGAAGAAGGAAAAAAAAGTACTTCAATAGCAAAAAAAAACTAGTAGAAAAAAAAGTATTTCAATAGCACAAAAAAATACTAGTGAAAAAGAAAAAAAAAATACTTCAATAGCACAAAAAACAAATGGTATTCTTCTTGCAGATGAAGAGTTTTAGATGTACCTCTTTTTCTGCAGACATGGTTTGTAGATGAAGAGGTAAAAGCTCTGAAAAATAAACGACACCTAAATAATATCTAGTTGATGACTAGGTAAGATAATTTTAAATATATTAGTCAAAAGGTGGTGCGGGTATCGGGAGTGAATAGTAAAAGTGAATAGTAAACCGAAAATGCGAATTGTTACAGTCTTACCACTTTAACGGGAATTCCGTCCCAGAATTCAGTGTGTGTTATCTGGTGGTGAGGAGTCTAGGAAAAGATGTGGATATATGTGGCGAATCCTGATCTTCACATTCCCAGTTGAAATCATAATTGCTTATGAGACTTCATTATAGCTTAACGATAGGAATTTCATTCTATGTCAACAGTTTAATTTCCTAGTCCGAAGTTTTTACTAGTTGTTTGGCGAAATGTAATTGTGAATTTCTTTTGGTGGAATATAGAATGTTTTGATTGATAATTCAAGGTTCTAGTTATAGAATGGTTTATGTATTGTACTGAGCTTTTGGTGGTGGCTCAAGTTGATATGCTAACGAGTCAGTTCTTTGCTACGATCTTATAAAGTCCGGTATACCTTAAGTTTGGCTTTTCTTGTTTAATAAAGCTAATCATACCCTATCGTATCGAGGCTTCAACCAAAACCTTAAATCTTAACATGGAATTTCGAAAGTTAACACCTTAAATCTGCGTAACTTTTCTAGCGGTAGTGTTCGGCATGCAGCCTTTATTTGTATATGTATGGTTTCCTTAGTCATTTTATTGGTGATCTTTGGACTAGTAAGTTTGGCTATTTGTAATCTTAGTCTAACAGGTCGGTGACTAATACTTTTGTCCATATAGTTCCTTAAACGAAACAGTCTTGTTGTATGACAACTGTTGTTTAAAATAGGAGTGTGAGGTATTGTTGATGTGAAAGGGTTGTAATGTTGTGATAATTGTCGTTTGTAGGAAGCTGTAGCTAGTGGCAAGTGTTTATTCAAACCATTTCAAAAATCAATCATCTCTTGGGTTGTTTAGGGATGAAGGACGTATCGTATAGTATCTAAGTCAACTAAAGTTTGAAAGAATTGTGATATTGTGAAGGTGTACATACTAACTTATCTTGTTTTGGTATTTTTCTATCATCCATGAAATCTTATAATGGGTTCAGATAATGAGGTGTATGTTGATGAACAAAAAGTGTATAGTGTACGCTTATCGTTACTCTTAGGTAGAGATGTCAAGTTTGCTTCAAAATCCTATGAAAATTTTAAAGGATTATGACGAAATAATATTCTTAGGACCTAAACAGGCCAGTAGAATAAAGAGAAAAATGGATGACTATCTCAAGATTGTAGTTAAGATTATCTCATGTATGAAAACTTTCAAGAGTGAGATCGAGTAGTATAAATAAGGTCTTAAGATTTTTGTTGAGTGGTAAGACACTATGAATTCTACTGATTATTGTGTTCGAGTTCATACTCATGTCATTTCGGATACAAATAAGCCCATTATTTATAATTCTTTATTTAAATAAAGGAATATAAACTTATGGTTCGATGATTACAATTTCTTTATTTAAATGAAAAGGCGTTCCAATCCATTCAAATAACGATATTATAAATCATCCTACCTAAGAATTCCCGACACAACATTCATATTTAGCTTGTGAGTTACAAGGTAGTGTATTACGAGATGATACTGGTATTCCAAAAGTACGAAATGAATATTCATACTCATCTTCGGAGATGGAGAGTAAGATAATCGGGGGAAATTGACATAGTGTTCAAAGTAGTTGGTGAGCACATGGCTTGAAAATAGGAGAGACGATTGTGCAACTCACAATGTCTGGGAGTAAATTAGACCATTGTGTAATTCACAATGTCTGAGAAATAGGAGAGACGATTGTGCAACTCACAATGTCTGAGGATATAACAGAGACCATTGTACGACTTATAGTGTCCGAGGTTATAATAGAGACCACTGTAGGACTTACAGTGTCTGAGGATGTAATATAGACCAATGTAGGACTTACAGTGTCTGAAGATGTAATAGAAACCACTTTAGGACTTACAGTGTCTGGGAATGTAATAGAGACCACTGTAGGACTTACAATATCTGGGGATGTAATAGAGACCACTATAGGACTTATAGTTTCTGGAGATGTAATAGAGACCACTGTTGGATTTACAGTGTCTGAGGATGTAATAGAGACCACTGTAGGACTTACAGTGTCTTGAAAGATAAATGAGACAATTGTATAAATTACAATGTCTGAGAAATAGGAAAGACCTTTGTAATCAGTTACAATGTCTTGGAGGGAGTTTAGTAATCCTAAAATGCACGAGTAGATACATGATTGGGAAAATATGATTGTACCATAATGCCTTGGAATAGGCATGCGCAATGTTTAGCACATTGTTTATATATAATAATAGAAAGTATGTCAAGTGTGTATATATCAATATACTAGTATTTTCTTGTAGCATAACATGTCTAAAAGTCACATAATCGTCTGGAAGATGGAATGCACGGAGAGTGAAAGACTATAAAATATTTTTGTGAAAAAGTGGTTATAATTTAGGTCTCAATTAGACCTGTTTCTATATAACTATAGCTCTCATGACTACAAATTGTGTCAATAAACTTATGTTGTTCAACAAGTACACACTAAGAGTATGTCGAATGGTTGGACAAAAATCTCTTATTCAACTAACTTAGTACGTAAGATGCATTCTACAAAAATATATCCGGCTAAAATGTATACATAAAACATTTAATCAACATTCAACTTGAGTTAAGTCAAACTCAAATAGTTCACAAGTAACATGACTCTTTAATCATCTCCAAATTGGATTACTCATTGTCTAAGAAGACATACAATTACGAGAATACCAGTTTGACTATTTACATCAGAGCAAAATAGCTCGACTAAATTTATAGACCTTAAAATATGACTACTTACGTGTCTAAATTAAATTGTTAATGTTTTATTAGTTTGTGAAAATGCTGGCTTTTCTAATATCACCAACATGATGATGTCATAAAGATTATTTCTCTTTAAAAAACAAAAATCCAAAAAAGTATATATGAAAACGGGTCGGGCGACCCGATATTGGTGTTATTCTTTCTTGGACCCAACCCCTCACTCTTTGTTGTTCCATATTCCCCCAAATTTGAAGCTCTAAACACTTGTCTTCCTAATTTAAAAAAGGGGGCTTTAGGGTTTTATCACAATCATAAATTAAACCAATAATGTATGCAGATCGAGTTGAAACTGCACCACGTAGTTCAATTAAAGACCGTCTTGACGGCGGAACCCTAGATACTTCCGGCCGTCGCAGACAACTCACCGGAAAAAGGTCATTTTTTTATTTATTTTTATTTTTTATTTTTTTAGTTTATGTTCATTTGATTGTTTATTGGAAAAGAATTTATGTAGAAGTTGTGTTTATATTGAAAAAAATGTTGTTTTATTGTTAATTTAAGCATGGTTTGTGAGTGTTTGTTTCGGGTTATATAGCCGGCTTACGGCTTATTTGGTTTTGGGCTTATGTTTTATAAGTTCACTTTTTGTGGCTTATTTTGAAATTTTTCGGGTTATGTAAGTTTGTTATGTGATAATGAACTTATGTAAGCCGGAAAGTGTTGAAATAAGCTACAAAAAGTGAGCTTATGAAACATATGCCCAAAACCATATAAGCCGTAAGCCACTAAGCCGGCTATATAAGCAGAAACAAACACCCCCTTATTTGGATTGTAAAGTAAATAGACGACACGGCGGTTAACTTAATGGAATTATATTTTAGCGGGGCTGTTTGGGCTATATAAGTACTCGTAAGCTGCCTAAAACTTAAAGCTTTGGAAAACGGTGTTTGGGTTTTGTATTATACTAAAAAAAAGAGAATAATTTGTTGAAAAAATTCATATATTAAAGGTTTTAGGTTAAAAGGTGCGATAAACTAATAACTACCAATAAGAAAGTATTAAAGTATTTTAATTTTGATTTGAAAAAGCACTTTGAAATAAGTAGCTCCCTACTTGCTTATCCAAAGCTGCTTGTTTTACCTTGAAGTAAGCAGATAAGTAAGACTGTAAGAGCAGTTTGGCACAAAACTGCTTGTGCTAAAAAACAAGAAGATAAAATAGGCATTCTCAAACACGCCCTAGTAGCTTTGAGAATGGATAAGATGTGATTTGAAATGTTACTGTTTGGTGATGTGTTGTTAGGGTGGATGAGTGGAAGGTTAAAACGGTTTGATTGGTGTCACTATTTAGGAAATGAATCGCAAGCAAATCTAAGGGGGTGGGGGGGGGGGGGGGGGGGGGTTGGATTGCATATTGTCTGCTTAAGATTATGAGAAATAAGTACCGTAATAGGTGTTTTTAAGTTAGTGCTTTCAGCACAGTATAAGCATATATACACTTCCAGTTTTTACATTCAATTACTCCCAAATTTGATAAGCTAATAAGCACTTGAGATATTCAATCCCAAACACCCTCTTAGAAGGAAGGACGCTTTTAACAATCTTTAGAAAATTAGTTTTGGTCGTTGTTAGAGATTGCGATCTAGAAAAAAGGAGCTAATGCTAATGACCTATAAGGGTGGAAGTATGTTTGTACTGAGAGTTTTGGAATGTGATGCAATTTTTGGATCTTTGGTTTTTTAACTGCGTGACATAGTGAATCCTTTGATGACTATACTAGTTAGTAGTATGTTGTCTATGTTTTTAGATAGCTCTTGTTTTCTTTGATGAAAGGAGATAGTACGGAGAATTGGAACAGTGAATTCTTAAGATTGTTGTTTCCACCCCATTTTTTTCTTGAAGCTTCTTTTGTTATTTAAAACCAAATGTTCTATCTACTATCTAAAAGGGTTGGGGAAACTGAAAGTCGTTAATATTCACTTCATTATTTGCAATTCTTAGCTGTGCTGCTGATATAGTCTGTATGGTGTACTAATGTAAACACAGTTTTTTCCAAGTCAGCTAATTTCGATAATTGAAATTTCCTGACCAGTCAATCTCGTTTACAGTGATGTAACTTTTGTCACTGTGTTTTCTAATAATACCCTGTTAGCTACGTGGAATAGAAAACCTTAACATGTATGCTTATGGTGGACTACTTAGACATAATATGCACATGTAGTAAATAAATTATACTAGAAAGCACAATGTACAATGGTCTGGTCAGTCTCAGTATAGAACATTGAATGCTTTACTAAGGAAGTTTGACTTGGACCAACAGAACAACTTTAAGAGAGGCTGGGAATAAGGGTGGACTGATAGCAAAGCATTATACTGACGTCTCTTCAGTTAAGAACCAACCACTAACACTAGCTTATTGAAAGTTAACTGGATACTAATCAACATATCTAAACTTTATGTTTGTCAATACTCAATACACTTTGCAAAAAAAAAAAAACCCCTTTCTCATCTTGTAAGAGAGCTTTCTTGTTTTCTAACCACTCTGGGGTGGCCTAGTGGCAATATCACTAAAATGTGTGAGGTCTCAGTTTCTGTTCATGCTAGGTGCAAACAACCATGAAGTGGCCACACCAACCCCTGGAAAAGGGAGGGCTTACTTGGTTTGAGTATGTGTGGCGGTGGGTTTAAACCCCGTGGATTAGTCGGTCGGAAACCATGGTTACCCAAAAAACAAAATGGCGGATCTAGCAATTTAGCCAAATAGAACTGTGTCAAAATAATCTATTGTTAAAAGGCACCCTTGTTAAAATTACGATTCTGGTAGTTTACCTAGTTTAAAGTAAGTATAAGTTGAGACGTTGAGTACATGAATGAACCACTAATTCTATGCTACCACTCAGCGGTCCGTTGCTTAGTTAATTAGGCATCAGGAATTCTTTGACTGCCTAGCTCTGTTTAACCCTTTTAGCATACTTTTGTGTACATCAGTAGAAGTATATCTATAGGAACCAATGACGTAGCTTAAGATTGACTCATAGAACATAGCGTAAGTATGTGATCTATGCGACATATGTTGATGAACACTCATGTCCATATATTCGTTTGCTTCTTATTTACGAGCATCGTTGTTAGCTTGCCGGAATTCGGACAAAGAACTTTTGGTGCATAAGTTTATATCGTTTGAACCAGTGACTTCCTTATTGCAGGCACAGGCAAGACGATGATAAATGGGAGCACGATCTTTACGAACAGCCTGATCCACAAGTATCAAGTATGGTTTTGATTATCAGTTATCACTTATCACACTACATATTACTCTCTTTTGTCTTCAACATAATCCCGTATGGGCAATGGCAACATGATGAAAGTGGTCATTTTGGTACAAGTTGAACCATGTCGGGTTGTGCTGACCAATAAACACTGGTTAACAACTTTTGTCTAAATAAAATTAACATGCTAGCTTTGATTACCAAAAGTCCAAAACAATTTTATGTCTAAATTGTTGAATAAATTGATTTAGGAGGTTGTATCATTGTATGCTTACAAAAGACTTCAGGATCACTTTCAACCTGTTTGTGTTTTCTTGCTTTAGCTATTTATTAATCTTTAAATTGAGTTGTCTGAGATAAAGTACAACCCAAGTCGACCATTCATATGTTCATAGGTCAACATTTCTACCTTTACCGTATGCTAACTTCCCATACACATTAATTATTGGTGTGCATTATGGCTTCCTTAGATCGCAAAGTTGGTGTCTGTGACCTGCGCTTGAAACTCCAGAAGAAAAGTGCAAACGGATCTTTGTCAGGAGGTGTAAGAGATCTGCGTGAAAAACTATCTGGTTATTCGCAGTCAGCCGTAAG
Organism: Artemisia argyi; assembly: GCA_030686995.1. Lineage (NCBI taxonomy): Eukaryota > Viridiplantae > Streptophyta > Magnoliopsida > Asterales > Asteraceae > Artemisia > Artemisia argyi. The sequence continues at coordinate 54,739,063 of CM060707.1, forward strand.
TGCTTCAGCAAAGGCAAAACCAGTATCAGAGAGCAGCAGACCTGCTAGGAGAAGTGTTTTAGCTGAAGCCGCTTTAGCAGAGACTAGAAACGTTTCTGGTCCTGCTTCTAAGAGAACAAAGGTATTTCACATTCTAGTTCCCTTTCTATGATGAAATTTAAGGTGTAAATGGGCGGGTTGGAAGGGTCAGGTAACACATTAAATCTGGTTATTTGTGGGTAATGGTCGTAATGGCTTAATTTGTCGCACTTTAAATCCAATTTTACATGTTTTTATGATCAGCACTTGTATCGTAATAATTCAATTATTAATTAACAATGACACCTTGTGACCTTGAGCTACCTGTTTGACGTATCCAAACAGTGTCTTTCTTAAACGCCTTTTTTTTTTTTTTTTTTTCTTGTGACCCTTTAGAAATAGAATATTATCCTATACTACTCATGTACCTCGGTAGTCATAGGCACCTCTAATGAGAATACTCGACTCTATTTATGTTGATACATTGTAGTTTTGTTAAAGGTTTTCCCTTTGTGGCAGTGATAAGCAAAACGAGTTTTTGGAAAAAAGTTTCAGTATTTTATGGAATGATACTCAGTACCTTGATTGTCTTTAGATAGTACTAGACTACTGGTGTAATTACTGCCACTAATATATTTATGAGGTCGTACTAGTGTACTTCTACCAGGTTGTTACTACCTTGAAACCTACATTTATGTTGAATTACTAGTATCTTTTTAGCTAGAGGTCACAACATATCAAAACGAGTCCAGGTCAAAATGGGTAATTTTAGTTACATGATGGTTTGGGTTGACCTGAAAGGTTTTTTGCTCAGATTTAGTTCTTATTGGATAAAGAATTAGTGTTTCAAACAAGCAGAGTTTTGGATCAGTTGGAAAAACCCCTCTCCTTTCGGAGGTCCTCTGGAAGCAGCCTCTCTACCTTCGGGTAGGGGTAAGGCTGTCTACATCTCACCTCCTCCATACCTCGTGGCAGACTGGATTGGGTACCGTTGATTTTTGAAATATGATCTAAAAGACTATAAGCATCAAATACACACTTGGGCAACTTTTGACTGTTTTCTTAACATTTAATTTACCTGTTTGACCAGTTCGAAATAATATGTAATCTCTATTGACCCATTTATAAGTAAATATCTCAAAATTTGCACCTCCACATTTAGCCCTAATCTTTCTTTTGTAAGGGTGTGAATATGGATGATCTATCTGTGCTATCTAGCTCTATTTAAGTTTTATATCGTGCTTTCTTTTATAATGTTGGTTCTTTTTACTTCATCGCATCTTCTTTGCAGGCTGAAACAGTGGACTCCTTTTTAAAGGGACTGGGTCTTGAAAAGTATTGCATTCAATTCCAAGCAGAGGAAGTAAGAATTCTAGGATAATTATTTTACCATGAGTTTTCGAACGGTAGACCAGCTTTTAAGCATCATTTGTGTTGCAGGTTGATATGACTGCTCTTCAACACATTACTGATGACGATCTAAAAGCTATAGGAATTCCAATGGTAAATTGATTTCATTTTGGCTGTTTGTTTAGAGTACATTTTCTATTAACATTAATGGACTGGAATGGTATTACATGTGTTGGTGTTACTTGAACAGTATGCCATTCTTTTGTTGCAAATAGGAAAGTAAATAAGGTTTGGTTATTCTTGTTTGTATACTGGGATGATCACTAGTTTTTGGTCTCACACCCTACACAGAGATATTACTATTTTCTGACTTAGGTTTTATACGATAAAAGCTAGAGATTGCTACATAGATGCTTTAAAATGCCTCCTCATTAGTCCAAAAGCTAATACAAAATGGCGAGGCAGAGAAAAGCTTTTAATCATTTGTCCCTTTTTTTAGTTTTGTGCATGTGTTTAATATGGTTACAAGAACCAAAGGCTTTGCAACAATAAAATGATTCTATAATAAAGCAATTTAGGAGGTTTCAGGCATTTCATGACATTCTTGGTAGCTGTTGACTCAATTGTATTGTAGTTGAAGTTTTTATTTTTACGTGTCTGGCCTGTTGTAATTGACCCTGTACAGATAGAGTTTACGTCGACTAGGCAAACCTGACTTAATATACACATGTATCATAGGTATATAGCATCAATACATTACAAAGAATCAAGGCCTGATTCTCAGAATTTTCTTGCTAGATGTTGTAGGATGGTCAATGTACGTTTCACCAAATCTACCTCCTTGAACCTCCACATCTTTCCCTCAAGTTTCTTGATGTCATTGATCTCTCTGGTTAGATATGTACTACTTGTGAAGTTTGCTACTTGCAAATGTGAGTAGGTGCATGTACTACGTGTGAAGTTTGCTGCTTGCAAATGCTTTTAGAGTTTTTGGTGTTGTGCTATCAACCATATATTCTTTTCATGTTAACTTTTTGAGGGACTTCCTTTGTGTAGGGTCCAAGAAAGAAGATCCTTCTGGCAATGGAATCTAAAGCATGAGCAGCAGTAAACAAGCTGGTGTGTTGCTTGAATTGGTCTGCATGTATGTGTGGCTTCTCGTTGGTTAAGTTTTGTTCTCGGTTGTATTGATGAAGTCGCTAATGAGATGATTATTAGGATTAGTACTGTAATGATATTGAATTTGCGGGGTTACTATATAAAGTTATTTTCTAATTTCACCTACTGGCACTAGGCTTTGTTAAAATATTTGTTCTCTTGTAATGCTTATTAAGTTGGACATGGAGTTTTTGGAAATAGTTGCTAAAACTTTGTTTCATTTTTTAGTTCCATCTACTATATACTGCATCTCCCGTGAGCCTTATGCAAGCTTAAGCTTGGCACCCCAAACTTTGTTTCATGAGCACGTTTTTTATAGCTTTAAAAGTTCGTTTGAAACAATGCTCTATTCAGGTCTACTTAAACAAGCTGAACTTGGGTTCGAATAACTTGATAGGCTCTATTCATGTGCACATGCTTTTTCAAGTTGAATTGTTAAGAACCTAAAGCTTGAATCACTATAGTTAAACTTTATTTATCGTTTTCAAATAGATGCACATTAGTATCGACCAAAATTCTTAGATAATGACGGTGAGTTTTCCAAAGTCGTGTAAAATGAGAAAATTTCATGCATTTCACTGCTAATCACAAAATCATACACTCGTAAACAACTTAATATTGAACTAATTGAAATTGCAAAGTTTTAAGGTGAGACAATCAAATTTCGTTTTTTAGATTTTAAACTGTTTAGCCATATGCAATATTTTTGTTGAAACCAAAAGAAGTGAGATTATTGAGAGAGTTATCATATTGAATGCTCCAAATGACGTGTATATGTTTTGTATACTTGTATACATGACTTAAACAATAGTGTACATTTTACTTTAAAAATACCTTAACATGATATCATCATTAAAAGGTGTTGCAACATGACAAATTTTAACGGCTATAATGAGAATACGAAGATATCTTGTATCTCATTTTAACTGCATGAACCTATGTTGGTGCCAACTCATGATCGTTGGGTGAGCGAGGAAGACATTGATCTAGAGCAATACAATGAGTATTCGATGGTGTGTAATGAAGAATATGACTTCCTAACGTCTGCACGGTTGAACCCATCTAGTCAAGTGACCAATTTCAAGAGTGCCCTAATGAAGTCCATTAGGTCAGATTTGTGTTGAACACATATATGAACGTGCATATTATGACTTTTTATAATACTGGAGTCTATGAAAAAGTTCGAGTAATGAAATGAATTATACAGTACTACTTACTGCTCTGACTTATCAAACAATGGATCCACCACAGTTCGTCAGCCCGTTGTTAATCTTAAATGAAATGATCATGAAATTATTGAAAAAACGACATAACCCATGAGCTTGGCCAACATGGCAACATATGTGAATTTGGGAGATAGCGTTTTTAGTTAATCATTATGAGTTAATAAAAAATTAAGATTAGAATGATAAACCAACTTATTAGAACAATGATAGTTATCTAAGTTCGCATGCATTATCCGAATGATCAGTTTTCTTGCAAGTAATATCTACTTGACTTCAAAATAATCATTCTGAGTATAACTAATCATCTAAGGATAATCATAATCATTATTTCTAAACACTCAAAACTGAATTGGAATAAATAGTTCAAACGCATATTCTACTGTCAATCTAATGAGCAATGACAATTTCATCAAATTTCTCTAGACCCCAACAAAATCAATACGACACGGCAGTCTGCAAAAAGCTTTTGACCCTAACTAGTCCACAAATTTCTCTAAACAAATATTATTTTTTTAATTGCTAGCTGTACACGTATAAAATCTTAACAACTGTGACCCTCATAAAGGATATATAAATGGTATGTTTCTGTGTCGTGTTCATGAGGTTTTCCCAACGCGGTTATCTGAAGTAATTAAGTTGTTTCGTGTCATAAACATTTACTCTAGTTATCATTAATGAGTCTAAACAAAGTAAAGTTTTGGTGCAGATATGTTAGTTAATTGATGTCTATAATAGGACATAGGTAAATAAGAAGATGAATTCAATCACTTGCTGTTTCAAATTACAGTATAAATTCAGAATGCATCAGCTCCAATTTTTTCATGCAAAGCAATCCATCTTTTTCAATGGGGAGAGTTCATCAACAATTGCTATTGCTTACTACCTTTCTTATTGCTCTCTTGAGTATTACAACAATAATCGAGGGCAAAGAAACACAATCAATCTTTGTCAGTAGGGAGAAGCCAGATGTGTTGACCGGGGAAAATGATGAGAAACTCGGCAAAGAAACACAATCAATCTTTATCAGTAGGGAGAAGCCAGATGTGTTGACCAGGGAAAATGATGAGAAACTTGGCAAAGAAACACAATCAATTTTTATCAGTAGGGAGAAGCCAGATGTGTTGACCGGGGAAAATGATGAGAAACTCGGCAAAGAAACACAATCAATCTTTATCAATAGGGAGAAGCCAGATGTGTTGACCGGGGAAAATGATGAGAAACTCGGCAAAGAAACACAATCAATCTTTATCAATAGGGAGAAGCCAGATGTGTTGACCGGGGAAAATGATGAGAAACTCACTCATATCTTACCACTCATCCTTGGATTAAATCCATTTTTCCCTGGATTCGGTGGACTTGGTGGACCTGGGGGGCTCGGGGGACTAGGGGGGCTCGGGGGACTAGGGGGACTAGGAGGACTAGGGGGACTCGGTGGGGTTGGTGGACTTGGTGGAGGATTCCCTGGTAGATGGGGCATGTATCAAGGTTGGTATGGAGGCGGTCGTGGTGGATATGGAGGCGGTCGTGGTGGATATGGAGGCGGTCCTGGTGGCTATGGAGGCGGTCGTGGTGGATATGGAGGTGGTCCTGGTGGATATGGAGGCGGCCCAGGTGGCCCTGGTCGATATCGAGGTGGTCCTGGTGGGACTAAGGGTAAGTCCGAGGCGGATGCAAAAGACAAGTCGAAGAAAAATCCACGTCCATGATCAGTGTGTGGAACTTATAAACACCTATAAAATAATGTCATTTTCGACAAGTTGAAAAAAATATATATGTATTTATGTTTGTGTTACAAAAGGAATTTGGTCGATTTACGATCTACTGTGGTCTATGATGTGCCGGAAGTTTTCTCGTACAATTATATTTTTTGCTTATTATTCATTCGACATTTATGAACATATTTTTTGAAACTATTAATACAATCTATGATGTGCCGGAAGTTTTCTCGTACAATTATATTTTTTGCTGTTGTGCTCTAGCTAAAATTTCATGTTAGCAACTATGAAAATGTTCACATTTACCAGATATGGGAAAACAGACATTTATTATTCCACCAAAAACATTACTCCATAGACAAATGGTTCATGAGTTCTACATGCATAACAGATATACAAAGATAACCAAAATTAGAAAAACGAAAAGAATAATCTCGTTTGGTATGAAAATCTGGAAATCTAGTCCATCTAAGGAGGTACACAAATTGGCACAACACGCAAAGAACAAGAGGGTATGATATACCAACCGAAAGATGTTTGTGGTGTGCTTATCTTTTTGCTGGTTTTTTTCTCCACTCTGTACGAGCCCTGTTCAGTTCAAGACCATCACCAGATGATTTTAGTATGTGCAAAAACTGGCTCATATCATTTTCCTCTTTCGGGGAAGAAGCAGATCCATTGCTTCCTTCAAGTTTTGTGACGAGTGATTCTGAACTTGTGAGAGAATCAACTACGTCATCATGTTGGCATTCACGCCTGTAGTCTAAGGTGATAGATTGTAGCTCATGAGTGTCGATGACTTCTTGTGGGATACTCTGTCAGAAAGACAATTTATCAACATCTTTCTTAGTAATTAGTTAATTGATTAATGACACTAGAAAAATGTACACATCTGCATATAAACGGAACACGAAAAATGAACCTTACTAACCCCAAGACGTATCAACTGTAAAAAGGAAGCTTACAAATGAAAAATGAAATATTGAGATTAGTAACTAACCTCGAGAACCCATCCAATGTAGGTAACATTGTTAACATGCTTGTTCATATCCAAATCGGCTCTTCTTGGCTGCATAATTTGAAGATTTTATTAAGTGCTAATACTTGTAACAATCGAATTAGAGCTTATATTTGGAGAAAACTATGGTCTTACCACAAGTCCTAGCCTGGAATATTCAGCGGGATCATCCAGTTTTGCTATTTTCTTCAGGCTGTTGTTGTTCTCTTCTGGAAATGCTAATCTGAAAGCCACAACACAATAAGTAAAACAGGGCAGAGGTTTTTGTGATAATACAGGTAAATAAACTAGTTACAGAGATAAGATGTAGCGAACAAAGTACATATAATGATGATTTATAGAGAATAAATTGTGTTCTTGTCCATTATGAATTAAATTAAAGGCTATTTCAATACTGATTTTGTTTCGCCACAAATTGTAAAAAAATGTATAGAAGGTGCTGCATGATTTTACAGTGAGCTAAAGAATGGTTGGGTTATGGTTTTCCTTCTTGAAATTCATCCCTTGGTGTACAATCTTTGTATTTTGGGCCTTACTAGGTTTCAATGCAAATGTTTGTTTTTTTGTTTGTTTGTTTGTTTGTTGTTGTTGCTGTTGTTGTTGTTGTTGTTGTTGTTTTTTTTTTTTTTTTTTTTTTTAAATAAATAAATAAATTGAGGGCGATTTTATATGACGAGTTCAGTAAAAGCAATAATATCACAAAGAATGGAATATTTAGCAAGCAAAAGACTACCTCAGTGTCTTGGGGCAATGTATCAAAACTTCATCTCTGACTGCATCATTGACTTTCTGGAGTCTTCTAGTATCCGAGTTCATCATCACCCACTTGCTGCATTCATATTAGAAATGGTCAATTGGGATATCTAGCCTTCTAGTTTATACTGATCACTTTGCAGTAAAAAATAAACAGACGATCAGGGTCCTAAGATCTCAATCAATATCGGTTGCAAAGAGATGTGTGGCTAAACTACAAGAACCATACTACTGACTACGCAAAGCCTCACGCATAACCAGTATCAATCATGAACACAAACTACATAACGACCCCTCTTTATATTTCATAAGCAGCTCACTTGTCAAAACTACCCACAGTCTGAATAAGTCTAAATGGAACAGGAATATTTGATGAAACAACCATGACAAAAATGTTCAAACCTGTCGCTACAAAGATAACACATAGAGAAGAGGAAAAGAACAAAAATTAAAATGCACCTTGTAGCTCTTCCGATGACCTCGCCATTGGAATGGTCTTTGATAATCCAATCACGTCTAGTCCCAATCCTTCCTTCACCTTGACACCAGGTCTCAATTTCAAGTACCTCACTCCTATACACATAACACCATTTAGAATATAAAATTATACAAAAAAAGAAATAAACTATGCAAAACATATGTTCAGGGGGTGTACGTGATTGCTTATAAATAATGATATCTAAATACTGCATTTTGATACAACAGATAATCAGTTTGACTGTTTGGATCGAGGGAAGGTAAACTGAGAATGATAAAATGATTATTGCATTTTGTCATAACTCATTATGTGATTCTGATTATTTCAGAAAAAAAAAAAAAAAACATAAGCAGTTAAAATAATAATTCCAAACACCCCTTATTTTCTGGTCGAAACAATTAAAAATTTACCAAGCAGGGTATCTGTAAATTTCAATGTGCATTCGGGAAGTCACCCATATCAAATGCATTTTCCGCATAGTAATTGTAGTAGCAAATCCATCTGTTGAAAATCCAACACTCTGAGCATGATTACCTCCAACCTCCTGCAATACACATTTACACACGTATGAATATATGATGGATACTAACACACACCAATTACCTACTGATCTTCATAATTCATGCATGCATTGTCCAGTTCACCAGCTATTAGGGGTGCTCACTGTTTGGACGTAAACCGAATTGTCCAATTGCAAAATGCGGATTGGACGGGGGTTCAAAATTTTCTGTATATAGTTCAATTTGGACCAAAACCGAATTACTGGATTATGGGTTGGTTCTTGGTTCCTATAGTAAGAACCGAATGGTCCAAAAAACAACAAATAACAATTCACTTTTGATTTATTATTTATACATTATATTATAGACATATATATCCTTAATCTCTTATATAGAATTAGCAAAAGGTATTACCTTTCTTATGTACTTATCAAGCTCACAACACCAAGGTTCAAAAAATCCCTTTTAACCTTACGCATTACAACCCGTCCATTGAGTAATACATTCAAGAAAACAATGAAAAAACCAATTCCAAAAACCGATCCAACCAAATTGTTATTTGGTTCTCATTGTTTCTGATAACAACATACACTCCCATTTCATTACCAATCATAGCAACCCGGCATTGCTATTATTCGTAAAAAGAAATACTCCGTAGTAAACTACATTGCTATGATTAATACCAAATACACTATACGAAGCACATTTTAAAATATCTGGCTATTTTTGTAATTTGCCCCTCTCCCCCAACCCCTAACGAACCAATTTGTCGTGTAGTTTCTAAAAATTATCAAAGTTTGCCCCATCGACCATAACTTTCTGGCTCCGTCCCTGAATGCAAGTACATTACTATTCAAAACAAAAAACATAAAGCATATAAAACTATAAAAATATAACCCAACCTGTAACAAATTAGCAATAGTTTCAACAGTAGCAGTTTTATTAATCCCAACTTCATAACACCTGACAATAAATCTCTCTTTATAAGACAAGCCATCTTCAGTTAAACTCCCCAACCTCAACTCATCCGCTAAACTCTTCTTGTTCTCTTTTTCCAAACCAACAGCAGTCATCTCGTCAGTCTTCATCACCATCACAGGAGAAACTCTTCGACATCGGTTACCTGATCGGAATTGGGTTGTTGTGATGGAACTAAGAAGAGGGTTGTTGTTGTTGGTTTTTAACGTTGTTGTTTTGTTGTAAGGTGTTGTGGTGGCTGTTGGAGCGGTGGTGGAGAACATTGTTGTTTTTTATTAATGGGTTTAAGGGGCGGAGTGATATTTAGTTTTAAGGTGTTTCGATGGGAACGAGGAGTGTGTTTTGATGAGAAAGACAAGTCTGACTACTTTACAAGTGTTTGCTCTGGAAACTGGATCTAGTATAATAATATTAATATTTTATTATTTTCTTTAAATTTAAAAAAGATAATACTCTCTCCGTCCCATTTTATAAGTCCACGTTTGAAAAGTCAAAGTCTTTTTCTTTATAGTTTGACCGTAATTATTTTTTTCGTGTTATATAATACTTGATACAAAATATATAAATTGATTTGTCTTTTAAATGTATTTTCATTAGTATATTTTTCATCAAGTATTACATAACACGAAAAAAAATAATTACGGTCAAACTCTGAGTAAAAAGACTTTGACTTTTCAAACATGGACTTATAAAATGGGACGGAGGGAGTAGTAAAGTTTACAAGTGTAAATTTACAAATGAGAAAGTTTACAAGTGTAAATTTACACATGAGGGGTTGATATTATATTTTATGCCGGGACGGAGCCAGGAATTAGGAATAAGGGGGGCCGAAATTTTTTTCTCAAGCTAACAAAGTAATTTAACTAAAAGTTAGGGGGGTCATTTGCCTATAGTTGCGTCATATGCTTAAATTTTATAAGGTAAATAGCAAGGCCATTGAGCGTGTTGGAGGGGACCGAGCACCCCCTGGCTCCCCCACTGTCTCCGTCTCTGATTTTATGGGCATCTATATCTATACTATCGTCAAAGTGAAAAACCTAGAAACTTACATTATTTTTAAAAAAACTTAAAAATTCAGTCATCTATTTAAGAAAACTTACATTATTTTCAGAAAGTATATGTAAAGCTGGAAACTATTAACACACTATTAATACACATCGAAAACTGAGTTGACCCGGGTCATTTCAAACCGGGTGGGTAGACCAATTTAATTTGACCTTTTTTTCGATCGGAATAGTTTTAACCAGTTGAACCGTCCGGATTGAAACGGGTTTTAAAACATTCTCAAATTCCTCAAACTTTTATTATTTTGAGTTTATAACACAAAAACTTTTTTTTTTTTTTTTTTTTTTTTTTTTTTTTTTTTTTTATCAATGAAACTATCTGTCGCTATATCTCTCGTTGCTATGCACGGGTACTCGTCTAGTATTATAGAATTACTCGTATATAATTACATCCATGTCCTTCAAATTTCAATATTACATCAATACCTGTCAAAATCTTAAGATATATAAGTATTCGAAAAGTTAAATTAATCAAAAATAAATAAAATTAAATAATTCTAGCATTCAATACTATACAGAAATATTAAATAACATCTTATATTATCATTTTACTGACCCCAAAACTCATACACATTGAAGCTGTATAAGTATCTAACATCAATGGGGTACCAATTTTTGTGGCATAGCACTCAATCCATCCTCCGTGAATGCCGTGATTGGGACATCATGATGTTTAACTCAAACCAGTACACTCTTCAAGTCTTCCTTAGACATGTTCACCAAAGGAGATCACTTACGAAGAATCAATGGCACATTACATATCATCCATGGATCATTCTTAAGCATTGATTTCATACCAGTATTAGAACTAAATTTGAAGAATCGAGTTCATCATAGAGCGAGCAAGACCAAATCTACTCCACGCATTCTTAACATAGTTTTCAACCATTAGATACACAACTTTTTTTACCCAGAAAGAACCCATAAGCAGAGTTCTCGAAACACTCCTTAACTAATAGGACTAATTCTCTAGAAATTGTAACATCAAACCCATTACCAACCAGGGTGATTAAAGTACGAAAATTAGAAGCTTTCTTACTTGGATCACATTAAGATGATCAACATATGAACCTTTATCACCCACAATATCTACTTCAGCAGACTTATTAGAGGAACCAAACGAGTTGGACAAGCTTAGAAACAGCTCCATATTAGTAGCTTGACTATCGACATTCACAGGTTTTAAAGGTACCTCATCATCTCCCATTAACACAAGCTTACCCTCGAGCATTTTACATTCCATATCATGGATCTTTGCAGCAATAGAACATGTGTCCTCCTTATTAACACTGACATAATGGTCATTACTAACCTTAGCACTTGTGGCATCCTCATGAATAACACTTGATGATATCAAATAAGTACATTATATTGTCATTATTTGTCCTATTTAATTGACTTGTTTTATTATATTTTAATGAGAATTGATACTTAATTGTTTACTTTAGTAATTCTCATGTAAAAACAAGCAATTGTTGAAACTTGGCGATTTTGGACGAAATATGGAGAAAAATGATCAAGATGGAAAAAGTCTACTGAACTCAAGGAGATACGCCGTATCATTCTAGACAGATACGCCGTATCATCATACTTAGATGAATTCGAATACCATTGCCTGACTTTGAAGTATGTGTCGCATCTGATAATATCATGTGCCGCATATGAAACCTTGGTCAACGAAGAAGAACCAACTTGTTCTACTCTAGATACGCCGCATCTCATTATCAACATGCACCGTATTACTATCAAGACTTCACCAAAGACAATCCAAGACGCTGAAGGACATGCGCCGCATAAGATTCAAGATACATCACATCTGAAGACGGTGTACGAATATTCAAGAATATATTAATCTTAGACCCCACACGAAGTTAAGTACATGCGCTGCATCTACTTAATAGATGCGCCACATCTAACCCTCAGACAGAAACTATAAATACCCCAAGGCATATACAAATTTTGTGTGCAACAAAACCCTAAGGAGACGAATTCAGACGAGAAGGCAACACAAGACACACCTCCAACGAAGATCTTAGAGCAGAAAGAAGGTCCTGCATGTATTTAATTCATTAAGTAGTTTTGTTTTATTGTATTAGTAAACTATAATCCATCAGGATTGATGGGCTTGTGGCCACTGATTGGCTCCAAACGGTCAACTTATATTGACCAAGGACTGGTCAACAAAGTCAAACTACCTAGAGTCAATGCTCCGCGGAATATAGTATTTCCCCGGGTCGTTATGTCCCGACGAGGTGTGAATTGTTATCAAATGGGTTTGTGATCGGGTGAATTTGGACAGGAAAGGGATTGTGATTGATTGAACTAAGGAATCTACAAGGAAATAGCTTAAATAAGCTATATGAACAAGACTTGAAATTAGGAAAACCAGAAACGTTTAAAACCTAAAAACGCGTACGTTCAGTTTAAATTTACGCGAACGTACAAAATAAAAAGCGAAAACTGAAATCTGAAAACCCTCAGGGGGTAAAAATGACTTTTTTACAAACCTAAGGATGAAAGAAAATTTTTAGAAAAAGAAAATGAATTTTTACACTAATTAATTATTTAATATTAATTAAATACTATTTAATACTAATTATTAATATTTAAATAACTTAAATACAATATAATATTAATTTAACACTAGAAAAATGAAAATTAAATCTCTAAAATTGTAAAATAACTAAAAACAACTTTTAAAATTAAAAATATATCTTTTTGTCTTTTTGTGATTTTTATATTAATTAAATTAATTAAACTATTTTTAAATTACTAATAATACTAAAAAAGACTTAGAAAATTATGGAAAAATTTATAAATCTAATTAACCATCTCAGGAATCCTAAAAAATTATAAAAAGTTTGTTAAAATTATTTTTAGACTATTTTACTAATTATTAAACTAAATATTAATTAATTACTATTTAAACTATTATAAAAACTAAAATATGAACAGTATAAATTCTAGAAAAATTCCTAAAATTATATTATATCTTATAAAAGCTAGGAAAAATATAAAAACTAAGGTTTACTTTATAAAAACTAATTATGCTATTTAATACTTAATTATTAATTAATAAGTAATTAAACTAATATTAAATCTAATTAATACTAAATGACAAAATTAAAATCTAGAAAAATTACTGAAAGTACTTTAATATAAAAGGAAATTAAGAAAAATATAAAATTGCAAGTTACTTAATAAGAATCTAAAAAGGAAAATTAAAAAGATAAATCACATTAAATAGAAACTATCACTTATTTTTAAATTGGCTTTTCTTGATTTTCCTTTTATAAAACTATTTAATAACTAGAAATGAGAAAATTTTATGAAAACACTAAACTTGGAACTCAAAGATAAGCACTTTGAGTGCTTATTTCCTTGGCAGTTTGACTTTTGGTCAAACTAGCTAAGGAAAAGCTTGAATAATCTACCAGGGGGCCCACAAGGCATGATTAAGCTGGAGTACACTGAATGTGATCAAAATAAGCTGGAATCACTTAACAAGCAAACTGAAATAAGCTAGAAACAAGAAATAAGCAAACTCTAAAAACTATAAACAAGACAGATCTGGGACAAAGTTGCAAGGCCAAATAAGCTAGGGGCAAAAGCCCTTAAGCCAAAAGGAAGACTGGAAACCACAAGCCAGCTATGTGGGCTTCTCAAAGAACCAAGATTTGTACTGTGGGGCCCACTAGTGAGGCATGTGGGACCTCAGCAAGTTGGGTCAGTTTGTGAAACAATGGTGGTGCAGGGGAGGTCACTCCCCCTGCAGGTGTGTTTCATGGCTTGTGGGGACCACAGAAAAATTCACAAAAATATAGTGAAGGTTGGATCTCAAAGTATAGCTGGGGGGTTGCAATATGTGAGAGTTTCAAACCCTAATACCAAGTACAAAAATCAAGAAAATTCTTGCCAAAACTGACTTTTCTGCTCAAATGGAATTTCACTTTTTGTGAAAATGACACAGGTTGACTTTCATGAGATTTGGGTGATCATAATTGATGAAATGTGTTATGTTAATCTTAAATAAACCTAAATGAGGCACCCTAAACACATTCTAAGCTAGATTGAAGCTTATGACTCCCCCTAATCCTAACAGACAAACTGATATGGGGATTAAGGGTGAATTTGACTTTTTCTCTAGTAGACTATTGTTTTTATGATTATACCACTCTAATAGAACCTATTGTGATGTATCTAGATGAGATTTAGCCACTAAACACCACAAGTGCACAGGGTACTCCCCTGTACCAAACACTCCCTAATGAACCTAATACTATACAACCTAAGATTTTTAAAGCTAACACTACTGATTTAAGGCTGTAAATAAGTTAAGTATACTAAATAAAAACCAAATGACCACTAATTTAACAAAGATAACACATAGAACAAGGATATGCAAAATTTGAGTTTGTGACTTACATATGGTTCACAGCTGAAACATGAGAAACAAGGTATCAAATCACCACCTAAGGTCTCCCATGAGACACTACACCCATAAAAATCCCAACTTCACAGATTCCATTACCTCTTCCACTATTCTTTTTGTATTATTGAATTTACACTAATTTTTTTGCTATTTTTAATAATTTTGGTGAACTGAATTCCAGGTGATTCCCAGGCTTCAAACACCCAAGAAAACTTATAATTAAGTTAAGAAGAGCTTAAATAAACATGAAACAACAACTTTTAAACCATAACACACAATTTGGAATTTTAACTTGAAATTGCAATTTGAGAATTTAAAACAAAAAACTGGAAGTTAATAACTGAAAAGGATTACAAGTGCATTGATAATGACTAATACAGTGAATTTAAGCTGAAAATTACACTTGAATATGAAAATTATACTACAACAACATTATTCTACCCTAATAAACTAATTCTACACTAACTCCCCATCCTTCTCTTCTTTTCTTGACTTTTATAGACCCATGTGGGTTTCTCTACTTTTCCCACTTCAATTGGAGCCGTTGGATAGCTTTTTGTTGATCCTGACCTTTAAAATTTGTTTTGGTGGGAAATGGTTTTGGAGCAATTGGGTGGGGTTTGGTGAGGTATTAATGTGGAGGGGGTTTAGTTGGGTGTAGGTGAGAGTATTTATGATGGTAGGTGAAGAATTGGTGAGGAGGGGGAGACAAACACCCTGGTAATTAGGGGAAGTGATGGAGATTAGGGATGAACAGTGGTCGTGGTCAAAGGGGTTTGACTGAGTGGGTTTTAATATTAAACGGGGGAGTGGAGTTGGGCTTGGGTGATTGGGCCTGGGGTTTTATTGGATCAGGAAGTTAGGCGTAGGGCTGTAAATGAACTGAACGTTCAGTGAACATTTCATGAACCGTTCGGTAAAAAGTTTGTTTATGTTCGTTCGTTTATTAAATGAACGAACATGAACAATATTTTACGTTCGTTTATTTAAATGAACGAACATGAACAAAAGTCTCGTTCGTTCATTTATGTTCGTGAACGTCCGATTAGGCGTTCGTTAAAGTTCGTTTATGTTTATTTTCTATTTATGTTCATATATCATATCTTTTAATTTTATAATTTTTAAAATTGGTTTGTTTAAACAAAGCAACACTTATAAAACAATATATTATGAAGAATTCAATAAAGTTTATGTTTGTTTGTATATTTTCATTTATGTTCGATCGTTTATGTTCGTTTAGTGTCTTAATGAACGAACATAAACGAACATGAACAATTCATTTTCTTAATAAACGAACATGAACAAGAAAATTCGTCCGTTTAAACGTCCGTGTCCGTTTATTTGTCCGGTTAAAATTAAATGAATGAACATGAACAGGGCTCCGTTCGTGTTCGTCCGGTTCATTTACAGCCCTAGTTGGGTGGGTTGGATTTGTATTATGGGTTTGATTATTTAGACCAGGTTTTAGTTTGTGGAAATAACAAAGGGTCCATGTGGTTTTAGTATTATCTCATAAGGACCAAATGTGTAATTTATGAAAAATGAGGGGCTGAAATTGAAACTTTCCCAAAGCTAGAATAGTACAAGACCTAATTTTGATTTTTCCAATTTTTTAATCCCAGGGACCAAAACTGTAAAATTCTGAAACTTGGAGGACCAAACTTGCAATTTTCCCAAACTTTTCACCCAGGTACCATTCTTGCCAAAATAATTAACCAAAGGATCACAAGTGATAATTTCCAAAATTTGAAATCCCAGGGACCATTTTTGTTAAATGTGAAACTAGTGGGACCAAAACTGTCAATCTTTAAAACTCCAGGGACTAAACTTGTAAATTTCCAAAACTTTTGAGATTTTTCACCAAAGGACTAAATATGACAACTTATGATTTTAAAAGGACCTTTGGTGATAATTTTCCATATTTTGAATGACCAGGGACTAGTTTTGACATTTTATGAAAGTTGGGGGACTGAAACTGCCAAATTTGCAAACTTTGTACGTTTTTTATCTGTTTTTACTCTTTTTGCATCTAAAACATATAAAACACAATTTTGGAATATTTTTAGTATTTTGATGCATTTCTAAGTGTTTTTGTATGTTTTTGCAGTTCAGATTTGACCAAAAATGATGAGTGTTTGAGCACTCATCAGCCACCATACTGCTCCCTTTAAAATTGCTTTCCCATCAATTATAAGTTTATATGATTTTTTTGGTGATTTATATATGTGCTTTGATAACCTCTGTGGCTAGCTGTGTTTTGCTTAGGCTGTCATACCCCCTCCACTGTTACTTATCTAGCATCTAGAAAGTAAGATGGGCATAAGTAATCATTAAGAGTTTACTCGTCTATATTTATGATCCAACGAGAGAGAATAGATTACGATACTCATCATATAAAACTAGCAATAAAATAAGTGACAAGCTACTTAACAACAGGGTAGGCCTTCTATCTGTTTCTATTATCTATCTGTGTACGTGTTCGCCATTTACTGATTTGTTCTCATTAGTCTTATTAGTTTAATTAATCAACCAAAATCGTGCTAGTCTCTCAGACTAAAACCCCCTTGCGTTAGATTAGATTATAAAGCTAACTTAGTATATTTAAAATACTGATTAGATTAATTAGATATTACGTTCTACTCTTAGTGATCGATAGTCTACTTACTACTATATACATATCTGTTGGGATATAAAAGATCAAGGTACTTCTGTATGTTAAAGTACTGCTGCATGAAGAATAAAGTCAAAGTACTGGTTGAAGATAAAAGTCAAAGTACTGCTGTTTATTAAAGATTGTTCAAGTACTTTGAAGAATACAAGGACTTAAGTGCAATATTAGTTAAAGGATTAATGTGTAACATTGTATGAATATTCTAGAATTAGTTAGGGATAATTACTTATCGTTCAAGTTAGATGATGTAAACCGACTTAAGGTTATCTATATAAGGAACCTTAAGAGGTATTAGTCGATATATGTTTTAGAGTTGTTCAAAGTCGATAATAGTTAGGGATTGTTAGTGAATCTGTGTAACAAAGCAGGTTCAAGTTTGGTTTAATATAAAAGTTCTTCTTAAGCTTTGTGTTAGTAGATTCCGCATACTTTACAAGGTCAAACAGTGTTTCAATATTAATAGTGTTGAGTTTACTTAATATTATTAAACCCTGACAAGCTACAAAGTAGTTTGGTCAGAGTATATGATCCAACAAGTGGTATCAGAGCTTGTGTTGGAAACTCTGATTAAGAAGAAAAACCTTAAACCTATTCTACAAAAAAACTTTCAAGATGTCGACAGAAGCTGCACCTGCTCCATCAATCACTGCTGTTAGAATTCCTACTGTTAAGAAGGGAGAATATGACTTATGGGCCATGAAGATGAGGCAGTACATTGCCATCACAGACCATGCACTATGGGATGTGATTGTCAATGGTAATATGCAAATTGAAGAACCAGTGGAGATCCCTGGACAACCAACACCACCTAAGCCAACCATACCAGCTGCTACCAAAAGAAATCAAGACAAAGCTCTCAACATACTGCTCTCTGCTATTCCTGATGGTCACTTATTAAAGTTTCATGATGCCAAGGATGCAAAACAACTATGGGCTACAATTAAGAAAAAGTTTGGAGGTAATGATGCTTCCAAGAAGATGCACAGGAATTTGCTGAAGCAACAATTTGAAACTTTCACTGTTGGTGAAAGAGAAGGTCTTGATTCTGCTTATGAAAGATTCCAAAACCTTCTGAGTATGCTAGAACTATATGATGCTGAGGCATCCGTTGAAGATGCTAATTTGAAGTTCTTGAGAAGCTTGCCATCAGCATGGCATGTAGTTGTTACTATGATCAGAGGACAACCAGGGCTGGACACTATGGACTTTGATGATCTCTACAACAATCTGAAGGTGTATGAGCATGAGATGAATGGTACTACAGGTTAAGCACACATCAGAAACCCCAAAACATTGCTTTTGTATCTTCTGAAATAGAAGCAGTACTTCCAATAAAGGTACTGCTTATCTTGTCCAAAGTACTGTGACTGAAACTCAGGTTCCATGTACAACTATGGTCACTACCACTTCATCACCATCAATCACGCCCACCTCAGATGATGTTCTATGTTCATTCTTTGCTCAACAAGCATCTCTACCAGTAACCTATCAAGAGGATGTCTTGCAAATAGATGATGATGCTTTGGAAGAAATTGATATTAGATGGCAAGTTGCCATGCTCACTGCAAGGATCAAGAAGTATGTGAATAAGACAGGAAAAGGCATCAATTTCAGAGCTAAACAGGGAATAACATTTGATAAGTCCAAAATTGAGTGCTTCAACTGTCAAAGAACTGGTCACTTTGCAAGGGAATGCAAATTTACAAAGTATCAAGCAACCAAGATGATTGAACCACCCAAGCCTGAAAGAAAAGAGATTCCTATTACTGAACCAAAACCAAAAGCTTTGGTTGCTCAAGAGAATTTGTCAGAGATTGATTGGTCCAATGAGTTTGATGATGAACCTGTAACCTATTCAATGGTTGCATTGGAAGACTGGAGCATAGCTTTTGATGAAGAGCCTGGATATGCTGCTTTGGAGTCAAGAGGTCTAGGAAGCTTTGATTGGAGCATGGAGTTTGAAGAAGATCCTGTTCAGCTTGCTATGGTAGCTACTTCACCAAGTTCATCCACTAGCTCTGAGGTATGCTCTAAGTGCAATGATTTGTATCAAAAGTTACTTAGTGAATATGTAGCTGAAAGAGATAAATTTCAAAGGGCTAGGGATGAGATAGCTGGCTACCAGTTGACTTTAGAGTCAATGGAGGCCAAAATAATTACACATGAAAACAATGAAGTAGCATGGGCTGAAACATATAAGCAACAAGAGTACCAAGTAAAGTTAAGTGAATGGAAACTAGGATGTAAGGTGTCTGAACTAGAGAAAGTTACTACTGAGAGAGATAAGTTGTTAGAAAAACTTGCTGTTTGGAATGAATCAGGTCTGTTAAATGTTCAATTTGTTGAAAAGCAAAGAACATCAAACATTAAAACTGGCCTAGGTTATGATAATGATAGCAAAGAAGGTATTCCATTTAAGAGTAAGGAACTAAATCTTACAGTAGATACCTCCGCTAGTGATGAAGAATTCATAAGTTTAGATGAAAACACTTCTAGTGATGAGGAATACCCTAGTCTAACACCTCTTGAATTTAAGAAAGACATGGGATATAATGCAGTTCCTAATCCCCCAGGTAGCTTTCAACCACCTAGAAAAGATGTTTCTTGTTATGGGGTAGATAATCTAGAGTTTAGGAAAAAGCTTAAAAGTTAATCTAATCCTGAAACTTTAGAAAAATCTGTTGAAGCACCTAAGGTTGATGAGAAAAAGTTTTCAAAACAAGCAGTACCTTCAAACACTTTTCAAAGTACTGCTGATCACTCAGCAGTACCTCCAAGAAAATACTTTCAAAATACTGCTAATTTTAGAAAACTTTATGGAAAGGGATTTGGGGATTTTGGTCCAAAGGTCTGTTATGTATGTTATAGTCCTCACCACTTGATTAAGGACTGTGATTATCACTCAGAATACTTAAGCAAATACCCAAGGACCAGGTCTGCAAATCAAAGTCACAGGGAGAATAATCCAAGGGACAACAAACCAGTTTGGAATCACACAAATAGGGTTAACCATAGCAATTTCTCAAAAGACTATAGGTACCCTCATCAGAAAAGATCATTCTCTAAACCCTCAGTACCTTCACAAAGTACTGATAGAAAGTTCCCTAACCAAGATGCTGCTAGCAGACACTCAAATGTAAGACCTAGGAGATTCAATTACTACAAACCTAGAAGGCCTTACAACACAAGAAAAGATGCTAGAACACAGACCCCAACTCCAAAAGTTACAACTAAATGGGTTACGAAAGAAAGTACTGATAGGGAAGAACCATTACTTTCAGAGGTTAAGGGTGAAAAAGGGACAATTGATCATAATAAACCAACAGTTTTGGAAACAAAAACCTTAATTCTTGATCATGTTTTCAAAGATAGTGGTGATTACATATTCAAAGAATTTGAGTATGTCACTCCACAAGGGGAACACAAGTCAGTAATGGCTTGGGTTCCTAAAAGAAACTAACCTTTTTCATGTGTATGCAGGGCAACCCAGAAGAGGAGCTTAAAGATCATCTTATTGTTGATAGTGGTTGCTCTAGAAGTATGACAGGAGAAAAGGAGCTCTTGTAAGATTTTAAAGCTTATTTTGGAGGAAAAGTTGCATTTGGGAATGATCCTGATGGAGGAAGAATTACTGGCAAAGGAACTATCAAAGCAGGAAACATTGATTTTGAGAATGTTAGATATGTGAAGGAGCTCAAATTCAACCTTTTGTCAGTCTCTCAGATTTGTGATAAGAAGTACCCTGTGTTATTCTTGGACACAGAATGTCTTATACTTTCTCCTGATTTTAAGTTAGAAGATAGAAACTTGGTGATGCTGAGAGCACCTAGAACTAATGATGTGTATAGCATAGACTTGAAGAATATCAATTCTGCTGAAAGAGCAACATGCTTGATTGCAAGGGCAACAATGAAAGAAGCACATCAATGGCACAGAAGATTGGGGCATGTCAATTTCAAGAACATCAATAAGCTGGTCAAAGGAAATTTAGTTATAGGTTTACCTTTTAAAACATTCAAGAATGATCACTCATGTCTTGCTTGTAAAAAGGGTAAACATCATAAGGCTTCCTGTAAGAAGATTGAAGAGAAAACCATTAGAGAGCCTTTGGAGTTGCTGCACATGGATCTGTTTGGACCTGTATCAGTTGTTATCTTGAACAAGAAGAAGTACTATTTGGTTGTGACAGATGACTGTAGCAGATTTAGTTGGGTCTTTTTCTTATGCTTCAAGGATGAAACTTTTGATGCTATTCATGATCTAATAATAGCACTTGAAAATCAGTTAAGATTCAAGGTTAGAAGCATTAGATGTGATAATAGGACTGAGTTCAAAAATCAGCTAATGGATGACTTTTATGCCTAGAAAGGAATTAAAAGAGAGTTCAGTATTGCCAGAACTCCTCAGCAAAATGGAGTTGCAGAAAGAAAGAATAGAACTCTAATAGAAGCAGCAAGGACAATACTTGCAGATTCACAGTTACCTGTTCCATTCTGTGCTGAAGCTGTAAGTGCTGCTTGTTATGTGTTGAACAGAGTATCAGTGACAAAACCTCAAATTAAGACACCTTATGAGTTACTCATGGGAAAGAAGCCTAGTATCAAGTTTATGAAACCTTTTGGATGTCCTCTGACTATTTTAAACACTGCTGATAATTTGGGCAAATTTGATGGGAAGTCAGATGAAGGTTACTTATTGGGATATTGTACCAATAGTAAAGGATTTAGAGTGTACAACAGGGCTACCAAGAAGGTTCAAGAATGTCTTCATGTTGATTTTCTAGAAGAGCAAGAAAACTCTAAAGGTAAAGGTCCTGATTGGATGTTTGATCTCGATTTAATGTCTTCATCTATGAATTATGTACCTGTAAGGGAAGAAAATCAAGTTGCTCCCACTGAAGAAGAAGCACAGTACATTGTTCATGATGTTAACTTAAGACCTGAAGATGAGCCAAATGATAAAGTCAATGATGTGAAGAAGAGTACTTTTGAGCCTCAAGGTACTGTTGAACCTAACAGTACTGTTGATCCTTAAAGTACTGCTCCACCAAAAACCACAGTATCTGATGAAGACCAAGCCATTCAAGATGAACTTAGTAGGATGCTTTTTCAAGAAACAATGGCCAAGTCTTATGAAGATGAGCAAAGGAGAGCCTACGAAGCAGAAAAGAAGAAGGCTAAAGGCACTGACAGTACTTTACCCTAAAGTACTGCTGATCCATTTGAAAGTACTTTTCAACCTTTAAATACTTCCAATTGGATCAATACTGATACTGTGAATGATCCTAACATGACTGACTTAGAAGATACTGATGACTTGAATGATCCAAACAAGATTACTTTAGAAGAAACTGATGATGAATTGGATCAAGAAGGCATTTTCTCAGATTCTAATGAAGATCCTGACTTAACTAATTTGGAAGATAATCTTGAAGTTTCACCAACTCCTACTCTAAGAATTCACAAAACTCATCCTGTTACCAACATAATTGGACCCTCAGCTTCAGGAGTGCTCACAAGAACTAAAGCTAAGAATATGTCTCAACAACATACTTCTTTACTTAGTTTTATTTACAAACAAAACAGGATGAATCACAAGGATCAGAAGTTGTGTTTATTTGCTTGTTTTTTTGTCTCAAGAAGAGCCTAAGAATATCAAACAAGCATTAGCCAAGGAGAGTTGGGTTGAAGCTATGCAAGAAGAACTCTTACAGTTTAAACTTCAAGAAGTATGGGTATTATGTGATTTACCTGATGGTAAGAGACTGATTGGAACAAAATGGGTCTTCAGGGTAAAAAGAGATGAAAGAGGGAATGTTATTAAGAATAAGGCAAGGTTAGTGGCTCAAGGATATAGACAGGAAAAAGGAGTAGACTATAATGAAGTCTTTGCTCCTGTGGCAAGGATTGAAGCCATAAGGCTATTTTTGGCTTTTGCATCCTATATGGGATTTCCTGTATACCAAATGGATGTTAAAAGTGCTTTTCTATATGGCAAAATTACAGAAGAAGTTTATGTCAAACAGCCTCCTGGTTTTGAAGATCCTGCACACTCAAACAAAGTCTACAAGGTTATCAAGGCTTTGTATGGCCTTCATCAAGCTCCAAGGGCATGGTATGAAAGACTTTCCAATTTTTTTATTACAGCATTGTTGATACAAAAGTTGGGCGTACCTGGTTATGGGCTTATACTCTCGTACCAATTCAATCGTTAGCACTTGTTACCTGCGTACTAAGAAAATAAGACAACACCGTTAGGCTTATCGAGGGATTGTCTCCCCCGATTAGACTCCGGCGTGAGAGTAAGTAATCGATTTAGGGTTCTTGTAAAGAGTTAGGGTTGAATCTCGTACCTTTGAATGAGAATATATCATTCCTTTTATAGGGACTGAAACCGCGTGGGTTTCTTGCTCCTTACTCTTCGCACTCGTGGTGCTTATCCGAGGTAAGGATATCTATTCCTTGAATAGATAATCCTTATCGTGTACCCGGTGGGTTAGATTGGGCCTTTGCGCTTCATGAGCCCAAAGTGTTAACACTGCGGCCCATACCATTGTCATGGTAGCCCTTATCGTAGTGGGCTTGGGTGTAAGTAATATCTATCATTTGGGCTTGTGGCCCAAATATAGGCTATACGTCATCAAGCATGGTTATAGGAGAGGAGCTATTGACAAGACTTTGTTCATCAAGAGAGATAAGAAGGATATCATGCTTGTGCAAGTTTATGTAGATGATATCATTTTTGGTGCTACTAAGCAATCTATGGTGAAGGAATTTGAAGATCTTATGCAGAAAGAGTTTCAGATGAGTTCAATGGGAGACTTAACATTCTTCTTGGGACTTCAAGTGCAACAGTCAAACAGTGGAATCTATATTTGTCAAGATAAGTATGTTGCAGATATTCTTAAGAGATTCAATTTCACTACTGTCAAGCATACATCTACACCAGTGGATACTAACAAACCTTTGGGAAAAGATGAAGAAGGAGAAGATGTTGATTTCACATTATACAGGTCTATGATTGGATGTCTCATGTATTTAACTGCATCTAGACATGATATTACTTTTGCTGTGTGTTTATGTGCAAGACATCAAGTTCATCCCAAGGTCTCACACTTGAATGTTGTCAAAAGGATTTTTAGGTACCTTAGGCAACAACCTAAGCTTGGATTATGGTATCCTAGGGACTCACCTTTCCATCTACAAGCCTTTTCAGATAGTGATTATGCTAGAGATAACTATGACAGAAGATCCACAACTGGAGGATGCCAGTACCTTGAAATAAATTAGTCTCATGGCAATGCAAAAAGAAAACAATTGCAGTAACATCTTCCACAGAAGCAGAGTATGTAGCTGCTGCAAGTTGTTGTGCATAAGTACTTTGGTTGCAAAATCAGCTTTTGGATTATGGGTTCAACTAGAAGAATACTCCTATCAACATTGATAATGAGAGTACTATCTGTATTGTGAAGAATCCAGTTTATCACTCCAAGACAAAGCACATTCAGATTCAGCATCATTTTATTAGAGATTGCTATGAGCATAGGCTTATCAATGTGGTTAAAGTCCATACTGATGATAATGTAGCAGACCTACTCACAAAAGGCTTTGATGTTTCAAGATTTACCTTTTTAGTTGTGAGTATTGGCATGATTAATAATTAAGCTATTTTTGATGGGAGGCATTAGTAGTTAGTAATTATTTGAGGGGAGGCTACATGTATCATTCATAAAGAAAGTACTTCATTCATTATTCAATGAGGAAGTTACATCAAAGAGTTCCACAAAACACAGATTATCATGACATAAACTAAGTTTCAACACAGACACAGACAAGCCATACAAACAACTACCACAAAACAACCTACTACCAAGCTCCACACAACCTACTGCTATGCATGATCAAGCTGCAGAAATCAAGAAGTTAAGAAAGAAGTTCAGAAGGTTGAAGAAGTTTGTCTGGCCTCTTGTTCAGAATTTTAGGCTTTATGTGAAAGAACAGAAACAGTCTCAGAAACAGAAGTCTAAATCTTCCAAGAAGACTTCTAAATCCAAGAGGAGGCACAGGAAATCATCTTCTATCAAATTGGGGAGGAATCAAGATTATAATTTGGATAGAGATGATGATGAGATTCAATATTCAGAAGATGCTCATCTTTGGAAATATCCAGAAGAGCCAAAGACTTTTGTACCAGAGAAATACATTGAAGAGGATGTAAATATTGTACAAAAAGAAGATATTGAGCAAGAAGATATTGAGCAAGAAGTTGTTGAGCAAGATCCTGATGCACAGAATATTCAAAGTACTCAAACTCAAAGTACTGGTGTTCAAAGTACTGTTGCTGAAGATACAGGTCTGCAAGGTACTGCTGCTATGAATATTGATGAAAGTGGAACTACTGCAGCTGGACCTTCTACAATAAATTTTGATGATGAAGCTGGTCCTTCTACTTTTATACAAGAAGAAGCTAAGGTGCATACTGCAAGTGATGATGAAACAATTGCTCAGATTATGATGAATTTGCATAGATCTGCTAGAGGCATACATATTTCTGAGCCTGCAAAACAAGTTTCTGAAAGTACTTCTGAATCTGAAGAGTTAGATCCCAAAGACAAAGGGAAAGGGATCATGAAGCAGAAAGATATTAAGAAAAAGAAGAAATTCACTCTTGCACAGATTAGAGAACTTAAGATTGCAGAAGATGCAGAGCTTGCTAGAAAGCAACAAGCATAATATGATGCAGAGTATTTGGCAGAATTAAACAAGCCAATTACAAAGAAGCCTATGACAATTGCTCAGGAAAGAAACAGGATGATAAGTTTCTTGAAAAGAAGAGGATAAAAGAATTTGCATAAAATGAGGTATCCAGAAGTGAAAGCTCTATGGGAACAAGTACAAGAGTCTATCAGGAAAGAAGTAAAAAATATTGTACCAATGGATGTTGATAGAGAGAAGAAGTTAGAAGATATTAGAAAAGAACAGGCTGAGCAAAGAAAGTTGAAGAGAAAGAAAGCAGTTCAAGAAGATCAATTGTCAAAAAGACTGAAGATGATACATGAAGATACAATTGATGAACTGAGAAACTATTTCAGAGTAGTAGACTTTGAGAATAAGAAGACTGAAGACTCTGGAAAGAAGTCCAAGATAATCTCATTCTCTATGGTTGAATCAAAAGAAGGGAATTACCTTATGTTCACCAGAGAAGATGAAAGCTTCACAGTATTCAACATGTTATGGGATGTTCTGCATTTTATCACCAGAGAATATCTATATGACTTATACATGCAAGTGCAGACATACTATGCAGAGATTGAAGCATCAGGAGTGGGATTAATTTTGCTTGGAGACTTAATTACCATCTGGGAAACTGAAGAAACAAGTGTTGATTCTCTGTGGAATGATCAAGAGAATTGGGAAATCACAAGATGGAGATTCTTTGAGTCATCAGGAGTTCATGCACTTGAGATGGAAGATGGTACCATGATTCACATGCTTGCTGAGAGAAGATATCCATTGATTAGAGAAATTATGCTCAGAATGCTGGATCATGGAATGGAACTTGAAGATGAATCTGAGGTAGCTTTGGATGTTATCAAGCTATTTATCAGATGGACTAAGTCTGAAGAATGATATTGCAAAATACTGGTATGATTTGTTTTGTATAATAAGTATCTTTTCAAAGTACTGCAAAGACAAACAGTACTTTATCAAAGTACTGCTTGCTGCATTAAACCAGTATAAGTCCTTTGTAAAATAAAATAAAAAGTTTTTGATGTTTAAAAGTGAAGTCAATAAAAGGATTTGAAAAGAAACACATGGTGTTAGTATTTATACTACACAGCAAATGGTAATCAACTCACCATGTTTAACAGACAAGAAAGAGTTTGACTCATCATGAGGGTACGACTCTGATGTGATAATCAAATCCGTTTTTAGTTGACATTTTAGTAAAAATTGTATGGTTTCAACTCACCATATCTGTAAAAGTAAAGAGTTGGCTAGCCCACAAGGAAAAATGGCTTGTGGTAAAGGCTGTGGAAAATCCATTTTTGGTAATTAGTTCACCATGGTTGAAATCAAAGAACTAACTAGTCCAAAAGCAAATGGCTATTGGTAAAGAAAACTCAAATCCGTTGATAGCTGATGATTTGCTAAAAATTATATGGTTATCAATGTACCATGGTTGTTCTAACCTAAAACATTGGCTACTCCAGAGTTAATGGCTTTGGTAAAGAGACATCAAAATCCAATAATTTTCAATGATTCACCTCTCACAGGAGTTTACACACCTGGAAGTGATGAGAATAGTATGAAACTTCATAAGATTTGATTACTATTGTACCAAAATGTTGCTGAGTAGCTGAGGAGATTTATTGCAGAAAAGATGCTGATAAAGAGTACTTTGACACATGACAGATAAAAAATAAAGAGATAAAGAAAAAATCTTTCTGAATGATTAAAGATTTTTGAAGATCAAAGATAACAAAGAAACTTGAAATCAAGCAAGTGGAGTTCAAGTTAGGGGAGGATTGTTGGGATATAAAAGATCAAGGTACTTTTGTATGTCAAAGTACTGCTGCATGAAGAATAAAGTCAAAGTACTGCTTGAAGATAAAAGTCAAAGTACTGCTGTTTATTGAAGATTGTTCAAGTACTTCGAGGAATACAAGGACTTAAGTGCAATATTAGTTAAAGGATTAATATGTAACATTGTATGAATATTCTAGAATTAGTTAGGGATAATTACTTATCATTCAAGTTAGATGATGTAAACTGACTTAAGGTTATCTATATAAGGAGCCTTAAGAGGTATTAGTCGATATATGTTTTAGAGTTGTTCAAAGTCGATAATAGTTAGGGATTGTTAGTGAATCTGTCTAACAAAGCAGGTTCAAGTTTGGTTTAATATAAAAGTTCTTCTTAAGCTTTGTGTTAGTAGATTCCGCATACTTTACAAGGTCAAACAGTGTTTCAATATTAATAGTGTTGAGTTTACTTAATATTATTAAACCCTTACAAGCTACAAAGTAGTTTGGTCAGAGTATATCGATCTAACAATATCGATTGGGTACACTGCTCGTTAGTGTGTGTTATAGGATAAGTCGGCTAAATATAAATGTAAAATTTGAAAAGGCAAAATCACCCTATACTACACGTGACATAACATGCGCATCAAGTTTTTGTCGCCATTGCCGGGGAGTGATATGT
Organism: Artemisia argyi; assembly: GCA_030686995.1. Lineage (NCBI taxonomy): Eukaryota > Viridiplantae > Streptophyta > Magnoliopsida > Asterales > Asteraceae > Artemisia > Artemisia argyi. Next base: position 54,767,631 of record CM060707.1, read on the forward strand.
TAATATATCAAGTTTTTCTGTTAGTATTTTAAATTAGGTTTTCTAACTTTTTAATTTTTAGATTTTAACTGCTAATTTTGTTGTGTATTAGTTTAATTGCATTCATTGTATATTTTTGCATATTTGTTGTTTACTTGTTTGTTTATTTTTTGTAATTTTTTTTCTTTGTTTTCTGCATATTCTGTCTGCCATACCTTGCTGATACAAATGATACGGCGCATATATTTTATAGATGTGGCATATGGCGTTTTAATTTTTATACAGCACATATAATTTTTAATAAATCGAGTACGGCGCATGTATCCCCTAGATACGGCGTATTCTGTTTTTAATCAGAAACTTTTTCAAGAACTTTAAATAGACATACGGCGCATCTGTTTTTCAGATGCGACATATTTATTTATTTATTAAAAACAGTTTTTGAATTTATTAAATTAACGAGAAGCGGCGCATCGATTTTTGTCGATACGGCGCATCTATATTAAAATAAAAAAATATTGTATTTTGAAACGTAACATAGATATGGCATATTAGCTTTGCTTATACGGCGCATCTAATTTTTGTAAATATAAGCAATGTTTGTTAACTTAAAGATATGGCACATATAATTTATCTGTGCGGCGTATCGATTTTCTGAATAAAAATCTGATTTAATTTTTAACGAAATAAGTTATGGCGCATCCTACTTTTAGGATACGGCGCATCGTGTGCATATATCAGCTACTTTTACTTTTCGTATTTCATTTTCATTGTCTGTTTTATAATATTCTACTTTATAAAACCTACCATTTTGATGCTTTTGTGATGATTTCAGGACGTGCATGACCAGAAGTTCGACTAAGAAATTAACCGAACCTTTTGAAGATCCTGAACGAGCTTTTCATTCGCTTAAAAGGCTTTTCAAAACAAAAAGCTTTGATCTTTCAAGTTTGTTAGAACTTGATTACTTTTCTGAACAGGAGGAAGCTAGTGATGAAGAAGAAATACCAGAAACAATGACGGACCCTACCATGGAAGAGTACATGAACAAAACTCGAGCGGACAATGCTTCGGGAATTGAGAAGCCGAAATTTAACAAGGATACAAAGTTCGAGCTTAAGGGTCAATTTCTCAAGGAACTAAGAGAAAATGCTTTCAGTGGATCTGAAAATGAAGATGCTAATGAACACGTGGAGAAGATCCTTGAAATTGCTGATCTATTTACTACAGAGAAATTGACGATTGATCAACTTATGCTTTGTGTTTTCCCTATTTCCCTCACATGAGCTGCTAACAGGTGGCTAAAGAACGAACCAACTGGTTCAATAAAAGAATGCGGAGATTTGAAGGCCAAGTTTCTCAAAAGATATTGTCCACCTGCTAAAACCGCCAAGAAGATGGAGGCAATCAATAACTTTAAGCAAGAGCCCGATGAGACTCTTTATCAGGCTTGGGAACATTTCAAAGACTTATTATTTAAATGTCCTCAACATTACCTAACAGCTATACAGGAGATAGTATTATTTTATCAGGGATTGGACGTACTTACCAGGCAGATCTTGGACTCTAAGGGAGCTGTACCTCAGATGAGTGCAGTAAATGCTAGAAAAGCCATCCAAGAGGCTGCTGATCATTCTCAGAAATGGCACGATGGAACCTTTACTAGATCCAAGAACAGTACTAATTTTGATGGATTCGCTGCTATTCAAGCTCAATTGGACAAACTTAGTAGAGAGATGAAGAAAAGAGATGAAAGAGTTTATGCTGTCCAAGTTGGTTGTGAAATGTGCCAAGGACCTCACTACACCAAAGATGCCCTTCTAAGAAGGAAGGAGAGACATTTGGAGAGGCATACTACACACAATTTGGTCAACCATTCCAACCTTCAGGAAGATTTAGGGAAGCTGCTCCAGGTTACTATCAAAGGAACAATGCTAACCCTTCATATCAAGAAAGGAGGCAGACTCTAGATGATACCTTAAAGCAGATTATGGTTGATGCTGCCAAAAGACATGAAGAAAACATTTCTATGATCAAGGAAATTTGCGCTTCAACATATACTATTACAAGAAATCAAGGAGCTTCGATCAAATCATTGGAACAACAAATTGGTCAAATGAGTAAGCTGCTTCAAGAGAGGGGAATTGGAGGTCTACCTAGCTCAACTGAAACAAATCCAAGAGATCATGTCAAAGCAATCACCATAACTAAAGAATTCATGCCTAAAGTACCTTCTCCTGGGAGATTGGCGAACGGTATGAAACCTCAATATTTCTTGAACTCTTCGATTAGTGTAAGGAGATTACTCAAGGAGAAATCAAGGCTTGAAGAGGAGATCAAGGCTGTAATGAAAGAAGAGTGCTCTGCAACCGACAACATAGCCTTGCCTAATAAAGAAAATGATCCAGGAAGTTTTACTTTACCTTGTTCAAGTAATGATATGTCTTTCAATAATGCTTTAGCTGACTTAGGAGCTAGTGTTAATGTAATGCCCTTTAGGACATTTGCTACCCTAGGCTTGGGAAAATTAGCCCCCACTAAGCTACTTATTGAATTGGCTGCTAAAATGGTAAAAAGACCTGAGGGGATTGCTGAAACTATGCTTGTTAGGATCGAAATTCCCTGTAGACTTTGTTATACTAGATATGCCTGAGGATATTTAGATTCCCTTAATCCTTTGAAGACATTTCTTGTCTACTGCTCATACTAAAATAGATGTTTCTAAAAGAAAATTTTCATTAAAATTAGGGAATGACAAAATAGTCTTTAAATGCGATAATCTTGTTAAGAGCATAATTAAAGGAATTTATATGCTAGGATTAAGAGAACGCATGGACCTCGACTTAGAAGCTAGGCTTATGGGAGAGACTTTGATCCAAAATATGTCATTTAAACCGAATCATAAAGAATTCAAAGAATTCATTGATCTTAATGTACCTACCGAAGTAAGGGATGATATTATAAGTGATTCCTATGATGAGTGGTATGATTGTGAGGTCATCAACAAACATAGGAAAACTAAGAGGACCAAAGAGTACCATGAAGTGTTTGTTGAGCTACCACCTTACCTTGCGTATTTATGCTTGCTTAATAATGCTAATTTCCAGTCTATTATTTTATCATCACTACCCGAAAGGGGTAGAACTTTGTTTGTACAGATTTTGAGAAGAAATGGCATGGAAATCAAAGTGGGCAGGATAAGCTAGATATCACTAGCTTGAGAATGAAGGAGTGCGACGCTTTTGACTTCTATAATGATGCAAAATAGGAGCTGAACGTGAGTCTAACTTGAAGACTGTAGAATAAAGAGAAGTGCTCACCGGGAGACAACTCGGATTTATCTTTTATGTTTTTTTTTTGTGTCGAGTCTGTCAGATCTGCAGTAGATGCGGCGTATCGACTATACATATCATATCTTTTATTTTTCTGCATTTTTTATTTTTGAACTATAAACTTTCTGTCAGTTTATTTAATGCGGCGCATCCCTGTTTAAGGATGCGACGCATCTTATTTTCTGATTCGTACTAATTCCAGGCTCGATATGGCGCATCTCATTCAATAGATGCGGCGTATTGACTGACCTGATGATTTTCAAATTTTTTATTTTTAATTTTTTTAGGTTTTTATTTTTACTAACTACTAATGAATTATGCACAAGTTTGATTTTCTTAAATTTAGATGTGTTATGTTCTAAAATGATGGTATGTTTTAGTTTCTGTACTTTCTGTGGAGACGTCATTCATGGAGGTTTGAACACCTTTCATCCACAAGAAAGATGATCTTGTTCACAAATGCATAATGGAGGATCATACCGAGCAAATCTCAGGGGAGTTCTCCGTTCTAATTCTTTTTAATTTCCTGTTTTTTAATTTCAAATACAAACAACGAGGACGTTGTTTAACTTAAGTGGGGGAATTGAGAATTAGAACGTTACTTGTCCTAAATTTTTCAAAAATATGCTTTAATCTATGCTTAATATGTTAAATTTAAAATTTTTCTAGCATGTTTTTGTTAAATCTAAGTTGCATAACCGCACACATAACTTCTATTATATAAATTTGTGAGAATTGAGCGTATCCGTTTCCCATTATTTACCCAAATTCCACAAAAATATGAGTGTGCCGGTGACTTGTAAACTTTATAACTTGGCTTGTATACTATTCGAGACCACCATAATGAGTATTATTTATATAAATGGAGTGACTTTTCTAACTTGGTAAATTTCTAGGATTACACCCAAATAGCCTTTATATGTTATGTTTATTAACTAACTACACTGGTTAGTTAACCCCCGTATAAAACCCTTTTGTTACTCTCATTTTTAGAGTAAGATATCCCTAGAAAAACCCTCAGAGCCATTCCTTTCGTTTCTTACACCTTTGTTAAAATGTTTCGTTACACCTTTACACCTTAGCCTACCCTGTAGATTAATGTCCGTGGTTAGTTGCTTTAGGCAAAGTGTGTTTTCTTGCGTTACTTGTGTTCATGTGTGTAAATTCATTATATTTGGTTAGGTCGGAAAATTGTACAATGCAATTGGATGTGAAAGTAAATATTGTATATTTTTAGTTTTGATTTTTGTGTGTTTACTACTTTCACTATTATCGTTATTTCTGAAGTCATGAAAAGTATGGAAAAATAATCTAGAATTATCGTTATAAGTGATGTGATGAAATTTTACAACATTAGTTTGTAAAAAAAAAATCGAATAAAAGAAGAAAAGAAAAAGAAAGAAAAGTTGGTAAGTTTGTTATAAACCAACGATGTAAGTTTTGTATTAAGTGGATGATATCGCCACTATTATTGTTGTACTATAGTTATGGATTGAATGGGAGTTGGCTGTTATGGGAACGCCAACTAAGGATTGATTCTTTGTTTAAAATTTTATTGAGTATAATTCGTGTCTACCTAAAGCGTGAGTTACAAGTGTTATAGCGTGAGTTATTCAATGATATAAGTCTTATTTATGTGATGGTTGGAAAAGTGATTAACCACACATTGGGACTTAATCTATTTTTTGTTTATTATTATTTTTTTATTTTACACCAATTTCAATCCTAAATGTTATCCATACCCAACCGTATTATTATATTCATTGTTAGCTTTCGAGCATCCGAATATAGTGATGGCTAAGTAAGAATGTTAAATGTATGAATAATATAGTGACCATTCGTGTATTAGATTAATTGACTAACGCGCCAGCGATCTGATGTGTGACTTGGTGACCATCAGTTATGCAAATAACGCGCCAGCGATCCAAGAAGCACATTAGTGACCATCCGTTAGTTGAAGCGTCGAAGACTCGCGCCAGTGATCTACTAAGTTTGTACAGGAAATATTTGAACAAAGCTAGGTTAAACCCTTAAGCCTCAAAACTCTTTTTACCGCTTTAAGACTTGTCACTCCTTAGCTTTAGTGGTGGAGATGTGTATCCTTGCCAAGCTTATAATAGAATATTCGTCACGACCGAGCAATTGAGTGAATTAGATTAGGTGAGAGATTGAGAGAAATATTTTATTTCTAGTTCGTTAAGTGTTTGGTTGTGTGATTATGATTAAACGAATAAGTGCTTAAATATAAAAATACATCCTAATATCTTTTAGGATACATTTTCATAAATTATAATCTAAGGTTTACTTGGAGACAAGTAAAGTTCAAGTGGGGGATATTTGATGACATCAAATAAGTACATTATATTGTCATCATTTGTCCTATTTAATTGACTTATTTTATTATATTTTATATGAGAATTGATAGTTAATTGTTTACTTTAGTAATTCTCAGGTTAAAACAAACAATTGGTGAAACTTGGCAATTTTGGACGAAATATGAAGAAAAATGATCATGATGGAAAAAGACTACTGAACTCAAAGAGATACGCTGTATCATTCTAGACAGATACGCTGCATCATCATGCTTAGATGAATTCGAAGACCATTGCCTGACTTTGAAGCATGCACCGCATCTGATTATATCATGCGCCGCATATGAAACCTTGGTCAACGAAGAAGAACCAACTTGTTCTACACCAGATATGCTGCATCTCATTATCAACATGCGCCGTATTACTATCAAGACTTCACCAAAGACAATCCAAGACGCTGAAGGACATGCCCCGCATAAGATTCAAGATATGCCACATCTGAAGACGGTGTACGAATATTCAAGAATATATTAATCTTGGACCCCACGCGAAGTTAAGTACATGCGCTGCATCTAACCCTCAAATAGAAACTATAAATACCCCAAGGCATAGATGAATTTTGTGTGCAAAAAAACCCTAAGGAGACGAATTTAGACGAATTCATTAAGTAGTTTTGTTTTATTGTATTAGTAAACTGTAATCTATCAGGATTGATGGGCTTGTGGCAGCCATACTCCTCCCCTTAAAATTACTTTCCTATCGATTATAAGTTTATATGATGTTTTTTTGGTGATTTGTATATGTGCTTTGATAACCTCTGTGCCTAGCTGTGTTTTGCTTGGGCTGCCATACCCCCTCCACGCTTACTTATCTAGCGTCTAGAAAGTAAGATAGGCATAAGTGATCAATAAGAGTTTACTCGCCTATATTTAAAATCCAACGAGAGAGAATAGATTACGATAGTCATCATATAAAACTAGCAATAAAACAAGTGACAAGCTACTTAACAACAGGGCAAGCCTTCTATCTGTTTCTATTATCTATCTGTGTACGTGTTCGCCATTCATTGATTTGTTCTCATTAGTTTTATTAGTTTAATTAATCAACCAAAATCGTGCTAGTCTCTCAGACTAAAACCCCCTTGCGTTAGATTAGATTGTAAAGCTAACTTAGTATATTTAAAATACTGATTAGATTAATTAGATATTACGTTCCATTCTTAGTGATTGACAATTTACTTACCACTATATACATATCGATCGGGTACACTGCTCGTTAGTGTGTGTTATATAAGTCGGCTAAATATAAATGTAAAACTTGAAACGGAAAAATCACCCTATACTCACGTGACATAACATGCGCATCACCACTCTACACAGGTTGAACCGAGATTAAAATACCCTACTCACCCTTACCCTTCTTCCCACCAGTCGTAGCTAAATTATCAGCATTCACACCCTCTTTTTGTTTAATACCCGTCCTCCTAGACTCAAGAACCCACTCTTCATCTTCCTACGTATAGCTAGTACCACAACACACTACTGAAACAACCAAAACCCCATACGATAAATATTAATTGTAAGAATAACAACACGCACAGTACCCTAAAAGAATTTAGGGTTCTTAACCACGATAGCAGCACCAGTATCAATCGAAACTGTGATTAAAAACCTACAAATCACAGATCCAATCAAGGACGATTTGACCAGAAGATTTAAGGATTAACAACCTAGCTTAGACATATTCATGCATAAACAACACTCAGCGATAACAAGAAATGATGCAAGAAATTGAAACCCTAACCCTAACCAAAACACAAACCCTCAACACCACTTGTATCCAACTAGCAGGTAACAAACCTTATGATTAGTTACTAACAAGATAAGAGAAAAAGAATGAATTAGAATCAATATATGGGAATCGGATTTGGAATTATGATCGATAGAGTTTTTTATTTATTTTTTATTTTTTATTTTTTTAAGGGTATATCGCTTCTTGTCCCCAGAGTAATGATTATAGACTCGTATGAACATGTTTCAATCTAGATAGACTCATGCCCATTGATTGCGACAAGGTGTTGGAAAATGTTGAGGACAAGGATCCTTGCAAGTTTCCAGATTTATTACAAGCACTTGAGGAAACTAGACACATCCTACAGTTCCATTTCAGTCATGGGGAGATCAGGACAGATTGATTTCATCTTGGAAAATGTTTTTACCAAAAACGCAATGCTCCTGACTGCGGGTGATGCTGAACCACTTGTAATAATGCCAGGCACAACAACTAAGCCATATAAAAAGCAATTGGTATGTCCTCCAAGTCATTTCAAATATCAACGCCACCCGACAAAAAAGACAATCATCGTGCCAAAAAAAAAACACGACACTAGCCATCAACAAGAAATACCTTTTGAGGTACCAGACAGGAGACACGCATCCTCCCAGTACCAAGAAACTCAAGCAGGAAGCTTAGGCAACTGGGAGTCTAAAAAAATGCCGTGTTGGTTCAGGCAAAACAAGAATGTATGCTGTATTTTGCATCCATGGCTTTTGCGGAAAAAAAGAAGTAATGTAGTATATATCCTATCTGTTAGGCATGTTAGGTTGTAGTTCAAGGTAGTATGCGCACTTGCGCAGATAAATTAGTATCCACAAATATACAGGTAATGGACGGCTATAATGCTTATATGGATTTAATAGTGTTGCAACTGCACATTTTTGAAAATATTGCAGTTGTGTTTGGCCTTAGAAATGACTGACAGTTAACTTTCATGCAATGTCGATTTCACATGAGCTGTCCTTTTTGACAAAAAACAAACCTTTTTCAATATTGTTCTGCATCCGCCTAACATTCTTACATCTATAGATATATTTGGAGCGCCTTTTCAAAGCAATATTGCAAAAACATATAGCATGCTCTAAATCTTAAATCAAATGACAGATTAAAAGAAAATGCAAAGATTAGTAGGAAATAACCTTTTGAACTTCATTTGTTTACCTTTGGATGATGATGAATCTCTGGTATATAGATGATTTGAATGAAATCTTTAGGAATTTGAAAATGAGTGTATGTTACTTTGGTATTTATGTTATTGTAGTGACAGTCGATTATTTATTTATTTATTTGTTTATTTATTTATATTATAGATCTTTATAAGTATAAGGCTTTGTAGAGTTTGAACTATTTTGATGAAGATGTCAAATGGCTATTTTGTGTCTATAGATGTGAGCAGTAAAATGGCTCCGTCACAGCGCACATAATTCATATCTAATAAAATGGCTACACTGCATTACAACCTGTTTCAACAATTGTTCGGGATGAATATCTTATTTAAATTGGCTCCGCCGCAACGCACGACAACCAAATTACTCGTTTAAACACAATATTCATATGACAACAAAACAATTATCATTATGTGGTCATCTTTTCTAACATTATGTTTAGTATTGTGAGTTATATGTATGTGTTTATGGGTGTAATTTAGCTAATGCTTCTTGTAGATGTATTGTGTAGCTCATCCATTGTTAGCATTAAAAATATGTATTATGAAGTGATGGTCATTCTCATATTGTAACTTTGTGTCGTTTGTTAAGATTAGTAATAGTTTAGTCATTGGGCTTTGGACTTGGCAAGCTAATATGTTATGTGCTATGTTTCATAAGCCTAGTTATCCAACCAAGTAACCAAGTCCAAGCCCAAGCCCAAGCCCATAGAAAGCCCATAGGGCATCTCATGTTAAGAACTATTTAAACACCTCAAAGGTTCATTTGAGGTGTGTGCTTGTGTGTGTATTTGTGTGTGTTTTAGTAATCAAAGCTCTCATATTTCTCATATCTCTCTCTATATACGAATTGCATATACATACACATCAAGTCACCATCTTTCCATCTTTCCTTCTTATTGTGCTTATATTTGTATTAAATTTGATATATCTAAGGTCCTACAAGTGGTATCAATCGCCTAACAATGATTTAGGAGTGTTGGGGTTTGTTGGTTTCGTTTTTTTTAGGCTTTCTACACGTTTTTCTTTTGAAAAATTCTTACTTTTCTTGTTTTTCTTTGTTTTTAACACTTTTTTGATTACAAACTAGTGTTATAAACCTAATCTAACAAGAAAGTATCAATCTTTTTAAAGATTTAAGCTTAAAAACTTCGACTAGGGTTTTTGTACTTGTTTTCGAAATCTTCATAAGTTTAATAAAAATCATCAAGTTTGCAACTTTCTACAAGTTTTGGTGTTTTTAAGCTTAGAAGTACAAGAATCTTGGATTAAAAACTTCATTTGGGTGAGCTTTTATCATAATCAACAAACTGCCACAGTTTCGCAATCTTCAAGTGAGTTTCGCAATCTTCTTTTTGACCCATTTTCGAGAACACAAGAATCGGCTCCGTTCGTGCTCACCGTTGGATACTCGGTATTTTCTCTCTTGTATAAGAAAGAAATTACTTCGACTTTCGGGCTAAATTTTGAAATTGTATAATTTCGAAATTTCTTGTGAAACTGGGTTTTCGAAAAAAATCACAAGTTTTTCGAGAACTTTGCAAATATTTTCGAAAAATCTCATATTTTCGATAAATAGCAAACTTTTCGAGAACCTTTACTTAGATTTCGAAAATCTTTTCATTTTCGAGAACTTCAGAGTTTATCGAGAACATCAGATTTATCGAGAACTTCAGAGATTTTCGAGAACTTCAGATATTATCGAGATCTTGGAATTTATCGAGAATTTTCGATTTTTTCGAGAACTTCAGAGATTTTCGAGAACATCAGAATTTATCGAGAACTTCATAGATTTTCGAGAACTTCAGATATTATCGAGATCTTGGGATTTATCGAGAATACAACATTTTCGAGAACTTTTGGTTGACTTTTGACGACTGAACTTCAAACGGCCATAACTTTTGAACCGTAACTCCGTTTTCGACGAATCAGCTGTCAAAACGACCGTCAGACAGAGGAGAACGACACGCTAGAAGAAGTTATTGAGGTTTTAAGGTTTTCAGTCAAAATTTTCACCATAAAAACTTGCATCAACTCACTCTAAACTCTACTCCTATTTCGTTGGAACGATCCAAGAATCAACTTTATCCATCTACACTTCATCAATGGCATCTCAACAAGATATTCATGCAGCCGGTGCGGAAAACTGACCTCCTATGCTTGAAAAAGGTGGATATCTCCCATGGACAAGCCGCATGCTTCGTTACATCAAAACTAAGACTGATGGTAACCTCATGCTCAACTCCATTAAGAAGGGTCCATTTCAGCCAAGACAAGTTCAAGTTGCCGATGATCCAAACTCAACAAATCCTACTGAACCATACATGCGCTTACAAACAGAAGAAGATTACACTGATGAAGACAAGGCGCAGATCAAAGCTGATGATATGGCAATGCATCTAATCCAACTTGGATTACCTCGGGAGATCTTTGCTGCGGTCGACAGCTGTGAAACTGCTCATGCTATGTGGGAACGTGTTAGAAGGATTTGTCATGGAACAGAGATTGGACAACAAGACGTTGAGAACAAACTTCTTACTGAATGGGAGAACTTCACATCCACTAAAGGTGAACAGATTGAGTCATACTACACAAGGTTTTGCACGCTGATGAATGAGTTAATCAGAAACAAGTTGACACCTCGAACAATTGCAACAAACATCAAATTCGTCAATAACCTTCCAGAAGAATGGGGTCGTTATGTTACAATTGTTAATCAGACAAAGGACTTACATCAGGTGAATTATGATCAACTCTATGACTTTCTGAAGCAAAACCAAGCTGAGGCTAATGAAGTTAGGAAAGAAAGATTGGCAAAGAATCATGATCCTCTCGCACTAATTGCTAATACACCAACACCATTACAAGTGAACACTCAACAACCATCATCATCCACTCACAACTACATGCAACCATCATACATTCAACAACCATCACAGGTCTACCAACAACAATTCTACCCACAACAACAAGAAGTTATTCCACAACAGACATACCCACAATTCCAAGAACCAGAATTCACTGACAATGATGAAGCTGCTGCAGCATTGACTCAAGCGTTTGCTTTTCTGACAAAAGCATTCCAAGGTCGCTATTCTACACCAACAAACAACAACCAAAGGATTTCATCGAATACTCGCAACAGGCAGATCGCTCAGCCGAGTTTCAATATGGGCAACGGAGGCCAAATGGTTGGAGTTTATGGGAATCAGCAAGGATATGCCACTGGAATTAACATGGGGAATCATAATATGCAGAATGCAGGTCAGTATGCTGGGAATCAGTATGGTCAGAATGCAGGGAATCAGTTGGGTCAGTTTATTGGAAATCAGAGGGGTCAGAATGTTGGTAATCAAGCAATGGGTAATCAGAATAGAAATGTTGCGGCTCCAGTAGTTGGGAATTTAGGAAATGTGAATCAGGGTAATCCGGTAAAGTGTTTCAATTGCCAGGGTGTAGGTCATATGGCACGGAACTGTCCTACAAAGCCAAACAAGAAAGATCTAGCGTACTTGCAGAAAGCAGTAATGTTGGCACAAAAGGCAGAGGCAGGATTTCAGTTGAATGCAGAGGAGAATGACTTTATGGCTCTTATGGATGACATGGAAGATAGAGAAGATATCGATGCGAACTGCATATTCATGGCAAATCTTCAGGAAGCTAAGTATGACACGGATTCTGACACACTTCCTGTTTATGACACCAATGCACCATCTGAGGTATCTAATTTCAACACATGTCACAATAATGATATATTTGATATGTCTCCTCATGAGGAACAGCATTTTGAGAAGCAAGCAACCACTTATGATACATACCTGGACACGCCAAGTAGTAGCAATACTCCTTCCGCAACTCCAGATGTGAATCATAATGGAGGCTTCGTTTCACAGCATGCTGAGAATGATGAGGAAACACGTGCTTTGTTTGAATCATTATTGAATAATTGTCGTATTGAAATTGAGAATGTGCAAAAGGTAAATCGCGATGTTAAGGCCGCGAATGTTAAATTGACCGCTGAGCTTGAGAGTTACAAATCAACCGTTAAAGCTTTTGAATTTCATAACAAAAGATTGTCTGAATTAGAAACTAGTTATCAAAATTCCGTTTCAGAGAAACAAAAATTGCAACTCAAGTTTGACACACTTGATGTTAATTCTTTCAAAAAGATAAAATCTTTAAACACGGAAATTTCTGATTTACAAAACCAACTTTCTAAACAAAAAACAGCTTATTCCAATCTTGAAAAAGAAATGGATGAGTTGAAAAAGGATTTTGCAAAGAAAGAAGACAAACTTTTGGAAGAAATCGTAGAGTCAGAACACATGATTGCTCATTTAGAGGAATTAGTGGTTAAGTCGGGTCAGTCGAGTCAAACAATGAAAATGATTTCAAATCAAATTAATCCGATTTACCATACGAAACATAAAATGGCTCTCGGTAACAACACCCCTTGTAATCTCAAGAAAGCTCAGCAAGAACAGAATGTTTTGTACAATGGTAATGTGATTTATACCAAACATGATCCTCCCGTCGTTCGGGATTCTGTGCTAACGATTGAACATGTCAAAGAGAGCATTAATAAAATGAAACAAAAGGATTTGAAACCCATTGATTACAACAAATTGAACAAACTTTCGGGAATCACTTTTGTTCCACAAACAGAACCACCTGCGTTTTCCATTAAACGACCATTTGCGAAATTCTTGTCTAAAAAGAAAGTTGTTTCCAAATCTCTTTCTAAATTAGAACAAATGTCCTCTAACAACACTTTTAAAACAAGTGAGGCTAGAAACATTCTCGATGACGTTAAAATGAGAATTCAAGAACTTCAAAAAATTGTTAAATCTAAAACTTCCATCGATATTAACAACTGGCATTCTAGTTTTCACATCGAACAGCAAAAGGTGTTTCAAAACAAAATTACTATTCCACTGAATAACATCAGCGCGAGTGTAAAAAATTTTGAACTAGCTTTTTTAAAAGAAACGGCCGACTTTGTCAAGGACCACAAATCCCTGGTAAACGAAGCTAATGATGCTCGTGAAAACATGAATGTTTTGGAAAACCTAAATGATTCTCTCTTCGAAGCTGTTATGACCACTGACATTATGTCCATCATTTTACAAACATATTCTGTTCAAGACGATGAACGACTAAGAGCTGAGACCTCCGCAATTGTTTCAAAATATGAAAATGCTCTTATAAAGCTTGAAAAAGAAAATGTGTCATATTTTAAACAACTTGATCGAAAAAAGGAAGAATGCAAGTATGACAAATTGTCGTATGAGCGTGCCTTAAAGAACATAAAAGAGCAAAATGATCTTTTGAGGGCTCAGCTTGAAAGTCAAAAAGGAAAGGGTGAGGAAACTAAGTTTGCAAAACCATTGACTTCGGAGAAACCAAATGTTTCTAACACGGTTCAAAAACCAAAAATGTCAATTTCAAGGTTTGCTCCAAAAGTCGATGAGAAAAAGGATTTGACAAAACCAGTCACTCCAACACCCTTGCCCAAGAAAAATGAAAATGTGAAGATTGTTGATAAAGGAAAAGCGGTTGTCGAAACACCAAAAGTGATAGCACCTGGCCTTTTTAGGATTAGTCCCACTAGTGCGTCTGCCTCCACATCTAAGACAAATGCATGCAAGAAGGATAATTCTAAAGAGTCTAGGGATGCTAAAAAGGACAACAATATAAATCCTAATGTGTGTGCCTTACCTTCTACAGGAGTAGAAAGCACCTCTAGGAGCAGCAGACTAAAGCCTAGGAGCAATACAAGGAACAATAGAGTCTCGCCTGTCTCTAAGAGTAGTTGCAAGAATAAAGCTGAAGAAGTAGAAGAACACCCTAGGAATTTATCGCTTTGTAATAAGAGACATGTTTCATCTGAATGTAATGTCGAAAGTACTATTTCTAATGCATGTAATGACTCTGTTTGTTTAATATCCAAGAAATGTTTAATTAATGATGTTCATGATGAATGTGTTTCTAAGAATGTGAATGTTACGCCTGAGCAGAAAAATGTTCCAAAAAGACCTAGTGCTAGATCCAGATCTATAGAACGACTAGTTGCACGATTTAGGACTACCACTATTAGTCGAATGCCTAGGAACTATCTTAAGTTTTGTATGTGGATTCCGACGGGTAGAGAGTTCACTCTTAAGGACGGTAAATTAGAAATAACTCAAGCTAAACAAGTAGCAACTGTCTATGAGTGTGATTCTGCTTTTACTCCTAACCCCATGGAACCAAATTCAACACGGTTTCCAAATACAAACTCTTCTGTTCTTGGCAGGTTATCGAAATATGTCTTTGGATCGTCGACTCGGGTTGCTCCAAGCACATGACCGGGAATTTGAAGCTGCTGATCAATTTCGTCTGGAAATTCATGGGAACTGTACGATTTGGAAATGATCATGTAGCAGCTATTCAGGGTTATGGAGATCTTCGGTTTGAGAATTTTTTAATCACTCGAGTTTACTACGTCGAAGGGTTGGGACACAACTTGTTTTCAGTCGGGCAGTTTTGTGATGCAGATTTAGAAGTGGCTTTCAGAAGAAACACGGTTTTTATTAGAAATTTGGTTGGTGATGATCTCTTAACTGGTAATCGTAGTACAAACTTGTATGCTATCGACATCAACCAAATGGCTTCTACATCACCAATTTGTCTTATGACAAGGGCAACCGAAACTAAGTCCTGGCTGTGGCATAGACGTTTATCCCATCTCAATTTCGACACCATCAACAAGTTAGCCAAAGACAACATCGTCACCGGTCTTCCTAAGTTCAAATACACCAAGGAACACCTATGTCCATCATGTGAACAAGGAAAAAGTAAAAGAGCATCATATAAACCCAAAACCGTACCCAGTTCGGAAGCAAGGTTACATATGTTGCACATGGACTTATGTGGCCCAATGAGAGTTGAAAGCATTAATGGGAAGAAGTATATTCTTGTTATTGTTGATGATTATTCAAGATATACTTGAGTAAAGTTTTTGAGATCAAAAGACGAAGCACCAGGCATCATCATCACCTTTCTGAAGCGTATTCAAGTTCTACTTCAAGCTCCAGTAAGGATTATAAGAACAGACAATGGCACAGAATTTACAAACCAGGAGTTAAGAACTTACCTTGAAGATGTTGGAATCACACACCAAACATCAGTTGTTAGAACTCCACAGCAGAATGGGGTAGTTGAAAGAAGAAATAGAACTCTTGTGGAAGCTGCTCGCACAATGCTGATCTTTTCTAGTGCACCACTATTCTTATGGGCTGATGCTGTAGCCACTGCTTGTTTTACTCAAAACCGATCCCTAGTCCATCCGAGATTCAATAAAACCCCATATGAGCTAGTGAACAACCGTAAACCTGACATCTCTTACCTTCACGTGTTTGGCGCTTTGTGCTATCCAACGAATGACAGAGAAGATCTAGGGAAGTTAAAAGCTAAGGGTGATATTGGAATCTTCATTGGATATTCAGAAAACTCGAGGGCATTCAGGGTGTATAATAGAAGGACGAAAAAGATAATGGAGACGATGAATGTGAAGTTTGATGAGATTTCACTGATGGCTTCTGAGAGATACGCTCTAGAACCCGCGCTTAATCCGATGGCTTCTAATCAAAACGGATTAGGACCCGCACCAAAACAGCATACTTCTGGACACATCAGTTCAGGGCTCGTGCCTCAAGGAGCTCAGTCAACAAACACGGACAAACCTTCAGAACAAGAACTGGAAAATTTCTTCGAGTTAATGTTTGATGAATATTATGGTGGAACTTCGACAAATGCATCTCAACAACATTCCGCTGCACCCGCTCACAACCATCAACCACCACCACCACCACTAGATGCATCTACAACAATCGAAGCTGAAGCACCAACTACATCAACATCATCTACATCTAATCAAGCAACTCCAGTACTTGACACTGAAATACCAAGAGTTGATGAGCAAAACCAAAACACAAATTTTCAAGAAGAACCAACAAATAATTCAAACGATGTTACGTTAGAAGAAGAAGAAGTATTTGAAAACCCGTTTGCAACAGACTCTGCTGAATCTTCTTCAAGGTTACAAGAACCATCTAACACACATTCGTTCAACCAAAGGTACCCTTCTATGTTTCAATGGACAAAAGACCATCCGTTAGTACATGTTATTGGTGATCCTTCAATGCCAGTTCAGACGAGGAGACAACTTGCCACCGATCTCGAATTGTGCATTTACATTTGCTCAATAAGCACCAAAGTACCTAAGAACATTCGGGAAGCAATGGCAGAAAACCCATGGATTGAAGCGATGCAGGAGGAATTTCTTCAATACCTGTTACATGACAGTTGGGAACTTGTTGAACGACCACTTGATAAACGTGTTCTTGATCTCAAGTGGTTGTGGAAGAACAAACTGGATGAAGAAATGACTGTTATTCGCAACAAAGCTCGTCTCGTGGCTAAAGGTTATCCACAAGAAGAAGGGATAGATTTCGAAGAATCATTCGCACCTGTAGCTAGACTTGAAGCAGTCCGGATTTTCTTAGCCTATGCAGCTCACAAAAACATCACAGTCTATCAGATGGACATTAAGACCGCTTTCTTGAATGGAACTCTGAAAGAAGAAGTGTATGTGAGTCAGCCAGAGGGATTCATCGACAGAGATCATCCAGACTACGTCTACAAGCTTAAGAAAGCAATTTATGGTTTAAAACAAGCTCCAAGAGCGTGGTATGACGAACTATCATCTTTCTTGCTCAAACACAACTTCACAAAAGGAACGGTTGATGACACCTTGTTTATCAAAAAATTCAAAGATGACATTTTGATCGTTCAAATTTACGTGGACGACATCATTTTTGGATCAACCAATCCTAACCATTCAAAACATTTTGAAAATCTCATGAAAAGCAAATTTGAAATGTCCATGATGGGGGAACTAAAATTCTTTCTTGGTTTACAAATACATCAATCCCCTCGTGGTATTTTTATCAATCAAGCTAAATATACTATAGAGATTTTGAAAAAACATGGAATGGAAAACTGTGATTCCGTTGGTACTCCAATGGTCACTTCACCAAAAATAGGTGCTGATTTGTTTGGGAAACCCATCGATCCGAAGAAATATCGGAGCATGATCGGTTCTCTCGTGTACCTAACTGCTAGTCGACCCGATATTCAATTTGCTGTTTGCTTGTTAGCACGGTTTCAGGCAAAGCCTACCGAACTTCACCTCAAAGAGGTTAAACGGATCTTTCGGTACCTACGAAGCACCATCAATATGGGACTTTGGTATCCGAAGGATTCGGAGTTTAATCTAACAGCATTTTCAGATGCAGACCATGCTGGTGATCAAGTTACAGCAAAGAGTACATCAGGTGGAGCACAATTTTTGGGTGAAAAGCTAGTAAGCTGGTCGTCAAAGAAACAGGATTGTACTGCGCTATCAACCGCCAAAGCCGAGTATGTGTCTCTATCTGCGTGTTGTGCCCAAGTTCTTTGGATGCGGACACAACTCACAGATTATGGCTTTACTTTTGACAGAATACCTATGTATTGTGATTCAAAAAGTGCCATAGCCATCTCGTGCAATCCCGTACATCACTCTAAGACGAAGCATATCAAAGTCCGCTACCATTTCATCAAAGAACACGTGGAAGAGGGTACTGTTGAATTATTTTTCGTTAAGACTGATTATCAACTCGCCGATCTATTTACTAAAGCCCTTCCAAAAGAACGGTTTGACTATTTAGTTCGACGAATTGGCATGCGAAGCCTAACTCCTGAGGAGCTAGAACGTCTTCTCGAATCTTCTTGAAAAATGATTTCAAAATCGCTTCGCTGTAAATATTTCTGAAAAAGAAAATACAAAATTTGAAAAACCAACAAAAACAAAATACAAAAATATAAAATTTTCAAAATACAAAAACAATATAAAATCAAAAATCAAAAAATATTCTTCTCACGACATGTCTCTCGTATAAATCAATATTCTGTACGTTTCTAGAAATGTCATTCAACAATGATACGGACATGTACAGATGCTTGAGCGGGAGTTCTTTTTAATGTTTTTCTAAAACATGTCGTTTCTCTAAAAGTTTCTTCACAATGGCTTTCGTATACATCAGTACGAAACCCGTACGTTCAATGACGACTTCTGATTATTTTCAAATCAAGGACTCGTACGTTCAATGACAAACTCTTTTTCAAAAAGTTCGAGTCTAAACAAACGAAAAAGATTTCAAGCATAAACTCGTTTTCAAACACAATTCTTGAGCACTTTTTCAAGATTGTTCAAAAGATTTCTCAAAATCTCTCAAAATTAGTGCTCAAGATAACTCCCTCAAAACCCTTAAATGATTTTAAAAGTGCTATCACTAAGGGGGAGTATAAACACTAAAATGTTCCGATTTCATGCAAAATCAAATCTGTCTTTCTCTCCAAAAAGCCTTTTATTAATCAGTTGATATCAAAAATATCACGATATGCTATTTTTGAGGGGGAGAAGACATGATTAAAATGTGATCAAAGATGTTTAAAGTTTGTGACGGAATCTCAAAAGAGCTCGACTCAGATAGTACCAATGAATTGACGAAGCTTAAAATGTCAGTAATCGAAAAGACTTGTCCTGGACGGGTAATAATTTCAAGCTAGTCTAACTAGTGATGTAAGCGTATCTCGAATAGGACTTGTCTAAGTAAAATGTACCATATCGAGAGACTTTCTTTGGACTTGACCAGGACGGGTAATAATTTCAAGCTAGTCTAACTAGTGATGTAAGCGTGTCTCGAATCGGTCATGTTCATTGAAAGTGGATCAATTTTAAAAGTGCAAACTCCTCACGCATGTGCAAATTTCTTAAAAATCCATGAGCACATGTGAAGGGGGAGTCCTTCAAATGAAATGCAAAACTCTCGAAGTGTTAACAAAATGTGTCTTATTATCATAAGCACTTTGAGAGATTTTCAAAAAAGGTTTTGTGGCATGTGATCAACAATAGGATAGTCATGGAGTTATAAGGTGACTAAGGTTAGGAAAAACCGTCCTATGATCCGCCAGAGCCGGAGGGATCTACCCAAGGACAAATCCAATAGATTAGAATTAGAAGTCCTTAGGTATGATTGAAAAAAAGGAGAAAATGAGAAAGGAGAAAGAAGGGGTTGAAGAATTAAAAAGAAAAGTTATGAAAAAGGGTGAAAAGAAATAGCCCTCCAAATGTTCAACCTTAGGGCAGACACCGGGTTCAACTCATATGCTACTGGTTGTTACTAAGGTGACTCCGGTATTGAAGACAAAGACGTCATGGACCCAGTGACGCACTGCACTAAACCTTCTTAACCACTCAAGTTCTCTTAAAAGAGCTTGTTTCATTCTCACGGGGAACCGGTGTAATCTATCGACCTGTCTCTTAGAGATGGTTGATATTGAAGCAGGAGACCTCTCCCTAATCTCCGCATAGGAAACCAAATGTGCACTTATCGAGTCTAAAGCCCCGAGATTCATCAAAAGATCTCATAGGAACACATGATATTTCTACACTGGTTGTCTATCATTAAGGACGCCAGATGTAAACTTTAGAGTCCTACGCAGATCTTAGCAATCTGCCAGAACATTTATGAGAGGATTCACTTTTGTGGTTCTCAATGATTGAATGGAAATTCCTGCCAGGGTCAACATCAAGCAGCCCTGACAGCAGGTCACTTTGGTAATTCTTTATGGGTTACGCTTAGTGTTCGCGGTGGTTTCAAACGGTCTACAGTCGTGGAGTGATCCCCAGCGACTCACCCAGTCATTGAGCTACTAAGTAGGTCTTGTAAGCTCTCTCGAGAGTATCTGACATGGGAACGGCCTTGGTAAGGGTTAGAAGGAGTCTTCACACTATGCTGTTGACGATCTCTAATTCTTATCTGTAAGTACCGGTTGTTTTATTGCTAACTGTTTATATGCAGGGACACTTCATCTCCATGGCGACAGATTCCACATGCTCATACATACATCTAGAAGTTAAAGAAAGCTCCCTCAAAGATCTTTACATCACAAAGTTCAAAGAAAGATTCTACGCCAAAAAGAAGAATCTACAAAGTATAAAGACTAAAGATCAAAGTGAAAGAAAGGGAACTACGTGCATATGAATATCAAAGTCCAAAGATGTATGAGCATGTTGGAATGGCAAACAACCACCACAGACGCAGAAGTGACGAAAGGCAGATAATCCCACATCGCAAAGGAACAAAGAACGATGAAAAATCAGTTATCGAAGATCACAAAGCATGAAGGAACAAAGACTAAAGACTATTCTACAACGACACACAAAGTTAAAGACAAAGAACACGGAAGACCCACTCACGTGGAGCACCATTCGAATGACCACCCCTTAGGGGGAGATTGTTAGCATTAAAAATATGTATTATGAAGTGATGGTCATTCTCATATTGTAACTTTGTGTCGTTTGTTAAGATTAGTAATAGTTTAGTCATTGGGCTTTGGACTTGGCAAGCTAATATGTTATGTGCTATGTTTCATAAGCCTAGTTATCCAACCAAGTAACCAAGTCCAAGCCCAAGCCCATAGAAAGCCCATAGGGCATCTCATGTTAAGAACTATTTAAACACCTCAAAGGTTCATTTGAGGTGTGTGCTTGTGTGTGTATTTGTGTGTGTTTTAGTAATCAAAGCTCTCATATTTCTCATATCTCTCTCTATATACGAATTGCATATACATACACATCAAGTCACCATCTTTCCATCTTTCCTTCTTATTGTGCTTATATTTGTATTAAAGTTGATATATCTAAGGTCCTACATCCATCATAAGTAAAGAAGAGAACTTACATGGAAACTCAAAGGGAAAAAAAGATAGAGGTCAACTATGGAAGCATATGAGGCGATTGTTTTAGTCTAGTTGTTATGCATAGTTTGTGAGAAATTCTTAAATTTATTAAAGTACATGCCTCATGTGCTTATAGAAAACAAGCTGACTTCTCAAAAATTGTAAGTATATAATAAACTGATATATTTATTCGTTGGTTTTATTGCCAAAAATTATAAACTAACTTCTTTAATATTTATTTTGTTACCTTGGGACGATACACACCGTCTAAACCGACTCGAGATCTACCAAATGATGCTTACTGCGCTAAACAAATTTTTTAGGGATGTGATTGCTTGTGTAGATACATCGGCCCCTCAATAGTTTGAGGTTTTTCTTTCCACCATGATGTTGTTTATAGTTGTAATGTATGACATTTATATCTAACTATGTTGTGTAAATACAAGCCATTTCCTTTTAGATTGTTGTGTGTGTTGATGTCTAAGGTTTGTTAAACATTGTTTGAGTTTGTTATAAATGGTGTTGTGTGGTACTTTGATTGCTTTAAATGGTTAAATTTTGAGTGTGTGGTTATGCAGTTTTTGGAAGAAACAAATAATCTAAATATATTTCTTAAACAAAGTGATTTTGGTATGCTTTATTAAAAACCGTAAAAAAAAGAAGACCAAAGTTACTTGGTACGCTTATATAATACCGAAAGTTCATTTTTGTGAGACGCTATTAATTACTACAGTTTTAAAACCGTACAAAAGGCTTTTAAAACCGTTTTAAAGCCTTTATTTTATGTAGTACTGCTAGGTGACCCTCCTCGCGAACCTATACTATGTGATCGCTAATACACGTCCGATTAATGTTTGGATAGAAAACCTGTCCCCCACCATTCCATTTCGGAGATATACAGATGAAAAGGAAGACCCACAATTTTGTTGACAATGCTGACTGAAGTTTGATTCTTGGATACTAAGATATCAAATGGGCTACATCAAACTCGCATATCCAGAAGTCTCGTGTATAATAAGTGAGTTAATTATAGGGGTAGAGTAGATTAAATTAGTGTGCGTGTGTCTATGCGACTATGCCATTGTAGAAAAAGTTAACCACTTTTACTTGGTAATTATAGACAAAAATGACACTTCGTCACACATGCTTACCTGAGACGGTCTAAATCACTTATAGTATGCCTTTGGTTACATAAGTTAGGGGTGTTGGTTTTCGCAATTTTTTTTTGCCATGTGTTTGATGCCGGCATGTGGCCTCAAAATTCAAAATTTAAAAAACTAGACGTTAACCGATTTTAATGTGGTAGGCTGGACTATGTGTTAAAGTACTTAAAGGCTTATCAGCAAACACAAGCTCCGTCAACAGTTTCACAAGTTCAAGTCAAAGCCAGTTAAAGACAAAGCAACAACTATGCAGACTTAACTCATTAAAACAATGTGGTGTTATATAACTTGTACATAGTGTAGATTGTATTGTACATATTAGTTAAGATCATCTTGTATATAAACACTGTTCTATCACATTTCAATGTAACTTTCTCATTAATAAAATTCACATTTCACAAAACTCTCTCTCTACAATTCTAATCTTCATCATGCTATCAGAGCAGTCACCACCACACATTGTGGTAGTTAACTGATTCTGGCAACCCCAACAACTTTTTCTAGTGAAAATAACAAACTTTTCCACCATAACTACTTTTCCCGCCATATTTTTCCGATCACAAACTACCATTTTTAATCACATTAACACTATTACTATCATCAATACATCATAATCCATCACAATAACACTCCATTATCAACCAATTACTCACAATTTGATCAAAACCACCATTCTCTCAACAAAAAACCACCATACTCTGTTTCTACTATGTTTCATCATCAAGAACCACGACAAATCATCATTTTTCACTCTAAACTGCCATCAAATCATCTTTAATCATGTCAACTGATCCAAACAATTCAGGAGGCAACAACACACTACCAGATGATCCAAACTCACCTAATCATCCTCTTTATCTCCACCCTAATGATCACCCTGGTTTGATTCTTATCTCCAAGAAGTTAACTGGTTCAGATAACTACAGTACATGGAAAAGGTCAATGATGATAGCTTTGAATGCCAAGAATAAACTGAAAATTGTGACTGGAGAGTATCAAGAACTTATTGCTACATCACCACTGAGAAATTTATGGGAAAGAACAAATGACATGATTATCTCATGGATCTTGAACACCATCAGTGATCAGATAAGTAACAGTTTGAATTTCATCAATACTACTAGTGATTTGTGGTCAGAGCTTCAAGAACATTATTCACAGTTAGATGGTCATCGAATTTACCAGTTAATCAATGATATTGTTCAGTTGAAGCAGCAAAATTGTAACATTGAAGTGTATTATCACAAGTTGAAAGGCTTATGGGATGAGCATGATGCTCTTGAGGCTTCTTACATTTGCATGTGTCCCTGTGATTGTGAAAATGGGAGAATGAATTGTGATAGAGATCAGAGAAAGAGGATATTTCATTTTCTTATGGGGTTGGATGAGAGTTATGCAAATATTAGAGGTCAAATTTTGCTTATGCAGCCATTGCCAAGTGTTGCACAAGCTTATAGTATGATAAGACAAGAGGAGAAACAAAGAGAAGGTATCTTGCCCAAATCAAACACTTCTGCTGCATTCTCTACTTACTCCAACAGAAACACCAATAATGGCTACTCTTCATACCCTCAAAACTCATCCAACAGAAACAACACCAATCTTAAGAACAATTCAAGGTCTCAAACTGAAAGGAGGAGTACTTTTTAGGACTGGAGTGATTTGTGCAAACTGTGGAAAAGAGGGACATTACAGGGAAAAGTGTTATAAGTTGAAAGGGTATCCAATTGGCCATCCACTGCATGGGAAATACAAGCCACCAAATGTGAGGAATGTGGTTGAGAATAAGGGTAAAGCTGTCAGGATCCAAGTTCTTCAACTCAAGGTTCAGATGGAGCAAATGAAGCAGTCTTTGTGAGGATGGATCAACTACAAAATCAGCTCAATCAGGTCATGTTAATGATGCAGCAAGCACAACAGAACCCTCCATCTGGTATAATCACATCCATCTCTATTAGAAGACATAAGTTTCTTGCATCTGTCATGCTTAAATACAAGGCTGCTTGGGTTGTAGATAGTGGGGCAACTGACCATATTTGCATTACTTTAACTATCATGCATAACATTAGAACCTGCAACCTACTAATCTTAATCACATTACCAAATGGCCAACACATTAATGTCACCATCTGTGGATCAGTGAGAATTAACAAAGAAATCACTCTCACCAATGTTTTCTATGTACCCTCATTCTCATACATTTATCTGTGAGCACTCTAACCAAACACATGTCAATCACAGCAATTTTCACCTCATTATCCTGCCATTTTCAGGTTCTCAACAGGAGGATTGCACATGGCAGCCTCTGTGAGGGACTATACATCATCTATCCAGAACCTTACACAACCACAACAAGCAACTCCACCATTCTCAGTACAACCTCAGACAAGACACATCTATGGCACTCAAGATTAGGACATATTGCTTTTCAAACTCTCAAACAAATAAAGTGTATCTCAACCTCTTGTAATCAAACTGATGTACCTTGTAATATCTGTCCTTTAGCTAAGCAACATGCTTTACCATTTTCTTTAAGTTTAACTCATGCTTCACAACCATTTGATCTCATTCACATTGACTTATGGAGACCATATAAGCATCCTACACTGAACAAATGCACCTACTTTCAAACAATTGTGGATGATTTTTCAAGAGGAACATGGACATATTTATTACCAAGCAAACATCACACAACTTCACAACATTCACAGTCCCAAACACAGACATCTCATTAGTACCATCAATCAAATCATTGAACCACAGACCTACACTCAAGCAACTAAGGAACCTAAGTTGATAAATGCTATGAACTTAGAAATCAAGGCCCTAGAAGATAACAATACATGGGAAGTCACCCTTCTACCTCCTGGCAAAAGTACAATTGGTTGAAAATGGGTTTTTAGGATCAAATGCAGGGTTGATGGGACCATTAAAAAATACAAAGCAAGCCTAGTTGCATTGCTAAAGGTTTTACTCAAAAGGAAGGCATAGATTATCATGAAACTTTTGCACCAGTAGCTAAGATGGTTATAGTTAGGGTCTTATTAACTGTTGTAGTTCACTCTCAATGGCATATAGCAAAACTTGACATTAACAATGCATTTTTACATGGAGACCTTGTTGAGGATGTGTATATGACTCTTCCACCTGGTTATGCAGCTCCCACGGGCAGTGTTTGCAAACTCAAAAAGTCGCTATATGGCCTAAAACAGGCTAACAGGAAATGGTTTATTAAGTTAACTACCTTTCTCATCTCACTTGGTTTCACACAAAGCTATGCAGATACCTCCTTGTTCATTTTCAAGAAAGATCAAGTATTTACTTGCCTCCTTGTCTATGTTTATGATATCCTTCTTACTGGCAACAATTTACAATTCATCAATCATGTCAAACAACAGCTTCACAAGGAATTCAGTATCAAAGATCTTGGATCTCAATTACTACTTAGGCATTGAATTTCTCAAGAATTCATCTGGCCTTGTCATGACACAGAGAAAGTATGCTTTAGAATTAATCAACACTGCTGGTCTTCTCAATGTAAAGCCTTCTACAACTCCAATTGATCCACTGGTAAAGTTAAACCATGATGATGGAGAAATTTTGGAGGATTCTACACTCTACAGAACTCTAGTGGGAAAAATTCTTTATCTAACCATCACAAGACCTGACATAGCTTATGCTGCACAAACCTTAAGTCAATTCACACAAGCTCCAAGAACTCCTCATTTACAGGCTTTGATCAAGGTTCTTAGATACATCAAAGGTTGCCCTGGACAAGGCATATTCTTCCCTCACAACACATCACTATAACTTTATGCTTACTGTGATAGTGATTGGGTAAGTTGTAGTTTTTTAAGAAGATCAGTCTCAGGCCATTGTGTTTTCCTAGGCTCATGTCTCATTTCCTGGAAATCTAAAAAACATCTAGTTGGCTAAAGATCATCTACAGAAGCAGAGTACAGAGCTCTAGCAGATACCACTTGTGAACTTACATGGTTAAGATGTCTTCTCAAAGACTTGGGTATCACAGTCAATTCTCATATTCCTATGTATTGTGACAATGTATCCGCTATTGCTCTTGCATCTAATCCAGTCCAACATGCAAGGACAAAGCACATTGAAATAGATTGTCACTTTGTTAAAGACAAGATCAAAGATGGAGTTGTTTTACCTAACTACATTTCTACCAAAGCTCAAGCTGCAGATATACTCACAAAGGGTCTTTCAAAAGCTCCACATTATAACTGCTTATCCAAGTTTGGCATGTGTGATCCTTACACACTGCCAACTTGTGGGGAGGGTAAAGGCTTATCAGCAACCACAAGTTCCAAAGTCAACAGTTTCACAAGTTCAAGTCAAAGCCAGTCAAAGACAAAGCAACAACTATGCAGACTTAACTCATTGAAGCAATGTGGTGTTATGTAACTTGTACATAGTGTAGATTGTATTGTACATATTAGTTAAGATCATCTGGTATATAAACACTGTTCTATCTCATTTCAATGTAACTTTCTCATTAATAAAATTCACAATTCAAAAAACTTTCTCTACAATTCTAATCTTCACAAGCTCCAAAGTCAATAGCTTCACAAGGAATTCAGTATCAAAGATCTTGGATATCTCAATTACTACTTAGGCATTGAATTTCTCAAGAATTCCTCTGGCCTTGTCAAGACACAGAGAAAGTATGCTTTGGAATTAATCAACACTGCTGGTCTTCTCAATGTAAAGCCTTCTACAACTCCAATTGATCTACTGATAAAGTTAAATCATGATGATGGAGAACTTTTAGAGGATTCTACACTCTACAGAACTCTAGTGGGAAAACTTCTTTATCTAACCATCACAAGACCTGACATAGCTTATGCTGCACAAACCTTGAGTCAATTCACACAAGCTCCAAGAACTCCTCATTTACAGGCTTTGATCAAGGTTCTTAGATACATCAAAGGTTGCCCTGGACAAGGCATATTCTTCCCTCACAATACATCACTACAACTTTATGCTTACTGTGATAGTGATTGGGCAAGTTGTAGTTTTTCAAGAAGATCAGTCTCAGGCCATTGTGTTTTCCTAGGCTCATGGCTCATTTCCTGGAAATCTAAGAAACAGCTAGTTGTCTAAAGATCATCTACAGAAGCAGAGTACAGAGCTCTAGCATATACCACTTGTGAACTTACATGGTTAAGATGTCTTCTCAAAGACTTGGGTATCACAGTCAATTCTCCCATTCCTATCTATTGCTCTTGCATCCAATCCAGTCCAACATGCAAGGACAAAACACATTGAAATAGATTGTCACTTTGTTAGAGACAAGATCAAAGATGGAGTTGTTTTACCTAAGTACATTTCTACCAAAGCTCAAGCTGCAGATATACTCACAAAGGGTCTTTCAAAAGCTCCACATTATAACTGCTTATCCAAGTTTGGCATGTGTGATCCTTACACACTGCCAACTTGTGGGGAGGGTAAAGGCTTATCAGCAACCACAAGTTCCAAAGTCAACAGTTTCACAAGTTCAAGTCAAAGCCAGTGAAAGACAAAGCAACAACTATGCAGACTTAACTCATTGAAGCAATGTGGTGTTATGTAACTTGTACATAGTGTAGATTGTATTGTACATATTAGTTAAGATCATCTTGTATATAAACACTGTTCTATCTCATTTCAATGTAACTTTCTCATTAATAAAATTCACAATTCAAAAAACTCTCTACAATTCTAATCTTCACAAGCTCCAAAGTCAATAGCTTCACAAGGAATTCAGTATCAAAGATCTTGGATATCTAAATTACTACTTAGGCATTGAATTTCTCAAGAATTCCTCTGGCCTTGTCAAGACACAGAGAAAGTATGCTTTGGAATTAATCAACACTGCTGGTCTTCTCAATGTAAAGCCTTCTACAACTCCAATTGATCTACTGATAAAGTTAAATCATGATGATGGAGAACTTTTAGAGGATTCTACACTCTATAGAACTCTAGTGGGAAAACTTCTTTATCTAACCATCACAA
This sequence comes from Artemisia argyi, assembly GCA_030686995.1. NCBI lineage: Eukaryota > Viridiplantae > Streptophyta > Magnoliopsida > Asterales > Asteraceae > Artemisia > Artemisia argyi. Next base: position 54,796,261 of record CM060707.1, read on the forward strand.
GACCTGACATAGCTTATGCTGCACAAACCTTGAGTCAATTCACACAAGCTCCAAGAACTCCTCATTTACAGGCTTTGATCAAGGTTCTTAGATACATCAAAGGTTGCCCTGGACAAGGCATATTCTTCCCTCACAATACATCACTACAACTTTATGCTTACTGTGATAGTGATTGGGCAAGTTGTAGTTTTTCAAGAAAATCAGGCCATTGTGTTTTCCTAGGCTCATGGCTCATTTCCTGGAAATCTAAGAAACAGCTAGTTGTCTAAAGATCATCTACAGAAGCAGAGTACAGAGCTCTAGCATATACCACTTGTGAACTTACATGGTTAAGATGTCTTCTCAAAGACTTGGGTATCACAGTCAATTCTCCCATTCCTATCTATTGCTCTTGCATCCAATCCAGTCCAACATGCAAGGACAAAACACATTGAAATAGATTGTCACTTTGTTAGAGACAAGATCAAAGATGGAGTTGTTTTACCTAAGTACATTTCTACCAAAGCTCAAGCTGCAGATATACTCACAAAGGGTCTTTCAAAAGCTTCACATTATAATTGCTTATCCAAGTTTGGCATGTGTGATCCTTACACACTGCCAACTTGTGGGGAGGGTAAAGGCTTATCAGCAAACACAAGCTCCAAAGTCAACAGTTTCACAAGTTCAAGTCAAAGCTAGTCAAAGACAAAGCAACAACTATGGCGACTTAACTCATTGAAGCAATGTGGTGTTATGTAACTTGTACATAGTGTAGATTGTATTGTACATATTAGTTAAGATCATCTTGTATATAAACACTGTTCTATCTTATTTCAATGTAACTTTCTCATTGCTAAAATTCACATTTCACAAAACTCTCTCTCTACAATTCTAATCTTCATCAGTACTATTATGACAAACTTGAAGAATGAAGACTAGCGGTGCTAAACTTGAAGAATGATACGAGTTATCCTTTCTAATCACGATCCGTATCACAAACAAAAACACAAAAAGAAACATTCACTCGTCTTTGTACTTGGTTCAGGGTCTCTGTAATTTCTCAAAGTGTTTACACTTTACAATACTTGAAGAAATCATTATGTTTGTAGAGAATTACGTGTACTCATATGCATTCAAGGAAGACAAATTGATTCTTGGTGCTTTTTATTTTTTGATTTGTTAACAATATTTCAAGATTTTACGCGTTTAAATTAATTTGTTATTTAATGGTGAATAGAATCTTCGCAGTTACAGTTTGAAACATGTTATTGGATAAATAGGCTCTGATCCTTTCTTAGTTTCAAACCGTGGAGTTTCTTGGTTGGAGGTGTATTCATACCTGATTAAGATCAAGGTTTCTGTTCACTGTACGTCTTATATCAGCGCGACACAAAAAAACTATAACTAGAGTTCAAGGTTTCTGATAAAGCCTTAGTTCCTGATAAAGTTGCAGGTTCATGGCTTTCTTACTTGCTCTGTGTCGTTGGCAAGATAAGTCTGCAACTAGGGGATAGTAAGAAAATTTCATAAGCAGGTTCATAGCAATTTTCTGTAAAAGAACTAGAGGTTTAAAACTAAAAAATATGCTAGAAAACACACTAAAATTACATAATATTTCATGTTTTAACTGTACCTGGTAAGGTCATTACAATAAATTAGCGGGGCCATTCAATCATCTAACTGAGATTATCACCAGTTATTGATACATAATCTTTGTGTTACCATATCTAGTGGGGTCAACTGACCCCTCCAACAAAGTAACTCTGTCCTGTCTACAATGAGCATCTGTGGCAATAAAGGCAGGCGTAAACAACCAGTTGTATAGGACCTCATGACCTATCCTTAGGGATCTCGTATAGAGTAATCTGGATGAAGTGTTGTGTTCTCAATACTTGCTCTTTGCTGTTAATATATGATCCGCGTACAGTCTATATTATAATATCTGACTGTGTGATATATAATCGATTGTTTGGGTTACAACTGGTTAAGACTTAACTAGACCTGGCACTTTCAAGTGTTTCGGAATTATGCCTTTGAACTACTTTACATCATTAGTGTGCTTATTTGTTATCCTACTTCTCATTCTTCCCTTTACTTCTTAGATATATTTCAGAAGGTAATAGAAGCTCTTTAAACATATACTCTTGATGGAATTAGGATACTGGTGAGCTGGAAAATGATCATCACATTGCATTATTGGGCTACATGTTGCTTTATCCATATTTATGGAGTTCACGACATTTGAAAATGGATAAGTTCTTATTAATTATCAAATCTAACCTGCTGATAGTTGACTTGACAATCTGTTAGTGATTCATGTCCAGCTAGCTAAAATAAATATTAATGGTGTTGGTCTATTTGTTATGCATTGTATATTGTAAATTGTGTTTTGAGCATGATATAGACAAGGCTATTTGCCACCCAAACAGCATCTAATGTTTGGAACATGACATGGGATTTGATTGCCAAATCATTACCTATCCCATGTGGCCACCATTTTTAAACTTCTCAAAGTCATTATTTCTGCCTATATAAATGAAAGCGCCCTAAATGAAATGCATTATCATATCTCATTCATTGCAGAAAAGAAAAATGGCAAGATGCATTGCTTTTTTCTTGGCTGCAATGTGCCTCGTTAGTGTCATAACAGCTGCAGATTGGAACATTATGAATCAGAAAATGAAGTCAACCAAGTCTAGCCTCGAGATCACATTAAAGAACTATTGTGAGAGTTGGAGGATGAATGTGGAGCTAAACAACATTCGTGATTTCACAGTAGTTCCATCAGAATGTACAAGTTACATTGGAAAGTACATGGGTGGATCCCAATTCACTGTCGATGCCGAAGCCACAATACATGAATGCACACTGTACCTCAACACTCTTTGTGATCTAAAGAAAGACGGCAAAGATGCTTGGATCTTTGATATTGATGACACTCTTTTATCAACTGTCCCATACTACAAGAAACATGGTTATGGGTAAGTATTAATATGATTTAGGTATCAAAACATGCAACATTTTTTATATAGTTAATCATATTATGTTTTCATGGTTTAGGGGAGAGACGCTGAACGTAACTGCTCTTGAAGAATGGATGACCAAGGGAAAGGGTACAGCGATGGATTCCAGTTTAACCTTGTTCAGTGATATCAAGAATAGAGGAATACAAATCATTTTGATTTCTTCAAGGAAGGAACATCTTAGATCTGCCACTATCGACAACCTTGTAGATGCTGGTTTCTATGGTTGGAAGAGTTTGTACCTAAGGTATGTTATCCATATCTTTCACACACACATAAACAGACCATGCGTAATCCAGTTACCTAAGAACTTGTGTTTTTTTTTTTTTTTTTTTTTTTTTTTTTTTTTTTTTTTTTGGTTAAATTAGGAGTGATGAGGATGGTTTCAAAACGGTTCAACAATACAAAGCTAGTGTAAGGAGTGAGTTGATCAATAACGGTTACCGTCTTTGGGGAATTCTAGGAGACCAGTGGAGCAGTATTAGAGGGCTGCCAACTGCTAGAAGGACATTCAAGCTGCCAAATTCTCTTTACTATGTTGCTTGAATATGACTCACGTACCCTTGCAACAGTGTGTGGTGCTTCCCATATCTGGTGAAATACATGTACTCTGATGTTAGGAGCTTTTTTTTGTAATCAATTTGCAAATACACATTGTCTGTATTTTCATTAGTCGTGAGTGTTCTAACGGATTTAATAAAATGTGAGAATGGAATTTGATTTTTCGTGAATAATCAACGACAATCCTAAGACAGGAAATATATTGCAGTTTTTGATACCATAATTCCATAAACCTGTAATGAGAGGACATTGCCGCAGGAAAATTAAAGAAAAAGAAAACTACCATTTATATATCTCTACGGCATATAAGGCAAAATATTTTTCGTTAAAAATTAAATATCAATCTTTTGTTTGTTTTTTCACATAAAAATTCAAACAATATTGCCTAATTGAAATAGTTACTTCAACAATGTTCCCACAGAAAATTTTAAGAATATTCATGGCAAGTTGGCAACTCTTTTGAATACAGTTTCTAAAGAAAAGAGGAGACTTTCTTTTTATTTAATCTTTATATTTATCTGCAAACTCTAATATATATGATACCGTATTTCAAAATTAATTTAATGTTTCACTTTCAGCTTTATTAAATATTTTTATACATTCTTTTATAATTTTAACAATTATTTTTTTAGTTATGTTATCGCATGTTACAAGATTTTTCAATTAACATTTTGATTATTTGTACGTTGTATGTATAGTATAAATGTTACACGAAATACTAACTATAATATCTATCGCAACTATAATTGTTTGCCGTTATAAAATTTCGATGCTATGTACGGTATTCGTCTAGTGAATAATGATAACGTTAACTTCACATTTTCAATAAGGGTTTTTCTAACTTGTGCCCTAAGGGCACAAAGGAACTCACACAAAAGTTTATACAAGTGTACTTTTGTGTAAATTCTGATGTCCTTTTTCGTGGGCCCATGATACTTTTGGTGTGCCCTAGGGCACATGTTAGAAAAATCCTTTCAATAAAACAACAATTTTGTTTATTCCATGCAGGGCGTTACGCCGGCTAAACATTGTATTCATGGAGAGATAGTCTAAAAAGCTATACTAGTAATAGAAACGGAAGCCGTACGTGAATTCTTTTGACATGTCATTATATAAGTAAGTTCCCTTGTATTTTAAAACGACACATAAAGATACTCAACTTTAAAGCTAGTTTCCAATCAAGGTACCTGAGTTCTCGTATAAAAAATCAAAAATTCATAGCAAAAGGCTAAGAATCGTTAAATGATGTTAACTCAATAGATATTATATGATTTATACTAGTTATAATGCCCGCGCACGCGCGGGTTTTTTTTAAAATTTTTTGAAATAATTATTTAAAAATTTTAATCATATTATTAATTGCATCTTATCTATATTTTTTGTATTTATCTTTTACTTGTGTTGTAGATAAATATAAAATAAATAATATTTATTTTTTAAATATCTTATCTATATTTTTTGTATTTATCTTGTACTTGTGTTATGGATAAATATAAAATATTACTCCCTCCGTCCCATAAAAACTGTCCAGTTTAACTTTTCAGAGTCAAACTGGTTTAACTTTGACCGTAAATATTTTTTATGTGTTATATAATATTTGATTAAATTATACCAATGAAAAATACGCTTAAAACTCAATCTATTCATATATTTGACATCAAGTATTATATAATAACCACAAAAATAAATAAGGTCAAAGTTCAACCAGTTTGACTTTGAAAAGTCAAACTGGACAGTTTTTATGGGACGGAGGTAGTACCTAATAAGAAAATAATCTTTTTTTTAATAAAATTATTACTAAATCAGGTATGAATTGATTTTTTTGAAATGCAAAATTTCCAATAGGGGTTTTATTTTATTATATAAAAGATATGCGCTATTCACATATTACAAATTTACAAACCTTGATGGACATAAGCTCACCGGGTCTACTAACCTATCATCTAATATTCCTCGGCAATTCAAGTGGCGAAATCGCGAAAACTCATATCGAAGATAAAACTCAACCCATTAAAGCAATAACTAATTTGTTGATGAAGAAATGTAACAGCAAGCGTAAGTAAATCTTCACATAGCATCAACAAAGCAAAAGCGAAACAAAGCATTTTAGTCAGTTAATAAAGATCTCTGACAACACGACAACAAGCGACGACAAATCTTCAAACAGTAGCAAAAAGAAAAAACAAAGCAGCAAAAGCCAAAACATTTAGCAAAACTGAAGATGGTTGGCCGATAACAACAACATATGTTAGCTTTTTTTCTCGTTTTCTTGTAGCAGGTGGCTTCAATCGGCATGTCCGGCCGCTGGAAGTGGTTATATCGGCTTGGATTTGTGTAGAACGGAATGATGCCAGCTGCGGCAGTTAACTTCAAATGGTATATAAAAAGTTATGGCAAAAATAGTATGCAAGTAAGGCTTTTGCCGAAAATTAATAGTTTTTTTTTTTTTTTTTTTTTTTTTTTTTTTTTTTTTTTAAGAAGGGATAAAGGTGGCAGTCTGGCAGATAGTTTCTGACGGGTGAGATAGAGCCGGTGGTTCATGGCGGTCGACTAGGTATCAGTGATGTAAACTTCTTAGATATTACGTATCATTGATGCAAAATTTATAGATTATATATACATAAACTCTAATAGACATAACCTGATAACCACACAGCGTGAGCCTACTAACCTACCATCTAAACAAAACAAGAAAAGATGTAATGTATACTTATTTAGATAAAAACACACGCAATGCATAACGCATCCTTGGCATATAAGTATATATGCATGAATTCTTGCTGCCTGATCTTCAAGTGTCAGCCCAAACCTTAAAAGTGCCACATGGAGCTAGGACTAGAGTGATAGGAAATATTGCCACCACGCGATCGAACCACACATCTGAATGTTATCTGCAAACATGTAATTACTCATCAAGGCACTAAATTGCAATAATCCTCTATTGTTACACATAAGAAGATGCTTTAATTTCCCATATTTATTGATGATACTTCCTTGTTAGTGGATCATTAGTTAGCCTTGATTATTTGTATTGGGCCAAGCCCGTATAGTCTTTACACTTGTATTTATGCTGTATTGGTTTTCCATCATGGTATACGGAAATTACACAATTTGACATGGTATCCCGTATCCCATAATGAAAAACCAGTACAATAGAAATACAAGTGTAATAACTATATGGGCTTGGTCCAATACACATAATCAAGGTTAACTAATGATTAATCTTTAATCTATTTAGATATCTAAAAAGTTTACCTCCTTAATGTTATCTGTCCCTTTTAGTGAGTGTTTATTACGGCTAATATAACAGGCTTATGGCTTATTTTGTTTTCGGCTTATGTTTCATAAGCTCATTTTTGTGGCTCATTTGGAAACTGTTCGGCTTATATGAATTTATCATGACATAATAAGCTTATATAAGTCGAAAAGTTTCCAAATAAGCCACAAAAGGTGAGGTTGTGTAACATAAACCGAAAACTACATAAGCTATAAGCAAGCTATATAAGCCGAAATAAAAACCCTCTTATAAAGACCCTATGTAGAGCGTAGACAATAATCTACACACGTATGTGCAAAATGGCCACCAAAGTATGCAAAAAGTCTCAATAAGAGTTTTTTTTCTCTTTTTTTTTTTTTAACAAAAATTCTCTACAAGCTACAACACCTATCTCACATGTCCCCAACGAGACTCGAACCCACAACATCTAGGCTGATGGGCCAATCTCATAATCCAAAAGGCCTTTGGTTAAGAGCCTGTTTTGACTATTCATGTGTCAAGTACTCAAACACATGGATGCTTCAATCTAACCAATAAATAGTGTGCTATCAAACATTAATATCAGTTTATGCAGCATTGCACCCATGGAATATTTTATGACTTTTCAAGGCCAGTTTAATCGACATCATCAAACTAATTATTAGGACAAATACAGAACATATAGCTAGTTTGAAAACATTGCTTGCCGGTTGTCACTAAAGAGTTGGTGAGCCAACTTCTGCCTAGCAAAGTTGGTCAGGTGGTGTTACCATATGCAAAAGGTTTCACGTTCGAGTCTCTTCGTGGAGGGTTTTCCTCCTGGGTGGGATATGTGGTAGTTCTGCCCCATAGATGTGTCGATTCGAGGCTGGCAGGAACTACATTCTGGTAAGTACGGTGGAATCGAATCACTAACTATAGTATCGTACTAACTCGCCGTTAAAAAAAAAAAAAAAAAAAAAAAAAAATTAGGGTTGGTCACTAAAGAAGCTTTTCCTTGTAGTCCTACACTCCTACTCATGGTCATGGAACGCGATAAATCATTATATTCGGTGCATCTAAGTTAAAATAACACTATGAGTGGCTCAAAGAGTTAGAAACTATAAATTCGAATAAAAAATTTAAACCCGAAACACCTTATTAGGATTCTCACACATATCTAACCATTGTAATGCTTGATGCTAGCTTCTTGCTAAGTTCTTAGTTCAATTGCCATTTCAATTAAAAAAATAAATAAAAAAATAAAAAATAATAAAATAATAAAATTTCTCACGCATTTACCATTATACAACCAGTATAGGGTTAATTTGATTCACCTTGCAACATGTGTTTCACCTTAGATGTACCTGCGATCAATTACTTAATTAGTTGATTATTTATTTCCAACCGGTGACAGTGTTCAAATCCTATTATTATATAAGCTCAAAAAAGAAATATCAGAGGGCAAAGAGTTGTAGCCACATCATTTTAACACAAAATAATATAACTAGGGATGGAGCCAGGGGTTTCCCGCGGGTGCCCGTGCACCCCATGGAATTTTTAGATATAGTGTTAATTTTTGAAAAAAAATATCGATTTTTTCTAAATTTATCTTAAATGCACCCGGTCCATCGAAATGTGTATCTAGCATTATTGTTCAAATTCTTTTATGCACCCGGTCATATTTAGTCATGGCTCCGTCCCTGATACATAACACCAAAAAAACACCTTGTAATCATAACATCAAATAACACCACCTTTTGAGACCTACTTTAAAAATAATAAACAAAAAATTGAAAACGGCGTTGTTGCTATAACTTGGAAACAAAAAAATGGGGGTATCATAACGCCATAAGCCAAGTTATGTTATAACTTGAGTTGTTGTAGCAACGTAAATGGAAACGCTTGCCAACGTGCGTATCCTGGGAGTGGAAATAACGCCATAACAGCGTTAATAAATCGCCACCTAGGACGAATTCGCGTTGCTACATTATTACTCCTTAATTGTGCTCTAACATCAATTTCATACGCATAATTAATTGATACCAACCGGTGACAGTGCTCAAAAAAGAAATATAACATCAATTTCATACACCAACCTATAAGTGTTTTAGGAACTTAGCACATTTAGCATGCGGTTATAATGTTCACATTAGAACAATGAAATTGTTGGAATATAGGAAGTATATTTGTTTATAGATGGGTTCCATTAAATCTTATAATATATACCTTGTTACTAATTGTAAGAGACCAAGAGTTATTGATTTTTTTATTCTTTTATTTTATATTTTAGGAGTTATTGTTGTGTTTTAAGAGGTTAGGCAGACTACCATTATAAGTATTGTCAATCAAGAAAGTGATATTCACAATTCTTTTTATATATCAAGTTAACTTTAGGGCAAATGGCGCAAAAAAAATCAAAGTTAGGGTCCATTTCCAATCAAGGTATTCTATTTTTTTTTATTGCATAAAAGGTTCCCAACATTTTTTTTAGCGGATTTGGGTTTTTGCCTAACTTCCCGTTAACAACTAACCAAAAAATTCGTTAAGTATACATTGAAACTTTTATAAAATTTGAAGGACCAAAATTGAATATTATATATTTCTTTTATAATAACTTATAACGGTTATCTCCCTCATTTTTCCGCAATTTCATTTCTTCACATAAACCATAAAAAAACTGTTGGTTACAAAAAGTAAACGATTCACAAAATTGAACCTTATTTTGTCTTCGTTAAAGTAAGTAATACTTATTGTTGTTTTTAATTATCATAATAACGGTTAAGTTAAGCACTCATTAACCTTTTCTGTTAATTATTTTGTTTAGCATGATGGCTTCTTCATCCAAAGGAGCTACATTATCATTGGATCTTTATTATAACGGGTATTTCAGCATGAAACCTTTAACCTATCATTATGCTGATATGCTCACAACCACGGTTGATATGACCCCTTTAACCTCTAATGAGTTGAAAACTATTGTTCAAAAAAACATAGGTTCAGTAGGGTATGAATTGTATTACTTTAGTGATGGGTTAAAAAGTATTAAGTCTGATGCTAATGTTAGGTTGTTTGTTGAAAAGTGGCAAAGTAGTGATGAAGGTATCATAGCCTTATATGTTTCTCATAAGAATGAATGTTTAGTTGAATACACTGGTGATTATGTTCTTGTAATGTTAAACCCTTCTAGTTATTACAAAGACTCAGATGATGAATTAAGTGATGTTATTGATCATTTATCTGAGGGCGAAGAAGAGTTGAGGCAGGTTCAGATAAAAGAAAGGAAGAGTTTAGATGAAAAGAATAAAACAAATGAAATTGTTGTATTTGATGAAAGTAAGCTAGTGTTGGAAAATGATAGTGATGATAATGAGCATGAAGTAGATCCTTTATTTTCATACCTAGGTGATGAATCTCAAAAAGAGAAACCTCATGTTGAACCAGAAATTAACTTAGATGAGGATATGCCCATGACTGATGAGGATGAGATTGTGTTTGACCCTAATAAAAGAGATTACCCTATCCATGACGCAAACACACATTGGAAGTTAAAAAAAAAAAAAAAAAAAAAAAAAAAAAAAAAAAAAAAAAAAAAAACCTATATTGGGTGAATTGTATACAGACTTAAATCAAGTAAAAGATTGTCTTACCTTTTATTCTGTTGCCAATGGATACCAACTTTGGTATGAAAAAAGTGATAGTGAAAAGTTTTGCTGGTTAGGTGTGGGTTTGATGAAAAAGACAGAAGAAAGTAAAAAGTTCCTAGAGATCCCAATAAGCCTTGTTGTCCTTTTAGGTTAAGAGCTGTGAAGATGAATGATGGCAATTCTTGGCATATAAGAACCCTAGTTAATGAGCACACTTGCACTAGACAGTGTAATATTGGTTACTTAGTGACTTCAAAATGGATTGCAAGACAATTTTTAGACAAAATCAGAATGTATCCTGATATGAAAATGGTTGACCTGCAAGAAATGGTGATGGAAAAATATAGGGTTAAGAACATCACACAATCAGTGTAGTAGACCTAGAAGGATTGCACTATATAATCTTAAGCATAATGTTGGAGATCTGTATGACAGGTTGGTTGATTATGCTGGTGAACTTAGACAGACCAGCCCTGGTACCACAGTGTAGTTACGCATTGATCCTCTTACAGATGGTACACACATGTTCAATAGTTTCTATATTTGTTTTCATAATTTGAAATAGGGTTGGAAAGCAGGATGTAGAAAGGTTATAGGTTTGGATGGGTGTTTTTTGAAAGGGGTATGACAAGGTCAACTGTTGGCAGCTATTGAGAGGGATGGATATAATCAAATATACCTAGTTGTATGGGCTGTTGTACAAGTTGAGAATTCAGACACTTAGGAATGGTTTATTAAGTTGTTAGCAAAAGACCTTGACTTAGTAGATGGGAAAGGGGTCACATTTATATCTGATGGACACAAAGGACTTTACCAAGCTGTTAAGAGAGTGGTCCCATTGGTAGAACATGGGTTATGTGCTAGGCATATTTATGCTAATTTTTCCAAGCTTTACCCTGGTGTTCGATTTAGAAACCTGTTTTGGCAAGCATCAAAGGCTTCATATCATCAGAAATTCTTAAATACAATGGAAGAAATAAAAAATGCAAGTGAAGTCGCTTATCAGTATTTGATGGATAAAGATCCATGGATATGGTCAAGATCATACTTCAAATAAGCTATAGTCTTTGATGAGGCGAAATTTGTTACGCTTTTAAGGGGTCATTTAAGTCTTAATTCGTGATAATAAAATCAATTATTACCTTAAATCGTTCCTTTTTTCATTTTAGGTACTTTTGAAGAGAATTCTGGAAAAAGAAGCATTTTGGACATTTTTGGAGCAAAAAGTGAAGAAAACGACAAAGTCAAGAATCCAAGCTGGAAATTACACCTGACGGCGTCACCTATTCCAAAGGGACGGCGTCAGCCTTTGTGACAAGAGGTGGATATCACATTTACACTTGACGCGCCAAAAGACAATATGCGTATTTACACGTGACGGCGCCACCCTTTACCTGAAATAGGCTATCACGTATATTCTCTAAAGCGTGACGGCCCAGAACTCCTACAAAGTGACGGCGTCAAGAAGTTGGATTGGACGACAAGAAACCCTAGCTGCGGCGAGATGACGGCGTCAACCATCAAAAGGTGACGCCGTCACCCTTGTAAATCTATATATAGTTTTTGATTCTTAATTCATTAGAGTGTAACTTTGGAAGGGAACTTTTGGTAGAATACTCACACAAACCCTAGCATGAATTTCAGAGGTTTTTAAGGGTTTCATACCCTTGTCTATTCCATGTTCAATTAAAGATAAGTAATACATCAATCATTCTATATGTCTATGTGTTGTTTGATTCTATCTTATGCTTGTCTTTCTTTTAACATGCTAGGCTAGGTTTATTTGTGTTTGCTTAGATGTAGTGAAACCTAGTTATTGATTATTGATTGATGGTTTGTTATTAATTGTTGTTGGGTGATCGATAATCGATGTTAGGTTTAAGAAAACTGGCTAATCTCCTATTCGGTAACTTGCTTGAACGTTTTAAGAAACATGAATTGGATGTGTACTACGATTTTAATGGTTTTATTTAATGCATAAGTAACTATTAAGGAGGCCATGGTAAGGATACTTAACGTGTCGCCCTAGGAAGAGATAGAATCTTATAGAGTTGGGGAAGATCATACACGGCCCCACAAATGGTATTAAGGAATGCAACCTGTCACCCACGCAATTGTAAGAAGCTTATCAATCAATAAAAGATGACTAGAGAGTAATAAAATCTAAGTAAACACGTTTTCTCCATTTATAGTTTACACATTTTATTTTATTGTCATTTTATTTTTATCGCATTAGTAGTTATTTGGGTTAGTTGACTAGCAACTAATTCCGCCCCCTCTTCCAAATACCCAAGATTTTACTTTCTTTCATAAAATATAAAAAATACAAAAAGAATCATCCCTCACTTCTAGACCTAGTTATATTAATTTCAATCCTAACGAACACTATTCCATGTGGAGAACGATCAATCCTCCGGTACTTGCCACTTTACTATACCACATCGGTCAGGTACACTGTCTGGTGGGGATTGTAAGCTTCTCAAGATCCCTTGAGAAGTAAAACTTTCGTGTAGACCACAATCCGCACATCAAAGTTTACGGCATCGCTGCCGGAGAATAGTTATTGTTTAGGTTGAAATATATTTTTATTAGGTATACTCACTAGATTCCTTTCTAGTGAGATTTTTATTTTTATTTTTATAGGTTTTCTTTAGTATATCTTTTTCTTTGTGCCTTTGTTAGTAGATTAAGTTCATTGACTGTTACGTTTGCCATCATGGAAAACGCGAATCCGCCCCTTTCACTTGAGGAAATGATTGTGTTGCGTGATCAGCTTGAAAGCGAGATTAGAGAACTTATGGAGCTTAATAGGTTAATTGATATTGAGCTTGATAGTACACTTAATGACCTTGCAATCGCCATGTATTCAAATGAGGACCTAGGGCCTAATGATTTTGCGGTTGTTGAGGATGTAGAGGGACTTGAAGAAGGGGAGATAGACCCAAAACTTGATGATTATTTCAATTTATATCCCACTAAGGAGGAAATCGCTTATTATAACAATCTTGTTGATAATCCTCGACCCCCTTTTGTTAAAATTGACCCTAAGATAAAGAGAGGTAGCCCTAGGAATGTGAAGATACCATGTATGATTGGATATAAATTCGTTGAACAAGCTTACATCGACTTTGAATCCCCAATCAACATCATGTCTTCAAGTGTCTACAATGATATCATGAAAACTCGACTTGCACCTAGGAAAGATCCCGACTATCCTGGTGGGATTTGTAATTTTGTTGGGAGAATTAAGGATCTTCACATTTTAGTCGGACACTTCACTTATATCACTAATTTTATGGTTGTAGAAGACTTGGCTAGTGTTATAGATTGTAGCTTATCTCATGTTGTGTTAGGTAAGCCATTTGTAAAGGAGTCCAAGTTAAAATACAATCGGTTGGAGGGAATGGTCCAATTCTCTAATGAAACCAATAAAATCACATATAGGATGCCCAATAAGATGAGAGAATTCCGTTATGTGCCTCAATTAGAAAGGTATAACATTAGTGCAATTGAGGACATTAACGAAGAAGATAAGAAAAAGGGAATGAATTTTGTCTGGAAAAAGAGGAGTCTTTATTATAAAAATTGCTTAACACTCGGACCCAAGTATAGAGTTGACATGGAAATAGTTCAAAGGTTGAGAGAATCGATTGAAAGGTCGGAAAGGAAAACGCAGGGCATGACTTTGAATCTAGCTACAAGACTTGTTAATAAAGAAAAGCGCTTCTTGGGAGGCAACCCAAGCTTTATTTGTTTGTTTGTTTGTTTATTTGATTTGATTTGCTTCCGTATGTTTGTTTTATTTTCATTGCTTATTGTTCATGTATCAAATATTTTGTGAAAATGCTTTATTTTGTTTTTAACTTCGACTTGATTACATATAAAGGTATTTTGCAAAAGATAAGTGTAAGGAAAATCCAAATTTGTTTTTAAGAACAGATTGAGCATGAACGATAACAATGAGATATAAACATACATATTAGTACTTGTTTGAGTCAAATGCTTGTAGCGAGTCATAATGATTGTTTTGCAGGATTCCAGGAATTAGAACATAGGTTTTTCTAGAAATTTTCCGGAAACAAAATAAAAGAATTTTGTTAGGTCAATTCTGACGACGTCAGGTATAATTTTCTGGAAATTTTGCAGGTTTTGTTTTTCTGACGGAATTGTAAAGTTTCGTGAAATCTGTATTTTATAAACTCCAGGAATCTGTAAACAATCATTCCACAAGCATTATACCTTTACATGCTTTCTAGGATTTAATTTTATGTAGATTTACCGCTGATTTTACGTGAGGTTTTCTATTTTGTTTTCTCAGCTAATAAACAGGTTATATTGGACAAGAAGATGTACATGGATAATCAAGCTTTTGACGTTGCTTTAATCTTGAAGTTTTCACATTTTCTTGGAGGAGGATTTAACCATGTTACTACATCATCCACATCGAACGAATCAGGGGAGTATTTGTTTCATTCTTTCATTTTCCTTACTTTTACTTTCTTTCAATTTAACATTGGGGACAATGTTCAGCTTAAGTGTAAGGGGAGGGTAAATGAAGATCCCTTAGAGATTACAATGGCATTTGATTTTTTTCTTGTCCAATAGAAGATGTGTAATAAAACTGAGATAAACACTTGTTAGGGTAATTTTAGCACCAAATTTAAAATTTTTTGCGACATGTAGGAGTGAAACTTTAGTCTTAATATGCGTCTCATAGATAGGATTTATATGACTAGCACAAAAAACCATACCACTCAAAAATTTCCACCCCAAATATGTGAGGTTCGCCCCTAGATTTGATAGGAAAAGCCTTAGTGCTTATGTGTGTACCGGTAGCATTTAGATTCTAGAACTTGGGTTAGTGATTCATTCCAAGACCACATGTGAGACTACATTCGTGTAGTTGGAATTACTGCATGATAAGAGGCATAGTATAACCCATGTTTTAAGCCTGTTTCTTTTTGTAATTACATTGACATCATTGGTCAAGTAATATTTCCACACCTTTGAGATGTACTCATTTTTAGTACACTATACCCCTAGTACACCCCTTAGAGCCTATCTTTTTCGTTTCTAACTTTAAGCATTTTACTTAAAGGAAGAATTTGTTTACAATCCACCCTCAAATGTACACCCAAATTGCCTTAACCTTCCTTGTATACGCTCATCTTTAGTGCATTATTGTTACAACATTTGTTTAAACCCTTTGTTAATTATCTAATTGATTACATGGTTGCTAAGTCGAGTCATATCTTATACATATTGTTTTGGGACGATTGGGACGATTGGGTAAAGTACTATAGTTATGGAGTAATGGGGAAGTGTAAAACCCACATATTCATAACATGTTTAAATTACCAAATTGCCCCTATTACTTTAAATTTGATTTAAAAACTTAAACAAATGCAAATTAAATCCCAAATAATTATGATTTGCAACATATGAAGTATGAAAATTTTCATGAACTTGTTTTATAGCTTAAAGTAACATATGAAAGTATAAAAACTTACAAAAACATTAATTTAACTAATTATACCTTTTATTTATTTATATTATGTATTTAAATCATTTAAAAATAAAGATATGATCAAGATAAATTTGGAAGTGATTCAAAACAGAAAATTAAGTTCAAATCACTCATCATGGCCGAAATTAGTGTGATTACTCTCCATATATGTCGACCTTTACTCCTTTTATTTTTATAAACTTCTAAAACCCCTAAAACACTCTCAAAATTCCATCGGCTACACAACAAGTTTTGGGAGGTCTTTTATACATTTCTTGAACGTAATCAGGTGCAAGGAGGCTAAGAAAATTGGTGTTGGAGGCTGGATATCGTGGTTTGATTTATTGGGGCAATTCGATCGTTTTAGTCTAAACCGAGCACAAAATTCGTTCTGCTCCTTTTCACTTGTTAATTCTTCAACAAAGTAATTTTTATATGTTCTAAGATCAATATGAGACTTGGTAAAAATATCCATGCACTCCAGAAAAATCGTTTGAAATAAAACACATTCGAAAACCCTAAAAATGGAAATAATTGATATTTCGGCTGGAATAAATTTCGAGGGCTTCAAGAATATTTTTTTCAGGTTCTATATTTTTTATATAACTCAAATAAGATATGTTTTGTGATGATCGAATTTTATATGTTCTGTTTTGGAATTTTATACATAATTGAGTTTTAATTATCGAATAAGAGAAATAAAGGAAAATAAATTACGAGGGACTAGGGTTAGGGTTCTTGTGTATTGTATAAAGTTTTAATACTAATTTTGACATGTTATGATGATTGCTTAATGATTTGGTAAACTGTTTAGGGTTTTTGAATTAAAAGTAAACCGAATTGGATTTTTAAATGTAAAGGGTGTGTTTTGTAATTTTCCAAACTTAAGGGATATTTGTGTAACGTGTAATAGACCAGGGGGAATCTGAATAAAATGATAATGATGGTGTTTTGTGTTAATTTTATAATTTAGAGGTTTAAATGGTAATTATATAATTTATATTAATTCAATTTGTATTTAATAAAATTAAGGGGTGTGTTTTGTAAATTTATAAATTCAGAGCTGATTCGTACATATTTGGTATTGAGGGGTATAATGTGCAAGTTTGGTAATTTAAAAGGTTTATTTGTAATTTCTATAATTAAAAGGGTGTAAATTGTATTTATTTTAATAAAAGGACTAAACTTGTAAATTATGAAAGTAAAAGGGATGTTTTGAATAGATATTATATTAAGGGCTAAAATGGTATACTTTTGATAATTAAGGGTTATAAGTGTTAATTTAAATTAAACATGGTTGTAACTGTAAATTAAATATCAAAAAGGACTTATTTGGTAAATAATGTAACTTAAGGGTTTAAATTGTAACATTTGTAAACTTGAAGTATTGAATGGTAAATATTATTAACTCATGAATTAAATGGTATAAATATGGAGAATTGTAATATTTACACTTTAGACCTTTAACATTGGTTAATTGCAAATTAAACCTTAAAATATGGAAACCTACTATTTTTGGAAACCTTCTAAATAAGGAAACTTATTAATAAAAAGTTTTCTAAAATGTTTGAACTACCTAAAATGGAAACTTACTAAATATGGAAAGTTACTAAAAATGGAAAGATAACTAAAAGAGGTAACTTATATAATTTGAACTCTTCATAATTCGTTATTCACTTTCTTCTAGGTCCGGTGAGGCGGGAGTGATCTTTCTTCTTTCGTTTGATCTTGGTTTTGTTTGATTCGAGGAAGGTACAGATATTCCGTACTCTGTCAGCAAGAGTGCACACTTTCTCTCTCTTAACTTCGTCTTTGATTTGTTATCGTGTATGATTCCTTTTGGTCCTTGTTATGACCCCATTTGTACTTTGGCTCTGTAGTTGATGTGTTTCGTTGGTATTGTGATCCCATTGATATTCGTTTGAACCCTTATGGTATGATATTGGCATAACCTGTTTGTTAACCTTGTGTGACCTTAGTATTTGGACCCTTGAAACTTTGAAAGTTCTTTTGGGATATTTTAACAGGATGTGAAAACCTTTTTCCTAAGTATGATATGGAAACGTTTTTAAAGAGAAACCATTTTAAAACGACACTTCTAGCATGATTTAAGATCACTTTCATAAGGGATTTTACAAATTCTTGAAGACCACTTTTAAAAGATATTGTGGAAAACTAGAAGGGGGGTTGAATAGTTTTACGTCTTTTTAATTCGTTATAAAAGATAGTTTTAGAGTTTACTTAGCTTTTGAAAACTTTGATTCGATAATTTGTGATCTCAAGTCTTGTACAATATAAACAATTAACAATACACAATATATAACAATGATAAGTAATGAAATAAGTAAGAGATGGAAAGATCGAACCGCGAGACAAGAGATTTATAGTGATTCGGCTACAAGGACACCTTCCTTGCCCTACTCCACTCCCCGAGCACCTAACTCGAGAATTTGCCATTTTTGGTTGGAAATTTGAAATCATATATTTATAATGGATTAAACATATTCTTTTAATTCCAAAAGTAATTTTGTGAAAGATATAAGATGTTTAATACATTTTATAAAAATTCTAGTGATTAGAAAAAATTCCTTTGATCATGAAATGTAATAAACCCTTTGTTTATTCATACCTTAAGTGATATGGAAGCAAAGACAAATATTAAGCACTAAAAACTTGTTTACGTCATAAGTTTTAGATTAATGAGTTTATGCTTTGTAATTATCAAAACATAGAGACATTGTTAATATGCTAACAATGTTTTAAGACATTATTTATGTCAACAATCTCCCCATTTTTGATGATTACAAAACCTTAAACTCATTAGGTCTAAAAAATAATATTTAGACAAGAATGTAGAGTTTAACATTCTCTTCTCCCCCTTTTTGTAAAATCAAAAAGGTTATTGCTCCCCCTTGATGTATACTCCCCCTCATTTGAGAGCATCAAGGGAATGAGCTACGGAAATCTTGGCTACACAAAATATTAGAGAAGAACAAGGCAAATATACATGCAAAGTAATAGTTATAAAAATAGATTCATTCAAGCATTATAGAAAGCATTACAACATTTAATATGCTTAAGGCATATTAATCATAATAAAACAAATGAAAAGACATAGTCCTATATTGCTTAGAAAGAGCACTTGGACTTGCTTGCAACTCATGGTTGATTGTTTTATTTGCTTGAAGGATAACATAAGCATAAAGCTTAGTTGTTAGATGGAGAGGGATATGGAGTGAGGTATGGAGCGGAAGAGGTGGCCCTTACGATATTGTATCGTATTAGGGGTGGAATGGGATGAGGTCTAGTGAGGAGATATTCAATCCAAGAAATATCTTCACTCAAGTAAAGGATTTGTTTTTGGAGAAAGATGCAACAAGGGCAATAGTGAGTGTGGTTTGTAACTTGATCCAAGTTGAGAGAGTGAGGAAGGCAATTGTTATAGGGTGATGATGTAGGTTGCCCTTTGTTGCGTTGTGCAAGATGCATGGCATTGAGATCACGAAGATCATGGATTTGTGATATTTCATCACAGAACTTTTGATTTTCCATGGTAATGTGGAGAAAGTCATTGTGTTGATATGGATGAATTGGGTTTGTGTAGTTGGAGTTGTAGTGGGATGGTTGATCAACCTTGTATGGATCATTACAAGTGATTGGAGGATGAGGTGAGTGATTTGGCATGAAGGAAAATGTTTGGCCAATGTTGTATGGTTTGTAAGTAGGATCAAATGAATGTCCTTGTGAATTTGGTGGAAAGTTTGGGAAGTAAGTGGTTGGTGGTGTTGAATGACTTCCAACTTCATTTGTTATGATGGATTTGTTTCGAGGGCTTTTTCTTCGCCAAATGGGTTTTTCCGTCATTCTTGCAAGCCTTGAGGCATTTGGTTTGGGTTTGTTTGGAGAAGGCATGAAGGAATGAGTAAAGAGTTTTGAGGATTGGGGGTATTTATAGTATAAGATTTGTGTGTTTATGGATGGATAAAGTTTGTTTAGGAGATTAGGACAAATTGTGTAGGTGAAGATTGGGAAATGTAGGCTGAAATGGGCTAAAAAGCAGAAAAGATTCTGTAAACCCGACCATCAGATGGCCGGTCCCCTTAATTAGGGGGCGGTCCCTTTAATGATTAAGGGGGCTACCTTACAAAATTAAGGGGGCCGCCCATCTGGTGATTTCCAAGTTTCCAGAATTGGGTTTTTGGCAGAAAATTTGCAGAAAGGTTATGTGTTTGGATTAGAATTCAAGCAAGTTCAATTCTCTTAGGCAATATAGAATCTAATCTAATCAAGATATATCATGCATGCAAGAACACATAGGCAAAAGAGCAAATAATCAACACATAATAAGCAATAGGAGGTAAGTAAAGGCAAGCACACTTAAGCTTCCTAAGGCACCTATCTTAGATTAAAGGCAAAGGCAATTAGTGAGTGAAAAACTAGTGATGGATCAAGATGACACCATTATTAGTGAATTTGTCCTAGTGAGTGTCTATATGCAACAAATGTGGAGTTGTGATTGTTTCGACTCCTAGATGCAAAAAAAAAAAAAAAAAAACGATCCTAAGAAACAATCCAAATGATCTCCTTGATTCAATTTTTGCTCGATCATGAATGTCAAAGACATATATTAGATTATATACCTTGACAATTTATGTGAGAGTTTATGCATGATTTTGAAAGACAATGTTTTTAGAATTAGTCAACAATGCATGGAAAATGATCTTCATGTGATTCCTAGATTGTGAGAATAATTTGTAGAGAAAATTGATTGAGTTTTGCAAAAAGGTTTATGCAAAGAAAATAAATCTTCTCAATCTTTAGTTTTGTGCGAAATAGATTCCTAGACTCAGAAAAGGTGAAATGGAAGAAAAATAAATTTCATGCAAGTATAAATTTGAACTAATTCAATATAATTTAGTCAACTTGTTCCATCATTCCTAATCCTAAACGCAAGTGGTTGAATAATTCACTCTTAAGGGGTTTTGTGAATATATCCGCAATGTTGTCTTCCGATGCAACCTTTTCTATAGATATATTTCCTTTTTGTACATTATCCCTAAGAAAATGGTGATGTATTTCTATGTGTTTAGTCCTAGAGTGTTGCACCGGATTTTTACTTAAATCTATCGCACCTTTGTTATCGCACATAATGGGGACATTTTCTAACCTAATGCCATAATCTACGAGAGCTTGTTTCATCCATAGTGCTTGTTGACATGCCTTTCCGGCGTTTACATATTCGGCTTCGGTGGTAGAAATAGCAAGAGCGGTTTGCTTCTTCGAAAACCAAGACGTTAGACAACATCCCATAAACGTGCAAATACCGCTAGTGCTCTTTCTATCTACGTAGTCTCCCGCATGATCCGAATCCGCATAGATGATGGTTTCTATGCCTGATTCCTTAGGATACCATAATCCTAAGTGTATAGTGCCTTTAACGTATCGGAAGATACGCTTAACCGCTTCTAGGTGAGAGGTTTTGGGATCCTCTTGAAAACGGGCACAAAGGCAGACACTAAACATGATGTCGGGTCTACTTGCCGTCAAGTATAGTAATCTACCTGTCATTCCTCTATACTTGGTGTTATCTACGGACTCACCTTCATCGTCCTTTGTGAGCTTTACCTCCGTAGACATGGGAGTTTTCATGGGTTTTGAGTCTTCTAGGCCAAATTTCTTAAGCATTTCCTTAATGTACTTAGATTGGTTAAAAAATATTCCATCTTCTAATTGTTTTATTTGTAATCCTAGGAAGAAGTTAAGTTCACCCATCATACTCATCTCAAACTCATCATGCATGATTTTGGCAAATTCATCACACATGTCTTGACAAGTCGATCTAAATATAATGTCATCAACATATATTTGGACAATGATGAGATTTGGGTCTTTCCTTTTAGTGAAAAGAGTGTTATATACCATTCCCATGGAATAATCATGTTTAATAAGAAAAGCTTTTAGTCGATCATACCAAGCTTTGGGAGCTTGTTTGAGTCCATATAAAGCTTTCTTTAACTTATAAACATAATCAGGTTTTGCGAAGTCAATGAATCCTGGAGGTTGTGCCACATATACCTCCTCATTGATAAAACCGTTAAGGAATGCACTTTTCACATCCATTTGGAATAACTTAAAATCTAGGGCGCAAGCATAGGCAAGTAATATCCTAATCGATTCTAGTCTAGCTACGGGGGCATAAGTTTCGTCATAATCAATTCCTTCTTGTTGATTATAACCTTGGGCAACTAACCTTGCTTTATTCCTAGTAACTATTCCATTCTCGTCTAACTTATTCCTATATACCCATTTGGTTCCTATGATGGTCATATCCTTTGGATTTGGGACTAATTCCCAAATATCATTTGCCTTAAATTGATTTAATTCTTCTTGCATAGCTATAACCCACTTTCATCCTTTAAAGCCTCACTAATATTCTTAGGTTCTATTGCTGAGAGGAAACAAAAGAAATTGTTTTTATCTTGGGCTTGTGACCTAAGGGTTCTTTGGTTAAGATGTCCTATTATATTATCTAATGGATGTGATCTAGATTCTTTAATATTAACAGTTTCGTTATTTTCTAAGTGAATGTCTTCATTATCATTTCCTATGGGTTTTGTTTTACTAACCTCAATAGCTTCATCTTAGACTAAATCATCATCTTCTAAAGGTAATGTTTTAGGAGGTGGTGGTGTTTCATCAAATGTTACATTTAGTGATTCCTCTACTTTCATGGAGTGTTTATTAAGTATTATATATGCTTTGCTATTTTGTGAGTATCCTAAAAGTATTCCTTCATATGATTTTGGATCAAACTTAGTGAGATAGTCTTTAATGTTTAAAATATAGCCTTTACTTCCAAATACCCTAAAGTAGCTTAAGTTTGGTTTACCTCTTAATAACTCATAAGGAGTTTTTCCTAGAATTCTTCTAATTGATACCCTATTTAAAATATAAGTTGATGTATCTACGGTGTGACACCAAAATTTTTGTGGGATGGATTGTTCATTTAACATAGTTCTACTCATTTCTTGTAGTGACATATTTTTTCTTTCTACTACGCCATTTGATTGAGGAGTACGAGGAGCGGAGAAATTGTGAGATATTCCATTTAACTCACAATATTTTCCGAATTGTACTTCGTTATCAAATTCCCTACCATGGTCCGTCCTAATGGCAACTATTGAGCATCCTAATTTATTTTGAATCATTTTACTAAATATTTCGAATTTTTCAAAGGCTTGGGTTTTGTCACTTAAAAACCTAGTCCACGTGTATCGTGAGTAGTCATCTACTATTACTAAGGTATATTTGTTTCCTCCATAGCTCCGCACATCGGATGGACCAAAAAGATCCATATGTAATAATTCTAGGCACCTAGTAGTGGATACTAGATTCTTAGCTTTGTGACTAGCATGAGCTTGTTTTCCAATTTTACATGCATCACAAAAATGCTTGTCATATTTTAGATTAGGCAAATTTCTAACTAATTCCTTAGAGGCCAAAGATTGTATTTGTTGCATGTTAGCATGTCCTAATCTCCTATGCCACAATGTAGAGTTTTCATCTAGGGTTGTTAGGCATATCCTATCCTCAGGTTTGTTTTCTAGTTTCATAACATATATGCCACCTTTCCTAATTCCTCTACCTATAATTTTTCCATTCTTAACTATTTCGCTATCCTCTTCGGTAAATGTGACTCTACATTTATTGTCACATATTTGTCCTACACTAAGCAAGTTATATGTTAATTTATCTACATGTTCTACATTTTCAATGGTAAGTGAGTCTTGAGAAATCATACCTTTGCCAATGATTTTTCCACGTAAGTCACTACCGAAAATAACTTTACCTCCATTGTATGCCTTGTATGTAGAAAATAGTTTGCGGTTCCCCGTCATGTGCCTCGAACATCCGCTATCTTTGATCCATTCGTCAGGTTCCAAGTCAATTCCTAAACATATTTCGTCGGTTTCTTTTGCCATAAAACACTTTTCGTCTCTTGGCTTTTCAACTTCTTCTTTCTCACTATCACTCCATGTTCAACTAACAAAGGCACCTTGATTTTCATAACCCGGTGGCTTTTGACATTCGCCAATGAGATGATTTGGACTTCCACATCTAAAGCACTTTCTTTCCCGTAGTTGTCACTTCTATTCCTTTGGAATGCTTTTCTTTCGTCTCGTGATGATCTAGTGAAACTTCCTCGTCTCTTAAAGAACTTCTTGAATTCTCTTACGGCCATTGCATATTCTTCGTCTTCACTTTCGTCACTTGAATCATCATCATCACTAGGTTCCTTTTTGGCTTTTAGAGCAATGGATTTGGTTTGTTCTTTCTTGACTTTGACCGTTTCCGAATCTCTTCTTATGATTTCTTCATGAACCTTCAAGTTACCAATTAGTTCATCTAGTGATAACGTCATCAAGTTCTTTGATTCTTCAATTGCCGTGACCTTAGCTCTCCATTTTGGATGCAATGCCCTAAGAAATTTCCTAACACAATTTTTACTAGAAAATGTCTCATCAAGTGCTTTTAAACTTGTGATGATAGTATTAAACTTAGCAAAAGCATTATCAATTGATTCCTCTTTCGGAATCGTAAATTGTTCATATTGTTGTACAAGAAGATCTATTTTATTATCTTTGACTTGGCTATTACCTTGGTGAGTAATAAGTAAAGAATCCCAAATTTCTTTGGCGGTTTTACACATAAAAATTCTTTCATATTCTTTACGTGGTAACGCATTATAAATTACCATTTTAGCCTCATTATTTTTTGCTAATTTCTTTTTCAACTCATCATTTTGTTCTTCCAAAAATACAATTTCATTCATTTTAGTTTCAACATTATATTGAATAGGAGGAAAATCACCAAAGGTAATAATATACCAAAGATCAAGATATTTTGATTTCACATACGTTTCGAATCTATTTTTCCAATATAAAAATCATCACTTTCAAATAGTTGTGGTTTTTGCATAGATTGCCCTTCTAAATATTTTTCAGATTCCATAGATCGTTACAAGTTTTAAAATACAATATATTTTAAAAATCTTGCTAGACGTGGCTTCTGATACCAATTGTGGAAAACTAGAAGGGGGGTTGAATAGTTTTACGTCTTTTTAATTCGTTATAAAAGATAGTTTTAGAGTTTACTTAGCTTTTGAAAACTTAGATTCGATAATATGTGATCTCAAGTCTTGTACAATATAAACAATTAACAATACACAATATATAACAATGATAAGTAATGAAATAAGTAAGAGATGGAAAGATCGAACCGCGAGACAAGAGATTTATTTGGACTCATAATATATTTCGGTCTCATAATTCGTACCTTTAATATTGCATCTTTGACTGATTCTCACCTATGTGGACCTTTGGGATATTTGGACCTTTGGGTACTTTTGGAACCTTTGGGATATGGAACCTTTATCATTGGCACTTATATTATAGAAACCTTTGATATTGAACCTTGGTCTTGAACCTTGATTATTTGACAATGATATTGATATTGATATTTGATTCGCACTCTGGATTACCTTTGACCTTTCAGTATTTACCCAGGCATTTTTATCTGTTCCCAGTTATGGGGGTCCATGACCGTAGCATTGATGCACTAATGTTATGACTCTAGTGTGGTTGGAGAGATGTACCACACCGTCCCTTTTTGTTATATGATTATGAGCTCAAGAATATATATGTTTGGCCACTAGGATTTGATTTGTAGGGGCTTATGGATGCATCCTATATTTGTTTGGATATACATTATATTTGATTTGGTGATTGAGCATGCGTGCATGCAGTCCTTCACATTTTGGGAGCTAGCTACTCCATTGATTACTTGAGGACTCCCCTCCTACTATATTTGGTATTTCGAGGACTCCCCTCCGAATATATTGGTTATGAAGATATGACATGGTTTGGATATTTGTTTGGCCTGGGGTAAATATACTGATACATACATTTATACCTTAACCATTTATCCTACTCCTTTATCTTGAAATTCTTATGATTCTCTTTGACACTGGTTATTGTATCGATTTTGTATTGCTTCCTTATTTCTGCTTTGTTATCTATTATATCTGTTCACTGAGCTTTGTAAGCTCAGCCGCATTTCTTTTCCTGCGGCAGGTTTAGTAGGAAGCTGGGTTATGGAAGGAGATTTTACTTTTGGGCTTAGAAGACTTCACCTTGTTAGCTACTTGCTGGACTTAGAGATGACTAGAAGCTTTTATGTTTGGGCATAGCATTTTTTTGTTCCCCTTTTGTATCTTGTACTTTGTTTAGTTTTCCCTTGTAACCCTTTGTAAACTTTGTATTAGAAATGTATCTCCGTTTCACTTGTGTTCTGAGTTGACTCCATAATGTTACACTTTAGCTCTTTTCGGGTTGGGGTGTTACACTGTTACAATTATGGTATCAGAGCAAACAGGTTTAGATCGGCGGATGCAACATCCGTAGAGCTTAGGCTATGACCTGTGAGTTTTCGACCATTAGGATTCCACTGTAAGGATGTAGGAAACCACTTTGAGAACTTACCTTAGGAACCCCCTGCATGAACTTAAGTTTTGACTGGTAAGGAATGGATAGACTTTAAGAGATTTCTTTTGTATCTTTGCTTTTTCATTACTCTGATTCGTGTCTTACGTTTAGCTATACCTTTTTGGAATCATCCTTTTGGAGTTAGAAATATGTGCACCATCTAAGTTTACCACCAATAATTCTAAAGGCACTGAAGATTGCATGGCAATGCAAAACATTATTTTGATTTTATGTTTGATCTCACACCTAATTGCTAATCCTTTTGATGTCTCTTCGAGCATTCTAAGGATCTCCATGACGATGATGCACTCTATGATTGCCTCTTACTTTTGGTTATCATCTGTAAGTTTTCCGACGTTATTTGATTTTGTTTTGTCCATCTTTGTTCCCGTGAGAAGTCTGGTGGTGTTTAACCACGAGTATAAGAGTATTTCCTTTCACTTTGAACGATAAAGGTTTGCTATGTTAATCTGTCTTTCTTTGGAAAGTCAACTTCGATTTGATTCTGATATGAGATTGGTTGCTCAAGCATTCGAGATGCTGACGACTGTTCCACTATGACTCATCTTTGGTGTTTTGAACTATTTTGTACTCCCTACCATGATTTCCGATCGTTAAACTTTGGCTATCATTATTGCTCTAGAGACTCGTGCGTTACTTTCGAGACTATGAAGTTCTCGTGCACCTATTTTGTACACCGAAGAAATGAACCTTATCTTGAGAATTATTTTGGCACCCTGAATTTCCGGTTATGATTTATGTTGAACCACCAAGTTTCCCACCGAGGGATGGAGCTGGATAGAACCCGAAGTTGACAACAGCGATGGCTATCGTGAAGAATTCAAGACATTCCTCGCAAGATGGAAGAGTTGATGAGTAGAGCACAAGAATCTAGTCAATATGGCGAACCTGGAGCTGATGAATTCATGCAGTCTCACTTCCCTATTCATTTTGGTTGTACTAAGATGAATTGAAAACAGAAGTGGACTGGATATGAGGAGATTGAAGATCGCACTAGAAATTCACATTACTCCATCACATTCCACGAAGAACTGCAGAAGGCTTGAGGAACCAAACACAAGTTAATGATACCGTTTCACTCTCAGACTGGAAGACGAACGAAGACTGATTACTCGAACATAAGAAGATTTTCAAGGGACGAATTCCTGAAGCGAACTTTATGATGCCTTGGCGACATGTTTCTTTCTGATAATGGTTGTTTGATTTTGTTACATCCTTTCGAGTTTCATCTGTTTTGCCGACATCATTTGTTATTGATCTTTGAATAAGACTAACCCAGGAGTTAGTTGGACTGTTAGGTTGATTTGTAGATTTGATTCACTGATTGAGATAAATTATGACCATCATGAGGGCATATTTATATGATGCTAGTATTATGACGTCTGGCCAACGTGATGATACTAACATCATATAACGTGCACTTTTTGTGTTCATAGGATATCTTGAGAAGTGCCTTAGAGGAGCCTTAGATTTCTGTTTCTGTTTGTGACTATCTACGAATAGTGAGACTTTACGAATCTTTCGATCTGCACGTTTTATCCGCCTTATCGTCGTACATTTTGATACGTTTGGGTATTCGACATGCGGTTGTTTGAATTTTATGCTCCTGATAAAAAAAATCCTAAGTTCTATTGTAGAGCTTCCTGTCATTTGATGTTATCAATCAACCTATTTTCTGCCTATATGGATTTGATCTGTTACTATGAAGAGCTACACCTATGTTTTGCTATGTATACGCCTCTTATTTCGATGGATCCGTTTCATGATAATCTGTTATGAGTTAAAATATGAGGTTTTGGATTTTGAGAATCAAGATCTGTCAGTTTAAGATAATACCTTTGAAAGGTTGTATTGAAGTTTGAAGACGAAGCTATTTGAAAATCTGAAGAGTTAAACTTATAGATTTCACCCTCATGATTGCTATCATTCGATACATTCTCATCTGATCAGTCCATTTCCTTGTCCACGGACGAAATACCCACCCAATCCTACATCTTCTTTTGTATATCTTTAAGGGGATACGATTATCATCTGTTACGTTTCGTATGTGATTCTTTTGATTTGGATTTCTGTGCGATGTGCCTTCTCTGGGGAAACAGAAACTATCTTTGGATTGATAAGATCAAGTCATGGGAAACATGGATCATTTTGTTTGTTGAAATTTCTTTGAAGCACCCAGCACGCGAGGCGACCTGGGTGACCGAAGAGTCTATGCGAGTCAAACTACTAACTTTTCTGTTCATAGTTTAGTGTACCTTCGTTTTGTTTCGCCACCTTACCATTTGCATTTTCGAGGACGAAAATTATTTTGAGGGGGGAATAGTTGTAAAACCCACATTTTCAAAACATGTTTAAATTACCAAATTGCCGCTATTACTTTAAATTTGATTTAAAGACTTAAACAAATACAAATTAAATCCTAAATAATTATGATTTGCAACATATGAAGTATGAAAATTTTCAAGAACTTGTTTTATAGCTTAAAGTATTATATGAGAAAGTATAAAAACTTACAAAAATATTTATTTAACTAATTATACCTTTTATTTACTTATATTATGTATTTAAATCATTTAAAAATAAAGATATGATCAAGATAAATTTGGAAGTGATTCAAAACAGAAAATTAACTTCAAATCACTCATCATGGCCGAAATTAGTGTGATTACCCTCCATATATGTCGACCTTTACTCCTTTACTTTTTAGAAACTTCTAAAAACCCTAAAACACTCTCAAAATTCCATTCAGCTACACAAAATTTTTTGGGAGGTCTTTTCTATTTTTCATGAACATAATAAGGTTCAAGGAGGCTAAGAAAATTGGTGTTGGAGGCTGGAAATCGTGGTTTGATTTATTTGGGGCTATTCGATCGTTTTAGTCTAAACCAAACACAAAATTCGTTCTGCTCCTTTTCACTCATTAATTCTTCATCAAGGAAACTTTTATACGTTCTAAGATCCATATGAGACGTGGAAAAAATATCCATGCACTCCAGAAAAATCGTTTGAATTAAAACACATTCGAAAACCCTAAAAATGGAAATAATTGATATTTCGGCTGGAATAAATTTCGAGGGCTTCAAGAATTTTTTTTTCAGGTTCTATATTGTTTATATAACTCAAATAAAATATGTTTTGTGATGATCAAATTTTATATGTTCTGTTTTGGAATTTTATACATAATTGAGTTTTAATTATCGAATAAGAGAAATAAAGGAAAATAAATTACGAGGGGCTAGGGTTAGGGTTCTTGTGTATTGTATAAAGTTTTAATACTGATTTTGACATGTTATGATGATTTCTTAATGATTTGTTAAATTGTTTGGGGTTTTTGAATTAAAAGTAAACCGAATTGGATTTTTAAATGTAAAGGGTGTGTTTTGTAATTTTCCAAACTTAAGGGATATTTGTGTAACGTGTAATAGACCAGGGGGAATCTGAATAAAATGATAATGAGGGTGTTTCGTGTTAATTTTGTAATTTAGAGGTTTAAATGGTAATTATATCATTTATATTAATTTGATTTGTATTTAATAAAATTAAGGGGTGTGTTTTGTAAATTTATAAATTCAGGGCTGATTCGTACATATTTGGTATTGAGGGGTATAATTTGCAAGTTTGGTAATTTAAAAGGTTTATTTGTAATTTCTATAATTAAAAGGGTGTAAATTGTATTTATTTTAATTAAAGGACTAAACTTGTAAATTATGAAAGTAAAGGGGCTGTTTTGAATTGATATTATATTAAGCGCTGAAATTGTATACTTTTGATAATTAAAGGTTATAAGTGTTAATTTACATTAAACATGGTTGTAATTGTAAATTAAATATCTAAAAGGACTTATTTGGTAAATAGTGTAATTTAGGGGTTTAAATTGTAACATTTGTAAACTTGAAGTATTGAATGGTAAATATTATTAACTCATGGATTAAATGTTATAAATATGGAGAATTGTAATATTTACACTTTAGACCTTTAACTTTGGTTAATTGCATTAAACCTTAAAATATGGAAACCTGCTATTTTTGGAAACCTTTTAAATAAAGAAACTTATTAAAAATAGAAAGTTTTATAAAATGTTTGAACTACCTAAAATGAAAACTTACTAAATATGGAAAGTTACTAAAAATGGAAAGATAACAAAAAGAGGTAACTTATATAATTTGAATTATTCATAATTCGTTATTCACTTTCTTCTAGGTCCGGTGAGGTGGGAGTGATCTTTCTCCTTTTGTTTGATCTTGGTTTTGTTTGATTCTCCGAAGGTATATATATTCCGTACTCTTTCAGCAAGAGTGCACACTTTCTCTCTCTTGACTTCGTCTTTGATTTGTTATCGTGTATGATTCCTTTGGTTCCTTGTTATGACCCCCTTTGTACTTTGGCTCTGTGGTTGATGTGTTTCGTTGGTATTGTGATCCCATTGATATTCGTTTGAACCCTTATGGTATGATATTGGCATAACCTGTTCGTTAACCTTTTGTGACCTTAGTATTTGGACCCTTGAAACTTTGAAAGTTCTTTTGGGATATTTTAACAGGATGTGAAAACCTTTTTCCTAATTATGATATGGAAATGTTTTTAAAGAGAAACCATTTAAAACGACACTTCTAGCATGATTTAAGATCACTTTTATAAGGGATTTTACAAATTCATGAAGACCACTTTTAAAGAATATCTATGGAAACCTTCATTAAAAATCACTTTTATAATTGCCATCTTTTGGAAGATTCTTTTTAAATGAACCATTGATATAAACTTTCTTATTTGATTTTACTACGAGCCTTTAAAACAACTGATATGAACCTGCTAAATTAAATTTTTGTTTTAGACTTTCACTATGAGCCTTTAATTATAAAGCATGGGATTTTGAACTTTGGAAGATTTGGAGATTTACCAAACTTGACCTTGTTTGTTGACCCCTCAGTTTTATATGCTTTCAACAAGAGTGTTCTACTTTGTCTCTCTCGTGACTTATATCTCTATTTCTCTCTTTTGTGAACTCCTATTTTATTTGGACTCATAATATATTTTGGTCTCATAATTCATACCTTTAATATTGCATCTTTGACTGATTCTCACCTATGTGGACCTTTGGGTACTTTTGGAACCTTTAGGATATGGAACCTTTGACATTGGCACTTTTATTACAGAAACCTTTGATATTGAACCTTGGTCTTGAACCTTGATTATTTGAAAATGATATTGATATTGATATTTGATTCGCACTCTGGATTACCTTTGACCTTTCAGTATTTACCCAGGCATTTTTATCTGTTCCCAGTTATGGGGGTCCATGACCGTAGCATTGATGCACTAATGTTATGACTCTAGTGTGGTTGGAGAGATGTACCACACCGTCCGTTTTTGTTATATGATTATGAGCTCAAGAATGTATATGTTTGGCCACTAGGATTTGATTTGCAGGGGCTTATGGATGCATCCTAGATTTGTTTGATATTTGTTTGAATATCTGGTTTGGATATACATTATATTTGATTTGGTGATTGGGCATGCGTGCAAGCAGTCCCTCACATTTTTAGAGCTAGCTACTCCATTGATTACTTGAGGACTCCCCTCCTACTATATTTGGTATTCCGAGGACTCTCCTCCGAATACATTGGTTATAAAGATATGATACGGTTTGATATTTGTTTGGCCTGGGGTAAATATACTGATACATACACTTACTTTATACCTTAACCATTTATCCACTCCCTTATCTTGAAATTCTTATGATTCTCTTTGACACTGGTTATTGTATCTATTTTGTATTGCTTCCTTATTTCTACTTTGTTATCTGTTATATCTGTTCACTGAGCTTTGTAAGCTCAGCCGCATTTCTTTTCCAGCGGCAGGTTTAGTAGGAAGTTGGGTTATGGAAGGAGATTTTACTTTTGGGCTTAGAAGACTTCACCCTGTTAGCTACTTGTTGGACTTAGAGATGACTAGAAGCTTTTATGTTTGGGCTTAGCATTTTTTTTGTTGCCCTTTTGTATCTTGTACTTTGTTTAGTTTTCCCTTGTAACCCTTTGTAAAATTTGTATTAGAAATGTATCTCCGTTTCACTTGTGTTCTGAGTTGACTCCATAATGTTACACTTTAGCCCTTTTCGGGTTGGGGTGTTACAGGAAAAACCTCATTTATTACCCCCATATGTGTGTTAATATTTTAATGTACTCCAAGTGTTTTGATTATCTTAATTCGAGTCATTAGATTAGTTACATGTAAAATATGTAAATGTTCAAGTGTAAGGGGAGAACCGAGCCCCCTTGATGTATTATTTTGCATGGTAGAGCAAGAGTGTATAAAAAAAATTGAAAAATCAAGAAAAATTAAAAAAAAAAATAGAAAAAGAAAAAGAGAAAAAACAAATAGACTACCATCCCGTTTCCTTTGGCTTTCATTTGAGTTTATGTTATTTTATTATTAGCCTAAGTTGAGTCGAGTCTTGGCTTAGCAACGCCGCATTGTATATGTAATTAACTAAAGGTGCGCTTAGTTCAAACTTGTCAATGGTAAAGGGAAAGATAATGGTAATGCTAGGTAAAGGGAAAGGGCATTCTCATTGCATTGATGCCGCTTGGTTGGATAGTCTATAATCAATACCATTATCTTACATGTTCACAACAAGCCAAAAAAACCTCTAGGCCCACACGAAACAAATAAGCACCCATTTGTCCCTGGCCACACAAAGCTCACAACAAGCCAAAAGTCACACAACTACACCTGTTTCAGTTTATGGAATATTATATTTATGCATTATAGTGGGTAATGAAAATGAATCCTCCCAAATTATTAGGTAATGCTTCAATACCCACTAATGGGTAATGGGTGAATGCATTATAGTCAACCAACCTCCTTTATTCATTATCTTACCGTTTCCTTATTGCCCTATACCCTCAACCAAGCATGCCCTAAGATAATTAACTTACCACCAGTAAAATATCCCTTTATGCAACAAACCATGTTTTCCATATCCCTACACCAAACGTTATAACCCTTTAAAAAGATCTCTTTGATAGTTTTCCTAGGTGCTTACGCCAAGTGGTGGAGGTTTTTTATCCTTTCCCAAGCCTATCGTAATCTACTTGCTATGACAGATACTCAGATAGTGAGTGATATTTTTCCATTTCCATTAGTTATATTTTGTTTTATGACACCCGAGAGATGAGAGTATCCAAACACTATTTGTGAGGTGCTAGTATATAATCTCCGTGCTTGTTTTGATTAAGGTGGAACGATCATGTGTTGTAAGTACTTTTATATTAATGTTAAATGACCCCTAGCTTGTATTTTGATTAGAATAAAAGCTCATTTGCTTGAGGACAAACAAATCTCAAGTGTAAGGGTATTTGATGAGGCGAAATTTGTTACGCTTTTAAGGGGTAATTTAAGCCGTCGTGATAATATGATCAATTATTACCTTTAATCGTTTCTTTTGTCATTTTAGGTACTTTTTAAGAGAATTCGGGAAAAGGAAGCATTTTGGACGTTTTGGAGCAAAAAGTGAAGAAAACGACAAAGTCAAAAATCCAAGCTGGAAATTACACCTGACGGCGTCACCTATTCCAAAGGGACGGCGTCAGCCTTTGTGACAAGAGGTGGATATCACATTTACACTTGACGCGCCAGAAGATAATTTGGGCATTTACACGTGACGACGCCACCCTTTACCTTAAATAGGCCGTCACGTGTATTCTCTAAAGCGTGACGGCCCAGAACTCTTACAAAGTTACGGTGTCAAGAAGTTGGATTGGACGACAAGAAACGCTAGCCGCGGCAAGATGACAACGTCAACCATCAAAAGGTGACTTCGTCACCCTTGTAAATCTATATATAGTTTTTGATTCTTCATTCATTAGAGTGTATCTTTGGAGGGGAACTTTTGGTGGAATACTCACACAAACCCTAGCATGAATTTTATAGGTTTTTAAGGGTTTCATACCCTTGTCTATTCCATGTTCAATTAAAGATAAGTAATACATCAATCATTCAATATGTCTATGTGTTGTTTGATTCTATCTTATTCTTGTCTTTCTTTTAACATGCTAGGCTAGGTTTATTTGTGTGTTGCTTAGATGTAGTGAAACCTAGTTATTGATTATTGATTGATGGTTTGTTATTAATTGTTGTTGGGTGATTGATAATCGATGTTAGGCTTAAGAAAACTGGCTAATCTCCTATTCGGTAACTTGCTTAAACGTCTTAAGAAACATGAATCGGATGTGTACTATGATTTTAATGGTTGTATTTAATGCATTAGTAACTATTAAGGAGGCCATGGTAAGGATACTTAACGTGTTGTCATAGGAAGAGATAGAAGCTTATAGAGTTGGGGAAGATCGTACACTGCCCCACAAATGGTATTAAGGAGTGCAACCCGTCACCCACGCAATTGTAACAAGCTTATCAATCAATAAAAGATAACCAGGGAGTAATGAAATCTACAAACACGTTTTCTCCATTTATAGTTTACACATTTTATTTTATTGTCATTTTATTTTTATCGCATTAGTAGTTATTTGGGTTAGTTGACTAGCAACTAATTCCGCCCACTCTTTCAAATACCCGAGATTTTACTTGCTTTCATAAAATATAAAAAATACAAAAAGAATCATCCCTCACCTCTAGACCCAGTTAGATTAATTGCAATCCTAACGAACACTATTCCATGTGGAGAATGATCAATCCCCCGGTACTTGCCACTTCACTATACTACATCGGTCAGGTACACTGCCTGGTGGGGATTGTAAGCTTCTCAAGATCCCTTGAGAAGTAAAACTTTCGTGTAGACCACAATCCGCACATCAGTCTTTATATTTTTGGTAGCTTATTTGAATAATTATATGAGCTGAAATAACTTATAACTTGTATTATAACAGGAATGGATTGTGATTCTATTGAAAATGGCCTTAGTGAATCTTTCAATTCTCATATAAAGAATGCAAAGAGAAAACCAATAATTGGAATGCTTCAAGACATAAGATCTTATGTGATGACAGGGAATTACACTCTAATGATGGAATGTGAAGATTGGAAAAGTGATATTTGCCCTAACATCATCAAGGTTTGGAGTTGCATAAGAAGATTCAAAGGTATTTACTTATCAATTTGAGTAGAATAAATATATTTATATCATAAAACCTTTCTGCTAACATGTAGTAAACTAACAGGAAATGGAGTTTGAATCCAAGTGGATTGTATCAGTTTGAAGTAAGGCAATGGAATTTTGAAACCTTTGGTGTGGACTTACTAAAGAGGGAATGCAGTTGTAAGCAATGATAGTTAACTGGCATACAATGCCCTCATGCAATCACAACCATTTACTTCATAAGCAAGCAGTCAGAAGATCATGTGAGAAACTCATTCAAGGTAAGCACATATAAAAGTATCTATTAGTACAATAATTTGCCAGTTGGTGGTATAGTTATGTGGAAAAAAAGGAACCATGTGCCAATGAAACCCCCTTAGAAAGAAAGATGCCAAGTAGGCCTACATTGAATAGGACAAAGGATAAGTCAGAATTGAAAAAAAAAAGTAAACATGTAGCAAGGCCTCCAAGAACAACAACATGTCAAAAATGTGGTGAACCTAGTCATAACAAAAAGGGGTGTACTAAACCTAAGGAAACAAGTGAACCATCAACACCAACACCTAATCAAGAAGATAATACACCCAAAAAGAAGGGCAGACCTATGGTTCAAGATCCAGTGAATTCTAGACCCCAAAGTATAGTAGAAAGAATAAATTTGTCACTGCTAGAGGTGGTATATGGATGGGAGGAACAAGTTCAGGGGGTAGCAGTGGAAGTGGAAGTTCTAGTGGATGAAATAGTAGAAGGGGTAGAGGAAGTGGCAGTGGATCAAACAGGCTCTTTGATGATGATGATTTGGTTGAAGTACAACTTGAGGAAGCAATTGATACAAAGGCAAATAACCAGTCAAGTGTTAATGATGTACTTGCTTTTAATGACAATGCCTTGGTTGATGTACAACTTGGTCAAGCAAATACAGAAGATATGAATGTTGATGCAGTTACAGAAATGGATGCCAATGTAGAACAACTGCAAATGTGAATGTTGTTGATGGGAATACAAATACACCTGCAAATGCAAATGTTGTTGATGCCACTGAGGATGAAACAACAAGGCTTAGACACAGGTATGATGAATTTTAGCAAGGTCAATATAATGCAGGATAACAGCCCCTAGAAGGACTTCTCAAAGATTAGCAATGAACAATTTTAAAGGAAAATAAACCAAGATTATGAAGGTCAAGGTCTCACACCAAATGAAGCATTTGATGTAGACTAAGTAGTCTAATGTTTGTAATGTTTGTCTTATTTGTAATAAGTTATTAGCTAGGTATGAACTTGATTGAACTTGTAAGAACTAATCAGTCTCTTTTGTAATATCAGTATTGCTATTTTCTATACATGAACTTAGTCCATATCAGTTGCATTTTTTTAACTTAAAACATAAGCATGATACCATTGCATTCATAATATTGTAACTGGGTACAACAGATTTATTTAAGGGCATTAAGTCATGCTTAAGCCACACATACTAAACATGCTACTTGCACTTGCAGATGGGAAATGGGTCACATTTTTTTTGCCCTTCCCTTTTTGACTGGCACTTGCATCAGTGGATTTTTTAGGATCAAATGGCTTGATTTCATGTAAAGCACATGTTTCCTTATTTCCCAAGGCTAGCACCTTAACCCTATCAGCAAAAGCTTGATTTGCAGTCTCTTTGGGGGTTTGATTCATGATTGCATCATCCTTCTTTGAGCTTGAACCCATTGAAATGTATCCTGAATCATTGATTGAGTCAGTGTCTTGTGGAAAATAGTTAGCCCATGGTGGTGGGTAATCCCAATAAGAAGAATCACTAGAAATGCAAATGATTTCTGCACAATATATATATATATATATATATATATATATATATATATATATATATATATATATATATATATATATATATATTTCTGAGTTAGAAAGATATGATAAAGGAGATTGTGCATTTAAATATAAAACCTGGTTTCTTTTGTTTGTTCATTTTTCCACTTGTAGGTTTTCTTAAAAATGTGAGTTGAAAATGAGGTGTTGATTATCCCTTTATATAAGGTGTAGATTCATGTAGCAGTGAATACCAACAACCCCATTATTCATGGCAGTCAATACCAACAAAAACCATTAAAAGTGTGAGTTGAAAAAAATAGTGTAAAGCATGCCTGCCCTTTTACTCCATATCAGCAACCTAATGACTGCAATGTTATCAGCAATGTCATTACTTTGGCATTTGTATCACTCTTTTTGTATCATGCCTGCAAAGTTCTTTATTCATTATTCATGGCTTTACTTTGGCATTTTTATCAATGTTTTTTTTGCATTCTTTCGTTTACACATATCAGCAAAACCAAATCATCTCCATTAATATGTTACTGCATTTCCATTCAGTAAATAAAACACATTCAGTGACCAAAGTTAAACATATTCATTACATTGTAGTTCATCAAAAGGAAACCTTTTCAATATATTCATTGATCAAACTAAAAAGCTTTCATAATTACAAAGAAAAGCATTCCTAACAGTACAAAGATAACCCTAGATTGCATATTAACTATAGACTTCAACACTGCAACTTCTTCTTCCAATCTCTTTTTTTTTCAGCTCAAATTCCAAAGCTTCCTTCTTCATTTTTTCTTCCACAACTGCCAATCTTCCTTTGTAATACTCTGTTGGAAAATCTGCATCCCACCAGTGAAAGAACTTACACTTCTTTCTTGCCTATTTAATCAAAAGAAAGTCAAAACATGTTTACACAAACAAAAAACATTAACACAAAACATGTGTTTACCTTATAGTTAGGACATACCAAAAATCTTCTGCCTAGGTTCTATTCAATCCAAGAAGTCCACATACCACCGAGGTTGTAAAAATCGCTAGGCGTTAGTGAGGCGGTCAGGTAGGGCCTAGCGATTAATCAGTTAGGCGGGGATTAATTGGGGATTAATCGGATTGGAATTTTTATGCACAAAATTGTAATTTTAGATATTATATTATATTATATGTATAAGATTAGCATAAGGCATCAAATTCAAATATTTCAAGTGTTCAAATATAAACATAATACATAATTTTTTAAAGTTCAAAGTCAAACATAGGTATTACTCGGTTTGTTGACCATTTTAAAGCGATCTTTGACTGATTTTGTGTAATTAATCAGTTTGTTGACCAATTTTTAAGCGATTTTGTTGACCGAATTTTAAGTGATTTTTTCCGATTAATCCGATTAGACCGATTTTCTCTGATTAATCGGTTTGTTGAGCGATTTTTAAGCGATCTTTGACCAAATCGATTAAATAGGCCGATTATGATAAATCAAGGTGCTTAGTGAGCGATCAACGATTATGAGAGGATTAATCAGCCGCCTGGGCCGATTTTTACAACAGAGCATACCACTAACATCACCACATTCGCACAAGACACAAACACGATTGATCAAATTGTCTTTTTCCCAACCTGCATTTCTTCGATTTCAGTAAACCCAATTTGATGAGTTTGATGAATTAGATGAGTTTGCCATTTGGAAACAATTGACTTTTCCCTAATTTGGTTTTTGAGGAGACATAGTTTGCCCTAATTTAATTTTTGGGGACAAACGTCTTTGCCCTAATTTGATTTTTGAGGAAGAAACGATTAAGCCCTAGTTTGGGCAAGTTAACATTTAAAAAAAATAATAAACAAAAATAAAATTAGGCCTTCAAATTTTATAAAGAGTATTACAAATATATTAGTGTATACTTAACGAGTTTTTTGGTTAGTTGTTAACGAAAAACCCAAATCCACTAAAAAAAGTTGGCAACCTTTTTATGCAAGAAAAAAAAAGTATAATACTTTGATTGGAAATGGACCCTAACTTTGATGTCTTTTTGTGCCATTTGCCTTTAACTTTAATACCAATTTCTTTTAACGGATACTGATTATCTTACATATGTCTGCAGGGAAACTTTCACAATTTTTTGGTTATTAGGTACTCTCATACACCATTAGGCCAAAAGCCTTGAGTTGGAATACCACCTTATATACTTCCTGTCTTTATAAAAAAAATGGCATTAACATTTACAACAATGTCATTATCTTGTAATACCAACTTTTATTATAGTTTTTATTTTGCCAAAAGCTAAAAAGGATTTACTCATGGCCATATCACTTTCAGATTTTTAAGTACTATCATAAGAAACTCGATATTTCTTGATACAATTCATATCATATTAAAACCTCAATCTTTGAACATATATTTTGGGAGTTGGGACTGGTCTCTCTTTAAAGTGATCTAGCTCCTAGATTTACCTTAGTCAATGAATTTTAATTGTCAAATTTGGGAGCGAGGGAGCGGGGTTCCACTAAGTTGCTATGTCAAATGTTTCTCAGAAAATTAAATTTTCTAAAATTGAGGGACTAAATTTGAAAATTTTGAAACCCTTGAAAAACTGCCAAAACAGTTATTAGAGCCCTAATCCCGTTTTGATAGATATACGTTTTTCTCTTGGTCATTTTTTTTCTCTCTGGTTCATAAAACTCTCAAACAAAACATTTAAAACATTCTCAATCTCTGAATTGTATCCAATTGACTAATTCGTAAGAACCACCGAATTGATTCGATCTGAAAGTGTTCACATGCCTTTCTGAGATTCAAACATATTCGATTGTGTTCGTTACTGTTTATCCCCTACATATTTAACGGGCATAACAAGGACACTGATATATTAGTGTAATGTTTTTGTGTCAATGATCATGTATACAGCTTGGTTGGTTCTAGAGTCAAAGTATAGTATGTTAGACAATGATAATTCTTCGTACCTTTATTGTATTATTATTAGCCAAAGTATTATAGAGTTCATAGCATAACGAAACTCCGATGGACCTAAGCCCACTAACAAGTTTGACCATATCTATGATCATCTAATACTCGCTCGCAGTCCGAGCGACAAAATTGCAAAAGCTCAGGCTGAAGATGTAAACTAAAAACACATCATCCCAATAAAAGCATAATTTATGGATGAAGAAATTTGACAGCAACCACAAGCAATTCTTCAAGCAGCAGCAAAAGCAAAATAAAGGTAGTACCAAAAGAAAACAACATATTAGTTAAGCATCCAACAACAAGTGAAGATTAATCTTTATCGTGCAGAAACAACAATAGCAAAAGCAAAAGCAAAGGCTAAAAAAAGCAAAGCATAGACTTTTTTTGTGGCAGTTGGCTTATGGCGGCAACTGATGATGGTGATTCAAGTCGGATCTTGTGCAGAATTGAAATACAAAGTGAATGGCGCTAATGGAGTCAGTTAACTCCAAACGGTTGCAAAATTATGGCCAAAACAGTATGCGGGTGAGGTTTTGGCCGAAAATTGCATTTTTTTTAGTACTATTAAAGCTAAGTGGTGGTGGCTATGGTATGATTGCATGATATATAGAGAACGTCTCATGGCAGCTGAGTAGGTCTTAAGATCAGACCACTCATGTTATCATGTTAGACAATATAATTCACCCACGATCTATTATATTATTAGTTAAAGTATTACTCTAGTACATAGTATAACCGGTGTTGCAAAAATCGTCCTAGGCGTTCGATTAATCGGTGATTAATCGTTAGGCGGGGATTAACCACCTCGATTTTTACTAATCGGCCTTATTAATCAGTTTCGTAAAAAAATGGTCAACATACCTATTAATCGAATAAAAATCGGCCAAATCGCACATAAATCGGTCAAATCAGACAAAGCTCGGATAAATCGGCCAACTCGGTTGCGGATAGAAATCGGCCAAATCAAACATAAATTGGCCAAATTGAAAAAAAATAGGCTAGATCGGCCAAATCGGGCATATAGTTTCTAAATTTTATAATTTTATGTATAAAAACTCCAGTCTGCTTAATCCCTGCCTAACCGATTAATCGGTAGGCGGTACCCAGCCGCCCAGCTACCGCCTAGCAATTTTTGCAACCTTAAGTATAACGAAACTTTAATGTAACCCATTGTCTAAAGCCATACCCTATTGTATAATATAATAGTCGTTTGGATAAGTGCACTTAGATAGTTTTGTCTCGGCTGAATAGTCAAATGGAGTAGTAATAATGCTACATTGTTGATACTAGAAAGCTTTATGGGTATGTTTGGCATGGAGTGGTGTGGAGCTTTTTGGAGCGGTGAGCAATGAGCATTTTGGTTTTAGTAGTCGTTTGGCATAGGAGCGGTAAGCTTTGCTATTTTTTAGGAATGCTCATTTTTCCTATACTTCTTTAAAAAGCGGTGAGTTGTGGCAATTGCTCATAGAGTCACAACTACTTCTCATAGCTCAATACTGCTACTGCTATTTTTAACAAGCACGCCTTATATCTAAAGAAACGGGTACTCAAGGACATAAAGACATACCATTTGTCGACTGTCGTATCCTAAGGATGAGCACTTTCTAGGTTTGTTCATAGTCACTCTCATCTCTCAAAAGAGGAAATACATCCGGATTACTTTTTTCAAGACAACTTATTTTGCATAAAATACAGATTTGGCAGACTAAAAATGTTGAGTTGTGGTTAAAGACTTACAGGTGTTTAGTTTTCCCTTATTCCTTTTAAATGTATTTAAGATAAATGTGGGTCCAAAACACTTACTCCATCTTAATTGAGAGACTTACAAATGTCTCTCTTCTAATTAAAGAGACTAATTAAAACACTCAAAACTAAACCACCTAATTTAGTAAACAATCTCTTAAAATGTCTAAAACTCTGGTTCGAACAAAACAAAACCAAAAATAGAACCAAGCTAGATTGAATAACAGCCTATTGTGTTTCAAAATATTAATATTTCCATGCCACAATTGCAGCTAGATGGTAACCTAACTAATTCATTCTTAGTCTACTAAGAACATCTCCAATGTGAGCACTATAATTTTGCATCAACTTAGTGCAAAATGAAAATATTTTTAAAATATGCTTGCACTATAAATATGTTCCTCCAAAAGGCTTTTATTTAGTCTTGTAAAGAGGATAAATAGGCTTGTGTTGGTCTCTCTAATAAAAGTGAGTAAAGGTTTTGGGTTCACACCCATTCCTAACAAGCAGAAAGTAAAAGGTAAACACCAGAAAATAACAACTTACTTTCTCCATTTTACCGAGATGAAACACTTACTTTTTTATTAACATTTAAGCCAACGAAACTTTTAAATATTGTTCTAAAGTCAACAAAAAAACCAATTATATTAAAAATAATAATTGAAATGACTATATTACCCTTTTCTTCTTAAAAATTATTACACCACTGTTCCAGGAACACCATTATGTCCCACCATAGCTCAACCACCGGGGATTTCACTTATTTCTCAACCACCTACTACAAATGCACCTATAGTCACTCCATCAGCAAGCCCAACACTATCTCCAACCTCAACACCACCACCAACAACTCCGACCTTAGCACCACCACTAACAAATCCACCATTTCCTGTGACACCAACACCAATTAATTCCAACTCCATCGCCTGGTGATT
This sequence comes from Artemisia argyi, assembly GCA_030686995.1. Taxonomy (NCBI): domain Eukaryota; kingdom Viridiplantae; phylum Streptophyta; class Magnoliopsida; order Asterales; family Asteraceae; genus Artemisia; species Artemisia argyi. The sequence continues at coordinate 54,839,331 of CM060707.1, forward strand.
CATCTCCAACCATTGCATCTATACCATTCACACAAGCTCCATCATCTGGTGTTTCATCTCCATCATTCTGGTAATGGGGGAATTGATTTTCTATAAAAAAAATACGATGAAATTTATTAATAGCATCTTCTAGGGTTTTATTTGTTTTTATAAAAGTTTGATTATATGAATGATTTGTGTAAAAAACTTGTGGCAATTGAGATGAGTGATGATTGATGGGTGAATTCAAAAACCCTTTAAGGAATTTTGTAGAATCAGCATGGTTGCTAAACCCCTAATTTCATTGTTGCTTCAACCCTACTGGTTGGGTTTTTCATGAGATTATTAGGACAGGGTTCATATTTGTGTTTATTGGTTGTTAACCCAAGATCTGAATTCATATTTGTGTTTGCGTTTGTGTTTTTTGGTGGGTTCAGATTTGTGTTTGTGTTTATTGTTTTAGCTTTGTGGTTTTGATTAGAAAAGCAACACATAATGCTAATGATGGTTTGTCTGATGGTGTAGATTTTGGTTGAAGAAGATAAAGGGTAATACAGTCATTTCAATTATTATTTTTAATATAATTGGTCTTTTTGTTGACTTCAAAACAATATTTGAAAGTTTCGTTGGCTTAAATGTTAATAAAAAGTAAGTGTTTCATCTCGGTAAATTGAAGAAAGTAAGTTGTTATTTTGTGGTGTTTACCCGAAAGTAAACAACCCTTAAATAATTAAGTTTCCTTATAAAAATTAGATTCTTCATTGCTTAAAGCCAAAGTCAATTCGATTGTAACTTATAAAATAGTGACTTTTGAGGGCCTCCTTTTAAGTTCTCTCCAAGGTTCTCGAAAACTTGTAGACGGGACCTGCTTAAAGCAGGGGATTGAACCCGGATAATTTTGAATGTCGATCCATATATGTAATAACTAGGCTACATCGTCTTAGAGGTCCATATAATGTTTAATTAGTTGGCTCTCTATTCTAGCTATATTTTAAAATTAAGTTATAACTTGAACTAGTGTTTCTAGTTTTTAGTTGTATTCATTTAGTAGATTATATAAATCAAATGCTAGCCGGGTAAGCTTGAAATTCGAGAATATTTTTACAGATAAGGGTGCGTTTAGTTGGAGAAAAAATTATCTTGTTTTCTATCTCTAGTTTTGTAAAAATTTGGATGAGAAATTTATCTCCACAAAACACTTAAAAATATAGAAAACGTGTTTAGTTGATTTTTGTATTTTCTCTTTTGAAGAAATGGAGGGACGGTTGTAGGTTACAAAGGAAAACAACTAAAATTTGGTTTGTAATTTTTCTTGTTAAGTTAGGAAATAAGGTATTTTGTGTTTTGCAAAACATTTTGTTGCAAACAAGCGATATTTGTTTTCCTTGTTTTTCACAAAACATTTTGTAGAAAACAAGGTTAATTCCCCCAACTAAACGCAATCTAAATTAGTTTATTCAGTTATATTGTGGTTTTATAATATCTTTTTCTTATAAATATGATTCCAACCTAGTAAATACCTATCTTTCCGTATGATGAGACTAAATCGTAAAGTTGTTGGTCCATGTATTGGAGCAGGTGAGAGGAATGCATAAAATAATGAGTTAGGTACGTAGGTGACATTGCTCGTAAAGAGGCTAGTGACATTGCTCAAAAAGCAAAGGTCAAGTGGGCGATTGAGGGAGATGAAAACAATTTCTTTTTCCACAGTTCTTTAAAGAAAAAGCGACAACAAGGTGCTATCAAAGGAATTCTTCATAACGGTGTTTGGATTGATGATCCAGGAGAGGTTAAATCTGAATTTTATAATCATTTTTGCAACAGATTCTCTTGTACAGATGACACCCGTCCTACTATGGGAGATGTTCCTTTTAATCAGATTTCTGTTGAGCAATGCGAGTTCTTGGAGCGTGATGTGTCTAATGAAGAAATCAAGAAGGCTGTTTGGGACTGTGGCGGTGATCGAGCCCGGATCCAAATGGTTTCACATTTAAGTTTTTTAAAACCTTTTGGGGGGTCATTCAAAATGATGTGGTGCGGTTCGTTCGAGAGTTTTTTCAATCAGCGTGTTTCCCCAAAGGTTGCAACTCTTCTTTCATTTCTTTAATTCCTAAAGTCGGAGATGCGAAATTTGTGTCGGATTTTAGGCCTATTAGTTTAATTGGATGCCAATATAAAATTATTGGTAAACTTTTAGCTAATAGGCTTAGTATGGTTATCGGGAGTTGTGTGAGCTTTGAACAATCGGCTTTCATAAAAGGAAGAAATATCCTAGACGGCCCCTTAGTCTTGAACGAATGTATGGCATGGTACCGTAAGAGGAAAAAGCTCTTATGGTCTTCAAAGTTGATTTTGAAAAGGCTTTTGCTTCGTTGAGATGGGATTACCTTGATGTGATTATGGAACAACTAGGTTTCGGTATTAAATGGCGTATGTGGATCGCTGGCTGCTTAAAGAATTCTAGGGCTTCTATCTTGGTTAACGGATCTCCTACCTCTGAATTCGAGTTGTCAAACGGGCTTTGTCAAGGAGATCCAATGTCTCCCTTCCTTTTCATTCTTACTATGGAGGGATTACATGCCATGGTTTCTAAGGCAGTAAACACGGGGTTGTTCAAAGGCGCCTCTATTGGCCATGGTAGCATAAACGTTTCACATTTATTATACGCTGATGATGCTATTTTTGTAAGCGATTGGTCTCATTCCAATGCTTACAATCTGATATGTCTTCTTCGGTGTTTTTATATGGTGTCTGGCCTGAAGATTAATGTGCATAAAAGCAAGCTTTTAGGTGTCAATGTTCCTGATGACGAAGTTTCTAACATGGCTCTTGTCCTTGGTTGTGGGATTGCAAAGCTACCAATGATGTATTTAGGAGTGCCTGTTGGATGCAACATTGGGCGATGTGACTATTGGTAACGTATAATTCAGAAGTTCGAATCAAAGATGTCTCGATGGAAAACTAAGCTTTTATCAGTTGGAGGGCGTTTATCTCTTATCAAGGCGGTCCTAGGTAACCTCCCAACATATTATATGTAGTTCTATTTGACGCCGAAAACTCTGCAAATGCGCTTAGAATCCATGCGCAACAAATTTTTTTAGGAGGTGATTTAGATGAAAAAAAGATCACTTAAGTCAAATGGGAATCTTGTTTGGCTAGTAAAGCAATGGGTGTTCTTGGCATTGGAAGCATTTTCATGTTAAACGCTGCCTTGCTCTTCAAATGGGTTTGGCGATTTCGCACTTCTTCCAATGGTCTGTGGGTTAATGTGATTAGAGAAATACATGGGATTGACGGAGGTATTGGGAGTAGTAGGGCTGGGAAGTCGACACATAGCCCTTGGAATTGCATTATCCAATTAGTTTCCAAGCTTCAAGGGAAGGGCATCGATTTATTAGCTTTATGTGCTCGTACAGTTGGAGACGGGCGCTCGATCAGTTTTTGGGAAGAAAGCTAGTGTGGGGGGCGTTCTTTAAAAGAAAAGTTCCTACGTGTTTATGCCTTGGAAGTGAATAAATCAAGCACAGTTGCTCAACATAGAAGATTGGTCTAGTGTGCTCAGGAGATCCCTGAGAGGCGGGGCTGAGTCGAACCAACTCGACGATTTGTTGCGGGCCATCCATAATGTGACCCTTTCTGATTCTGCTGATGGCTGGAAATGGGAGTTGGACTTGTCTGGTTTTTCAGTTTCCTCCGCGCGAACCCATATCGACGAACATACTTTACTTGGTAGTTTCACGTCTACTAGATGGTTGAGATATATTCCTATCAAAGTTAACGTTTTCATTTGGAAGTTGAGGCTCGGTAAACTTCCTACTTTGGCGAATATGGATAAAAAAGGAATTGATGTTGCTTCCCTTTTATGCCCCGTTTGTAATGCTCATGTGGAAAACGTTGATCATCTTTTTTCTCGTGTGGGATGGCTCAGGATTTATGGGGCCTTCTGGCTAGATGGTGTATGTTGGATATTCCGGAGGTCTCTAGCATCGTGGAATGGTTTTCTTGGTTAGATGTTGCTCACGTGTCGAAACATGCTAAGACTATTCTTAAAGGGATCGCTTCTACTATGTTGTGGTCTATTTGGAACTTCCGCAATGCTTGGATTTTTTCGACGACTAAACTTAAGAAGGCGAATTTTTGGGATTCTATTGTTCATCAATCTTTCTTGTGGATTTCATCTAGAAACCCAAAGTGTAGATTTAGATAGCTAGATTGGTTAAGAAACCCTATTGAAACTCATCTTTCTTTGTAATCTTTTTTTGCTAGCGTTTGCTAGCTTTTAATATATTGTCGTCGTTCCAAAAAAAAAGTACGTAGGTGGCTGAACTTAAGAGGAATGCTAGATTCATTCATAAAATTCACATAAAAAATCCACTCATTGATATGTCAATAGGTGATTGGTGTATTTTCTGGTAGTTTCTCTCTCCTCTCTCTTATTAAACCAATCACACACTGACACGTCAGCGAACAGATTTTTTGTACGAATTATCAATCACCTGCGGACACGTCGGCGAATGAATTTTTTTGTGGATTTTGTGAGCGATTCTAGCATTTCTCTAACTTAAAACCGATACCAATTTTAACCTTTTAATAAAGGGTTTAGGTTATACAATAAAAATATACTTTCTCAAATGTGCCGTTATAATATACCCACTATATCACTCGTGTGTATGTTAACATTCATTTTTATACCCACGTGAAACATAGGCGACCGGTAAACCAGCTAAACTGGTTAAAAGGTAGTATTTGAGAAAAATGGTCCTTTTAGATTTGTTTACTTTGCAAAATACGTCTTTGTGAGGTTTTAGTCTTTGCTGAAAAACTCTTTTTAAAATTGATCCTTGTTTTTAAATTTACAAAACGAGTCTCTATGCGAATTATTTTTAGAAATTTAGTCCTAATAAAATTTTTTAGCACTTAGGCATTTACTTTAAAAGTGAAAAATAATATTTGATAAAATTAAGGATAAATTTTTTCGTGCAATATAAAAAAATTTGCACATGGACCATTCTTTCAAAGATACCTAGAGTTTTTCATGCTAAATACTAAATAGTATTCAGAAAATAAAAGTTACATAAGGAACAAATTAGCAAAAAAATCTCAAAAATATATATATATATTTTTATATGCAAACTTGTGACATTTTTCAATTTCGCAAATAGTTCACAAATCTTGCGAAATTCATAGCATTTTAGATTTTTTTGGTAAAAATATGAGTATTTTAAAAAATCACAAAAAACCCAATTGTTTCATTGCGAAATTAGAAAAAAATCATAAGTTTTTATCAAAATAAAAAAATTTAGCAAGGACTAAAATCGCGCAAAGACCAATTTAAAAAGTGTTTTCTAACATGTGTCCTTAAACACATGTTAAGCTATGTTTATTGAACACACACTTTCTTTTTATATCAGAAAATGCATTTAATTTTCATTAAATATCACAAATGACTATAGGAGGTGATTTGTGCACTTTACAATTTGATTTGTACACTTCAATTTAGTGTGTATTGCCATTTACCCTTATAGAAGTGAAGAGTACAAATAATGTAAGGGTATAAATGACAATACACACTAAATTGGAGTGTGTCAATCAAATTGTGGAGTACGCAAATCACCTCCCGGCCAATTACTATAGATAAATGTAATTTTGAGTTTTATAATCTCTGACTTTATTTTTATACAAACTCAATGTGTGCCTTCGGAGCACATTTTAAAAAACCCCATTAAAAAAAATCACAATAGACCTATTTTGCAATAGAAAAAAAATTAAAAGAGGCCTATTTTGCAAAAAGAAAAACAAATTGCAAGGGACTCTTTTGCTCAAAAGAAATCACTTTTTAACCATTTAACCGGCTTATCGATCATCCATGTATCACATTGGTACATAAATAAAAATTAATGTGCCACACCAATAACATTTTAAGAACGGTACATTTAAAAAACGCAAATTATTTTATGAATTAATACTGGCGAGGTGGCAACCGTATTTATTTTAATCACTCTAGAAGTACGTTAGAACTTAGAAGACTGGATATGGAATAAGATTTAAATATTCTAAAATGGAATTGAACACATGCTGAAGACTATATGAGCCTAGAACGTTCGTAGACTTTTTACCTGTATGGACACACTATGGTCTTATAAGATGTGTTTACACTATACGTCTCTACCCGTATGGACATATGTTTACACTATACGTCTCTACCTTGTCTATAACTATTGGTATTTTAGAAAATGATAATAACTTGTTATCGTAAGTGCAGGGGCGGATGTACATGTAGTTCAGGGGTAGCGGTCGCTACCCCTGAACTTTTACCCGGTAGTGGAATTTTTGGCGATTTTTGACCATTTTTGGCGATTTTTGGCCATTTTTTGGCGATTTCGCGACCCCTGAAACAAATTTTCGCTACCCCTAAACAAATTTTCGTATTTCGCTACCCCTAAACTTGGCTCCTAGTTCCGCCCCTGCGTAAGTGTATCAAGAATACGTACACCGTCAAAAAATTGAAAAACCTAATGTATATATGTGGTTATTTGGTGCTTTTAGTCATAAAAGAAAAAGCTAGCATGACATTTAAACAGAAATCGTCATTTGGTCACCTTTTTATCTTAAAAACTACTAGTATGAATTAATTTGTTAATAGATCTCTAGCAAAATGTAAGAACACACAAGAAAACAGATTTCGTCCGAACATTACAAGCATATAATGTGGATCTAAAATCCAATCATACCAAACAAGAAGTAAACCGGAAACTCCATGTGTGATCAGTCTTTATCTCTTCTTCTTCATTTTTTTGTTAGAATATGACAATTAAAGTACACGTATTGCGGAAGCTAGGATCAAGTATAACACATAAATATTAACTAAAACATAAATAGTAACGTACCCGATGCACTTCAATAAATCTTGATCCTGTGTAATAATAGATCTATGATAAACCCCTTACCGTTTTGTTTATCGATCTCTTGATAATAACTATAGTGAGTTATTACCTCGTTCTTGTACACACAAACTAATACCGAATTAAATTAATTGCAAGATTAAACACAAGAGTTGTTTTGGAAAAACCAAAATCGAAAACCCTAAGGATTAGGGGTGAAAAAAGAAACCTTTTAGGGTATTGTGTGTGCACAAAAGATATGAATGAATGACCCTTGGGTTTGTATATATACTAGAGAAAACTTTGGAGCAAGTTAGGGCAATGGGTTGCCCCTCCCTTAGGCTTGATCGACCGGCCATACACCCAAGATGGGTGTTCCGGATCCTTCTTGCCACCAAGTTTCAATCTAGTCCTTTTCCTTGCCAATTCACGATAGTTAGTCCATACATTTAATAACTAACGATCACTAGTCCTTAAACTTGTGTTATTAATAAATATACATAACTATTAATATTTATTAATCTTTAATTCTCGTTTGTAATGTGTGCAATCCAGAGGTCTCGGGTTCGATACTAGACATTTACCTATTAATGTTATACGTAACATTTAACAGCTCCCACTTGTATATCCATTAATAGTAAAATGACATTGGTTGGCGTCTTGCAACACTCCAATGCCCCCAGCACGACTCGAGCTAGGTTTCCTGGAAAAACATTTAATGATTCATCATTATAATTATCCTTTCATTTCTAATACCACATTAATAAAGATGTGAGTTTCTTTATTAAATTTCTCTTTCTCGTCTCTTTATGATTGAACAAAATTACCAAAACATCTGAACGTATTCCAGATAGACTTTGGGCGTGGCCACACAAATATTTTGTCAACCCTATGAGGGGCCCAGCAGTATTAAACTTCCAAACAAATCAGAAGGAACAAATTCTTTCTTGACTACAAGAATAACCCATGAACTTTGCAACACTTCTGAAAACAACCCTTATAACTCCCTGTTACGGGTGAGCGGTAGATTGTTTCACAAAAATGCACTACATCCATGACTCTTATCTGGTATCTCAAGTCTGAGGATAACTTTAAATATGATTCTCACATTAAATATTAAATCATATTGTTAGGATAAATCCTATATTCAATTCATTGAATATCATGTGAAATTGGTATGACTACGCATCAATATATTTTCAAGTATATCCTAAACCAATGCTCAAATTTGTCTTAGTTTAATGATATTCCCAATCATTAATCGACAACGGACAATTTAGAATACTAATTTATTCATGAATTTAAACATGCAAATATAAGATATATGATTAAGACAATGAATAAATAAACATAAACAATATTTTATTTCATTAAAATAATAACTGTACATTACATCCCTTATCCAAATACTAATCACAAATGGGGATGAAACTTTCAACTAATCTAAGTCCTACACCTTCAGCATGCTTGTAGAGCTTGGTGCCAGGTAGAGGCTTTGTTAACTGATTTGCTAAGTTTTCATCGGTGTGAACTTTGAGCATTTCGATTTCACCTATTTCGACTTGTTCTCGAACATAGTGATGCTTAATCGGGAAATGTCTGGTACCTCTCATGATTCCAGGCTCATTGGCAAATATAATTGCAGCTGAGTTGTCACAATACATTTTTATAGGTCGTCGAATCGAAGGCATAACCCCAAGCCCTGAAACAAACTTCCTAATCCAAACAGCTTCCATTGCAGCTTCTGAAGTAGCTATATACTCACTTTCTGTAGCAGACAACGCTAGTACACTCTGCTTTCTGCTCCTCCAATCTACAGCTCCTCCATTAATGACAAAGACATAACCCGTCTGAGACTTCGTATCATCCTTATCACCTTTCCAAGAAGCATCGTAGTAACTTGTAACATCAAGTTCTGCAGATGGAGTACCCCCATAAACTAAGAACATATCTTTAGTAGCCCTAAGGTACTTAAGAATATTCTTAACAGCAGTCCAGTGAGCTTCACCTGGATTCTGCTGATATCGACTGGTTAAATTCTGAGCAAATGCCACATCAGGCCTTGTACTTTTCACCACATACATAATAGATCCCACAGCCGAAGCATAAGGGACTCTCTTCATGCGTTGCACCTCTGCAGGTGTTGAAGCACAAACTTTGTTGCTCAAGCCATGTTGTTCTTGCATTGGCAAATATCCCTTCTTGGAATTTTGCATATTGAATCTCTTCAATATTTTGTCAATGTAAGCACTTTGGCTTAATCCAATTAATCGCTGAGATCTATCTCTATATATCTTGATTCCCAGAATAAATGCAGCTTCCCCTAAATCTTTAATAGAAAAACACTTTCCAAGATATGCCTTAACCTTTTGCAAACTTGGAATGTCGTTTCCCATGATCAATATGTCATCAACATATAAAATAAGGAAAATTACATTACTCCCACCAGCTTTGTGATATACACATGGCTCATCAAGATTTTGAGTGAATCCATACTTTTTAATATCACTGTCAAATCTCTTATTCCATTATCGTGATGCTTGCTTCAATCCATAAATGGATCTTTGAAGTTTGCATACACGATTTGGGAATTCTGGATTCACAAACCCTTCAGGCTGCGCCATACAGATGTCTTCATCTAGGCGACCATTTAAGAAGGCGGTTTTGACATCCATTTGCCAAATCTCATAGTCATAGTAAGCGGCTATGGCTATAAGAATCCTGATAGACTTAATGTCAGCTACAGAAGAAAAGGTCTCCTTATAGTCAACACCAAAAGTTTGAGTATAGCCTTTAGCTACCAAACGGGCCTTATAGGTGTGTACAATGCCATCCATATCAGTCTTTTTCTTATAGAGCCATTTACTTCCAACTAACTTGGCACCCGGAGGTAATTCTACTTCTTCCCAGACTTCATTGTCTTTCATGGATTGCATTTCCCCATTCATATCTACCTGTGATTTTTCCTTTTCAGGACCATTTATGGCATCCTTGTAACTTGTAGGTTCATCAAGGTCCCCTAGTAAGTTATCATCACACTCTACATTAAGACATAGACGTGTAGGAGCTTTCACAGGTCTAGTTGACCTACGAATGGGAACCACTTCAACTTCAGGTGGAGGACCTAAACTCTCAGGTTCCACAGGAAGTTGGCTAGTGTTTTCAGAAGGTGCTACATCTTCATGATCGTCTTCCAGATCATATACTCTCCCACTGAATTCTTGAGATATGAGCTCCTTTTCCAAGAAGTCTCCATACCTTGCAACAAAAACTTTGTTTTCAGGTGGGTAATAAAAGTAGTAACCCATAGTTTCCTTAGGGTATCCTACGAAGATGCACTTCATAGATCTTTGTTGGAGTTTGTTTGCTGAGTCGCGTTACCATATTAAGAATGTGAACCGCAGATTCTAAGGCATAAACCCAAAACAAAAAAGGAAAAGTTGTTAGATTAAACATAGATCATATCATATCTTGCAATGTACGATTCCTTTTCTCAGATACACCATTTTGTTGTGGAGTATATGGAGAAGTAAGGTGTTGGACAATTCCCTCCTTAGCTAAGTAATCTATGAACTCCTGACTAAGGTATTCACCACCTCTATTGGATCAAAGAGCTTTAATCTTCTTTCCAAGTTGCAACTCTACTTCTGCTTTAAACACTTTGAATGTTTCAAACACCTCATCTTTATGTTTAAGTAAATAAACATAACCATAACGGCTGTAATCATCTGTAAATGTTAAGAAGTAGCTAGCACCTCTCCTTGACACATGTCTAAGTGGCTCACACACATCTGTGTGAATAAAACCAAGTAGATCATTTGCCCTTTCAATCCTAACTTTAAAGGGTTTCTTTGTCATCTTCCCAGCAATGCAAGATTCGCACTTATCAAATGATTCATCATTGATCTTATCTAAAATCCCATCATGTTGCAGCTTTTCGATGCGAGCCTTGCCAATGTGAGCAAGTCGACAATGCCAAAGATAAGACGAATCCAGACCTTTCTTGATTCTCTTATTACTGATGCTATACATTGAATTATTTTTAACAAAAGCATTATCATTATCATTCATATCAATTTCAAAGACACCATTCACAGCAATAGCATTAAAATAGAAAACACCATTTAAAGAAACTGAAATTCCATTGCTAGAAATAGTATGATCAAAACCAAGGTTCAACAAACATGAAAATAAAATTAAACCTCTAACAATTGACGGTGCATAATGACAATTATTTAAAGATAGTACTAAGCCCGAAGGCAACACTAAATTAAAAACTCCTATAGCTTCAACTTCTGCATGTGCTCCGTTACCCACGTGCAAGAATTGTTGTCCATAGGCCAACTTTCTCTCAACTCTAAACCCCTGCAAGGTATTGCAAATATGAATTCCACATCCCGTATCATATACCCATGAATTCAATTTAGGAGTAAGAGTGAATAATTCAATCATCAAGAACGCACCTGATGAACTGGGGTTACCAGCTTCATTACCCTGCTTCTTCTGTCGCAAGTCATGAATGTAGAGAGGACAATTGTGCTTCCAATGGCCCTTTTCATGACAGTGGTGACAAGCCTGATCCTTCTTGTTTGGAGGATTCACCTTGTTCTGCTTAGGCTGATGCTGCTTCATCTTGGGTTGTGGTTGATAGGCCATGACCTGCTTGCCTTTATCACCTTTCCCTTTGCCTTTGTTCACATGCGATTTCTTCTGGATTCTCCCCCCATGAATCGCCAACACTTGCGGGGTAGGAGCCCTGACCTTGGCTGGTAGACTTTTCTCATAATCAACAAGCAATGTGAGTAATTCTGAGACTGTCTTCCCCGAGCAATGCATGTTGAAATTCTGCACAAAACTAGCAAAATCCTTGTTAAGGGACCTGTTGATCAAGTGCACTTGCACATTGTCGGGGTAACCAAATCCAATTATGTGAAGCTGATCAAATGATTCTTTCATCTCAGTCATATAATCTTCAACTGGTTTACCATCACCATGCTTGCAGTTGTGTAGCTTGTCGAGTTCATCATACAATTCAACTGCAGGAGATTTATCATCAGACTGTTGAAGGACATCAAGCATGTCTTTAGGAAAGTAGTACTCAAACTTCTTTTGTAATTAAGCACTCATGCTAGTGAGCATCAAACAAGCAACCTCATTAAACTTAGCATGTTTCTCCCTCCACTCCGCCTTAACTGCTTCTGGTTCAGTAGCAGCAGGCTCAGCTGGGCATTCATCGGCCAAGAGATTGAGCTTACCGGCCGCCCTCAAGACAATTCTGAGCGAACGGTGCCAATCATTGAAATTCTTTCCAGTCAATTTTTCTCTTTCAAGATGACTCTTGAAAGCAGAAATCACAGTTGGGTTATCGGGTTGAGCCATATCTACAGATAAAAGCTCAAACATTAGTATTTTCGATAATAAATATCTTCAAGAAAATAAAATACCCAAAGGCTATATTCATATAACTAACTAATTTTCTTGAAAATCTAGGATCTAACTTTACATAGATTCTACCACATCAGTTGATCTGCTAGTAGTGAAAGTATAAAATATGGTAATCTGTCGAATAATAATTGGCAAACAAGATTTCCAATTCCTAGATCATTATGGGATTTACATCAAATTGATTCATCAATTTTCCTTGTAAGTATGTTTCATCCCATCTCATGCCTTAAGTTCTAGGTCTCACGCAAAACTTAATTAAGTCGTCTACCTTAGAAACTGTAAAATTACTATCTATGGTCTCACGCATTAACATTATTTTACCTTGTTATAAAAATTTATCCTAGGTCTCACGTTTACTAAATTAAAATTCCAAGTGTTCCTTATAGATAGATGGCATGTAACTTAAATTTTATGGTATTCAATTTTGATGTGTTAATCAAAATATGTATAAAGATGCATGCACTCATCTTTATAGCATAAGTTTTTTTTTTTTTTTTTTTTTTTTTTTTTTTTTTTTTTTTTACCAATTCTTGAAATTAATACACAAAGTTTTACTTGAGGTTTAAAAACCCTAAGATGACTTTCTACAAGAATGATTTTAAAAGAAATTCGTTTAAGACGTATTCGTAAGTGTGATAACCAAGGCAGACTCTAGGGCTCTTTCTAAGCCTTCTTACCACGACTAAGAATGTTGTCTTAAAGGAGTTACTTTTAAAAGCATGTTGTACAAAACATCAATCAAGCAAAAGTTTATGGATTCAATCTCAAAACATGTAATAAAGTATGAATCTTGCTAGTCTCCTCTTGGAGCGAATTACCGTGCGAAGCGAACCGTTGTTGGCACATAAGACACCGCAAGATTCAATCTTTATCACTTAAGGTTTCACCATTATTAGTCCATATTATTTTCTTTATAAAAATCACCCTTTTATTGCTTACAATCATGTCAAACAATTAAAAAATAAAACAAGTAATCAATGACAAATCAAAACAACTAATAATAATAAAAGGTGAAACAATTAGCCACATGCAATCTTTATTAGAAAAGATCCTAACAAAATCAATTCTAGGTTTTATATGCATATAATCAACTAGGGCCTTCACCTCTATATGGAGATGAGTCACATACATTGACAAGTCAATTGCGTAGGCTAAAGCTAATCAAATACCACATAGCACATAAATTGATTTTAATATATATATATATATATATATATATATATATATATATATATATATATATATATATATATATATATAGTGAGGATCACGTGCGGATACAATTTTTCAGTGCGGACGTGCGGATGGATCTGGACCGCCCATTCCAGATCTGATCTTGACTTTTTGTAAAAAAGTCAAGATCTGACGCTAATATCACGGTACCAATTGATCATGAAAACGATTTTTTTGATTTTTTTTTTCCTTCTCAGCGATCCTTACTCTAGTTGTGTTCTTTTATTTTATTTTATTTTTTTTCAGATTTTTCTGAGCACTTTTTTCTTTTTTGATTATGAGTGCTAATGTGATATTAACGATATTATGAGTGGTACCGTGATATTAAGCTTTTTTACATGTAAAAATGAACCGTGATATTACGATATTAAGTAAAAGTTAAAGTGATATTAAAAAAAATTAACTTTGATATTAAGAAAGCATGATAGTTACGGCGATATTAACAATTTTTATTAAAAAAAAGTTTTTACGATATTAAACAAGTTATTGTGATATTAAATTTTTTATTAAAAAAAAGTTTATGTGATATCAGAATCTGATTTTGACTTTTTTACAAATGTCAAGATCTGATCTTGACAAGATCAGATCTTGACTTTTGTAAAAAAGTCAAAATCAGATTCTGATATCACAATACCTTTAACGATGAAAACGATTTTTTTTTGAAATTTTTTTCAGCGATTTTTAATTATTTGTTGTCCTCTTTATTTTTTTAATTTTTTCAGATTTTTTTGAATTTTTTTCAGAAAAAAGCTAATACGATAGTAACGATCTTAAAAAAGACGGGATATTTACGATATTGCCACTCCGCCTTTTTCAGATGGTTGACTAGATGGAGGGCTGAGATTCGTCCGTACCATCCGCACTAAAAGACAAAAACGTACCTGATCCTCACCCTATATATATATATATATATATATATATATATATATATATATATATATATATATATGTGTGTGTGTGTGTGTGTGTGTGTGTGTGTGTGTGTATTAGAGTCTTCTCTAATTTTAGATCTATCTAAAACATGTGACAATAATAACAATTAATAGATCCATGACTATCATGCATGATTCGTCACGGATTAAAGCATAACAATTACCACATAGGTCACAAGATACGTTCACATTACCGGTTAAAGACCTAGGGTTTCTAGTGATTACATATTAATCAAAAAACCATAAACCCTAATTAGGATTTGTATGGAAATCCCCCCCCCCCCCCCCCCCCCCCATAAATTAGGTTAAGGGTTTCAAATTTTTCAAAAAAAAAAAGAAAAGAAAAACCCTAGATCAAAACATGTATTTAAATCAATTAAAGATTCGATTTTTATTATGTTTTTATAATCAATTACATGTTATACATGGCTCGTGATGCCACTGTTAGAATATGACAATCAAAATACACGTATTACGGAAGCTAGGATCAAGTATAACACATAAATATTAACTAAAACATAAATAGGAACGTACCCGATGCACTTCAATAAATCTTGATCTTGTGTAATAATAGATCTATGATAAACCATTTACTGTTTTGTTTATCGATCTCTTGATAATAACTATAGTGAGTTATTACCTCGTTCTTGTACACACAAACTAATACCGAATTAAATTAATTGCAAGATTAAACACAAGAGTTGTTTTGGAAAAACCAAAATCGAAAACCCTAAGGATTACGGGTGTTCGATCGGCTGGAAACCAACAAGGAGAAAAGAAACCTTTTGGGTTATTATGTGTGCACAAAAGATATGAATGAATGACCCTTGAGTTTGTATATATACTAGAGAAAACTTTGGGAGCAAGTTAGGGCAATGGTTTGCCCCTCCCTTGGGCTTGATCGACCGGCCATACACCCAAGATGGGTGTTCCGGATCCTTCTTGCCACCAAGTTTCAATTTAGTCATTTTCCTTGTCAATTCGCGATAGTTAGTCCATACATTTAATAACTAACGATCACTAGTCCTTAAACTTGTGTTATTAATAAATATACATAACTATTAATATTTATTAATCTTTAATTCTCGTTTGTAATGTGTGCAATCCCGAGATCTCGGCTTCGATACTAAACATTTACCTATTAATGTTATATGTAACATTTAACAGTTTTTTCTAGGTAGTTGCCCTTCAAATGACTTAACAAGTGGTATAACCCACCATATCGATGCACGTTAAAAAATAGGGGCAATTTAATATCGTTTCTTTTTAAATTTGAAAATTTCATATTTACTTAAACAGACTTTAAAAGCATTATAAATTATACATTCAAGTATATATTTTGAGTATATATGAAATTATTCATTAAAGTAAAAAAAGATATGAAATTCATCGTATAAAATACATCCTTATGTATATTTATATTAATGCTTGTTTATTGTAACAAAAAGTATACTTATTGTTGAAGCTGTATTCAACCATTATTCTCCTCATTTGCGTGCCGAAAAATATAATTATAAACAATTAATAGTCGTATTAGAGGGTAATAGTTATTAAATTTGAATCATAATTTTCGTTCAAAAAAGATTTTGAATCATAATTTGCCAGCTATTAATGAAGGCGATGAAAATATTTGTATATTGAACAGATAATGTTAATAAATCAGTACATACATTGAAGACCGTAAAAACCGTTCAACTAATTCAAATATATGCTCTATTTTATATTTGTGAAGTTTTCATACGAGCAAGGTATTGAGACCAACAAACTTGTTACAATATGATTGACTATAACATCGCTTAATAAAAAGAAACAGATGTAGATGTACCAAATCGTTACTACTAGATTGTCATTTAATTTAAGGATTTATCTAACGGCTACCCATTAGACATTGGTTTAGACATATAAAAAAGAAACATTGAGTTTATCAAATAAAAATGACACGTGATTAAAGTAATTTATATGATTAATTAATATGTATTATTGCATATTTCAACTTAAAAAAATGTTTAAGTTTATTAATATGATCAAAATAAACTCATTATTTGGTACCAAAAAGATTAGAGTCCAACAAAAACTTTTCCCATCTAAAGGCGGTTATTATTAGGACCAAAAGTTACTAATCAAATTTAGGTTTTAGTGTGTTTCAGCACGATGATTTACAAACAAATTTTGTTAAGCATAATTCTAAAGGTTATTGCTAAGACTATCATAATCAAGAAAATCACATTTCAATAAATTTAGACTTACGACACTTCTATATCTAGTGATTGCTAACATTTAAGGTGGAGTTAAATTATTAAGTAAAAATTATAAATACTTATGGCTCGTTTGGTTTGTTGATGGGTTTATATTAGTATTTTGAATTTGAATTTAAAGTTGCAGATTTGGATTTAAATTTAGATTTGACGTAAAAAGCGAAAAAAAAATATTAAAATAAGTGGGAGTAAAAATATATTATTTAATAAATACTGTATTATTTAATTTATATATTACATAAAGACAAGAAAAAAATAATTTATTATATAAAGACAAAAAAAATAAAAAATAAAAAAAATAAAGAGAGAAAAGATAAAACCTTGCCTACCGGTCCGGAATTCTGCAACCCCACTGCCACGGATGTGAGACAATTTATTAAAACCCAACAATACAAACCAAACACTTTTTTTGGGTAAAGGAGAGTAATCCTGCACCCTGGTAAAATTCATTATCCAAAAACATTGAAGAACAAAATGACGAGGGTGATTTCCCTCGCCCCCAGTCCCTTAGGACACTTACAAGACACTTATCTAAGAATGACAAACCATTCTTAAAACTAACATGCACAACATATGCAACTGACAGACTCAAATATAAGAATGACAAACCATTCTTATAACTTACCAAACGAACATGCTAAACAAAGCAACTACTCTATGAACAAAAAACTACAACGACAATCAAATTACAAATAAAACATCAAGTATAAACTTGAATCTTCACAAGTCGTCATAGAAGTTCATAACCTTCAACGATGCAGCCGAAACCATGGTAGACTAGAAGAGCGCCAATCCACACACTTGATCCAACAACTACACCGATCATCATTGATCCAAACTGAACCAAACCAACACTACAACTTGATCCAATACCGCATCTACTAAAAGTTTCAAAAGAGCATGAAACTCAAGCTAAGAATGAAACACAGTGTATTTTGATCAGTCGTAGACAAACATAGGGCTATACGACCCTAACTTACATCAAGATATCACCATCGATCATATGATCAAATAAGTCAATGCCATGTCCATGAACGATGATAGAAAGGTTTTGAATAAGACCCTTAAACTTAACTTACATCACTAATTCGAGCAGCAACAGATACCTGAAAAGTTACAATGAACTTAGATAAAGATCAATCCACTAGAAAGCGCGAACAGCAAACCAACCATTGAACACCCAAAGCTCGCATCAAATCATTACATACACGAGCAGATAATAGGGTCTAAAAATCCCTAACATACCGATACCATCACTTAGCCCTCTCCCTTAACCCACGTACCACAACCTTCATCAAAACAGAACGCACCGCCAACAATCAAGCCCTTAGAAGGGCTACCATGAAGAAAAACGTGCAGATAATCATCACAAACCCCATAGAATGTCGAAACCCAAAGTAGGGTTTCGTTGTCATCAAAGCATAGACCAGAACACATGAAACGATCATGTAAAAACCAGGAAAGGTTTTATAAGAATTCAGCGCAACAAACACCGATCAAGATCATATAATACGAACCCTAAAACAAGGAATCGTTCTTCAAATAAACCCTAACAATCGACAGATGTTAGGAATAAATCTTGACCGCCCTATCACCTTTAGATATATAATAAAGAAAGTCGGTTGGAAACAAACCCTAAAAAACGATTTAAGGAAAACCCTAAAAACGATTTAGGGATAAAATCTAAAAGTGATTCCTGTAACCCAAAATCGATCCTTATAGATATTAATCAGTAGGAACCGACTTAGTAAATCAAAGGGAATTAAGGATCGATTGATTGATAGTATAGGTGGCGATTTACAACCCTTCAAAAACGATTCACCAGATCTGACTTAATTCGAATGAAACAAGTAAAGTTTTGATTAGACCAATGATAAACACGAAGCTTAAACACTAGGATAATCAATTCAGAACAAGAATCATAAGAATAGAGGCTGATTTAGTGGAAAAACGATTTGGAGAAGGAAGGGTTGAAAATCGCCACCTATTTTTTAGGAGAGAAACGTTTAGGGTTTTTTGGGCCTTTTTACAAACCAAACACTTGTTTTTTACTTTGAGCTCAATCCCCCAACAAAAAACCCCAAACAAAACGAGGCTTTAATATACTTTATACCTTGTCTCATTATGCATACTAAACTCAAGAAAAACTCATTATGCTTAATCTGGTTTCCGTTTTTGTCTCATTATTAATATGCTTTTGACTTGTTACCGATTTAGCCGGTTTGTTAACTTTTGTTGACTATGTTTAACTTCCACCTCCTTCCAGTGGGCCCCACAACAACACAACAACCAATGGAATGACAACAATAACGTATGAGAGTTGGAGAAGAGTATAAGATATTGATTGAGATGTTTTGATTTCACTTCCACTTCTCATATCAAGCTTTCATAACAAAGACCATAGGTATCAAATCAAGCTATGTCACTTTTCCACAAAACGCTTACCAACTTCTCACACACCCGTCACTTCCACAACAAAAACCCCATTTCCAGAAACCCAAAACCCCAATCCCATTCATCACAGACTTCAAACCCCTCCACACCCCAGAAGAACTCATAACCTTATTCAACGACTACATCACCACCAACACCTTCCAACATGACCACCCTTCTTACTCCTCCTTAATCTGCAAACTAGATTGTATAACGTTATGGTGAAAATGTGGTTAAGGCCAGGGGATTGGGAAAGTGCGCGTAAATAGTTTGATGAAATGATGGTGTATGGAGTGGGGCCGAGTGTGGCGAGTTTTAATTCTTTGATTGGGTTTTGGAGTAAGAGAAGGAAGTTTAGTGAGGCCAAAGGGATTTGTGATGAGATGGTTGGGAGAGTGGTTAAGGCTAATGCGGTTATGTATGGTTTGGAGGTGATGGTGGAAGTGACGACAGTGAAGCGAGAAATACATGCTAAAATGTCAATATAAAGTTGGTGAGATCATAGGTTTAAGTAATTAGATAATATGGACCACAAGATTTCAAGGCAACGTCGTAACAAATACAACATCCGAAAATGTATTAGTGACTATTGTAATGTATCCAATATCATGAAAAGTATTACTATTACACTAAACTCATGGAACCGAAGCCTTAAGTATTATGTATGTATATTTGCCCCGATAAGTGCCTTGCCAAACACCTAGTACTACCTCAAAGGAAATGTGTTTGTTTGACTACCTGTCAAGTGAGAGCTACCAACACCAAAACGGGGGAGTTAAATCCCAATAGGTCTATTCACAACATTCACGCTTACTACGTAATTAACGGTTCATGATAGCAGGGACTTAACAGCAATAGTGGTAACTTAGCAATGCATAAATGTTTAAGTACTTATGTTCGTAAGTAAAACAAGCAATGTATTCTCACCCAAAGTAGTTCAAAACGAGTATTAAACAAGTAAGAGTGGGGCTATGACACCCACCTCAACAAAGTAGTGATAACGGGAATAAGTACGCAAGCTTGAATAAAACAAAGTGTCCTAAACGCAATGTAATTCAATAAGATGCCATAGGAATGATACGATATGTCGATATGTACTATATGCATATGAGTTTTAGAAAGTTTTATGACCCATTTAAAATTTTAGTGAAGTTTTATAAAGATTCGCAAGTAAAATCATTTAGGAAAAGCGATTGAAACATATATTTGGTTCAAAAAACCTTCAAGTTAAGGGTTGTTAGAAAAGTTTTTACGGCTTTGGGAGGTCGTAACTTCATGGTTAGTTGGCCCATTTAGTCATTCAAAGCCTAAAACTTAGGTTTTTGTGTCTACTTTCAAGAAAACATGGCCTTGTTTAGTAAACTTAAGTTTTAGTCACCCAAAATGACTTCAATAGCCACAAGTCTCAAACTGTTGTTTTACTCAGAAACTTTACCCAACTTCATGAGGCTGTAACTTCTTCATTTCTCAACTGATTTTCAAAATTCCACTTCCGGCAGTTAGGTCAATGTTTTACCTTTCCAAGCACTAAAATTAGACTCCTAGATTCCAAGTTTAGTGTCTCCAAAAGTTGCCTATACTACATGAATCCAAATAGCTTGAGGTGTTAGACAACTTATTTCGTGAAAATGTTTAAAAATAATAATAAATTTCCATAATTTATAAATTTCAGGGGAAATCTACCTAAGACCTATTAGTACACTGAGGTGAAAAGAGTTTTGCCAAAAGTACTTTTAAAGTGGTTAAAACTTGCTAGCAATTCAACCCATTTTCAGCACAAATTTAGTGTTTATAATAACTAAGTTTAAATCAACTTTCAACACTACAAATCTACAAAGATGATATGAAATGATGCATCATATGTTATATATGAGTAAAATAGGATGACATGAGATGCTTACACAAATTTTGCTGTGTTTGGAAGTCCAGAAGTGCAAAATACTAACCTACAAGCTTAGAAAACCCTAATTTTTTCTTAGCAATCTTTAGCAACCCCTTAAACCTTGTTGAAAGCCTTGAAAGGAGCTGAGATAGAGAGGAAATGAGTGTGTTTGAATGTGTTTTTTTTGTGTAAAATGAGAAAATGAATGGCTCTATTTATAAGGAAAGAAGTGAGGAAAACAACTAGTTGCTTTAGAAAATATGTGAAAACCTTTGAGGGGGGAGGGTGAATATGTTTCCATTTAAAAACTTAAAAACTTTTGTATCAAATTCTCGATCAAGCACGTCATAATATGTAAAGTGTCAAAATATTCTATGACTATATTCATACTTAGCAAGCATAGTATAAACCATTAGATTTGCTAATCTCAACGCGAGGATGCATTTAACGCATTACGACATGTAAGGCCAATTCCTTAATGTCAAATAAGATTCCGCAATATTAATGATTTATAATAAATCAAATTTCACCATTAATAGTCCGGTTTAATTTTCTTTTCTAAAAACACTCTTAAGACAAGTACACAACACAATTATAAACATCAAGCACAAAGACAATCAACATTTTGGAGCAAGAATAAAAGTAAAGTGATAAGTAAAAAGGATATGCAAGTCGACATGATGATTTATAGTGGTTCGGTCACGAAGCTCTTCTTCGCCCAACTCTACTCCCTGAGTACCCAACTCGAGAGTTACTTCACTAGATCAACGAGCTCCCTTCTTGGCGGAGAAAACCTTACACAACGTTGCTTACACTTTATTCAGTACTATGCTAAATACCGAGTTATAACATCGGTAGAACCAACCCATCGTTGCTAACACTTTTTGTGGTACAAAGTTAGATATCGAGTTCTTTCCGCAAGGTATAATCAAACCTGCGTCACCCGCACATTATCCGGTACAAGGCTAGATAATGGGTTCTTTACAAGGGAAGAACCAATCCATAAAACTACCACAACTTACACAACTTAACACACCAACTTGATGATTACAATATGATGTATGACTAAGATGAGATAAAGAAGGTATAAGCACTAGAGCGGAAAGATGGTAAGTATTTGAGAAATGATCAATGTAGGACCGAAAGTAATGATTTTTATGTGATTCGGGAGGTCTAGGTTGATCAAAATAGATGTAATCCATGTTTAGTTTAGAGAGAGAAAGAGTAGAGAGAGGGTGAAGAAAAAGGGTATTATTATTGATAAATGAAAGTTACACAATTTCTCACACCCCTCATGGAGAGTCATAAGGGGTATTTATAGGCTCAACATACTCAAAGTTTGCCCTGTTTACATAAGTAGTCCCTACGGGTGCAACTTACTACATATCTAGTCCATTTCACGTATGTGACGTTATCTTTATAAAAGAGCGAGGCTAACAATCTCCCTCTAAGATATCGTCATACGTGAATGGTTACAATGAGACCTATAAATACATAAACAATGTAAATTACAACAATAGTAAACTATGTTGATGTTGTTGAAGCGCCGAGTCTCTGTAGTCTAGATACTGAGGTAGAGTTGAAGTTCTTTTCTTCCGACGATCTCGGCATTTGATCTTTGGCACTGACGGCACAGATCGTTCTAGCTCTGAACTTCAACTGTAATGGTCTAGTTAGGTTATTACTCCCTCCTAACTAGTGAGCCTTTTCTTTCTTTTTCCTGCTCCCTCCTGAACCGACAACTCTCTTTTCATCATGCAGCGGATAAAGTAGATTCAAAAGTGTAGAAACATGGTTGTCGTTCGGGGAGCATCATTACAACATAACTCACATGACATTGCATCCAAGTTGGCAATAAGGCCTGATGTACACATTAATGGTACTTCTTCGGTTTCAGTGTAAGCATAGTTCCCTCAACCAACAAAATTATTAAAGACGAAACACTACGTGTACTTTGATGTACATACACTACTTCTCCATTCACAATGTTAAGCACAATTCTCTCAGTCAATCCAATCACTGAAGACAAAACACTACTTCTTTCGGCATGTTCTTTAGGCTTATAACGATCCTAAGTCATGCATAGGAACATATGGTATCTACTGGGACTAAGGATAGCTCAATTGAAACTAATAGGGCATAAATCTAGAAGGTGAGAGAGATATAAAATGTGACTTTGTTAAGCCGGTTCCTCCAGATCCATTTCAAAATGGATCCAGCCAGTTATCCCAAAATGTGACTTTGTTACGCCGTGTCCTCAAGATCCATTTCAAAATGGATCCGGTCAGTTATCCAAAAGGGATCTGGTATCTGAGAACTAAAAAAACATAGTGGGCTCGCAAAAATAACTCACACTTATCAAAACTCAAAACAAGTTTACATAATAGTAAGTGTTAAATGAGACGGTCTAGATTAGTACATCATTTACACTAATAATGGCGTGCAAGGTATGTGTCAAGAGAGAAGAGGATATATGATAGTGTTCTAGACAATAGAGTTGTGACGTGCTAGTTTAGGACAATCCTAGGCTTCATTTAAATTAAGATCCGGAATGTGGAGTTATTTGTTGTAGAGATAAAGGAGTTGTCAAACACATGACGTGTTCTTCTTTTAATGAATTATTGATGAAAAATAAGTGATGGATTAGAAAGTCTTGAAGCAAGTGCCGTTTTGTGAGTTGGTTTTAGCAGAGAGATGTTTACCTATGTCTTGGTATTTGAAGAGTAAGAAACACATGTATATGCGTTCTTAAAAGATAATTATGTGAATGAATTTCCCTCCCCCATAATTGGTGGACATCCAACATAATGAGTTTAACATTAAATCAAAAATAAAGAAGATGAAAAAGTAAATTGTTTAGAAGGTTGTTTCAGTTTACTGAAAGCAATTAGATAAGTATAGTCATTACGGATGGTGATTAGTATACAATGAACTTCATCCTTGAAGTCATGTAGCTATTCTCGATCAACGCAAGATAATCGCTTGAAAAGGCAAGTGATTTTGATTGATTAACAAAAGAAAAACATATTTACTACTTGTTTGATTAGTAATTCTAAGGTGACGCAAAGTATTGCCATTGTTAACTTACTTTAGCAAAGCATATGAATAGAAAATTTTCAAGTAAGAGAATGAATATGAGACTATTACTAGTGGTGCTCAATTAAGGCTAAACATGACCATTTTTACGGGTGATTCCACATACCCAAGTTCTCTCTAGGAAGTAGTTTAACCGTTAGATCAAATTGAGTTTCTAGTGCAATAAGTTCTCCGGTATTCATTCTCAAATTAGGAAAATTTGTATTCCTACAATGGTCTATCGAAGAGTAACAATGATGATACTTTACTTCATTTTATTAATGTTATGCCTAATGCAAGTGCATAAGAACTAAGGTGACGAAGATGTCATGTTAAAAAATTTATAAATTGGTGTAATGATATTTAGAGTTAACAAGCGAATGAATGACAAGATAAGGTAGACACATGTGCTTCACAAAATACTTTTTAACTATAACAAGATATACAAATCTTGGTTAGTTACCTTCATGTTTTAAATATGTCTTAACTAAAAGAAAATAAACCAACGTTCAAAGGACTTTGATACATTTTAATTTAGATTCAGTGTTTGGAAATATTTTTATATGAAAGTAGACTTAGTTACCTTCAAAGTGATAGGTGGCATGATTTCTACGGACTTACGATTAATTAGTTATGAACTTTTTAAGTTTACCAAAATTTGTCCTCTATACAGACGGATTCGCCGGATCCCTTCCAAAAGGGATCCACCCTTTGATAACAAAGGGATCCGCGGGTCTGACACAGATTTACAAAAACACATATTTTGACCTGGAAAAAAAGTTTTAACCTTTGTATACTTTTTAGTAAACTTATATTGCCCATTTTAATAATTATTCAAGCTTGTATAACAAGATATCTAACAACAAAACTTCAAAATAAAAATCAACAAAACATTTTTCATATATGATTGGCTTCACGGAAAGTTTGATACATGGACCGTACTATATTTTAAAAACCATTTGTTTTGAATTTAAGAGACACTTTCGCTGATGCCAATTGTGGAAACCGTAGGGGGAAGGGGTAAATACGTTTCCATTTAAAAACTTAAAAACTTTTGTATCAAATTGACGATCAAGCACATCATAATATGTAAAGTGTCATATATAGTCTATGACTGTATGAATACTTAGCAAGCATAATATAAACCATTAGATTTTCTAATCTCGACGTGAAGATGCATTTAACGCTTTACGGCATCTAAGGCCAACCCCTTAATGTCACATAAGATTCCGCAAGACTGATGATTTATAATAAATCAAATTTCACCATTATTACTCTTGATTACTTTTCTTTTCTAAAAATACTCTTAAGACAAGTACGCAACACAATTATAAACATCAAGCACAAAGACAATCAACAATATGGAGCAAGAATAAAAGTAAGGTGATAAGTAAAAATGATATGCAAGTCGACAAGATGATTTATAGTGGTTCGATCATGAAGCCCCTCTTCGCCCTACTCCACACCCAGAGTACCCAAATCGATAGTTACTTCACTAGATCAACGAGCTCCCTTCTTGGCGGAGAAACGTTACACAATGTTGCTTACACTATATTCATTACTAAGCTAAATATGAAGTTCTAACACCAGTAGAACCAACCCATTGTCGCTTATACTTTTTCCGGTACAAAGCTAGATACCGAGTTCTTTCCACAAGGTAGAACCAAACCTGCATCGCCCACACTTTATCTAGTACAAGGCTAGATACCGAGTTCTTTACAACGGAAGAACCAATCTAATACAACTACCACAACTTACACAACTTAAAACACCAACTTGATGATTACAATATGATGTGTAACTAACCTAAATAAACTTCCATTGATGGGAAGCCTTCAAGTGAATGAAGATGACAAGATTACCAATCTTATAGATCTTCATATGTATATGCTTGTAGTGAATGGAAATGGCAAGATCTTTTAAGACTTGCTTTGGTGGATCATTATGGAAGTATGCTTACAACAAAATGAATGTTCGAAGCATTATGATCAAGGGTTTTATATTGTGAATGATTGATGTTAATGGTGGATCTAATGGATACTAATGTATGCTAAAAAAATAGTGAAAATGGATTCTTTAAGTGTATGGAAATGGGTGTGAAAAGATTGGTATTTATAGGCAAAATAACCAAAAAAGTTTTTTTCCCCAAGGATCCCTTTGAAAGGGATTTGGCCCTCGTAAACCAAGGGATCCATGGGTTTGGGTTATGAAAAATGGACTTTGGGTCATGGGTCATGTACTATAGGTCATGGGTACCCAACATGATGTCATGCATGATGCAATACATACTTTGGGTTATAGTTATGGACTTTGTGTCATGGGTCATGGACTTTGGGTCTTGGGTCATGGATTTTACCCATTGTGATGTCATGCATTATGCAATAAGCATGGGCCATGGGTCATGGGTTATGGATAGTCCAAATTACTTTGTATGTTTATTTGGTTAGTTTATAACTATGTATTTTTATAAAAGTGTAAGTAACAAAATTTACTTATAATTGTTTTATAAAAATGGTTTTGGTTTTATATAAAATATTTACAAGATGTGTTTAATGGTTTATTAGAGGTTTGATCATAACACAACATGTTTGTCATCAACAAAACAAACGAGACTATATAGATTAAATATCATAATATTTGCACTAACAAAATATATAGGGGACAAGAAAATAACATGATGAGATGGGAAGTATGGAGGGGACATAGTGATGGTGAGGGTGTCGTATGATAGGAAAGAAAGAAAGGGATTATGGTGTGATTTGAGAGTTAGATAGTTATTTCAAGTCACATAGTTGGCAAATGAGATAAGTTGTATGATATTTGTGATGGTTTTAATATATAAAAGGGGGGGGGACGGTTTTTGGTGATTATTTAAGGAGGGTATAAGTTGATTTTGAAGGTATATAAGTATTGAAAGTATTAGTAGAAAGGTAGTGTAGGTATTGGGTATGTTGTGTATGCATGCGTGAAATAAAGTGCAAGAATTGAAAGATTTACTTAAAACTTGTAAAACCGTATGCATATGATTATAAAATCACGCTCATGAGAGTAATAATATAATTGCTTATCGTAGACTAAAATTATTCATGTGTGATGTAAAACGTCCAAAGACAGTTCTCGTTATGCCTGGGATAACCTAACGGTTATGAGTAAAGTTCATAGTTTACGTGTTTAGCATAAAATGTTCAAGTTTATAAATAGGTGTTAACGTGAAATTTTCGGTTGTCACAATATCTCTTCAGGTCTTTGGGATCGTATGCCATGATCCAAGAATGTCATTAACTAAATTAATCCACGTGGTTACTTCTCGATTTTGGTCACGTCCAACATTTGCCCTGCACAATGTATGTGAAACATGATACGCTCCCCGGAGTATCATAGCTTTCACAATAGCTATTCGATTTATCTTGGTCTTCCACCATGATAAGCAGCTATGGCCCCTTTAGAATGAAACGGATTCAAAATACACTAAATGGCAATCACATAGTAATGTATCATCCGATTTACACGAGTCAATGACATTACTTCTGATTTTTGGCGATTAAATTAAGCTCGTACCAGAAAGTTCTTGGAGTAATCATTACTTAACCTTTGTGACTAATCCTTTCCTAGGACCCTTGAGCCTCACTTCTCAATTATATTAATATTGTTTTCCTGTCAATGAATCTTAGTAAGTCAGGTACATGTGATTTAGTTATACTGGATTATTTATAGACTTAGCTAAACCACGATGTAGTAGCGGATTTCCTAATTTCAAATCTCATTCTTTCATATCTTTAAGTCACATAGCTTCTTTATTTTTTCACAATAACTCAAGATCTACATGTTCTACGTGTCAAGCTATCTTGCCCCTAAGGCAATGTACGTTTATACTAGATCTTGATACCTCCCACTGAATCTTGCAATACAGGAATTATCTTTTCCATAGATCATTCCGGATCTATAATTCCTTTCATGCTTTGTACTCTTTAGTTATGTGATCCAAGTTAATTTCTCATGCTCTCGCTTCTATTGCTCAACTATGAGTTCTTCCGATTAGGTCATGTTAAGGACTTTCAGCTTAAGCACATTAATTTGATAGTTATTTAAAAAGTGTTAACTGAGTTAACCGTTCCTCCTATGAAGTATCTTTCAACCACAACATGAATATGTTGAAGGTGGGACTTTCAGTTTAAACACATTAATTTGATATTTATTTAACAAGGAGTATAAACTGTTTATACTTCATCTCAGAGAATTCATAATGAAGTCAATAGCAAGCAAAGGTGCAATGGCGTAACCTAGCTGTTCAAGTCGGTTGATGTACCTAATCATCTTGATTACATACGCACTCATTGATGACCTCTCAACCATCTTGCAGTTACTTATGTTGACAACTACATTGAAACTTTTGGTTTTAGCCTATGTCTGGATAGTATCTCATAATTGTCTAATCAGATCAAATGCTCCAATATCCATGTAGTTAACTTGGAGCTCAGGTGCCATGGTGGCCAACATTAAACATCTTACATCGAGCATGTCATTGACATGCCTTTAATGACCATTCTTGACCGTTGTTGGGGCATTAGCCGCTGGTGCTGGGCCGATGGGATTTGCTAGGACATACCACTTTTGTTCATGCCGGAGTACAATTTGAAGATTCCTTTTCCGGTTACGAAAGTTAGGCCTAATTAGTTTGTCCTTCTCAAGAATAGAGCAAAGTGACAGAGTTATTATCGTTGTTATTGTTTTCTATCTATTGTTTTAACCAAGACAATTAGTGATTCAATCATTTTAACGTAATAACTACTAAACCCTATCTTTCGCCTATTACACTAGGATCCAACATTGTACCATTACAAAGTGTTACGCTGAGGCACAATTCACCTTGCAATAGTTTTTAGGTAAGTGTTTTACCACGCCAATTTCTCCTAGGGACAACTCCTAGGGCCGAGACTCTAACACTAACCGGGCATGTTTAGACTCTCCTACACCTCTTGAGTTCATGGAGGTTCATCCCCAAAGATAGAATAGACCATACTTCACTGCAAGTACTGCCAAGTAATTCAAATGTATGCTCTATTTTATATTTTTGAAGGTTCATACATGCAAGGACCAACAAACTTGTTGCAATATTATGACTAAGGGTGATCACGGTCTAAAAACCGGACCGGACCGACCAAGACCGGACCGGACCGAAGACCGAGAACCGGAAAAATCATAGACCGAGACCGGACCGAATGTGGTCGGTCCGGTCCGGTCCGGTCGGTCGGTCCAATTAGGCAAGATTTGGCAAGTTTTTTCGGGTTTTTGGTCGGTCCGGACCGGACCGGACCGACCGGACCGAGGACCGAATTAGCCAAAAAGCTTAGACCGAGGACCGGACCGAATGTGGTCGGTCCGGTCCGGTCCGGTCGGTTTTGTCGGTCGGTCCGGTCCATCCGGTCCGTTTGCTCAGCCCTAATTATGACTATAGAACTACATTATATTACTTAATAAAAAGATTCAGTTGTAGATGCACCAAATCATTACTACTAGATTATAAAATAATTTAAAGATTTATTTAATGGCTACCCATTAGGCAATGATTTAGATATATAAAAAAGAAGTGTGTTGATATATATATCTAACAAGTAGACCTAAAATTAGATCTAATCAGTTTATTTCATGACAAATGTAATATATTTATTCTCTCATAAGTTACTAACCACTTTTTAAATGCACAAATCAAAACTTTAGTTTTTAATTTTGATTCATAGGCCCGCAAATCATTATTTTAAGGGATAATACCTTTAAAAAGTATTATACTTCTCCAAAAATATTTTTCTGGATATCGAACAAATATTTTTTACTTATATATTTACTGAACTTTTAATTTTGGACTTTTTTTAGGTACTTTATGATATTTTTGCCTCTCAAATTATTAAAAATTTAAGGGCAAAAATGTCACAAAAGTACCTCAAAAAGTCTGAAATTGAAAGTTTAGTACCTCAAAAAGTCCGAAATTAAAAGTTAAGTACTCATATAAGCAAAAAAAAAATAATAATAAAAAAAAATAAATAAATAAATAAAAATTGTTCGATACCCAGAAGAGTATTTTTAGATAAGTATGATGATTTATAAAGTTATTATCCTTTTTTTTTTAAAAAGAAATACCCATTAGGCATTGAGTTAGACATATTTCAACTTATAAAAAGGTTTAAGTTTATTAATATGAACACTCATTAAATAAACTCATTATTTGGTACCAAAAAGATTAGAGTCTAATAATATAAACTTTTCAAATCTTCTAAAGGCGCTTATTTATTATTACGACCAAAAGTTACACTATCCGTTAATCAAATTTAGGTTTTAGTGCTTCAACATGATGATTTACAAATAAATTTTGGTAACCATAATATTCTAAAGGTTATTGCTAACTCAACCAATTCTAGACATGTTCGTTCATAGACATTATGACTCATGAGAACTATGTGAACGCGGTGTAACAACTTTTTCACAAATTGACTTCTTCAATGCCTATATTATATAAGCAATTAATACGAGAGCTAAAAAGGTGACACAAGCTAATAAACCATACTATAAAGTGTCAAGCTTTAGTTTGTTGTGGTTTGCAACTTGCAAGACTTTTAGTGGTTTAAGAAGCTGCAAAGATGGAAGTAGCAGTGGATTATCAACGGCTGCCTAATCAGATAGATACTGACTTGGATGACGCAGCAGACGTCGGATTGCAAAGAAGGAAACCACATCAATACTCCGGCCGTGCTACTGCTCCTAGCTTGACAAAGGCAGACAACAACGTCGATGGAGACCCGTCACAAAACACCAACTATTTCGACAAAAATGGAGGTATACATATAGTTCTCTAATTTTGTTATAGTATAACATATATTCATATATACGTATTCTTTTGTTGTACGTTTTGAAAGTCAGATGTTAGTGGCATTTGCTTGACCGTAATGACTAGGAGACAAATGATATTTTTTGTGCAGAAAGACTCTAGCTATAAACTAAATATGATGTACAATGAAAAATAATATACTCCGTATGAAAATATGTTACATTTTGATGCAATTGATCGATCCTTGCTTTTTGATTATGCTTACGAAATACTCATCACCTTGCATGGATATTTTCGTGTATTTTCAAATTCAGGAGCAGTTGAAGGTTTGGATATTCATAAGATCGTAGGAGCTGTTGAAGATTTGGATATTAATAAGATTATGAAAGCGGTTCAGAATGACGCCAACGATAATAGAAAGAAGGGATCACCTGCCTTTGCTACTGAAGAAGAAACCGGAGAGTCTTCTGAACAAATTGAAGAAGTCACGGAGGAGGAAGTCGTGGAGTTGGAATTTGAGAAGGTGAAACCAAAGCTCGATACTCATACGATGCACTGCCCAAACTGCGACCAACACATAACCAAAGTTGTTCTTCGCCGAAAAATAATAAGAAGACCCCCTGCAGCTAAGTTAGAACAAGAACAGCGTGATTTGTTTGGATGCCTCTCGTGCTTCAGTTTGTTCACTTCCACAGGTACTATTGATCAGTTTGTTAATACGTACTATTTTTGTATGAACTAACTAACGATTAGGTCTTAAAAACTAGTACTAATGTATACGAGTACCATCTAATTTTTTTTTCAGATAATGGATGTTTCAACCCGTTTTCTATTTTTGGAAATAAACAAGATTCAAGTGCAGTTCAACAAGCAGGTGTCGTAACACCTGAGGATGGTAATCTTCTTAATATTTTCGTGAAATTTTAGGCTTTCAGATTTCAAGTTCAATATAGACAAAAGTTTATATTTGTCGTAGAAACAATGAAATAATCCTAGCCATTTATTTATTTATTTTTATATCAAAATATAAAAAAGATAGGCTTTCACCTATTTTTTTTAAAATTAAATATCTCGTAAACCATTAATCGTTACGCGAAAAAATCATACCATTGCGACGAGAATTAAATTATCTTTTTATAGATATGCACTGTTATATACTTTCGACGAACTTTATTTTTGAAAATATTCGCCAAGAAAAATCACATGTGATTTGTAAAAATCACATGTGATTCGTAAAAATCAAATCATATGTGATTTTTACAAATCACATGTGACTCGTAAAAATCATATGTGATAAAAATAAAATCATATGTGATTTTACGAATCACATGTGATTTTTCTGAGCGGAAATTAAAAAATAAATAATAATAAAAAATAAAAAATAAATGTCGAAAATATATAACAATACATATCTATAGAAAGATAATCTAATTCTCATTGTGATTGTGTATTTTTTGTAGCTTGAAGATTTACCGTTTGCAAGATATGTTGTTTTAAAAACAAAAATAAATGTCTATTATTGGTTTATTGGTTTTACGACAAAGAGTTAGGATCAAATAAGAAGGGTAAGAAGAAACCACAACCACACATTTCAAATCTCCCCTTAAAATTCTCTCTCTTATTTAAAATATGTGGCTAGAATTTCTTCTTATCTTAGTTTTTCTTGTTACTACATCCCTTCCCTTATGACAAATATGAGTTATGTCATTTTTTATTATTTATTTTTTTTATTTATTATTTTTTTTTGAATGATGTCACATTTTACAGCAAGTTTCTAGAAGTCAACCTTTCAGTAATGGAACATTATTAACTACAACTACTACTACAGTTAATACATTTGTTTGTAAGAATTTATAGTCATCTCTTAAATTTAACAGTTTCTAATATATTTGGATAAAGAGTTTATCAGAATTTCATAGTAGACAGTTTTACATATTTTATATGAAGACAGACGAACATATTTGATGCATAGGGTATGCATATATATCTTTTCGAAAAGCATTCAATTCGATCGTATCGTAAAATATATATTTTTGTAATAAATTTTAATTTGAAAGTTTAAAACTAAGTGAAATGCATACCCTATTACCAATTACCAATTCAATGTCTGCGTCCATGCTGGTATTGAAGGCATCTTGTTATTTACTTATTTAGATATCAGATAATCAGTTTTAGATAATTGATTTCACAGTAACCAAGTATAACCGATCATACCATAGAACTATAGAAGATAAATTTCACATTAGTCTCTTTTATTGGCCATTATGTGAGTTAAGATCTTATAACTGTAGAATATTCTGATTATATAAAATCGCATAATTGCATTCAAAAGGCACATCCAAACACCCCCCTAATGACATGCGTCGTCGAGACTTTTAGAGTCCAAGAATGGACTATTCGAGTATTCCGAGTACTCATGTGTTATATATAAGCAGGGAACTGTTTCAGCATCTTTCGAGTCTTTCAGAAAGAAAAAGATTCTGAAAAGACAAAACCAACCGAGGATTATCAAGAGCCTCAAAAGAAGATACCAGGAAAGGTTGTTAATCGAGATCCTGAACAGCCGATACAAGGAAAGGTTGATCAACCACCTGCTCCTACCTCTGATAATGTTGCAGGCAAACGTCCCATTGTACAAGGTGAAATATTGTATTTGTCTTCTTGTTTATATGTTTCTTTATCAAGAAAATCTTACATAAATTGAATTTGTGCAGGAGTAGGAGGAACACCTAAGCCGGAAGAACAACTGCCTCCTAGTCAGCTCCCGTCTCATGGTGAAGAAACACATATCGATATTCCATCAGCAAATACTACTGAAACCCAAGATGAAACACAGGAGCTACCAGGACACGATTTTGAACCGGTTGAGATCTTGAAGAGCATAGTGTATGGAGGTTTAATGGAGGTGATTGCAAGTTTAAGTGTTGTAGCATCTGCTGCGGCTGCTGATGCAAGCACACGTAAGTTTTGGTCACTGTTACTGTGTTTTCATTTTAATATGACGCAATACGAAAGTACACCAAAGTGAAACACACATTTGAAATGTTAACCATATATGTATGAGTTCTTTGTTAATGATATACTTATTTCATGAAACTTAAACTTTGTTGTCAATATTTTTGAGCTTTTACAGTCAGCATCATAGCTCTAGCGCTGGCAAATCTAATCGGTGGGGTCTTCGTCATTGGCCACAACGTGAGTAACCCAATGGTTAAAATGTTACACACCTTAACTTCGACTCATCACTTGATCCCAACACTGAAACTTATGTGATTGATATGCAGATCTGGGACTTAAAAGATGACTGCCACAAATTCTCTAACCAACAAGCAGACGGCCAAGAATCCGGTACCAAGTACAAAGAGTTACTAGGACGAGTTGAACATTTCCCATTGCACATGTTCTTAGCAATACTATCTTTCCTTGTGTTTGGAGCCGTCCCTCCCGTTGCTTATGGGTACGTGTTTCATGAAACCACTGATAAAGACTTCACAATAGTGGTGGTTGCAGTGGCATCTTTTGTATGTGTCGGTTTGCTAGGAATATTTAAGGCTTATATCGACAGATGCACTGGGTTTGGAGGGTATGTTAAAACTATTACATACTACTTGACTACAGCAGTTGCTGTCTCGGGTGTTTCTTATGCTGCTGGTAATCTAGCAATGAGGCTGATCGAGAAGCTTGGATTATTCGAGACAGGTACTGGGGTAAACATGTCGCTCATCCCTGAAGTTGTGTCATCAAACCCGTCTTTGGCGTACTATTGATGTTTTTCTTACTTCCGTTGTTCAGTTCCCTTTTGACTGTCTGTCGATGAGAGTGTCGTATGCGTCCTTTGTATGTTGTCTATTAAAAGTATCGCCAGTAAAGAACTTTTATGTTTGCTTCCATTTTCGATCAATCTCTACTTAGTATCTCACAACCTTGGATTCTGAGAAATCAAATGACAGAATCTTTCTAAAAAATAAATAAATAAATAAATAAATAAAACATAGATTTCTCATCAAAAACACATGCATGTAAAATTCATTTGAAGCACTATAACCAGTTAGATTCGTTTGTATCCAATTCATGTAAAATTCACAAACATTGTAAGGCAAGATGTCACCAAAAGAAAAAAGCAAACAAAAAGTGTCTACAATGGGCAGCTTGAAGCAGAAGGTTTTAAATGACATGTTAATTGAAAGATACAGTGATCAACGATAACTATCACAGCCAGGCAAAATGTAGTCAATTTGGTTTAGTTTGTGAAAAAATTCTGTAACTAATATTAGTTCCGTCATAGGAGTAGTTTTAGCTAAAGCCAAAGTTAGAATACCATTTATACACGTCTAGAATCTGCTTCCACCAAGGGCTTTTATAACATGGGCACCTTGTTGAGACATATCTGTTGCTGATTATTAGCCTGTCAGCTTCTTTGAAGCAATACACACGAAAGATTCAAGGCCTAACCTTCGCCCATAACCACAGGTAGCAATAAAGCAGCGAAAACAAGTTAAATCTGTTCATCTACATTAGATCTAGCCGATATGTTTAATGAACAAAGACTACGAGTATGTTTGGCGAAAGCAACTGGTGCTGGAGATGGTGCTGGAGATTATAAAAATAGATTATTTTTATAAGCTACATGAAGTAACCTTTGATTTTAAGAGATTATGAAAGATTATTTTTTTTAGAATCTCTTATAAGCTATGTCTGCCAAAGATTATTTTTTAATTAGCTTATTTTTTGAAAAAATAAGCACAATCTTCCAACAATCTTGTGTGCCAAACATAGCCTACTTGTAAACTTACAGCTCAACAAAGGCTTGCAACAAGGCCCACTTGAATCAAGAAAAACCCTAAAACAAATGACGAATGAGTTGTATATTGATTGACTTTTTATACAAATCAATTTGTACCCTATAATTCTTGTCACTTTAACACAAAGATGGCAGTAATGAACATAGTAGCAATTGACAAATTGCAAATGAGTATGAAAATATACAACTGAACAAGATTTTGAACACACATCAATACAGATGTACAGATAAAAAAGTCACGTAATGCTCATCAAATTTAAGGCTATCACTAGTCCATCAAAAATTAGATAAACAAAGTAAGATGTGTGATTCTTTGTTAATCTGAACCGACGTCTACCCCTTTGTGCTTCAAGAATTCCTTCGCCTCAATCACGTCCTACAAAAATGGATCAACAGAGGATCATATCACAACATTTACAATACGATGGGAACAGGAAAACAGCTTCTTTGATGTAAATTGAAAAGATAGAAGCACAAAAATTTGAAACAACCTCTTCAATTACTAAGCAGAAAGGCATATTGCAATGTAAACAACCTCTTCAATGACTTTGATGTTGTAAAAATTTTGAAACAAAAGGTCGATCGAAATACCAAAAATTTATTGATTAAACTGCTCGATTGGAATGTTTGTAAAATACCTGTTGTAATAGGATTGCCTCCTGTGGACAAGTAGGAAATTGCATTAAACCAACACCAACCATTAATAGGCCATAGCATCCTAGCGACACAATGAAGTACAGAGGCAGCTGTGAAAACAAAAGTATCAAGCAAAACTAAGCAAGTTACAGATTCAGGAAACTAAGATGTGGAATACAAGAATTCAGAGGTGTTCGGATGCGTATTTTGAAAGTGATTGCAAGATATAAAATATTCACAAGATAATCAGTTGTGGTAGTTGTTATTAATCAGGTTGTGGTGTGAGACTTCATGTTGTTTGAAGTGTAAAAAACAAATAATCTGATGTTTGATTGTAGGGTAGGTTCTGAACTTCTGATTATACACGGAAACTAAAAGATAAAGTAAACATAAAACATATTTTGGATGAAAAGGAAGATATCTCGTAAATCAGGAGTAAAAAGTCAATATTAGATGAAAGGGTAATCAGGCTATTTTAGTTTACGCTTTTATTGCAGTTGTACAAATAAAGAGCAGATATTTGTAGCTCATATTTGACCCCTAAATGATCAGTTATTTATAAGCAGAATCAATTTATCAATACATTATGAACGGTATTGCAACTTTAAGTCTCACTAAAACAATTTCAAGATGCAAATCCAAACACACCTCTTACAATGAATAGACTCTTAAAAGCAAAAGAAAGAGGCTCACCAACCAAGTATGACTCTGTGGAATCATTGCAGTCTGCAATAAGCTAATCCATACAGCAGTAATAGCCACCAAAAACGTCAAAATCTTCACGATATGCTTCATTTGATATTCACAATAATTTTGTAACTTCAAAATTTCAAGTAATTGGCCTGTGACATTAAATAAGAGTAATAACTCAAATAGGATCAAGTCCAAGTCCAAGTCCAATTATTAAACCCGCACACGCACCATTGGATACCACTAAGTTCAAAAAAATCAAATTTTAATATTTTAACTAGCCAGGTCTTTCTGATACTAGTATTTTACAAATCTCCGCTCTAGCACAGAGGCGCGGCCCTAAATTAATATCTTTATGCGAAAATCCGCAACATTAGACCAATACCATCTATGCTTTAAATCTCAGCTAGTTTTCACTGTAGAGTTAAAAATGGCTTTGTGTCTAGTTCAAGTCAAAATATAATCTGTATTCTTGAAACAGTTTGTAAAATTATACATCATATCTCTACTTAATTTTTAAAATCTATACTACTATATAATGCATTTGGGACTATTCTATAATTAGAAAGGCTTAAAATTCAGACTTTTTCTTGCTTATTATGGAAGGATTTCAAAATTAATTTGTTAGAAAGTTTGTTAGGAAGCAGGTTGGTTGTTCAAACTAAAATTATTTGGCTTAACCATCTCTACTTATAAAGCATAAAAACAACTAAATGTGTAACCGAATATCGCAAAATATAGTCACAGGTACCCCTATAACACTAGTGTTTGGATACAAATAAACCTGTTTATAAACAAAAAAAAAAGAATGCCATCAGGTGGGGAACGGATATACCGTTAAATAGTTATTTTCAAGGTCCCGTTTAAGATACACAAAATGGGACTCAAAGCCCTTGCGCAATTTCCCAAACATCATTTGGCACTTTTATACAATATTAACAAAACAAATCAATCATCTGAATGAATAAATAACACAACTCGATTACCTTTGATATCGATCTGGGTAGTGTTTTAAATGATCTTGTTTAGAATCTCAATGGGTTTTGTAAGTTGTGTGATGAAGGGTTAGATTGCCGGCGTTTATAATAAAGACCTGATTTAGGGTATAAGTTTTATTAACAACTGATTGTGTTTTAGACCCTTTACTCTTCATTTTAATGTTTTTGACACATATATTTCGGTGAGATACTTTATCAAATATTGAGCAATTTATGTGCCGTTTAGTTGTAGAAAAAATTTTCACTTTTTCAGTTTTTAAATTCATTGAGAAGGGAATGAGTTTGCTTCTCCAGAGAAGAGTTGAAAATTTTAAAAACTCATTTAGTTGGAGTTATATTTTTATTTTTTAAAAATGATAAGGAGATTACCTCAAATTGCGATGGTGGCGGCGGCGACGGTCGGCAGTGGAGGATGACACGAGAGGTTAGGGGTAGAATGGTGTATGTGTGTGTTTTTTTTTTTTTTTTTTTTTTGAGTTGAGAAAAAAAAATAAGAAAGAAAAAAATGATAATTGTAGAATGGGCTTTTCAATTTTGTAGTTAAAATTTAGAAAATGAGAATTTCATTTTTTTTTAATTGTTGGAAAAAAAGTGCGACTAAACGCGTTTTCAGTTTTTTCCATTTTCTTATGAAAAATTTCTTGAAAAAATGAAGAATTTATCTCCAACTAAACGCACCTATATATGCCTAAATGGTAGCTTTATAAGTACACAAAGTTACGGTTCATTTTGGATTAGCACATGGTTGCAAATATAGGGAGTAGTGAACCCAATGAGATAGCGTATTGTTGTCGACTTAATAGAAACTAGCATTTACCCGCACAATGTTGCGATGGCGTAGAAAAAATTTATAAAGCATGAATAATTGACTTTGATATATAGTAATTGTAAAAAGAATTCAGATAATTTAAAAAATTTGGATGAAGAAGATGAGGTTGCTTCTGATGAAGACTTTGTTGATGGGAAAAATCCTTATGCTCACTTTCACTATGTTGATTGGGTAATTTAAAAAGTGTCGTTTCAAGTGGACGGTTGAAGATGACGAAAACACGCGTTTCGGTCATGCTTCCTTAAGGAAAAAATACCAGAAAAATAACATCAAGGGGTTGTCCATAAACGGTGATTGGACTGTTGATCCAAGTGATATAAAAAAATGAGGCCTCGCACATTTTGCGAATCCCTTTAAAGAGTCTAATCATGATCGTTCAATTTTGCGCAGCTCTCGATTTAGACAGTTAAACAGTGATGATTGTGCCTTCCTAGAATTTGAAATCACCATGGAAGAGGTTACAATAGCAGTGTGGGGTGTGTTTGGGGTCAAAAGCCCCCGGTCAAGATGGTCTTAATTCTAACTTCATCAAATACTATTGGGAAAGGATAAAAGATAATTCTTTTTCAAGTATGTAAAACAGTTTGAAACTTCTGATCGCTTGGTGAACGGATGTAAAGCTTCTTTTGACTCTCATTCCTAAAAATAAGACCCAACTGGTCTTTCTATTTTCGTCCCATACATCTCATAGGGTGTGTGTAACACCCCAACCTGAGAAGGGCCAAAGTGCAACATTATGGAGTCAATTCAGAACACAAGTGAAACGGAGATACAATACTAATTTAAAACTTACAAGATAACAAAAGAAAACTAATCAAAATACAAGGTACAAAAGGGAAACAATAATCTAAGCCCAGTATAGATGCTTCTAATCATCTCTAAGCCCAGCCTGTATCTAACAGGGTGAAGTCTTCTAAGCCCAAAAGCAAAACCTTCGTCTATAACTCAGCTTCCTACTAAACCTGTCGCAGGAAAAGAAATGCGGCTGAGCTTACAAAGCTCAGTGAACAGATATCAATCGAAATACAATACAAAAGAGATATGATAAACAAAGAAATACGAAGATAGTTTACATATGGTGTCAATGGATAGTCAAAGGTTAAGTATAAAAGGTTAAGTGTAAGATGTAAGTTGTAATGTATGTGGAATTCAGTATTTTCCCCAGGCCCAATCAATCAATCAATACAATACAATAGTAGCCCAATATGGAGTAGCTAGCTCCCAATATGTGAGGGGTTGCAATGCACGTACACCCAGTCACCAATCAATGTAGCAAATATCAATGTAGTCAATACAATAGTCACAATCAATCAATCAATCAATCAAATCTAGGATGCATCCATACGCCCCTGCAGGCCAATAACAATCATAGCAGTAGTCGATAACAATAATCAGGGACGGTGTGGTACATCTCTCCAACCACACTAGAGTACATAACATTGGTGCATCAATGCTATGGTTGTGGCTACTCCACAACAAGTAATACCTGGGTAAATACTGAAGGGTCATGTGGCAAGGTTCAATATCAAGTATAAGTGCCAAGTCATAATCAAAGGTTCAATGTCAAAGGTTCAATATCAAAGTTCAATATCAAAGTTCAATATCAAGGATTAATATCAAGGATCAATGTCAAAGGATCTATATCAAGGGATCAATCAAAGATGTGATATCGACGGGTCAAAATGGAGAGGTCAAAGTCAATATTCCAATCCACAGGGTTCATTATTCCAAGTTCCAAAGCCTCATAGTTCATGATCAAAAGGGTCATAATGAGAGTTTAAACAAAAGATCAATTTAGTAGGTTCCCATCACTTGTTTAAAAAGGTTTGTAGTACAATCCCATTTAAAAGATTTATAACAAAAGTTCATTTAGAAAAGATCTTCCAAAAGATGACATTTATAAAGGTGATTCTTTAATAATGGTTTTCACAAGATATTCTTTAAAAGTGGTCTTCATGAATTTATAAAATCCCATATAAGATTAGTCTTAAATCATATTAAAAGTGTCGTTATAAAATAATTTCTCCTTTAAATGTTTCCATGTCATAACTTTAAGAAAAGAGATTTCACCTCCCGTTATAATATCCCAAAGAACATTCAATGTCCCCCAAGGGTTCAAAGGTTGAGGCCACGAAAGGTTATCGAGCGAGTTATGTCAACACCATACCATAAGAGTCCAAATGAATAACAATAAGATCACAAATACCGGTGGAACCCATCAATCATAGGGCCAAGTATGAAGGATCATAACCAAGATCAAACGGAAGTCATAACATGTTAATCAAGTCAAAGACAAAGTCAAGAGAGAGAAAGTGTGCACTCTTACTGAAAGAGTACGGAATATCTGTACCTTTACCGAGTTACACGACCAAGATCAAACAAAGGAAGAAAGGTCGCTGCCGCTTCACGGAACCTAGAATAGAAAGGATACGAATCAAGATGAGCCCCATTTATATAAGTTACCTTTTTTAGTAATCTTCCCATATTTAGCAGCTTTCTATTTTTGGTAACTTCTATATTTAGTAACTTTCCACTTTAAGTAGTTTAAGAATTTTAGAAGATTTTCTATTTTTTGTAAGTTTCCTTATTTAGAAAGTTCTCAATTTTAGAAGGTTTCCATAAATAGAACTTTCCAAAAATAGCAGGTTTCCATAATTAGCAGATTTACAAAATTTGTAAGTTCTCATATATTATCACATTCTCATAAGTTAGTTTTGTTCCAATGTCAAGTTTTATGGCCTCATCTATTACAGATTTCCTTTTATAGTTATTTTCTGAAATTAGGGTTTCGTTAGGTTACCGAATATGATCTAAGGTTAAAAGTGTCACTATAACAAGTTAGGGGTCATAAGTGATGATATTCACATTGTAATACATAAACATAAGTCAAGGATGCCAAATATGTCAATTTTACACTTTACACCCTTTAGTTTCCAAAGTTACAATTTAATCCCTTAATTATTCAAGTTACCATAATTAAACCTTTAATTAATAAAATTATCACATAAGCATCACAACTATACAAAAATGACAATTTCAGTCCCTCAAGTTATTTTAGGTCAAGATATGCATAACTACCCATATTTACATTTTTAGTCCCTCTAGTTATCATATTTATAATTTAAACCTTTCATTTCTCAAATTAATATATAAATCACATAATTAATCACATAACCACATAAATCCATCAAGTATCATACAAATGTCAATTTTAGTCCCTCTTATATTAATTCAAGTCGAAATTCATTTAATTACAATAATAGTCCCTCCATTTAAATCAAATACAAATTATACCTTTTTAATTATATAAATTACAATAAAATCCTTTTAATTACAAAACTTACACTTTCTACCATTTTTATAATTTATACGAATCACCCTTTATATTTATATAAGCTTCCAAAACAAACCCTTGCATTTATATAATTTCAATTCGCCTCTTTTCATATTTAATTTACAATTTACACCCCTTAATTATCAAAATCACACAACACACCCCCATACTGATTTTATACACATTTCCCATGTACTTTTATAATTAACAAAAATAACCCTTAGGTTTAATAAATTACCAAACACCCCCTTATATATCAAAAAGTGCAATCGGTATATATTTAATTTACACACCCTTAACCCTAATTTTTCCAAAACCCTAAAACATAAATTTTCAATCATAAATGAAATAGTAAAAATAAGAAACCCTAGTTTAATAGGCAAATCAATCTCTTTTCAATTTTTCTTCAAATCAGTAAAAACAAAATAATTCCCACAACGATTTCCAAGCTTCAAATAATTTTTAATATATTTTATATGAATAATATAAACATGTATAAGCATCGAAAAAATATGAACAAGGCCCAGAAAAATATATGTAGCCGATTATCAATTTTCCTTGTTTTTAGGGTTTTTGATTGTGTTTTAATTCAAACGATTTTTCTGGAGTTCATGGATATTTTTCCCACGTCTCATATTAATCTTAGAACATATAAAAATTACCTTGTTGAAGAATTAACGAGTGAAAAGGAGCAGAACAATTCTTTCTTGTCGGTTTGGAATAATCGAACAACTAAAACTCCAACCTTCGAACCAAGCTATCCCAGCCACACCCACTATTTTTTTAACCTTCCTTGGGTATGAGAGAACCCATGAAAATTATTCAAGAACCCCCAAGAGGTATGAGCCGTCGTTTGGGATTTTTGTGGTGTTTAGGGTTTTTAAGTTTTATTTGTTTTGAATGCGTAAATGGCAAATGAGATATGGGATCATGTATTGGCAATTATACAGGAGTTATAGGCCGAAATTTATGAATTGGGCTTGAGCAAATATATTCTTTGATTTATTTTAATTAGTTTCTATATTTAAAAGTTAATTAGTTAGGTACAAAAATAAAACAAATTGGACCTTTTCTTCATTTAGGCGTGGCACAATTATTTATATACTTTAGAATATTAAAAAGGTTGGTACAAAATTATTTGGAGTCATATATAGCTTATCTCCAAGTATTTGGGATTTATTTAGTATTCTAATTAATTAATTATGTAAATTTTAATTCCAAGGGTATTTTGGTAATTCTACAAGCTTTAGGAATTTTAGGTTTTACAGTGTGTATATAAAGTCATTGCAAAAATATTAGCAAGTTGATTGGCAAGAGTTATCTCAAAAATCATTTCTCTAAATCAGTCGACTTTCATTCAAAGTCGACAAATCCTAGACGGTATTCTTATTGCGAATGAAATGGTCAATTTTAGAAGTAAAAATAAGATAGATCTCCTTATTTTTAAGGTTGATTTTATAAAGGACTTTGATAATGTGTCTTGGCCATTGATTCAAAGTATCATGCTTGAAATAGGATTTGGGTCCAAGTGGGTAACGTGGATTATGGGGTGCTATCTTCAGCTATTGTCTCGGTGCTCGTTAATGGCTCTCCGACTAAGGATTTTAAGATGGAAAAGGTCTACGTCAAGGTGATCCTCTATCTCTATGTTTATTCCTTCTTGATTGTGAGGCACTTCAAATTATCATGCTTGAAGCTTGTGATAAAGACCACTTTAACAACATTTCTTTGAAAGAAAATATGTCTAGTGTTTCTCTTCTCGAATATGCCAATGATGCACTTTTCTTTTGTAAATGGTCAAAGTCAAATGCTCGAAACCTTATACGGATTCTGAAATGTTTTCATGATGCTTCGTGGCTCATAGTTAATTTAGCTAAAAGTTTTCTTTACGGAATTGGGAGCGATCCCAGCAAAGTGGAATAGGTTGCTAATAATATTCATTGTGGCAATGTTTCATTACCTCTTATATATTTGTGTTTTATAATTGGCAAAGATATGAGCAATATCGGGAGTGGACCAATATGGTGGAGTGTTTTATTAATAGATTATCATCTTGGAAATCTCGGTCTCTATCAATAAGTGGTCTACTAACATTGACAAAGGCGGTGTTAAGTAGCCTACCTCTATATTACATCTCTTTGTTCCGAGCTCCTTCTTGGGTTCTCAATATACTTGAAAGTATTTTCACTCTATTTTTTGGGGGTTTCAAGGAGAATGAAAGAGGTTTGGTATGGGTTAAATGGAAAAGTGTTATATTTGATGTTGAGAAATGAGGTTTGGAAATTTGAAGCATAAAAGCGAAGAAAATGAGTTTACTAGGTAAATGGTGGTGGTGTTTTCATGTTGATAAATTTTCCATTTTGTGTTAGGTTGAAAAAATTCACGGTGTTGATGGTGGCTTCGACTCTTTAAGAGGAGCAGGT
Source organism: Artemisia argyi (assembly GCA_030686995.1). NCBI lineage: Eukaryota > Viridiplantae > Streptophyta > Magnoliopsida > Asterales > Asteraceae > Artemisia > Artemisia argyi. The sequence goes on from CM060707.1 coordinate 54,883,977, forward strand.
CTTAAAAAGGTGTTTGGGAAAGCGTAATAAGTAGTTGTCATGTCATTGAAAATGCGGTGGTTCCTTTTATAAACACTTTTCATAGGAAAATTGTGAATGGTGATTCCATTAATTTTTGGAAAGATCGATGGCATTCATAAGGTGATTGCTTGATGCGTACTTTCCCAAGGTTATTTTCTCCAAAATAAATAAATAAATAAATAAATAATTGCAGACTTAGTAAGCATTGGAGACCTTCTAGTAACGCCTATGTTGGAAGTTGGGATTGGCAAATCCCCTCTCGTAGTCTATCCCTGGACGAATTTAGCAACATTTCAACTTTGTGCAAAAGTATTACCTATCATTCAGGTGTTTCTTACGGTTGGTTATAGTCTCTTGACCACTCTGGAATTTTTTATGTTTGCTCATTATCTCGTCTATTGGATGATTGTATTCTCAGCCCTTTCTATTTGAATAATCAATGCTTCTGGGATTCTTGGGTATTGAAAAAGTCAACGTTTTCATCTAAGTGCGTTTATTGACTGGCTTCCCACTCTTGTTAACATTGACAACCGAGTTATTAATGTGGGATGTGTTTTCTATCCAATATGTGGTTCTGCTTTAGAGCCGCCTAGCCTAACCACATTTTCTAAGTTGTCCAAATGTATCCTTAGTCTGGAAGAAAGTTTTTAATTGGTGGCAAGTTGTTTCCTTATCAGGCGTTTTGGACAATGATGTAATTTTAGGTAAACTTTCCATCCCATTGAGTAACATAATGGCCAAAGCCTTTCAGTCGATATGTTTCATTAATTTTTGGTAAGTTTAAAGGTGGCAAAATAAGATTTCTCATGGCTTGGTTGTTGATAAGGAGAAGTATCTTCATGGGAACTTGATTGATGGAATTCAAACTACATCTCTATTGTGGATCTCTAGTAGATATTTAGCCTCGAGTATGTAATGCGACACGTGGATTCCTAATATAGAGGTCTTTTTGTATCCTAATTGTATGAAATCAGCGAGCAAGTAAAAAAGACTCACTGATGGGGTTTCGGACAATGATGTAATTTTGGGTAAACTTTCTATCCCATTGAGTAACATAACGGCCAAAGCCTTTCCGTCGATATGTTTCATTAATTTTTGGTAAGTTTGGAGGTGGCGAAATAAGATTTCTCATGGCTTGGTTGTTGATAAGGAGAAGTATCTTCATGGGTTGATGACATTCAAACTACATCTCTATTATGGATCTATAGTAGATATTTAGCCTCGAGTATGTAATGCGACACGTAGATTTGTAATATATAGGTGTTTTTGTATCCTAATTGTACGAAATCAGTGAGCAAGTAAAAAAAATACTCATTGATAATGAAATCAGCGAACGACCTCAATGAAGTTCAAGTCAAAGACATCGTCAAGGAATCGAAGATAACTTGAAGACATACTTTCTAGCTGATACAGGTGGGTCAGCTGATATGTAAAAGGAACTAAAGTTAAATGACAAAGGTTCTCTACCTGATGAACCTATCAGCTCTTTGACTCTCCAACAAACATAGCTCGAAATCTCTTATATGATTTCAAAAATGCAAAAGCGGGATAAAGTTCATTTTGGATAAAAGTCAAAACAAGTACGAGTTAGTGGAAAGACATTGTACAGTTAACAGAACTGTTCACTAAAGCACATTTGATTGGTTTCCAAGAATAGAAGCATTTAAAGATAATGTACTTTTCTGGTGGATGCTCGACACATTTCAGCTAACCCCACTAAATGGCTTTCTCGTACCCACTATATAAGAGAATGTTGGTTGGAGTAAGTGCTGCCAATCCCATCATTATGGTTTTTATTTATTGAAGTGTGTTCTCTTCTTGAACTTATAATATGTCCCTGATCCCATCAGAGACCTCGTAAGTTCACTTGCAAACTTTATGTGTGAAAGTTTATACATCATCATTCAATTAAGTGTTAACTCCGTATAACAATTTTTAATTTTTTGATTTAATAAAAAAAGATTTACACGTTGAAAAGTTAATTTTGTGTTTGCATTTAAACCTTTTTACTTTTTTATTATTATTTTTTTTTTCACAAAACTGCCAAATATTGGTGAGCAACATCTTTCTTTGAGAACCCTTTTCGTGTATCTTTTTAGCCTCTTTTCGGTTCCGATCTTTATAAAATTTGCCATTTCAAAAAATGTATAACTATTATTAGATTTATTATAATTTAATTGTATGTAAATACGTGAGATTTTTCGTGTGGTAAAAGTCTTTTTATTTGCATCATTTGACAATTATATGAAGGGACTTCTACAGTTCAAAAGGTTTTATATTCTCATTATTTTAGTCCAACCTAAAAGAATTTTAGCATTTCAAACAATAGATGCGCGCAAAATGATGATGTATAGCAGCAAATAATTATACTTACGAAATCGTTATTCTTGTTTGACCTTTGATACGGATTCAATTTCTGTCATTGCGAGAATTTTTTTTTATAGGTTAGTAATAAAAAATGATAAAAGTTTAATATTTAAAATATTAATTTAGTGATATATGTTTGTTAACACTTTTAATTAAGAGTATAATAGTATATTAATATTACTCGATTTTAAGTCATTTTAAGTTTCAAAATGAATATACGATTTTTATAAGTAGTAGAGATACCCAAACCACTTCATTATTAGAAAGAAAAAGTAGTCCTTTTGAGTTCTAACCTTTCGTTACAAACTTCAAAATTTTCAAATTTTTTCCCCTTAATATAAGTTGTCTTTTTTCATACAAGCTTCTTCCTTTTTAGTTATTTTCTAGTCTTATGATATTTTGTTGCCAAATTTTTCTTACTCGGTTTTGTAAAATAATAATTTTTTACCCCCACATGTATCGTTTTTCTTGCTCCACCACTAGTATAGAGTAAAGCATCTGGAAGAAATAGAACGAGGTCTACGGAAACTAAACTCGGGAATTTACTAAGTACAAGGCGTGGTTAATAAGGTGGTTCCTGGTACAAGGTTCGGATGAAGATGTTGAATACCGTTAATGCATAAATAATTATTACCCCTAAGATGAAAATTATATGTAGCAGCAATACTAAGGGATTTAAATGTGAATTAAACAATAATAAAGGGTTAGGTTAAATAGAGTTTAGGAATAGAAAACTAGTCGATTGACTTGCAAGACAAGCATACAACTTTTTTTATGGAATTCTAATTCTATAGAGATTGGCCCACTCATCTCTATAAAGATGGTTAGAGAGATGTTAATTTCTACATTCTTCCTTGTTCATTGGTTACGAGGTAGCGTTTGAAGTCACGTGAATAGTTATTTTGAGTCAGTATTTCACGGTAAATATCAAAGTTAATTTGTTGGTTTCTTCTCCAAAACACCCCCTTTCAATTTTTATTGTTTTCCTTAAATCAAGGGCTAATGCTTGCATGATAACATGCATATATCATTCCTATTAGCTTTTTTCGTGAAGAAATGATACATCCACAAAAATAAATTCACAAAATTATTCACAAAAGGAGGTGTTACTCCTTGATTGATGTATTTTTATATAGTTTCTCTCTCTTTTCTCACATTAAGCCAACCAGGAAGTGACAACTCTTTTTTTGGATGGTTTTGTGGAATTATTTTTGTGGATGTATCATTGCTCTTTTCCGTGTTCATGGATTGATACCATGCATATTAATGTCATCACCTATAAAATACCACTATGAATAAGAATCACTTAAGCATGATCCTCAAATTTGCCTTTTATAATGTTTTTTTCTTTTTTTTTTTTCTTTTTTTTTTTTTTTTTTTTTTTTTTTTTTGTTGTAGATAAGAATTCAGAGAATTATAAGAAATATATGTAGTTTTGGGAGTCTGATAACCAACAACTCCTGCAATTAGAAGAGATTTGTGGCTCTGGTAAATGAATCCCCATGCTAAAAAAACTTCATGCTGAGGTAAGATTTGAGCACAATATGTTAGAGACAAAAACATGACCCAAATTCAAATATTCATAAGTAAATAGGTTGAAATTGTCACAAGAAATGACCATTGACGAAAGTGCAAAAAGGTAAAAGGGGCAGCTATATTGGATCCCTTTGTTTCACCAGGAGTATTTGGCCCTTTTAATGGCCTTCTGACAGTCCACTTTATTTTACTTGTACATAGTTCGTTAGATCCTTGCGGACCTTGCCAAGGAAAATTGTGTTAATCGTCTTGTGCTTTGTTTAGAAAAATTGTTCACAGAAGTAAAGATCTTAAAGCTAAAGGTAAGACGACTGAGAGCAGCGGATATTTTAGATCACATAAAAAGAGAAAAGGCTTATCAAAGTGCGACGATGTTTTAGATGATATTATCGCTAGTCCTGCCGTTGGCAAATTGATTTTTTTTTTTTTTTTTTTTTTTTGAAAGGCCGTTGGCAAATTGATTAATATGACGAATTGAAAAAGGAACATGAAATGGTTTCGTTTGCTCATTTTATTCAGAACTTGCTTGATAGTGACAGCTCTTTGGCCAAAAAACACTCTACTTTATGATCGTGGTGTGGTTCTAGTTTAGTAATTAAAGATACATTGCATGGAAGTCTACTCAACTATGCCAGTTCAATGGCTGTTTTTCTCAAGAGTTTTACTCTCAAAGGGGTATTGTGATGCTAGTTTATGTTTCTACATAAAGTGCAACAAAAGCTGAGATCGTAATTAGAATTTTGAGCCATCCTATTCAATTTGTTAGACAATTGTTTGTATCTTGAAAGTCCACTTTGTAACTCTTTTCTCTCGTCAATTTTATCTTTCTTTTTTTCGCCCAAAAAAAAAAAAAAAAATCAATCTGAACTTTAATTTGCAGCTTTAAAACTGATTCATATATGACCGATTCTGTTTAACATGACTAACTTCTATTTTCCTTTCAGGGTGCAGTTATTTCAACAATATGGCAATGTGTGGCACCATGGTCTGGTTAGGAGGGTTATCTAACTTCTGATGATAATGCGGGTCCTGGAGCTCAGGGCAAACCTGGTTTGGGCTGCTTATGTTACTGAGGAAAAATCCTGAACATTTTATCATAAACGTACACACAGGCCGTGTTACACTCAAGTTCGTCTCACTTGTCTCACTCCTCTCGTGAGATCATGAAGAACCATCACTGATTGGTATTAGAATTTAGTGTTGCGAGGCTTGAATCCTTTGTATTTAGTGCGCTGTGTCATAGCTCCAGTACTTGTAAATTAGTCATAGAAATTGCAACTTTCGTTATCAACTTACCCGCTTTCCAAAAACTAATTGTAAATGATATATATATATATATATATATATATATTGTCTTTCTCTATGACCTTATAGCGACGGATCATCTGAAATTTGATTTTATGATCTCCATGCCACTTTTATGACATACTACAAGAGTTGCATTGAGAGTATACTCCTAAGATGTGCAATATTTTGCTAAATAAGGGCTAAAGATGATAACGATTTAATTAAAAATGACAGTTTTAATCATTAAGAGCGGATGTCTCTGCATCATCGGATACCGAGAAGCTATTTCCTCCTTGATTTGCCTCTGTTTTCTGGTCACTATTGATCTCTACATGCTCAAACTTCATTCGGGAACTCACCCTTCTTTGATGTTCTGAAAAAAAAAAATCGTTTTATATTTATTAACGTATATAAAGAGGGAATGACTTTTTAAGTCACGTTTGACTCTTAGTTGCAAACTGACTTTCTTGTAAAAATTTCAAAATCGAAAAGAGAAGGCAAATGTAGCTGGCAAGAATAAAGGAGAATCGAAAAAGAATGAATAACAAAGAGTGAGACAGGTTACTTTTGTTGTTGATTGCAGATCGAGTCATGGTTAAGAAGTCATCCCAACTCAATTTACTGAGTTCATCCTTCTCTTCAGACGTGAGCTCAAAGTTTGGTTCTCTACCACACATGAAAGCCGCCCTATACAAAAAGCAGCAAAACTAAATTATACCCTTATGCTAAAAACTGCTAGCAGCCATTTGATATGCATTTTTTTTTAATCTTAGATAAAATACGTACTTAATGTGATTAAAACCAAATAATATTACGAAATTATCTAAACTTGTTTGAAATAAAACTTGATCTAAATTGGCCCATTAAGAAACAGGCATAAAGTTTTCAACTTTACAAATGGGGAATTTACTTATTCAAACGTGGTTCAAGTACCTGTCATATAAACGAGCAGCTTCCTCTTGGGAGCCAACTGTGCCTAAATGGATCTGTTTCTTGTCCACTTTAATGGCAGCTTGCCATTTCATGTTTTTGTAGTATACCCCTCTCATTATGCATGGCTCTTGGTTCTCAAAATGCTTTCTTCTGTGTCGCTTTCGTCTTTTAAGCACTAAATCACAGATTAACAATGGTCAGAACTAAAGTCAAACTGCAATGCAATGCCAAGATTGCATATGAAAAAAAAGTCAATTTATTGACTTCTAAATTTGGAAAAAGAAGCTTAATTTAGTGTGATATAGGTCACCTTTTATTTAATACAAGATTGCGGTTTATAAGTTGAAAATTGAGAGAGACATACCTGGAATCTGAGTTGGTTGTTCAGTAGGCGAGCCTGATTCATTGAATTTTGAGGATTCGGGTTCCTTGAAATTTGTTTTCTCCGGCTATAAACAAAAACAATGTATTAGAACTTGATAAATAAAATATAGAAGGGGGGAGAAACTAAGCTTGAAGTGCCAGAGGCAATGCGCTATTAAATTCCTGGCAATATTGTCTAAGGCTAAAAGTAATTATTTGGCATGAAGATAACAGAGTTAAAGGGTCAGTTGTTCAAGCTTCTTTGTTAACTAGAAAGCCAACAAACAACAAAAACTTGTCTTTGACTTCGCAAATCGCAAAGTAAAGTAGGTTTGCTCATGACGTTGGAGTAATTAGTCTTCGACTTCGCAAAATATAAGAAAATTATAATGACAGTTAAGGACGGCCAGTTTCCCATCTTATCATTTTGTTCTCTACTTATCTTCTCAAGAAAAGGGGTTGCCTTTTTAGAATACACTTTCAGATTGACAATAAGAAAATTTTGTATGCAAATGCCATATCACATTCATGATTCATATTGACAACTTTGCAAAATTTGAGCATAAAAGAAAAAAGAACAAAAAAAAGCATGATAACAGATATCAATACTATTAATGTATGCCACTCATCACAAGATATTGAATGTAACATGAACTAGTGATGAGGTGATAAAACTCATAATTACCTCTGAAGATTGGTCAACGCTGACGAAAGGTGTTGGAAAAATGCTAACTTGTCTGGTGTTCTGTAACCAACTCGGAGCATGCCCATTTTCATTAGGCAGCAAATCAAGAGATGGGCTTCGTCCTAACATTTACCGTGATACATTGTCAACAACGTGATTAGGGGAAAACCAACGAAATATAAAAGTAAATGTCCGTTAACAAGATTCACAACAGAATCAATTAACCAAATAACCAAAACTTATTAGTAGCCATCAAAATATATCTGCTTTATAACATTAAGCAGAAATTTGAAAATGTACCATAAATTTTGATCAATCTTTGTCGACGAATGCTCACCATAGCTTCCTACCACAAACCTAAATCATCAGATGATAAAACTTGGTTATATACAGTGAGAAGGAAGAAAAGGAAGAACAATAACCGAACCAACAATCACATTACAAGAGCGTATAAATTACTCATCCCATGAACACATTTCAAGATTGCAACAAAATAATTGTTAAACATTCGTTACTTAATAAACTTTTTCACATGAATCAAACTAATAGTGAGTCTGAACATGAAACATTCGTATAAAGTACCTGTTATCCACCCTGCTTTATACGTAGTAGCATTTTGTACCTAACACATGACCAAATAATATGTGTACTCTATATTGTATCATCTTTGCTTAAAAATCAAAATAGTACAGCCGATGCAGAGCCGAAAAAGGGTTTAAGGATCTTAACTGTCACTTAATAAAATACTTACAGTTCAAATTTAGATGCACAATAATGTACTCCATGTTACGAAAAACAAGATATATATACATACGCTAAAATACTATGATTCCAAGTCAACCCCACTTGATGAATGATTCTAAATCACCTAATAATTACAAAACAAAGAAATAACATGGGAAAATAATTGAATTTACAAACTTATACACACCAACTTAAATCAAGAAAATCTAAATTGCATAGTAAAAGTTATAACCACATATTAAAGAAACATTTTACAAAACAGAAACACAATCTCAACAAACTAAAAAACCAAGATAAAAAAACCCAAATTCTGCTCATAAAAGTTAAGTCAACCCACCAATTAACCTACCACCTTTTATGAAGTCTTAAACCCTACTTACCAATCAATCAAGAAATACCCTCAAAGCAAAAGGATAATTAACACATGATCATATCATCTACTAAAAAAAGATGGTATCAAACTATTTTATGATGAAAACAAGCATTGTGGATTAAAAAAACAGTAACTTTTTTAAGTCTTTTACTATGTTGTGAAAGTGTAAATACTAAATAGTATACCTGAGAAGGTGGTGAAATTAGCACAATAATCAAGAAAACGATAGTGGGGTGTTTGATCAGGATGGTAGTGAATAGGATTACAAAGGCAAGGTGGTGAGGTTGGAGAGAGAAAGTTGAAATGTATTGGATATAAATATGTCTATTTTGCAGAGAGAGATAAAAATAGTTTAGAGTTAGAGAGAGATGAAATGTAGTTGCTCTCATGCATCTACCACCTTTTGTTTTATTTCACTCTCTCATTATGTTTTGTTTGAGTTAGATGAAGTCATGAAGAGATGGTCAAGGATGGTGGTTTGATGGTTATGATATTTGTATAGAGAGAAAAAGTGAGGTGAGGGGTTGAGGGACAGTTTAGTAATATATTTAAAGTCATCTTGTAAGCTTTCATTGCGAACCTATTATTTTTATTATATCGGGGATTTTAAAGAAATTAAATGATAAAAGGTAAGTTCTGTCAATTAGATAATTGTCCACGACTAGTGAAGACAATATATAATAATGTCAATTTTGCATTTTTTTTTTTTTATATATAAATGAGTGTAAAGTAAGTGAGAGTGAAGAAACTTAGTAGTTTAAATCGTAATTAAATATATAATAAATTGCGTTGTTTTTTATAAGTATGAGTATTTTAGTTTAATAATATTATTCATCAATTCTTTAATTTTTAAACAAATGTATTTTCTCTTTATATATAGCATAGATTCAGAGGCAAAAATAAATTAAATACGAGTTAAAGAAAAAATTAAAAATTCATAGTAAATACTAAATATTAATCAGTGAATTTTACCAGTTTTAAGTAAATGAAACGTATTGGTTCAACATCTAATTGCTTTGAATTGAACCATCTAAAATCAGATCTATTACTGTATATGACCAAGATCCTAACCTTTCAGTGTAGATATGATATTAATTCAATTTAAATTCGAAACGTGTTCAATTATGGACATTTATCTGTAGCAATATTCTATTTTCAAACTATCCGTTTAAAAAACGCTTTGTTTTCATTTGTTCAAAAAAAAAAAACGCTCTCATTTAATAAAGGGGTTACTATACCTGACAGATAACCAGATCTTCGATATTCACGATGGATCAAGAATCGATTGCCGTCTTAATCCAATTAGGATTGTTTTCTGTCTGATTTACCTGTTATATTAATTTTACCTAGTTTGACACAAACCAATTTTCGTTTTATATTATAGGGGCATTGTGTTTTATAATAAAATTACCTAACTAACCTTTATAGTATTGGTACACTATCAATGATGGAATGTTTAATAAAGGCTCATTTTGCAATTCACTTAAGTAATTTTTAAATGTGGTATTGCATGTTTTTAGCTAGGCTTTCTTTGGGGTGTTCATTTGCAGGGGTCGCGTGAATTGGCAACACACTCGTGTGACAAGCCATTGTGAACTATGGAAAACGTATAGGGTGGGGGAGGTTGAATAAGTTCCCATTAAAAAACTTAAATTTCTCGTATCAAATAACCGATCAAGTTTGATGCAATATAAAAAGTGCAATAATAATTTTATAACTATAAAGATAGTACAAAGCACAAAAGAAAACATATCACCACAACACAAACATAAACACAATACAAATATAAACACAAAGCGATAAGTAAAAGGAATAGCAAACCGGACACAATGATTTTTAGTGATTCGGTCACGAAGCTTCTCTTCGCCCTACTCCACTCACCGAGTTTCCTACTCTAGAGTTACTTCACTAATTTAAAAAGCTCCGTTATTGGCAGAGAAAACCTTACAATGTTGCTTATAATGTTTATCGATACTAAGCTAGATATCGAGTTTTTCTTCAGGCACAACAAACCCGTTATGTTTTAAGGTCCAAACACACTAAACCTATAACACTTGTGTTTTAAGACCTAAACCATCTATCCTTTAATTTGAAATATAGTGGGAGATATAAGGTGTTGTATGATTGTGATACATGGTGTTGTATAATAGTGATCCAAGACATGGTTGTCTAATAGATGTGAGTGCCTATCTAAACATCAAGAACTATAAGTTTGAAATGGTGTAACTTTTTTTGATAAGAAACCTTCAATGGATGAAGATGACAAGAGATCTAATTTTGTTAAAGAGGGTTTTAAAGACTAGAGAGTGTGTTAAGTTAAATGCAAAAGATTTTTGAAAATGTTTGTAACAGGTTATGAAAATGTTATGCAAAAGGCTTGCTTAAATAGGCAAGAATATGGCTAGACCAAAGGGGGACAGATTCCCGGATCTCTAAAGGGATCTATCCATCTTGAGGGATCCGTCAACCAAAAACAAGGAAAAAATATATCCATTTTTTAGAGGTCATTCATGTCTTGTTTGGAATATTTTCTCTCTTAAGATGCATGAGAAAAGCTGAGATTAAAGGGATAAGCTGAGATTAAAGGGATAAGATGCTTGATAAGGAGAAATTTGTTACGCTTTTAGGGGGTCATTTAAGCCCTAAATTGTGTTTTTATGATCAAATATTACCCCAAATCGTTTCTTTTGTCAATTTAGGTAATTTGGAGAAGAATTCTGGAAAATGCAGTATTTTGGACATTTTTGGAGCATAAAGTGAAGACAACGACTGATTGATGCTAAACAGTCAACCTTAAATTGACCAAGTCAATGGTCAACAAGGTCAAACTCCCTAGGTCAATGCTCCGGGTAATATAAGGTATCACCAGGTCGTTAAGTCCCGTTGAAGTGTGAATTGTAACTTTAGCGTATTCGTGATCGGGTGATTATTCACAGAAAAGGGTTATGATCAGAATTATTTGGAAATTATTAACAAGTATAGCTTATGAAAGCTACGTGAGTGATTACGGGAATTTAGATTACAAAGATTTGAGTTAAAACCTAAAAACGTACGTTTTAATTAAAAAACGTATACAGACGATCAAAACAAAAAGTACAACTGATGGACGGGAAGGGTTAAAAGTGTAAAATTAATATTTTTACAATTCTAATAATTAAAGAAAATTTTAAGAAAAATAAAAATTATTTCTACACTATTTAATTATTTATTATTAATTAATTACTAATTATCTATTTAATACTAATTAAACTAACTAGAATTATTAAAAATACTAAAAAGACTTAGAAAATTAAGAAAAATTTTACGAATCCAATTCACCATCATGGGAATCCTAAAAAATTATAAAAAGTTAATTTTATGTATTTTTAAGCTAATTAACTAATTATTAATCTAATTACTTATTAATTTCTAATTAAACTAATTATATTATAAAAAATAGAAAAAGAACAGTAAAAATTCTAGAAAAATTTATAAAAATGTTTTAACTAAAATAAAAGCTAGAAAAATTATAAAAACTAGGTTATACTATACAAAATCTAATTATGCTATTTAATTGATTAATATTAATTAAAACTAAATTAAACTAAAATTAATTAGAAAAACCACTAAAAGACAAAATAAAAATCTGGAAAAATTTATAAAATTATTTTAACCTAAAATAGAATTTCTAAAAATTTAAAAATGATATATTACTTAGAAATAAATTAAAAAGAAAAATAAATTGATAAATCCTATTAAATAGAAGCTATCACTAATTTTAAAGTTGGTTTTTTGGTTTTTTTTCTTTTCCTAAACTGATTATAAACTAAAAATAACAACTTTTACTAAAAACACTTTTATTTTAACCCAATAAATAAGCACTTGGAGTGCTTATTACTCCCACAGTTGACTTTTGTTGACTGTGGAGGTTTTTTAGCTCAAATGAGAAAGAGTGGGGTCCACAATGACAAATTTGGTTTCTCGGAGTATAAGGAACAATGACAAGCAATTATGGCACAAGGAATTAGCTTCAATAAGCCAATAAATCTGAAATAAGCACTTTGCTTTTTACCAACTGAGACAGTTTTGGGACAGATATTGGGGGCCAAATTAGGTAGGGTCCACTAGCCTAGGGGTCAAACAAAGAGTCAATATTCACTCCCTGGTAGGAGGGGGGTTGTAAGGACCCAAAATCAAGGGTTGTGGACCACTGAGTCAACCACAATGGACAACCAAAGTGGGTGGTGTGAGGCTGAGCTGCTGAGACAGGGCAATTATCTTGCCCTGCAACTCACTTTGAGGCTTGGTGGGACCCACTAAACAAATTCCATAAAATCTAAGAAAATTCTTAAAAATCAACAAGCTGGTAGAGATTTAGCTTGTAAAATCTCAGATCCTAAATCCTTATATTAAGCAATTTAAAGACTTCCAAACTTTGAGCAAAACAACTGAATCAGCTTTTGACTTTTGAAGATTTGTGTACCATTTGACTTTTTTGAGATTTGATCAGGTCTAATGAGTTTAGAAACATGTAATATGACAAATGGAAGTTAAAATGACCTTAAGGTGTAAGTTTTAAGCTAGAATGGATGCTCATGTAACTTAATTACCACCACAGTTAACTGTGGTGGTGGTGTTTTTGTGATTTTGACTTGTGGTAGTTCAAGACACCAATTTATGACTTACAAATCCTCTATAGACCCTAGGTAACTAACACAAGCAGAAAGCAACAATCAAATCAATCCTAAACACAATGAAATGGTCTGAGCCAAACACCCCTATATATGACAGTTTTGATGAGTTTTGATACAGAGGAACAAATCAGTCCAAGGTGTTGCTACACAATAGTCTAATATGTTGTAAAAAGCTGAAATAAGCAACAAAATATAAGCTTACACTATAAACACCTAGGTATCTAAGTTATACTAATTTTGACAGTTGAATGATAAGTTTTCACCAAAGTGAGATCAATAGAACCAATTCCACTTTTTACTTATTACAATGACTCAAACTTAACTACTGATCATGAATGAACACAAGTTAACTAATTAGAAGCAATGGAAATTAAATTGAGAATGAATGTTGAAGCTTACAAGTCATCCCAGCTTAAGCCAAATGAACCAGGATCAGAACCAACATCAAAAGTACACAACCTATATGCTCCCATGAGCTTCTAATACCATTGCCTTCCAAAGAATTACTCTGCTTCATGCCATTATTCATACACTTGAATATTTCTTTTTTATTTTCTTTTCTATGTATTTTCTTTTATTTAAACTGAGATTGAAAATGTAAACTGGAGGTAACTTGTGAAACTGAAAGCTTATATTAATGAAAGGAAAGGAGTTACAACTAAAGTTCAACTGAGATAATAAGAAAATACAATAACTTGACAAATAGCTAATTTTAAATCTAAAATTTTCCAACTCTTTTGCTCCACTGCTTCATCCTTTTTTATATCAGCAATTTAGGGTTTCTCAGCTCCCTTGGACTTTTCCCAACTTTAGCTCACAGCCATTGGATGGATGGGAGCAATCTTGACCTTCAAATCCATGTTGGCTGGAAAAATTGGTGAGGCAGGTGGTGGTTGCTTGGAGAGTTTTGAGCTCAATTAAGAAAGTTTGGAAGGTAGTGTTTGGAGGGGGAATCAAATCATGGGAAGATGAGGTGGAGGTGAGGAGGTTGAGGTGTGTTGCAGTGGTTTACCAGACCAAGTGGGGAGGTTAGGGGTGAGTCAAACAAGGTTTGACCGGGTTTAAAAATAAAAACGGGGTATTAGTTTTTAGGGGGGTGGGCTGAGATTTAAGTGGGCTGAGGGAAACATACATGGGCCTGGGTCAGGAATTAGATTTGGTTGTTGGGTTTAATTTGGTTTTAGTTTATAGTTTTATTAAGGGTCCGTTTGGTTTATTTGTAAACAACAAGGACCAATTGTGTAGAACACCAAAAGTTGAGGGGTAATGTTGTCACAGTCCCAAAGTACTCACAAGGACCAATTATGCAAAGAACAAAATGAACCAAGAACCAAATTTGCATTTTTCAAATTTTCAAAATTTCCCGGGGACTAAAAATGACATTTTTCAAAGTTAAGGGACCATTCTTGCCATTTTGTGAAAAACTTTTATCCAAGGACCAATATTGAGCATTTTGAATTTCCAAGGACTAAAAATGATTTTTCATCCAAAAATATTCCACCAGGGATCAATTCTGCCAAAATCTGAAACTCCAGGGACCATTTATGTCAATTTTGGATTTTGAGGGGTAAAAGTGTAATTTTCTCAAACTTTCTCACCCAAGGACTTGTTTTGATAATTTTTTACTTTTCTTTGCCTTGGGTTGACTTTTCTTTTATTTTAAACTTCCAAGGACTAGTTTTGCCAAATTTTGAAACTTGGGGGACTGAAACTGCCAATTATGCAAACTTTGTTCGTTTTTCATTTGTTTTTAAACATTTTGCATATAAAACATATAAAACACACTTTTGGGATAAATTGTGTATTTTGATGCGTTTTTGGGTGTTTTTGGATGTTTTGGCAGTCCAGATACGATAAAAATGATGAGTGTTTGAGCACTCATCAACGACAAAGTCAAGAATCCAAGCTGGAAACAGTACCTGACGGCGTCAAGTGTCACAAGGTGATGCCGTCACATGTCGATCAAAAGGTGGATATTTGTTTTACACTTGACACGCCAGAAAGGAAATTGGAGAACTACACGTGACGGCGTCACGTTCTAACTCACCAAGGCCGTCACGTATGAAGTTAAAGAGGGACGCCCCAGAGCAAATTTGAACCAGACGGCGTCAGATGTGGATCTAGGCAATCCGAGGAGTAATTTGGCGGCGACTTAATGGCGTCACGTCCCAAAAGGTGACGTCGTTAGCTATGTAATTCTATATATATTTTTAGATTTTTCATTCATTAGGAGAGGAACTTTTGTGCTACAAACCCTAGACAATTTTACAGCCTTTTAAAGGGTTTCAAACCCCTTCTTTCATCTATGTTTAATTGAAGATAAGTTATCCATTAATCATTCAATATGTCTATGTGTTGTTTGATTATCTTGTATGCTTTTCTTTCTATTAACATGCAAGCTTAGGTTATTTGTGTTTAGTTAGATCTAATGAAACCTAGTTATTGATTATTTATTGTTGGTTTGTCATTGATTCTTGTGGGTGATTGATTTTAGCGTTAGGCTTACGAAAACTGGCTAATCTCCTATACGGTAACTTGCTTGAATGTCTTAAGAACGTAATCGGATGTGTACTATGGTTTTATTGGTTGTATTAAATGCATAAGTAACTATTAATAAGGCCATGATAGGATACTAAACGTGTCGTCATAGGAAGAGATATAAGCTTATAGAGTTGGAGAAGATCGTACACGGCCCCACGAATGGTATTAAGGAATGCAACCCTTCATCCACGCAATTATGACAAATAAAATAATCAATAAAAGATAACTATGGAGTAATGAAATCTAAGTAAATACGTTTTTCTCCATATAAAGTTCCTACATTTTATTTTCTTGTTATTTTATTTTATTGCTTTAAGTAGTTATTTGGGTTAGTTGGCTAGCAACTAATTCCGCCCAGTCTTCCAATACCCGAGATATTTACTTGCTTTCCATAAAACACAAAAAAATATACAAAAAGAATCATCCTCCACCTTTAGACCTAGTTAGATTAGTTTCAATCCTAACGAACACTATTCCCAGAGAGAACGATCAATCCCTCGGTACTTGCCACTCACTATACTACATCGGTCAGGTACACTGCCTGATGGGGATTGCAAGCTTCTTAAGATCCCTTGAGAAATAAAACCTTTTGCAAGGTTGCAAAACCACGCATAAATGCTTGCATAAATTGTTAAACACATAAACTCCTAAAATGGCTAATTGTGTTTTCCATGCAAAAACATTTTTGATGCTTACTTTTTTGGTCTTGGATTATTGCCAAAATGGCTAATATATATTTCCATGCAAGATCATATTTGAATTACTTTCCAAAGGGGAAGATTCTACCTAGTTGGTCGAATGTGAGATTAAAACATTTTGTTTTAATGAAAGTAATTTGTATAAATGAAAGTTTATAATTTTTTTGTGAAAGTTTATAATTTAATATTTTATAAAATGATGCAAGTGTTTTGTGCAAGTTTGTTTAATAAAAAAACATACAAAATGATTTTTTCTTGTTACCAAAACAAAATATCTTTTCCCTAATGGGAGGTTTATATAAACTAGGTGAGCACAATTTTGAATCTCTGCCTTAAGTGGAAGATTCTTGCATGTTGGAAATTCATTTTTAAAAATCATTTAAAGAGTTTTTATAAAATTGATGCAAGTGTTAGGAGGCATGATGCAAGAGATTTTACAAGATGATGAAAGTTGTTTGATGCAATGTATATAAAATAAATGCAACTTTAATCATTAGGTTAGTTTGTAAAATCGTGTTCATAGTTTGTAAGAAATGTAAAATAAGGTTCAAAAGAGAATGATTTAAATTATAAATGCTTAATGACTAAAGTATATTTTAAATATTCACAATAGTTTTTTAGATGGTTTGATCATAATTCAACATAACAAACATATTCGAACATGTGCTGAAGCATGAGAAGACTCGAGACATTGATAGGTGTTGAGGAGTATACGTTTGACGATCTATGGTTACGAGTAAGTTATGCATTATGTTATATATTACAATTTTTCATCATTAAAACATAAAAGACTGTTTAGTTCTAACATCTTCATATTTGCACTAACAATCTCTATCTTTTTTATGATGACAAACAATGTAAACCTTAATACATATTAAAGTGTAAAAGTTACTCATTTTATCCGTTTACACTTCCTTCTCCCCCTTTTGTCGAAACAAAGGCAGCCACTCCGAGCTCTCTACTAAAATAACCTTTTAAATTTCTTTCTCCCTAAAAGGGCGAGCTTTCATCATTCCCGTTTAAAGTTTACTTCCATCATCCCTGTTCAAAAATTCCAAGCTATTTACCCTACCCCAACTCATTACTCCCTCCATGATTATTGCTTCCCCTTGTTCATTTCGCTCCATTGATAGCGAAGCCATGGATCCAATTCTTAAAAAGGCTTAACCTACATCAATGGGTTAGTTTCTTGCAACATAATATATTGATAGTGAAAGAATGGGAGCAACATTATATGAATAAGAGCACATATCAAGACACTACTGGGGATTAAGCTATGCTAGTCTTAAACTCTTAAGGAGTATAATTGATATGAAGTGCAAGCATATTGAAGTATGCTAGAAAGTATAAACATGCAATTTTTGTTTTAAATCCACGACCTAAAGGATCAAACAAAGGAAAATGACTAGTGAGTTAAACGACAAAAAAATATGAATAAATATTGTTATTCAGAGACACTTAAGGGTCACAACTCGACCGACATTCTATGGAATAATTTTTCAACCAATCACACCAAATTTAACAAACAAGAACGCAATTCATTGATTAATTTACACACATTATTGCAGGAATGACTTCTTCCTAGATGTCATTGGGATAGGGAGTTCTAACACAATTTTAGACGACATGTTCCTTTATGACATCATCATCTACCAACGATGATGTTTTGAATTCGGGTAGACTTTTTTCAAGGGTTACATTGAGATATTCCTCAATCCTAAAGGTTTCTTTAAGAACTATGTATGCTTTGCTTGTTTAGGAGTATCCTAGAAAGACACCTTCATAAGATTTTGGGTCGAACTTTATGAGTTTTGTTTAGCAATAAGGATAACCTGTTAATGTGACATAGTCAAGCCTTGTTTTTAGAAGAAAATTTTTATGTCATATGATATGTAAAGTTAGACATATGTCATTAATATCTTGACAAGTCATGTCATAATATATACTCTAAAGGGGTTATAGTACGAGAAAAAAAAATGAAAACAATAAGCACCTAGATTTGAATAAAAATGATTCAATATTATGGGCAATTAGATTAACCTAGGTTTGAGCTAAGGTTGACAAAATATCTTGACAAGTCATGTCATAATATATACTCTAAAGGAGTTATAGTACGAGAAAAAAAAATGAAAACAATAAGCACCTAGATGTGAATAAAAATGATTCAATATTATGGGCAATTAGATTAACCTAGGTTTGAGCTAAGGTTGACAATGACGGTTTAGATTAATACATCATTTGCACTGACAATGATATGGATGGTATGTTTCAAAAGAGAGGGAAAAAATGAGCATGTCATCCTAGTGTGAGTGGATTTCTCTAACAGAGTTGTGGTTATGGAATTTTTAATTTCTAGTTTTGAATAATCCTAAACTCCATTTAATTAATGCCTAAAATTTACATTATGGGAAGGTGTGAGAGATTACATCATTCTATTAATATTGAAATCAATTTGTGTCTCAAGAGTTGGGATAAAGTAACAAGCTGCATTATTCCAATTGTGAATGCATGATAATCCTTATGATCCTAGATGCGTGTTAGAGATAATTGGATGGATTAAAGGTTTTTTAGTGAGATAATGGTTGTGAGGATTAAGAGTTCTCAAACTGACTCTCACTATCAAGAGTGAATTATAGTTATAAGGTTTGGGAGTAATGGTTGATCATTGATGTATTTCTTGTAAGGTTTGGTTGTAATCGATATAAGGTTAAAGGTTTTTAAACTAACTATCACCATCAAGAGTGAAGTGTAGTTATAAGATTTAGGTACGATGGTTGATAATGTTGTCATAAGGTTTGGGTATGATGTGAGAGTTGAAGGTTCTAGTGACAATCTTAATAAAGAAAATGAATGGTTAAAAGGTTGGTGATGTGTAATTAATTTTTTCATAAGACACGAAAAGTTGTAAAACACATGATGTGTTCTTCTTTTAAGGAGGTAATGATGCACATAATCATGTTGGGGTCACAAGGCTTGACCAATTGTGATTATAGATAGTTTTGCAAAGTAGTGTGCACTCGTGTGTTGGAATTTCGGTAATAAGTAGTGAGTATTTTTGTGTGTTTGTTTCTAGGGAGTAAGAACCACATGTATGTGTTCTTGAGAGTGTTTTGTAAAAGACTATATGTGTATGAGTAAGTTTACCCTCCTCCTTAATCGTTGGCCATCCTACACAATGTGCAACTATTCTAACCTTTTGAGATTCAGAATATGATGTTTAAGTATGGTACTAGAATTCACATGAATGTTTCAAAGAGATTTTTTTATCAATTTAGTATAAGCAATTATACTTGATAGATTTTAACATCATGAAATAACTATTTTTAAAGTATAAGACACATAGTATAGTCATATACACACGTAGGTGCACTTAGGCATGCATTGACACAATGATCAAAGAGATTAGCATGTATGACTATACATTGTCAAAATATTTATTTTTATTCACAAACCTATTTCATTTTTCATCAAAACAACATAGTATGGGTGCACAAGTAGCAAGATAATCACGTAAAATACCATATAATGAACATGATTACTTTAAATGCAAATTTCATACAAAACATGTTTAAACCTGGTATTTAAGAGTATGTTTCATTTTGATAAACAAAAAGATATTATTTTGGAATAGCTCAACGAATATAAAACATTTCTAACATTTACACATTTTACTATTAAAAACATAGTCATCGAATACCAAGATAGCATCAAGACAAATAATCCTATTACACAAGAACATGTTATCATTTTGAAACTTCAAAACACATATGTGAGATGCAAGTAGTCTAGGTTGGCTAAGAAAAAACTTATTTTCTACTTGTTTAATTTGTAATCCTAATGAGAGACAAAGTTTACAAATGCACTACAAACTTTAACCACATTTAGGAAGAACCGGTTTATCATGTGAGTGAATAAGTATCAAACTATCACTAGTGGTGCTCAATTAAGGTTAAACACGACCATTTTTATGGGTGATGCCACATACCCTACTTCTCTCCTGGAAGAAATTCAACATTAGGTCAAATTGATTTTTTAGTGCAATAGGTTCTCCAGTATTCATTCTCATGCTAGAAAAAATTGAATTCCTATATTTGCCTATCAAAGTGTAGCAAAGATGATATTTAGCTTTGTCCGCTAATACTTGGCCTAATGTGACTCAACTAAACACATTTAAACGCTGGTTGATGGAGACGCATATCTCATAATCCTAACCAAGATGTGTTAAATTCTAGGGTTGAATGAGAAAGTGAGCAAGATGCTTCGATATTGAGTTTAGGATCTAAAGGTTGTTTGGTTTAGATGACATATTGATCTAATGGATGACATCTTGTATGTTGAGTTTTTATATGTATTTTAACATGACTAGTTTTTCTAATACATTGATATATGTTTATTTCTAACCATGTAGAGTATCCTATGTTAAGAGTGTTCTAACAATGCTCTTTTATATGCTTCGCACAAAGAATCAAGTAAAGGTTACTTACCTATATAGATCTTATGAATGCTTTAGAATTGATGATATATTATATTTTACATGTTAGTTATATGTATGTTTTAACCTTAAATATGTGCAAGGCTAAATTATGCATGTAGGAGACTATGAGCGAAGTACGATTATAATGCATAATTGAAAAAAGACATATCATATCTTTCAACATATATGCTTATCAAAAAGGATAAATTTATCACCCTTATGCATGTTTAATAAAATAATGAAACAAGTATTTGAGTGTATGACATGATGAATGAAATTTACTTGTATATGCTAATGATACATATTGTAGTAGGTTATTTTTCAATTCTAATAGCCTATATTTGACAAAAAGGGTGTGATGTTGTAGGACCGATAATATACATGATTCACATGGTTCGGGAGGTCGAGGTTGATCAAAATAGATAAAATCCATGATTAGTTTAGAGAGAGAAAGAGTATAGAGAGGGTGAAGAAAAACACAATGTTTATTAGCTTGAAACAATAAGGTTATACAATGATTTTTCCACACCCCTCATGGAGATTCATGAGGGGTATTTATAGGCTCATTACAATATAATTTAGCCTAACGTACAATAGTAGTCCCTGCAGGCACTACTTGTTACTAATCTAGTCCAATTCACTTGTGTGACGTTATCTTTATAAAAAAGCGAGGCTAACAATCTCCCTCCAAGATATCGTCACACGTGAATAGTTACAATGAGACCTATAAACAAAGTAAATTACAATAATAATAAACTATGTTGACGTTTTTGAAGCACAAAGTCTCTGTAGTCTAGATACGGAGGCAAACTTGAAGTTCTTCTCTTCCGACGATCTCGACATTTGATCTTTGGCACTTAAGGCACTGATTCTTTGTAGCTCTGAACTTCAACTGGAATGGTCTAGTTAGGTTATTACTCCCTTCTAACTAGTGAGCCTTTTCTTTCTTTTTCCTGCTCCCTCCTGAACTAACAACTCTCTTTCATCAAGCAGCGGATAAAGTAGACTTTAAAGTGTAGTAACATGGTTGTCGTTCAGGGAGCATCATAACAACATAACTCACATAACATTGCATCCAAGTTAGTAATAAGCCTTGATGTACACATTAATGGTACTTCTTCTGTTTCAGTGTAAGCGCAGTTCCCTCAGCCAACTAAATAATTTAAGATGAAACACTACGTGTACTTCTCCCTCCTGATGGTTGCGATTTATCGAAATCATCATACTATTTTGTGTACATGCCATAAAATCACCTTGTACTTGATGCAATTTTGAAGCCATAACAGCTCGTTGAAACATATTTTGTGAGTATATGTCGCAAAAATATACTTTCAATACTTCTCTCAAATCGACCTGTAATCGAACCTCCTTTAAATTCACCGGCTAATAGTAATGACCACTAATGGAGACAACCCGATATGACCAACTTGAAAACGAAGTAAACATCCCATCTTGTGACTTAATGCTTGTACGATAGATGTGACTTAATACCTATACTGAGCACTACAACATAACTCCTTTAAGTATGAGGTGCACGAAATATTCGCTTCTTAACCAATCCACAACTTCGTGTGACACTGAGTTTTACAACGTAACTCCTTTAATTGATAGCTATACTGTGAGTACTACAACGTGACTCCTTACATCAGTTATAACTAGATTGTCAAGACCGAATTTTTATATGCGCAGACAAGTTATCTTCAATAATATCGTACAAAAACCTCGTCATCATTTTGTTAAACGAAACAATTCTAGCCGTGAACAATGTATCCCCGTGAAATATTTTATAACACCAAAATACCACCCATAATCCAAGAGTTATCAAAAATTTATATCCAAAAAAAATTTAGATATTAGCTTTTGATAGTCCAAATCGTAAGCCCAGCACATCAATCCGTTAAATAAACGACGAACTAATCCAATATACACACCAATTACATAATCGGTTCACAAGCCCATTAAAAAGTTGACCCGATCTAGTCCACTTTTGATTACACGGTATAATACTTATAACCAAATGAGTTTCCTTTCATCTTAACCCTAATACACATACATCATAAACACCGCCTACCACCAATAATTTCTCTCACCTAACTTATCTCCACCTTCAATTAGATAACACATCCAAATCTGAACTCATCTCCATCAATTGAATCTCACAGACAAATCAAAGTGAATGGTCGTCTCGTCTTCTCCAATCATCATCATAGCTCAATATACCCACTAATGTCTCATGTGAGGTCCATGGTAGGTAATATTTATGTTTTTCTTTAGTTTGGATCGATGAGGAGTTTGGTTCAAACTAAAAAAATCTTATAAAGTATGGAAACAACGTTTGACCTTTCTGAGATCAATGGAATATTCATATCAGTTTTCATTTCTGTTTGTTTGGGAACGAATCCAAGGAAAGAAGATAGCATAATTGTTATATTTCTTTGCCTTTATGTTTCAGATATTATTTGAAGCTGATTCTTCACAAATTGATCGATGATGATGATGATTCAATTAAAAAATCTTTAAAAGATTAGAAAAAATTGAATCAATTCTGAGATAGTTGTTTATGTTTATCTGTTTATCTTTATAGTTCGATTGAAGATGTCGATTGGAGATGGGGTTAGGTTTAGAGATGGAGTTGATTGTGGTTTTGGTCTGGTTATGATGCAACTGTGATGTTCTTCTTAGCTCTTTATTGTTTACGATTAATGGACCGATGATGTTGTGTAGCTGAGGTCATGTATGAGTTTGGTATTTGGTTAACGTGGTCTTCTTCTGCTTCATCTTGATTCTTTTTCTGTTTGGACACTTTAAGCATAAGCTTATGCGTAACCTTGTTGGTACCTTATGCGTAAAAAGTCTTTTGCGTAACCCAGGTCTTTTGTGTAAGTCTTACGCGTAAGATTAGGGTTTTATGCCTAAGTTGTACCTTATGCATAACTTTCCAAGCTATGCATAAATGGATCTGACAAGTTTTGCGTCAAAAGAGGGTTTTGACCTTTTGACCATATTTCCGACCAGATTCTGACCAAATTTCTGGCAAAGGTTTCCGACCAATATTCTAACACCCTTTTTTACCATATGTTTGAGATCACGGATTCACGGAAATGGAACAAAACAAGTTACAAAATAATAACAGTGTATAAAACTGTTTGGACAAAGGATGACTCAAAACAGTTATGACTTACTTTTTGTTTTGACCATTATGATACATCAACAATTTAGAGAAACTGTTCCCAAAAGAATAGAAAAAAAATTAGATCCAAAAAATATGGGTAAAACAGCTTCAATAAATAGTACGAACCACAAAAAAATATCAAAACAACACAACGAGGCTCTAATGCCAATTTTAGGACCGATAATATACATGATTCATGTAGTTCGGGAGGTCGAGGTTGATCAAAATAGATAAAATCCATGTTTAGTTTAGAGAGAGAAAGAGCAGAGAGAGGGTGAAGAAAAACACAATGTTTATTAGTGTTGATACAAAAGTTGGGCGTTCCTTGTTTGGACTCCTGTTCTCGTACCAATTGGATCTTAATGCTTGAGACCTGCGCA
This sequence comes from Artemisia argyi, assembly GCA_030686995.1. NCBI lineage: Eukaryota > Viridiplantae > Streptophyta > Magnoliopsida > Asterales > Asteraceae > Artemisia > Artemisia argyi. Next base: position 54,908,224 of record CM060707.1, read on the forward strand.
CTAAGAAAGCAAACAACACCGTTAGGCTTATCGTGGGATTGTCTCCCACGATTATCCTCCGGCGTGAGAGTAAGTAATCGGTTTTAGGGTTATAGTGAAGAGTTAGGGTTTTTAAATGATACCTCAATGAGGGCCGAGATGCCCTTTATATACACACGAAATCCTTGTTGGTTTCGTGTTCCTTACTCTTCGGCGTATCCCTGTTAATGCGGTCAAACGGTAGGGGTATACATGCGCTTTTTCAAATTTGTGAATCAGCGCGTGCCCATTTCGCTATTCTTGGGCGATGTCCTTAATTATTATCGCCTTCACCTATCCCAGCTGCACTGCATAGGCGCAGCTAAAATAACCAATTTTGAAGTAAACTGTCGTTTGCTGGCAATTAACCCGACCATCAATCTCTTCTGCGCATTTTATCACACAACGTGGTCAAACGGGTGGGTATCCTTTTCCAAGCGCGCAGGGCGCCTTCAATGCTATACGGAAAAGCTAGACGCTCTTAGGAATTGGAGGGAAAGGTTTTTCTGGGTTGATGATATAGTGTTCCCTTGGACCTTTGAGTTCTATACCCAGGGGATGTTACCAAAGGATGAGCGCCCAAACCCTGGGACGTACAACGCAGATGATGCGGAGACGATAAATGCCAACCGCATCCCCATAAACTCCTATCCAGAGGAGTTTTTGGTGTATGTGGGGATCAGTCGCAACTACTTCCAAAGTTCGGATGAGGTGCCAACTTTCCTGGATGAGAATAACCGGGGTGGGTGCTTGTCCTTCCTTTCCTTCGCATCTGTAGTGTAAGCACTCTCTTTTGTTGTAATTTATGTAACTCCGTTTTGTTTGCTTGTTGTTTGTTGCGCAGAGATGGATCTGTTCAGCGTAGTGAAGCTAGCAAAGCCCACACAGGTAACCATGGGGGTGTGCCCTTTGAGAGATGGTGAGACACCAATTTTGGAGGCTACAACACGGCGCACCATGGAGTATGTACAGGAGGAGCCGGCGAATGCCTACCCTGTGGTTCTAGAGGCAACCACAGTGCGCAGTGTCCCAACTGAGAAGGTGCAATCCCCGGAGCTTTCGCGCACATATTCTTTAGAGGGTATGGGGATCCTGAATGCTAATAGTGATTAGGAGGAGGCAAGTCGGGGGTGAAGTGCAAGAAGGCTTCTGGTGATGCTGGCGCGGGGACATCTAAGAGAAGACGCCATATTATGACTCTGGATGTGTCATCAGAGGAGGATGCGTCGCCATCCATTACTGCGCAGGATACAGCCGAAACTCCTTCCCCCAAGTAAGTAATGAAACCTATGCCTCGTTTATTTTTTATTTTATATCTTCTATTAATAGAACAACCTTGAATCCTTGTCATTTGTGTGCAGTGATGAAGCTGCAGGGGGAGATGCTGCGCATACTGGGCAATCGCCACCTAAGGTGAGTCTCCCTTAAATGGATGAGCCTTCGAAGGCATGCGAGGATGTGCCTACAGAGCAGCTGATAGAGGAGCTTAGCTTGGCTGCTGCGCACCAGGCCACATTGGTTGCTCAGCTCAAGGCTAAATATGCTGGTGAAGGGAGCAGCAGTGCACAGAAAGATGAAGAGATTGCGCTACTGAAGGCGCAGTTGGCTAGTGCTAATGTTGCAGTAGAGTCAACAAATGCGTACGCCAAGAAGCTCGCTGATGAGAAGATATCACTATTTGCTCAAGTGAGCCAAGAGCGTTCTGCTTTTGATCAGTACAAGTCCACTTGCCTATGGGGGTTGAAGTACATGGAGCAGAACAAGAGTAAACACTTCTCTCAATTGGATGAGTTTCGCAAGATTGTGGAGGATGCGCTGGAGAAGTAGGAGGGTAAGCTGCGCAAGCTCAGTATAGAGTATGATGAAGAGCTATACCCACACTTGGTATCCTCCATTGCTGAGCGCAGGTAGCATTTGATTCCTTTGAATCCCATCGTATTTTTCACACTTGCAGCATTTGATTCCTTTGAAATTATTGTCTATAATACAATGGGAATGGTGTTTTATTCGCAGGTGGCTAATCAGCCATGGTCTTCATCTGGCTGCTATGAGCACTTTAGAGTCCCAAGAAGTTATAAAAGCATTTGGGAATGTTGTTTAATGCGCCTTGGCACGTGGCAAGGCGGAAGCAGTAGAGGAGCTGCACGAGAGCCAAATGTTGACGGTGCCCATCGCGGAAGTTCCAGGTTACAATGGTGATGCCTACGCTGAGCTTGTCGCTGCTATGGAGAAAATGAAGCTATTAGAGCTTCCTCATATTGCTCAACTGGAGCGCGACCAAGACTACCCCATAGGTGTTATCATGGAGGGGTTGACCTTGGTGAGGCACACAGTAGAGGACGCTGAGGCACAACTTGATTACTTCCTGAAGCCTGATGTGTCGCAGCTGCAGGTACCTGTCTTTGCACGTCCGCGTAACATTCTCAAACCTTTTGCACTTGAGAAGGAGATCCTTTTGAAGGAATCCTTAGAAGCCCATGCCATGAGACTTGCTAGGAAGAAGGGTGTGAAGGGGAAAGCCACCCTTTGTGGTCTAGGTGCAGCACATATCCCGAGTTCTAATGGAGTACCTGTTAGTGTGGTGACGGTGTCACCCAGGGATATTGATCTGCTGAAGAAACTTGAGGAAGCTGGGAGTAACGTGCACTGGGTTGGCAGCTCAAAGCTTGAGCGTTCCCATAATATGTAGGTTGTTTTGGTTTTGTTTTGTAATAGATTAACATTTTTGTTGCACATTTGCATGTTAAATCTATGTTTTGTATAAACTCATAGTTTATAATAAAATTTATGTTGAAAGTGTGATTTGTACGCATATTTATAATGTTTGTACTTAGTTGTTTGTCTTTGCATAAAAGACGTCCAAGAATCAAACTGGTTTGTAAATATACTTAAAAGAGATTACATGATCTATAATCACTTTATAACATAATTGTGTATGAAGTCCATCACTTAATGTACATGCAAATAAAATTCACAAGTGTATGGGTTAAGATGCAGCGTACTGCAAATACCATATGAAGGAGTCAAGAGTCTTGGCTCCTAATTTGTTAAATGCGCACAGTGTGCATTGTTGCGTATCCGTCGTGGGATGCACATTGAACTTACTCCAACGTCTTGAGAGTAAGGTGTTTAACAAGGATGCGTGATCCAATGTTGATGGGTTTGCAACCCTCTTACTCAACGAGTTATTTAGTAGGTTTACTCATCATTTACCATCGTGGGTTTTAATGAGTGCATGCACACCATGTAGGCAAAATATAACAACAATGTTGAGATGTAAATAATATGTAAATAACAAATTGAAGGTGTGTCACGGAGTTAGCTAAAAACCGCGACATTTAATTAATACTTGCAAGTTTTTGGGAAAAGAAAAAACATTTGCCTAAATAAAACAAAATGTAAATACACAGACATTTATTGAGCACTTACTAAAGTGCGGAGGTGTCTGTGCACGGGCCATAGCCTTTTCTAAAGATAGCATTTCTTGAGATTGCAAATATTCCATGTGTGTTGTAGCTCACGGCCATCCATATCACGCAGTTTGTATGCGCCTTTTCCTAGTACTTCTGTGACCTCATAGGGTCCTTCCCACTTTGGTCCAAGTTTTCCTGTATCTTATGCGTGCCTTGCATCATTAGCGCGATATACAAAGTCGTCTGGTCTGAATGAGGTGCTTCTGACTTTAGCATCATAGTATACCTTCATTTTTTACTTAGCACTTGCCTCACATATAGTTGCACGTTCGCGCCTTTCTTCCAATAGATCCAAGTCTATACGTCGCTCATCGTCATTGGTTGTGACATTAACTTCCGCCGTACGAATAGTTGGCATCCCAATTTCAACTGGTATGACAGCTTCTGTCCCATAGACAAGAGAAAAGGGTGTGTCTCCAGTGCTAACTTGGATTGTCGTGCGGTGCGCCCATAAGACGTGCGACAATTCCTCCACCCATCTTCCTTTGTGTTTGTCAAGACGCGCTTTAATTCCTTCGCCTAGACTACGATTTGCGCGCTCAACCAAACCATTGGTTTGTGGGTGCTTAACTGACGCGAAGTGTTGTGTAATATTTAGTTGCGCGCACCAGTCTTTGAATGGGTTATCACAGAATTGTTTTCTGTTGTCCGAAATGATTTCCCCAGGTAGTCCAAAGCGGCATACGATGTTTTCCCAAACAAATCGTTTTACCTGGTTGCCTGTGATTGTTACCACTACTTTTGCCTCAATCCACTTAGTGAAGTAATCTATTGCCACAATAAGAAATTCCAGTCCCCCTGCTACAACAGGGAAGGGGCCTGCAATATCGATACCCCACTTATAGAATGGCCATGGTGAAGTGATAGGCGTTAACTCTTGTTGTGGTTGGCGCGGGATGGGTCTATGGACTTGGCAGTCGCTACATTTCTTTATCATGTCCCGCGCATCGCGATGCATAGTGGGCCAATAGTATCCTGACCGCAAGGCTCGTGCTACAACGGACCGTGGTCTTGAGTGCATACTGCATGAACCGGCATGGATCTCTCGGAGTACGTAATCTGCCTGAAGAGGTCCAACGCACTAAAGCCATGGTTGTAGAAATGAGCGTCGATATAGGATACCATCTCGAAGTTCGAACCTCTGCACTGTGCGTCGTATCCGTCGAGCGTCCTTCTGCTCATGGGGTAATATACCCTTGCTTATGAATTCGATGATAGGGGTCATCCACGTAGGATCCTGCTCTTCTATCACTGTGGATATCTCCATCCCCAAGATGGATTTGTTTTTCAGGGTCTCCACCAATACTTGTTTTGACAGGTGAGCAAAGCTTGTAGATGCGATCTTGCTTAGTGCATCCTCTTTCCTGTTTTCTCCTCTAGGAACTTGTTTAATGGTGAACCTGTCAAAACCCTGGATTAGGGACTTGGTCTTGTCGAGGTATTGGACCATATTATCCTCTTTAGCCACATATTCGCCCAACACATGATTGGCTACTAACCGAGAATCGACATTTGCTTCTAGGTTGCGTACACCCATTCGAGTTGCAATGCGTAATCCAGCAATTAGGGCTTCATACTCTGCCTCGTTGTTCATGGTTGTGAATTCAAAACACAGTGCGTAAATGAATTCCATTCCTTCTGGGCTGGTGAGGATGAGGCCTGCGCCTAACCTGTCTACGCACGAAGATCCGTCCGTGAATAGAATCCATGGTTCTTGTAGTTCTACCTCGCTTCTTGAAGGTGGAGCAACAGTATCTGGTTTCTCAATGATGAAGTCTGCTAGTATCTGCCCCTTAACTGCAGTGCGTGGTCTATAAGAGATGTTATGCTCGCTTAGCAACACACTCCATTTTTGTAATCGCCCCGATGCGTCAGGTTTGGAGATAACTTGCTTGATAGGTTGGTCCGTGATCACTGTTATTGGGTGTGCTTGAAAGTATCTGCGCAGTCTTTTAGCTGCGAATACTAACGCCAGGACCAACTTTTCCATTGCGGTATAGTTAATCTCTGATGCGTGGGAATCGCAACAGGCTTTACCTCTCAAGGGATCTCGAGAAGCTTACAACCCCCACCAGGCAGTGTACCTGATCGTTGTAGTATAGTATAGTGACAAGTACCGGGGGATTGATCGTTCAGCTAGGAATAGTGTCGTTAGGATTGAAATTAATCTAACTAGGTCTAAAGGTAAAGGATGATTCTTTTTGTATTTTTAAATTTTATGAAAAGCAAGTAAAAATCTCGGGTATTGGGAGAGTGGGCGGAATTAGTTGCTAATCAACTAACCCAAAAGCTACTAATTAAACTAATTGACAAGAAAACTAAACTAAGGTTCTACAAGATAAGTGAAGCATGTCTACCTATGATATGTTACTCCTTGCTAGCTATCCAATCCTACCTATTGAATTGTAACCTTGTTTTAATTGACGGGTTGTATTCCTTAATACCATTCATGGAGTGGCATACATAACTCCCCAATTCTATGAGCCTTATCTCCTCCTACACCATGCCCAGCACAACTATAGGGATTGTAAACAGTGGCTCATGCATTAAATACAACCAATAAAGACCTAGTATGCCTCGGTTCATGTTTCTTAAGACGTTCAAGCATGTTACCATTTGGAGATCTGCCAGTTTTCTTAAGCCTAACATATAAATCATTCAATCAAAACAAGAATCAATAGGAAATAAGGATTATAAACTAAACCAACTAGATCTATCGAAGTGTCACGCCCTAATTGATGAAGATAGACACAAACATCAACAAGGAATCAATGAGATCTAATCAATTATATACAAGTTTCACATAATCATAAGTAGACACAAGGTGAATTAGCAAACCATCATCAAAGAAGAGCAAACAACAATAATAATGGAAAACATAATTAAGATAGAATCATCAAACCAATACATGATGTTTATGGAGTGATTGAAACCCTCTAAGTTGCTGGAAAAACACCCACCTAAACCCAGGAATCGACTTTAGGGTTTAGGGCTTGCAAAAAGTGAAGTTATGAAGTTATATTTATAGGCATGTTTTCTGTCGGCCCTTCTTGACGGCGTCAGCCCATACTCTTGACGTCGTCAAGACCATTTTTTCACCAAATTGTAGATCTCTTCGTCCTCTTCGCGTGGGCTTTTGAATCACCTAAATCCGAGTTCGTATGCAAAAGTTATGACCAAAACAATATCAGCTACTTCGCGCGCAAGTTTTGACAAGTTTACACGTGACGGCCTTGGTGACGGCCTTGGTGACGCCGTCATCAACTACGGATTTTTATTCTTGATGTTTGACGCCGTCAAGATATTACTCTTGACGCCGTCACCTTGTATCTTCAGCATGGAAATTTGGTACTTTGCCGTTTTCTTCACTTTTATGCTCCAAAAACGTCCAAAATGGCTTCTTTTCCAGAATTCACTCTCCAAACACCTAAAATCACAAAAGGAACGATTTAGGGCAATATTTGATCAAATAAATTCGGATTCGGGCTTAAATGACCCCCTAAAAACGGATCATTTTTCGCCTTATCATATATCCCTACACTTGGGATTTGCTTGTCCTCAAGCAAATGAGCTTTTCCACCAATCAAAATACAAGTTAGGGGTCATTTAACACTAATATAAAAGTAATTACAACAAATGATCGTTCCACCTTAGTCAAAACAAGCACGGAAATTATACACTAGCACCTCACATTAAGTATTTGGATACTCTCATCTCTCGGGTGTTGTAAATTTATATGTCATAATTGGAAATGGAGAAATATCACTCTTTACCTGTCATAGCAAATAGATTACCATAGGCTTGGGAAATGATCAAACCTCCACCACTTGGCGTAAGCACCTAGGATAAACTATCAAAGAGGTCTTTTAAAGGGTTATAACGTTAGGTGTAGGGGATATGGAAAACACGGTTTTGTTGGATAAACGGATATTTTACTGGTGGCAAGTCAATTGTCTTAGTTAACTACATGTACAATGAGGCGTTGCTAAGCCAAGACTCGACTCAACTTAAACTAACCACGACTCTTTTTGGATTTTTTTTTCAGGACACTGTTTGACTTAAACATAAATAAAAGAAACGGATGGTAGCCCGTATGTTTTTCTCTTTTCTTTTTCTATTTTTTTTTTTTTCAATTTTTTTTTTTTTCATACACTTTTACTCTACCATCCAAAATAATACATCAAAGGGAGCTCGTTTTCTCCCTACACTTGAGCTTTTACATACTTTACAATCAACTATTCTAATGACTCGAATCAAGATAATCAAAACACTTGGAGTACTTTTAAATATTAACGCACATATGGGGGTAATAATTGACATCATCCCCATTACTCCATTACAATAGTACTTTACCCATGAGTCCCAATCGTCCCAAAATAATATGTACAAGATATGACTCGACTTAGCAACCATGTAATCAATTAGACAACTAACAAAGGGTTTAAACAATTAACAATAATGCACTAAGGATGAGCGCATACAAGGAAGGCTAAGGCGATTTGGTTGCACATTTGGGGTGGATTGTAGACAAATTCTTCCTTTAAGTAAAATGCTTAAAGTTAGAAATGAAAAGATAGGCTCGGAGGGGTGTACTAGGGGTATCGTGTACTAAAAATGAGTACAACGCAAAGGTGTGGGAGAATTACTTGACCTATGAAGTCAATGTAATTATATTACAAGTGTAGAACAAGGGTTATCCTAATGCCTCTTATCATGTAGTAAATCCTAACTACACGAATGTAGTCTCACTAGCGGTCTCGGGATGCATCGCTATCACAAGTTCTACAATCCAAATACTACCGGTACACTCATAAGCACCAACAATGAATGCTTTTTCCTAAAGATCTAAGGGCGAACCTCACATATTTGGGGTGGAAATTTTTGAGTGGTATGGTTTTTGTGCTAGTCATACAACTCCTATCCATGAGACGCTTATTAAGACTAAAGTTTCACTCCTACATGTTGCAAAAAATTTTAAATTTGGTGCTAAAATTGCCCTAACAAATATTTCTCTCAGTTTTATTACACATTCACTATTAAACAAAACAAAAACCAAGTGGAGTAATAGTTTCTAATATACCCTCCCTACACTTAAACCGAACATTGTCCCCAATGTTCTAGATAAAAGATGTAAAAGTAAATAAATAAGAATGAAAGAAACTAATACTCCCCTGATTCGTTCACCGTGGACAACGTGACAACATGGTTAAATCTACCTCCAAGAAGATGAGCATTGAAAGCTTCCCTCCAGAAATATAAATCATCTTCTTGTCCTGTAATCAACAAACACAAAAACCCAAGCATCAAACCGAACAAAGATCACAACTAGATGTAATTCCAGACTTAGAAATAGAAACAAGACAAAGCAACAAAAGGATAGGATACTTGTGGAATGAATTACAAATAGGAACTCATAAAACATGTCCACAATTATTGACACACAAACAAGATAAAATATATGCTAATCATGAATTGTGAAGTTTTCATGTTCGAATTTAGTTCTTTTTAACAAGATATAAATTTCCCTACACTTATCTTTTTGTAAAATACCTTTATATGCAATTAAGACGAAGTTAAAAACAAAATAAAGCATTTTCACAAATTATTCAAAACATGAAAATTAAACAACTATGATTAAGCATATATGACACAAACAAACAAATAAAATAAAAACATCAAACAATTAAAAACATGGGTTGCCTCCCAAGAAGCGCTTGTTTTTGTTCGAGTCACGAGCCTGACTTTACCCTTATTTAATGGAAATAGGGGAGGTTTTCCCTACACTTAGGATTAAGTGTGGGTGAAAGTAGCGATACACACCCTTAGGGTGTGAATATGCCACGTGAGGTGAAGGGGGTGAGTGAATGGCTTCCTTCATCCTAAAACTACCCGGATAATATAGGTTGATGGGTGGGTCGGTTCCTCTTTTGTCTCCTAGAAATAAATCTAAGGATGGGAAGTTGTGTAAAGGTTGAGGTTCCGGTTCATCAACACTAGGAAATTCCCTAGAACTAGGAGTAAGGTTATCACTACAAGTGTTCAAACCTATATCCTCTAGTGGTGCTTGGTCCAAAGGTTCTACCTCAATTGGGGTTCCTATAGTCTCATCTACTTCTTCCGGGTAAGTCACGGGCGGTGTATGTGCCTTAAATGATGGTAGGACTTGTGGGGTACTTTGTGGGCTTGGATTATCCACCTCATCCTCCATTGTACCTAGATTACCTATATGTTTGTTTTGTACTATGATATTAGGTGCCATCCAACTAGGTATCTCAACATGAGTATATTCATCCCCCAACAAACTTGTTTCATGATCCTTTAAATTTGTTGTCAAATGATTTGTTATGTTGTTTGTCGGGTTGTCTAATCTATAATAATATTGGGCACAATATTCTATGGCATCCCATGCTTCTTCAGCATTTAATTCCCTAAAGTCCCCATTGGCAAAATCCTCAATGCACATTTGGTCATATCGGTTAACACGATAGTAAAAGGTCTGGGCTAGGGATGCTAAAGCGAAACTATGATGAGGGACTATTCGGAGTAAATTTTTAAAACGAGTCCATGCATCATATATGGGTTCATCTCGATATTGTTTGAACATCAAGATGTCATTAGGGTAGAATGGGTTTCGCGGTCGGTAGTATGGTGGATTCGCATTCTCCATAATGGTGAACGGAAGAGTCAATGGAAGGGTTTCTACGAACAAATGCACAAAGAAAAGATAGACTACAAGAAAGCTAATAAAAAGAAAATAAAAATCTCACTAAAAAGGAATCTAATGAGTAGACCTAATAAAAATCAAATTCAACCTAAACAATAACTATTCCCCGGGCTGCGGCGCCAAAAACTTGATGCGTGGGAATCGCAACAGGCTTTACCTCTTAAGGGATCTCGAGAAGCTTACAACCCCCACCAGGCAGTGTACCTGATCGTTGTAGTATAGTATAGTGACAAGTACCGGGGGATTGATCGTTCAGCTAGGAATAGTGTCGTTAGGATTGAAATTAATCTAACTAGGTCTAAAGGTAAAGGATGATTCTTTTTGTATTTTTAAATTTTATGAAAAGCAAGTAAAAATCTCGGGTATTGGGAGAGTGGGCGGAATTAGTTGCTAATCAACTAACCCAAAAGCTACTAATTAAACTAATTAACAAGAAAACTAAACTAAGGTTCTACAAGATAAGTGAAGCATGTCTACCTATGATATGTTACTCCTTGCTAGCTATCCAATCCTACCTATTGAATTGTAACCTTGTTTTAATTGACGGGTTGTATTCCTTAATACCATTCATGGAGTGGCATACATAACTCCCCAATTCTATGAGCTCTTATCTCCTCCTACACCATGCCCAGCACAACTATAGGGATTGTAAACAGTGGCTCATGCATTAAATACAACCAATAAAGACCTAGTACGCCTCGGTTCATGTTTCTTAAGACGTTCAAGCATGTTACCAATTGGAGATCTGCCAGTTTTCTTAAGCCTAACATATAAATCATTCAATCAAAACAAGAATCAATAGGAAACAAGGATTATAAACTAAACCAACTAGATCTATCGAAGTGTCACGCCCTAATTGATGAAGATAGACACAAACATCAACAAGGAATCAATGAGATCTAATCAATTATATACAAGTTTCACATAATCATAAGTAGACACAAGGTGAATTAGCAAACCATCATCAAAGAAGAGCAAACAACAATAATAATGGAAAACATAATTAAGATAGAATCATCAAACCAATACATGATGTTTATGGAGTGATTGAAACCCTCTAAGTTGCTGGAAAAACACCCACCTAAACCCAGGAATCGACTTTAGGGTTTAGGGCTTGCAAAAAGTGAAGTTATGAAGTTATATTTATAGGCATGTTTTCTGTCGGCCCTTCTTGACGGCGTCAGCCCATACTCTTGACGCCGTCAAGACCATTTTTTCACCAAATTGTAGATCTCTTCGTCCTCTTCGCGTGGGCTTTTGAATCACCTAAATCCGAGTTCGTATGCAAAAGTTATGACCAAAACAATATCAGCTACTCCGCGCGCAAGTTTTGACAAGTTTACACGTGACGGCCTTGGTGACGTCGTCATCAACTACGGATTTTTATTCTTGATGTTTGACGCCGTCAAGATATTACTCTTGACGCCGTCACCTTGTATCTTCAGCATGGAAATTTGGTACTTTGCCATTTTCTTCACTTTTATGCTCCAAAAACGTCCAAAATGGCTTCTTTTCCAGAATTCACTCTCCAAACACCTAAAATCACAAAAGGAACGATTTAGGGCAATATTTGATCAAATAAATTCGGATTCGGGCTTAAATGACCCCCTAAAAACGGATCATTTTTCGCCTTATCAATCTCTGTCTTCTTGAGTGCTTTGCTTACAAAATATACAGGTGTTTGTACGGAGTTCCTATCTGTCAGTAGCACCGCGCTGATTGCTCTATGAGTTGCAGACAAGTACATAATCAACTCTTCCCCTGGTCGGGGTGCGACTAGCGTGGGAAGCGTTGCTATATGTTGCTTAAGCTGTTAAAAAGCTTCTTCCGCTTCCGCAGTCCAACGAAAGTCTCCCTTTTTTGTACACTTTGTGAGTGTTTAAAAAAGAGGAAGTGATTTATCCGCTGATATAGACATGAATCTGTTTAGCCCGGCTAGTTTTCCATTCAGGGACTGGACTTCTTTCAACGTGTGTGGTGACGGGAGTTATATGACAGCCTTTGTTTTTTTCTGGGCATGGCTTAATGCCATCAGGCTCTATCAAGTATCCGAGGATCATGCCTTCTGTGGCACCAAAAGTGCATTTATTAGGATTTAACTTCATGTTGATCTTTCCCAGCGTTCTAAATGTTTCTTCAATGTCGCGCACCAACTCTTCTTCGGTATGGCTTTTTATGACAAGGTCGTCAACATAGACCTCCAGGTTGTGGCCCACTTGCTTTTCAAATGCATTATCTACCAATCGCTGGTAGGTGGCTCCCACATTCTTTAAGCCAAAGGGCATTTTTGTATAACAGTAGACGCCTTGGCTTGTGTGGAAGGCTGTTTTTTCCTCGTCTTCTTTAGCCATTTGAATTTGATGGTACCCTTTGTATGCGTATAGAAAGCATTTAAATGGGTATCCGCACAAGGATTCTATTTTCTAGTCTATTTCTGGTAGCGGGTAGCAGTCTTGTGGGCATGCTTTGTTGAGATCAGTGAAATCCACGCACATCCTCCAGCTACCATAACTCTTTTTCACCATCACTGGATTGGAGAGCCAGTCATGGTAATAGACCTCTCGCATGATGCCTCTGTCCACAAGCTTGTGTACTTCCTCTAGAATGGCTTTTGCGCGCTCTAGGGCCTGGCCGCTCTTTTTCTGCTGTACCGGAGGGTATCCTTGTCGGATTTTCAACTTGTGTTCTGTAATCGATCGTGGCACGCCATTCATGTGATTTGGTTCCCATGCGAAGATATCTAGATTCCTTTTCAAGAGTGCGCACACGGCCGCTCTGCCTTTGTCAGACAGCGATCCCCCAATCGATACCTCTTGCTCCGGGTAATCAGGATGAATTGCGACCTTCAGGTTTGATACTTTAGGTGCGTGCTGTTCTGGGGTGTGTGTCGTCTCACATTTAACTGTGTTACACTCTCTAGGTGGGTACAGTGGTATTGTAGAGGGTGACAATGCCTCCTTCTACTGGGAATTTGAGCATCCCATGTGCTGCGGACGGTACCGCGCGCATGGCTGATATTCCTGGTCTTCCAATAATGCCATTGTATGGTGAAGGAGATCTGATCACCATAAAATTCATCCAGGCCGCCGTGGAGTGTTGCTTATCACCAACGACCACAAGTAATCGTATTTGCCCCATGGGCCATATCTTTTCTCCCGTAAAGCCAGTCAACGATGTCGTGGCCGGAATTAACTGACTTCGTACTTCAGGTCGCAACCTTTTGAAACAGTGTTCATACATTATGTCTGCGGATGCCCCTCAATCAACATACATGTGGTGGATTTCATGACCCCGGTATTCATCTCGATGGTGAGCGGTTCTACTACTACGTTGTCCGCAGCCAGAGTGGGGAAAAAGATTTCGCTCCCATAAGAAAACTTTTGGCTGACCTTTTGCCTAGTTTTTCGCTGCCATGATTGTATCATGTTGATGGTGTCAGCCTTGTCCTTAGGTGTTTCTTTCTTATTCCTGACCTTCTGTTTGTCTTTTCCATCTTTGATGCTCTTAACTAAATGATCCAATTTGCCTTCTTTCACTAATTTATCAATTAGTTGGCACAATTGGACACACTCATTGATGGTGTGGCCCTTTTGTCATGATATTCACAGTACCCATTCCCTACGCGCCGATCCTCTGGGGTGCGCATTAGTGGGGGTTTCGGGAAGTTCGCACCTTCTGTCACAAATATCTCCCTTGGAGTCTTCGTTAGTTGGGTGTGTTTGTTATTCTCTCGTCTGCCCCCTGACTGCGATAGGTTTTGTTACGGTTGCTACTCTGGTCATTGGATTGTTTCCTGGGCTGTTCTTGTGACCTATAATTTGAGTAGCCTTTCTTATTATCTGCATCGGCTGCTTCCCCTTGGATAAAGGACCTCATGCGCTTCATAAGTTCATCAAAGGTTTGGGGAACCTTATCATTTAACCTTTTGATAAGTTCTGGGTTATTGATTCCATTCATGAACCCTGAGATCTTTAGTATTTCGGGGCATGCCTTGATGTGTATGCATTCGTCCTTATAGCGCTCCACATAAGCGCTTGTGGATTCCCCTTGGCGTTGTTTTACCCTAGCAAGTTCGACAGGGTTTTTGGCGCACTTCTTCCTTTGAGTAAAGTTCAAGCGAAATGCCTTTCGCAACTCTTCAAACCCATCTATGCTTCTTCGTGGCAGCTTACTAAACCAGGTTCGCGCATTCCCCACCAATGTAGAATTAAACACGTGGCACCACACGGGTTGTGGCCAATTTTTGATGGTGGCTGCTGATTCGAAAATTTTTAGGTGGTCATCAGGGTCACCTGTCCCATCATAAGTTTTAACATTAGCGGGCATGTGTCTTTTCTTATCTTCTAAAAAATCGCTGATGCACCGAGTGAATGCGTCAACCTTTTGGCGGCCACAGGGACTGGACATATCTTAGTCCTCCTCATCGCGATATCTTCTCTTGGACTTCCAATGTCCTGTTTCTTTGTCCTCGTTGTCCAATGAGTCACTTGAGGAAGAGCTTACCCTTTTGCGGCGCTTGCGCCGACTTCCCTCGGAATCCGAGCTTGAAGGGCTTTCGCTTGGGGAGCGTTGTCGCCCAAGTCTATCATGAACTCTTCAACTGCTAAACCTTGGAGGGCTTTCGCTTGGTGAGCGTTGTCGCCCAAGTCTATCATGAACCCTGCGACTACCAAGCCTAGCGTATACATTGGTACACCTTCCATCGTCTTCGTGTTCCTCCAAGTATTGCAAGTCAGCTGCTTCATCATCCACAACTTTCTTTCCGACCCTAGTGAACACTGGGAGTCGGCGGCTATCCTTCTCGCGCCTCTCCTTTCGGTGACGCGGTAGGGATGCTTCATACTCAGGGCCGAAGTTGAGCCGGGCTTGCAGGCTCTGACTTGACCTCCTTTTCGCTTCTTCTTGCATAAGGGCAGCCAAGGTTTCGTAGTTTTGAGATACAAAATCACTTGGTGCTAGTTCAGGCGCGACTCCTTCTAGCGCGAGGGTGTCTGTTTCCATATTGGGACCCTTGTCTCGGTTAGGTACACGTGGCAGTTCAGTGGGGTCTGTTTCTGGCATCGTTTGGTGAGGGGTGGTGAAAGGAGTGCGTTGTAGATCTTCCGCGCTAGTGGTTGTTGTAGTGGCCTGGGTAGTCCCTATGGGAAGTTCTACCGTTGGAAAGATCAGATATGGGCCTGACCCTTGGTGCCTGGGCGCACTGGTTGTTCCAGAGGCATGCTTAGAGGTTGAATCACTTTGCTGCTTCTTCCCCTGCGGGTCACCATATGTTTTCTTCATCTGCGGAGTCCGCTGATTTACGTTTCCGTGTTTCGTCATTCTAATTCTTAGTGGAGTTCTTAGTGTAGGGTCCCACGGATGGCACCACTTGTTGATACAAAAGTTGGGCGTTCCTTGTTTGGTCTCCTGTTCTCGTACCAATTGGATCTTAATGCTTGAGACCTGCGCACTAAGAAAGCGAACAACACCGTTAGGCTTATCGTGGGATTGTCTCCCATGATTATCCTTCGACGTGAGAGTAAGTAATCGGTTTTAGGGTTATAGTGAAGAGTTAGGGTTTTTAGATGATACCTCAATGAGGGCCGAGATGCCCTTTATATACACACGGAATCCTTGTTGGTTTCGTGTTCCTTACTCGTCGACGTATCCCTATTAATGCGGTCTCTTGATCCTTATCCCATAAATAAGAGATCATATATCAAGACCATAAATAATAATTACGAATTTGGGCCTTTGTAAGCCCAAATCTTGATCATGATAGCCCATGCGTGATGGGCTAGGTATTAGTAGTGTCCATTGGTCGGGTTCGTGATCCGAATGCGGACTATACGTCATCAATTAGCTTGAAACAATAAGGTTACACAACGATTTTCCCACAGACCTCATGGAGAGTCATGAGGGGTATTTATAGGCTCATTACAATATAAGTTTTCCTGACGTACAATAGTAGTCCCTGCGGACACTACTTGTTACTAATCTAGTCCAATTCACTTGTGTGACGTAATCTTTATAAAAAAGCGAGGCTAACAAATGTATTCTTTTGTAACACAAGCATTCATGCTACAAAGAGAATAAGATGCATATGACATACATTATCCTTTATGAATCTTTTAATGAGAGAAATTAATTAATGCATGATTTATTAGACATAATGTTTTCCCAAACACCATGTTTTCTGGTGTGTATTAATTTACACACCTTTTATAAGACCAAAACCGGACTCAACTGATCAAAAACTAACCCAATTATGCCAAACATGTTGTGTTTTTGCATTTGTGATTATGCAGGTACGGATATTTAAGAAAAAGACAAAAATCATGGAAAATCGACAATCACGAGCACGGGAATGGAAAGAGCGTAAAAGCCGGAGCCGGGAAGCATTTTTCAAGTACAGATTAATAATCAAGATAAATTTGTCAAAACCAATCCTTGAAGATTCATTATGGTCAATTTCAGCCCTTGGATTTAGTTTTTGGGAAATGACATAAGTGGCCCTTGGAATTTCAGATTCTACACTTTTGGTCCTTGAAATTTTAATAACAAAAAACTGATTCACAATATCAAAGCCTGGTCCAAAGATAATATCCAAAGCCCAAAGTCACATATTATTACCAAAGCCCATCATTTTCCCAACCCAAGCCCATCCATATATCCGGTCAACACCTAAAGTCAAACAAACAAAATAATAAAATCACCCCGTACACTTACATGCCCCCAATTCCTTTATTTACCCAGATAGCTACAGTAACTATGAACCCTAATCCTATTCACCATCTCCTAATCCCACAATTTACCATAATTAAGGGTATGATTGTCAAATCATATTGCTTCTAGAAGACCAGGAGTGTGTCAGGATACGTCAGAAGATCTAAGAAGCACAAAACGGAACAGGAGTTAGCTCTTAATTGGTTCCACCACGTCTTAATCTCCAATCCAAGGGTGTGTAATGATTGAAGAATGATGGATTGATCATCAAGGGCTCAGATGTTACTTGAAGAAACACACCACACGGATTGCCAAGGTGGCAATCCGTGGCTACCCTCCTCACTAGAACCTTCATAATTCAGCTATAAATAGAGGTGTAGGCTATGTGATTTGGTGTGGAGTTTTGGAGTAGCCAAACTCTGCCAAATTCTCTTCTCATTTTTATTGTAATCTTTACTTTTTAATAAAATTCAGTTTGTTCATCTTTAATCATTTCTTAAATTGTAGTTTACTGGTTATTATTTCAATTTGAATCATCTTAGTTTACAGTAAATTCAGCTTATTTACATTTAATAAAAGTCATCTTTCAACTTTAGTTTTCATTTTATTTCAAATTCATTTAAATCAGAAATTAAGAAAATTAGAAATAAAAGTAGTTGTAATTGGAAATTAGTTTTCATATAAGTTGATTTGGAATAGTTTGAATCTCAATTAAAGTTCCATAGCTTTTGTAAGACTGTCATTGCAATTCATTTGTTAAAAAGCTCTTTGGTCAAACGTTTGTCAACTGTTGAGATTGGTGGTGATTTGGACAAGTCTGAGTGAGATTGGGAAGCACTCAGCCTGTCAAAAGACAGGCAAGCAAAGGGAACCCCCTCTGTTCTAGCTGAGGGGGAATTTAGTTGGTAAGCTCTTTATTTTTAGTTTTATTTTAGTTTATTTGTCTGATTTTAGTGGTATTAATTTGATTACTGTTTCATTGAGTTGAGTAGTGTAGTTCCTGATTTAGTTGTTGTAGTTTATAATTTAATTGATCATAGTTTAATCTGTTGCTTAGATCTGTGTATTGACTGTTTCATTAGTTTATCTGTCATAGCTGTAGATCTGTTCATTTAATTTCTGTTTGATTTTTGTGTTGACTGTAGTTACATTGCTGATTTATTAGTGATATTAGACTGTTAATGGTAGTTGTTATGGTTATTTGTAGTCATATACAGTAAGTTGTAGTGTTAGCCAGTAATTGAAAGGGTGTTTGGCATAAGGTTGAATTTTGTATTATTGCTACTCTTTTGTTGTTTTTATCAGCATTAATAGATTGCTTTAGGCTTATTTAGAATAGATGTAGCATAAAACTTGTAGTTTGTTTGACAGATAAGTCAAACTTGGAACAAAACTTAGGAACTAATTGTATGTTTGCTGAGTTTATTGGCACTAACATATATTTAGGTGCATTGTAGTTAAACTTAGGATAATTAGAACTTAAACAAGCTTAATATAACATTTAGAATCATTTAGGATCTATAGAATTTCATTTAAGTCAAATTACTTTTGCACTTGAAAGTCGAATTGTTTTAGTTTGCAGCTTCTTAGGCTGCTAACATTGGCTCCCATTAGGTTTGTAGTTGAGAACTTATGAAAGGATTTGTTTTGTGGATTTAGTATTCTGGTAGATCAGTAAAGTAATTGCTTCCTTTATATTCTTAGTTTGTGCTTATTAGGACATCTTATTATTGTCTGCAAATTAGGGGTTTGAGCTAGTTTTCTGAATTTAGACTTAGGACTACTAGTGTTCTTTTAAGCTTGTACTTGAGGTAACTTTGTGGATTCTGAGTTTTAGTGATTGTGTTTAAGTTGTCTGATTGGTTCTGAGCTTCTGGAGTATTCATTTGTGATCTGTGCTTATCTGCTTATGTTTTAGCTTATTTCTCTACTGCTTAATTGCTTGCATTTATTATTTCTGTGTTTCATTTCATCATCTCTGAGCTTAACTGAGTCATTTGTTGTATTTTACATTTGAGTTGAGAGTTTGGTCAAGTTTATTTGGCAAGTGCTTATAAATAAGCACTTGCCATAAGCTGTTTAACTCTAAATAAGCACTTCTGCTTAACTTTTTTATTCCAAAAGTTTTCTGCAAGTTCATTATAATATTTTAGATTTTCTGTAAATTTTTCATAAATTTTCTGAGTTGATTTGATATTTTTCTTAATATTTCTTCACTTTTAATCATTTTTATATCATTTTTAATTACCAAAAATCAATAAAAATCAGAAAAAGCTTTGAAAAATACAAAAATATTTTTAGAAATTCTTTTATAATATTTTAGAATTTTCAGAATTAAATTTTCATTTTTCCACTTTAATTTTCTATTTTTCTTTATTTTTAATTCAATTTTAATTCCAAAAATAGGAAATAAATTCTAGAAATTAAATAAAAACTCAAAAAAATATTTTTCTTTTTCTTTAAATTCTTTTTAATAGTTTAAGATTTTTAGAAAATATTTTCAAGTTCGTAGGATCATTTTTCAATAATCGTTACAATTTAAATTTTAAGGTTACATTTCCGTTTTTACGTTTTTCACTTTGGTGCATAATTAGCTTGTACTATTTGCATATTTCATAGTTGTTTGTGATTACATAAATAATTTGATTCCTATTTTCACTTTCTCACTTTTCAATTCACGGTTTCACGAATCGATATTCTCGATACCATTCGCCTTCGTTGGGAAACGACTTGGGTGATCCGTATTTTACGCGGATCACTCATGATGAATCAATTTTTGGCGCCACTGCCGGGGAAGGCCGAAGTGAATTTTTAAATATCTTTTTGAAAAATCGTGTTTTGTTAAGCCTTCCTCTACTTTGTATATATATCTTTATAAAAATTGAAAAATTCAAAACACTTTTCCTAAAGTGTTTTCAAAAATACCAAAAAAAATAATAAAAGTTACAGCCTCGATTCGACCGAAAGGAAGGGCGTTGTAAACCAAAAAAATCTCACAATATAACGAAAACGTAATTTAGTTGTTTATCGGATTATTTCAATTACTACAACCGATTAAGCGGGAAATACGGAAGCTAAGACATTAAATTGCTAGCTGAAGAGAGATCCATTCTTCTCTCCCGTCTCGTCGCGCGTGGTTTTGAAAGAAACGGTTTTCGATTAACATTACGTTTTAAGAAAAGAAAAACAAAAGAAATAAAAAGTTTTTGTGAAAAAAATATAAAAAACAAAAAGATTTTCTTTTCTCTTTTCTTTTTCATTTTCTTTTTGATTTTGCTCGTGGTGTATGCACACACGTTCTTCTTTTGAGAGTCTTACGTCTCCGTTCTCTAACCCCGAGCGGGTTTTACGACATACGAGTCGGGTTCATTTCCTTGACGACGAGGTGATGAACCAAAACGAACACAACGGACCCCCGCCGATGGGTGGTCCGCAGCACAATGTTATCCCGCCGATGGGACAACAACCGGCATTTGATCCATGTCCGATGGAAGAACAACTCCAATCACCATTCAATGGTGTGAGGAGAGCTATTGTTATTCCGGACATCAATGCCAATTTTGAGATCAATCACGGATTACTCAATTTGATCACGGGTATATCCTTTCACGGGTTCGATCACGAAGACCCCTATGCTCACATCAGAAATTTCACCGACATCGCTGAGACCATAAGAATTAACCAAGTTCCTCACGATGTGGTGAAATTGAAGTTATTTCCTTTCTCCTTAAAAGGAGCAGCCCGGACTTGGCTGGAAAAGGAACCGCCTAACTCGATTCACACTTGGAATGATCTCGCTTCCAAGTTTGTGAATTACTTCTATCCTCCCTCTAAAACTTCTAACCTACGTTCTCAAATCTTTCGGTTCCAACAAGCTTTTGATGAGTCATTTAGTGAAGCTTGGGACCGATTCAAAGATTTGAAGGAAAAATGTCTGAACCATGGGTTTACCGACCTTCAGCAGATTGATACGTTTTATAATGGGTTATGTCATGCTGACCAAGATTCGCTTAACTCTGCTGCGAGTGGTAACTTGTTGGCTAGGAACACGAATGATGCTTTCATGATAATTGAGAATAAAGCTCGTGTTAGAATGTCAAGGAATAAACCTCAAGTGTCTAATAATGGTAAAAATAATGATGAATTGGTAAATATGATTGTGGCTTTAACAAAGAAAGTTGATGCAATGTCCATTGAAAAACCAAACCATCAAGTCAATGTGGTTAGTTACGGTTGTGAGACTTGTGGTGGTCCACATTTGTATTATGAATGTCCGGCCACCGGTGCCTTTTCTCGTGAGAACACGTATGCTGCAAACGCGGGTAACAACGGTTACCCACAACCTCAAGGAGATCGTAATCTCCTCAGCTACCGTTCACCTCATTTTCTTGGACCACCCGTTCTCGAACAACAAAACCAAGTCAATCAAGTCAACCAGAATCATAATGTGCAGAATCGTAATAATCAAGGAATTCAAAATTAGAGTCGAGCTAATAACGGTTTTCAAAATCATAATCAAGGGTTTAATCAAAACCGGGGTTTTCAAGGTAATTACAATCAAGGCCCGCCTCAAGGGAATTTTCAAAACCAAAAAAACCATGGAAACCCTGGGAATTTTCTGAACGTTAATCATGGAAATCAGAATAATGGTAATTTCCAAAACCGTGGGCAGAATTTCAACAATAATCAAAATCAAGGTATTATTCAAAATCCGTTGCCCACGGATGATTTGATTAAGCAATTGATTCAAAACCAACAATCTTTTATGGCAAAATATGAAGAGTCAACACGGTTGTTTGCAAATCAAATCAGTGATATTAACAAACGTTTAAATGATCGACCCTTGGGTTCGGGTATTACATCTTTGCCTAGCAACACGATCGCAAACCCGAGGGGCAAAGTTAAGGTGATCATAACTCACAGTGGTGCTCAATATGATGGACCCACAGCTTCTACTACCTCTTCTTCTTCATCTCCGCCTAAGGTAGTGGACTATGAGACCGAGGCGACAAAGGACCCGGTTCCTCATATTAATAATGGAGGAGCTGAAAACGTCCAACCTCCGGTTGTCCAAAAGTCAAAAGATAAGGAAAAAGTCGTTTTTTAGAACAATGTGAAATACAAGTCTAAATTGCCATATCCGTCACGATTTAACGATGAAGAGCTCCGTGCAAAATCTAGAAAACAAATGGAAAAATTTCTGGATATTTTTCAAAAATTGCATTTTGATATAAGTTTTATGAATGCTCTCGTGTACATGCCGAAATTTGATTCCACGTTCAAAAACCTCATAAGTAATAAAGAGAAATTGCTTGAATTAGCCGAGACGCCGATAAATGCTCAATGTTCCGCGATTCTTCTCAAGAAGCTTCCCGAAAAGCTTGGTGACTCGGGAAAGTTTCTCATTCCTTGTTCATTGAAAGATCAAGAAGTTTGTAACGCCCTGGCCGATTCAGGTGCGAGTATTAACCTCATGCCATTATCGATCTATGAACAACTTGGAATGGGGGCTCTTAAACCGACGAGAATGACTTTGGAGCTTGCTAATCGATCGATCACTCATCCAGTTGGAATTGCTGAGGACGTTTTTGTTCATGTGAATTCATGTACTTTTCCGGTAGATTTCGTTGTTGTCAATTTTGAAGCTGATCCGAGAGTTCCTCTAATACTAGGGCGACCGTTTTTACGAACCACAAAAGCCCTAGTAGATCATTTGAGGACACTCTAACCTTACGACATGATGACGATATTATGATTTTTAAAGCCGATGCTTCGAAATTGAAGAAGTACTCCGTTAAAAGCATCGATGTTTGTGATTATACCTTTGATGATTTTGTTAAAACTTTCGTCTCCGACTCTTCCCCATCATTTCCTCCAATTAAGGAATTTGATTCTCTTTGGGAAGAGGTCGATGAATTTCTTGCAATTGAAACGATTCCGATTTCTGAGACTGACGACTCTTACTTTGATTCGGAGGGTGATATTATTTTTCTTGACAATCTGTTGAACGATGAACCGTCAATCCCTCCGGATAAAGTTAAGATAAAGATTGAGCTTATAATTGACGATCCTCTGGAGCCCGAGCTCGAGGAATTTTTACCAGATTTTGAGAGTTTTACCTTTGACACGACTGAGGACATAAGTGGCAATCCCACTTATCGTCCTGATTTTTCTGATCCGACATTTGAAGCTTTTCATTTCGATCACTCGGAAGAGACGAGTCGTGGCAGTACCACTTCTCATGCTTTTATCTCTCTTCCGGAGTTTGAGTCATTTCGTTTTGATGAATCTGAATGTGAAATGGAAAAGTTTTCTAAATCTGAATATGAAAGTTTCAGTTTTGATCTTGAAGTTAATCATGATCCGGGTGGTGTGTTTAAAAATGAGAGTTTTAATGAAGATTTTTTCCCATCCCTCCCACCCGGAAAAGTTTTTAAAATGAGCTTAAATGATAAAATTCATAATTACACAATTATGAAGTTTTCTTTTGATGATGATGAGTTTTTCAAGATTGTTATCATGACTTTCTTGCCATTTGTAACGTTTTGTGTGATTTCTCTTATCCTTCACTCCGTGGGGAGTGAGGATGTTGTTTTTGACCCTGGTATCGTTTCTAAAAGTTTTTTTAACATTCAAATACCATTGGTTATCTCTTCGGGATGGAACTTTCAAATAAATCATAAGTTTTTCAAAAAATTTGAACGAAAGCCCGAGTGAGATTATTTTTCCTCGGTTTCTCCCCAAGGACGAATTAATTCGGGGATCGAGTCAAGCTACGTGACTCGGACATCAAAAACAAAGCGCTTCGTGGGTGGCAACCCATGCTTATCCAATTTCACCTTCTTACTTTCTATTTTCTAACAAATAACGTGAGGAGGGGGTGCCTCTTCTACTCTTGTGTTCCGTGGTTGTTTGTAATGTTTGTTAGGATTGTCCGTGATTTATGATGACTCTCGTGCTCGTTATCTTCTTCGCTCAAGTTTCATTCATCGGTGCTACTTGGAAATCCTATATCCGTGAATCTTATCGACTAACATTTTCTTTGGCATAATTAATAAACGGCCTAGAATTTGTTAGGATTACCTTAACCCGTAAAAACATTGAGGACAATGTTTCATTCTAGTCTGGGGAAGGGTGAATCTTCGATTCAATTTTAACCTTGCATTTTTCACAAATGTCGTGCACTCTTGCAACTCCGTTTTTCAACCAAAAATAAAAAATTGAAAATTTCAAAAATTTTGATGAAAAAGTCATGAAAAAGCACAAAAAAAATGAGAACAAGTTGAAAAAGTTGTGCAAAAAAATATAATAAAGTTTGAATAAGTGTTTTGACACCTTGTTGACTTTCTTGCTAGCGAGAGTAGGAATAAATATTTTGACTTGACCGGGCTTGTTGAGCCCTAGCTTGTTCCCTTAACCAATGATAATTATATAAGCTTGTGCTAGTCTTGGACACAAGGAGCTATAAAATGTGAATTCTTTCTTAAGAATCTGCAAGTTCCCGTACTTGACTTTATACATGCGTAGCTTAAAAGCTTTCGCTAGTCTTTTACATCAGGAGCTAGAAAACGCGAATTCTTCTTCTAGAATTTGCAAGTTTCCGTAACTGACTTTATATATGAGTGGCTGATTATCGGCTAAGTATTCGCTGGTTTCATTATTTGGAATCTTAAATTGCGAAGAGCGAGAAATGATAGAGTTTATTTAGAAGTTAGATGCTAAACGTGGAGTAGTGGTTCTCTTTAGAGCTCATGAGAGGTACTTGTGGCTTTTTACTCCCATCAGATACGTCACCAATATATAAAATAGATGTTCTAGGTTAATTAGTGGTATTTCGGTTTGAATAATATTTAGTTATTTGTTTTCCTAAGAGAATCTTTGCTTTAGAAGTTGGGTACATATCAAGGAACATCAAAAATAAGAAGAAAAAAAGTAAAAAAATCAAAAGTCAAAGTTGATTATCTATGTGGTTTTGGAGCTACCCGATAAGCTTCCATTGATGTTATGAGAAAAAAAATCAAAGAAAGAAAAAAGTGAAAAGTATGAAAAGTATGAAAAAAGTGAAAAATGAAGAAAAGTGAAAATTGAAAGTTGTATCGAATAAGAGCTTATGTATAAATAAGTTGTTGGCGCGTGAGGTGCATGTTTTTTATTAGTAATCAATCACATGAGGTGCACGTGTAGTACTCCGCAACTTATATTTATGATATTGTATGTACCCAAAATTCCTTGATGTGGACCGAATTTCTATTGCAGTGGTTCTTAAGAGAAAATGAATAACTACTTATCGTTTTAACTTAGGTATCACTATCGGACTAAAAATTATTGAAACGAGAAAATATGAAGCAATTCATTTCTCAACAAAATAAAATATTGAGATACAAAACCTAGGAAATGGGAGTAAGGAGTTTCCACAAGTAACTGTTATGAGTAGTGTTAGCATCTAACTTGTAGATAAGCTGTGATCTCGTTTATACGCTTAGTTTGGGGACTCGTGAAAAATCAAGGATGACGATTTTATCCGTACGGTAACTTTTCTATGAAAAGCGTTTCTACTCGTTGACCCTAATAATTATTGCAAAATAATGAAAGTTCAATAAACCGTCA
Source organism: Artemisia argyi (assembly GCA_030686995.1). NCBI lineage: Eukaryota > Viridiplantae > Streptophyta > Magnoliopsida > Asterales > Asteraceae > Artemisia > Artemisia argyi. The sequence goes on from CM060707.1 coordinate 54,933,751, forward strand.
CAAGTATGAAAAGTCCAAAAATAGAAAGTGTAAGTGAAATAAAGGAATAAAGGAAAATTTTGGAAAATGGAGCGTTTGTGGGAATAAATGATTTTATTACTTCTTTCGAACCTCCTTGCTACTTTTCAAAGTTAGTAAAAAGAGTTTTGAAATTATTTATCCCAAAAGCGTGAATTGATCACATTGCGTGAGGACACGGCAATACCTTAGTCGGGGGGATTTTCGTGTGTATTAATTTACACACCTTTTATAAGACCAAAACCGGACTCAAATGATCAAAAACTAACCAAATTATGCCAAACATGTTATGTTTTTGCATTTGTGATTATGCAGGTACGGATATTTAAGAAAAACACAAAAATCATGGAAAATCGACAATCACGAGCACGGGAATGGAAAGAGCGTAAAAGCCGGAGCCGGGAAGCATTTTTCAAGTACAGATTAATAATCAAGTTAAATTTGTCAAAACCAATCCTTGAAGATTCATTGTGGTCAATTTCAGCCCTTGGATTTACTTTTTGGGAAATGACAGAAGTGGCCCTTGGAATTTCAGATTCTACACTTTTGGTCCTTGAAATTTTAATAACAAAAATCTGATTCACAATATCAAAGCCTGGTCCAAAGATAATATCCAAAGCCCAAAGTCACATATTATTACCAAAGCCCATCATTTTCCCAACCCGAGCCCATCCATATATCCGGTCAACACCTAGAGTCAAACAAAACAAAATAATAAAATAACCCCGTACACTTACCCGCCCCCCCAATTCCTTTATTTACCCAGATAGCTACAGTAACTATGAACCCTAATCCTATTTATCGTCTCCCAATCCCATAATTTACCATAATTAAGGGTATGATTGTCAAATCATATTGCTTCTAGAAGACCAGGAGTGTGTCAGGATACGTCAGAAGATCTAAGAAGCACAAAACGGGACAGGTGTCTGCTCTCAATTGGTTCCACCACGTCATAATCTCCAATCCAAGGGTGTGTAATGATTGAAGAATGATGGATTGATCATCAAGGGCTCAGATGATGCTTGAAGAAACACACCACATGGATTGCCAAGGTGGCAATCCGTGGCTACCCTCCTCACTAGAACCTTCATAATTCAGCTATAAATAGAGGTGTAGGCTATGTGATTTGGTGTGGAGTTTTGGAGTAGCCAAACTCTGCCAAATTCTCTTCTCATTTTTATTGTAATATTTACTTTTTAATAAAATTCAGTTTGTTCATCTTTAATCATTTCTTAAATTGTAGTTTACTGGTTATTATTTCAATTTGAATCATCTTAGTTTATAGTAAATTCAGCTTGTTTACATTTAATAAAAGTCATCTTTCAACTTTAGTTTTCAGTTTATTTCAAATTCATTTAAATCAGAAATTAAGAAAATTAGAATAAAAGTAGTTGTAATTGGAAATCAGATTTCATATAAGTTGATTTGGAATAGTTTGAATCTCAATTAAAGTTCCATAGCTTTTGTAAGACTGTCATTGCAATTCATTTGTTAAAAAGCTCTTTGGTCAAACTTTGGTCAACTGTTGAGATTGGTGGTGATTTGGACAAGTCTGAGTGAGGTTGGGAAGCACTCAGCCTGTCAAATGACAGGCAACCAAAGGGAACCCCCTCTGTTCTAGCTGAGGGGGAATTTAGTTGGTAAACTCTTTATTTTAGTTTTATCTTAGTTTATTTGTCTGATTTTAGTGGTATTAATTTGATTACTGTTTCATTGAGTTTAGTAGTGTAGTTCCTGATTTAGTTGTTGTAGTTTATAGTTTAATTGATCATAGTTTAATCTGTTGCTTAGATCTGTGTAATGACTGTTTCATTAGTTTATCTGTCATAGCTGTAGATCTGTTCATTTAATTTCTGTTTGATTTTTGTGTTGACTGTAGTTACATTGCTGATTTATTAGTGATATTAGACTGTTAATGGTAGTTGTTATGGTTATTTGTAGTCATATACAGTAAGTTGTAGTGTTAGCCAGTAATTGAAAGGGTGTTTGGCATAAGGTTGAATTTTGTATTATTGCTACTCTTTTGTTGTTTTTATCTGCATTAATAGATTGCTTTAGGCTTATTTAGAATAGATGTAGCATAAAACTTGTAGTTTGTTTGACAGATAAGTCAAACTTGGAACAAAACTTAGGAACTGATTGTATGTTTGCTGAGTTTATTGGCACTAACATATATTTAGGTGCATTGTAGTTAAACTTAGGATAATTAAAACTTAAAAAAGCTTAATATAACATTTAGAATCATTTAGGATCTATATAATTTCATTTAAGTCAAATTACTTTTGCACTTGAAAATCGAATTGTTTCAGTTTGCAGCTTCTTAGGCTGCTAACATTGGCTCCCATTAGGTTTGTAGTTGAGAACTTATGAAAGGATTTGTTTTGTGGATTTAGTATTCTGGTAGATCAGTAAAGTAATTGCTTCCTTTATATTCTTAGTTTGTGCTTATTAGGACCTCTTATTATTGTCTGCAAATTAGGGGTTTGAGCTAGTTTTCTGAATTTAGACTTAGGACTACTAGTGTTCTTTTAAGCTTGTACTTGAGGTAACTTTGTGGATTCTGAGTTTTAGTGATTGTGTTTAAGTTGTCTGATTGGTTCTGAGCTTCTGGAGTATTCATTTGTGATCTGTGCTTATCTGCTTATGTTTTAGCTTATTTCTCTACTGCTTAATTGCTTGCATTTATTATTTCTGTGTTTCATTTCATCATCTCTGAGCTTAACTGAGTCATTTGTTGCATTTTACATTTGAGTTGAGAGTTTGGTCAAGTTTATTTGGCAAGTGCTTATAAATAAGCACTTGCCATAAGCTGTTTAGCTTTAAATAAGCACTTCTGCTTAACTTTTTCATTCCAAAATTTTTTTGCAAGTTCATTATAATATTTTAGATTTTCTGTAAATTTTTCATATATTTTCTGAGTTGATTTGATATTTTTCTTAATATTTCTTCACTTTTAATCATTTTTATATCATTTTTAATTACCAAAAATCCATAAAAATCAGAAAAAGCTTTGAAAAATACAAAAATATTTTTAGAAATTCTTTTATAATATTTTAGAATTTTCAGAATTAAATTTTCATTTTTCCACTTTAATTTTCTATTTTTCTTTATTTTTAATTCATTTTTATTTCCAAAAATAGAAAATAAATTCTAGAAAATAAATAAAAACTCAAAAAAATATTTTTCTTTTTCTTAAAATTCTTTTTAATAGTTTAATATTTTTAGAAAATATTTTCAAGTTCGTAGGATCATTTTTTAATATACGTTACGTTTTAAATAACGCGTGTGCATTTCCGTTTTTACATTTTTGACTTTTGTGCACAATTAGCTTGTACTCTTTGCATATTTCATCTTTGTTTGTTATTACTTGTATTACTTGATTGCTATTTTCACTTTCTCACTTTTCAATTCACGATTTCACGAATCGATATTCTCGATTCCATTCACCTTCGTTGGGTAACGACTCGGGTGATCCGTATTTTACGCGGATCACTTCGATACTATACTATATATTATATATAATTGGTTTTCACACGAATCATTTTCCTAAATGAAATGTGTATTTGAAATGTATGCTATGATAATTTCATAATGTGATAAATATGAAAGCGATTTTCATTAAGTATTTATAATCCACGGATTCCTCAAGAGGGTGGCCTGAGAAATATACTGACCTCTTCAAGAACCGTTGCATTGTACTTAGAGTACATTAGTCATTGCAACCTTTGTGTCCATTTTCACGATTTTTAATCGTGAAATTCTTGACTGTCATGGGTTACGTTTTTCGCAACTCCACCCTAGTGATGTCCAAAAGATCACCACTTTCATTGTGGTTTGTTCAATGGTTAACTTTGCACCGGGCCTTTCTATTTTTGAAACCTTTACCAACTAAAACTTTATACGTCTTGGTGGACTTTGGAAAAGAGATCAAAGACCACTAGTACCTTTAAGTTGGTAACTACTAACCGTTGGTTTACTGGTTGGCACCAAAATTGGATCTGGGTTGATTTTAACCCAAATGTGATGCTTGATGCCTTTGCTGGTTGGAGTGATAATGTTAATCTTGAAAATGCTTATGCACTTCCACCCATCCCACGTGGTCTTCCCATGAAACTTTTGACAGGTTTCAAGAAATGTCTGCCCACCAAAGACCTTTTACAAAGGTGCTTTGGTTCAAGTTTGGTTGAGCTCTCACTGGGAAGAGGGCATGTGCCTATATTCCGCTGGGATGGAGAGACTAAGGCATTTTTTTGTACTTGTTTTATCTTTTTATCTGTTGCAAAGATTTTCATATGCCTTTGTTTCTGTTTTGGATTTGTCTGGTCTTATCTAGAAGCAAAATGAGGCATCCTTTGCCGTGACCAGTGTACCTAGGGCTCAAGTTCAGGCTGAGCCCGTGATTGTTGTTGGGTGAGCTGGATCAAATCAGCTAGAGAATACCCCCCCCCCCTCTAAGAATGTTGAAGGGATTGTTGATGTTGCTCTAGTTGTATTGGAGGGTGTTGAGGATCCTGCGCCTGAGACTCGAGATACTCAGGCAAGGGAGCATGTTATCTTGTCAAAGGATATTGAGATGAAGAAGAGAACTTTGTACATTTTAGCTTTTTCAAAAATCTCTTCCAAGCCTCACCAAGGTGAGCCTAGTCCCCTTATTAAGAAACATAGATGTTTTAAACATCCAAGAGCAGGTAGTTCGACTGCCAGGATAAGGGTGCTGATGATGGGCATAAAGCAGTAACTGATGCTCGTAAAGCAGCTTGTAGAGGGCGTAAAGCTGCTACTAATGGGAATAACCAAAAGGAGTCAAATACTCTAGGTGGATGTTCATCTTGCATCAATGCTAGATTCCTTGTCTCGTAACCAGGGTCATCTCATGGCTTTCGGTGGCCTTAGGTGATAACAACAAAAAGGCACTTTTACATTTGTAAACTAAAGAGAAGTTGCATATAAACTTGAATTATATGACTCATATATGTTTAATATTATACATATTTATAGGCAAAACAAATAAAAATGTGGCCCTTCTTAAGTGGAGGCCCTGTGCGACGACACCTATTGCACAACCCTCCGAGACCCCTCTGCTCACAACTCTTTATCATTTCTTTCTTTAAGTATTATGAAATATTCTAATTTATTTTGTCCCTGACTTGTCAGGTGGCGGAGCTGGTGGTGAAAGAACTAGGGCTTCAAAAGTTGAGAGTCTCACAATGTCCTTTCACACCACCCTGAAGCTGGATGACCCTATCACTGAACTCTTGTCTCAATGGGTTAATCTTGGGTCTATTGTTCTTTCTATCCGCAAGGCTTCCGGTGGACCTCGGCCATTGCATGTTAACCGAGAGCTCCCAGATCGGATCGTGATGGATTTTATCTACGAGTATGCAGACTTGATTCAAATAGCTAAACTGAATAATTCAGTCTCGGAGGAAGTCGACAAACTGAACACATCCTTGGAACAGGCCGATGGGTTGTTTTCCCAGCTCAAGAAAGAGTTGTAAGCTGAATTAGCTTTTGGCAGGGTTGAGAAAATATCTTTAGTTGATGAGCTCCATTAGGCCGTGAAAGAGAAGGAAAGTGTCCTAGACCAAACACATATCTTATAAAAATTTCTATAGATTCACAAATCAATGATGAGAACTATTCTTTCAACAGAAATCATAACTACCAAAAATCAACATAAAACCATTCTTAATATTAGATCCTTAAATTCAACATGAAACATAAATTAAATGGGTTATTTGATCATCAAAATCCATGAAAATTGTTCTATCAGTTCTGAAAAGAAAAGAAAAAAAAAATGTGTGTAGATATATCATGTTAATAGGATGAATTGGTGAGGATGATAAATAGTTCGGGTTGTCATAGTTTTAGATTATGAATTTGGAATTAGGGTTAATTTTAAGATGACATGTTAAGAAATTGTTTATGTGACTTTTAAAAGGTGAGGGAGGGTTGGGTGTTTACACCTAAGATGTAAGTGACACATCATCTCCTGAAACTTTTCTTTTAATAATATATTGATACAATTTTAATCATAATTTGTTAAACTTACCCTTTGTGGTTTTATATTTTAATTTTTTTTATTAAATATCCTAACAAAAAAGGTTTTATATTTTAATTTTTTTTAATTAAATATCCTACCAAAAAATATATAGTTGACTTATGTTTATAAAAAGTTATCATATGTTAGATTCATTTATGTTGCTGTAAGTATACACAATTAGAAAAAAATAAATAAATAAATAAAAATAAAATCCTTCATTTTAAGTTTCACTAGTTGTTTTCATACTTTTTTTTATACATTTTAAAATTGTTCTTATAGCTGAATTCTTGTATGTTATAACATTTTTTTAATTTATATTTTGATTATTTTATGTTGTGTGTATAAACATTACACGAAATATTTAGCAAAAAATATCGCAACTATAATTATCTGCCACTGTAAAACCCACTCACTATATATGAGTGATCGCTTATTATTTTTAAACAAGACATGTTATTTCGATATTTATAAGTAGAAGTGGAGGGGCAAATTAGTCATTTTGGTGAAGCAATAGACCACGTGGGGATTTGTGTGTAGGGTCGAGGCCTCGAGGGTAACTTAGGAATTTTAAGTGGAAGAACACATACAAACCAAGATGGCAAAAGAAGCCAATAATTAAAATGGACCGGGTTGGTTGGTAACTTGCGGAAAAATAAAAGTTTTGCAAAATGTAAAAAAGCACCGACGAAATGGTTGATTGGTGAAGCGGCTTGCGATGCCATCTATGAGATAACGTCCATTAAATGGGGCCTAATTACATTATTGATTATTCTATTGGGCTTATGTAGTTTTCATAAATTAATGAAGTTATAATACTACGTAGTAGTTATTTATAAGATCTTGGCAGGTTTAACTCAAGTATATAGTTTTGACTTTTGATACGTTGACTTAGTTTATCGGTTTAATTATCTCTCAGATTAAAAAGGTAATCTAAGGAAAATCAAGCATGCCTGGCTAGTGTGGCTAAAAGAAACATAGAGATCGTTGCCTTTCGATGTGTTATGTTAATGTTTTAGAAATCACGCACATATGTCATTTTATATATGGATTTTTCTAACTTGTGTCCTATGACCTACAGAAAAGGACATATGGATCCACAGAAAAGTACAGTTTTTGTGGATCCCTGTGTATTTTTCTGTTGGTCCCGTTGTCCTTTTAGTGTGCTTAACTTGTGCCCTTAGAGCACAAGTTAGACAAACCCTTATAAGATAAGGAATGATAGACACACAAAAACAAATCCGCAAAAAGATGTGACACTCCATGATTGTCTTATAAATGAAAAGAGATAGAAACTATAAAAAAGAAAAAAAAAAAAAAAAAAAAAAAAAAATAGAGTGACACATCCTTTTATGAATAATTTTGTAAAGGAAATTGATGTAGGTGACTAATTTGTATGCCTAAAAATGAGACTAATCCATACAACATTTGACAAGTGGAGCATGCATTTTCTCTCTCTTAATGATAACCATTGATTATTCCATATGTTTTGATCTCTTTGTTAGGCATTAAATTAGGCATGCCAATCACTTCTCTTTTGTAAATTTGTTTTTGTGGGTCTATCATTCCACTTATAAGATTGATAAATGTTTAGACGAAACAGGGCAGTCTTACTAATATCAGGGGTCAAATATGTTTTTTGAGAATTAAGTCATCATGATTCATGAACAAGTAACAGTGAACTGATAAAACTTTTGAATTAAGTGTGATATTTATAATAAGTAAATTAAAAGGATAAAAAAAGAAAGGTGATGCTGGTTATACGTTTCTTTAGAGTTTAGGGTAGGGAAAATGATAAAAAAATACATTGAACTTGACACATTTTACCATTGTATGTAGTCAACTATTTTTTTTTTTCATTATAACACAAAACTTTCAATTTTTTGCCATTGTATGCACTTTTTCCTACGTGTCGCTGCCAGCGTGTCCAATTGTGCCACGTAACATGCCAGCGTGTCGGGTTTCATTTTTTTATTATTTTTTCTTTATACCCGGCCCTATTAAACCCCACATCCCCACTACAACTTTACCCACAAATCGCTTTCTCCCCTTTACCCCACAAACCCTAGTTTAACATACAACCAAATTCGTTGTCGATTAAAGTGCATTTACTTAAATTGATGTGGGCAAAAGGTAAATTACTGTATATTATCTTAGTCCCCTACACTAATTTGTTATTTTATTTGTGTTTTTATATGCATGGTGTTTAGGGTTTCAATTATTGAATACATATTTATTATTTTATCATTATTTTGTTACAGGATGGCTAATAATCCCGATGCCTACCTCGTTGATGTGCATTTTGATGGTGTGTTTTACTTCGATCCATTAAGGTATGAAAATGGTATTGTTTATCACATGAGGGTTGAAAAGATAAGATGCTTGAGTATGATAGGTTGCGTAAGTTTTTAGAAGAGAAGCTTGAAACCACTTTTTATGCCATGTTTTTTAAGTTACCAGACTGAGAGTTAGAAGTGGGATTGAAAATAATAGGAGGTGATGTCGAATTGGAATCAATGTATGTATTTGCTGCTAGTTATGGGAAAGTAAGCATGTATTTGGCACACATTCCTAAAAAATTGGAGGATTATTACATTCCCAACTTGTGTTTTGATGATTCTTGTGATGAGGCCACATCTAAGCTTAGGATTAATGGGATTAGGCAAAAGGATGCTGGGAATATGTCATGGGATGAACTAGTTGAATGGGCTGAGGAAGAAGCACAACACCTACAGTCACCACATAAGCCTAGAACAGCTAGGAGACAACATGTAACTGAAACACAAGTACCTGATGAAATGGTTGTTGATCATTCTGATGCACCACTAGTTCATGATGAAACACAAGTTAATGATGGACCACAAGTTAATGCAGATCAAGTGGTTGCTGAGCATTCTGATTCACCACTAGTCAATGATGAAACACAAGTTAATGATGCACCACAAGTTAATGTTGATGAAGTAGTTGTTGAGCATTCTGATTCACCACTAGTTACTAAGGTAGTAGATAAGGGTAAGGGTATAATGATTGATGAAGGTAGAGTACCTAAAAGAAAGTCGGTGGTTAGAAAGGCTAAGGGTATTGTGATTCAAGAAAATGTCATCCCAAGTGATATGGATCATGTGTCTAGTGACAGTGAAAGTGACGTACAAGAGACAAGGGAATACTCAATGGATCATGATTCTAGTGATAGTGACAGCGAATATTCTGATAAGTCTATAGATTACTTATCAGAGGGTGAAGTTGAATTAATTGAACTTAGGAAGAGAAAATCTATTGCAAAGAGGGCCCCCAAGACATCTAAGCAGAGAGCATGTTCTGATGAAAATGGGTGTGAGAGCAGTTCTAGACAGAACAGATGTTATGATGATGGTGATAGTGTAACAATCATGGAACATGAGGAATTCATGGAAGGTTTGATGAGGAACTTGAGGCAAGATGAAGCTGATCTTACAGATCCATTTAAAATAGTGGAAGCAAAGCTGGACAAGTATCCTATTTATGATGTGGATACTCATTGGAGAATGAGAAAACCAAAGGTAATGTTTTAGTACTTAATGTTTCAAACCTTAATGCTTATGTACTTTATCATTCTTTGCAATATAGTGGTGTTGAGTTTAGAAGCTTATTCTGGGGTTCTTCTAAAGCTAGTTATCCTGGACTCTTCAACCATATAATGGGTAAGATGAAAACAGCAAATCCAAATGCATATCAATATCTTTTAGATAAGGATCCAAAAACATGGTCAAGAGCATATTTTCAGATAGGATCTAACTGTGAGGCTATAGAGAATGGTTTCAGTGAGTGTTTTAACTCTGTGCTTCTACAAGTAAGAAACAAACCATTAATTACTATGTTGGAAGGGATTAGGGTTATAGTTATGGAGCGAATGAATACAATGAGGATGATGATGGAAAAATGGGATAGTGATAATGACATTTGTCCGAACATTCAGAAAAGGTTGGAATTCCTTAAAGATCAATACAGGTAATTTACACATACTTATAAATTTACATATTTAATGATTGACAAAAACTAACTACATGTATATATTGTTTAGTTTTTGGCATGTTATCCCGGCTGGTGGAGCGAATTTTGAAGTGGGAAATGGATCAAGAGCCTTTGATGAACAACACAGAACATGTAGCTGCAGGATGTGGCAGCTATCAGGTTTGCCATGCAGTCATGCCATTGCCGTTATCTTTAAATTGAATAGGAGACCAGAAGAGTATGTCCCTCAGTGTTTTAGAAAAAAGATGTTTCACGATACATATCATTCATACTTACAACCTGTAGATGGAATGACATTTTGGAATGATTGTAGTGAGATGTCTAGGGTATTGCCTCCTAAAGCTAAAAAGATGCCTAGTAGGCCACGTAAGAAAAGAATTAGAGCCCCTCATGAAAATAACTATAACCCAGGCAAGGTGCCTAAGACTGGAGTGAAAATGACTTGTCTAAATTGTTTCCAACAAGGACATAATAAAAAAGGTTGTAAAAATCCTACAGTTGTGAAACCACCGAACCCCCCAGCTAAGAAAGGTAGACCTAAGAAAGACAAATCAGTAGTTGATAAGGAACCTATGGTACCACAATCCATTCCTGTTCCAGGTTATGATCCAACTCCACCAGTAGTACCACCAATTGCAACTGATGTTGGACCTAGTCAGACAACTGCTTCCAGTCATAGGGGTAGACCTAGTCAGAGGGGTAGACCTAAGAAAAGGGTAAATTTTGTCAACAATCTAAGGCAAAGAGGGACAGTGGAAAGGGGATCAAGTAATAGTGGAAGGGGTAGATTTTTTTCTGGTTCAAGGTTGGGAAGATGGTTTGGTATTGGTGAAACAGATAACATGTCAGACCCAATTGTTTAACCTAGTCAGACCCAAACTGAAGCTGGACCATCTCAGACTTCTACTCAAGTGAATCATGAAGCACCTACTCAGTCATCACAGACACCATCAGCTACAAGGGCACAACCACAAGCAGCTCCCATGCCACAACCACAAGCAGCTCCAATGCCACAACCAGCTCCCATGCCACAACCACAAGTTCCAAGAGGAAGGGCAAACTTTGTGAGACCAAGAGAAAGAAGTGAAAGAATCCTCAAAAAGAAACTTGCAAAGAATCACCCAGGAGTTGGTAGCTCAAGTTCCAGTCCTCAAAATTTGGAATGAAATGAATCATCAATCAGTCCACTTCTTTTGTATTATATGTTGTGGACTTAAACAATTAGTACTTGTCTGTAATATATGTTTTAACTCTGTGCACTTCTTTTGTACTTATATGTTGTGCACTTAGATTACAACCTGTGGTGATGCAGTTTAAAAACTAGTAAGTGATGCAGTTTGGTGTCACTTTAATGCCCAGTTTTGTACATTTATGGGCATCTAGATGTATTGACAGTCTTTCTTATGGAAATGGATTTGGTATGTTGTTATGTGTTTCATTATGCATCTGGATTTGGTATGATTTTGATGTCAGTTTTACATGTTTCTTATCCTTTCAACAATTTTGATGTCAGTTTAACAGCTTTCATTATGCATCAGATTTTGGTATGTTTTTAACAGGAACACAGAAACATATTAAACACAAAATACCATTGCATTGAATACTACAATGCTACATATTGTAGTTGTAGGATGTTACATACAATACCAAAACACATCCTACTAAAAACAAGTCCTTACAACTTTGTCATACACAACAGCCTACCCACAAATTAAATCTTAGTTGCAACAACAAAACCCAACACAAGAACAAAGACACCTAAGACAACCACAACTTTGTCATACACTCCGACTTTTGACCTTATGTCAGTCAATTCTTCCTTCATCTTACCCATTTCAGAACTTGAACCTTCACCATAGTTTCTTCCTGTCTTGAGCATGTTCTTAAGCTTTATGTTTTCTTCATGCAAGTTAAAAAAGAGATATCTGTAGTAATCACTTGGTAGCTCAGGATCTAAAAACCCATAAAAGTCACACTTATCATTTTCATCCTACCACAAACACAAGAAAAAAATCAACATGTATCCAACCTAACTGAAAACCAACATATTACAACCAAAATACAACAAGGATAATTCTTACATAAATCGGGCAAGCCTTAAATCTTCTTCCAGGGTTATCAAGTGTCCAAGAAACTTGTGGTTTGACTGGCAAAGGACACTTACAGTGAGTAGCATCCCATGCTTCTTGCAAGGTCATACGATTGCTTCTTGAAAAAGAGGATCTGGAAAAAGAGGATGAAGATCTCATACTTGGTTTTGTGTGGATAGGGTGAAAAGGGAATTAGGGTTTGTGAAAAGGGGTAAAGTAGTAGTGGGGATGTGGGGTTTAATAGGGCAGGGTATAAAGAAAAAATAATAAAAAAATGAAACCTGACACGCTGGCATGTTACGTGGCACAATTGGACACGCTGGCAGCGACACGTAGGAAAAAGTGCATACAATGGCAAAAATTGAAAGTTTTGTGTTACAATGAAAAAAAAATAGTTGACTACATACAATGGTAAAATGTGTCAAGTTCAGTGTATTTTTTTTATCATTTTCCCTTTAGGGTATCATAACATGTTAACACGGAAAAAGCGTCAGCACATTATCGCCACATCATTTTAACACCAAACTATTTAACATCTAAAAATCATCATTTATCATAACACTAAATAACATCACATTTTTTAGACCTGCATCTTAAAATTTACAATTTACAAATTATACCTTCACCAATTATATTCATTAAAAATTTAATACTTCATTAATAAAATTAAACATTACAATACGGAAAAAATCTCCTAAAAATTACGAAAAAAAAGTACGAAATGAAAAAAAAAACCACTACGAATACATAAAAAAAAATTACGACATAAAAAATATAATAAGGAAATAAAATAAAACTACTCGGGTGGGTTTGGCAAATTATATTTTCTGCGATTTTCTTCTTTTCCATTTCTATCCAATACGCAGCGGCCGGATCCATCTCTTCATGTTAATACCGAGAAATTTAAATTCTTCCAAACACATTATCATCCGGTCTTTATCTCTAGCCACCTCGTACACCTCTTGGGCCGCTTCCTGTCTAAGTTGAAGCTCGGATGACATGGCTTCCAATTAACTTGACGAACTTCCCCCGGTGCTAGTCGTTGTATCGGATTTTTGTTTTTTTTCTGGCGCGTGGTTTGCCAGCCGGATGCGGTCGTGCATCATCACCGAATAGCTCTCGGTGGCTTTCACCGAGGACGTCGTTAAGTCAACCGGTTCCGGCGCGTCCCATTTTGAATGGGACTTCAAAATTTCCCACGCTTCCTGTTAAGCAAACAAAACACCTTTATGCTCGTCACGATACAATTGTCTAGCCACTTTCATATTATCCATTTCATTTTCACCACTTTTTTGCCAAGCGTTTAGCACGTTTGAAAACCGCGTTGAACTTTTGGCAATTTTCGTTCACCGTATGCCACTTGCTTGTTAGCATATCCTTGTTGTGAAGTTGAAATTTTTTCTTGTTGAACTCGTTTATAACCCGATACCAAAATGTGGTGCACTTTTGTGAAACTCCGACATTTCGATCCTCGGAAACGGCCACGTAACACAAGGAAAGTAGTACTTCCTCCTCCGGTGTCTAACGTAATGTAGTCCCACTCACGTCGGGATTTCTTTCACATTATAGGGCTCGTTTTTTTTTTTTTTTTTTTTTTTTTTTTTTTTTTCGTTTACCTTGACTTTTGTGTTTTCGGAGAGACATAGCTTCGAGGTCAACTTGACATTGTGAGGATTAGGTTTGTGGTTGGGTTTGTTGGTCGAATTGTGGTGGGTTTTATTGAAGATTTTGGAAACTGTGTTGCAACAAAATATACATTTGTTGTTGTTGATGGAGTTGCTCGGGTGTCAAACCAAGTGGGTTAGGGAAAGCGGATTAACACGCGTTTGGGTTAGGGTTTGAAGAAGATCCCGCGTTTGGATTTCCAAAACCGAGTAAGCCCAAAAAACTCTCGTCACGACCTCCCGATATTGCTTTTTTTATTTTATTTTTTTTATTTTTTTTTTATTTATTTATTTTGTGAGAATAGAAGTATATGAGTTTGAGTTGTGGAAGTGTGTAAAAATAATATGTGAATGTGGGTATTTATAAGGTTTTGATTTTATTTTTATTTTTTTAATTTATTATTATTATTTTTTAATTTCTAGTCGTTACATTCATTTTTTTTTTTAACTAACCATTGTCAGGGGGTGTTTGTGCAAGTTAATTTTTGTCACTGCCCACGTTTCAACTTGAGTTGGTGTAGCAACGCAAAACACAACAAGGGGGCAACGCCGGAGGACCCGGTATGATAACGCAGCCCAAACGCAAGCCACGTCGGCCTGAACGGTGTTGGTGCGTTACCATACCCAAGCCTCTTATCATACTAGGAAGAAATGGGCTCAAGCATCATTAGTGGTTTTCCTTCTGTAATTTTTATACTCACAATTAAGTAGGCCTAAGGTCTCTACCAAAAATGACAAGTTTGCAACCCAAACAAAGTTGACATGTTGTATTACTGTAGTATATGTAAATTCTTCTTATTTGGTTCAAGTTGATATATTAAAAAAGGTAGTTTGATTTGAAATTATCTATTTTTCTCATCTCTCGCCCAGCCTCAAGGATGACCATCAAATAATGTGCAAAAGTTTCTCACTGTATCACTAATACTAGTGATGACCGACGGAGCTAGGGGGTTTCCGCGGGCGCCCGGGCACCCATGGATTTTTTCAATGTAGTGTTAATTCTTGGAAAAAAACATTGATTTTTCCTAAAGTCATCTTAAATGCACCCGGTCCATCAAAATATGTTTTTAGTATTAGTGTTCAATTTTTTTGTGCACCCGATCATATTTAGTCCCGGTTCCGTCCCTGATGACCATGTTTTACGGCCTAATATATACCTTATCATACAGTCAGAAGAAAAAGTGACTGAGCATTTACGCATTGCTTTTCTGACTTACTTGATAGCTGATCCAAGTGCCTATGAATTTTGTGTGTTTTTATGCCTTATCATACTACGTACGACATGTTGTGCCTTGATCACTTGATGTACATGTACTACGGTCTACACTATGGCTAATGGAATGACGGAAACCTTAAAGGGTAATTTGATGGTTCGACTTGGTTTAGCATAAGTGCCATAACAAATATATGAAGCGTGTCTTAACAAATATATGAAGCTGATGATCGATATGTCAATATGTCATTGTTTCATGTTTTGTACCTTCACAAATCCATTTATGAATGCATTCTATATTATGTTTCTCTATATCTTTAATAAATTTACTCTACTGTTACTGTCCTTAGTTACTTTTGTTTCTTGATGGGAAGACTTAAAAATATATATTTAGTAACATTTTTTAATTGTATCCAGTACCTCGGTGCATGTTTTTAATGTTTGCTGCAAGCCTGCAAGATAGACGTTCTTACCTCAAATTTGTTTGAGTGGTCCGTTTCTTGTGGTTTACATATAGGGTTCATACTTCATACACATATACATACATATTGATCTAATACATCTTGGAATATAATTTTTGACTTTTAATTTGTATTTGTTTGTCTGTTGTCGTCTTCGTATAAAAATTGGCAAAAGATGTTTTGTGACAGCACAACCTGGTCCGGCCCAACCGCCCAAGCTCTTTTGACTCATAATAATGGTTTCAATATGGACTCTTATCGAACCCCTTACCCAACCCACCCATATTGCCACATCTGAGATAAATGTATGTCGTCATAACTTAGGCAACCTATGAGGTGAGTGATCATTCTTGTGTAGTAATGCATACACACTTATTTACGATTATTAGTTGAGACATCAGCATCAAGGATTAAAGTATGGAAGTGAGTGTTAAAATGGTCACCATTAAATCATTTGTCCCACCTCAAGGCCCCATTTTTTGTGTTGTTGAGCGTCGTATCATTAATAAAATAATAGCGGTTGGTAGGACTTTTACGTCCATAGATCATAATGCTGACTTTTAAGAAGGCCATAAAGGATTGAACTGTACTAATTATGAACACGGTAGAGCTGAAAACTGAACAGTCCACATTGGTGCACTCTCGGATTTGTGCTAAATTGGGTTGCCAGATATAATTATCATTGAAGTCATCCAAAGATTGATATAAGAATCTATTGACGTTAGGCCCTAGAGTTTACATTCAAACTTGGTATCCAATTCAGCCACAAGCCTAAAACGCCGAGGAAAATATTCCCCAAAGCGCAGGCCAGAACCATGGCTCGGACTGGGTAAAAAGAAACCGGGTAATATCTTGACCCGTAAGGCCGTAATCTAGTTGGAGGCATCACGACACCCTTTTCAATCTACTCTAACTACCTCATGGGAGATGATGACCGAGACTCATTGTCTATGTGTTTATATATCAGCACTTACAAGTTATGCAGAGCTTGAAATTGTATATGGCAATTTAGTGACAATTCGAGTCGAGCTCTTAGACGTTTAACTTTGACTCGTTATATATTTAAGGTTTTCAATTTTTTTAGCTAAAACCAAAAGTAGATTAAACATAACTTAAACGAGCTATAGCTTTTTTTTTTTTTTGAAGGCAAGTTTTAGCTACTTTCAGACTTAGAGGGTGTTTCTTTTTCCTCTTAGCTAAGGAAATGAGTAGGCCCCACATCTATTACTTCCTCTTAATGGGGAGGAGCTCATATTTTACACTCTATACAGATGCATTAGTGGAAATTAGTAGGCCCTACTATAAAAAGAAATATTTAATTATGTTTAGTGGATCCACATCCCTTAGCTAAGAGGAAAAAGAAACACACCCTTAATATATCATGATAAAAACCCTACTTGCTCTATTAATTCAAAACGTGAAAATGGAAAAAAGAAAAGTAAAAGAAGTCCAATGAGTAGCTAAAATGGAAATGCATGACATTGAAGTGATGATGAGTTGTTCCCCACGTGGAAATCTTTATACGAACCTTCTTTCGTAGTCTTTTATAAACCCTTTTTCTTTCTTGACCACTCTATAGATTAGCCCCTTTCTTTAGCTCGATAAGGATATTAAATATCATACATTATCAAGGTAATTTATAAATCTACTTAATGAGTGTTAAATACATTTTTTCATGAAAAAAAAAAAAAAAAAAAAAAAAAAAATTATTTTTTTTTCTTTTTTTTTTTACACTGGTAATTGAGAAAAATATTTAACAAAATATGTATACTTAAAAGTAATTAACATAATATTCTTTTTCTTTTACAAAGTCATAAAATTGATAGGAATTTATAACTAATTGGGCCTTAAATTCATTGCAGTCATTCTCAATCAGTGATGTCCTCGTCTCCTAATGTTTCGGCACGATTCGAACATATCAGTCATAGGTACAAATGATGATCAAAAGAACTCATAAAATTCGGATTAGATATGATGTGTGATTTTGGCTTGATCGACTTAGTTTGAGTTTTCGATACAACTAGGCAAAATCAATACGAAACGTAGGATATTGTCGTATAACTTTGAGATAGTTATGGTTTTCATGTTATTCCTTAGTTCACAGTATTAGGTTTCGTTGATCGTATTGGTTGTTATGATAACCACTACATGGTACGAGTAGTTTGTTCACATCGTTTCTTTAGGCGGGAGGTGATGAGTCTGAAAATGTTGATCTTAGAATCATGAAACGAGCACACAAAATTCAAAATTCCTTCGAGCAATGACATTGGAATCATGCCTTACAAGGCTTACATCATCCCATCACCATGTAGGAATGGCAAATGGCAAGATTGGCGAAAATGAGGACATCGATGGAAACATCAAACATGGACTATGGCTGCTAAACAACTTATCTTTATGATTTTTAATCTCTTTTATGACTTTTTTAGAGTAAAGAACTAATTGACATGTTAAGTAGTTCTAAAAGTACACACTTTATTAAATATCTTTTAAAATACAATGGTTCCCTTAAAAACTCCAACAACCTATCCCATGAATAATAACGGCTTGATTTATGACTCTTTTATACGGTAATCAATGACTAGTTTTGTTTCTTACATTCTACGTTAATAATTTGTGTAAATTGTTGTTGTCATTTTAATACTTCCTTTTGCGTGTTTAATGAAGAGGCACGTGAATAAGTTAAAATTTATAAATGCCTCGTGCAGGTTGTTGAAGGTACCTAAACTTTGATGAATGTAGTATGGTTAAATAATAATATATACTCACTCCATCCTAAAATTCAAGATTTTCAAGATCGGGATCCTATCCAGGATTGTTTTTGTCTTTGCACGATCGTGATCGTAAAATCGGATCGGGATCTTAAGATCCTACTCTAATGTTATTTCTTAATAGTTTTTGTAATATTATACAAATCTACAAATCATTATACATTATAAACACAAAATATTATGAATGTTTCATAGAAATATTGTCCTAAATTATGATTATGAAATGTTTAAAAAGATTAACATGTTGTTTTTTTATTTCTACAAAAAAAAATAATAATAAAAAATAAATAAATAAATAAATAAATAAAAATTATAGTTTTTTAGTTTGTAATCCGAGAAAAGTAAGATCGAATCGGATTAGATCTTAAGATCGTATGGTCAAGATCGTTGCAAATATCCTATGCAAGATCCGGATCGTTTTTGCTTTGCAGTATCGTAAAATCGTAAGATCCTAAGATCAGGATCGGGATCCTGACAACTATGCTAAAATTATAGTCCCTTTTTGACTTTTTAAGTTTTTCGTTTTTAATTTTGACCTTAAATATTTTTGTTTGTGTAATATAATACTTGATGAAAATTATACCAATGAAAATACATTTAAAAACTAATTCGTTCATATATATGTTATCAAGTATTATATAACACAAACAAAAATATTTAAAGTCAAAATTGTGAAAGAAAGACTTAAAAAGTCAAAACGAGACTATAAATGACCAAACAGTCATATTTTTCAACCTTTGGGAGGTGTTTTTTTTTTTTTTTGCGCCAAGCAAACCACAAGACTCGATCGATGAGAAAACCAAGTTCTCTTTTTTTTTTTGCTTAGGCGTCCGGTCTCCAGGGCTCACCCTAATGGAGGAGGACGTGTCCTCAATGCACAGGACTGGGTCATCCAACCCCTTACTACGGGTAGGGCTGAGCAAACGGACCGGATGGACCGGACCGACCGACAAAACCGACCGGACCGACCACATTCGGTCCGGTCCTCGGTCTAAGCTTTTTGCCAAATTCGGTCCTCGGTCCGATCGGTCCGGTCCGGTCCGGTCCGGACCGACCAAAAACCCGAAAAAACTTGCCTAATTGGACCGGACCGACCGAAGACCGACCGGACCGGACCGGACCGAGACCGGACCGACCATATTCGGTCTGGTCTCGGTCTATGGTTTTTCCGGTTCTCGGTCCTCGGTCCGGTCCGGTCCGGTCTTGGTCGGTCCGGTCCGGTTTTCGCCCGATGCTCAGCCCTAACTACGGGTGGTCTAAAATGGGTAGACGGTATCATAAGCAGGTTGGGCTAATCTTAACAATATTATCTACATGTTAGGTGAATGTGTAAGTCAATTAGATTAGTCAATTAGTAACTTTTTATTTTCTTCCAAAAACATAATTATTCATATGTATTTAATTTCTTCTACGTTTTTAGTTGTCAAATATAAGGCAAATGACACAAAAAAGATATGAACGTTAAGGGTAATTTCGAATCAAGGTATCAAGTTTATTTATTTATTTATTTACTTATTTATTTATTTATTTATTATTATTATTATTATTATTATTATTATTATTATTGTGTAAAAAGGTAGCCAGCGTAATTTCTTCGCCAATTTGGAAATTTTCATTAAGTATTTAACGATTATTCGTTAAGTTTCACAATTTAAGTCGTCACCACCACCAATCATCGTCGCTACCACCAATCCCACCCACCACTACCACCGCTTCCACCACAAACCATGCCCACCACCACCGTGGTGGTTATAGAGCCGGTGGGTTGGATTGGTAATGACGACGGTGCTGGTGATGGCAGCGGGTAGGTTGGTGGTGGAGGTCGTGGTGGTCGGTAGTGGTGGGTGGTGGTGAGTGGGGTTGGTGGTGGCGATGGTGGTATTGGTGGGTGGGGTTGGTAGTGGTAGTGTTGGGTGGGTTGGTGTTGGCGGCAATGATTGGTAGTGGTGAGAGCGATAATAGCGGTGGACGTAAAACGTAAAACTTAATGGACGATCTTTAAATGTTTAACGAAAATTTTCAAATCCACAAAAAAGTTGACTATTTTTATGCAAAATTAAAAGCATTACTCTGAATGGAAACGCCCATAACTTAGAATATCTTATTGGTCATTTGCCTTCGATAACTTGGAATATGTTTTTGGTCATTTGCCTTCGATATACATAACAAAACCTTTATTTATTTACTTTGAATTAATACATAAAATAAATAAATAACACTATAGAAAAGCTTGTTACTTTTTCCGAATGTCACACTATATAGAGACATCACTAAAGTCAACAACAAAGGAATTCAGAAAAAACACAGCACCACATCACACACATCACCAATGTTGTCCTTCTTTCAACCTTAGTTAATCACAACAATGGCTGATCACCTTCGATCCTCACCTTCATCATCATCCTACATCAAGTACAACCTTCATTTTCAACAATTCATAGGTATAATATTTCATGATGTATCACTCCTATGTTCCATAATCAAATCTAACCTTTTATACTTTTGTTACTTCGTCTATTTTACGCCATACTTAATCAAACTCATCTCCTTCGTACCTCCGCTGTTAATAGCCGCCATTTCCCTCTCTATCCTCCTCACCACCACTTTTTGTCCTAATCAGTTTGAACTCATAATCCTTCAAATGGTGATACATGAGCTAAAATCAAACTTAAATAACGGTAACCAATATGAAAATGACCATAACTTTAAGGATTTGGAG
This sequence comes from Artemisia argyi, assembly GCA_030686995.1. Classification (NCBI taxonomy): domain Eukaryota; kingdom Viridiplantae; phylum Streptophyta; class Magnoliopsida; order Asterales; family Asteraceae; genus Artemisia; species Artemisia argyi. Next base: position 54,954,738 of record CM060707.1, read on the forward strand.
ATATATAAAATGATCTTTGATACTACATTATCGATCACTGCAAGTAACGAACATGATGAAAATGTGAAAGGTTTAGAAAATTCATATATTGATAAGTTCGTTGTGGAGCACGTTTCAGAAGCAGTGGCGGAGCCAGAACTTATATCAAGCGGGTTCAAAAATGAATTTAGTAACGTTTGTATACAAAATCAGTTGGTTCAAAAGGCAACGAGGCATACAGATGTCGATGATTTAGGTGTTGATAGGTTTCTAGAAGGTTCCATACACGTGGAGAGCAGAAATGATGCGAAGATCAGTGATTTAAAAACTGTGGAGGAATTTTATGAAGAATTGGATCAATTTGAGGATTGTTTACAAGAGATTGAAATGAATTCGGATTCCGATAAAGTTAGTGAAGAACTATGTAAAGTAAAGCAAATGATTTTGTTGGAAAAAGTTGGTAAGGGATCCAAGGAGGAAAAGGTGGGGGTAAATTTAAGTGATCATGGCAAAGTTAGTGGAATTTTAGGGAGATCAAAGCCATGGAGGTCCAATGCTTCAAGTATATTACGTAGTCATGGATCAATGAAGGAGAAGAAGGAATGGCGGAGGACGTTAGCTTGTAAGTTGTTAGACGAAAGGTATAATTCGCCAAGAGGAGAAGAACGTATGGATTCGTTGTGGGAAGATTACGAAAATAGTAATTCGAAGAATTATAATAGCGGAATTGAGAAATATAGTGATAATGAGGAGGATGATGATGATGATGATGATGATGACGATGATGATGATGATGATGTAGAGATGAGTAATGGACATTTGTGTTGTTTACAAGCATTAAAATTATCAAGTGGGAAGATGAATTTGGGAATGAGGAAGCCTAAACTTGTGAAAATTTCAAAAGCTTTCAAAGGATTGGGATGGTTGTATCATGTGAAGAACAAAAATGGTAAGAAAAGCTAGGTTTATTTTCTTGGGTTAATTTGTAACTACTTTTAACTATATCATGTGTTTGTTTCTTTTTTAAATACATAAGATATATGATCATGTTTCCTATGCATTTTCCTGTTAAATCCATTTCCTTTGATGGGTTTCATTTACAATCATTGTTTCTTGCAATTGTTTTTACATCTAATATAAGAGATGTTGAATATATATTGAGTTATCTTTGCAACTATGATATCTAAATATTAGGGTATTCGCGTGTTACGGCGAAAAATCCAGAGAGAAATGTTTTTCAATTTTATGTCATGTGATACAATAACTTTATGGATTACGACAATTATAGGTTCGGATAATTTTAAGCAGTTTCAAACTAACTCATCTTATAGTTGTAGATTATCTCTGTGGCAATAGCTTGTAATATTATGGAGGTGTGAGGTTAATTAAATTGGTTGGCAATGACTTTTAGTCGTAACTGAGTAGGAGATAATGTCAGTTCATTACATGTATAGAGTATAAAAATATGCACATCCTAAAAGTGTGCCTAAAAATCAGATGAAGACATGTGGAAAAGGTGAAGATTTGGAAGGAGAAAGTGTATATGACATGTGTCAAGTGATGAATGAATTAGGCCTAATATTAGTCACATAAGTTAGTCATGTGTATCTTCACTCTAACTAAATATGTGTTTTATTATAAATTTTTTGCACCATGTTAAGAAAAATTAATTCTACAAATATACACCTTTAAAAGTTGATTTTGTGTTAAATTGTTAAAAGTATATTTCATCATGTTAAGAAAAAATAATTCTACAAATATACACCTTTAAAAGTTGATTTTGTGTTAAACTTGTTGGTATTATTCACAATCATGTTTATTATACTTGTCCAACATAGGTGTGGGATATAGGGATATAAGTAAAAGAGCATTTATAAATACTAATAAAACTCAAATGTTAAACAAATCATGTGAAGTTAACTACGAAAAGAGATTTTTAAATAAACAGCACAGTACCCATGCAAAAGCAAAATGGCGGGAACATACAGATTAGAATGGTTTTTTATTTTTCTTTGGATTTGGTACTATGGATGGCGGTTTTCAGGGATCATCAACTATTTTTAGGGATTGCCAAACTATTTTCGGTGGGAATATAAAGGATATGCAATAGAGGTGAAATTGTGACTTTCGCAATATTTTAAGAGAAAATTGGTAGGTTCTTCGTTTTTATTTAAAGGTGTGCATGCAACACATGAGTTAATAACCTATTGAATATCATTGTTGCTTTTGAAATAAGTATTTTCTAAGGGTAGTGGCTATGGATTCGGTATGGAGCTCGGTATGCTTCATGCCGCTCGGCATGAGTATTGCCACAGTCACGGCATGAGCAAATCGGCAAGGGGAGCAGGGAGCGGTAATCTTTGCCGAGACGGCGCGCATGGATCAAATTGGAACGTTGGAGCAATAAAGTTTTGTAACGTTGGGAATAAATTGGAACGTTGGAGATAGAGCCGTGAGAAATCGCCATTTTTAGGGTTGTGGTATGTGTTTGGGTGCTTCACGTTGAAGAAGATGATGAACACGTGGGTTTAATTAATTACTTAAGTTATTTTTTCATTTATTGGGCCTTTCTTTAAAGATGGTATTTACTGGATGGGCTCTTGTAGTCTTTTTTTTTTTTTTTTACTGGATGGGCTCTTGTAGTCTTTTTTTTTTTTATTTAAAAGTTCTATAATTTGGAAGTTAACTTTTGTTTTTGTATGTCATATATGTCCAAAAAGTTGTGATTTTAGTTATTAAAGTTTGATTTCACAATTATGAATAAAAAAAAATATGTGAGGTATGAGATCATGATTGACACTAAAAAAATATAGTAAGGTATGGTTGAGGTATGAGATGAGGTGAAATTATATTATTGGTGGGTTGAGAGGTATAGATTTTATTTTATTTTTTATTTTTATTATTTATTTATTTTTTTTTTTAGCATGATTGCCAGCACCCTAAAGTATTATATGTGATATTATAATAATTAAGTTAATGTAGGAGCACAAATTTATAAAGTTTAAGAGTTTTATTCAATACCTTTAATTACTCACTTTTGAGTAATTCAATGACCATGATTAATGAATTTAACCCATGATTAATTGATGGTTACAAAATTGAATATTTCATCATTATTAAAATGGATCTTACAAGTTAAATAACAATATTAAGATCATGTATTTTTAAGGCATTAAATATATTAATAATTAAAAACTAGCAAGATGCTACGAGATACAATGACACACGCGACTAACGATTATAATAACACAACCGAAACGACCCGCAAACTACAACGATCCTTAAACCACAATGAACCTCAAACTACAACGATCCTTAACGACCCTCAAACTACAGCGATCTCAAACAACAATGACCCTACAGCTATGAACATCCAACAATCAAGAAGACGACCTCCCGTCACCATCCAACCCATATATAACTCCTAACCAGTAAGGGCAATCACTTGGTAAAAGAAAACGGGTGAAAACCATCCACGACCATCAGGACACACAACAAAACCTGTCGAAGTCTTAAACCAACTAATTTCGATCACGCAATCAAACCAAAGGGTGGCAAGGCGAGATGTAGAGATGGTTGGCAGAAAATTACCCAAAATTATAAACACACAAAGCCGAAAAGACCACGACCCTAAAACTACTTGATCCACAAATCACAATCACCTTTCGAAACTTGGTAAAACTTACCCTAAAAGGCTAAAACTCTTGCCTGCCCCGAACTTATGTAACATGCCGGAAACTAGCACTATGAACCATGACCTCAAAAGACGACCCCTAAATCCTAACCGTAACCATCACGACATGTACCACGACCTCAAACCACAATTGTAATTGAATATTTGATCACTTAATATAAGTAATTATTACTTTGATGAGTTGGAATGAAGTTAACAATTAAGCTTTTATGAGCACGGTAATTAATACGTGATATCTTTTATATAATAAGAGAAAGTACAAATGGAGAAAACTAATTCATATATTGATGAATGTGAGAGCTCAATTGTAAAATCAAGCTCTTTTATTGGCTAATAAAAGTCAAAACTGAATTAATTTGGTCAAACTTTTAAAAAAATAAATAAATAAAAAATTAACTTCAAAAAATGCAAATCATAATCCTAAACTTATCTATAAACCAAACAGACCATTGGTTTCTTGCACTTTAATTCTTTTGTAGAATTTTTTATAAAATTAATTTGAATCTTATAATTAAAACATTATTTAATACTTCCTTCGTTTTAAAATTATAGCATTTTTTTTTTTTTTTTTTTTTTTTTTACTTTTTAAGTCTTTTCTTTTGAATTTTAACCTTAAATATTTTTGCTTGTGTTATATAATACTTGATGAAAATTATACAAATGAAAATACATTTAAAAACTAATCCGTTATATATATTTTATCAAATATTATATAAAACAAACAAAAATATTTAAGGTAAAAGTTATGAATGAAAGATTTAAAAAGTCAAAATGGGAATATAATTTTAAGACGGAGAGAGTAATATTGTAAGAATTACACACCTTAAAATATAAACACCTAAACTAATATGCAATAGCTTCAAGTGGTTCTTTTTGTACGTAAATATAAAAATGTGAATCTTGAGTGCCTGAGAAACACTGTAAAGAATCAAGAATGTATTTTGTTATTGTAGGGGCGATAGTCATTAAAAACTAGTACAATAATATCTTTTTGCAAAAGTACGTAATAATAAAGATGAGCGACTAATAAGCTCTTACTAAACCGCATCAACGTGCGAATATATTACACTCGTTTATACCGAACAAACTGGTTTTTCGTGCTGACTCATTTAGATAAAAATAAGTAAAACAAGAGAGTCAATAAGTAAAATAGACCCATAAAATTGCTCTTCCACAACATGTTAACCGAAGGAATCTAATCTTCTAAAATATAAGTTGAAACAAGAGGATACTAATCTTCTAAAATCAAGTTCAAAATGAGAGGATCGTAATCCTCTAGAATTAACTAATATTTTGTTCACCTGATTTATTTGAGAGTTGATACTCCCACCATATTTTTGCATGTTTTCACCATAACTTGTGCATTGCAGTATTGTACCGTACAACACTGTAATGCACAGTTGTGGTATTTGCATCAAAAAATATGGTGGAAGTATCAACTCCCAATTTATTTAGTCTAGTGGCATGTGAGCTGGGTCACTAACGAAGAAATTATGAGTTCAAGTCTTATTGTAGAAATTTGTAAAACATATATATTGTGAGATAGGTAGTTAAGATGTGTGAAAAAGTTGCCATCTAAAGAAAAAAAGCCTTTTGTTTTATTTGTTATAGCCGCGCGCACAGGGGGTGGGTGTTCAATTTTTCTCTGAATATCATTACCGCACCTCCTCCAGCATTGGACCAAGTCAGTGGACCTGAGGTTTTCTTCTACCTCGAGAAGGTTTCGAGTCATTTGACATTTTAAAACAGACCTCTCAAAGATTAAAAAAAATAATAATAATAATAATTAAAACTCGTCTATTACACTCGAGACAATCAAAATACAGGTGGAACCCGCCCCAAAGCAGGTAGGTGAGAAGGGCTCGGCTCCATGCAGGTCTTTCACCAACGGCTAGCACTGAATTAGCACTTCGTGAAAGAATCGTGTGGCAATAAAGGCCTAATTAAACATTGAACGATATTCTGTTGCTACATATTTCAAGCAGAATCCATGTCTCTTATAAAGTTGGAGCGACCACCAAACTTCCCTTCTCTATTTTTTCTTACTATAAAGCAGAATCCTTGACCCGCCTTTCAAATACTAATTAGCTTAAGACAGTAAAATCTTATACCCTTATCTCATTCTGTCCAAGTTTTACTGTAGCTTACAAATGTCATATATGGAATCAAAACAATAATCATAATTTCCTCATGACAAGGCAATAATACGCAGTTGTACACCCAACAATAAATATTCATCTCTACTCTACCAAAATCCACATCAAACAAAAATTTAAAAGAAAAATACAAATAGCTGGGACAACTATAAACTACACAACACAAATAACCAAGAAAAGAAAAAACGCAACTCATTCTATCCTCCAAGTTAGACAAAATTTTCCCAACTAAACCAATTGACTCTCGCCCTTTGAATCCCCCTACCAAATTTTAATAAAACTGATCACTCACTTATTCAAGCGGTAGCAGGAACTCGTGGAGCCATATTCTTGGCTGTTCCGTTAACAGCCATGCTCCTGTTGACACGCTCCCTCTGATATCCATCACCACCACCACCACGGTTTGGAGGAGCTCCTCCACGACCACCACCTCTGTTGCCATATTCATTCCTGCTGCCGCCAAAATCATTCCTCCTATCACCAAAATCACCGCCCCGATTGAAGCCTCTCCCACCACTACCGAAGTTTCCACGCCCCCTCGCGCCCTCATTCCTAAATCCAGACCCTCTTCCAGCTGGAAATCTTCCACGTCCTCCTGAGACAAATAAATAAACGTCAGAAATTAAAGCACACCATTGACCAATTTTTTTATAAAAAAATCGGCACTTTTTTCAATTTCTATTATCTAACTGCATTATATGTTATTGATATCTTCAACCACGTAAAAAGTATAGATAACTAAATAGCAGTGACAAATGAGTCTATTGGGTATGTTTCTAGAAAGTCAGATGGGTTATACTAACAGACCTAACAAATAAGCAACGGATCAAACAGATCCAAAATCAAAAAAACTTTCAAAATTGTTTTATAAAATGATACAAAAAATTGTATTGTCCAGTTACTTAACATATTAACGCTTTTAATCTACAGAAATCAACAAAATAATCAAAAAAAAAATTGACTCTGACGTGACCAATTCGTCGCTTTGACGCTAACCTATAACCTGTGAATTTTTCCACTCCATAACTGAAGTTAAAAATTTGTCTAAATTATATCTTAAAACATATGAAACTTGCCTTTGGAGTTTGTGGATCGCTTCTCCTCAACAACAGCACCACGACCACCAATATCGACTGGTGATGCCTAAAACAACATAAGATAAATGTCAGAAACCATAACATCAAGAAACATGACAAACTGACAATCACCAACAAGCTGGTTGCACTTTTTTATGTTGAAACGATCATAGTGAGTTATCTGGTGGGTGGTAAACTGGTAATACTAAGAGAGACGAGTAAGTTTGAGGAATAATGTAAACAAATATGCATACCTCAATCGCCTTTTGAACAGCCTCAGGTGCCTCGAATTCAACAAATCCAAAGCAGAATCCCTGTTGATACCAAATGAGTTTCAAGAAAATTAAAAATCAATAGCATAAGCAGAAGTGTCATAGAGAAGTGGAAACGCACCCTGTTGCTTCGAACTTGAATGCCATTGGGCTTAATAGCTCCAAACTTCTTGAACTCATCATCCAACATAGCAGGTGTGGCACTCATAGGGAGACCCTTGATATAGATAGAAAAACCATCTGCTGCCAAAGCCAATAAAGGTTGCCAGTTACTACATGTGCGTAGATTAAAAAAAGAAAAGGAATTATATGTGTGTAGACTAGAAAACCGGTTCAGATCAGAATTTGTAACAAAATTTACAGATCAGATGAAAATAGGTTAAAGCCAACAAAATCTGGGTAGGCAAAAATACAACCGGTGTGTAAAGATTAAAGAACTAGAAAGTACAAAAAAAATAGTGTTTTGAATAGAATGATTTAAGAAGTTTTAAGTATCAAAATACACTATCGGTAACTTACGAACTTACTGATTTCGTATTTGATAATTTTTTTTTTTTTTTTTTAATTTTAGAAGCATGAGAGGTTAAACAAAACCTAATTGAGCTATTAAATTGCAAATAGGGGTGTAAAAATACCTCAAACCCAACCAGCCCTTAACCCAATTAAGCTTATTCTGGTCAAGCTATATGGCTTGAAAAACATTATTCGGGTTTGCCCGATTTAGCCCCATTAAAAAAATTAATATTTTCTATTACCTTTCCTCGTTTAAAAAAGAAATACCCATTTTTCATAGGTTACTGTTATAATGAGCTTATTCCAGTTACCCAACACACGAATAACCCTATTCGTGTCGGGTTAACCTGAATATCAGCCTTAGATGCAGCAAATTTTCGAACAGGTTGGTATAGGATTGAGTAAGCATACCTTCTTCCTCATGAATACCATTTTCAACAGCATCAACATTAGATGCTGCAGCTTCAATAGCTGATGCAGTTGGTGGGACATTGTTCACCTGCTGCTCTTGTTTCCTTGGTTGAGCTTTCCTTGGAGCAGGTACTGGGGATGAGGAAGGGACGGCATTCTGCTTCGTGGCAAGTACCTTCAATAATAATCATACACATCAGAAAGTACAGCAAGGGAAAGCCATTATTCTTACGACCATCATCTCTATTCTGCGGGACGGGACCACACAGGATCAAAACAGAATGGCAGAATTAGAACCAGACATAAAAACTAATTAAAAATTAAAAACTGAAACCGGCAAATAACTAAACCAATTGAAATATCTTTTTGGCTCTGATTTGAACCTGAAGTTTTACTATTTGAAAGATAGTTAAAACGACAGCAATTCAAGTTCTTAGTGAGGAGACCATTTAAATATCCATCCATTTCATTCGCCCAACAAACAAAACTTTAAAGGTTCATAAAATGTTTTTGGTTTTGTTTAATACCAGATTCAGAAAAGAAAGCGGCTGGATGACAAAGATTACCTTTACACCATTTGAGAACACCAACATATAATTAGTTATTTACTCAAACTGTTCCAGTCCCCGACCCAAACCTAAACTTCTAAAAAATTGGGGAACCCGAATCCACTTTTAAAACCTAAAAGGCTAAAACCGAAAACTGGTCAACTAACTTGACACATGCGTGACCTCAGAGAAAAAAATATATGCTTAACCAAAACATTCCTAAATCAAAATTCCTACAAAAACAAAATAGGCTGCAAATCAAAAGCACAAACAATTGCTCAAAGACGACTTACAGAAGCATATGATTTCTTTGGCAATTCCTCAATTTTGGTGTTGGGTTCAACAACCCGCTGTGAAGCCTCCGGCACTTCATCAACAACTTCAGGTACTGGTTCTTCCTCCTCTTCAACTGGCTCTACAACTTTCTCTGGAAGATTGCTCACTACTTCCGCTTGAGGCTCTTCTGTTGTTACAGCAACTTCAACAGGAGTATGATTCTCCAGCACAGGAACACTTTCGGCAACTGTATATACCCAAATATATAGTTAATAAAAGATTTAAAAAAAGAATTGAATTAAATGCCATATGACAAACCAAAAACGAATTAAATATCAACAGCACTGTTTGCAAGTGGTTCAGATACAACTTTGTTAATTACATATCTTCCAACATATAAATGCTCATTGCATAATAAGACTAATTTTATCAAATATATAAACACATAAAGCAATACAGATAAACAATCAATATTAGCTATATATGTAGATTTTTTAGTCACCTTGCTCAGGCTTGGCGGGAGCTTCAACATCCTCAGCAGGAGCAATGCTTCCTTCAAAATGACTCGCATTCTCCACATAACGGAACATATCGTTCAACACAAAGTAGCCTTTGTCTTGTGGTGCAAGGAAGAAAGACTGAGTGAACTTTCGGACAACATTGTCCTTTCCAGTCAAGAACCCAATGACTAAAACATTGACTCCACCATTCAAAGACTCTTGTGCATCGACTGATTTAATCTCAGCCCTGAACTCGTGATAGTTAAGCGATATGATTTTAGAATTGATGTCCTGCACATCCAAAAGAGACTGATTAAAGTAGCAACACTATTATAAATGCATATTTACCGCTAGCTCCGTATAATGTTGTTTAAAAGAATGATAGACGGGTTAGTTGCATAAACCCATAAATTTATTATGACATAATTATTAAAAAAATCAAAGAAATACAAAAGCTACACATCTAGGGAAAAAATCAGCCTGAGTAATTGTAAAAAGAAAACAATGCATGTCACAAAAGCAAATTAATGAAGGAAAGGAATAAAGAACGTACATCCATGGTAGTTGTCAAGCTCATGGAACCATCCTCCTCGGGTCGTCCGAGTTTACTGATATCCTGATAAAATCGGTAGACTAAACTCGGAGATTGGTGCAGTATCTGATAGTACTGCATAACGAAAGCATTGCCAACCTATTGATCCAACAAAACATGAAACATATTAATGTAATTGCAGGAATATAGCATTAACAAATACATGATAAAATGATTATAAGTTCAAACTAGTTAACATAGATTAAAAGGTCTTAAGGCTTTATGACAAAAAATAGAAAATCCCTTGCGCAAAACCACCAATGTTTCCCTATGAATTACTACCAGCTTTTGCTCATAAATTAAAATCATAATTCAAATGAATGAAATTAATTATTACAAAAGTTTTCATGTGTTATCATAGTTATTTATGGCGCGAAGCACCGAAATAAAAGGTCGGGCCTAAGTGCAGAGTGCAAAGCCAAGCGTGTAAGACACAATGTGCATGACATGCACCAAAGTATTTAATATAGATGTATATGCAACATGACATATTGAATTTGTTAATCATATACACGAGTAAATGTCAGCAACAGCGTACATAATACAAATAACTGCAATTCACTTGCAGAAACAAATTTAACATCTCAACAAAACAACCAGGACATGTTCACCATTCATACACCATCATCATGTACATAATCAGCATAAACTATTAAATTACAACAAACAACAATGAATGGACTATCAAATAAAAGTATCTGAATATTAACCCCTGATATTCAATAGACCTATAGGGTATGGGTAAATATTTTCTTTTACATTGCTGCAATGAATCCCTAAGACAACACACAATAACTAATAAGACAGCTAACGAACATATATTTTTCTCAGGAAAAAATTTATTTAGATTGGACGAACATAATTTAAGATTAAACAAATCATACAAAGTATTAATTACAATATAAGATTAAACAAATCAGTTTACAAATTTGAAATCTTTACTAAAACAAAATCAACAAACAAGACTATTAAAAACAGCATAACTTCATCTCAAAGCTAAAAACCATACAACCTCTAAAGTACTCATCTTTTTACATTAATCCACAACAAAACAAAACTACGTAACAGTTAAAGACTATCTTATTTATTTTCTCTAAACTACACAACTTCCATAAAGTACTCAACCTTTTACATCTATTCACATAAGCAATCAACAAATCATATATTATAAAATAATTAATACAATAAAAGTGTATAAACAAATTCGATTTCTTTTGGCGAAACGTCGTAAACTCATCCCACAATTAATAACCAATCAAATCAATATCATATTCATATAACACAATTATTAACCTAAATTAATTCAAAAAAATATTATTTAAAAAAAAAAAAAAAAAACATACAACTTGAGCTGCAGGTTGCGCTGCTGGTACAGTTGCCGCTGCCGCCATTGTCAATAATACCAAACCCTAAAAAAATGATAAAAAAACATAAATCAAATCTTATAAAAAAGAATGTAATTAGAAAACATATAGATCGAATGAAAATGACTAAGTTGTACCTTGAACGTGTGATCGATTTATGTGTGTGTGTTTTTTTAGGGTTTGGTGTGTGTGTGTGTTTTTTGACGGATCTTGGGAGAGTAAGTACGAAGAAGGAAAAAAGGAGTGTATTTATAGTACGGAGAGAGAGAGGTTGTAGCATCTCGGTTTTTTGTTAAACTAGTTTAGTTTGTGTCGGGTTGGGTTATGTTTTTAGGTCCGGTTTGAGTTTTTATACATCTTTGATTTGGTTTTTAACACAAATGTATTGATAAAGGTTTAGTTTTTACTATTTTAGAACGGCATGTTAAAGGTTTAGTTGAGATAGATGTAGTTTAATTATTTTGAATTAAATGTTTGGTTCAAGAATCTTGTTTATTTTTTATGAGGAATTCTGTTTATTTACGCCTTGTTGTATTAATTTTAGACTTTTAGAGTAATAAGACTTATTTTACGGGCCACTGTTGAAGTTATTAGCTTTTCTTATAATGAAAATTTTTAAAAAATGGTTCATTAAAAAAACGTGCTAGTTGAGAATGTATAGGACCTTCAGTTCTATTGACTAAAAGTTTGCACGCTCTAAATATGCCTGACAATGGCCACAACTCATCATATCACACTTGGGAAGCAAACTCCTGGTCCAGGCTCGAAGGCCTAGCAAACACATTCAGGAAACTACATGACTGGGCGCTTCCCCCGGGACCGTTGCAACAAGCGAATATGTGTCACTACCTCATTTGCTTAGAGGTAGTGCTGCAATCGTGCATGGATCATTCTATGCACCTAGCAAAACCAAGAATAACACGCCACATGTTGTTTTTGTCTCTTCCATTGGACGTCCACCATGTGGACCATCCTCGAACACTGATGGACTTTTAGGGTAACATAAAACCCGAGGACCATCCATATAAGTAGTAAGTTCGTTCAAACAAATGAACCAACCTAAGTCATACAGTGAATTCACACATTCACATATTGGCTACACCGTGAGTGTTACCCCAGCTCATGACTCTTGTCACACCTTGAGGTCCTTACCGAACGTGGGAAACCAAACCGATTAGCTACCCTCACCCCCAACACGTACCTTACGTAAACATGGTGCCATCGATGCTATACACAACAATTTATCCACAAAAACCACCTTTCCATTCACTCAGAAATTTTCCAAATCACCGAAAAACTTTTTCTGATCACCAGAAAACCTTATTTTGTCAAAAGCTTACACAATTTTTAGATCAAAACACTCACAAAACCTCCTCAAAACAAAAACTCTCACACTCCGTTACAGAAAATGCTAGATCTAAAACTTATACTCATTTCAAAAACACAAAATCTATCATTTCATTTTAACAAACATTTCATTTTCAAACTTTATTCCATAAAATGACGGAACAACAAAATCAACAAATTTCACCACCTCCGCCTCCGTTGGACATAACCTGTCCTGAGGACATCACTCAAGTGGACGAGGGACGGGAAACTCTAACACAAAACAACCACAACGTCATATCTCAACCAACTCCAATGAACATACCCTCGCTTCCAGGGAGTTCACCACTAAACATTGTTAACGTCTCAAGGCAAAATGACAACTTTATAACACCACTCACCGTAAGGTCGACTTCCAAGTCTGTACCTAAAGTCAACAATGACAACACTCAGATAAACCCAACGCACATAGACTTACTAGATAGGTTAATGCATGAAAGCCAGTAATTACTCAACCATGATTAGATTCTCACCTTGCTTCTCACGCACTCAACCTTCTTGCACAACATTTTAATTTGAAATGTTTCTCTCTCATCACTTTAAGATATTCCTAGAATATTCCTTTATGCCAACTATCTTAACTAACTTCACACTCAACCTCCAACAACTAGTTTTTGAACTTGAATTTCCATTTGGGAAGCAAGATATTACCCAATATACCTTGTCTAATAGTACGTCTCTTTCTCTTTTACGGGTGTAACAAGTCTTGTACCTTTTGTATTCAAGCCAAGATCGAGTGAAGGTTTTGTTGGGGTTTGATACTTCTGGGGGAAGTTCTTTATGGTCTTAGTGATTAAGTCGAATCACGAGATTCTTGTGGGTGGTTTCCGAGGACGGAATACCGTTGGGAGTAGTTCTTCTTAATGAGTGTCAATCTTTGCTTATATCGGTAAAGTGAAGTTGTAACGGTTTGTATCCATCATAAGAATTATACTTAGTAATAGTATCGGTGTCGTGGATTCACAACTAGATGTATATGGTATAAACCCCCCATCCCGAACCAGTATATATCGTTATCTCTCTCTCTCTCTCTCTCTCTCTCTCTCTCTCTCTCTCTCTCTCTATATATATATATATATATATATATATATATATATATATATATATCTCCCTCTCTCTCGGTTGTTGTTTGATTGATTCACCACTCGGGCTCTTTAAGACTTGAAGTTGATAAATTTCTAAGAAGTCGGAAAGACCGGATTCACCCCCTCAACGGTTCTACATAAATGAACCCTAATATCATTAACAAATTGTACCATATCATTAGTATTATAAAAATGTTCAACCTTGTGTTAATGCTTAGGCAATAACGATTTTATAGTTATAAAAGGCTTGCGAAACTCCAATGATACAAACTTACTTTTATTTTTTTAATGAGGCAACATACAAGTAGTGTACTCAATCGTTACAAAGTAGTATAGGCAAATAGTGGACAAAAGTTCGTTCTCTAGTAGAACCTCGTGGATGAAATGAAGGCGATTTCGTAATGGTTTAAGGGATGGGGCTATTTTTTATATTTTTATGAAGGAATTAAATTCGTATGGATTTTGTATTGGATTACTTTAGAAAAATAGAAATAAAAATTAAAATAAAGTGGGAAATCAATCAAAAGATAGGGGAAATTACTCACGGACAATCCACATAGGTTTTTGACAAACTAACAACAATTTAATTTAATAAAAGCACAAGGAACAGTTTTAATCAGACTCCCTTAAAATCAAAAGCTCTGTTGGTCGTGTGAAGCCATTTCAAGGAACTCACCAAGTTTCATTCTTCCTTTAAATTTTAAAATACAAACCTTTAAATCAAACTCCCTTGGTTGATTTATTCGTCCGCAATTCTAATATTTTCTATGACTCTCAAACTCTTCAGAACGCGAGAATTGAAAAATGGATTGAATTCTTCATCATCACTACCGTCTTCATCTTTATAATATCGCAGATGATTTTCATCTTATGGTTGTAAATGCTAAAGTTTCTCCCGAATTTGTTGCACATGTGTCCGTAAATCATCAATCTCAATGTCATGCCTATCCCACTCATGAACCATTCGTTTTTTAAAACCATTGAACAAATAAACAAGTTGTGTGTTTTAATACACTTGATACATAGATAATGATAAAATAAGTTTACTTAAACCACCAAACATAAATCCACCTAAAGGATACATGCAGACAATCAACTCATGACCCTTAGAATCTACCTAGAGCTGCAAAGGTTGTAATAGAGTTCACTCCTCAATGAAAAAGTACCATAGATAACATAAGTACATAACACATTAAGCTTAAGACTCATGCTCAATTAACTCGCAAATATTTTTCTTGCATCATTAATCAATGCTTGCAAGTTTAGCTGATGATAACAAGACGTTTCTAATTTCCTTACATCATAAATGAATGCTTGTAAGATGAATCTCCAAATGATCTCCAACATCAAGATACCTGTTATACTTGCCAGTATTTTTTTAGACATCAAGTGCCTAAGATTAAAAGAATGGTACAAGTTCACGTTCTATGAAATTAATCACTTAAGGTCATGGTGATCAAATTAGATATGATATGTATTTCAAGGCCCAAATTTGAGTCTTCTTGCCTATTATTTTTTTTGGTTAACCATGGTTTTCAATCTTTTCTAGCCCAATAATCCACGGGATTTGAGCGCCACATAGACTCAAACCGGATAAAGCCCTCCATTTTTCAGAAAGGTTGGCGTGATTACTTAAAGTTGTTTGCACCTAGCAGGGATTGAACTTGAAACCTCTAAATAATTACAAGGTCTTTACCACTAGGTAATCACCCATAAGTGGTTTTTCTAGCCTATCATTCTGTTATGTATTCATTAGATTTTTTTATGATTTTAGTTTTGCCAAAATAATGTCCAAGTTGTTAGCTTAACATGCCACTAATTAATATCAACTATGTTTTTTGTTGATCCTATTTGTAGACTTAACTAAGAAAATAATAAACTTTGACACCTAAGTCTCCAAACACATTGTGGAACCACAACATACAGTAAGTAATTTTAATTCAGTTTCTTATCTCCGAAAATCCAATTAATCGATCTATAGTTCTTGATAGAATAGTAGAACTCATCAGGTCGTGGCATGCTGAGTCGTCATTCCAAGATAGATGAATTAGATGTAAGTTGCTTATGTTCAAAGACAAGAGGTGGGAAAATTGGACGAATCACGAGGGCCAGGTAAAATAATAAAACCAGTGATTTTGAAAAGATCGGACCAAGTTACTTGAAACACACTCTTAATCTCTTATGACTAAATTTTATATTTTCGTAACATGACCATAAACCATAATACTACAACAATAAATGAAGTTTTAAAAGCATGTATGCATCATAAAAGCATGGATGCCCTTAGATGAATTTTACACATCTTTTACTTATATTTTACTTAGTTGACTTGTTACAAGTATAACGTTACTCAAATCATACATTATATAAATAAATGTGTCAACATTTTGTGCTCTATGTGTATTAGATGAAGTTTACACATCTTTACTTATGTGTCAATATTTCACATGCACCTACAAAAATAGATGCACCTCTCCTTAAAATTATCTCTCTTGTTTAAAATATGTGGATAGAAATCCTTCTTATTCTTCTCAATTTAGTTTTTCTTCTCGCCGGATCTCTTATGTAGTGCTCATTACTTAATGGTTTAGATTCAGAGATCGGTTTTGTTTAGATAGGTACCCAGCAAGTTATCATTCGTAAGTCAAAGCAAGAAATGCAAATTACAACACTAGTATCATTGAAGAAATATAGAATGTCAAAATTTTGATGTTATAACTGAAAATAATGACATGAATCTTAACAAAAAAACATAATAAGCATAAAGTCTCAATTTGATCAAAAAGTGGTTAAAACCTTACTCTCATTGCAATGAGATTAAAAAATGCCTAAACAAGATTCCAGTCAATATCATATAAATTTAACAAAAAATATAGATAAACCCAAAACCCTTACATTTACAGACTTTAAACTTTGACCCTGTAAACTTTTAAACCATGTGTCATACCCGTGGTACTCTCACCAAGCGACTGCCACTTACGATGCTGCAAAAAATGCAATAACGTTAATAGGGTATTAAAAGTGGTACATCATCTGAAGCGAGTAGCGGCTAGAAGGCAAGTGTACCTTTTAAGATAATAGTAACAAAAGTCAGCCAATATAAACGTTTGAATGGTCTCTGATACCAAAACCATCGGGACCCAAAAGTAGCCACGTCCAAGTAAAAACAGATATGTTTCAGTTGATTCATACACCTGAAGAAAGTGAGAGATCAAATTTGGGTTGTTTTCAGATTGGCAATTTAAAAAGTTATACTGAAAATGGGAACAAGCAAACCTTAATAGTAAATGAATCTAAATATTATTAAATATTCAAGTGTGTGATGAATTTCTTACAAGAAACTTGATGTGCATGAATGGAAACTAACCCGGAGAATCCAATAGGCTGCCCCAAAAAATCTCGACATTCCAAGTGCAAATACGTATAAGGCGGTAAATGGTTCAATCATCTTAAAGTGCAACACAATGAATGAATTGTGAATGAGTTCATAATTATGTAACCTCTAGCATATGCATCAGATAATGCTTTATTAGAATATGTGTTTGACAAAACGCAAACCTGTGTTCTTTGCATCATACGGAGTTGTGGAATCACGACAATCGCCTCCAAGTACACGCTGAATGCCCACATCAACTTAGTGTATATAGGAAATGAGCTATTCGGGTGAACAAGTACGGCCATAATAGCACAAGGAACTAACTGTACAAAGGAGCACGAAAATGGAAAGATAATACATGTTAGAAAGATGATGATAAAAAATTTGACCCAAAACAATATGATAGGGATGTTTGGACATTATTTCAAAAAGTGATTATGTAACTATGAATAATTGAAAACTAATTTTTTTAGTTACATTAAAAGGGGTCATATATATATATATATATATATATATATATATATATATATATATATATATATATATATATATATATATATATATATATATATATATATATATATATATAATACTCAAAGAAGTAGCAAACATGTCTATCCAATCTAAAACATGATACTACTTAAAGAAGTAGCAAACAATTCAAATATTAGTTTATAAACATAAAAAGAAAAAAGACAAAAAGATGTGTTTACCAAATAAGATTTTGGCGTTTTGTCGAGATGCTCATTATACGACACATATAGCTTACATCGCATCATGTAAATGACCCAAGTAGTAGAAACCAACGCAGCCATGTCAAGAAAAGTGTGAATATTATGTCCAATTTCAAAGCTACAAAGAGTTCTTGCAGCCATAACTATAGCCGTGAGCTCTTGTGTTTGCAACGAAAGGCCTGTAAGAAAATAAAATAAAAATTGAGGATTGTGAACAACAATTTCATATTACTATGTTTATTATTCAGTGATATTAACTATACATCTCTAATATACATTTGTTGTTCTAATTCTGTAATAACACAAACACAACTGAGACATATGTGACATGAAAGATGGAATATACATGCGTGCAAATATTTATATTTCTAAAAAAGAAACTGCTAGATTTTAATGTTCGTTCATTAAATATAAACATACCAGAACAAGTTTTTAGGGTGTTGAGCTTGTAAACCAACGCAAATATTCCTATAGCATGAACTGATTCCGACACAACAAAAAGCTTATTATAATTCTTAACGAAACCTCTAAGAAAAGCGAGTGAAGAAATCATCAAAATAATAACAAACAACATCTTCAGCTTCAATGGTTGCATGCGAACCCATGCAACCAATTGGTTCACAGACGACCCTCCTCTTTTCTTCATCCCCATCATCGTATCAATGATCGACGGGTGGATGTCGTCGAATGATCACCCCCTCCGCCTCCTAGAAGGAGGTTCCTTCTTTATTTTCACCGGAAGAGGAGGGTGGTGGTTTGAGGAAACAAATTTGTTGGTCGGAATAAGACAGACTAAGATATTATTGGTTTTGTGTGTGCATATATATAGTTATTTTTGGTTTAATGTTGTGATGATACGTCTTATTAGTTTATTGTGTGGTTTCTATAATTAGAATAAACTCAATGGTGTAAGTAAAATATTAAGAGGTCAAACAAAAACCAAATCTAGCCACAAAACTTCATTTCTAATCACGGTGTGGATTTATAGTTATGATCAGTTTAGTTAATTATATCTTGTCATTTAAATGTATACTTATATTCATGGTTAGATTCCTAATCATTGTAAATCGTACGAATTGAACATTTAGTGATGAAACTTTTAGAGACGACGACAAAAAACTGAGCTCTGTCTAACTTTTACTTTCAACAACACTTTTAGCGACTACGTAGTAGTTGCTAAAGGCCCTTCACCCAAAATTTGCCCGCCAAATAGATTTGAATTTCCCACTGAACCTTTACATCATCGCTAAAGTTGTGCTCGTTTAATTAACCAGCTAATTTTGGTTATTAACCGGGTTAATATGGTGATTTAACCTCCCTAAAGATTCTTCTAATTATTTGTTATTTCGTGAAAAGTTATTATTGAATAAAAAATTCATCACAGAATGTGAATTAAATTACTATTGAGTGTAGAAATTACTAAAAAATAAAAAGTTATTATTTAACCTCTCTAAAAGGTTTTTATCCGTACTATTAATAATAATAATAATAATAATAAAAAAAAAAAAAAAAAAAAAAAAAAAAACCTACTTTTAAATGTAGAAATTACTATTGAGTGTTTAATAAATTAAAAACAAAAAACAAACTATAAAATCAGTAAAAAAAAATTATATAGAATGTGAATTAAATTTTAAAAGCACGAAAAAATACTGACGTAATTCAAAAGATTTAGTTTCAAAAGGCGTTATCGATATAAGTTTAAGCTCCAAAAATGATGTCATTTCTTAAAAGCGCTATAGACACTTCGTTCACATGAGTCGCTCACTTGATTAATATAGTCTCATATGTGATAACACTTGCCTACGAACAGTGATACTTTTGTATTTGACTAACGTAATTTCTTGTATGATGTGATACTTTTGAAGTATGTGCTTAGTTTTGTGATGCTCTGTAGGCTCCTTAGCTTGCGCTACAGCTCTAATATTATCACAATAGATTTCCACATGATCTGAAATACTAGGAAAAACTCCAAGATTTGAGATACTAACCATGGATCTATGTATATGTTACACTCATAAATTAACTACATAGTTAGTTAAGACATGTGTACTTTTGATTTGCTCGGTTTGATCTCGTGATTACTTGTACATGGAAGCTGCAGGTAACCACCGGTACTGGTTACATTTAGAAACCGCTAGATAGTTGTATCTTGTTCCACTGCAAGTTATTCTATATCACCAAGACCAAAATCGGTCGACTAGGGTTTAATCCCTAAGTCGACTTTGTAGTCGACGAAAAGGGATAAATCCCTTTAGGGATTTTTGGTTGACCAAACAAGAGAGAAAGGAGGAGAGTTAATGATATTGTGTGTTGGTTTGAATTATGTAGAATTAATAAGGAGCGATTTGTTTATATAGGGGATGGTTTTGTGTTCAACAAAAATTCCTCCACTTTTTCATTATATCCCTATAATCTTTAATTTTTACACTTTTAGTTATATTCTATAACTTTAACCTCCATTAATTTAAGTATCTCAATTCTCTTTTTTACAAGGCGTTTAGACCCGTGAGAGCACTAGGTACCTTAACCCTTGTCCTGCGTTAAACCAGAACTTTGCTGCGTTAACCCTCGTGTTAAGGTACCAGTGCCCGGCGTTATTGATGTGTTAACGCATTGAGTGAATGGCTAAACATCACGTTAAGCGTGATATTTAATAAAAAAATTCACTTAGCCCCCTTTAACTAGCCTTTTCATTTAAAAAAAGTTTCATTTTATACCCCTTAACGTGTAGATTCCTTTAAAACGGCTATATTATTAAAAAATAAATAAATAAATAAAAGCCTTATTTCAAAACCCATTTTCAACCAATATAAACACTCATTTAACATACCATTATTTTTCAAACTTCCACAACCCAAATACAACATTATACACATTCTCTCTAACAATAAAAAGCCCTTGTTTATTCACAATGGATCCGAATCAAGGTAACTTCGAACAAATGAGCTGGTCTGATGTAGATGATGCAACCGACATTGAATTTATGATAGCTGCGTACGAATATCAACAACAATTGGAACAAGCAGAAGCAACTCAAGCTCCTGTTCACCGTACTAATATCTATCGTGGACGTGAGGTTGCCGAAGAACGCCTGCGTAACGACTATTTCTATCAAGGTTGTAAGTATACGAACCGTAATTTTCGAAGAAGATTTCGTATGAACTGTAAACTATTTCTACAAATAGTCGAAGGTATTGAATCCTATCATTCTGATCCTCTTCCAGAACATTTTAGTTTCTTTAGGAAAGGGCCTGATGCTTGTTGTCGACCTAGTATAAGTGCTCTTATGAAGTGTACATCTGCCATACACCAATTGGCGTACAGCAACTCACCTGACGTGTTTGATGAGTATTTTCAAATGGGTGAGCATTGTGCACGTGATTGTCTTGATAATTTTAACAAGTGTGTTATGGATCTGTTTATGTTGGAGTATCTAAGAAAACCAACATGGTCCGATGTTCAAAGTATTTATGAAAAACCTGAGCGTGAACATGGTTTTCCGGGAATGCTTGGTAGCATTGACTGCATGCATTGGGAGTGGAAAAATTGTCCAGTTGCGTGGCAAGGGCAATTTGGTCGGGGTGATAAAAGATACCCAACATTAATGCTTGAAGCTCTTGCTTCATATGATTTATGGATCTGGCATGCATTTTTTGGGATGGTGGGGGCGAATAACGATATTAATGTTTTAGATAACTCTCCGTTATTCGACGATCTTCTTGCTGACGAATCCCCTAGAGCACCTTATATGGTAAATGGTCGAAGGTATGAAAGGGGGTATTACTTAGCTGACAAAATTTACCCACAATGGGCATCTTTCATAAAATCCTTCACGGCAACAACTGATGAAAAACATGGTTACTTTAAAAGGAAGCAAGAAAGTGCACGAAAGGATGTCGAACGTGCTTTTGGTGTGCTTCAAGGACGTTGGGTATTCTACAACAACCGGCACGTCCACTGAAAATTGTCAAGATACAACGAATCATGTATACTTGCATTATTTTGCATAACATGATTTTAAAAGATCAAAAGTCTACACTACGTGACTATGGCGAAGTGTGGGCTGATCCGGCACCACGTTTTAGATGAGACAGGTGGGTCGACAGATGTGACACCCAAAGTCGCACTTCCAAAGAATTACGCGACCGAGATATGCATACTCAACTCCAAGAAGACCTTATGGACCATGTTTGGGAAAAACGTCTTCAACGTCAACAAGAAGAAATATTCCAAAGACGATGAATAAGTATTTGTAATTCCTATGTTTTTCAACATTAATATGTTTTGTATTTTTTTTAATTCCGTTATGTAGTAGCTTGGTTTGTGTGTGTGTTTTTTTTATATATATTTTTTTAATTCCGTATTATAATATATTTTAAGAATGAATGTTATATTTTTTAATAAATGTAGTATTTGTTTTAGTTTAGGGGCTGAATTTGAAATTTTGTATAAAAGTTGAGTTATGGTGAGTTAAGGTAATGGGTGTTTTTTTGTGAGTTAAGGTGAAAAAGTTAAAGGTGATGTGGCGCTGAGGTGGCACTGAGTTATTGAATAACTCAAGTTAAGACACCTTTTGCTCTGGGATGCACACGGGTTGTATCTAATTGTTCATTGCGTATTGTTTGTATAAATTATTGAAGTGTAAGTAAAATGGTCATCTAATTGAGATGTGTTGCGTAATGTTTTGCTAAATAGTTATAAAATATGTTGAGTTAAATGAAACTTAAATACATACAGCTCTACGAAAATAAGGTTTAACAAAAAATTGGCATTCTACAAACTGAGTTAAATGAAGCTTAAATGCATACATCTCTACGAAAATAAGGTTTAACAAAAAATTGGCATTCTACAAACAGTTACAGGAAAGACAATAATAATTAAGTAATTTTATAAATTATGCGTTCATTACTTAATGCTTGCTTTCGATCGGGGGGGGGGGGGGGGGGGGGGGGGGGGACTCGAGTGAATCTACAAAGTTTGTTTAAGTAAACTATTGTAAACAAAATTGAGCTAATTTATATAAGTTTCATCTGCACACATTTTTATAGAATTGTTCGTTACGTAATGTTCAGCATAAACCCTTGGAGTATAGATGTAATGGTGCATTTTATTGAAACGTGTATCTCAATTCTTAGCAAAATAGTTTCAATGCTTATTTTCGATTAGGGGTACTCGAGTGAATCTACAAATGTTATGTAAGTAAAGTATTCGTATAAATAACAATTCTTTGCCGCATCTTATATTTCAGACTTTTTATGTATAACAAATATAAAATATATAAACTACGCTATTTTTTTAGCGACTCCGGTCACCGGTTGCATTAAAGCCATTTTTTTTACTATTTGATTCGTTTCAAGTTTCATATATGCAGAGAAGCAGTTACGTTGTTTGATTTCCACATCTCTAAATGATGTATCATTTCAACGATTTAGAATGTATGTTAAAATATAATGTTTTCACTCTTGTTCTTGGCCCTTAGTGAAATGTGATGCTCTATATGTCAAACATTCGTTGATTTTCTTATTTATGATAATTTTTTTTTGTTCCATTAGATAACTAAAAAGACAATACACACTTTCGCATCTCAAAAATTAATTAATCATGAGAAAAGGAAGAAACATATTTTGGTATTTCTTTAAAGTGCTTCTTTCCTAATCTCATGGTGTAACATCATGGCTTGTCTATATTAAAGTGATAAATATATTGTTAATTGTTGCAACTTTGATAATTCATCATATTAACAACAAAAAGGGTTATAAGCCACATCATTTAAATATTTTTGGATATGCTATTAGTATATATATAATACACCATCAAATCCGTTGTCGTTTTGACGCTGGATTCCTACCACAAATTTTGGGCTCCCGTTTTACCCCACCTATGGTTTGATCCGGTCCAAAAATTTCAACTATCATTTGCATCTATCCACCTTGATCTTAGGCCCATTCTGATTTTTAATGGATTTGTTGTAGACGTTAAACGAACGTGTGACCAAAACACACTTACATTAAAAAATACATATATATCAGCCCTTGATTTTATTTTTTATTTTTTTTACTTTTATTTTTTTTTAATTACATAGTTTACTTCAACAAAAATAATAAATAGATACAAACATATGTGCCTCCTTCCAGCCTATTACCAATTTGGCTCTAAAGAAGCAAACGCATATAAAAAAATAATAATAAATAACATATCCAAAAATAACAACCACTAAAAGATATAATCATTTTCAAACCAAAACAAAATACGATGCAACTACTAACGACATAAAACGACGCCCTGCCGCAACGCGGCAGCACGGGCCCATCTAGTTCGTTTTAATTGCTTGTTCACATTTTAAAATAAAATCTTAGCCCATTACAACCATAAATTTTTTGGATATAGGCCCATCTCCAAGTCCACTGATATAAAGCAACTCTTAACCCTAAAGTACTCATAACCTAGCATCACTCTTACATTCGTCACATATTGTTGCAACCTATCTATGAGATAAAAAGCGCATCACCCATCTCCACATCAAATCATCTCAAACTCAAAACACACCAACATGAGTTATCAAAAAAATACTAACTCAGTTCATAACGTGGTTTCTTTTCATAACTATTGGCTTCTAGATCTTGAAAAAGGTCTTGGGTAGGTACTCGTTATTTTTTTGTATTTTACCGTACGTAATAAAAGAAAGTTTGAAACAAATTTGTTTTGTTCTTTCTCATTTAATTTTTGGATATTAAAAAGAAGTTATGCTTTGAATAGATCTATGATGGGTTATGTACCTACTTATAAAATCTTGAATGATTTTGAAATAAGTGGTAACCTGAGATCTTTTTATTTCCGTATCATGTATGTTTTGAGTTTTAGTTATTGTTTGGTGATGGAGATGATATGGAAATAAAAACTCAGTATATAATATCTTTGCACCGGTGTGACCCTTTAGGCCTTACTTACCGGACGTGATTCACTTATATATAATTAAAGATATCAGTATATAATATCTTTGCACATTATTCTTTCACAAGCATGCATTCATAAAGTGATGTGCGAAATCTCATTTTATATTTTTATAAACCAAATCCAGTTGAGAATTCACCAATACTCTCGGGCAACGTCTCCGTCGTGCACAATATAGACTCGGTAAGACTAGGCTGTTCGCTGGAGCGATGGAAACTCAAGTCTATAAAAGCAATTTTAATAGAGACAACTATGTTTTGAATCCAAACGATTATGTAATGATTAAATGCTAAAATGACGATTAGTAAAATACACGAAATAGAAAATAAGGAGAAAATCAATAGATAAAAGACGTGCTCGCCATCTTGATCCTTTAACTCACAAATGACATGAAATGGTCGTGCAATTTTAACCTAGCTATGTCTCAGTGAGTCTTATGTAGTGTAAGTCTAATACTGGTCATTAGTCCATAAACACTTCGTCTAATAACTACATATGTCAATGGTCAGGGACATATCCTATTTATTGTCTAAGCATTAAGATGCTTAGCTAATCTGTATGACATTGCTTTTATGCGGCCACTACGGACTTGATTACTAAGTAAATTGTTAGATTACCTTTCACTAAATCTTAAACCCTATTATCTACCACTTTTAATTCTGTTAGGTTAATTGTAATAACCCTAACCATTAAGTCATACTTGGTCCGTATTTTAGTGATTTGACTACTTATATTTTCAGATTGCAACCTACTAAATAACTACTCGCAACATGTAGCCATGGTAAATTCAAAGGTGTAAGTCTTTAATCGCAATATAGGTTATCCAAAACCAAGCTAGAATAAATGTAACATTCATGTCATTAACAAGATAAATTCATAACAAGGCAAGCAATAAAAGGCTTAGCCTTCCATAACACGAAATAAACAAATGCATATCAAATTTGATAGACTAAAAGTGTTCATAACGATCAAACCAAATTGAAACAATGTTTATGATGTGAAAAGTCTTGATCTTAATGATGTTTGCAGCCCTAGAATAGTTGGAGAATAATGGAGAAACGTCCTTCCATGCGTATGAAAAGTCCCCTAATTCTGATTAGAATTCAATATTTGAGCTGAAAAAGCCCAGGCCTATTAGTGTATACGCCATATACACAAAACTGAGTATACGTCGTATACACATGAAGGTGTATACGCCATATACATCTGATTTAGCCTTAGCTCAAAATACAAACGTTGTAGATATCTCTTTTTACTTTTCATGGCCATTTGAATCACCTAAAACGGAGATCGTATGAAGAACTATAGCCAAAATACCCACAACATCATTTAGAGACATCTCGTACACTTTGTTGACATAAATAATGTCTAAAAACATTGTTAGCATATTAACAATGTCTCTATGTTTTGATAATTACAAAGCATAAACTCATTAATCTAAAACTTATGACGTAAACAAGTTTTTAGTGCTTAATATTTGTCTTTGCATCCATATCACTTAAGGTATGAATAAACAAAGTGTTTATTGCATTTCATGATCAAAGGAAATTTTTCTAATCACTAGAATTTTTATAAAATGTATTAAACATTCTATATCTTTTACAAAATTACTTTTGGAATTAAAAGAATATGTTTAATTCATTATAAATATATAATTTCAAATTTCTAACCAAAAATGGCAAATTTTTTCGAGAAAAATATTCCCCACTAAAAGACAAGAAAATCCAACGTTCTGAAGGGGCGGCCCCCTTAATTCCTTAGGTGGCCCCCTTAATCATTAAGGGGACCGGCCATGCTCCAGAACAGTAATTTTCTCCCCTATAATTACTAGTTCATCCCACAGAATTTTCTCACCTTTTGCACTCTTAAACTTTCTGTTCTAGATCCACATTTCTATTCTCTTAATCCTTTGATCATAAGTACATAATTCTTTGTTTCAAAGTGATTCAAACATCATCATCTCAAGTGCAAGAGAAGAATACTTCTATCCCCCAAGACAAGAAGTATTACAACTTGTTGTGACCTCCACATACAAGTTGTTGGTGCATCATCAAGATTATTTACATAATTCTTTGTGAAGATTGTTATGAATATTTGATTGTAGATAGTTGTGCTAGGAATATAGATTGTGTGATTGGTTAGTTGTTTGGTGTGAAGAAGAAAAGCTAGAAATTAGATTGTAGTGAAGAAGCTAGGTGTGAAGGTGTTAGTTGAGAAGTAAATTGGTATGAAGAAAATAGGCGTGAAGTAGTTAGTTGTGAAATAGATTGGTGTGAAGTAGTTGTGTAGAAGTTGTGATTTAGTTGTGAAGAAATTGTGGTGTGTAAATTGGTGTGTAAGGTTTTCTCCGCCATAAGGGAGCTTGTTGATATAGTGAAGAAAACTCTCGAGTTAGGTGCTCGGGGAGTGGAGTAGGGCAAAGAAGGTGTCCTTGTAGCCGAACCACTATAAATCTCTTGTCTCGCGGTTCGATCTTTCCATCTCTCATCTATTTCATTACTTATCATTGTTATATCTTACTTAGTGATAGTTGTTTATATTGTGCAAGATTTGAGATCACATATTATCAAATCTAAATTTTAAAAACTAAGAAAACACTAAAACTATCTTTTATAACAAATTAAAAAGACGTAAAACTATTCAACTCCCCTTCTAGTTTTCCACAATTGGTATCAAGAGCCACGTCGAGCAAGATCTTTAAAATATATTGCATTTTAAAACTTGTAACGATCTATAGAATCTGAAAAATATTTAGAAGGGCAATCTATGCAAAGACCACCACTATTTGAAAGTGATGGATTTTTATATTGGAAAAATAGATTCGAAACGTATGTGAAATCAAAAGATCTTGATCTTTGGCATATTATTACCTTTGGTGATTTTCCCCCTATTCAACATAATGTTGAAACTAAAATGGATGAAATTGTATCTTTTGAAAAACAAAATGATGATTTGAAAAAGAAACTAGCAATAAATAATGAGGCTAAAATGGTCATTTATAATGCGTTACCACGCAAAGAATATGAAAGAATTTTTATGTGTAAAACCGCCAAAGAAATTTGGGATTCTTTACTAATTACTCACCAAGGTAATAGCCAAGTCAAAGATAATAAAATAGATCTTCTTGTACAACAATATGAACAATTTACTATTCTGGAAGAGGAATCAATTGATAATGCTTTTGCTAAATTTAACACTATTATCACAAGTTTAAAAGCACTTGATGAGACATTTTCTAGTAAAAATTGTGTTAGGAAATTTCTTAGGGCATTGCATCCAAAATGGCGAGCTAAGGTCACGACAATTGAAGATTCAAAGAACTTGATGACGTTATCACTAGATGAACTAATTGGCAACTTGAAGGTTCATGAAGAAATTATAAGAAGAGATTCGAAAACGGTCAAAGTCAAGAAAGAACAAACCAAATCCATTGCTCTAAAAGCCAAAAAGGAACCTAGTGATGATGATGATTCAAGTGACGAAAGTGAAGACGAAGAATATGCAATGGCCGTAAGAGAATTCAAGAAATTCTTCAAGAGACGAGGATGATTCACTAGATCATCACGAGACGAAAGAAAATCATTCCAAAGAAATAGAAGTGACAACTACGGGAAAAGAAAGTGCTTTAGATGTGGAAGTCCAAATTATCTCATTGACGAATGTCTAAAGCCACCGGGTTATGAAAATCAAGGCGCCTTTGTTAGTGGAACATGGAGTGATAGTGACAAAGAAGAAGTTGAAAAGCCAAGAGACGAAAAGTGTTTTATGGCAAAAGAAACCGACGAAACATGTTTAGGAATTGACTTGGAACCTGACGAATGGATCAAAGATAGCGGATGTTCGAGGCACATGACGGGGAACCGCAAGCTATTCTCTACATACAAGGCTTACAATGGAGGTAACGTTATTTTCGGTAGTGACTTACGTGGAAAAATCATTGGCAAAGGTACGATTTCTCAAGACTCACTTACTATTGAAAATGTAGAGCATGTAGATAATTTAACAAATAACTTGCTTAGTGTAGGACAAATATGTGATAATAAATGTAGAGTCACCTTTACCAAAGATGATAGTGAAATAGTTAAGAATGGAAAAATTATAGGTAGAGGAATTAGGAAATGTGGCATATATGTTATGAAACTAGGAAACAAGCCTGAGGATAGGATATGCCTAACGACCCTAGATGAAAACTCTACATTGTGGCATAGGAGATTAGGACATGCTAACATGCAACAAATACAATCTTTGGCCTCTAAGGAATTAGTTAAAAATTTGCCTAATCTAAAATATGACAAGCATTTTTGTGATGCATGTAAAATTGGAAAACAAGCTCATACTAGTCACAAAGCTAAGAATATAGTATCCACTACTAGGTGCCTAGAATTATTACATATGGATCTTTTCGGTCCATCCGCTGTGCGGAGCTATGGAGGAAACAAATATACCTTAGTAATAGTAGATGACTATTCACGATACACGTGGACTAGGTTTTTAAGTGACAAAACCCAAGCCTTTGAAAAATTCGAAATATTTAGTAAAATGATTCAAAATAAATTAGGATGCACAATAGTTGCCATTAGGACGGACCATGGTAGGGAATTTGATAACGAAGTACAATTCGGAAAATATTGCGACTTAAATGGAATATCTCACAATTTCTCCGCTCCTCGTACTCCTCAATCAAATGGCGTAGTAGAAAGAAAAAATAGGTCACTACAAGAAATGAGTAGAACAATGTTAAATGAACAATCCATCCCACAAAAATTTTGGTGCCACGCCGTAGATACATCGACATATATTTTAAATAGGGTATCAATTAGGAGAATTCTAGGAAAAACTCCTTATGAGTTACTAAGAGGTAGAAAACCAAACTTAAGCTACTTTAGGGTATTTTGAAGTAAATGTTATATCTAAACACTAGGGAGGTATATGTGGCACAACCTCCAGGATTCATTGACTTCGCAAAACCTGATTATGTTTATAAGTTAAAGAAAGCTTTGTATGGACTCAAACAAGCTCCCAAAGCTTGGTATGATCGATTAAAATCTTTTCTTATTAAACATGATTATTCCATGGGAATGGTAGATAACACTCTTTTCACTAAAAGGAAAGACCCAAATCTCATCATTGTCTAAATATATGTTGATGACATTATATTTGGATCGACTTGTCAAGACATGTGTGATGAATTTGCCAAAATCATGCATGATGAGTTTGAGATGAGTATGATGGGTGAACTTAACTTCTTCCTAGGATTACAAATAAAACAATTAGAAGATAACATATTTTTTAACCAATCTAAGTACATTAAGGAAATGCTTAAGAAATTTGGCCTAGAAGACTCAAAACCCATGAAAACTCCCATGTCTACGGAAGTAAAGCTCATAAAGGATGATGAAGGTGAGTCCGTAAATAACACCAAGTATAGAGGAATGGTAGGTAGTTTACTATACTTAACGGCAAGTAGATCCGATATCATGTTTAGTGTCTGCCTTTGTGCCCGTTTTCAAGAGGATCCCAAAACCTCTCACCTAGAAGCGGTTAAGCGTATCTTCCGATACATTAAAGTCACTATACACTTAGGATTATGGTATCCTAAGGGATCCGGCATAGAAACCATCGTCTATGCGGATTCGGATCATGCGGGAGACTACGTAGATAGAAAAAGCACTAGCGGTATTTGCACGTTTATGGGATGTTGTCTAACATCTTGGTTTTCGAAGAAGCAAACCGCTCTTGCTATTTCTACCACCGAAGCCAAATATGTAAGCGCTGTAAAGGCATGTCAACAAGCACTATGGATGAAACAAGCTCTCGTAGACTATGGCATTAGGTTAGAAAATGTTCCCATTATGTGCGATAACAAAGGTGCGATAGATTTAAGTAAAAATCCGGTGCAACACTCTAGGACTAAACATATATAAATACGCCACCATTTTCTTAGGGATTGATTGGCTCAAAACGGTCAACCTAATTGACCAGGTGATGGTCAAACAAGTCAAATTGCCTAGAGTCAATGCTCCACGGAATATAGTGTTTCCCCGGGTCGTTATGTCCCGACGAGGTGTGGATGGTATAAAAACGGGTTTGTGATCGGGTGAATTTGAATGGGAAGTAACCAAATAAAGATTTGGATTTGTTTACACTACTGAAATGATTAGGAATAACAGTATTAACAATCACGGGAAACAAAAACGTATAAACGTAAACCAAATTAAAAATCAGAAACGACTGCGTGCTGAGAAAAAGGTGAGTTTTAAAGAAAATAAACTACAGGGGGTAAAAATGAAACTTTTACAAACTTAAAATTAAAAGAAAAGTTAAAATGAAAAAGAAATTATTAAAATGATTATTTTAATATTTAAATACTATTTAATTAATTAATACTATTTAAAAAGTAAATTAATCCTAATTTAAATAAAACTAAAAATGATAAACACTACAAATTAAACTAAAAACTTGCAAAAATAATTTATAAAACTTAAAATGAACTTGAAGAAAGTATAAAAATTAAAAATAAATATTTTTTGTCTTTTTATGGATTTTCTATTAATTAAAAACTAATTATCTTAATTAAACTATTTAAACTAATTTAAATTACAAATAATGCTAAAGTAACTTAGAAAATTATGGAAAAATTCCTAAAATTATTTTATAACATTTAAAAGCTAGGAAAAATATAAAAACTAGGTGTTACTTTATAAAAACTAATTATGCTATTTAAAACTTAAATATTAATTAATTACTAATAAAACTAATATTAAATCTAATAAATACTAAATGAAAAAATAAAAATCTGAGAAAATTATTAAAATTACTTTAGCATAAAAGGAAATTAATAAAAATATAAAAATGTAGGTTACTTAATAAAAATCTAAAAATGAAAATTAAAATTTAAATTACATTAAATAGAAACTATCACTTATTTTAAATTTGTCTTTTCTGGATTTTTCTTTTACAAACCTATTTAAATACTTAAAATAACTAACTTTTACAAATACAATTAATTTAGAACTTAAAAATAAGCCAGAATAAGCTCAAAAGCTTACACAGTTGACTTATGTTGACTAAAACAAGAAATAAGCTCAAACTAGCTTGTGTGGGGTCCACTAGGGTAAATTCTGATTCAACTAACTTATTTGGACATTTTTAGGCTAGATTCATTCAAATAAGATAGCTGAATAAGCCAAGAAGCCACAATAAGCACTTGCTTATTTGGATTCTGAGACAGAAATGGGACAGACAATGAAAGGGATTTCAAGTGGGGTCCACAGGTTATATGGTCAAATGGTTGGTCAACTCTTGAAGCCTGGTAGGAGGGGGGTTGGGAAAACCTAAGGGGGGCCTGTGGGACCCACTAAGGTGGCCACAATCAACCACCAAAGTGGTGGTGGTGGAGTAGGTGGTCTGATGCACAGGGGAACCCCTTTCCCTGCAGGTGAGTTTGGAGGTCTGTGGGACCCACACTAAAAATCACAAAAATATAACAAAGGGTGGAATCAAAAGTTCTACTGATAGACTATGCACCCAACAAGTTTCAAATCTTGAAAGCAACCACAAAATTCTACAAAAATCTTGCTAGTTTTGGAAAAATCTGAAATCATGCAATTTGACTTTTCAAGTAAACTTGGTTATTTGACTTTTATGAACTTATAACTGATCTAAATGATGAATTAAGTTATAATAAGCTATGATTAACCTAATCTAAGCTAGATCAACAACCTATAAGCTAGATTGATGGTTCAATGACCTCAAATCCTTCACAGTTAGCTGTGAAGGGGTTTAGGATGTGATTTTGACTTTAACACAAACAAGGTATGGTTTATATTGTTTAACTGAGTTAGTGTAACCTATTGTGTCATATATCACACAAGAACAACAACACAAGCTGCTTATAACACAACTAAACAGCAAGATTCAAACACTTCCTTAAATGATGTCAAATATGATTTTCATAGATAACCATTGATTAAGATCATGAATCTGAATCACAGAGTTGAAATATACTAACATTAACTATTTTAAGCATAAATATTACACTGATAACAACAAAACATAATACATCACTGAAATGCTATATCTACTGTGGACATTATATATCAAGCAAATATTAAATTTAAAGAAGAAGCATGAGTATAATTAACAACAACCAACTTTAAAACATTAACTAAGCATTAAAACATAGAAAAAACACAGAAGTAGGAGCTTATACAGTAAATTGCAAAATATGGATTCATGAACTTACAAGTGATCATTACTTGAAAACAATGAGCCAAGGCACAACAACCATCCTAACACCTCCCTGAGGTCCTAAAACCATGGCCATCCAATAATCAACCATGCTCCTTGCATCATTAATCTTCAAGACTGAATTTTTATTTATGAGCTAATTTATGATATTTTTGAGGAATTTATGGTAAACTGAACAAAACTAATTAAAAGGCTTTGAAAGCTTTATAAAAACTTCTTAGTAACTTGATTGAGCTTACAGAAACATAAAACAACAACAATTAATAATTTAAAGTGAATTTGTCAAGTTCACTATAAATTGCTAAATACGGATTCTCAAAAGAAAACTTGAATTTAAAGATTAGAACTGGTTTAGATTACAATAAAATAACTGAAATTACATTTAAAAAGCAAAGATAACAACTGGATTACAAACTATATTAAGTACGATTATCTATTCTACACTACTCCTAGATACTTTTTCTTCTCTGCTTCTTACTTGATTTATGCACTCCAATTGTGTCTTGTGGGTCCCATAGGAGCTTTCCCATCACCATTGGATCACTAGGAATCATCCTAGCCGTATGTTGAATTAGTCGGGAAAAAGGGTTAAACCAATTGGGTGTCTGATATCTTTGCAATAGGGGGGGTGATATGATTGGTGTTGGGATGTGGAATTGGGAAGGGATAAGGCTATGGAAGTGGTCAGGTTGGGGTGGTGATACCACTGGTTTGGCAGAGGTGGTATTGGTAGGGGTGAGGGTGGTTTTGGGAGGGAAGGTGGGTTTGACCCACGTTTTGACCCTGGGAAGGTTGACCCATTTGACTGGGTGGGAAGTATTAAAAGGGTAGTGGGCTTAGGGGGTTTTGGGCTTAGGTGTGTTTCTGGATCAGGTTTGGTTTTTTGGATAAATAACATTTAGGTCCATTTGGTTTTTACTAGTTTTCATAAGGACCTAAAATGTAATTTGCAGATTTTTGAGGGTAGGATTTGGCAATATTCCAAAGTTAATCAAGGGACCATTCATGCCAAGTTACAATACCCCAAGGACCAATAATGATAATTTCCCATATTTAATATCCGGGGACCTTTTCTGCCAAACTTCAAACTTCAGGGACCAAACATGTAATTTCTGAATTTGTGAAGGGTTGAACCTGTAATTTCTCAATAAATACCACAAGGACCAATTATGCCATTAATGAATAGTACAAGGTTTGTTTTTAATATTTTTCCATTTTTTTAAAACCTGAGGACTAATTTTGACATTTTTGAAACTTGGGGGACTAAAGTTGTAATTTTACAATTTTTAACTTTAAAGGACTTATTTTGACAACTTGTGAATCCCCAAGGACCTTTGATGATATTTATCATGTTTTGAATAACCAGGGACTAGTTTTGACAACTTTTGAAAGTTGAGGGACTGAAACTGCCAATTATGCAAACTTTGTACGTTTTTCATCTGTTTTTGATTATTTTGCATTTGAAACATATAAAACACACTTCTAAGATATTTTCAGTATTTTGATGCATATTTGAGTGTTTTTGGATGCTTTGGCAGTTCAGATTAGTATAAAATGATGAGTATTTAGACACTCATCAATCCCCCACACTAAAACATTGCTAGTCCCTAGCAATCTTTTGAGAAAAACTTGATGGATTTGAAAACCTCTTTACCAAAAGCCATTACTTCTGGAGTAGCCAGATGTAAGAACTGTGGCACACCTGATAACCGTGTGATTTTGAGCAAACCACCAGCTGTCAACGGATTTGATTAGTATTTACCAAAAGCCGTTTGCTTCTGGACTAGCCAACTCTTGATGGACTAAGTCAACATCTTGGTGAGCTGATTACCAATTATGGATTTTCCACGGCCTTTACCACAAGCCATAATCTTGTGGGCTAGCCAACTCATTCGCTTTATGGGATATGGCGAGTTGATTTACCATACAATTTTGGGCAAATTGCAAGCCATCAACGGGTTTGAGATGTCTTTACCAAGAGCCGTTGGCTCCTGGACTAGCCAATCCTTTTGTCGGTTAGACATGGCGGACTGATAACCACAAAAATTTTGAACTTTAGTGAAAAAATTTTAAAAATTTTGGTCAAAAACGGGGGTACTAGATAGTAAAATGTGATAAAATTCGCTAGAATAGCGAAATACCCCCCCCCCCCCCCCCCACACTTAGAATGAATATTGTCCTCAATATTCAAAGTCCCGACTATTATGCCGATTCCTTGAACGTAAAAGGGCAACATTACAAGCTAAATGTGGAAACACAATTTTGTTTTTCACTTTATTTGTAATCACAGTTAGGTTAATTCCCCCACACTTGGGTTAATTCAACCACTTGCGTTTAGGATTAGGAATGATGGAACAAGTTGACTAAATTATATTGAACTAATACAAATTTATACTTGCATAAAATTTACTTTTCGTCCACTTCTTTATTTCTGAGTCTAGGAATCTATTTCGCACAAAATTAAAGATTGGGAAATTATACTTTCTTTGCATAAACTCTTTTGTAAAACCCAATCAATTTTCTTTAAAAAAAAATTATTCTCACATCTAGGAATCACATGAACATCATTTTCCTTGCATTGTTGACTAATGCTAAAAACATTGTCTTCCAAAATCATGCATAAACTCTCACATAAATTGTCAAGGTATATAATCTAATATATATCTTTGACATTCAGGATCGAGCAAAAATTGAATCAAGGAGATCTTTTGGATTGTTTCTTAGGATCGTTATCTCTCTTTGCATT
Organism: Artemisia argyi; assembly: GCA_030686995.1. Taxonomy (NCBI): domain Eukaryota; kingdom Viridiplantae; phylum Streptophyta; class Magnoliopsida; order Asterales; family Asteraceae; genus Artemisia; species Artemisia argyi. Next base: position 54,990,647 of record CM060707.1, read on the forward strand.
TAGGAGTCGAAACAATTACCACTCCACATTTGTTGCATATAGACACACACTAGGACAAATTCATTAATAATGTTGTCATCTTGCTCCATCACTAGTTTTCCACTCACTAGTTACCTTTGCCTTTGATCTAAGATAGTTGCTCTAGAAAGATTAAGTGCCCTTGCCTTTATTTGCCTTCTCTTGCTTATTACTAATTGTTTGATTGCTCTTTTACTTAAGTGTTGTTGCATGCATGCTATATTATAGTTAGATTAGATGCTATATTGCCTCAAGGAGTTGAACTTGCTTGAAATCTAATCCAAACACACAACCTTTACGTAAATTTTCTGCCAAAATCCCAATTCTGGCAATCTGAAAATCACCAGATGGGCGGCCCCCTTAATTTTGTAAGGCGGCCCCCTTAATCATTAAGGGGACCGGCCATCTGATGGTCGAGTTTACAGAATCTTTTCTGCTTTTTAGCCCATTTCAACCTACATTTCCCATTTTTCACCAACACATTTCGTCCTAATCTCCAAACGAAACTTTATCCATCCATAAACACACAAATCTTACACTATAAATACCCCCAATCCTCAAAACTCTTCACTCATCCCTTCATGACTTCTCCAAACAAACCAAAACCAAAAGCCTCAAGGCTTGCAAGAATGACAGAAAAACCCGTTTGGCGAAGAAAAAGCCCTCGTAACAAATCCATCATAACCAATGAAGTTGGAAATCACTCATCCTCTTTACATACCATACAACATTGGCCAAACATCTTCCTTCATGCCAAACCACTCATATCATCCTCTAACCATTTGTAATGATCCATACAAGTTTGATCAACCATTCCACTACAATTCCAACTACACAAACCCAATTCATCCATATCAACACAATGACTTTCTCCGCATTGCCACGGAAAAGCAAAAGTTCCGTGATGAAATATCACAAATCCATGATCTCAGTGATCTCAATGCCATCCATCTGGCATAACGCAACAAAGGGCAACCTCCGTCATCACCCTACAACAATTGCCTTCCTCACTCTCTCAACTTGGATCAAGTTACAAACCACACTCACTATTGCCCTTGTTGCATCTTCCTTCAAAAACAAATCCTATACTTGAGTGAAGATATTTCTTGGATTGAATATCTCCTCACTCGTCCTCATCCCATACCACCCTTAACACGATACAATATCGTAAGATCCATCTCTTCTGCTCCATACCCCACTCCATATCCTTCTCCATCTAACAACTAAGCTTTATGCTTATGTTGTCATTCAAGCAAATAAAACAATCAACCATGGGTTGCAAGCAAGTCCAAGTGCTCTTTTAGGCAATATAGGACTATGTCTTTTCTTTTGTTTTATTGTGATCAATATGCCTTAAGCATATTAAATGTTGTAATGCTTTCTATGATGCTTAAATGAATCTATTTTTATTTGCATAATTATTACTTTGCATGTATATGTGTCTTGTTCTCTTCTAATATTTTGTGTAGCTAAGATTTCCATAGCTCATTCCCTTGGTGCTCTTAAATGAGGGGGAGCATACATCAAGGGGGAGCATTAACCTTTTTGATTTTACAAAAAGGGGGAAAAGAGAATGTTAAACTCTAATAATACTTGTCTAAAAATTATTTTTTAGACCTAATGAGTTTAAGGTTTTGTAATCATCAAAAAGGGGGAGATTGTTGACATAAATAATGTCTAAAAACATTGTTAGCATATTAACAATGTCTCTATGTTTTGATAATTACAAAGCATAAACTCATTAATCTAAAACTTATGACGTAAACAAGTTTTTAGTGCTTAATATTTGTCTTTGCACCCATATCACTTAAGGTATGAATAAACAAAGTGTTTATTGCATTTCATGATCAAAGAAAATTTTTCTAATCACTAGAATTTTTATAAAATGTATTAAACATTCTATATCTTTTACAAAATTACTTTTGGAATTAAAAGAATATGTTTAATTCATTATAAATATATAATTTCAAATTTCTAACCAAAAATGGCAAATTTTATCGAGAAAAATATTCCCCACTAAAAGACAAGAAAATCAAACGTTCTGAAGGGGCGGCCCCCTTAATCATTAAGGGGACCGACCATTAATTAAGGGGACCGGCCACGCTCCAGAACAGTAATTTTCTCCCATATAAATACTGGTTCATCCCACAGAATATTCTAACCTTTTGCACTCCTAAACTTTCTGTTCTAGATCCACATTTCTATTCTCTTAATCCTTTGACCATAAGTACATAATTCTTTGTTTCAAAGTGATTCAAACATCATCCTCTCAAGTGCAAGAGAAAATACTTCTATCCCCCAAGACAAGAAGTATTACAACTTGTTGTGACCTCCACATATAAGTTGTTGGTGCATCATCAAGATTATTTACATAATTCTTTGTGAAGATTGTTATGAATATTTGATTGTAGATAGTTGTGCTAGGAATATAGATTGTGTGATTGGTTAGTTGTTTGGTGTGAAGAAGAAAAGCTAGAAATTAGATTGTAGTGAAGAAGCTAGGTGTGAAGGTGTTAGTTGAGAAGTAAATTGGTGTGAAGAAAATAGGCGTGAAGTAGTTAGTTGTGAAATAGATTGTTGTGAAGTAGTTGTGTAGAAGTTGTGATTTAGTTGTGAAGAAATTGTGGTGTGTAAATTGGTGTGTAAGGTTTTCTCCGCCATAAGGGAGCTTGTTGATATAGTGAAGAAAACTCTCGAGTTAGGTGCTCGGGGAGTGGAGTAGGGCAAGGAAGGTGTCCTTGTAGCCGAACCACTATAAATCTCTTGTCTCGCGGTTCGATCTTTCCATCTCTCATCTATTTCATTACTTATCATTGTTATATCTTACTTAGTGATAGTTGTTTATATTGTGCAAGACTTGAGATCACATATTATCGAATCTAAATTTTAAAAACTAAGAAAACACTAAAACTATCTTTTATAACAAATTGAAAAGACGTAAAACTATTCAACCCCCCTTCTAGTTTTCCACACACTTGATTCCAACTTTCATCTTCATTTCTTCACTTGATTCTTCTATACTGCATATAACTATAAACTTGTAAATGACGTATAAGCCTTGTGCACACTTCCACGTCTTCATGTCTTCAGTTGTATACAGTGTATACAAGGAAATGAGTATACGCCGTATACTCTTCAACACTTAACAAGATTCCACCAGATATGAACATTTATACGGCATATACATAAAATGAGGTATACGCCGTATACTATTCCTGAAACTTGTACTTTTTCTCTTTTTAGCTCCAGTTCCGTCATTTTTCGGTCTTTTTTGTGAGAATTGCTCCGTAGCTCCAAATTAATACAAAATGCACTTTTATAACAAATGCGTACTAAATATCATAGAAATGCTATAAAAACCTGCAATAATCATAGAAATTTAATAACAAAAACATGTTACTATTTGATTTTATCAAAAAGACATATGCCATTGTCGCAACAAGAAGTTTGATGATATTGCGAGGGACGACCGATGCAGCACAAGCAACACCTAATCAACTTATGAATTACTTGAATAATCACCTTGATATATCATCGCTTTCTCCCCGGACTGGAATGACGGGAATGATGACGACGATAATGCGGGGTAGGGATTATATACATTTGTATTGGTGTTTGGTATGGAATATAACTTAAACTCTTGGAATGTATTTGTATGGATATATTAGGATTTTTATTGTTATTTAGGATCGAGATCATAACTTTGTAGTTTGGGTTAATACATTTAAAAAGCATCATACTTGTCTAAAAATACTCTTCTGAGTAGCGAAAAAAAGTATACTATGTGAGTTGACATCTTATCTTTATGTGAGTAGTTTGAGCATTTTACACTTTCAAGTTACATAAATGATCCCTGTAAGTTTGCGGAATTGCAGCCACCGTCCCTATGGTAAAATTACATAAATGGCCCCTTCAATTTTTTTTTTCATATTTTTTTCTCGGAATTTTTTTCTCAAATTTATTTTTTCCAAATTCTTTTTCATTTTTTTTCGGAATTCTTTTTTTCTGATTTTTTTTTTCAAAATTCCTTTTCAAAATTTTCTTTCGTCACATGTGAAAACGTATAAAAACGGATGAAAACTTACAAAACGGACGAAACGTGTCGCTACTAAGAAGAGTATTTTTGACAAGTATAATGATTTTTAACGAGATTATCCCTTGTACTTTTAGTTTTGGAATGTTTGAATGGATGAATGCTTTGAAAATAAGTTTGTATGTGCGTTTTGGATAAACATATGTACGCTTTTAGGTAGATTTTTATGGAAAAGTTTTATAGGGAATAATCTATATTTGCATTGCATATACATTTAGGGGCGACTCGTCGTCCATAAAGGTTTTGCCAGAAACCTTCGTCGTTAAATGTGTGTTTGTCATTTATTTTATTTTATTTTAATTATTGTTCAATTTAAATAAATAAATTAATTAAAAATATTATTAAATTTATTAATGCCTAATGACTACGCGGCTACGCCATCATCCTAAAGGTGTTTCTTTATCTTTGACCGTGAAACGAAGTAGGTCCCGTTGGTCGTCCCAAAAGCGTAACTAGCATAGGCGGAGCCAGTAAATTAGGTTCGAGAGGAAAACTTTGATAATTTTTAAAAATTACATTACAAATCAGTTCCGTGCCGGGAGGGGAGATTACAAAAATTGATATTTTTTTAAAATTTTCAGATATTTTTGAAAATTTACACTACATTTTTTTTAGTTAGGGAGCACGTACCCACCCTGCCCCTCTCCTGTATCCGCCTCTGCTAACTGGTCGTTGCTAAAGATATTTAGTGACAACGCCTATTGAAACAACACATCGTCCCTAAAAACTTTTAAAGAGGACATGTTGGCTTTTAAAGACGACTTTCGATCATCTCTAAAAGGCTTGAATCTCGTTGTATGTTTGATTTTATTTGTTTATCATTTTTTTTTTGTAAAGAAATGTCTTCAATCGACTGGGTTTCATAGATGCACATTTCATAGATCAAAACAATTTGAAAAACAAACAAAAATTCACTAAAAGAAATATTCAAAAGGCATCGTTTTAAAGTTTGGCTGTAGACCACCGAAAGACTTGAGTCACCCTAGGATGGCACCATCGCCCTAGGATGGCGCCATTATATGTTTGATACTTCATTTCATTGTATTAACTTTAGAGTAAATTGCAAAAAACGTCTTTGTGCTTTCTTCACATTGTAAATGTTATCTTTTTTAACTTTGAAATTGCAAAGCATAGTTCATCTGATCGATGTAAACTTTAACGTCTTCGAGCTTTCTTCACATTGTAAATGTTATCTTTTTTAACTTTGAAATTGCAAAGCATAGTTCATCTGATCGATGTGAACTTTTGGTTTGACTACAAGGGTATTCTAATCAACTCACTTTGGTTAGAGACAGAAATTTTAACTCAAACTTTCTACATGAATGATACTTGTACGTTTGATGTTTTTAAAAACAGCGTCCCCGATTTAAACAAACCACAATAATGATTTTTGCAACTTACTCTTGTTTTTATAAAACTAAGAATGGGATTATTTGATTTGAGGAGATGATTTGCACATTCAAGAAAATGATTGAGACACTCCAATTAATTGTTTTTGGTCAATTATACCCTCACAGTTACCCTTACACTTTCACCCATGCGAGGGTATAAATGTCCAAACACAATTAATTGAAGTGTCTCAATCATTTTCTTGAGTGTGCAAATCACCTCACCTTGATTTGGAGAGAATTGCAAAAATCTTCCTTAAAGTTTGGCCAAATTGCACGTTTCGCCTCGGAAGTTTGGAAAGTGCAAGGATCGTCCTTGTGGGAAACTTTTGGGGCAAAATTCGTCCCTGGCCTACATCAAATGACTAAAATACCCTTGTCTCAAAGTTATTTTTCAGTTGCTTACACAAATGGTCCCTGTGTTTTGCTAGGTTTTACAGATTTAGTCCTATTTTTTTATTTATTTATTTGACTATTAATATTAATATTATTTTTACACGTTTTCGTCCTTTTTTGTCTGTTTTTCTTACGTTTTTGTCCGTGCTCCTTACGTTTTTTTCGTTTTCATACGTTTTTGTCCCTTTTTCTTACTTTTTTGTCCATTTTTTTTTACGTTTTTTCCATTTTCGTACGTTTTTGTCCGTTTTTCTTACATTTTTATCCGTTTTTCTTACGTTTTTGTTGATATAAATAATGCCTAAAAACGTTATTAACATATATCGATATCTCTATGTTTTGATAATCACAAAACGTAAACTCATTGAACTAAAAATTATGACGTAAACAAGTATTTAGTCGTAAATATTCACTTTAGCATCCATATCACTTAAGGTATGAATAAACAAAGTGTCTAATGCATTTTATGATCAAATGAATTTTTATTTTTACAAACCTTACATTTTATTAAAGTGGGACAAACATTTTTAAACTTATACAAAACATTTTTGTATTTATAAGAAATGTTTTATTCAAAATAAATATTTTGAATTCAAATTTCTACAAAAAAAACGGCTACATTCTTCAGGAAAAACCTCCCCCACAAAAAGATAAAAAATCTGAAGAAAAATATTTTTTTATTAGGCGGCCCCCTTAATTATACTAGGCGGCCCCCTTAATTATTAAGGGGACCGCCCACGCTCCCAAATAGTATTTTTCCTCCTATAAATACTGGTTCATTTCACAGATTTTTCTCACCTTTTGCACCCCAAAACTTTCTGTTCTAAATCTCATTTCTATTCTCTAAAATCCTTTGATCATATATACATTAATCTTTGTTTCAAAGTGATCCAAGCCTCAACCTTTCAAGTACAAGAGAAGAATACTTCAATCTATCAAGAGAAGAAGTATTACAACTTGTTGTGACCTCCACATCCAAGTTGTTAGAGCATCATCCATTATATCTATTTCTTTGTGTAACTAGTTGTGAATACTTGATAGAAGATAGATTAGCAAGGTGTGTAGATAGAGAGATTGTGTAGTAGATAGTTGTGAAGTAGAGAAGTTAGGAAGTAGATAGTTGTGAAGAAGATTGTTGTGAAGTAGATAGTTGTGAAGATAGATAGGTGTGAAGAAGTAGTGTTGTGATTAAGTAGTGACTAGGTGTGAAGAAGTTTTGTAGAAGGTGTGAATAAGTTGTGGTGTGTAAGGTTTTCTCCGCCATAAGGGAGCTTGTTGACATAGTGAAGAAAACTCTCGAGTAGGTGACTCGGGGAGTGAAGTAGGGCAATGAAGGTGTCCTTGTAGCCGAACCACTATAAATGCTTTGTCTCGCGGTTTGATCTTTCCATCTCTTACTTATTATCTTGCTTATATCGTTATTACTTTCGTAGACGTAGAAGTGTATATATATATATAGTTGCTCATATAGTGCTAGTGTTGATTTCACTTAAAGATCAAACAAAAGTTTCATTCACAAAACAAAGTCTTTACAATTAAACTAAAAAGATAACATACATATAATTGATCATTTCGATCAAGTATAGTTTTCATACAACATATAATTAAGGATTACATAATAAACGTTTACTTACTTATCTCTCGTATATAGCTACAATTGTTTATATTATGCATGTGTTGATTTCACATACTTAGCTTACATTATTATTATTGTTCATACTTAGATATAGTTGTTCATATTGTTCAAGATTAGAGTTCACATAAGATCAAATCAAAGTTTTAAAAGTAAACAAAGTTTTAAAACTAAACTAAGTTTTCATAATAAAATTAAAAAGACGTAAAACTATTCAACCCCTTCTAGTTTTCCACAGTTTTCATCCGTTCTTCTAACGTTTTTCCGTTTTCATACATTTTTGTCCATTTTTCTTACGTTTTCGTCCGTTTTTTTAACCTTTTTTTCCTTTTCGTATGTTTTTGTCCGTTTTTCTTACGTTTTCATCCGTTTTTCCGTTTTCATACACTTTCGTTCTTTTTTCTTACGTTTTTGTCCGTTTTTCTCACTTTTTTTCATTTTCATACAATTTTGTCCGTTTTTCTTACGTTTTTGTCCGTTCTTCTTACGTTTTTTTCCGTTTTGGGTGAAGTCTAAAGATTTTTTCTTTTAAAAATAAAATTCTTTTCGATTTTTTTCAAAAACCTTTTTTCCTATTTTGTTTTCCAAAAAAAAAAAAATTCTACAACTTTTTTTCAAAATTTTATTTTCTAATTATCTTTTTCGAAAAAAATTTGAAAAAAAAACTTAAAAAAATATTTATTAAAAAAATATTTAAGTATTCGGAAAATAAAAATATGTTTTTGGAATTCTTTTAGAAAAAATTAAAAAAATTTTAAAAATATATTCTTTTAAAAAAATCAAATAAAATTTTTTTCGAATAATTTTTTTTAGAAAAATATTTGAAAATAAAGATATTTTTTAGAAAAAATATTAAAAAAATATATTTTTTTAGAAAAATTTTTGAATTATTAAATTTTTTTCTTTCTAAAATATGTTTTTTGAAATTTTAAAATTCAAAACATTATTTTGATTTTTTTTTCCGAAAACCTTTTTTTTTCATAATTGTTTTTTTTTTAATATTTTTTTGGAAATTATTTGGTGGAAAAACGTATGAAAACGAAAAAAGCGTAAGAAGAACGGATAAAAACGTAAGAAAAACGGACAAAAACATATGAAAACAGAAAAAACATGAGAAAAACGGATAAAAACGTATGAAAACGGAAAAACATGAGAAAAACGGACAAAAATGTAAGAAAAACAGACAAAACGTACAAAAACGAAAAAAACGTAAGAAATCTAGACAAAAACGTAAGAAGAACGGACAAAAACGTATGAAAACGGAAAAAACGTAAGAAGAATGGACAAAAACGTAAGAAAAACGGACAAAAACGTATGTAAACGGAAAAATGTGGGGAAAACGGACAAAAACATACGAAAAACGAACAAAAACGGACGAACACGTATAAAAAATAATACTAATATTAAGAGTTAAATAAATAAATTAGAAAAAAAAAGTTAGGACTAAATCTGTAAAACCTGGCGCGACACAGCGATCATTTGTGTAAGAAACTAAAAAATAATGTAGAGACAAGGGTATTTTAGTCATTTGATGTAGGCCAGGGACAATTTTTGCCCCAAAAGTTTCCCACAAGGACGATCCTTGCACTTTCCAAACTTCCGGGACGAAACCTGCAATTTTGCCGAACTTTAGGGACGATTTTTGCAATTCTCTCTTTGATTTGTTTTGTGCTCCCTTTATCTGGTTGATCTTGTTGATATAAATAAATGACTAAAAACGTTATTCATATCTTTCGATATCTCTATATTTTGATAATCACAAAACGAAAACCCATCACACCAAAGATCATGACGTAAACAAGTATTTAGTAATAAATATTCACTTTCACCATCTAATCACTTAAGGTATGAATAAACATAGTGTTTAATGCATTATAAGATCAAAGGGATATTTAATTAATTACTACAAAGTTTATTTTAATATATAAACTTATTATATATTTTTGAAAAACATTTCTGGTAATAAAAAAAAATGTTTTAATCATACTAAATATATGAATTCAAATTTTTAACCAAAATCAGTTAGTTTTTCACCAAATAAACTTTCCCCACTAAAAAACAAAATTTCTGGCCATTACAGATGGGTGGCCCTCTTAATTTATAAGGGGCGGCCCCCTTAATTTTAGAGGGGTCGGCCATGATTTAAGGGGACCGGCACGCTCCAGTTGTCAGAATTTGTTGCCTATAAATACCACCTTAAATCTGGAATTTTTGCTCACCTTTTGCACTAAAACTTTCTGATTCAAACCTCCATTTCCATCTTAAAAATCATTTGATCATATAATTCATAAGCCTTTGTTTCCAAGTGATCCAAAGCCTCATCCACTTAAGTGCAAAGAGAAGAATACTTCTATTTATCAAGACTAGAAGTATTACAACTTAGTATCATCTTGCTATCTAAGTTGTTTGATCATTTCATCTTGTATATCATTCATTCTTTGGTGAATATAGTGTATACATTGGTTAGCTAGATTTAGATATAGGATCTAGATTTATTGAAGGTGTGAAGTGGTACTAGAAGTGAAGAAGTAGAGGTGCATAGGATTAGTGGTAGAAGAAATAAGAAGTGGTAGTATATTGAAGTAGAGATTAGTTGTGAAGACAAAGAACTTCAAGCCTTGAAGTTGAAAAGACCTTGAAGCCTAGAAGTTGTGAAGAAGTATATATCTTGGAGTAGTGGATAGAACTAAGTAGTGAAGGTGTGAAGAAACAAGTGGCGTGAAGAAGAAGAGTTAGGAAGTAGAAAGGTGTGAAGAAGATAGGTGTGAAGTAGAAAGGTGTGAAGAAGAATTGGTGTGAAGTAGATTGGTGTGAAGAAGTTGTGTAAAAGTTGTGATTGAGTTGTGACGAAGTTGTGGTGTGTAATTTGGTGTGTAAGGTTTTCTCCGCCATAAGGGAGGTTATTGATCTAGTGAAGAAAACTCTCGAGTAGGTGACTCAGGGAGTGGAGTAGGGCAAAGAAGGTGTCCTTGTAGCCGAACCACTATAAATCCTTTGTCTCTCGGTTTGATCTTTCGATCTCTCACTCTTTGATTATTTACTTGTTAGCATTTCATACATAATTATAATTGCTTGTGTTGTGCATATATTGATTTCACATAAAGATCAAACTAGGATTCATTCATAACATTAATTTTATAAAAACAACCAAGTACATAAACTCTTATTAAACATATATACATATATATGCTTATATATGATATATGAAATTGTAAATTCTTTCCCAACATTATATATAAGTAGTGTTTATACGAAAATCGTAAATAAACTAGTATCTATATTTTTGCATTAAAGAGTTTTGAAATTTACGTCTATTCTTTAGAAGCAAACTTCTACAAAACAAATAAAACGAAAAAAAAAGACGTAAAACTATTCAACCCCCCCTTCTAGTTTTCCACAGATCTCAAGTTGACAAACTTGACAAACCAATCTAATTTTAACTTTCTTGCACACGTGAACATAAACCAGCCCGTGGCGGCGTAGCCTACTTAAACTAAGCACTAGCTCGTAGTCCATTGACCAGAGCATGAAGCATATTTTGTTTTTACTATTTTAAGCAATGTAAAGAAATGTGTAACCGTAGTTATAAACATCTAATCGGTCTTATTGATGTAATTATTTAGGCTTCTGGAGATTTCTTAAGAATAATCATTGCATGTTTCATTTATCTCTGTATTTTTCATTTTTTAAAACTATTCAAAAATTCGTCCACGAGTTCAGAGGTATTTGTAACCGATGAGGTATGATCTCCTCCGGATACTTGGGAGGAGATAATCACAATTAGTCCTTGATATTCCTAAGACAAATTCACTTTACAACGGAGCAGTGCCTGCTCAAGAAGCATAGTGACAGAGGAGTGCCTGCATCGGAGCTGGTACACTAGCCATCAGAGCTAGTACACTGACAACTGACTTATGTAGTACGATGATGTATGGATAACACAGACGCTTGGTCCACAAACTAACATGGAGACAACTTTGACCCCGAAGACCAAGCTGGTGCTTATCAGCCTTAGATGTTGCACCTAGAAGACAACTTAGCTTCCACAAACGGTTTGTCATGGAGCTAATCATAGTGATGAGGCGAAAAATGAGCCATTTTTAGGGGGTCATTTAAGCCCGTATTTGAATTTATTTGATCAAATATTGCCCTAAATCATTCCTTTTGTCATTTTAGGTACTTTTGGAGTGAATTCTGGAAAAGGAAGCATTTTGGATGTTTTTGGAGCATAAAAGTGAATAAAACAAGTCTTAATGTTCCTTGCTGGGAACAGTACCTGACGGCGTCAAGAGTCTCCATGTGACGACGTCAAGAGTAAACAAGAGGTGGAAGTGGTGACGATCCAGAGAAATCGTGACGGCGTCAAGCTTGGCCGTCATGGTTCATGATATGGTGACGGCCTACAACTAAATTACACATGACGGCGTCAAACTTGGATCTAGGCAATCCGATCTCATTATGGGCGGCGAGTTGACGACGTAAGATATTCCTTCTTGACGCCGTCACCTTGTAAAATCTATGTATAGTTTTGCAATTTTCATTCATTATATGTAACTTAAGAGGGGATAACTTTGGAGAAACCCTAGCACGAATTTTACTGTTCTTTCAAGGGTTTTTACCCTTTGAAACCTTTCATGTTCAATTGAGATAAGTATCCTTTCAATTCATTCAATATGTCTATGTGTTATTTGAATATATCTTACGCTTGTCTTGAATTTAACATGCTAGGCTAGATCTTTTGTGTGTTTGCTTAGATGTAGTGAAACCTAGATGTTGATTATGGGTTGATTGTTTATTTATAGTTGTTACGGATGAATAATTTCGATGTTAGGCTTAAGAAAACTGGCAGACTTCCATAGGGTAACATGCTTGAACGTCTTAAGAAACATGAACCAATGCGTACTAGGTTATTATGGTTATATTGAATTCATGAGCGAAGTCTAATGATCCCATGTTAGGAGCTTCTTACAGGCTCGACATAGGAGTGAAGTAGGAGCTTATAGAGTTGGGGAAGTACGTACGCCACCCCACGAATGGTATATAACCCGTCATCCACGCAATTGTAACAAACTATCAACCTGTAAAAGATATCTAGGGAGTATTGAAACCTAAGTAAACACAACTCTCCCCATTATTGTTCATACCACTAGTTTAATTAGCTTTATTTTCATTTCTGTTATTTTATTTTGATTGCATCTTAGTTATTGGGTTAGTTGACTAGCAACTCATTCCGCCCACTCTTCCAAGAAATATCTTCACTCAAGTAGATGATTTGTTTTTGAAGGAATATGCAACAAGGGCAAAAGTGAGTGTGGTTTGTAACTTGATCCAAGTTGAGAGAGTGGGGAAGGCAATTTGCATAGGGTGATGATGGAGGTTGCCCTTTGTTGCGTTGTGCAAGATGCATAGCAAGGAGATCACTAAGATCATGGATTTGGTTTATTTCATCACGGAACTTTTGTTTTTCCGTGGCAATGTGGAGGGGATCATAGGTTTGGTATGGAAGAGTTGGGCTTGTATAGTTGGAATTGTAGTTTGATGGTTGATCAAACTTGTATGGATCATTATAAGTGGTTGGAGGTTGAGATGTGTAGTTTGGTTTGAAGGAAGATGTTTGGCCAATGTTGTATGGTTTGTAAAGAGGATCAAATGAATGATCTTGTTGGTTTGATGCAAAGTTTGGGAAGTAAGAAGTTGGGGGTGTGGAATGACTTCCAACTTCATTAATGATGATGGATTTGTTTCGAGGGCTTTTACGTCGCCAAACGGGTTTTTCCGTCATCCTTGCTAGCCTTGAGGCTTTTGATTTTGGTTTGTTTGGAGAGTTCATGATGGGATGAATGGAGAGTTTTGAGGATTGGGGATATTTATAGTGTAAGATTTGTGTATTTAAGGAAGGATAAGGTTTGTATGGGGATTAGGACAAAATGTGTTGGTGAAAAATGGGAAATGTAGGTTGAAATGGGCTAAAAAGCAGAAAAGATTCTGTAAACCCGTCCATCAGATGGCCGGTCCCCTTAATTAGGGGGCGGTCCCCTTAAAATTAAGGGGGCCGCCTTACATAATTAAGGGGGCCGCCCATCTGGTGATTTTCAGATTGCCAGAATTGGGTTTTTGGCAGAAAATTTGCAGAAAGGTTGTGTTTTTGGACTTGGATTTAAGCAAGTTCAATTCCTTTAGGCAATATAGCATCTAATCTAATCATTAAATATCATTCATGCAAAAACACATAGGCATAAGAGCAAATAATCAACACATAATAAGCAATAGGAGGTAATTAAAGGCAAGAACACTTAAGCTTCCTAAGGCACCTATCTTAGATTAACGACAAAGGCAATTAGTGAGTGAAAAGCTAGTGATGGATCAAGATGACACCATTATTAGTGAATTTGTCCTAGTGAGTGTCTATATGCAACAAATGTGGAGTTGTGATTGTTTCGACTCCTAGAAGCAAAAAGAAATAACGATCCTAAGAAACAATCCAAATGATCTCCTTGATTCAATTTTTGCTCAATCATGAATGTCAAAGACATATATTAGATTATATATCTTGACAATTTATGTGAGAGTTTATGCATGATTTTGAAATATAATGTTTTTAGAATTAGTCAACAATGCAAGGAAAATGATCTTCATGTGATTCTTAGATTGTGAGAATGATTTTTAGAGAAAATTGATTGAGTTTTAAAAAAAAAATTTATGCAAAGAAAATAAATCTTCTCAATCTTTAGTTTTGTGCGAAATGGATTCCTAGACTCAGAAAAGGTGGAAAGGAAGAAAATTAAATTTCATGCAATTTTAAATTTGAATTAATTCAATGTAATTTAGTCAACTTGTTCCATCATTCCTAATCCTAAACGCAAGTGGCTGAATAATTCACGCTTAAGGGGTTTTGTGAATATATCCGCAATGTTGTCTTCCGATGCAACCTTTTCTATAGATATATTTTCTTTTTGTACATTATCCCTAAGAAAATGGTGACGTATTTCTATGTGTTTAGTCCTAGAGTGTTGCACCGGATTTTTACTTAAATCTATCGCACCTTTGTTATCGCACATAATGGGGATATTTTCTAACCTAATGCCATAGTCTACGAGAGCTTGTTTCATCCATAGTGCTTGTTGACATGCCTTTCCGGCGCTTACATATTCGGCTTCGGTGGTAGAAATGGCAAGAGCAGTTTGCTTCTTCGAAAACCAAGACGTTAGACAACATCCCATAAACGTTCAAATACCGCTAGTACTCTTTCTATCTACGTAGTCTCCCGCATGATCCGAATCCGCATAGACGATGGTTTCTATGCCGGATTCCTTAGGATACCATAATCCTAAGTGTATAGTGCCTTTAACGTATCGGAAGATACGCTTAACCGCTTCTAGGTGAGAGGTTTTGGGATCCTCTTGAAAACGGGCACAAAGGCAGACACTAAACATGATATCGGGTCTACTTGCCGTCAAGTATAGTAAACTACCTATCATTCCTCTATACTTGGTGTTATCTACGGACTCACCTTCATCATCCTTTGTGAGCTTTACCTCCGTAGACATGAGAGTTTTCATGGGTTTTGAGTCTTCTAGGCCAAACTTCTTAAGCATTTCCTTAATGTACTTAGATTGGTTAAAAAATATTCCATCTTCAAATTGTTTTATTTGTAATCCTAGGAAGAAGTTAAGCTCACCCATCATACTCATCTCAAACTCATCATGCATGATTTTGGCAAATTCATCACACATGTCTTGACAAGTCGATCCAAATATAATGTCATCAACATATATTTGGACAATGATGAGATTTGGGTCTTTCCTTTTAGTGAAAAGAGTGTTATCTATCATTCCCATGGAATAATCATGTTTAATAAGAAAAGCTTTTAATCGATCATACCAAGCTTTAGGAGCTTGTTTGAGTCCATACAAAGCTTTCTTTAACTTATAAACATAATCAGGTTTTGCGAAGTCAATGAATCCTGGAGGTTGTGCCACATATACCTCCTCATTGATAAAACCGTTAAGGAATGCACTTTTCACATCCATTTGGAATAACTTAAAATCTAGGGCGCAAGCATAGGCAAGTAATATCCTAATCGATTCTAGTCTAGCTACGGGGGCATAAGTTTCGTCATAATCAATTCCTTCTTGTTGATTATAACCTTGGGCAACTAACCTAGCTTTATTCCTAGTAACTATTCCATTCTCGTCTAATTTATTCCTATATACCCATTTGGTTCCTATGATGGTCATATCCTTTGAATTTGGGACTAATTCCCAAACATCATTTGCCTTAAATTGATTTAATTCTTCTTGCATAGCTATAACCCAACTTTCATCCTTTAAAGCCTCGCTAATATTCGTAGGTTCTTGTAAAACCCTAAATTCCGTAATCCAAATTTGACGTATAATTTTAAATTACTAAATAACGATACGAATAAAAAAAAAACGTGAATATAATTTAACAAATTAACCATGAACCCATAAAATTATAACGAAACATCATATTAAAAATCTTTAAATATTTTAGAACTCCAAAATATTTGTACGACATAAATAAAATACGTGAACTATTTTAACGCGACATGAATAATTATGTTGGGCCATTCCTTTTCGTTTCACAAAAAAATAACAACAAGAGGACCAAATAACTAAATTGAGCCCATATATATTCCTTGCCCTTTTGGCCCATTCGAAACCCACACCAATTAAAAGATGAGGACCGGTTTTTTTTTTCTCACAACACAAACACAACTACATACGGTTTTCTCATAAAAACCCTAAACCTATAATTTAGCAACAAAGTTTCGGCTTCTATTTTTCTTCCTCCTGATTTTCTTTTGCTTCTGGTCGACACACAAGAAAAGGGAAAGAGCAAGTTTGGAGTATTTGTTTTGTACGCTTAGGGATTCAAAGAGTGGGTCTTGGTTTGTCGAAATTCTTTCTTTCCTTCGGTTCTAATCCTGTCGAGCAATAGGTATTTTTTTTTCTTCATCTTTTCTTTTGAATTCATGGTTTCATCACATCTAGTATTCTTGTGTACAAAGCATGGATCGAAGGGTATTGTGAATACGTTATACGAATTGAATTTCACATGAAATCATAGAAGAAACCTTATGTTGTAACCTGTCGACCCAAGGTTTAATGGCTGTTTCGACCTAATAGTTTTTCCAGCCTATCTATAGTCGTTAAAACCCTAATAATCTCATTAATAAGACATTTAATAAGATACTAAGACCTGGGAAAAACCCTAGCATTAATTAAAGGGATTAGGTCTAAAAGGGATTAAGATTGTGTCGTTTCTGTCTCCACTGCATGCTGTCCAGGAGATGGGTCGGGTTACATTGGTCATAAGTTAATGATAAAAATGTGTTTTTGGGCGGTTCTTGAGTCTAACATTAGTACTACTTGTCTACTTTCTGGAAATATAAGTTTCATGGTGATTGGAGGTCGGGAGGTAAGCTTTTTGAATTTTATGAGATCGTGTGTCGAACCTGAGTTTTGGAAACGTAAAATCAGATGGAGTATGGGATTTTTCATTTTCAAACCATATAGAGTTAAGGGTTCTCCTTTTACAGGAGTGATATTTGGTATATGTGTGACCTTCTGGAATTTTTGTAGATTTTTCTAAAGTGTTTAAATGGGTAAACAAAGAGCCAACTTTTTGGGTGTTTCTGCAGTTCATTTTCTTGGTAGGTCTGGGTAAACGATTTTCTTTGGGCATTTATAATTAGGAATAAATTCTGGGAAAATTCGTGTGTGTTCTAAATACATTGAAGTACCTGTGTGAATTTTGGTGAATTTTTCTTTTGAGTTCTGAGGTGGTTTAAAAATTCGGAAAGTGGTGACCTGTTTATGAATAAAAGCTGAAAATACAACTAAAAGACTAATTAAGGTTATAACCTGGTCGTGTAAGGTGAAATTGATCATAAGCTATGAGTTTCTAATTAATTTGACGTTAAGGAAGATTTTAAAACATAATTAAACTTAAGAGGACATTTTGTAATTAATTTAACTTAAGGAACTAAGTTGTAAATAATGAAACTTAAAGGGGTAATGTGTGAAATAAGCAAACTCGTACTTAAGCCCTAAAACTTGTGAGACTTATTTTAAATGGAAAGTTACTAAAACTGGAAAGCCGACTAAAATGAGAAATCTGAATTGAATAAGTTATTAATAATAAGCCGATCATTAATTCGTGTAGATTCGTTGAAGAAGGAGTGTTTCCATATGCTTACGTATGTTATGATTTCGATGGCGATTGAGGTACAGATATTCTGACCTTTCTCAAAAGGTTTCTCATGATCTCTTTCATATTCTGATCCGTTAGTTCCCGAATTGATGCCATTGCTATGATCCCCTTTACTTGAACTTTCTCTGTTGATCCCACTTGACATGACCTCCGTTATGAACCTATGCTATGAAAACCTTCTTAATGATACCATGGAAATGTTTTGAGAAGAACCGATTTGAAAAGATGTTTATAAATGATGCTAAATTTCTTTTTAAAAGAAAGGTTATTTAACTTTCATGAACACTATATTTTGAAAGACCATTTTTATGAAAACTGTTTTAAAAGATTATTTAAATTAGACTTTTAATAGAAACTTTTGAAACGGACTTTTGAACTGAACCATGAATTGATTTTTTGTTATGAACCTTGACCTGATAAACTCTGATTGGACCTTGAATACTATTTCTGATATGAACCCTTTGTTATGAACTGCTATTATGAACCTTTGATATGATTCTGAGATAAACCTTTGCTATATGACCTTTTGCATGACTTTGAGACCTGACTCTTAGTTTGATACCCGAGCCATTTATGTTTCTCCTACCTATGGAGGTACCATAGGCATGTCTGTGATGCACCACTGGCATGACTCATGTGTGGGTGAGTGATTTCTCACGTCGTCCCTTTTTATGATTACCATTATGGCCATTATGACTTTGAGTATATGACTTTGAGATTGACTTTGAGTAAGGGGCGTATGGGTTGCAATCCTAGACATGAATGCTTAGTGGATTTAACTATGACTTTGAGTTGACTTTGAGGTGATTGGTACTGTGTGCTATACATGCCCTTCACAACCCCTGGGAGCTGATCACTCCACCCTTATGATACATGAGGACACCCCTCATATTATCTGGTTGCCTGAGAGGTATCCCCTCTGATTGTGAGATTATGAATTGAAGGCTTATGACTTTGAGATATGACTTTGAGTTTTGGGCTCGTGGTGGAGGACTATCCTTTTCCTTCATTTCTATTATTCAGTTGTTTATTTCTTATGATATTCCCCAATGCACTATATTTCAGTTCTGTTTCATTATCATTGCTTTGTATATGTATCTGTTCACTGGGCTTTTAAGCTCAGCCGCATTTCCTTTTCCTGCGGCAGGTTTTAGTAGGAAGCTGGGTTATGGGAAGAGAGTGTGACTGGACTTAGAAGACTATGCTTTGGACTAGAGACGATTAGATGAAGTTTCACTTTATTAGACATAGTATTTATTGTTTTGTAACCTTGTAGTTGCAGATTTTCTTTTGTAACCCTGAATTTCGTTGTATGTATGAATCATATGCTTGTGTCGTTCTGATATGTCACTGTAATGTAATACTTCTACCCTTATCGGGTTGGGGTGTTACAGTTCTATTGCTGAGAGGAAACAAAATAAATTGTTTTTATCTTGGGCTTGTGACCTAAGGGTTCTTTGGTTAAGATGTCCTATTATATTATCTAATGGATGTGATCTAGATTCTTTAATATTAACAGTTTCGCTATTTTCTAAGTTAATGTCTTCATTATCATTTCCTATGGGTTTTGTTTTACTAACCTCAATAGCTTCATTTTCGACTAAATCATCATCTTCTAAAGGTAATGTTTTAGGAGGTGGTGGTGTTTCATCAAATGTTACATTTAGTGATTCCTCTACTTTCATGGAGTGTTTATTAAGTATTATATATGCTTTGCTATTTTGTGAGTATCCTAAAAATATTCCTTCATATGATTTTGGATCAAACTTAGTGAGATAGTCCTTAGTGTTTAAAATATAGCATTTACTTTCAAATACCTTAAAGTAGCTTAAGTTTGGTTTTCTACCTCTTAATAACTCATAGGGAGTTTTTCCTAGAATTATTCTAATTGATACCCTATTTAAAATATAAGTTGATGTATCTACGGTGTGACACCAAAATTTTTGTGGGATGGATTGTTCATTTAACATAGTTCTACTCATTTCTTGTAGTGACCTATTTTTTCTTTCTACTACGCCATTTGATTGAGGAGTACGAGGAGCGGAGAAATTGTGAGATATTTCATTTAACTCGCAATATTTTCCGAATTGTACTTCGTTATCAAATTCCCTACCATGGTCCGTCCTAATGGCAACTATTGAGCATCCTAATTTATTTTGAATCATTTTACTAAATATTTCGAATTTTTCAAAGGCTTGGGTTTTGTCACTTAAAAACCTAGTCCACGTGTATCGTGAGTAGTCATCTACTATTACTAAGGTATATTTGTTTCCTCCATAGCTCCGCACAGCGTATGGACCAAAAAGATCCATATGTAATAATTCTAGGCACCTAGTAGTGGATACTATATTCTTGGCTTTGTGACTAGCATGAGCTTGTTTTCCAATTTTACATGCATCACAAAAATGCTTGTCATATTTTAGATTAGGCAAATTTCTAACTAATTCCTTAGAGGCCAAAAATTGTATTTGTTGCATGTTAGCATGTCCTAATCTCCTATGCCATAGTGTAGAGTTTTCATCTAGGGTCGTTAGGCATATCCTATCCTCAGGTTTGTTTCCTAGTTTCATAACATATATGCCACATTTTCTAATCCCTCTACCTATAATTTTTCCATTCTTAACTATTTCGCTATCATCTTCGGTAAATGTGACTCTACATTTATTATCACATATTTGTCCTACACTAAGCAAGTTATATGTTAATTTATCTACATGCTCTACATTTTCAATAGTAAGTGAGTCTTGAGAGATCGTACCTTTGCCAATGATTTTTCCACGTAAGTCACTACCGAAAATAACGTTACCTCCATTGTATGCCTTGTATGTAGAGAATAGATTGCGATTCCCCGTCATGTGCCTCGAACATCCGCTATCTTTGATCCATTCGTCAGGTTCCAAGTCAATTCCTAAACATATTTCGTCGGTTTCTTTTGCCATAAAACACTTTTCGTCTCTTTGCTTTTCAACTTCTTCTTTGTCACTATCACTCTATGTTCCACTAACAAAAGCACCTTGACTTTCATAACCCGGTGGCTTTAGACATTCGCCAATGAGATGATTTGGACTTCCACATCTAAAGCACTTTCTTTTCCCGTAGTTGTCACTTCTATTCCTTTGGAATGCTTTTCTTTCGTCTCGTGATGTTCTAGTGAATCTTCCTCGTTTCTTGTAGAACTTCTTGAATTCTCTTACGGCCATTGCATATTCTTCGTCTTCACTTTCGTCACTTGAATCATCATCATCATCACTAGGTTCCTTTTTGGCTTTTGGTTTGTTCTTTCATTACTTTGACCATTTCCGAATCTCTTTTTATGATTTCTTCATGAACCTTCAAGTTGCCAATTAGTTCATCTAGTGATAACGTTATCAAGTTCTTTGATTCTTCGATTGCCGTGACCTTAGCTCGCCATTTTGGATGCAACGCCCTAAGAAATTTCCTAACACAATTTTTACTAGAAAATGTCTCATCAAGTGCTTTTAAACTTGTGATGATAGTGTTAAACTTAGCAAAAGCATTATCAATTGATTCCTCTTCCGGAATCGTAAATTGTTCATATTGTTGTACAAGAAGATCTATTTTATTATCTTTGACTTGGCTATTACCTTGGTGAGTAATTAGTAAAGAATCCCAAATTTCTTTGGCGGTTTTACACATAAAAATTCTTTCATATTCTTTGCGTGGTAACGCATTATAAATTACCATTTTAGCCTCATCATTTTTTGCTAATTTCTTTTTCAAATCCTCATTTTGTTTTTCAAAAGATACAATTTCATTCATTTTAGTTTCATCATTATATTGAATAGGGGAAAATCACCAAAGGTAATAATATGCCAAAGATTAAGATCTTTTGATTTCACATACGTTTCGAATCTATTTTTCCAATATAAAAATCCGTCACTTTCAAATAGTGGTGGTCTTTGCATAGATTGCCCTTCTAAATATTTTAAAGATTCCATAGATCGTTACAAGTTTTAAAATACAATATATTTTAAAGATCTTGTTGGACGTGGCTCTGATACCAATTGTGGAAAACTAGAAGGGGGGTTGAATAGTTTTACGTCGTTTTTAAATTGTTATAAAAGTTTTTCTTAAAGTTTTCTTTGTTTTATAAAATATAGATTCGATGCTATATGAAATCAAGTCATGCACAATATGAACAACACAAAGTATGTACGATAAAGCAATAATAACGTAAGTAAATAAGTAGATAAGAGTTGGAAAGATCGAACCGAGAGACAAGCGATTTATAGTGGTTCGGCTACAAGGTCACCTTCCTTGCCCTACTCCACTCCCCGAGCACCTAACTCGAGAGTTTTCTTCACTATATCAACAAGCTCCCTTATGGCGGAGAAAACCTTACACACCAATTTACACACCACAATATCTTCACAACTTCTACACAACTAGTTCACACCTATTCACTACTTAATCACACCACTTCTTCACACCAATCTTCTACACACCAATCTTCTTCACACCTATTCTTCTACACACCAATCTTTTTCACACCTATTCTTCTGCACACCAATCTTCTTCCTAACTTATCTACTTCACAACTATTTTTCTAACCAATCACACTATATATCAAACTACACTATCTTCTAACAAATATTCACAACTATTCACACAATGAAATGATAGTAATGATGTTACACTAACAACTTAGATGTGGAGATCACAACAAGTTGTAATACTTCTTGTCTTGAGGGATAGAAATATTCTTCTCTTGCACTTGATGGGATGATGTTTGGATCACTTTGAAACAAAGATTTAAGAATGTATGATCAAAGGATTTATAGATTGGAAATGGAGATCTAGAACAGAGAATTCTGTAGTGCAAAAGGTGAGAAAAAAATCCAGGTTTGAGGTGGTATTTATAGGCAACAGAATCTGACAGAGGAGCGTGGCCGGTCCCCTTAATTCATGGCCGGCCCCCTTAAAATTAAGGGGACCGCCCTTTATAATTAAGGGGGCCGCCCAGCAGAAACGGCCAGATTCTTTGTCTTTTAGTGGGGAAAGTTATTTGGAGAAAAACTAACTGATTTTGGTTAAAAATTTGAATTCATATATTTAGTATGAATAAAACATTTTTCTTTATTACCAAAAGTGTTTTTCAAAAATATATAATATGTTTATATAATTAAATAAACTTTGTATTAGTTAATTAAATACCCCTTTGATCATAAATTGCACTAAACACTTTGTTTATTCATACCTTAAGTGATTTGGATGTAAGGAGAAATATTAATCACTAAATACTTGTTTATGTCACAAGTTTTAGTTCTATGAGTTTATATTTTGTGATAATTAAAACATAGAGATATTGATAACATGTTAATAATGTTTTTAGGCATTATTTATGTCAACAACAATCCAAAGTATATAAAACGAGTAAAAGACACCACGATATATACTGGTTCGAGATGGGGGGTTTATACCATTCGTACGTCCAGTTGCGAATCCACGACACGATACTATTCACTAGTATAATCCTTTCGGTGGACTACAAACCGTTACAATTCACTCCACCGATATTCGCCAATATCGATGCTCACAAAGAAGGAGTTACTCCCACGGTATTCCGCCCTCGGAAATCACCCTAAAGAATCTCTTGATTCAACTTACACTTGGTCACCTAGACCACAACCAAAACTTCCACCCGGAAGTATAAAACCCCAAATAGATCCCCAATGATCTAGGCTTGGTCACCAAGACACAAGACTTCCCTTACAAACAATTAAATGAATGAATAAGTGTTTGTTCAACCAAGCTCTAACCTAACCTAGAGACTCAATTATAATAGAAAGGGTATAGATAAGAAGACCCTCGACACAATCACAAGAGTGGATTAGGTTCTTGTGATTCTTCCCTTGCAAAGAGATGTGCTCTTTCAAAGATGTTAAAGTGGGAATCAAGAACACAAGATTAGAGATAGAGAGATTTGAGAGTGTTTAGAGAGAAGGAATGTAGAGAGAAAGAATAATGGCTAGGGGTGAAGAATACAATAGGCAAGGGTGGTATTTATAGGCCAAGAACGCAAACTTGGGAAATTTTACCGAGGCCGGCGCGTCACCCACGCGTCAACGCGCGGGCAGCGCGCCAGGCTTCTATAACAATTTCCCAACTTCTAAGTTGTTGGACCTTGTAAGTACCTTACCTTGCTAAACCCCCAATTGTACTTCACAAAAAACCTTAACATTAATCAATCTAATGTTTACCAACTCAAATAGCCAATTAGAAAATCATTTTGTGAAGTGTTTATAAGAAAACCAAATACCAAGGGTAGAAGAGTAGAAAAGGTAATTTGGTAGAGGTAGAAATGGTATTCCTCACATGGCATAATAGAGAGAATATGCCATAGGATATTCCAAAGGTATATTCGTTTGCTTGGGGGGAAAGAATGAGATGGAGGGTTGAGATTAGATGGTTTGAATTGAATGGTGGAGATAAAAAGGGAGCCTCCTTTGGTTTTCAAATTATTTGGCATATGTTGAATATGGATGGTTGAGATGTGTTGATTTGAAATGGATGGTTAGGATCAAAGGGATCCTATGTTTGGATTAAGAAGGGATATTCCAAAGGAATATGCTTTGCTTGGGGGGAAATGGTGAATCAATGGTTGAGATGGTTTTGGTTTGAAATGGATGGCTTGGATTAAACACATGTGGTGGAATAGAGAGGAGAGTGAGTGAATTGTTGAGATGTGTTGTAATTTGAATTGAATGGCTAGGATCAAATGGAGCCTCTTTTGAAATTCAAATAATTCCCATGTGTTAAATATAGAGGGTTGAGATGTTTTGTAAGGGAATGGATGGTTGAGATGTAGAGTGTGTAAGGAATGAGTTGAATTGTGTAAGGGATGTGATGTTGTAAGGGAATATATGATTTGGATATGATTGGATATGGTGGTACTTGTCTTTTGTAGAAATGAGATTAAGAGAAGATTAAGAAGAAATCTAATTGTCATTAAGAAGAAAAGGTTTAGACAATTAAGATTATAAGTTGAGAAAATCATAGGTTACTTACAAGTTCAAGTAACACAATGTCGAGAATCCATAGTTTCATATCTCGTGACTTTCCACGACTCGACGTTCTCAACTAATACCTTGGTTCAAACAAGTTAAGTGCTTTGCCTTGATGTAAAGCATAATCCAAGTGGGAAAGGATGCGTTTATGCAAAGTGACCTTTGACTTAGTTTGACCAATAAGGGAGTAAACCCGTTACGTAATTAGAGAAGACGTAAGCACGTGATATGAGCATATAGATGCTTTCACATGATGTTACGTGAAGTATATAAGCTCCCTAAGTTTAGAAAAGCCTTGGCTAGAGGCGATAGTTAGAAAACATGAGTTGACGTTTTCCCGTAAATGGGTGTTTGAAAAGTAGGATCTCTCAAGTCTCAAAACTCGTTTCGAGTGTTCTCAATTAAGCACATAACATATTCATACCTGTATTGAAAGATCCACATTTGTCGGGTAAGGGGAGAGCCGACTTTGAAAATTCGCCCGGGGCAATACAGACTCCTGGCGCGTCACCCGCGCGTTGATGTGCGGGCAGCGTGCCAGCAGCAGCTATTGGCTCTGGCGATTTTAGGCTAACGTTTGTTATTTTATGTGTTTCGATGGTTTATTTGTCATCATTAAAACATAAAGAGATCTTGATCATGTTGCCTCAACAATTTTTTTTTTTAAAATTCCCCCCCAAATTGCGGTTAACTTTTTTTATTACCTCAATCACTTTTAGGCATTGGTGCGTTTGGTATCCCACTATGGGAATGAAACTATGACTATGAAAGTGATACATGATGTTTGTTTAAGATGAGAGGCCCACTATTATGGGAATGAATGATAGATTTATTCTATACTTTATATACCACAAAAGAGTAAGGAATTGATCTATCACAGGTGAAGGGCCCACCACTACTATCAAACTCATACCCATTGTGATTTATGGCAGTATACAAACGTAATGGCGGACCCAGATGCAAAACTAAGCTGGTTCCCAATTTTGTTAAGGCAAAAAAATCAATTGATCTACTTAACCAACCGATCCAATGTGTTCGGCTATGTCAGTTGTGGTCCATTTCTTAAAAATGAAAGTAAAGTCGTTCACTATCTATCTTAGTAGAGGGAGAAAAAAACAAGCATATCAATGGATCGGGTAGGTCTTGTACGATTAATATGCAACATAAAAAAATTATGTAAAAGTAAACCAAATGTTTTAAATTTGATATTTTATAAGTTGCATTTTATTGTATGTAAGTTACTATATCTATGTAATTTAGTTTCTGAAGCAAATTTTTTGAATTAGTTACTAATCTATCATTGTATCTTAGATGTATAATTGCACACTACGAGTAAATAATAAGAAGTAAAATATAGGATAATGAATATATACGAGTTTTATTAAAAACGAGGATATGCACCCGCGCGTTGCTACGGAGTGTTTACACACGACAATACTCTAAGTAGTACATTTGAAACTTATAATTGCCCCTAATCTTTCTATCCAAATCTGCATGCTTGTTGATATTGTATGAATCTGATATGCTGTTCATATTGTTGCTCAACATAAACTGAAGATGACATAGCACCGGATTAATACCTTAAAAGTATCAGTTGAGTGGCTATTGCGTAAACTGTTGCAATACAAAGTCGCAAACAACTTAAACAATGTGAAACTCTATTCTATAAACATTTACATAAAATAATCATGTAGCAAAAAAGTTGCAAGGATAGTCGTTCTCTTTGCATCTTGACACTAAGATTAATTTCTCTATAAATCATATCTGCAATTAGTTGGTGCCACGAATGCTTCCTCAAACATAATGTTTCCATTCTCTTGAATTAATGCAACAATTTACGATCTCTGCCTTGCATTCATACACTACAAACTGCTGCTATACGTATCCAACTGTCACCAAAAGGTATTTTCCTCGTGGGAAAAATGTTCACTGAGGCTAAAAAGCAAGTAAACTGATGGGGATAAAATTCCCTGTGGCCATACCGGTGCATGCTTTTGCTTTCTATCCTCTCTGATCTCACAACAAAACCGCCAGGCGCTAACCTAAAAGTGAGAAAAACCAACAGATGCCACATATTAAAAAAAAAAAAAAAAAAAAAAAAAAGTGGGTTTTTAGGTATATTATGTTAGCTTCAGCATACCTTTTCGTTTACAATAAGTATATACTAAATTAGACAGAAAGCCAACAAAATGAAATGAACGTGTTCAAAGGCATCAACACGATCTTCACTTAAAATACTTAAAAACGAATCAATATCCATACTCATCTGATTCTTACCCTTATACCAAGTCCACAGATAGTTTTATGGTTTGACCCACATTGAAGGAAAATGTATCAGATTATTTCAAGACATATATTGAACTTATATCGGGTCAAAAAGGCAAACTCAAAAATAATAATAATAAATAGAACCAAAGCGTAGATTGATGCATAAAACCTTCCAAGTCAATATCTCCAAAAAAAAATTATTCTTAAACAAATCCACTCTTTAGAATCACATATGACATATTGACTATTATAAGACAAACATGATTCAAATAAACCTGACCCCCACGAAATTACTTAGTTTGACCCATTACACAACCCGCCCATTTTTTCTGTGCCTAGTGAATCCTAACAGTACTTTTACAGATATGAACCATTTCATTCATATATTCTGTAACATTAAAGAAACCAATCCCCTTTTAAGATTATTTCACGTCACCACAATAATTGGGATACACTCAAATTATTGGTGATGTATCATAGTCGCAAAAGAGTATAACTTCATACCATTAAAACCACAAAATGGTCTGTTTAATTGTACATGTGAAAACAATAATCATATACTCACTCCTATGATTGAATGACCAAATACCCATATATTACCTTAAAACCGACATGCTGATCTAATCATAGATGTTCATAAAAATCCTAACTAATAGAATATAGCAAAGTAACGTATGTTTAATGGGGGGGGGGGGGGGGGGGGGGGGGGGGCTGAGCAACCTATTGCAGCAACTTCTTAACTGACCCCAAATATTTAGAGTGCGCTCAACTATACTTAAACATAAAGGGTTGTTTTTCATATTCTTTGTGTATCAATTTCTAAATGGGATTCCTTTGACTACAAAGTACAAACGCAGTTGCACATTCATTCCTAATGAGGTTGCTACTGCTATGAGAAAGGTACAACCTTTTCTCATTAATCTCAAGAGAACCACTTATGGAACCTCATTACTGATCAAAGTTCATTTGTAAAAAAGGTAAAAAGGTTTAATTTTTAGTATCATGGTCTGTGATTTCTTGATATTCTCTGTTTCTGGTATGCAGGAATCCTTACCTGGTGAAGATCATTGTGGCTGGTTACAAAAAAATAAACCGGACCATCACTATACATCAAAGACTATGTTGCACTTGTCCATTGATAATCGCGCGACCATACCCACGAACTCCACAGGCAGCCTTTTATCTATGTTCCTGGCAACTCTATGCACTTTCTCCAAGATGTCTCTTAATAATAACTCGTGTTTGCTCAAATGTAGTATATAAACTTCTTTCACGTCCAATGAATCTGATGCAAAAAAAAATGACACTAACAACAAAGATAACTAAAATAACTATTCTGAGATGCTCTTCTTAACAATACCCAGAATAGAGAAGTATAGCTCATGGCCAGAACCTATTTACAAATTTCAAATGGTCCATTTAGCCAGTCTTTTCTCATAAGAAATAGAATATGTTTCTGAGATACTTTATAATGTTTGATTATAAATGTGGGTTAACTACAGGCCGACCGAATATGATACACAATTATGTATCAAATTATATAAACTCATTGAAGAAAATGTTCTCAAGTCAGCCTAATACCCATTTTTAGCAGTTTTGACGTATAAAAATGACCCATTTTTACTCATTAACTTATCCGGCCATTTTGCCACTTTCTAGGCTCCCTACTACACAAAGGTATCCCAAGAGAAAAAAGATAAGCAAACGTTAGTTACCGTTCTGTAGCAGTGAACTTAGATTATTTGTTGAAGCTGTGTCGAGATCTGTGTTGGGCTCATCTGTATATACAACGTACGTATGTTTTCAGAAACCACTATTAGTGTAACATATGAGAGGATGCTAAAATCATTCGAGTACATGGACAGTTAATATACCTTGGGATCCCCAATTAATGAAATGGCAACCCTAAGTTTCATACACACCCTAAGATTTTTGACAAATGATAAGGGGATATAACTTAAGAAGACACACCTCTTGTAACTTTTATCAGTTTGTTACTGAAAATTTGAGCTTATTAGTTAAAAAAAAAAATCAATAAGCTCATGCCGGAAAAATAGGCTTAAACAAACACCCTCCTAAAAAAAGATCAAACTGAATTTTTTAAAATGGTCTTAATAGCATTTATATTTACAAAATAATCAAATCGAAATGCCATTATCAAAAGTACTTACCTTCAGCGGGCTCACGAAGTTGTGCAAAATTTGAAAAGTTCATAGGCTCGTATTTACGGGATTATAAGATTATCTATTTAAGGTTATGAACTTAAAAAAAGTAATAAGCTCATAAAGAAAACAGCTGTATTCATAGGTTTTTCAAAATTTAACTAAAGTTTATAATTCCAAAAAATAAGGTAACACAAACATCCCCTTAAACAAATCATCAGTGGAGCCTCACCCATGTGCACTGCAAAACGCTCACCACCCTTTTTCAGGAACCGCGAGTGTGTGCCAGATACTATTAAGATTTACAGAAATATTAAAAATTAACACAAAACTCTTATCAACGGGACAGTACTAACACCATGAAAAAATGCCAGATGAAAGAAATACCTGTTGCAACTGGGATTACTATATCAGCTTTATCAGGAACGCGTCCAACAGTCACCTCACTCTAGCCCATGCCCGGAAACTTTGCAATCAGGAGTTGAATTTTCAGAATACAATTGAAACAGGAAAAGAAGGCGCTGATAAAACCTTAGAAAGCAATTGATATCAACGATACCTCTATTGTGCTGAACATGGACAGGGTCGGCCATATTCATGCGAGCCGGTCTTGGATGGGTCATGTTTCTCGTAGCTATAGGCACAGGAAAAACAACACAAATAAGTTACTAATTCGACTGTGACAGTAAGCATCAGATACCAGCGCACAAAAAAAAAAAAAAAAAAAAAAAAAAGCAAAAACGAAACAGCATGTATACGTTGGCCACGGCTTGTGGATTCGCGTCTAGCTCCTGTTACAGCACCGTGAACTGATGTGCCGCTCGTTACGGCAGCCCCAACATCATGCTGAAGCTGTGAATTAGTGCAAGAAGAACCATTAGCACGGACAAAAGATTGACCTGTTAGAATGAGCCCAAAACATGAGCACGTATTAGAAGCCAATAGCAATATACATAGTTGCCACAGATACACATGTAACTTACATTTGTTACATGCTGAACGAATGCTGTAGCGGAACCGTAGCACAATAATCAGTATCCGCAGTCGGTATTGCACCTGAAAAAACGGTTGTCATAGGTTTGATTATCCGAGCCAACGGCAACGAAAACCATAAAAGAGAAACACCAAAATGAAAGACTTGAATCTCACCACCGTTAACATTGACAGGCAACATGGCGCTGGTCCCAACACTTGCAGTCGCAACACGCACGGACGATATTATACCCTTGAGTCTCTTGACATACCTCCAATGAATGAAAATAAACAGTGTTTAGTGTTCAGTCAGCATATATTCAAACCTATTTGCTTATATAAGTTTATATAAGCCACAAATTTCATAAATAGCTTGGAAAAATGGTTTTATGAAACATAAGTTGAAACTACATAATCTTGTAAGCCTTAAAAAAAGCTTAAACCAACACCCCTTTAATATAAGAACGACTACAAAAAGTGGTAGTTTACAAATCATTTTTCCAACACCCCTATATAATAAGTAACTAAGGAGGCCAGAAATAAGAACACGCGGCTTGATGAAGACTCCTCTTTCCACCGACTTCCATCTTTGCAGCAGATTCCATGTTCGAACCTTACACAAAAAAGATCGCCAATCAAAACAGGAACATGTAGTAATCAATAAACCGTCAACTGAAAAAAATACACAAACCTTGGCCTGCTATTCTTCTTCTCCGTATCGGTTTTGTAACCTTAAAAATCGTAAGCCAAGTTTTTTTTTTTTCTCAACCAACCTGAAAAAGGCAAAAGGCTTTTTTTAGACAAAGAAGAGGATAATGAGGCAACGAAATGAATCATAATAATAAAGTGAAACTCAAATATAATGAAGCAAATAATCAGTCCTAATAAGCAATTCCAAACAACCTTAATTCTGTAGATCATTAGAACACTAAAATTTAATTGAAACCCTAAACACTTAATTTCATAAGAACCCTGATCTTACCCCCAATCCCAACCACCTCTAATTTCATAAGAACCCTAAAATTTAATCGAAACCCTAAATCTTATGAACCATTTCAGGAAAATCCCTAAATTAACACAAAACCCTAATTCTCATGAACCACATATAACAAATATAAGAAAAATCCCAAATTAAAAAATAATTAAATAAACCCTAATTCGATTCAATCGGAAGAAAAATTAAAAAGAATAATGACTTTATACCAAACAAATTAAACAGACACCGTCGATGATGATGCTGATTCCAGTGAGGTTTTTCAGATCTATAAGCGTGGACTTTAAAGGAGATGATATGTTGTGTGCGTTTTTTGTGTCGAGAGAAAAAGAGATGTGAGCGTGTGTTATGTGGAGGGTTCCAGAATCCGTGGGAGAGGAAGAATTTTTTATACCTCCGTTTTCCTGTAGAAACACTCACATCTGGTACTGTAGATATCCTTTGGTTGGATCGGAGTAATGAGATCCATCGGGGCTTTTTTCCGGTGTCGGACCAATGATATGAGAGAGGAGGGGTGAGAAAATGTGAGAGAGACCCGATTAGTTTTTGGGTACCACTTTGGGCTTATGGGTAAAAAAATGGAAAGTGGTCCCCTAGAAAGCTATGATGAACAATACACGCTTTTTATACTATTGTATAATAAAATAAAAATAAAAGGCCAAAATGTCAAAAAGCTAAACAACAGTCGGGGGCTCAGCGCCTACTTCGCATTCAGTTTTCAATGAAAATAATTAAATTACATTTCACTTCATCTTCCCATCTTATCTTCCTCCATTTTCTCTTTCTCTTTTCTTCTTCTTTACTCTTCTTTCTTTTCATTTTCACTTCTTTCTAATTCAGATTCATCCTAAGGAAGTGCCTTGTATTTTTCTAAGGTAAGTCATTGATAAAACTCGTATATATCTTACAAACGATCTTGAATTCTAAGGTGGTTCCCGGACACCACCTACCATAAAGGTAGGTCCGTCTCTGACCAAACGCACCCTTAGCCCTGGTTCCGTCACCATATAAAACCATAGAAATATGTTTAGAAACATCAACACAATTATTCAAATACTTTAAACCGAGTTTGTTCCAGTTAACCAGGGACGGTGCCAGGACTAAATATGACTGGGTGCACACAAAAATTTGAACAATAATACTAGAAACACATTTCGATGGACCGAGTGCATTTAAGATGACTTTAGGAAAAATTGGCATTTTTTTCAAAAATTAACCCTATATCGAAAATCTAAAATCACAATCTTTAGTGATTGAAAATGAGCTTCAACAAAGGAGATGGTGCTTCCTTTTTCAAGATATTGCTCAGGGACTCGAAAGACTACTTTGTGAGTCCATCTTTTTCCTTTTCTCACACACTTTTTATGTTTGAAACTCGTCATGCATGCATGCATCTTTACATATATATATTTTTTTACATATATACCTGTTTTGCAGCCCTTGCCAACTGCATTTGCCAACAAGTATTTAGAAAAATGCAACAACAAGAAACAAACCATAATCCTTAAAACAAATTCAGATGACAAATGGAGAGTTAAATGCATGTACTTAAAGAACAAAGACATATATTACTTCACTAATGGATGGCTCAAATTCATGGAAGAAAACCGTCTTCAAAACGGAGACTTTCTTGTCTTTTGGCTTAAGTCGACTTCGAAACTAACTTTTCGAGTCTTCTTTTATGCACCAAACGGATGTCTGAAACAATACCGAGCTAGTTGTTCGAGTAAACGTCGTACAGTTGTTCCGACCGTCAACCGTAGCTCAGATGATGAAAAAAAGAAAAGGGTTGTTGAAAAAGAAGAAACGAGTGACTATGATTCGACGAAATATGGGCAAAGGCAGTTGAGAAAGATTGTTGGAGAATCTGACTTAACTCATATAGTACGTATAATATTCTTAGATTGCATATCAACTACTTCAACTCTTAACTCGAAGTGTGTGAATTTGTTAGTTTTTTCTTTAAAAAAAAAGAAAAATAAAAAAAGAAAGAATAATTATGGTAAGTATGGTATTCTTTTAATTGCAAGTCAGGTAATATATTTTCTTGTACATCTACATGTGAAATGTTAACGCTTTACTTATACCAGACATTGACAAGGGATTTTGCGAAAGTGACCGGGATCCATACTTTCGACTGGGTGCGTTTAAAGAACGATGAAGGAGAGTGGGAAGTGGAGGTAAGGAACCGTAGTCGTGGGCCACCAACCCCGGTAGAAAACTGGTCTGATTTCATAAAAGATAATAAGGTGAAAGTTGGAGACACTTGTGTGTTTAATCATGTAAAAGGTAACTTGTTTCATGTTCATGTGATTAAGAAGAAGAAAGGGGGACCTATTAGTGGTGAAAGAAATCGATCAATCTATAATTAGTGGTGATACTGATGATCATGTTGTGGCTCCCTTCACTTTTCCTGACATTAGAGGGGAGGGAGTCATAACACGAAATAACACCAACACCACTGTCACGTCAGCGTCACATCACTTTAACACCAAATAACATAACATCAAAAACACCATAAAATCATAACACACAATAACACCACTTTTTACATATTTATAAATCCTACCCTCAACAAATTCATTTATTAAACATTCAACCATTTTATTAATAAAACTAAACATTACATTAGGGAATAAAAACATTAAAACTAAAAAAAAAAAAACATACATAATAAAAAAAACTAGTTGTTTGACGGACCGGTTGGCGGATGTTGCGGATGTTGCAAATTATATTTTTTTTGATTCTTTGTTTTTCCATTTTGATAAAATACGCCTCCTCCGGATCTACGTCACTCATTTTCATACTAAGAAATCTAAATTCCTCCAAACGCGTAGTCGTCTCATCTTTCGTTCTAGCCGCCTCGTACGCCATTTGGGCCGCTTCCCGTCTAAGTCGAAGCTCGTTTGTCATAGAATCCAAGTTGCTTGACGCACTTCCCCCGGTACTAGTCGATGTATCGGACTATTGTTTTTTCCCGGTGCGTGCTTTCCCGGGCGGACGTGGTCGTGCATCATGACCGAATAGCTCTTCGTTGCTTTGACCGGGGACATCTCCGGTTAAATCAATCGGTTCCGGCGCGTCCCACTTTGGACATGCCCTCAAAATCAACCACGTTTCCTCTTGAGCAAACGAAACACCTTTGTGTTCGTCACGATAGAATTGTCTAGCATGCCTCATATCATCATTATCCCTTTCACCACTTTTTGTGGTACGTTTA
Organism: Artemisia argyi; assembly: GCA_030686995.1. Taxonomy (NCBI): domain Eukaryota; kingdom Viridiplantae; phylum Streptophyta; class Magnoliopsida; order Asterales; family Asteraceae; genus Artemisia; species Artemisia argyi. Next base: position 55,025,055 of record CM060707.1, read on the forward strand.
GCACGTTTGTAACACGCTTCGAACTTTTGGCAATTTGCGTTCAACGTATGCCACTTGCTTGATAGCATATCTTTGTTACGATTTTGAAAATTTTTCTGGTTGAACTCATTCATCACACGATACCAAAACGTAATCGACTTTTGAGAAACTCCAACATTCTTATCCTCGGAAACGGCCACCCAACACACGGCAAGTAAACATTCTTCTTCCGGTGTCCAACGTAACGTAGTATTACTCACGTCGGGATTTTTTTCATCATATACTTGTGCGGTTTGGGTTTCTTTGGCTCTTTTTGACATCCGTTTACCTCCACGTTTTTGCTTTGGTGGAGATATATCTTCGGGCTCCACGGATGCCGCTTGTGAGGATTGTGTTTGTGGTGTTGGCGGTGTATGTTGCTCGGTTTGGGTTTGTGCGAAATTTTGTTGCCACATTAACATAAATTGTTGTTGTTGTTCGGGAGTGAAATTAAGTGGGTTAGGCATTGACAAAGATCCGGCATTATTCGAGTTAGGATTTCCAAAACCCATCATCAAGTTCATGAAACTTTGATTATCACGTCCCGACATTTTTTTGGATCGAATTTTATTTTTTTGTGAATCGTTTGTTTCTTTTTTTTTTTTTTTTTTTTTGACAGGAGGCTGTTTTTTTTGGACATGAGCTGATCAGATCTATATATGTATATATATAGTGTTGTGAGCTTTTTTTTTTTTTTTTTTTTTTGGTTTTAGCAAATATAACCGTTGCACACAACGGTCCATTTCAAACCATTTCAAACGTTCAAAATCAAATGGCAGGGGACGTTTTTGAAACAAGGAGAAACTATCATAACGTGCGTTAGTGTGGCAACGTGGAAGGCAACGCAGAGGGAAAAAAACGAGCTTGGGAATGGTGTTAACGCCGAAACGGCGTTGAAAACTTGACACCTAGGCAATAACGCCGTTGGTGCGTTATTACTCCCTCCCCTCTTAAAGGCAAGATCTAATATCTTTGTAACCCACCTAAAGTAGCACATTGACTCAGTTTAATTAAATCCTTTAGCTTTGATTTTCTTTTTAACTTATACCTTTTTTATAGTTGAAACTTATTTATTGTCTGAAGAAGAGGAAAAAGAGTGGTTAAGAAATAGTGCACTAGAAGCAGCTGAATCTTTTAAATCAAACTACCCTTTTTACAAAGTTACAATAAAAGATTCATACATCAGATTTCCGACATTGGTAATGATTTGCAAATACTTTAAATCTTCATGCTGACTAATTTCGATAGATCAACTGATTTTTTTTCAATCTGTTATGTGTCACAGCATGTACCTAAGTGGTTCTTACAAAGATACATGAGTAGCAATGAGTGTGTTAATTGTGTTCTTGAGGTGACTGATGGGAGAAAATGGAGTCCAGTTAAATGCAGGAGTTACAATAGTTATCGTTATGGTGATAAACTGAAGACATTTCATGACGAGAATCACCTAGCTGTTGGTGATGTTTGTATCTTTGAGCTGATCGATGAGGCTGAACACGTGCTGAGAGTTAACATCTTCAGGGCTCGCTGAATTGACTCAAGAAACAGGGTGTAGACGTGTAGTGATGTAGATGTTTTGGTTTTTGATGTGTGGTAAAAAATGTATGGTGGATATCAACTGTTCTAGTTTTTCTCTTGATGCTTTTGCATATTGTATATGGTTTTGGTATCATGGTCGATGTACTGCTTATGGGTATTGGGCATTGGGCAATACTAATGTGGTTTTGCATGAGTCTATATGCCTATGTGGTATTGTGCAATCCTGAATTAATTGGCTTTGTTTTTATGGTTGCTATTTCATTTATTCTGGTATCCAAGTTGTTTTGGCAAACTTGCCACCGTAATATATTTGCTTGGTTTGAATAGTTTACCCCTACTGACTAGATATGAAAAAAGAAGTTACGTATGACGAGCCAGAGTTAGTTTACGACTTGTTTAGTGGCGGAGCTAGCAAGGGGGCTAGCGGGTGCTTGGCTAGTTGGCCTCCCCCAACTGGCTCACCTAGCTCAAGTGATAGCTTAGATAATAGGTCACTTTTTTGAGTTTGACTTTCAAAGACAAAAAACCAACATTCATTTGACTTTGACTTCCAATGACATGTTTAGCGACGACATAGTTGTTACTAAAGGGCCTCCATCCAAAATTCGCCCGCTAAATCGATTTGCATTTTCCCATTGAACCTTTAGAGACGAAGGTGTCATCGCTAAAGGTGTGCTCACTTAATTAACCTGCTAATTTTGGTGATTAACCGGATTAATATGATGATTTAATCTTTAAGGACGACGTCGTCATCTCTTTTCTACTTTAAATTTAATATTGCGCTAAAAGTTATTACCGAATTGAAACGACGTCGTTGTCTCTAGAGGGTTTATCCATAGTATAAAAGTTAATTTTAAATATATAAATTACTATTGAATTTCTAAGAAATAAAAAAATTACTACGATATACAAAAGTATAGATAATGTAAATTGAATCTTAAAAGCGCTATCGGAAAAAATAATGGCGTAACTCAAAAGATGTAGTTTCAAAAAGCGTTATCGATAAACTTTAAGTTTCAAAATTATGTCGTTTCTTAAAAGTGCTATACACACTTGGTTCACATGAGTCGATCACTTGATTAATATAGTCTCCGATGTGATAACACTTCCCTACGAATAACGATACTTTTGTATTGAATAACGTAATTCAAAAGATGATGATTCATAAAAGTGCTATCGATATACATTTAAGTTTCATAAATTAAGTTTGTTTATGAATTTATAACCTCTCACTCATTCCTCATTTATAAAATTTCACGTACATGACTCGATCACTTGAATAATCATAACGTGATACCACATTTGCTTAGTAACATCAATACTTTTATACTTGACTTGTGCAATTCAAAAGATATTGTTAGGTATATGTGGTATCAATATATATTAATGAAATGGGATGATTCCTCTTTATTGAATAAAAATGTAGTTGGTTCACATGAGTCGATTACTTGATCAATAATCTCTTATGTGATAGCACTTACCTACACAACGATACTTTCTTGTTTGACTAACGTACTTCAAAATATGTAGTTTACTAAAAGTGCTATCGATATACATTTAAGTTACATAAATAAGTTAGTCTATGAATTAATGACCTCTCACGCCTTACTCATATATTACATTTCAAGTACATGAATCGATCACTTGAATAATAACAAATGTGATAACACATTTGCTTAGTAACATCGATACTTTCGTATATGACTTGTGTAATTCAAATATATTGTTCGGTATTTGTGCTATCAATATATATTAACGAAAATGTGATGATTCCACTCAACTGTATATGAATAGTTGAATGCACTAGGTTCACTTGAGTCAATCACTTGATCAAAGTATCGGATGTGATAGCACTTGCCTACAAACAACGATACGAAAGCATCGACTAACATAATTCAAAAGATGTAGTTTTGTAAAAGCGTTATCGATATAAATTTTAGTTTCATATATTAAGTTACTTTATGAATTTATGACCTCACACGCCTTCCTCATTTATAACATTTCATGCACATGACTCGATCACTTAAATAATCACAAATGTGATAACGCAATAGCTTGGTAACACTAATACTTTCGTAGTTTCATATATGTATATATATGATGATGTTTCTGCCTTGGAAATTGTCTTAGAACCTCTGTGAATCGCTTCGTTTTCTCGGGTAAAGAAAACGTAACCTAAATGTTTATAAAATTCGGCTTTTAAGCTCAATAAAGCCCATGCTCGTAAGTGTATACGACATATACACATAATAATGTATAGCCATGTGACCAGTTCTTCGGGAATATACGGCGTATACAAGGCAATGAGTATACGCCGTATACTCTTCAACGCTTAGGAAAATTTACCAGATATCAATATATATACGACATATACATAAGATGTGGTATACGCCGTATTTTCTTCCTCAAACTTGTATTTCTTCACCTTTAGCTCCAATTTCCATCAATTTTCGGTATTTTTCATGAGAATTAATTACTCCATAGCTCCAGATTAACACTAAAATGTAAATTTTTAACAATTCAGTACCAAATATCATATTAATGCTATATAATTGAACAATAATCGTGGGATTTTGATAACAAAAAAATGTTACTATCAAATATCTCCCCACTTGACTTCTACTTGTCCTCAAGTAGACTACATATTTAAACTTAATAAGATAACTTAGAAAATAAGAAATTAATTTTAACCTACCATAGTAAATCGCGAAACCGAGCACCTCACGAAAAGGCAAAAAAATAACACTCAATCTCTCGCTAGTCTACGTGTTATATTTTTGATCACTGAAAGGCTCAGTCATGGCGAATACACGATCATAAGCCTGATAATATTTCAACTCTTCACCACTAAAGTCTAGATCTATTTAAGCTAGAAGGCAAAATGGGTAAATAAACATGTCAAAGGCTTCGACTAACAAACACGGTAGGATAAAGACATGGGAAATCAAACATTTAATGGGTGTTAAACATAAAATTAAACAAACAAATAGTTCTCTAAGTCCATAATAACTCGTCGCTAGTTGCTTTCAATTCTACAACCCTAAATCGCGTATCATCAAGAATCTAGAAGTCTTCAACAATCATTAATAACGAGTTAACGCATATTAACTTTGGAAAATGCTTCAACATTTCATAACCAATAATACTTATGCATATATATAACTGACTAACTCGACCTGCAACATATACGAATTTAATGGTTGAGTTAATGTGCACTATTTTCTTGACTTATGTCTAATAACTTGATTACTAATAATACTTAGAAAATAATAGGCACATTAACACATAACTAAACATAACTGTAAAAATGCATCGGGTTTATAAACGTACTCGCTGAAATGCATGGATCAAATGATAACAAGAATAAGAATAATACATTTTATCTTCACTTTTTTTTTTTTTTTTTTTTTTTTTTTTTTTTTTTTTTTTTTTTTTTTGCATAACAAATTAACTAACACCAAAAAAATGATAAAAATAGTTGGAGTATGGTGGACACTTGAACATTTTGTACTAATGAACATTTGGTAGAGTATTAGTAAACATTCTCTATTTATGAACACGATTTGATGAACATAAAAAAATTGATAAACATGTATCGATGATGTTGATGCATAATCTGGCGCGGACTTATTCAACGACTCTCCTTGGGCCGTTAGTCGTCTTCATAAGCCCTAAGTAGACCTGTTATACAAAGAGAACCCGTTAGGAGTGGACTCGAGGCCGTAGCCCCGGGATCCACCTCCGACGGTCAAGTTAGTATGTGATGCGCGGAGCATATAATAGCTATTAGGTTTAGAATAACCTGTTTGGTCGTAGTGAATAAAGAGATCCCATCCATGTATTTATAGGGCATGGATTAGGGTTAACGCGTAGAGTGGGCCGCTGGCTACCCGGGCCTGACCCATTCCTGGCCCAGTCCGGACCATACGTCCACAAAGTGCGTAAAGTGGGCCGCTGGCTACCCGGGCCTGACCCATTCCTGGCTCAGTCCGGACCATACGTCCACAAGCCCCCGAGTTTAGTATGACATAGCGCATGGCTATGTTATGCTAAACTTAAGTTCTGTTTATGGCCGCGTAGGCACAATCAACCAAATGCGACGGTACGCACTGGGTTCATGTGTGCGTAAGGGACGGATCATACTGCGCAGTCCATATGCGACAGTGCGCACTGGGATTGTGATTATGATTGTTTCACAATGGTGAAGGTGTCCGTGGCGAAGGTGGATTCCTATGCTGTATCATGTGTAAGGACGTACCTTTTATACCAGTAGCGATGCAACATGGTGTGACAGAAGACGTGCTTCTGTGGCAGAAGTGCGCGTTGTCCGCGACAGAAGTGCGCGTGATGCGCAACAAGAATGTGCGCAGTGCGCGACAAGGCTGCGCGTTGTTCGCGACAGAGGTGCGCGCGGTTTGCGCGTCTTTACAACCGACATAGGACGTCTCCCATGCGGCAAGATGGTGCGAATATTTAAATTCGTCTTTGTACCGGGTTTGCAATACCTCTTACGTACGATCTGCTTCCAAATATACCTGCGTAACGCTGTCGCGCGCAGTGGTATTATATACCCTGGTAGCCCCCCAAGTTTGATGGTGCTACTCGTGTAGGAGCATTAAACTTAGTTATTCAAATCCTGAAAAACACTTAATGCAAATATTAAAAGTATATGTCGCGAATCGCAACATATAAAACTTAATGAGGTAAAAGATTAGCACGTAGCAAAAGTACAGCACATAGCATATATAATTAACATATAAGAGAAGTAGTAATGCGAATTACACCTATCGTGAGGTTTGACAAACTACGTAAAAGAAGTAGCATGTAACTAAAAAATAGTGCGCGCATGGCGATTAATTAATTTTTTGTATTTTTTATTTTTTAAAGAATGGCGCGGATGGATGTACCATGACCGCGACTAATAATTTCTGTTGCACGCACAGACGCAGATAGATTTATCGTGACCGCATAGACTCTAACGTTTTTGGATGATCGCAGTTGACCACGGCTTTCATCCAGTGCCTGTACGCGACAGTGACAGTGCGCTCATGGCGATTGACTAGCATCGTGGTGCCTGTACATGACAATGCGTTTCATGGCGCCAATCTGCGAAGATTTCCGAACGCATGGCCTAACGCGGGTAGATTTATCGTGACTGCGCTGTTTCGCGGCTAAAAGATAAAATAAGTCCGATCGTGCGGATTTAATGCGCTCGTAGCGATAGATAAAATCGTGTTTATCAAGGTAAAAAGATTTATGTAAAATCTTTTTAATAATTAAAAGATATTGTATCTTTAAAAGATTTAAAAGATATTTTTGTACATATCTTGTTTAAATATTGGATATTATTTTCGTATGTAGAAGATACGTAACAAAAAAGATGTGAGAGTAAAATATTATGAATATCTTGTTAGCACTTTAACGTTTGAAAAGGCAACACAAATCCAAAACAAGTTTTACTGTAGCGTGATTGGACCAAAGAAAAGAAAACAGTACGCATGGTACTTTTTGGTTTTTTGATTTGCGCCGTGATATTTAATAGCGTATATTATTTTTATCTGCGTGACATCGACAGAAAATAAAGTTACCGGCTTTTGAACTCGTGGTTGCTTTCCGGTGGTGTGAGAACACAAAACTTATCGTAGCGTGTCCCACAGATGGCGCCACTTGTTGATGCATAATCTGGCGCGGACTTATTCAACGACTCTCCTTGGGCCGTTAGTCGTCTTCATAAGCCCTAAGTAGACCTGTTATACAAAGAGAACCCGTTAGGAGTGGACCCGAGGCCGTAGCCCCGGGATCCACCTCCGACGGTCAAGTTAGTATGTGATGCGCGGAGCATATAATAGCTATTAGGTTTAGAATAACCTGTTTGGTTGTAGTGAATAAAGAGATCCCATCCATGTATTTATAGGGCATGGATTAGGGTTAACGCGTAGAGTGGGCCGCTGGCTACCCGGGCCTGACCCATTCCTGGCCCAGTCCGGACCATACGTCCACAAAGTGAGTAAAGTGGGCCGCTGGCTACCCGGGCCTGACCCATTCCTGGCTCAGTCCGGACCATACGTCCACAGATGAGCATAATGAAAATCGATGAATATTAATGAGCATGTTTTGATGAACATAAAAATAACTGATGAACATTTGTATTGATGAACTGATGAATCCGCATTGATGAATAGAAAAATATTAATGAACTGATGAACACATATTGCAGATTCGAAGTTTTATTCATCATAAATTTGATTTTTTAAGGAAATATTGAAGCTTTTTTGAATTACTAAAACATTTGTGTTCTAATGAACAATTTCAAACAGTAAAATCACAAAATTACTTCATTGATGCATTTCATCAAACACCTTATGGGTGTATTCATGAACACTTACTTTGTTGAAAAAGTTATAAGTATAAACATCAAAAAACAAAAAAGATGAAGAATTGATGTTAGTTTAGGTTTTGTTGATCAAGAATTGCTATAGTAATTTCATATTGACTCAGATTGATCTATAGGTCGTGGTATTTGTGTTTTATCGTCAAGTCTTCAATTTTTGGTAAGTGGTCATGGTGGTTCAGGATGGTGAGGTTGTTGAGATGGTTCATTTCGAGGAGATGATGAGTTCATGAGATGGTTCACATTGTATTTTGAAGGTGAGTTGGCGAGTCATGAATGTGGTGAGGTCATGAGATGGTTTGTCTTATGGTTATGGAGAGGTCATGAGATAGTTTGGGTCGTGGGTAATTGATTATGCTGTTTTCGCGAGATGGTTTCGGGTCGTGGGTATGGTGTGTTGGCGAGATGGTTTTGATTGTGAGTATAGTGAGGTCGTGAGATGGTTTTGGTCGTAGGTACGCTGAGGTCGCGAGATAGTTTTGGTCGTAGGTATAGTGAGTTCATGAGATGGTTTAAGTCGTGGGTATTGTGAGGTCGCAAGATGGTTTTGATTGCGGGTATAGTGAGGTCGTGAGATGGTATTGGGTCATGGTTGTGAGGTCATGAGATGGTTTGGTCGTAGGTATGTGAAGTCATGCAAGGATCGTGGGTATAGTGAAGTCGTGAGAGGTCTAGTTCGTGGTTACTGTGAAAGGAAGTCACGGAAATGGTGGAGGAGATGGTGAGGTTGTGAGGTTAGGTAATCAAATAGTGAGATGGTATTTCCCTGGCGATGAAGATGGTCAAGTCAACGTTGCTATTCCAATCGTGAAATGGTGAGAATCAAGTGTTTTAAGCTAAGGGTCGTTGAAGCAAAAGTTTGAGGAATCGATCGTTTCAGTATGGATTTTCATTAGGTGGTATGTTTACATCTTGGGGGTATTCTCTTCAATCTACCATCCTTGCTATTCACGGTGACACCACTTGGTCAAATTGTGTGTTGAACTGTTTGTTTTGAGGTTTTTGTGGGTTATGTTTCATGTGTGAGGTTGTGTGTGTCGTGGTCGGTTTCAACCCGAGTCATACTTTCTACTAGGTGTGTGCTCTTTAGTGTCACTGTGTTTGTAGGTTTGGTGTGTAGGAGTTGTATCTCGGTATGTCAGATATTCAATTTATGATATCCTTATTTGATCCGAGTGTAGGTGTTGGTCATCGAGTCGGTTCATCGGTGTAGCTTGCTCAGTTTGTTATGTTTGTGTCCTTGTAGTTTTAGCATTTTGCTTCGAATTCACAAGGATATCATAAAGTAACTTCGTATTAACTTGCTCAGTTGTATCTCGGAATGTCAGATATTTTCTTTTTATAAATCAATTAACTTCGAATTCATAAAAAAAGTTATATTTTCTTGTGATTGAACGAATATATGTTGAAATTAAACATAAACGAAACATAATTTGGCGATTTTTGAATGATTCAAAACTGAACTCTGTGTAAAGGTGTTCATTAGTATTGAAAAGGGTACATGAAGATGTAAAAAAGAACTGTGAAATTAAGGATAAATATGAAACACGTGTTAGAATGAAGTCTTTTTACTTTTTATTTTTCAACTACTTTGCAAAAGATCACACCGCATTACTTTTTATAACGTTATAGGAAACGAAACTCACACAATAGGTCATGCAAATATGCAATCATACATGCCACAACAAAGTCAAGTGGATACACGTACACCGATGTAAACATATTAATACTACTTTGAATCAAACATATAAGAATTATGTCATGATCATATCGTTGGTCTATTTTGCATAACGAAATTGGAGAATTTATGCGTTACAGGATATTCAACCAAGCAACTTAGCAAACATCTTCACGTTCATTTTAGTTATATATCACTGTTGTAAAGTCTTCATAAAAGTTTTAATTAAATCAATGAGAATATTCTAGCAACCTTTTGCATCAAGTCCTTTTCTTTCGACTTTCAATATTGCTCGATATGTATCAGTGTATGCCTACAACAACTAGCTACTTTTCAAGCAAAATAATGAGGTAGTTAAAACTCTCATTTTAGCTTAGTTAAGCATGCAGTTGGTTCTTGTATGTGCACATCACTAGGCTAGTATCTCGGCATAAAACTTAGTTGCAGGCCAACCCGACCCATTAGATTTGTAGTGAATGTTACTCATTCGACTCAAAACCGTTTCTGAACCTTTACCCACTATGATGGAGCTATCCATTTTACCCGGCCTGTTTGTAAATTTGTGTAGGTAAAAATGTAAAATACATCACATGCATGCATATCTACAAGTTGGTGTATTTTTCCAACTGGTTTGATGTAGAGAAAAGTATTGATGATGTCATCAATCCAAATGATTATCTCTTAAATTACTTATATCTTAGCAAACTTGTTGATGGTGGTAAAATTCAACGAAAATTCTTATGGTTCATCACAAATGGGCCAACGAAAATCGGTAGCGGGGTCATTTAGGGGCCAAAAATAGCCTTTGTCTTAATTTTGGGTTTATTTTAAGCTTTGTAAGTTTATGTTTAGTTAGTTTCTTTTTACGTTTTTGGTAAGTCTTTTTAACTTTCTTACCAAAGCTAATATTTTCCCTTTGTTTAGATACCGGCCTACTTAAAGGTTACATGCATATTTTGTTTTGAGTTATTGCGATAAAAGAATCACCCAGTTATTGAATTTATATCATACTGTAGATTAGGCGTAAAACCCTAAAAGTCTCTCTCTATGGGCGATTTTCTGGCCGCCACCCCCTCCTAAGTTTTCCGGCCAAATCTAATCCTATAATCGCCTCTCTACCTCTGTTTTAGGGGTATGCAATCGATTCCCTAGGATTATATTCTCTTGATGGGGTGGTGTGTCCGATTTGCTGCTCGTTTTGGCCTAAACCCTAAACATTCTTTCTGTCGATCCTTAGATAGGGTTTGATTTTATTTTATTCGCTGGTTCATGTTCGATCTTAATCAATCCCTAACCGACTCTTCTGATCGATTGGTAGGGTATGTTCTTATAGAACATTTTCCTTCTTTAGGGATTCGTATATATTGGTTTTGATTGCTGGTTGATGGTTGGTGCTGCTGTGCGTTATTGTTCATATCTTTGATTTAATGTTGGACTTTTGTCCATTCGATTCATGGAAGTCGATCTATTGATCGTGATATTTAATGATTTGTGTTACTAATTCATGGTGGGTTGAGAGAGTGAGGTAACGGCTGTCAATGTGGAGAAGGGTTTTTGGTTTGAAAACCCTAATTTTCTGCATATTAGGGTTCTAAACCCTGGGTTATTGCATACACGTTTCGTTGCTGCTGTTTTGAGTGTGATATGATTACATTGAGGCGGTATTGTGTTGCATGTGTATGTTTGGGTTTATCATGTCATGCGTTCATGGTATTGGTTATTTGCAGCCATGTTTAGTGCTGCTGCTGTTCGCTATTGGCAATTGTGTTAGCTTCGGGTTGCATTCGGAGCATTTAGCTACAGATCGTGTCATAGTGGAGGTGATTGGAAGTTCTACGATGTCTCAGCTTTGGTGTTTTACTACCATGGTTTCGACTACATCGTGGTACTGTACGTGTCCTTTGGGACTGAGGTGAGGGATTTCACCCTCATCCTATGTACTTCAATGGTTCGTGCTGTGGGGTGGATGTGGGATGTTTGCATCTCATGTTTGTCTTGTTATTATACCTAGTTTGATACTTTGTTATTAGCTAGGTTTGGTTTGTGTTTATGGCCTGTCATAAACACTTGTTTATCAAGCGCCTGTGCTTGAGGTTAATGTGGTACTTCAGCCACATTCCATTTGTACTTAAACGTTTTTTGGATAATATATTTACCGGGTCGTTGACCTTTTACTCAAAAAAAAGAATCACCCAGTTACATATTGGAATTCGATATATATGTCTATCTTGTTATTCGTTCGTGTGTTGTTCTTGGTCATAGATCCGCCGTTATATATGGTTTATATAGAATTAGTTCGTAATTAAATAAGATTAGCATCCACCGTTTTTCAAGTGGCTTCTTTATATATATTGATAAGTTCGTGATTAATTAATCAACGTACTTTTGGCTGCTTGCCTACATGTTTCTTCATTGTTACGTACAACTTTCTAACAATGCTTGTCTTAATTAATGGTAGATAAAAAAAAAAAAAATACCTAATGATTCACCTAACTTTTGATTTTATTAAAACTAGTTATAATGCCCACGCGGGGTTTTTTCTAAAATTTTTAATAATATATTTTTATCTATTAAAAAACAAATAGCTTATGGTATGATATTTTCATTGACATGGTCATCTTTATGTATAAAATTTAGCTTCCGCATATTGTGTTAGTATATCGTTAATTTATTTCTTTTGTTTCAAAAGCATTTTTACTTATTTTTTAAAGTTTGACGGCACTTGCGTATTGCGACCGAGATTTTTGGTTATGTTTTTTGTTGTTTTTTTTGTCGGGATATTGTTTGCATCGTTTTGTGGTTTAGGACTGTATTGTGTAGACAATAATTCCAACACATGATAGTAAAAGATGATATGAGTTACATCATATACACTTAATATAGCATACAAAATATACATCATATACATCTAAACTTCTTCGGCTGCAAACCATCGCCAAAGGTGGTAAACATGGAAGTATATTATACAACATACACTAATTGAAAACTATAACAACTAAAGATATAAAGAACCACTTAAAAGCTTATTTGAGCCAACTTCAATTTCAACTCCTTTCTGTTAACCTAAATGTACACACAAATTGATTCATTAAGTTTTTGCTATTCATAAAACGGCATAATTCACAAAATATAAAAGGGGAGAAAAGGCTAAATACTTATAAAAAAGAGATTGACCTGAACAACCTACCGGTGACACTCACCAACGTATAAACTTGAAGGAAGGATGTTGATATCAATGTAATAAAGATCAGATTTTTATGTTTTTTGAGCCATCTGATGTGTTGGGAGAATATAAATTTTAAAAGGTTATTCTCTTCAGAAAATAATAATGTGTTCACTTTCCTCCATGTTTATATATGCATCCCATGTTCGTCTCACCGCATATGTAAAGATAAAATAATCTAAAATCAAGTAGTTTATAATGTAAGCAATTCAACAAATAATTTAATAATTGAACATAATTAGGCAAAAGAAATCACAATGGGCACTTAACCCAAATTTATATAATAAATTCAGTAATTGAAACATTGCTTCACTACTAAAGATATGCAAAACGATGAAGATTTGTAAAAACTAATTAGAGTTGAAAATAAAACTCGCCTCGATTAGTGTCCCCATACCTTTCATGATAGTAATGATAAAATTCAAGGGGTAAGCTTGCTGAATAATCATTTTCTTTGCTAGGACCTGGAACTTTATATCCTAGTTTCTCATATTCCATATCGGGTGTTGCACTTGAGCCTCCTTTTGTTTCAGTGTCGAATATTTTTTCATAATTGTCTTTATCTACATCTTTAACATTGCTTTGACTAAACTATGACTAAAATTCACAACTTCAAAGGGTTTTAATCTCGTGTTCAGCGTACTTAAAGATTTAGCAATAAACTCATCATCGTGACGCTATAAAATATAGTTAACAAAGCTATAAATTATTTTAGGGTTAGATTCTTGTTTTATAGCACACATATAATCCTTAAAATGGTCAAGCGGGTTGTAAAATGGGTACCGATAATACTAATCTAATATGAGTACCGATAATAAACAAAATACTAATCTAATACGATCCCAAACAACCCCTTAAAGTATTCATTCTAATAACTAATCTGAAACAGCTGATATACTAACTTTCAATAAAATATTCCAAACAGCCCCTAAAAGTAGTTACTGTTAGCACAAATTGCTAAATGTAGCCAAATTAATGAGATGCAAAGTAATAGTAACATGGAAAATGAAACAAAAAAGTAAGAAGTGTAAAGTGATACCTATTGGAATTTAAGCAACAACCACTCATTTACACCCATCAGATCAGCAACTGCATACCTTGGAAATTTACAAAAATTCGTGTTGGGCCATATTTTAGTCATAAGTTTTAGAGATGATAAGACTATAGATCCAAAAACTGAAACGATTACTCTGCTAAGAAGCACTGCAATATTTTTTCACTTAAAGATGATCATTTTTCCTGTTAGAAATAAAGCATAACCTAAATCATCCCATTCACAAGTATATGGGTACAAAACTACAAACCACTAAATATATATATATATATATATATATATATATATATATATATATATATATATATATATATTTGAAAAAGAAGGTTATACGCTTACATTTCCAATTTAGTGAAACGGTGAAACCATGAGAGATACACTTCAATACTCGGTCTAAGTAATTACCAATACGTATGACATCCCTACGAAAGACACATACATAATGTAAGTAACTACTAAAATCATTAATAAATTTGTTGAGTCGTCTTGCCGCCTATTTTGTTCACATGGGCACACAATTTTAGTTTAATCTTCAAAATTATAACTATTCTTTTCATTCATTTTCAGTCTGTAACTTTCGATCTATTCATTCATTTTAGGTAATGTTCGATATATTCATTCATTTTGGGTGAACTGCTAATAATTGTAGAGTGGTAATTAGTTAAGGGATATGGTCAAAAATACAACCCAAAGTATATGGATTTGGCAAACAATAATAGACTTGACGAAACCTTCATTTCATATTTATTACACATTCTATAAACCCTTTATACACATTCTATGTTGCACACATCACGCAACAATTACATTTCTTTATATAAAGTTTTTAAAAAAAGCCCATTGTTGGAAATCCAAATCATATACTACATTTCAAAGGTTGTTAATATTTTTCTTCATAAAGATTGACAAGACCAATGATAAGAACTAAAAGGTCATTGTTGAGGAAACTATATGATGTACGATATATAAATGTAAATGAACATAGAAACGCTACATGCACCAATGCACGTATCATTTTCTTATGTTCATGCATAAAGAAAATCCAAGCAAGAATTATGATGAACTAAAATCAAGATATAAACCGGCCAGTTGCACAACAAAAAACTTGCATTCACAATTTCACATGACGGTGAAGTATCATTTTATAGCCACAATAATATTAGGCGAAGTAAGTTTACAAATTATAATGCCTCTCCATCCTTCAAATCACATTCTATTATCATCGTTTACAATTAAATTTTATATTTAGCAACGTTCCTGAAAAGTATAATTGTTTGCAAGTTGTGACTTTACCACCCACGAGACATTTTCACAGAAAAATTAAGAGTTGCTCGTTATAAAATCAACATTTGTGTCTCCACATGACAATAATAATATATTTATAAGTGCCTTCATCATCCTATAAGGGTAGTGTCAATGGTCACTATGAAAATCCCCCATACCTCCCAACCAACCAATAATATCATTCCACCTCACTCACACTTTTTCCATACCTCCCAACCCTTTTTTAGTGGCAATGGTCACTTTTTTCATACCTCCCAAACCACCAACTTTTTATTTTTTTATTTTCAAAAATAAATTATTTAATAAAAACATAATATTTCATTAATAATTAAAATAAAAATACATAATACTTTAAAAAGCAAATGCGAATCAACTCTTTTTAATTTTTCTAAGAGTTGATTCGCATTTGCTTTTTTGGTTTTGACAAAATATGAATTTATTATGCAGTTCTTGAAAGATTACAAAATTATCATGTATTGAATAATTTTAGTGTATTAGGTCTCATGATGTCAAAACCATTTATTTGTTCTCGATACATGATGCGGTGAGGTATAGACTTCACCACATGAAGAAGAAGAAGCTCAAAGATGAAATAACAACAAAAATACAGTCCACACATACATATGGCCAAAGTGTGGGAAAAGGTTCAGTCTTATTTGATTTATTTTCATCTAAGAGGATTTCTGACCAGTTGTAGACAGGTAATTTTCTTCGTAATGTTCAGATATAATGCATTGGATGTTAGTGGACTGGTTTCTTTTGAACACGATGGGTTCCATTGTGAAAGTTGCAACAAGGAGTTAGTGGAAGCGAGTGACGAGTTAGCTTCACAAGATATTGCAGGCAGTCATGATAATGCAAGAAGACTGCGTCATGAAAAGCCAAGGGATTTTCTTCAAAATTTAGAGGTACCTTATTGTTGCTGATTCATTTTTGTATCATTTTACACTGTTTGTTGTCTTTTATTGTATTAAATGGGGTTAATAGCATATTTTATCACATATTTTATCGTTGAGTCAAAGTTCAAATGGTGTATGTTGTAAGAATGTCTTTTGAGTTTTTACTTTTAAAATGTTAATAGTGGTCGGGATAACGTAGAAAGATCAGTGCGCTGGATCTTTCTTTATTTCACAACGCAGACAATCAGTGTGATTGTGTTTCGATCCACTTAAATTGAATTGGCAGTCTGCCTTAGATTAAGGAGTATTTGTATTTGCATGTTGAAACTGATTAAATTTTGTTTAGATAAACAGATTCTGCTTCTAATTTTCCTGTTATTCAGGAGTTAAATTATCAGTATACCAGTCAAATTTGTCTATTTTGTCACTTTATCTGTGTATTTTTTAATAATTAGAATTTCAAATACTTGTATTTGTTCTGACTTCCCGGAATGCGCCGTAGAGATAGCAAAATGAAGGTAATGGGTTAGGGTCAAAATGGGTAGTTGATCAAAACCCTAAACATTTCCTTCCTATCACCCTCCCGAGCCCTAAATCAATATTTTATTAAGACAACATTATAGTCTTTTGCATAGTGATTTCTCCGATTACAACAAAATTTTGGTTATGTATATTTATGTAAGTGTTTGGCATTGCGTCATTGTAACGATGAATAATCAGAATTAGTTAATCAAATACCTAAATGGTCTGGTGGAGGCATTTTTTGCGTGTACTACTGCTGTTTGAAGTTGTAATAGTCAGTTTTGTGAGTGTTTGAAAACTTTGAATATCTAAATTCAATATGTAAATGACAAAAAAGATGTATATATTGGTAATAAAAGACGAAACGAAAATTGGTTTATATGTTTAGAATGAGGGTTATTGTAGATTTGTAGTATTGTTGTTTGCCTTAATGCGAGTTCTCTTGCAGCTTGTCTTAAGATAGTTATCATAAATTGATTGGTTAACCCCTAAAATTTACGTCATTATCAAAATTAGTTTCACTATACGTAAAAGTAGCTGAGATTAATTATGTGTGACCTTAAAATAGAGTTAGCAGGCAATCACTTTCAAAATGCAATACTAAAAACCTCTTAAACTTGCAACTTTTGTTATTCAGTTGGAATTTTTAACATTTATCACATCATAACAAGTAAATATCATAAGCATGATTTACACATGCCAATTAACAAACAACCCTGCCTTCATACTGAGTTCATCAATAAATCATTCGTAATAAATCCAATCTTGATCATTTCAACAATTGATGGGTGATATACATGAAGAAGTGGAAGGTCATAACCGTATGTTGGATAGAATGGTATGCGATGGGGTAATATACATAAAGAAGAGGAAGGTAATAACCGTATGTTGGATAGAATGGTATGCGCTTTCCAGGCCTGCAACTTTTAAATCTTTTATATGAGTTTCTGTTGTTCAACTTTTAAATCTTTTAAGGATTCTTCAAGAGGCATCCTCTCTCTAACTATGGATAAATTCAAAATGGTATGCATCTCTATTACATCATTCAACTGCCTTAATTTTTTCTAGAGGTGTCATATTGAAGCAGTATATTCAATACTTATAAATGAGACGATTCGGGTTGTATTAGATGGGAAGAATGGGTGATTTTTATTCCAAACTTTAGATTGTTATTATAATAATGTCGTTTTGTGAACATAATTAACACATTGGTTACTTTCTGTAAGCAAAAAGCACTAACACAACATGACCATACTAGAAGTTATAGTATGGATTTAATTAGTTATATGATTGATTTTGCTGCAATTTTATTTGGGATATAAATAGGTGACTTAAAGACTTGGGTCTTGGGACATAAATATTGTGTTTACCTTGTGACTTTCACTATGTAAATAACGAATAATTGCGAATCAGATTAAGGGCATTTAGATGCTTTTTATTGAGTCCAAGAATACCAGTTTGTTAATTTATCATGAATACCATTTGTTTCTTTTCGAGGTTGTTAATGTGTTTAATTAACTAATGGGTTTGTATGATATGACTGTTTTCAAGTTGATTAATTTGGTTGTGATGAAACTAGGTACAAGTATGCCATATTTATTTAGAATTATGTCAAGGTTTGATGACAATATTATTTATCGAGAAAAAAGTATAATTTTTGATGATGCTGATTATTATTTTGTCGTCAATAACAGTCACATTTTTTGATCCTCAATCGTCATATACTTTTAGGGGGTTGCTAAATATATACCGACCACCAACGAGTACTACTATATTTAACTGTAGACATTCATGATGTGCAATTGATCATTCAGGTTGGATACAACTTGAACTGATTAGTGCACATTATTCTTTTCTTTATTAACTGCGATTAATTTTTCGTCTTTGTAGTGTGAACCCCCACGGGACGTCGAAGACTTTATTCATCGATCTGGAAGGACAGGAAGAGCAGGTAATTGTAAAAGAGCAACGTTTCGGCATTACATTATCATTTTAGTTTTGTTGGTAACATTGCTTCCTGATAGATCACTTACTAATTTCTTAAGGGCCTCTTTCTCAAATTATATTAGATGATGCTTTTACTTTATGTGGTTCCATCTCAACTACAAATACCAGTTAAAATAATTACAGTTTGCTTATATGCCTATAAATAATTAGTCTCCTGTGAGTTTGTAATCATCTCGAAAAGCTTTGTACATCACAAACGTGTATGATTCAGTTATATAATAAGCTAATAAGCATTAACACTAAAATTAGGGCTTTTTGGAAAGATGTAAACTTTTAGTTCTATTTTACCCATTAGACCCGTCAAAGCATACATTTTTTAAAGGTTAATAGTGTACATATTTCACGGTTTAGTTTGAGTGCAAGCGTTGATGTTACATGGTGTCCATTAATTTTCTTTAGTATATAGTTTAGAGGTAGAATACACTTGATCTGAACACTAAAAGTAAAGGAAATATTTGGAACTTTGAAACTCATTACGAGTTAGAAAATGTCACATTTCTTTTGTAGCAGATTTATGAATTCAACAATGATAGTCTCAGTTTGCGCCACCCATGGCACCCCTCTACATTATAGTAGTTGTGCCGAGAAAATTTAATTGCTTGCTGATTCCTATCAGTATATGTCATAAAGGCTTCGTCACGAATTTAATGTGGCAAACAATAAAAGTATAAATTATATAGAACTTTGAAATCAAATGTTCATATATTTATTGTTGTTCGGCTTTCAGCCACAAACAAATTTTAAATCATATAGGTAGATGTGATGATAAATCCTTATCGCTTATGTGACTCTTCTAATTAAGGTGTTTGGGGTATCTTACTAAAT
Source organism: Artemisia argyi (assembly GCA_030686995.1). Taxonomy (NCBI): domain Eukaryota; kingdom Viridiplantae; phylum Streptophyta; class Magnoliopsida; order Asterales; family Asteraceae; genus Artemisia; species Artemisia argyi. The sequence goes on from CM060707.1 coordinate 55,044,495, forward strand.
CCGCTTTACAATTTTGATATGGCAGATAAAGAATTTTAAGTGTTTGGGTATCTGCTAACTAACTGCTGTAATTTTGCTTATTTTTTAGGGTATTTTCAGGAATAACCATCTTGGTGATGTGGTCTATATGAGCAAGCTAGAGGGACAAAGTGGCTGTGAATGTTGAGTTGTAGACCGTAACAATTCTATGTTGGATCAAGGATGAGAAAAAAGGATCACGAAATGACAGGTGTCGAGTATCAAATGGTCGAGTTTATCATTGCTTTTCTTAAGTACTAATAAAGCAAAACGAACAAGGTCGTGGAGAATATGCACTTGGTTGAAACTTTTATAGCAGAAGGTTGTGTAGTTTGAGTTTTATGTACTATGATGTTAAATGTTTAAACTCGAAAAATTCATATGGCAAGGTGTCAGAAAATAAAATCAACACAAAGAATGAAACTGGACACTTGATTTTGGTAATTTTATCTTTTTGTTCTTCCAATTATTTTCTCCTAATTTTGTATTGTTATGCAGCTAGATTGTGTGATAATGCCACTGTAGGGGAAAAACACACACACATAAAGGAAAAATAAAATAAAATAAAATAAAATAAAAATAAAGCATTAGCTCTTTTGTATACTACCAGAGTTAAGCTACTTTTAATGTTACAAGAATAGTTTTGTTTTATAATAGTCTTCTACACCTGGTGTTGATTGTTAGTGTTGAATATGTTATTGTTAATGGGGCTGATCATTGGGTTCTATATTTGTATTTTTTATTTTTATTTTCATGAAGTAATAGCTTAAGGCTAATGTGCTTATCTTGGCTGCATAAAATTTAATGAACTTCATACAAAGTCATGTACAGACTTTTTGGTTTGTCTACTTGAGTTTAGGGTAGTGGCAATGGTTGCGGGGTGGCCAACGGTTTGCCTCAAACCGCCGGGGAACACTGCCGCCACCCCAGTGGTTTGGGTAAACGGTGTGGTTTAGCGGTGATGTACACTGCTGCGGTTTGAATGAAATGTATACGTTGGGAGGTGAATTTTGTGAACGTTGGAAGCATTTTATACTGTACAAAAAAAAGATAGGCATTTTAAATAAGGTGAGGTGTGGCTGCTATGGGTTATTGATACGAAAAAACCCTAAAGAGAAGCATTTTATACTGTACAAAAAAGAGTATAAAAATTGATTAAACCGGGCTCCTGGGCTTATGCATTTGGACACGGGAAAAGTAGAGTTTTTATGGATTGCACTATACTTTATAGTTTCTAGCTAAGGGAGTGATTTGTTTGTCCAACTTTAATTATGTTTCTTTTTTTCAAGTATTATGTATTTTTATTTTAATTATTAATGAAATATTATGTTTTTATTAAATAATTTATTTTTGAAAATAAAAAAATAAAAAGTTGGTGGTTTGGGAGATATGAAAAAAGTGACCATTGCCACTAAAAAAGGGTTGGGAGGTATGGAAAAAGTGTGAGTGAGGTAGAATGATATTATTGGTTGGTTGGGAGGTATGGGGGATTTTCATAGTGACCATTGCCACTACCCTTATAGGATGATAAAGGCACTTATAAATATATTATTATTGTCATGTGGAGACACAAATGTTGATTTTATAACGAGCAACTCTTAATTTTTCTGTGAAAATGTCTCGTGGGTGGTAAAGTCACAACTTGCAAACAATTATACTTTTCAGGAACGTTGCTAAATATAAAATTTAATTGTAAACGATGATAATAGAATGTGATTTGAAGGATGGAGAGGCATTATAATTTGTAAACTTACTTCGCCTAATATTATTGTGGCTATAAAATGATACTTCACCGTCATGTGAAATTGTGAATGCAAGTTTTTTGTTGTGCAAGTGGCTGGTTTATATCTTGATTTTAGTTCATCATAATTCTTGCTTGGATTTTCTTTATGCATGACCATAAGAAAATGATACGTGCATTGGTGCATGTAGCGTTTCTATGTTCATTTACATTTATATATCGTACATCATATAGTTTCCTCAACAATGACCTTTTAGTTCTTATCATTGGTCTTGTCAATCTTTATGAAGAAAAATATTAACAACCTTTGAAATGTAGTATATGATTTGGATTTCCAACAATGGGCTTTTTTTTTTTAAAAAACTTTATATAAAGAAATGTAATTGTAGCGTGATGTGTGCAACATAGAATGTGTATAAAGGGTTTAATAGAATGTGTAATAAATATGAAATGAAGGTTTCGTCAAGTCTATTATTGTTTGCCAAATCCATATACTTTGGGTTGTATTTTTGACCATATCCCTTAACTAATTACCACTCTACAATTATTAGCAGTTCACCCAAAAATGAATGAATATATCGAACATTACCTAAAATGAATGAATAGATCGAAAGTTACAGACTGAAAATGAATGAAAAGAATAGTTATAATTTTGAAGATTAAACTAAAATTGTGTGCCCATGTGAACAAAATAGGCGGCAAGACGACTCAACAAATTTATTAATGATTTTAGTAGTTACTTACATTATGTATGTGTCTTTCGTAGGGATGTCATACGTATTGGTAATTACTTAGACCGAGTATTGAAGTGTATCTCTCATGGTTTCACCGTTTCACTAAATTGGAAATGTAAGTGTATAACCTTCTTTTTCAAAAAAAAAAAAAAAAAAAAAAAAAAAAAAAAAAAAAGTATTTAATGGTTTGTAGTTTTGTACCCATATACTTGTGAATGGGATGATTTAGGTTATGCTTTATTTCTAACAGGAAAAATGTAGAAAAAAGTAGAGAGTACTAACACTAAATATACTCATCAATTAACTCACAATTCAATTCAATTCAATTTAAATAAACTATCATTACCAAAACATATATCTCAACATAAACTACAATATAAACTCTAACTAAGAACAACACCATTAATAATGTATAACTTATAACTTTTTTTTCTCAAATTATAAAGTTGTTACTTTGTTCCGTACTAAGAAGACAATAGAAACCAATAATACATTGGAATGTTCATGAATATAATAGATTTATAGCTAACATCAGAGGGAAATTAAACTACACTAATTATCAGCATAACTCATTATATAGAATGTACGTTTCTATGATAGTATATTGCAATATAACCTCTTGATATGAGTAATATCAAGCAATAATCATCTCACCCTCTTATTTGCTTCATAGTGCAACATAACCATTAATTATCAACATAGTTAAAAAAAATAACCACCATATGCAATATAAATAAACAACAAAGCGTAAAAATCTAATCACAAACACCAATTGAAAAAAATAATGTATTGTACCTCCTTTGTGGAGCCACGAATAAGCATGAATAACCCATTATTGGTCGAGTTTTCAAAAAAGTGATACTTGATGAGTCCGATTTTGTTTTGGTAAAATTAGGGGTTTGTTGGTTGACTTCTTTTTGTTGTGTCAATACTGGTTATGTTTGGTCGTGGTTTTGTTTTTCAAAATTTTTGTTTAAACCTTTAAGATATTGTAGATTTACCCTATCTTTTTAAAGTTTTCTTTTTTCATATTTTTGACACATGTAATTTTTCACTCACTTTTCACCAAAAACGAATTTACAAAATTTTTTGGTTAAAATAGGAAATATTTAAGGCTTCTTTTATTATAAATCTTTAAAATAAAAAATAAAATAATTAAATTATTACTTAATAAGAAATGATTTGATTATTTTAAAATGGGAAAGTCCCCACCAGGGGTTTTATTTTATTAGAAAAAAGATAACACTCGTTAATCTTCGTATTGTCGATATAAACAAAGGGATAATTACATGATGAATTTCATGTCATGATCATGATGGTTTGGGTCCATATACAATTAAGGCAAATGCATCAACTAAAAGTGCAACACTTTTTCTTAACAAAGATGAGCAAGTGGTCGAATAAATAGTGAAATGTGACCCATAATTTGATATAAAAAATAACAGATTTTTAAGCGTTACCTTTAATAAACAGATCCATAACACAAACAAACACAAGCAACCTAATTAACATTGTTTTTTCCGGCTTGATGACATACATGCATGTGTTAATGTGTAGTCCTAACTTTGTCGACGAACTAACTTTTACACTGTATCAGTTTTACCCTTAAGTAGGTAAAAAATACTTTTTTTTATCCTGAATTATTTCAAAATTATTGTCATCCTTCGCGATTGAGAAAAGCGAATTTTTTTTATTTCATTACAAAACTGTAATATAAATATGGTTAGATGCTATAGAACCAATTTTGTATGTTATTCATCATCTTAGCTTACTATTTGGTTTATTAGAGAATAATATCATTTCGTATTAGTAGATTTTAGTTGTGGTTTCATTAAAAGAAAATTTATTTTACATTTAGTTGATAATTAGATTTAGATATATACTTCTGTAATTAATCAAAGAAATGCATCAACAAACATGAACGTAAGTATCTTGAGGCTACCTAGCTACTTCTCTATTTAAACAGCAAAATCTAATCCAACTAACCTAAAACCTAATCGTATCTAGAAATTATCTAAGAGTTGGTATAGTTATATATTATTGGACGACTTTCTCATATGCATACGTATACATGTACAGTTGTGGCCTTTTTGGAGATCCACTGAATCTTAATAACCTATATAATTATGTTTAATCAAAGATATAAAAATAAAAGTATCATTGGATGTGATAACTTAGTTATTTATGCGAAAAAAAAAATACATAATCAATAATGTACAAATCATGCAACCTATATGTTTCGTTTTCTCAGAAGATAAAAACATTGGAACGTTAGGTGCAAGTCATGCAACTAAAGTCATCTCTCCGTAATTTTTATACATTGTGTCACAATCATAGATCAACAATTATATATAATTTAGGACAATCTAACGTCATTTTAATATTGAATAATATCAAGTTACGCGTAAGCAAATAGTAGTATAATATTTTCGAAACATCCACGGAGATCAAAATGTGAGTTTTTTTCTGCTATATTTTGACCATTGAAAACCACAAAATCTTGATAATCATCCATGACAACAGCTGAAATGTAAAAATCAAAACGTAATTGCTAATGAGAGTTGCCAAAAAAGGTACGACTTCCATTGTTTATTGTCCAACGAGTAAGTATTAAAACTTTAACCTCATAGTAATGACAGCTAGCACATCATCGTCTGGTCGACCACATCAACGCCTTGTATTTTAATACTTTAACCTCATAGATGATGAAATAAAAACACATTTTTCACTATCGCCTTGTATTTTAGTAGTACCCTCGTGGTGTAGTAAAAATGTTTTTCAACAAAATGGTTAATTATAGGCTCAAATTTAGTCTGAGACATGTGCATCTTATTAGCCGAAATAAGTCAAGCCCAATATGTGAGTTTAGAGTACATAAGGGTTTTTTTTTTACTTTATAAATATTAGTTATTAATAAAATTAAAGCTAAGCATTTTCAATGTAAACATATGGTTCAACATGCATGGTATAAAAGCCTAATCATAACCCTAGTACCTATTATTATTACTACGTATTATTATTATTATTATCCCACCACAGAGAACACACCTCCATCCAATACCATTAATATTTTGGTATTTGATTGTTTGAGTTTTCCCCCACCATACAACTATCACCAGTTTGTTTTTCTCTTTAGTCAATTTCAAATACTATTCGTATTTTGTTTCAGTCAGTCCCCACAAAACAATTATCATCAGTTTGTTTTCTTTTTAGTGAATCACTTACCACACAGCCAAAGAAATCGATCCCTAAAAACACAACCCTTCTACTACAAACCTATTGCGCCAAACAGCTTCTTCACTCACCTTTTCTATCATAGCTCAGTCTCATATTATTCACCATCATAATAACTAATGGTGAAAAAAGGTTCGACCTTCATTCTTCATTATTTGTTTTATGCTTTTATTTTTTCTTCTTCTTTCCACTTCAAGTCGACTAATGCTCAACTTGTCTCCACCTAAAGCTCGCTCAATGGTGTTACTTCATTCAATAAGGCGCATGAACTCACTTCTTCAAGAATCAATGTGCAACCTTTTGATGTCATAATGCACATTATTGGTGAATATACAAGTTCTTTGACAAGTGACGCTTTCTTTATTTGCTTTGTTTTCGCTTGTTGTGGATGTCTTCGGCAACAAAAATAGTTATAGCTTTACTGTTTTTAAGTATCTCCAGTCCGAGCTTTCGCGATTCGCCACTCGGACTGCGGGGAAGTTGATGTGATAAAATCAAATCAAATATTATATAGTATAGTATTACTCAAGAAATCCGCAAAGAAATACGGATAGCCTGAGGTCGTAGTCCGTGTAAAGGGTGAATTGAATTTCGAATTCCCGATTTGTGAAACGTGTCGTGAAAGTGGTAAAAAGTGATTTTGATGAGATTATACTAATGAAATAGCAAATGAAGCACAAATAATCACTTAAACACGTATTTCAAATAAGAAAATTAAAAACGTAACGTAAAATTAAAACCGTAAGCTAAAACGCGAAATAAACGTAAACGAACGAAATAAAACGTGAATTTTGAGCTACACTACTCCTACGAACTTGAAAATAATTTTAAAAAGTTAAAAATGATAAAAGAAAATTATTTTTTTGACTTTTTATTTATTTTTTATGAATTAAAAATAACTAATTAACTAATTAAAAATTAAAAGAAAATGCAAATAAGGTGAGAAAAATGCAAAATAAATTTTAAAAATTACTCGTATAAAATAACTAAAAAGTAATTTTAAAACTAAAACTATATATTTTTTTTTTTTTTTGCTTTTTGTGTATTTTTAGGAATTAAAAACTATTAAATCTAATTAAAAAGTGAGAAAAATTCAAATTAAATTCAAAATAAATGGGAAAAATGTAAAATTAATTTCTAAAATTCTAAAATAAATGAAAAAAAATTTCTAATTTTTTTTTTTTAATTTTTCTAGGCTTTTTCTGATTTTTTTTGGAGTTTTTGGTAATTAAAATGTATTAAAAATTGATAAAAAATAAAAATAAAATAAGAAAAACAACAAATCAATTTGGAAAAATATGAAAAATTCCGAAAAATTCTAAATTAATATTCTAAACTTAGGGAAAATTTAAAAACTTAAAAATAAGCTTTGTAAGTGCTACTTGCTTTGAAATAGCTTTTGTAAAAGTGCTTATTGATATGCACAGTTGACTAGGGTTGACCAAACCTTAAACCAAATGAGTTTTGGATGAAAATAAGCTTAAATGAACAGAACTTGGGCCAAATGATACACATAAACACAGGCTTGGGCAAAACAGGTTAAATAAGCAAAATTTGGAATAAGTAGTACACAAAACAGAATAAGCATAGACTCAGAATCAATGGAAATAGCAACAATAGGTATAAATGAACTCAGAAAATCAACAAAACTCAGCTTATGAACAAATAAGCTCAATAGCAGCCCTGTTCTTATAGGCAGACCTTGGTTCTATCCACCCCACTTCTTAAGGCCAATAAGCAGTGAGAATAAGCTCAAGGGTTCAAACTTATGGGGGAAAAACCTTCTCTGATCAGCTGAGATCAAAATTAAATCAATTAAACAGGTGCTAGATCTAATTTAATTACCTAAAAGGACCCTAGAAGTTTGTTTAAAAACTGATGAGCAGGGGATTTAGTGGTTCAAACAGCTACTTTCAAAGAGCTTTTTAATGAGCAAATGGTTCTCAATTCAACTTTTTCTTTTTGCTTTTGTTTCTTTAACTGTAAAGCTTAAAATATTATTAATCCAAAAGTATTTCCAAGTAACAATTAACCCTAGAGATTCCAACTCAAACCTGTCGAAAACTGAGTATCAATTTACATTGACTTTTAGAAATGACTTAAACTTTGACTAAAGTGAAATAAAATCTATCTCAAATTAATTCCTAAGTTGTAATAAGCTATTATGCAACTACTTTAAGTACTCTAATATTATTATGCAACTAATGGTTAAAGTATGCAACTATATTATCCTATATGATTAATTGATATGATCAATTACAATTGATTTTGACTATTGTATGTTATATCCTAATGATTTTGCTTGATTATACCTAAATCCAACCTAAGTGACTAACCTTAACCAAGCACAACCTCTCAATACCTATATCAGCAAACTTCTAGTATTCAAACACCCTTTAAGTAACTGCTATGAACCTAATACTTCTCAATACAGTCCAAAACTCAACCTAAGTGACTAATATGATTCAACAACTTACAAAATACTCAGAAACAACAGATCTCAGATGCAATATCAACTCAGAAAAAACAGATCCAATTCAGACAGATGAAGGCAACAGTAACCTATCAAATTACTGACACAAAGATTCAATTGACTGAATAAACAACTAAGATGAACAAATTAACAACTAGTAATCAGAAATCAACAATACTAAATCAAATAACAAGATCTATACTACTTTAATTCTACTAATGCAATAGGGATTAAAAATGAAAAACTTACAAGTCAAATTCCCCCTCAGCAGAACAGAGGGGGATTCACTAAGCTAGCCTGTCTTTAAGACAGGCCAAGGGACACCTTTTGGCTGCCTTTCACTCCAAATAAGCTCAGCTTATTTTAAATAAGCAGTGCTTGACTATTGTTGACTTTTGTGTTAATGAGAGAAAATGATTAGAAAAGCTCACTAACAGCTATTATGGAAGCTGATATGAGTTTACATAAAATAAAATAAGCTTGTTAAAGCTTGGAATTTAAAATTGAAACTTATTTTTTATTTTTCTGGTTTTTTAATTTTATTTTTTTGGATTTTCTATATAGCTTGAAACAGAAGTAATAAACATAAATTTAAGCAAACAACTAAAATTGATTTAAGCTAATAATAAGAAATTAAACTAAAATGAAACTTAAAACAATAATATGAAATTAAAACTAGAATTATATTAATAAAAGAAATCTGAGTACAATACTTTGAAATGAGAATTACAATGAATTTAAGAACAGAAAAGCTAAACAATACTAAAAACTTAAACAGACAATACTAAGACACTACACACCTCATACATGAATGAGGAGGGGGTATATATAGTTGAGGGGGAAGCTGCTAGGGTTTGAGGATCCTTCCAGAGGTGTGCTTCTTTACTTCAATCTCAACCGTGCATCCTAGCTTCATATGTAAGCATAATTTTGGTCCCTTGGATTGCGTGATGGATGTGACCTATCCTCCGTGTATCTCCTCATTGGTCCACGTGTATGCTCTGACATTCCCTGACCAGCTGTCAGCTTCTAGAAATACCCAATCATTGGGTAATAGTTATTAAAGTGGGGTAATTTTGAGGGAAGGGTAATTAGGGTTCATAAAACAGTGAATTTTTGGGTAAGTTTTAGGGGCGGGAAAAGGTTTTGGCGATTTTATTAATATTGGTGTGTTGACCGGGTTGGGTGTTTGGGTTGACTGGGTAAAGGATGGATCGGGTAGAGGTGTAAGGGAATGGATGGGCTTTGTTGTTTTGGGCCAAGAAAAAGGGTTTGGTTTATTATTATTATTGGATTGGATCTGGTTCTGATTTAGGATTAGGAATTGGTAATATTATAAGGACTAAGTATGTCAAACTAAAAATTCTAGGGACTGATTCTGTAAATCGTCTTTTCTTCCAAGGGTTAATGTTGTAAATCTCTGAATCATGGAGGACCTTTCTTGACTTTACTTCAAATATTGCTCAAAGGACCACTTTTGTTTTTTTCTAAAGGATAAGGGACTAAAATTGCCAATTCTTCTAAACTTTGTCCAAGGACTAATTATGCAACTTTGTGAATCTCTGAGGACTTCTAATGATAATTTGAGCTTTCTTTGATCATTTTGCTTCCCCGGCTCCGACTTTTGACCTTTATCCATTCTCGTGCTCGTTTTTGTCGGTTTTGGCTTTATTTTTGTTCATTTTTCACATATCCGTACCTGCACATACACAAATACAAAAACACACATTCTCTTGGCATATTTGGTTAGTATTTGTTGTATTTGGTCTGATTTAAGGCTAAAAAGGATGTGTGAAAAAGCACACATCAGGAGTGTTAGCCGATATAAGCCCAAGCCCAATCTGTGGGCTTAGGGTATATTAGGGTTCTTTGTACTCTATAAATATTGGTGATTAATAAAGTTAAAGCTACTAGTTTCAATGTAAACATACGGTTCAACTGTGGTATATAGTATAAGATATAGTTAGTTTGCCTTTAAAAAATTACCCCTTTAGAACAAAAACAGTCGGTTAGAAATTACTCCGTATTGACATATAGTTACACTTAGAGGACTTTGAAATAAACTAATTGAGCTCAAATTACCCATAACACCAAGATACCAAGCCTAACACTGATATTTCGTCTAACAAACATATATATACCTAAATAATATATTTCATTACCTTTAAGCAAATAACGGATTAGTATTTTAGCAACTCCGGTGTTAAGGTCAACTTCAACAAAAGCAAGCTTTATGGTACTGGTATTAACACTTTTGAACTAAACTTCCTTGCAAATACCTTAGGGTACGCATCAATCCTCCAATTTCCCTTGCACCTACTTAGGTCTCCTAATTGGTGGAAAAATGTCTAGATGTGTAAATTGGTGCACGTTAGTTGACGAGTTCCAAAAGAGGCTTTCTAATTGGAAATCTAAGTCCCTTTCTTTCGGTGGACGCCTTACTCTCATCAAATCCGTTTTAGCTAGTCTCGGGGTGTACTTCTTCTCCACTTTTAAAGCCCCTACCAAAATCATCCATACTTTCAAAGGAACTAGAAGAAACTTCTAATTTTTTTTATTACTTTTTTTAGGGGGGGGGGGGGGGGGGGGTTCGCCATGGAAGAAAAAAAATTTGCTTAGGTCGCTTGGAACAAGCTTACATCATCTAAATCAAACGGTGCCTTAGGATAAGTAGTTTAAAATCTACCAACCAGGCAATGCTTGCGAAATGGTGATGGTGGTTTCATAATGAGGGAAATGCTCTTTGATGCAAATTGATCTGCTCAATCCATGGACAAAGTGATGATTCAAATACAACTCTTCCTCTTAAATCAAAGTAAGGTACTTGGTACCACATTATGTCCATAAAGAATGATCTTCTCAAATTAGGCATTGATATGTCCTTGATCTTTAAAAAGAAGATTGGTAACGGGAATCATACGAGGTTTCTGGACAGAAAATTGGGTGGGTGGAGGCCCGCTAAAAACTTTCTTTATTGAGATTATACCGTTTAGACACAAATCAACAGTGCATTGTGTCTGATAGAGCTCCAACTTTTTATCAGCATTATGTCACGACTTCTGCTCCAATTGCTACTATTTCTCCTTCTATTGACTCTCATATTGGGCCTTCTGCTCCCCAAGTGGGTCTTGTGTACAAATTGTCTTGGATTCGGCTTATTCGTTCAGGGTCTGATCTTGCTGAGCTTAAAGATCTCTACAGTTTGGTTGCTCATCTGCGCCAATTAGATAATCAGGACAAATGGGAATGCATCATTGGCAACCCAAGAACATTCATTGTGAAAGGTATGCGGTCACACATTACCCACCTGTCAACAAAGACTTCCGTTATTCATATTCATTGGAACTTAATTCGGCCCTCTAAGGTCAATATTTTCACATGGAGAATCACTAATATGAGGCTCCCAACTCAGGTCAATCTCGATTACAGGGGTATCGATTTAGATAGTATTCGTTGCCTTATATGTGATGTTGCAATTGAGACCGAAAATCACCTTTTCACCGAATGTGATTTATCTAAATCCACTTGGAATCGTGTCCTGGAATGGTGGAGAATCCAAAACTTAAACATCACAAACGTCAATGACATAATAAGCCTTGCATATCGGGCTCACTTGCTTGCCACTACCATTAAGATCTTCCACTTAGTAGTCCAAACCACCTTGTGGGTACTATGGCGGTTCAGATTCGAAGCAACATTTGCCATCAAGCGTCCCAACAAAGATCTAATCAACAACTCTATTCATAACTTTGTATCCTTCTTCTTAGGATCTTACCAGAGGTTCTCTTAATTTATATTCATTTGCTGTTAAAAAATAAAATAAAAAAATAATGTATCTTAGCTCTTCTAAAATCAGGTGTTCAAAATGATTATTGAATTGAAAGTTTAGAAATAGGTGTGAGAGCATCAGGCGTTAGAGCTCTATTTTTGCATGTTAGTGTCACATTGTTTTAGGTTTCGTTTTTTAATATCATCTATTTAAATTTTTGTATTTTTTAACTCCTTGCTAGTTTTCAAATGGGTAGAAAGTATTATTAAGCTTGATAAAATAGTACGGAAAATAACTTTTCAAGTTTAATTGGGGTGGGGGCGTGGGGGCTATGCAACTATGCACATTCTTCATCCAAGAGTCAAAATTCATACGAAATTTCCATCCACCGAAGCCTCCTCGTGCAACTATCATTATTTATTTCGTCAAGTTGTCAAGTCTAGTGTTTAAAACCCGAATTTATATTAAATTGTTGGATAATGTTGTATTTTCTGGTTGGCTGGAGGTGGGACCATAATGGAGATAATTTTCCACCCTATATATACGTAACTTTAACCTCAACTCAATACACACAACCCAAAATGCTGAGCTCTATTTCAAAACCAATTTTCTCACAAATTCAAGCCCACTTTAATCCCCCTTCAATATCACATAAAAATTCACTAATCCCGTCTCAATCACACCAATTTAATCTCGTAAAACCAATAATTTTGACTAAAACAAGGCTTAATTCACCACCCAAAGCCAGTACTAGTGGCTTTTGTACAACGTCTTCTGAAGAGACGTTGTACGACTTGTTAGGTATCTCAGCGAGTGTTCCAGTCTCTGAGATCAAAAGAGCCTATAAACAAATGGCTTTGAAGTACCACCCTGACGTATCACCTCCTGATCGAGCTGATGAGTATACTACAAGGTTTATAAGGGTCCAAGAAGCGTATGAAACATTATCTGACCCTGAAGCTCGAGCTATGTATGATAGCTGCATGGCTAAGGGTTTACACTTAGCGGTTTCCTGGAAAGTTGGATCGCGGTTTCAAGCAAGATCGGATGAGAAACAACGGTGGAAAACGTCGTGGGAGGCTCAGGTGACCGAGCTGAAAAGACGTAGCTCGGTCGATGAGGAAGGGAGGATGTCGTGGTCAGCCCGTGTACGAAAGCAACGGAGCGAAAATGGGTTGAACCCTGGTGAATATGGGTCGGGCTAAGTATGTGAATAACATTTTCTTGTATGATTAGCTGATTATTTATGTTATCTAATATTAATTAAATTAGTTAAAGTTGTGTCCGTAGATGTTTAGGTTTTATTTGTTCCTAGTGAATTGTCATGTTATTTCGAGGATGGAAAAGTTGACGGGGATATATATGAAAGAGACGTTAGGTATAAATTTCGTATAGTAGTATAAAAGATATATAAGAGGTCGACAAACAGAGTCTGTAGGTAGTTAGAAACTTAGAATTATGGTATATCCACACACGTCTTTGTTTTGACTCCGTAAAAATTGTGTTTTGAATAAACAAAAATACAAAAATTACGTGATTGAGAAGAAAAAAAATTATTGCTAAACTAAGGCACAGGAAAAAAAAAATTAAGAGAAAATTTCCTTTGCTGCATGTTTGTCTATAAGAAGAATTAACAGCATATAAGATTTAGAGAAGGAAACACATACCTTTAAACATTTCACAAGTTGCAAAGGTTACTTGGTCGATTGTCCGTACAAACCACTCAATTCTTTCATGGAGGTTATCTGTTGCGATTCGTTCTACCGTGTGGCCCTTTAACGCTATAGAATGATGTTTTTTTTCGAGTTGAAAATGTTAAGAAAAAGAGTTGATTTTACTCATATAAAGCTTATGTTATTCACTTGGATTTCTGATGGATTAGAAAGAAATTTTGTAACTGGATCAAGTCATTTAGCAAGTCTAGAATCGCTTTATCAAACCCTTTCGACATTTTTTCTGGCCTCTTGCAAAATGTAAAAACAGTAAAATTATATAATGTTTTGGCCTTCAGAAAATAGATACTTTAACATATAGAAACGACTTGTAATGGTTTCCAAAACCAGTTACCAACTTCAGTATCTTAGCAACAAGACTCCTTAAATAGAGCTACAACACCATTTTCATCTCTCTAATTCCTTCTGGTTATTAGCTCTAGTTTTTAGTGAAACTAGGCCGCTAAATTTGAAGAAAAATTTGTTGAAAAAGTGTCTTACTAGCCTCTTACTCTTACCGAGTCAGAGGCGGTAAGAAGTGGTCAAACATTAGTGTTGTTTGTTTTTTTCTTTTGAGTCAGACGTGGTTATACATATAACATCTTACTGAATAATATGTGGGAGACTTGTCTTATTGCCTCTTACTCTATAAGATATTAAAGACTTTGTATTAATATAATATATGTGATGGTTTATTAACTATGTTATATTTATGATAAAAAGTCTTGTTTCATACTTACATAAGTTACTTATTATTGCATTACGTTGGTTTAATAAATAAATTGCAGAAACGAACACTTATAATCATTCAGACAATTATACAAAACAAACAACATTATTTCGTTTAGATTTAAACTTTCTATCCACCTCATACCTTTAAAATGTGGTAGTTAGATTAAAACCTAAAACACCTTAATAAAACACACCCTTACATAGACCCATGATAAATTAGAAAAAAGCTTTAACTTTGGTTAACAAACTAACCATCGGTCCATAAGCATGAACCTTTCCATACATGTAATAATTGGTGTTTCAAAATAGCTAAGCAATTTTTAATTAATTAGAACCCGTTGTCAATTGGTAATATGATGTTGATTGTTAATGTTAGTTTTTTCTTTCTTAATCAACCTTTTAGTTCGGTGTTTGCTATAACTACTTGAAAATACCCATATCTCAAACTAGGTTGCTAATATAAAATTAACAAATCTATAACACGCATACGCATTTTTTTTTTCCTTGTTAAAAAGTGAAAATATGTATTGATTTGAAAACAAGAGACATCATTCAAACCTATTGATACACCCCGGGCTTTATGTCATTTTATATTTATTTAGGATATATGTCTTTGTGTCGTATTAGGAAAGTGTCATGTTTAGATATATCTTTATGTTTGGCTTGTTTTACAAGCTAGGGTTATTCGGTTATATATACCGAATCATTATTATGAATGAATCAATCAAAGTTAAAGATAAACAAATATCTAGTTCTTCTCTCTAATATTCTTAAGGAGCCAGCGCCCGCTTGAAGTGGTGCCCTATCCCGATACAACCTCAACGGGTCGTATCAATTGGTGCTTTCATTGAGAGTCCTTGTTGAGAGGGCTACCAAATTAGGGTTCCAATTAAATTAAAAAAATAAAAAAAAAAAAAAAAAAAAAAAAAAAAAAAAAAAAAACTGTTCACGAGTACTGTTCATCAGCACTATTCATCAGAAAATATTTTTTGTTCTTCGAGTTACTATTCATGGCATCGGGCAGCAGTGATCGGGACGTGGAATACTCACTCTCTAAGCTCTTGCAAATGGGCACGGTGGCCGAATATGAGAATGAGTTTGTGGTACTTGCAAATCGTGTAACAAGGATCTCTGAATCTTTACTTACATCGTTTTATATCTCCGGACTTAAACTGACGTTACAAATAGAAGTGTTGAGGGCAAAGCCTACAACTTTAAGAGAAGCCTTTTCTTTAGCCCAAATAGTCGAGGCTCGTTTTGAGGCAATTAAAGAGAAGGAAAAAGAGCATATAATTGAAAAGAAATCAGACGGCATTCCATCATTACAAAGTGAATTCGCTTCACCTGAGATTAAAGGGTCCTTAGATGTTGATAAAGATATTGGTGTTGATGAGGTTAAAAGCGCGATAGAAGGTGTTTTTGATATTAGTGAGAGTTTGGTTGTTATTCTAAAGTGGGTACAGACCTGCATATCAAGGACATTGCTACTATTGGTAACTTTTGAAAACATGGATGTTGCCATGGGAATGGAGACTAAAATTCAAAGAAGAACGTGGGATCCTGGAATCAAGATTTATTTTAGATAACACCTTGAGGGCAAGGTGATTTTGAAGGAGTGGGGAGTGATACGCCCGTGTTGGATAACTATCGTAGTTTATTTATTATGTTTTATTAGGATAAGTGTTGGAGTCATTGTTTAGGATATGTCTTGAGTCATGTTAGGATAAGTCTTATGTTTGTGAGAGTTATCTCATAAACTAGTATTTAAGGTGTCATATGTTATCAATGAATCAATCAATCAAAGTTTTAAAATCAATAATTCTCTAGTTCTTCTCTTCTATTTCTTAAGGAGCCTGCGCCCGCTTGAAGTGGTGCCCTATCCCGATACAACCCTAACAGGGTCGTATCAATTGGTGGAATATGCACTATCTAAGCTATTGCAAATTGGTCCGGTGGCCGAATATGAGAGTGAGTTTGTGGTACTTGCAAATCGAGTAACATGGATCTCAGAATTTTTACTTAAATCGATTTATATCTCGGGACTTAAACCGCTTCTACAATGTGCACTCTTAAGGTTAGCGCCTACAACTTTAGGAGAAGCCTGTTCCATAGCCCGTATAATGGAGGCTCGTTTTGAGATAATTGCTGGGAAAAAGCTGAACATTGAAGAGAAATAGATATCGTTCTATCATGGCCAAGTGAAGAAGCTCCATATGTGATTAAAGAGTCCTTAGATGCTAATGAAGATATTGGTGTTGTTGAGGTTAGTAGCGCGATAAACGATATTTTTGATATTGGTGAGAGTAATGTGGAAAGTATGGAAGTTCGTAGTGAGTTTAGCGAATTTTCAGAAAATAAAGAAAGTGTGGAAGATGTTGTTGTGGGTGGTCGTGAATTTGATGGTCATTTGGGTAAAATAAATTTGAATATAAGCGAAGAATTAGCGGATTCTCAATCGACATATTCTTCGTATCACCTTGAGGGCAAGGTGATTTTTGAAGGAGTGGGGAGTGTTACGTCATGGGTAGCGGAAGGCGGAAGAATGGTGTTATGTTATGTGCAAGGTAGTGGAAGGCGGAAGAGGAAAAAGGTGTTGGTTGAGGTAGCGGATGAAAGGAGAACTACGGGAGTGGAAGATAGGAGTAGGATTGGGATTAGGATATGGGATTCCGGAATCAAGAGAAATTTTTCAAGACTACACCTTGAGGACAAGGTGATTTTGAAGGAATGGGGAATGATATACCCCGGGCTTTATGTCACTTTATATTTATTTAGGATATATGTCTTTGTGTCGTATTAGGAAAGTGTCATGTTTAGATATATCTTTATGTTTGGCTTGTTTTACAAGCTAGGGTTATTCGGTTATATATACCGAATCATTATTATGAATGAATCAATCAAAGTTAAAGATAAACAAATATCTAGTTCTTCTCTCTAATATTCTTAAGGAGCCAGCGCCCGCTTGAAGTGGTGCCCTATCCCGATACAACCTCAACGGGTCGTATCACCTATCTATGAAAACAATATATACCACACATATATGGATGGTTGTATCACATGTACACTACCAACCATCCGTATACATTCAATAATTCTAAATTTTGGGTACAACCAAATAAATCAATCTATCACGATTAAATAATTTGTGTCACAATCATACATATCCATAATAAAAAAAAAAACTAGGATTATAACATCATTTAAAATTAGAGAATAATATTATAGCCTTATGCATTATTGCATTAGTAAAGAATTATATTTTAAAGACTTCAATAGATATCAAATCTATTGATCAACTTTTCTATCATGTATCTTGCAGTTTAAACACAAAAAAACATCCATGGCAACAATAACATTAATTTTATAGCTATTAGGACTTAAGCATTTAACATCTATCTCAGACCCGATATTTTGCAAATAATCTATTACTTTGATTCCCATGACAATAACGTGTCATTTAGCATGCAGATCAAAGAAAGAAGTGTTTGATGGAATCTTAGAAAGCATTTGTAATGGATGATGTAGAGTGAAAGTGTTTAACAAAAACACTCGGTATGGTCAAGTAATAAGGACCTTGTGATTGACATAATTAATTAAAATGTGAGACGCATCAATTTCGAATTATGTTTAGTGCTAACAACACTGAAGTGGTCTGACAAAGTGGAGGGCTTTATACCGCTTTTGAGTATTTGAGCTCAAACAAAATGGATTAGTTTGTCAAAATATCGCAAAACCATGGTTAAAAAATATGTGTAATAAACACCATCCTTCCATATAATAAGATCTTCATCGCTGTTAACAAGGGATAAAAGTAGCTATCAGAAGGTCCAATAACTCGCTAACTATGTATTACTATGTCATTTTTATTTCTTAATGAACAAAAAAGATACATTGAGAGATATTCCAACGACAATTGATGTATTTTAATTAACTTACTGGTGTGGGCGTCACGCATCCTTTTGACAAACATCAATATATCATAACCCTCTTTTCATTCATAATTATTAAAACATTATTTATTTTGTAACTTGTCAAACAATGACCAAACCATATATCAAGTAAAGATCAATATACTCAGGATGCAAGAAACGTGTTTATACCATGTCTGGGATATTCATGTAAAATAGTAATATTAATTTACATCATTCGATCGATACTCGTTGACCATTTTGTTCAAGTATAAAATGTTAACCGTATATTGTAGATAAGTATCAAGTAATTTGTGTGTGAGTTGTAGAATTTTTGTCCCGTTATTCCCAGTTTTCCCAAAAGTTTAATTATAATTTCCTCAGTATTGTTATTCGCCTTTGGCTCAACAGTGCGTACGGTATGTTTATTATTAGTATCATGGCAGGGCCGGCTTTGAGGGTGTGTAAGGTGAGCGATCACACAGGGCCCCAAAATTTTTAAGGGCCTCAAAATTTGCCCCATTAATAACTATATGCATGTGTACGCATATTTTTCAAAAAGAAAAAAGCATTTAGATTTTTTAGAAAAAAAAACATTTAGATGATAAAGTATCTTAAATGAGTAATATGTTAGAACATTTAGCTAACTAATTGCATTATCTATACTACTTATAATGGAAAAATGGTAAAAGTGAAATGTTGAGTTTTCAACAGGAGAGAGAAAAAATTATGTAATTAATACTCTTATTAAAACACCCAATTACTTAAAAGTACAATAGGTTATTCACGTTGTACAACCAATTAAAAATATATCTACCAAACTAAATACAACCAATTAAACAATTAATACAAATGACAAACCGGGTTGACCCGGGACGCTTCTAACCCGACGGGTTGAACCGGTTTAATTTGACACGTTTTCGACCCAAACTAGTAAGTTGACCCGATTTAAATCGACAAATTTTCGACCGGAACGGTTCACGCTTCAAACCTGACGGGTTGAACCGGTTTAATTTGACCCGTTTTTTACCCAACCAAGCAAGTTGACCCGGTTTAAATCGACAAATTTTTCTACCGGAATGGTTTAACCGGTTGAACCACCCGGGTCGAACCGAGTTTCAAAACATTATGTTTAATTCTCAAATCTTCAAACTTTATATCTACCAAATTAAATACAACCAATTAAAACAATTAATACAAATGACAAACCGGGTTAACCCGGGACGCTTCAAACCCGACGGGTTGAACCGATTTAATTTGACCCGTTTTCGATCAAACCAAGCAAGTTGACCCGGTTTAAATCGACAAATTTTTTGACCAGAACGGTTCAACCGGTTGAACCACCCGGGTCGAACCGGGTTTCAAAACATTATGTTTAATTCCCAAATCTTCAAACTTTTATTATTTTTGATTTATAACTTATAAATTTTTTTTATCAATAAACTATCTGTCGCTATAAAATCCCGTTGCTATGCACGGGTACTCGTCTAGTATCTCATAAATGGTGACAGTTTATAAATAGTATTACTTATCGAAAGACCTCATTATGTAATTTCGTCCAGGGCCCTCAAATATTTCATAAATTCATGGGACGGCCCTGCATCATGGACAAATTTGCAACCCACTCCATATAGACACGAACCCTTAGCATAGTTAATACATGGTCTCCATGATTTCACTTGAGGGTTAGAGGAGTTTCGAGACATACCATTGTCGGTCATGAGCACCAATGGAGATGAAGAAGAGGAGTCCATAGAAAGGGAGATGGACTTGGATTTCAATCGCATCTCTTCGGTAATGAGCATGGAGCGAGCCGTTTTGAAGTCGGGAAAGGTATGCATGATGCCACAAACTTGATCAAATTTGTCGGCGAGGCTTTCAAGTGCATAGTGTACGAAGTCTTCATCCGGAATGGGAGAGTCGAGGCTCGCAAGAATGGTGACAATTGACTCGAGTTTCCAAAAATACATTTCCATGCTTAGGTCTCCAAGTTGAATAGATCGTAACTCGGCTTTCAAGGCATTGGTGCGTAAACGCTATCGGTGAGAATGTCCCATGTCTACCTTGAGTTCCCTGAATTTGCTTCTTGAAATGATAGAAGGATCATGTTGAAGAAAACGTGCCTTCGCTTCGCCTAATGAACTAACTTCATATCCCTGAAATTACGTAACAACCACAAGCATAAAACCTAAAAAGAAAAACAAAATGAAAAAAAAAAAAAAAAAAAAAAAAAAAAAAAAAAAAAATCCTAACTCACTTTCGTAGGAATCATGGTTGCATTTAGCGCATGCAACAAGCCTTTTAAACTACTTGGTGTCCCAAGTGGACGAGTGAAATCTCGTGAGAGTTTACAGTGAACACACCCACAAAGTTCATTTAAAAACTAATATAAGTTAAAGTATGTTTGTTATAAAAAAAAAAATTTAAAATTTAATTAATATAGGAGAAAACTACGGCATGGTGATAATGTAGAACTACGCCGTAGGTAATGAAACCTGACAGACATCTGACACCTGGAGGATGCTACGGCGTAGCCATAAATTTAGCTACGCCGTAGAAACTTTCTGAGGTGAATTCTTTGGTGAAATTACCAAATCCAGCTCCTCCATTGTCTACCTTTCTCCATTACCTGCAAATAGTCACAACAAAACATACCAAACCAACTACAAAACCTAAAAACTAACAAAATGTCCAAAAAGTCTAAAGCTAAAATCAAAATAAAAATAAAAAGATAGGCATGGGATGCCTCACACGAAGCGCTTATTTTTATTCGAGTCGGGAGCTTGACTCCACCCTTATTTACCAAGTAAAAGGGTGTTCATCCCTTCACTTGAAATCAAGTGTGGGTGAAAATAGCAATAAACACCTTGAGGGTATGAATTTGCTATAGGATAGGTAAATGATGAATTAAAATTATACCTTAAAGGAGATTTCATTTTCCTACTTACTTTACCTAGTTTGAGTGATGGATTTGATGATTTGAACATTCCGTGTTGTGGCTGAATGATTGGCTTTAGTGCCTCATTTTCCTTGTTATTCATGGTAGCGTCTAGGACTTAGCCTCCCAATTTCTTCTCGAGCTCAACCAAAATTGGTTCAGTAGCCGGTGCTACATAACCATCATCGGGTGGTGTGATGAGCATGGTTTGTGAGGTTAAAGGTTGCACTATGTCATCCACAATTTCTGCAACCTGTATAGGAAATCTAGCAAGATCTTTAGTAATAAGAATGAAAGAGGAGTTAGAAATTTTACCATTCTGTGTTGTAGTCGATTCCACATTAGCTCGTGGAATTGCTTCTTCACCTTGTAAGCACCTTTCTTCCATACTCTTCAATTGATCTTTGCTCGTTTCTTCTTTTCTCACAACCTTCAAACGTCCTGGAAATGGGATAGGTGGTACATATGGTCTGAAAATAGGTAAATCATGAGGAACCGGCTCCTTGTTGACTCATTTGATCTTTCCCACTGTTACTTTGATATTTCCAACTTTAATCTTATTATCTTCTAGGATCGTTTGGTTTAATTTTTCAAGCTTTACCTCCACACTCTTTCTCTCAGCATTGAGCTTCTTTAAGTTCAAGTCCGTGGTCTGCTTGAATTTCTTAATCCATTCATCATTCAAGTTGTGCATCCTTTTTAATTTTTCACGGTATTTACTGATTGTTTGCTCCAATGATTCCATATACTTAATCTGCTCACTTTCTTCTTGGAGAGGACACTTTTGTGTAATATGCATACCTTCACAAATCTTGCACCCTACTTTCATAGTACGAATACTCTCCTTAAGCTCATGCATATCACACCTAAGGCTATTAAGTCTATTGGTAATAATCTCAATGTCATCAAAGCTATCACCATTCTTTAGCCAAGTGGTTGCTCCATCATACTAATTTTGTGAGTGGTTTGCCACCTCTTGTATTGATTTAAGGGCTTGAGCTGGTGGCATTTTAGGGATTGGCCCTTGAGAGTCAAGCATTTGACGGGAAGGAATGTTTAAACCCTTGTAAAAAATGAGAACCTTCTGATGGTTGTTAAGATCATGTATTGGGCAAATGTAAAGAAGGTCTTTGAATCTTTCCCAAGCTTCACATAATGACTTGTTCATGTCTTGTCTGAAATTCCTGATTACTTCCATTCTCTTGGCCATCTTTGAAGGAGGACAATATCTCTGAATAAATGCCCTTTCTAGAAAATCCCATGTATTGATTGTTCCTCTAAACAATCTACCAAACCACCTTCTGGTTGCCCCTGTGAGTGTAATTGGAAATACCCTAAGCATCAATGCATCATGAGTGATGCCAGGAGTGTGGAAAAGATCAGCAATCTCCAACACTCTTCCTATATGTAGGTGGACATTTTCATCGTTAGTTCCCGTGAAAAGCTTACGTTTTAACTTCTTCATAAACTGGCTACTGATCTCAAAGTTGACTTTATTATCAATTTCGAGTCCTAGCACACCCGGTATTTTGTTACCTTGAGTCAAACCTATGTATTGCTCCATAGTGAGCATGTTGATATCAACGTCACCCATAACCTGAAATTACACAAACAAACAAAAACAGAAGAGAGTGGAACAAGTAAACTAAAAACAAAAATCCTAAAAAGCAAATAAAAACTTAAAAGCGAAAATATTTAGAAAACTTAAATAAAAATTCTAAATAGCTCCCTGGCAGCGGCGCCAAAAACTTGATGCAGAATTTACCGACCAAGTTTTATATTTATAATAGTCTCGTCTACCTAATGCACTATCGGGCAGTGTACCCGGTCGTGTATGGTATAACTAGATGGTAAAGCCGAGGTCGTCCCAAGAGCTATGTGTGCGAAAGTTATCTAAGTTTAGTGTCACTAGTTTAAAAGAGGGGTTTATGAATAATTAATTAAACTAAAGAAAATGAAATAAATAATAAAAACAATTAATTAAGCGAAAGGAAATTCAGATGGGAGAATAGTGTTAACTTAATTACTACTCTTGTTATTAACATGAAAAGTTTTCTAATTAATGCATCCTATCGTTTCATCTGGAGATTCAAGTTGATAGACTCAGATGGTCAAATCGCCTATCCTATCTTACATCTTGCCCTATTCTTATAACTGTAACATTACAACTAGTTTAAAAGAGGGGTTTATGAATAATTAATTAAACTAAAGAAAATGAAATAAATAACAAAAACAATTAATTAAGCGAAAGAAAATTTAGATGGGAAGTGTTAACCTAATTACTACTCTTGTTATTTAATGACAAGTTTTCTAATTAATGCATCCTATCATTTCATCTGGGGATTCAAGTCGATAGACTCTGATGGTCAAATCGCCTATCCTATCTTACACCTTGCCCTATTCTTATAACTGTAACATTACAAGAGTTCATCGATTGGTCGCTTTGCCTACGAGGTGCAAGAGTCGTTAAGCGCCTAGCCTCTACTAACTTAGAATAGTCTAGCGGGATGCGGCCTTTCGGAACTTACATCCCCTCTAATTCCTTAAGCAAGTCTGTTTGGTAGGTGGTCGTGTTGAAATTTCTACATAGATGGTGATATTACTACCACCAAGACACACCTTATCTGCTTGGGTCCTATGGTCGATTCTCCTAGCCTCAATGGAACTACCAAACATCATCACTACCGAAACTAGAGTGTCCTAAGACATGCTAAGAAAGTATACAAATAAAATGATAATAAATGCGAGAAAACGAAATCATGGCAATAACAATTTCATAACAAGGCTAACACATGAAGTGATTAGCCAAACATATAGTAAATTATACCAACAAGAATGAATAAAACATGGATTAAATTGAACATAATGTTTGATACAAATTACTTGATGTAGATATAATAATTATGGTGATTGCATGTGAATGCTCCCTTGGAAAGTGGTTGGTTGCTGCTAGAAAATGCTCTGAGATGGTGCCCTAATCGCCCCCTTGAAAGGGAGGAAACGAGATGATGAATAGTGCAGAATTCGGCCTCTATTTATAGGGTTTGAAACAGCTATGGCGTAGCCAATATTTCAGCTACGGCGTAGCTATGGCATAGCGGATTTTTCCAACTATAGCGTAGTTCACTCTTTTGCCTAGCTATGGCGTAGCGGATTTTTCCAACTATGGCGTATTTTCTTCAACTTTTCACCCCTTTCTTATTAGCAATATTGCAACTTAGGCCCTTGTATTCCTTCATTCCTTTGAAGGATTCCAACACATAAATGTGTTTATCAAATATAATTTAAGCTCAACTACGCCGTAACTTAAAGATAAGTTACGGTCGTAAACCAATCTACGGCATAACCAAATGAGGGACTATGCCGTAACTCCATCAAGGATAACGAAAATCTTCTAAGTATGGAATGAAGATCTACGACGTAGCTTGATATTAGCTACGCCCGTAGAAGTCATAACTACGCCGTAGTCCAAAGTTTGACTACGCCGTAGGTCTTGGTCATCGTATGACTTTTGTCTTCAGTGAGTGTTACAGCATAGGTAGAGAGAACCTCTAAGCCGTAGTTGGTGCTGATTCCGCATACTTCAAATATTTTCATTAAGAACCTCCCAATCCCGCGTCTTTTCGTTCCTATGCTCATCTTTACCCTGAAAACCGAATATAAACAAATAAGAGCATATATATCCTTACAAAATAACACAAAAGACGAACATAATAGGGGGGAAATTAACACTAAAATAACAAAACTATTTGATGTTATCATTCATACCTAATTTAAGTGTGAAATCAGGTCTTTTCAATTTGATCATGGGGTGAATTTGACAACTGAAGCCTAAATTAACTTTTTGCCAACAATGGCATCCAGTTTCGCTGTTCATGCCTAAAAATATCACAACAAAATGGCAAGTCCGAACGAATGGTTCGCACCATCAATAATCTTATCTGGCCTTATTTTTCAAGCCAATCTTCCACCAACATTCTGGGTTGAAGCCCTCTATATGGTTGTTCATTTAATTAATATCTTACCCTCAACTAATATTACCAACGAAACCCCTTATACCCGCCTGTTTAGTCAAAAACCCATATTATAGCCTTTTACGCACATTTGGCTGTTTATGTTACCCTCACTTATATGCTAATCACAAAGTTGACCCTCGCGCCATACCCTCCATTTATTTGAGCCAAGCATCCAATCATGGTGGATATCATTGTCTTTCTTTACAAACCAATAAAATCATACTTTCTCGCCATGTCACTTTTGATGAAACTATATTTTCATATTGTTCATCCCCATCAACATCAGCTCTCATCTACACCTTTTTGGATGACTCACCCGATATAATTCCTCCCATTTATCACAGTCCCAACCAAAAAGCTGTTGAACACCACAAGCCAACAATACTAATTAATCACCATCCCACCCCATCACTTAAAGAACCCAATACGGCCCAACAAGCTGAAGCATCACCACACACATAAAATCCATCACCACCCTTCAACTCACCAGCAACCCAAACACCAACACTGTCACTAGTCACAGACCAGCATCAACCACTTATTATCCCGGATCCTCCTCATAACCCAAACCCTGTCTCGATTTATCCCATGGTCACACGATATCGTGTCGAGACTAATCGTCCTACTGAGCATCTCAATATGCATGTGTCTTCGATTTCACCAATACCAAACACCTATCATGGTGTGTTTAATGATCCAAATTGGCAAAATGCTATACGTAATAAATACACTGCACTTATTAAGAACAGAACTTGGACACTAGTGCCTCGACCCATGACATCAACATTATTCGCTCTATGTGGCTTTTTCGCCATAAGTATTTGGCTGATGGAACTCTTAGTCGCTACAAGGCTCGTCTTGTGGCAAATGGTTGTACTCAATTAGAAGGGGTTGATGTAGATGAGACTTTTAGTCCGGTAGTTAAGCCGGGTACTATTATGACCATTATGAGTTTGGCGACTTCTTGACATTGGTCGATTCATCAGCTTGATGTCAAGAATGCTTTCTTGCATGACGATTTATCTGAGACCATTTATATGCATCAGCCTCCCGAATTTTGGGATTCTGAGCATCCTGATTATGTGTGTTTATTACAGCGGTCTTTGTATGGGCTCAAGCAGGCCCCTAGAGCATGGTTTCAATGATTTGCATCTTATATTACTCGGGTTAGGTTTCATCATAGTCGTTGTGACTCATCATTATTTATATACAGACAAGGGATGAATACTGCTTATCTATTATTATATTGATGAAATTGTACTTACTGCTTCCTTTGAGACTTTGTTGCAGCGGATCATTAGTTCTTTATGTTAGGAGTTTTCCATGACAGTGATCTCGGTTCTCTTAATTATTTTATGGGGATTTCTGTTAGCCGTGATTCTACAGGGTTGTTCTTATCTCAGCGCAAATATACCCTTGAGATTCTCGAGAGAGCACATATGGTTTCTTGTAATCCCAATCGGACTCATGTGGATACTTAGTCTAAACTAGGGGATGATGGTGATCCAGTTTCTGATCCTACTTTATATTGAAGTCTTGCCGGTTCTCTTCAGTATCTCACATTTACTCACCCAGATATATCCTATGCAGTTCAGCAGGTTTGCCTTTATATGCATGATCCTCGAGAGTCTCATTTTTCAGCTCTCAAACGGATTTTGCGATATGTTCGAGGCACCTTAGACCATGGGTTACAGTTGTTTACTTCTTATACATTATCATTGGTTGCTTATTCAGATGTGGATTGGGTTGGTTACCCTACTACTAGGAGATCGACTTCGGGCTACTGTGTCTTTCTTGGCAACAACCTTCTATCTTGGTCCTCTAAGCGTCAACCGACTCTCTCTCATTCTAGTGCAGAAGCATAGTATCGTGGGGTTGCCAATGCTGTTGCTGAGACTTGTTGGTTACGAAATTTACTTATCTTCCACTAAGCTTGTCTACTATGATAATGTTAGTGTTGTCTACTTATCTTGTAATCCGGTTCAACATCACCGTACAAAAGCATATTGAGATTGATATGTATAAGACTGGTAGTAACAAGACCACAAACAACCCCATCATATCAATGTCAATTCAATTTTCTCTCTCTTATACCAAACACAGACCAAACATTCTTAGTAACAAGACTGCAGTCATAACAAAAAACATATTGCACAAAAATTTATTAAAAAACAACTCACACACGCAAACCATTCATTTCTTCAGCCCACTCACACACACAAATCATTTCATTTCTTCGGTTTACTAACAGACCAAAAGAATGCAAATTAAAGGGGAAGAGCATTCCATTCGATCCTCGTAGCAAGGGACACGTCCTATTTGGCTAGACAAAAAGAATGGTTTGGTTCCACTACTACTGTCTAATAAGGATGGTCATACCAAATCTACGACTAGTTACATCAAAAGATTGGAAGACGAGGTCGTGAATATAATATAGATTGAATTAGCTAAACAACTAAAACACAATTAACTATATAAAGAATTATTAAGTACACATACATCGAAACAATGACTGCTTAAAAGTATTACCAATCACACTCCAATCACACTCCGACAACTCATTTTGTGGATGTTTTGTGAATGTTTTCTTTGTGGATATAGCATTTCTCTTCTTATATAGCGTGTTGTCAACATCCTTTTACGTCTTCCGAAATTCTAATATACAAAATTCATGCAAAACAATTTTTTCACGTATATTAGTCAACTTTTTCGTTCCCAAAAGATGGACATAGTATGCATCAAAGGTGACAACTAATTAAACTAATAGCAGAGACGCATATATTACACAAGAAAAGGCTGTTCACGTAGTTAACACGACCCGTATTGATCAGGGTCGGACCCGTGTTGATCAGAGTCCGACCCATTCTCTCTCCGTTGCTTTCGGACCCTTGCCGCCCATGAAGTCCTTCCATCATCATCCATGGCGCTCCGTTGTTTAAGCTCTTCCACCTGTGTCTCCCACGTTGCTTTCCGCTGCCTCTTATGTTTTAAACCCTTTGTAATACAAGTATCATACATAGCACGAGATTCAGGATTAGATAACGTCTTGTACGCTTCTTTGACTTGAATAAACCTCATGTTACACTCGTGGGCACAATCCGGTGGACATACATCCGGGTGGTACTTCAAAGCCATTTGTCTATAGGCTAGTTTGATCTCGGAGAGTGTTACACTCTCCGAGATACCCAATAAGTCGTACAACGTCTCATCTGGTGATGGTGTGTAACATCTGGTTGTGGCTTTAAGTGGTGAACAACTAGTAAAGGTTGTTTTGATTAAAAATGATGTGTTTATAAGACGCTTGTTACGAAAATCGAAGGAAACTTGGTGTAACCGAGACGGAACCAATGAATTCTTGTGTGGATTTGAGGGGACATGGGTTTCGGCTTGCGAAGAAATTTGTAGTGAAGTTGAATTGATCATTTTGGGAAGCAATATTAGCTAACGGAAGAGTAACGTGTATTAACTATATGTAGTGCAAGATTAATTCATTGGTCCCATTTATCCACCAACCAGGAAAAAGCTTCCACTAACCAAAAGTTAAATATATTTAGTCTATTTAGTCTTAAAATAGAAGATTTGCTACAACTTGTCGATCAAGAAATACACGTAACATACTGATTTTGGATGAAAGACTAAAAGATTATGTTCTTTTTGTTCAGCATAATTGATAACCGAATGATTTTCATTGATTATTACCCACAAATGAGAGGATACATATAGGTACAATACATAGTTATTTTAAGTAAACCCACTAATCAAGCTAATCACCAGTGTTTTGAGGTCGACCCGGCCGGGTTAACCGGTTCGACCGGTTCTGACAAAAAAACGGGTCAAAAAAACCCGGGTTTCTAAAACCGGGTTAACCGGTGTGACCCGGCGGGTTTTGAGTGACCCGGGTCAACCCGGTTCTCAAAACCCGGCCGGGTTTCGTTTTTTCAAAAATTTTTAATAAAAACCCGGGTTAATCCAGGTTGACCCGGTGGTCGAACCGGTTGACCCGGTCAAAAAAATAAAAAAATAATAAATTCAAAACCGGGTTGACCCGGCGGTCCAACCGGTCGAACTGGTTGACCCGGTGCCCGGTAACTCGACCGGGTCGATTTTGAACCCGGTTTTCAAAACATTGCTAATCACAATAAATATACACTAATCATTTTGTTATCATCCACTAATGTACGACTCACACAAATCACTTGATACTTATCTACAATATACGGTTAACACTCCTCGTAGTCGAAGGGGAGGACACCAGATGCTTAGACTGAAGTGAAATTCCTCAAACATAGCAGATGGTAATCGTTTCGTGAAGATGTACGTCTGCATACTGATAATGTGAAGGGACATAAAGAACTCGAACATGACCAGTAGCAACCAAGTCTTGAACAAAATGAAATGACTTTTTGTATTTTCAAATATTTAAAAAAAAAAATTATAATCGTATAAATTTTAGAAACGAATTTTGGCGTAATGATGTGTCATAAAATGATTTGTTAAAAGAAAAGAGTTGATGAAAGAAGTAAGAGAACAAGTTGTCTAAGTTTAATGACCCATCATTACGTGAATGTTTTTGTGTGAACAATATTTGATCGTAGCATACCTATCTTTTTAAAAGGTGTGTGGACCATAAGAGTGCTGCCGGCGCTAGAGTTGAATGGCACGCCATCGGCCTTTTTATGCCCAATGGCGTCGCCGTTCTTCACTGATTGTCTTAATTAGAAGTTTTAGCAAGGAAGTAAAAGGGAATTGGAGAAGAGATTAAATGTTTGTATAGGATATAAAGGATCTTGATTTGGTCTATCCATTTGTTGATTTGATTTACTATTATATAGGAACATAAGATCCACGAATACGATACTTCTTCCTCACAATTTTTTAGTTTATGAATTTGTTTTCGGTTGCTGGAAATATTTGTCCACTTTTATATTTTAGTCAATTAAAAGAGATATAAATAGTTAAAGATGATATTTGATTACGTAGTAAAAAGTGTAATTAGTGACAATCTGTAATTAGTGACAATCGGCTAATAAACTGGGACCGAAAAAGTAATACCTTAATTTCTCTAAACATGCAGCTATTATTTATAGGCAAATTTAAGCAAAACGGTTCTTACATCTTCGTATTACCAAGTGGATTACAACACCGAAGCACTATTTGATTTCTCTATAGATATATAGAACAAAAAGTGAACATTGCATGAAAGGAATCTAAGAGAAAGATGATATTTACGTAATTTTATATTAGTCGTTTTAGCTGTACATTATTGTAATTGATTTATGCTTATCGGTTTCTAGTCATTTATTATATTTGATATGGTCTTGATATGTAATTAGCTGGAGATTAAGATGTCATGGGTAGTTACCCAAAATACCATTGTATTGTTAGGATATATATCTCCATTCTTTGTAACCGTGAGACATCAATAAAAACTCATTACATTATTCACGATCACATGGTATCAGAGAACCATTGATCCTAAAGCCTTATCACCACCAAATTCCGCTCCTCCTAATCTCCAGCTCATTACATATCAAGACCATATCAAATATAATAAATGACTAGAAACTGAAGCATAAATCAATTACAATAATGTACGTACAGCTAACAAGTCGTACTAATAAACTCAAACCACAAAAGGTGATAAATGTTGAAGTGCAAGAAAAGAAAGCCGATACATATAGCTAAACTTCAGCTTAGAGTGACAAATTTATCATTTATCGATAACTTTGATATTTGAATATAAGACCAGCTGATCGAATGTGCTACAAACATGAGAGGTGAAGAATTCTAGTCACCCTTTAAAATGTCTACACCACCAATACCATATTCTATTTGACAATTTACATTATAGTCATTTTATTTGCATTTCTGTAAACAAAGTAACTGCCTTCTTTATTTGTTTTTGATAACAATTAGTCCATAAGCATGAACTTATATCCATAACATGTGGCAAGAAACAGTCAACATATTGGTACTAGCGCAATGAACTAATTTATCTGTAACAAGTGGCATGAAATAGTCAATCAATAAGGGGTGCGAAAAGTTTGTACCAAATGGTTTGTTTGAAAGATACACGCATAAGGTAAGTTAACTCACCAAGGTAAGTTATAGTTTAAGGCAAGGTAAGTTATAGTTTAACGCATCAACTTAACGTACCCCCTCCCCCCAAGTTAAAGATGAATTAACGCACCAAGTTATTACCTTAACGCAGCGTTAAGGGGGTGAGTTATGGCATAACTCGCTGAGTTAACTTACCGAGGGGTGAGTTAACTCACCAAAGTGAGTTATAGCTTAACGCACCAAGGTAAGTTAACTCACCAAGGTGAGTTATAGCTTAACGCACCAAGTTAACTTACCGCCTCCCCCCAAGTTAAAGCTGAGTTAACGCACCAAGTTATGGCCTTAACACATCGTTAAAGGGGTGATTCATGGCATAACTCGCTGCGTTAACTTACCAAGGGGTGAGTTATGGGATAACTCAGGTGTTTTTTGGCGAGTTATGGCATAACTCAGGTGAGTTATCTTACCGCCTCCTAAAGTTAACACACCAAGTTAACACCTTACAAGCTGACGTGGCGGTGAGTTATGGTATAACTCGGGGTTAACTTACCTTATGCTCTAAGGACCGGTTGTCGGATGGTCATTTAACTTTTACCGAATACCCGCACAAAGCTACGTTTTATAACGAAAAATAATTATACTTACAAAATCGTAATTTTTGTTTGACCCTTTATACAAAACTTACGAGTTCAATTTGTAATTACTGCGAGAAAAAAGTGTATGGGTTAAAAAATATATGAAAGTTTAATGATAAAACAATATTTAAAATATTAATTTAGTGATATATGTTGTTATCATTTTTAATGTATATTGTATAATAGTCCCACTTACATTACTCAATTTTAAGTCATTTAAAATTTAAAGAGTGAGCATGCACTCGTTATAAATAGCAACGGTAGAGATTATTGCCCATTATTTTATGATTCGTTGAGTTTGCAGATGAACAAATTATATATCTAAATATATTGGCTACGAATATAACTTATAACTAAAGTATATAAGTATAGAATTGGAAATTTGGAATAATATGGGTGACAAATTATTGCTATTTTAGTCAAGACTTATGCAAAGCATTTACTTTTGAAAAGTGTAACTTGTAAAGTATTTGAGGCAAGACTTTGATCACATTTACATATATGCTCACATATAAAACGTTAGAAACGACTTTGATCACATTTACAGTTGAAAGGGTATATTTGTCATAACATATTACTATTTTTTTAAGAACTTTAAGTTTGAAGGACAATCAAGATTTGCTTTATAAATAGGATTATAGTTTTTTTCACACTTTGTAAAGCATGTATTTGAACAAACACATGCCGTTAATTGACTGTAATGTAAAGAAAATTTCAAAGAGCAGCATGTATATTGTTTTTATTTCCATGTCCTGTTTTCTGGAAGAAAACGAAGTTTTGTCAATATCAATTGGATTTCAAACCTAAATAGAAAATATGTGATATTTATATTTTAAAATTAGGTTTGTTGGATTGGCTCAACATTCATACTGCAAACAGTAAGTAACTTACCGTTTGCAACATGAATGTTGTTTGAAAAGTCGGTTTCAACGTTTTCACTTTACATCCTTCAATTTTTTTAATTTTAAACAATTGATCCCTCATTTATATGTAGCAGCAGATAGAGTCCCTTGTAGTTTGCTGCAGCGATTATTTTCCCTTGTTGGATTCCTGTGCTCAAATTTATAATCATAATTGTTAAATCTAGAAACCAAGAGTAAGAAACACTAGATTTACAAAACAACATTCATAGAAACTCATCTAAGGGTTTTTGTGTTGGATGGCTTGTAACAGTGCCGAATTTAGGTCTGTTAATGATCTTCAGTTTTAAAGTGTTGGATTGCATAAACTCAATTAGAACTTAGGGTCCGTTTGGTTTGTAGGTGGGTTTAAGATTATGATTTGGATTACAATTTGGATTTAATATAGAAGAGAGAGAAAAATATTTTAAAATTATTTTATATTTTAAAATATGATTTATAAATTATTTATATACAAAATGAAAAGAGAGAGATAAAGAGAAAATAAGGTTAGCCCTATCATTTGTTTTAAAACCTACCTTAACCTGCCCCCTCCCCCTCCCCCTCCCCCTCCCCCAACTTTAACACACTCCTTAATATTTGGGACTAACATCAAACCCAAGCTATACCAAACGGTTGAAAATGAGGTTGGGTCTACTTTTCTAAACCAAACCCAAGCAAAACCTACAAACCAAACGGGCCCTTATAATACATACTCCTTTCGTCCTATATTAACTGTCCACTTTGATTTTTTTAGGTCTTTCTTTTTCAGTTTTGACTTTAAATATTTTCGTTTGTGTTATATAATAATTGATATAAAATATATAAATGGATCGAGTTTTAAATTTATTTTAAATGGTATAATTTTGGATATAACATAAACAAAAATATTTAAAGTAAAAGCTGAAAAAGAAAATTTTCAAAAATTAAAATTGAATAATTAATATGTGATGAAGATAGTACTTCATAAACTCAAGCAATGAGACTCATAAGATCTTAAAAACTTAACTTACTAAGCCTTTTCAAGATAAACCTATAAATAATAAAGCATTTGCATATATATTCTTCTAAAGATGCAAAATTGCATATATATATATATATATATATATATATATATATATATATATATATATATATATATATATATATATATATATATTGTATCTTTATTTTCAGAACCTTGTTAAGTGCGGAAATTGCGAGAACTCTAATTTTGCATTAGAAAACATACATGTTCATATAAATCATGTATGTTTTCTTACATACACCTTAATACACATACCTGTGTAACATACATGTTCATATAAAACACTGTTAAGTGTGACATATCAATGCAAAATGGTTTTATATTAACATGTATGTTACACAAGTATGTGTATTAAGGTGTATGTAAAAAAACATACATGTTTTATATGAATATGCATGTTTTCTAATGCAAAATTGGAGTTCTCGCAGTTCCCGCAATTAGCAGGGTTCTGAAAATAAAGTCCCCCCCCCCACACACACACACACACACACATATATATATATATATATATATATATATATATATATATATATATATATATATATATATATATATATATTTATAGACTAAGGATCAAATGAGAAGAAAACTTAAAATGAGAAGGATGAGAAATAATTATAACTACATATTTGATATGCATCGACTTGAATTAGATGCATCACTAGTCTTTTAGATTCACAATAATATATTTTCTAGCAAAAAATTAGATGCATATACATATATTAGATGCATTTCGTCAAGTTAGACGAATCCTATATATTTTTCGTCCTCTGCGGGTCAAATTTGTTGTTAGTACTACTTTGCATCGTTTTCATTCAAAATCACTTTCGAAACTAATTGTGATGCATCTAAATGAATAGAGATGCATCTAAATCAAGTCGATGCATCTCAAATGTGTGGTTATAATTATTTCTCATCCTTCTCATTTTAAATTGTCTTCTCACTGGATCCTTACCCTATATATATATATATATATATATATATATATATATATATATATATATATATATATATATATATATATATATATATATATATATATATATCATTTGGATGCATAAGAATAATTATATCATGTGCATCAAAAACTTGTACCAAGAATATCTATGCAATTATTCGATATATATATATGCAATTCCTCCGATAATAAAAAATTTAACCAACAAATAAACTTAACAAAAGTCTATTTGTAAACTCGATTTTACAATATTAAAAGCCCAATCAACAATACAACTATACAAGTTTACAACTAGTCATACTATGGGCCAGTGCTAATATCATCATAATACAGAACTCAAGCCCGCATTAAAAAAAGCCCATAACTCAATTCAATAACCTGCAGAAAACAACACCATTCTCATTTCCTCAAACAAACAAGAACAAAAAAATGGCGACTAATTTCTGGACATCAACACACTTGTAAGAACCAAAAAAGGAAAAACCCTTTTCGATCATCGGGTTTTAATCTAAAAGTTTCAGTACGTTGGTAATTTAATGATTTAATTAACTATGTTTTTCTTATGGTTAAATTTTGTAGAAAAGAATTGTTGGAGCAAGAAGAAGTGGATGTGGTTCATAATCTTGATAAGCAAAGGGGAATCACCCTTGATGATTTTAAGCTCATCAAATTGCAGATGACTAATTGTATGTATTTTTTTTTTTTTTTTTTTTTTTTTTAAAGTTAATTGCACATTTGCACCTATTTGGATTTGGTTATGTTGTAATGGAATGCAATAAACAATGCTAAATATACCAAAGGGCGAGGCCTGGGATTTTTCATAGAACAAAGTTCAAACCCCACCAGTATTAGTTTTAGGTTGAGGTGTGTGGCTTAGTTGGTTTAGGAGGAGAGGAATGTCCAAGACAATGTTCACATTACCTAAAGAGCATAGACGGACCTTAGTTCCCAAAACTTTGAGGTTTTACTTATATTTGCTTAAAGGAAATACAACTTCGGCCCTCCCAATAAATTCACCCAAGTTCCGTCTATGCTAAACAGGACCTCACTGGTTGACCGGGGAGGTGAGTCGGTCTGAACATTGCCTTCCATATATTGGGTATGTTTGACAAGGAGCTTTTAAGAGCATTTAGGAGCGTTTAGCGTTTAAAAGTGAAAGCACTTTTGGCAAGGATCGTTTATTGTTTTGGGTAACCATGGTTTCCGACCTTTTGACCGACTAACCCACAGGGTTTGCCATACGGACTAAAACCAGGTGAAGCCTTCCCTTTTTGCTTTTTTCTAAACACGCTACTTGAAGAAGCGTTTAGCGTTAGCATTTAGCTTTTACTCTCATTTTACACTTTATAATAACTAATACAACTTCGTTGTCAACAATTTGCAAAAATAAGCAATTCCTAACCCCCCTCCCCAAAATGTAAAAAGCTTTCTTCTGTCGTCATTCCATTGTATGTAAGATAATGAAAGTATGTTACAAACAATTAAAAACAAGTTTGGTGTGTTCCAATGTGATCTTTTTACAAAAAGAAAATTCTCAGCAATAATGAAAGTATGTTACATACAATGAAACAAAAGGATTAGTATATGTTGAGAAAAGGTGTAACTTTGCTACATTTTGGTGCAATAAACCCTTCTATGTACATTATTCATTGAATAATGGTATTCGTTTAGAGATATTTTGTTTTATATGTGTTCATTATTTTTGCTGAACTCATAAGCTGCTCCTCATCAGTTTGCATTGGCAATTATATATAGTGAGATTCTCTACTATAACTTGCCACGAGTCGCGGATTTTGAAATTTGGGGATTATGAAAATGAAATTAAGCTATTTTGCATGGATGCGCGTTAGACAAACTTGCTGATTCTTTGCAGAAAACCCGTTTTCTAAATTGTGGTTTCACTAGGATGACACTTATTTGTTCTTTAGGTATCATAAAATATTAGAATGATACGAGCTGAACTTTGAAGTAATGGTGACTTAATCATAAATTGCATATCATCTATTGCAATGAGCTCATGATAAGCTTGTCGATATATATAAGTTGATTGCAAGCTTCCAAAATATGATATGAATTTCTAATGTATATAGCTTATCACCTTACATATGTTGCCTTTTAAGGCCTTTTCTGTTTGTGAACTCTCTAAAACCTGATCTACGATCAACATGAAAACGAAGTTGCGGATTGCTCTTATTTAAATAGTTTCTGAAACTTGCTATTCTTCTCTTTTTGTTTTTCTTTCCAGACATTACGAGATTGGCTCAAAATGTGAAAGTGAGGCAAAGGTTAGCCTCAAGTTTTTTGTTTTTTTGGATAAATAGATTTTACTGCTATGCTACCTATATTCTTTCATGTCGATTTAGTTATGCAGACATTACTCATTAAATTATTAATTTATCAACAAGCCGCTGTCGGCAGTATAGATATGTTCACATTTTCTTTTTAATCTGTTTACCAAGTTGCAGTAGCGGGTTCTCATTGTATTGGTTACTATTTCAGGGTCGTAGCAACTGCTGTAACGTATATGAGACGTGTTTATACAAAGTACTTATTTGCTCTCAGATACTTTACCTGATATACAAATTCATTGGTTTATGCACACTTGTGGTTTTTTTTTTTTTTTTTTTTTTTTTTTTTTTTTTTTTTATTATTCTTTACACTTTCAATTTATGATCTTTAGGAGAAGTATGACTGAATATGACCCGCGTCTATTGGCCCCGTCGTGTTTGTACTTGGCAGCAAAATCAGAAGAAAGCACAGTGCAAGCAAGACTTCTTGTATTCTACATTAAGAAAATATGTAGTTGTTTCTCTTAAACTTAAACAATATTGTCTCAATTAAATTA
Organism: Artemisia argyi; assembly: GCA_030686995.1. Lineage (NCBI taxonomy): Eukaryota > Viridiplantae > Streptophyta > Magnoliopsida > Asterales > Asteraceae > Artemisia > Artemisia argyi. Next base: position 55,082,194 of record CM060707.1, read on the forward strand.
TTATATTTGGGAATTGCAGTATTAGCAATATATCGTCTTTGTGTTTCAGATCCAGATGAAAGGTACAGATGTGAAATAAAAGAGATACTTGAGATGGAAATGAAAATTTTGGAAGCACTAAACTATTACCTTGTTGTGTTCCATCCTTATCGTTCACTGCCTCAGTAAGTATATTCACTAATTATTTGAATACATTCTTTTGGGAAGCACTAAATCACTACCTTGTTGGATTGATCTCCAGCCTCTTTTTCCTCTTTTTTGCTCCCGTTTTTTAATATAGTTAAATGCATTAAATATGCTTGCAAACGCTATATTTATTCTAATTTTTTGAGTAAAATGATTTAAGAGGTTTTCTGCATATGAATACACCTGCAAGACAATTTTGATCCATTTAACCTGTTCCATTTTTTAGCTTGTTGATTCAGTCGATTTTAGATAAGCATAACCCAAGTTGATCCATTTATAAGCTAATGGGTCGGAATTGCCACCTTGATGTTTAGTACATTTTGGCGAACATATTTACCACAACATCCAAGCCTTACTATGAATTTTTTTACTTAAACAAGGTTGCTTCAGGATGCTGGGATGAGTGATGCAATTCAATTGACTTGGTAAGAAGTTTGTCGTTGACTAGTTTGGATTTTTGTAACTTGTTGTGTTGACTGTCTTTATTTCAATATCGTTTCAAAATGAATTTCAATATCGTTTCAAACCAGACTTTGTGCTCAAAGTCATGTCAAAGCTTGATTTCGTTGTTTTTTTGCGAGCGCGATGTAATTATGCAAGTCTAATATTGATCTGTTCTATTAATTTTTTTAGGGGAATTGTTAATGACACCTACAGGATGGATTTAATACTCATACATCCACCATATCTAATTGGATTAGCCTGCATTTATGTAGCTAGTGTGCTCAACGAGAAAGATAACACAGCTTGGTTCGAAGATCTGCGTGTCGACATGAACGTGGTACGTATATGTATCAAAATGGGCATAGAGGATGGGTTGGGTGATCGGTTATAATACTTTTTTGTTAAAATTAATAAAAATATTATTGATAGTTTGATACTTTGCCACTTAGAGTGCCATATATGTTAAAAGACATGGTATTTCAGTAATTATCAGGTTTTATTGAATAAATTGATTTGGAAGGTTTTATAGTTTATACACTAGACACCTGTGTGACCATTCTTTTAATCAATCCATCTTTTGTAATTTTGCCAGCTTTACCCATTGTCCTGTTTAGGACACATCAGTTAAAATTGTCACCTCTACATTTAATGTAACACTTGAACAAAAGCATAAATTTGAAGGCGTAAAATGTACCTAAAAATGGGTCGACGTAAATTTTAGTTTATCACCAATGGGTCAAAGGGTTAAAAAATCATAAGAACTTGCCTAAAACATTAACACGTCAAATGAGTTAAAAATGGGCTCAATTGACTTGAGGGTTTTAATTTTTGAAAATGCTTACAACATCCTAAACTGATTTTACTGAAACATGATATTCATGATTTCAGTTATTTCCTGTTATCCAACCCCACGCAGTTGTCACGCTTTTAATTAAATGAATCGTTAGGCTCATTTCTCATTAGCATGATAATGGGAAAGGAGTTGGAACTCGTATTGCATGCATTAGTTAATTCCTCTGACCACCTTTGTTTGTGTTGTGGGCCAGTTTTCTCCTAATTTGTGATATGTTTGATTATTTGAATGACAGGTGAAGAACATAGCAATGGAAATCCTAGATTTCTATGATAAGCAAAGAACGATAAGCGATGAGAGAGTGAATGCTGCCATGCACAAGCTCGGCGTAAGAAAATAGACTGCCTTTCATTGGTCACATACAAATTTTAAGTTGTAACCTCCGTTAAAATGGTTACCATGCCTACTTTTTTATGTTGGCTGATTAACTTGAAGTAGTGTAGTTTCAATGTTGCAGAAATTGTTATCATGCACATTGATTAAAAAGCAAAAATACCTCATTTCACACCTATTGATCATATGGGTATGTTTGATTTCGAATTAAATCAGCAGAATCAGGAACAAAATGCGATTCAGTACCATGGAAGATTAAATGAGTTTGAATAGCTGATGACGTGTTAAGAGTCATTATGCAATGATTAATTATAGATTAGATTATCATTTATTATAGATTCTGGTATAGATAATAGTGCTAGAATGTGGCTTTATTGCTTAGGTTCTTATATTGATCATTGTCCGTTTTTACATGTTTCCATCCGTTTTTACATGTTTCCGTATGTTTTTGCACGTTTCCGTCTGTTTTTATATGTTTTTGTCTGTTTTACACGTTTCCTTCTGTTTTTACACGTTCTGTCAGTTTTTACACGTTTTCATCCGTTTTTACACGTTTCTGTCCGTTTTTGCACGTTTTCATTCGTTTTTACACGTTTTTGTCCGTTTTTGCACGTTTCCCTAGTTTTTACACGTTTTCGTCTATTTTTACACGTTTCCGTCCGTTTTTACACGTTTTCGTCTGTTTTTGCACGTGTTCGTATGTTTTTACACGTTTTCGTCCGTTTTTACACATTTCCATATGTTATAATATGTTTCCGTCCGTTTTACATGTTTTCTTCCATTTTTGCACCTTTTTTTTCGTTTTTACACGTTTTCATCCGTTTTTTCAAATTTCCATATGTTTTTACACATTTTTGTCTATTTTCACACATTTTAAAATGGATGAAAACGTGTAAAAACAGAGGGAAACATGCAAAAACAGACGAAAACGTGCAAAAATGGATGCAAAAGTGTAAAAACGGACAGAAACGTGTAAAAACAGACGGAAACGTGCAAAAACCGATGCAAAAGTGTAAAAACGGACAGAAACGTGTAAAAATAAACGGAAACGTGCAAAAACAGACGAAAACGTGCAAAAACATATGGAGACGTGAAAAAACAAACGGAATCGTGTAAAAACGGATGAAAACGTGTAAAAATAGACGGAAACATGCAAAAATAGACGGAAATGTGTAAAAACGGATGGAAACGTGTAAAACCGAATGGAAACATGCAAAAACGGATGAAAACGTGTAAAAACTGACGAAAACGTGCAAAAAGAGACGAAAATGTGTAAAAACAGACGAAAACGTGTAAAAACGGACAGAAACGTGTAAAGGCGGATGAAAACATGTAAAAACAGAGGAAACATGCAAAAACAGACGGAAACATGTAAAAACGGATGGAAACACGTAAATCAGACGAAAACGTACAAAAACGGATGAAAACGTGTAAAAACAGACGAAAACGTGTAAAAATGGACAAAAACGTGTAAAAACAGACGAAAACGTGCAAAAATAGACGGAAACGTGGTAAAACGGATGGAAACGTGCAAAAACAGACGAAAACGTGTAAAAACAGACGAAAATGTGTAAAAACATACGGAAACGTGTAAAAATAGACGGAAACGTGCAAAAACAGACGGAAACGTTTAAAAGCGGACGAAAACATGTAAAAACAGAGGAAACGTGTAAAAACAGACGGAAGCGTGTAAAAACGGATGGAAACGTGTAAAACGGACGAAAACATGCAAAACGCATGAAAACGTGTAAAAACGGACAAAATTTGTAAAACGGGCGAAAACGTATAAACACGGACGAAAACGTATGCAAACGTATGTAAACGGACGAAAATGGACCAAACATGAAATGCCTATACAAACTCAAGGACCAAACATACTAACGAAATTTTTAACGGAAGTTAGAAAATAACTTAAATCGGCCAAAAAAAAGTCGGGTACCTTAAATTGAGAAAAAAAAAGTAGTACCCTTAATTGAAATTGAACCTAATATGTGTACCTTTTTATGCAATTTAAAACTTTTTTTAATTATTTGCAAAACTCTGGTTTCTGAGAAATTATTCAACGAAAAAGGGCAAAAGAGAAATGATTTTTTTTGTAGGATGGGGTAAAAGTCTTTTGGACTAGGTTAAAATTCAAAACCATGTTAAAGCAATAGATAGATCAAAAGCAAAATAGATAAACCTCAATAGAATGAGAGGTACGTATTAATAAACTAAGTGGCTTCGACATATCCCATCCCTTTGAATTCACGGGTTTAATTTGTTTCTAAATCACAATTTTTACTTTTGGGATGATAAACTTTGTAAGATTAGAATTCTATGCCTTTAGGCAATTACGATCAGAAGACATGCAGTAAAATATTGTCAAAGCCTTTATAAATTACCTACGCAAAACATACTAAGGGTATGTTTGGCACTAGCAGGAGCTGGAGCGGATCGCTTGAGCAGGTTGCTGGAGCTTTTTTCTACATGCTCCTTCAACTAGCATTTCATTTAGTAGCTTATTTTTTTACATGCTCCTTCAATCTTTGTCAGCCAAACGAGACTTATTTTTAATGGTAGCTTATTTTTCTAAAAAAAATAAGCTCATGCTGTGATAAGCTCTGTTAAGTTCGCTCGCCAAACATGCCCTAAATAAGAAGACAAATCTTTTGCATATCAATAAAAAATCTATTGGAAATCTATTGATGTGCCAAAAACGATTTATTTATCCAATCTTGCAAACACGAAATTAAAAATGTCTAACAGTCAAAAAAATTATCTATCAACTACATATGTGCGATATTTTATACACGAACAAAATATTTTTAAATGCTTACAGGAAACTTTACTGAGGTGACAAAACTATTTATGAATCACATATGAAACCTACTATGTGCCAACAAGTATTCAAAATGTTATTTGTGTTAAAGTATCTTGTAAAGTAATGTAGAAATCTTCTTATATGTTTACAAGATTTATAAATTAGAAATGCTAGATCCTTTTCATATTGTTTTCATCCTTTTAATGAACACCACAAAGAGAAAGAAAAAAAATTAAAAAAGAAATGAGAAAACATACCCTTTGGCTTTTACTTTAGTAATTGTACTAATTAAATAATTATATCTACAAATGGTTTTTAGGAACATGTTTACTCAATTAACAAAATAATATTTTTATACAAGATTAAGACCTAAGCCTTTATAATTGCCTATGCAACACATTATAAAAAAAAAAGACAAAGTCTTTTGAATATCAACAGAAAATCTATTGGAAATCTATTGATGTGCCAAAAACGATATATTTATCCAGTATCTTATAATCGCAAAATTAAAAATGTTCGATAGTAAAAAAACATATTAACATATGTGCGATCCTTTAAACATGAACAAAATATTTTTAAATGCTTACAGGAAACTTATCGAGGTGCAAAACCTATTTATAAATCACATAGTAATATCTTGTTAATAACAAATTAAATGTTCAAAATTTTACTATGATATATAATGTGTGCCAACAAATATTCAAAATTTTATTTATGTGAAAGTATCTTGTAAATAATGTAGAAATCTTTTGATATGTTTACAAGATTTATAAACAAGAAGTGGTAAGTCCTCTTATATTGTTTTCAGTTTTTCATCCTTTTAATGAATACCCACATTAGTTATACTTAAAAATTGCTATAATTACATGTAATTTTCTATTTAATAAATTAGTACTTGAATTTTTTATTCGCTCCTTCAGAGCACATTTTAGAAAATCCCTTTTCATAATAGGGATTTTCTAAGAAGTGTTATGGTGTATATGTTAAAGAGAAATAAAATATTTTAATTGGCTTATTAAGGGTGTGTTTTGTACCTTGGAATGACAATGAGTGAATACTTTTATTGTGAATAACATTGTTTGTTTGACACCTATGACTATATTAATTGACTATGATAGTAAGATATTAGTCATACTCTATTCCTTATCATATACGGAGTATATTGGTTTGAAAGTATTCCATGAGTCCCACTACTTTTTTTATCATTAAATAATCAAAGAACTCATGCAAATTGTTTATTTGTTTGATCATTCACTTCATATACCAGGCCACACTTTATGATACCCAAATCTAATTAGCAAAACTAAACAATGATATCATAATTAATTCCATGACTAATACACATACTCATTCTACCATCTTATAAAGTTATACCGATTATTATTTATAGCAACAAACCATTGGCGCCTAAATGCTAGTTGACATTATTATTTTTCTGAACTAGTTATAATACCTGTGCACGCACGGAGTTTTTTCAGAAAAAATTAATTATATAGTATTATCGTTTAAAAATAGAAAAACTTATGTATATTCTAAAAAGTTAGAGCATGAACATGTGCGAAAGTAAGAAAAATAGTTAGCAGAAATTATAAATACAACCGTGGCGTTGACCTTGTATTGGATTCTTGAGCTTGTCTCCTTATAATGGTATTGTGTCAAAAGTTCTTTGATCACATGGGTTTACACATAAATCAAATTTATTTTAAAATTTTTGTTTACTGTATAGACATATAAGAATTTAACCGTGAAAATTATGATATACGTACAACTAATAAGTATGCAAGAGTTTTTCATTATGTATTAATATCAATTAATATTTTGTAAAAAATTTATTGGATGAAAGATTTAACTTTATTTAGCTGACATAGATGTTAATGTTAAGGTTGATTTTATTGTTTAACTTTAACTATTAATATCATGTTGTACAAAATATGCAAGTTCAGTAGCACATAATGAGCGTTGATGAAGTTAAAATATACTCCGTAAAGTTTTTTAAGAATGTTTTTCCGGATATCCGTATATAAACTTTAAATAATTATTACATGAGTCGTTATAAGTACAATCGTGTATATTTATTTTCATATCACAGTGACTCTTACTTACCATTTGATATTTATATTACCGTTAATAATAATTTAATTGTATTTACTATTCAACTCGTGTACGTATAGATTATACTTTTAAACATAATAACATGAGTTCTTATTTATATTTAACGTACATAGTAAAAAGATATTTTAATAGATGAAAGTTTAAAACTAATATATATTGTAAAAGTATTTAACGTATATTAAAACTAATTCTTACATTTATAAAATTTTGTAAGTTTAATGGATGGAAGTCTCAAACCGATACTAATACTTATGTAATTGTAAACAAAGTTCATATTATAAAGTGTGGGGGTATAAAGTGTAAGGGGTTATTTGTTTATTATCTAAAGTTATCAAAAAACATGGAGATTAATAATTTTACACTTAACTCCATACAATATATTTAAAATTCAACCACTAATGTTTGATTAATTACCTCATATTTTTTTTAAGTTTTTATTTTCATAAATTTGACACCTATATTTTTATGTGTTTTTTTCTCAATCAAATTCTCCACCAAATTTATTAAAGTTTTGTGGAAAACTAGAAGGGGGGTTGAATAGTTTTACGTCCGATTTAAAATTTATAAAAACAAGTTTGTTTTAAAAAAACTTCGATTCTAGTTTATGTGATTTCAATACTTGCACTATATGAACAATTATATGGTTACTAACTAACTAAGCTAATATTGTATAAGTAAATAACTAAGTAATGAAAAGAGTTGGAAAGATCAAACCACAACACAAGGATTTATAGTGGTTCAGCTACAAGGTCACCTTCCTTGTTCCTACTCCACTCCCCGAGTCACCTACTCGAGAGTTTTCTTCACTATGTCAACAAACTCCCTTGTGGCGGAGAAACCTTACACAACTTTCGCTTAGATCGGCTTACCGACACAAAGCTAGATGTCGGGTTCTAATCCTAGCTAGAACCAATCTCACGACTTCTTCATAACTTCTACACTACTTATACACACCACACCTTCTTCACAACTTCACACTACTTCACTACTACACAACTTCTTCTCCCAACACAACTTCTACTTCTCCTAAACTACATATTACAAGCACAACACAACTTCACAAATAATATACACAATATACACAACTACTCTACAATACTTCTTGAACTTTGTTGTTGAAGGAGTATTCTTCTTTTGTACTTTGGATGAGAATGGATGAGAAGGGATTGAATCACTTGAAACAAGGATAAGTAATCTAATGATCAAAGGGTTTTGGAAGATGTTTAGAGAGTTTTAGATCTGAAATTTTCGTGCAAAAGGTTAGAGAAAATACCAGATTTAAGGTGGTATTTATAGGAGAAAAATTCTGACAGATTCTGACACAGGAGCCTGGCCGGCCCCCTTAATTCATGGCCGGTCCCCTTAATTTTAAGGGGACCGCCCCTTATAATTAAGGGGGCCGCCCAGCTGTAACGGGCAGAAAATCTGTCATTTAGTGGGGAAAGTTTATTTTGTGAAAAACTAATTGATTTTGGTTAAAAATTTGAATTCATATATTTAGTATGATTAAAACATTTTTCTTTATTACCAAAAGTGTTTTTAAAAAATATGTAATATGTTTATATAATTAAATAAACTTTGTAATAATTAATTAAATACCCCTTTGATCATGAGATGTATTAAACACTTGTTTATCCATACCTTTAGTGATTAAGTTGGATATAATGATATAAATTAGCTTAATACTTGTTTACATAGTAATCTTACGCTTGATGATTTTACATTTTGTGATCGTCAAAACATAAAGATATCGAAAAATATAAATAACATTTTTATGCATTATTTATATCAACAATCTCCCCCTTTTTAATGATTACAAAATCTAAACTCATTAAGCGAAAATTAGTATATATACAAGTATTATTGTGAGTTTATATCAATTCTCCCATTTTTGTTAGCATCAAAAAGGTTATCCCAATTAAATTGGAGCTCCCCTTTGATGTATACTCCCCCTCGTTTTGAGGTAATAAAGGAATCGAGATATGGAATTCTTGCAAAATATATTTAGTGGACAAGCAACACACACACACACACACACACACACACACACACACACACACACACACACACACATATATATACATATATATATATATATATATATATATATATATATATATATATATATATATATATATATATATAGAAACTAAACATAACCATAATCATTGATAGAATTAAAAGGTTACAACAAGCATTACATCAACAAACTAAATGATTAAACAAGTAGTGCAAATAATAAAAGCCTTGAAGGCTTAGAATCATAACTAAAATAAACCAAAGCTCCAACATGAAGGTCCTCTCTAGAGCTTGCCATCCAAAATGATTTAAGACAATTTTATTTGCAAAATACCAAGCATGTTTAATTGGGTGGAATTGATGGTGAACATGGAGATGGTGATGGTGGAGGAGTGTTTGTTGATGGCGGTGGAGGAGATGTGTTTGTTGTTGGTGGTGGTGGAGTTGTAGTAGTGGTGGTTGGTAGTTGATGCAACAAGTTTTCAATGTGTGAAAACATGTAAAGTATCTCATCTCTTAGTCCGAACATAATTGTTCGGTTATGGATGCAACAAAGGCAAGTGTCACCATGAGCTTCAAGTAAGCTCCATGGGACGGGGTTATAGGTTGGTGGATTGATAGGGGATGATGGGAAGTGTGCATCAAGAGGTGTTAATGGTGATAATGAGAGCGTTATGTCAAGAGTTGTGTTTTCAATGGTAGGTTGTGGTGGTGGAGCTCTTGGTGGAGGAGATAAGTGGGTGTTTATGTAGTCATTTATGGATGAAGTGGATGGTATGGAAGAAGTGGAGGTTCCATTTATTGATGGTGTTTTGGAAGGTGCATTTGGTGCACTAGGAGATGAGCATTGAGGTGGTGGTGATGGAGTGGTATTGTCTTCATTGGTGAGATCAATGAAGAGTTGTTTTGGTGGAATAATGACAAGTTTTTGTTTTTTGGCATTGTTTGAGTAGGTGGTTCTTGGTGATGACATGATGAAAGGATGAGGTTTGATGAAGGTTGAGGATGATGGAATGTGAATTAAACATGCATGGGGATTATATAGTATGAAAACATGTTTAGAAATGGAATTAATTTGAAAATAGATGGTTAGATACCAAAAGCAGTTTAGATTTAAAGAGAAATGATAGCTGAGACTAGCAAAAGAAGTCACAAGATGCAAAAGAAAATAGTAAAAATTACTGTATGGGTGGCCGGCCCCCTCAAATGCAGGCCGGTCCCCTTAAATTTAAGGGGGCCGTCCCTTATGAATTAAGGGGGCCGCCCATCTGACGACCCAGAAATCAAAATTTTTCAAAATTTTTCTGGAAAAACGTTATATTCTGTTTTATTTTTGCAGCAAGCTCTATTTGGACATTTCACATTTGTTTTGGTTTATTAGAAAGCATACATGTTTTATATATATATATATATATATATATATATATATATATATATATATATATATATATATATATATATATATATATATATATATATATATATACACACACATAAACTAATCATGCAAGCATATAAATAGATTAAGTAATAAAACATGCAATTATAAGCATATATTAAACATAATTAAACAAGTTATCACCCTAATCTAATATCCAAACAATTATCTAAGAGAATTACAAGTACTTCCGAATATAAGTCGGACAAGTAGCAAATAAATATCCATGATCAAAAGTCATAAAAATAAATAATGTTCAACAATCATAAGCTAATCTCCATCATCTCCTTTTCTTCCAGAAGATACCCTTCAATGTCTTCACGATGGATTTGAAGCCACCTCTAACTTTTTCATGCAAACTCTTTTGTCGTCTAAGCACCTTGGTTGTTCGTTCATGAAGTACTTCGTCAATTTGTTTGCTAGGAGATGGGGTTGTATACTCGGGATAGTCGAGATCCTCTAGATTATCAACGAACTCGGAGAACGAAGGGGTACTAGCACCATGGGTGTTTTCCTCCTCATCGTTATCGTCTTGTCGAGAAGATGAACCTTGAAAGCTATGACGACGAGATTTTCCCTTGTCACTTCGAATTCGTCGAGTTTGTTTTAGAGTGAGAGGACGTAAAGTGGGATAGATGGACTCGTAGATGCTATTGTCAAGATCGGGGTAGTACTCGATAACATGACGATAGAGACGAGTTAGAAATATTCCATATGGAAGATTTGCTTTGGGAGTTTTTCTAGCACACTCAATCCGTTTGATAAAGAAGTAGGCCTAATTGTATGGCTTTTCAATAGCGATACAATACAACATGTGAGCAAGGCACGCCGGGAGATGGTCCCGGTGACCTCCGGTACCAAACGCATTCTCACAAATGAGTTCTTCCCAACGCTTCATGTGGGGGCCTAATTCCTTGAGGAGAATTTGGTATGAAGAGATTTGGACATTTTTGGATTTTATTTTACGGGTTGTAGTGGCACGCTCCACACCAAGGACTTGACGAATTTCGTCGGGATGAGGGATGTCGGAGAGATATGGACCAAAGGTTGGTCGACAACGATGTAGAGATTCGAGGTCCCACTCGTTTGTGAAAACGGCTTGACCTCTAAAAGGAATTTGAAGGATTTGACCGAATTGGTCAAGAGTTAAGGTGATAAATTCATTTTGGATCATGAAGGAGATGGTGATGGCACCAAGATCATTGGTTTGAACCGTGACTTGGCTATATGAATCAACTATGAAACGAGGAACAATGGGTTCATTGATTTCAAAGAGGCAATTGAAGTTGATGCTTGTAAACAAGCGATCAATGTAGTCGAATTGAGCATAAGCTAGATCTACTACACGTCCCTCATGAACGTTTCTATCTTCAATTTGACGATATATACGTCCAATGGAAGGAGATGTAGTAGGGAGTTGGGAAACTTTAGGAATGTAGTTTTTAGTGAGGTAAAGATCTTCGGTAGTCGCTTTTGGCATTTTCACCTAAACACAACAACAATACAAAATACCAAAATAAATATAAAGAAGAATAAAAATGTATATATTGTTAAAACTTATGTTGGAACGTAAACATACTTCGACTCTAAGACGATAATCCTAAGAAGTAGTTTACCATGTTCCTTTTTATTTTTAACTCGTTCTAGATATATTTTACGATGTTTATCAAGTAGTTATGGACAAATCCAAAGCCCTTTTAAACATCTTAATATATCATGAAATTTACAAGATTTACTTTAGGTTGTAAAACTAGCCATTTCTTACAAGTTTCTTATGCATGTGATTTGTTTTCGAAAAAAGATGGTTTATGTTTTGACTCAAAAACGTCATTTTTTGTACTAAACCAAACGTTTCCTTAACTAGACACTTACACTACTAGTATGTCAATATATATATATGAATTATATATCTTGACAAGTCCGAATTACTAGTTTTAGGTTTATAATCTTGACAACGATTTATAAAAATTACAACGACTTAATTTCGACATTATTTGGACATAATCCAAACACCCTCTTATCGTGTACAAAAATATTTTAACTTAGTCGAAAAATATAGTTTCATGTTTTACAAGTTATAAAAACATAATATGATTAGTTTTAACAAGTTTTTATAGCATTATTCAACAATGTGTTTACCAAAAATTTTGAAAAGGAGTGTATGAAATTTTTCAAAATTTTTCGACAAGAGGGTTTATAATTATTAGTTTTTAGAGTCAATTTAGCATCCTATTCCTAAGGGAAGCATTTAGTTATAGAAATTCTAGACCCAATTCAGAAAAAAATTATGAATTTGAAAAAGTTATTAGAACATGCATAATCTTGAGTTAGACCAAATTAGATGGAATTAGATGAAATGTGTTATGAAAAACTTACAATATGTAATGGTGATTGTGTTAGATGAATTTTCCCTTTGCGAATTAACCCGAATTAAGTGAATTAGATGTTGGTTTTTGAGTTTTTGGGGTTTAAAATTCGTCACAACAGCAGCAGATGGAAGGGGTGTTGGAAAAGTAGAGTGTTTGGCAAAAGAAACAAGAGGAAAAACGATTTGGGACTATCAGATGGCTGGCCCCCTTAAACAGTAAGGGGGCCGCCCTTTATTTGGCTGTCGGTCCCCTTAAACATTAAGGGGGCCGCCCTTCAAAACTTGATATTTCGTGGTTTAGGTTTCTGGAAAGAACAAGAATATATATATATATATATATATATATATATATATATATATATATATATATATATATATATATATATATATATATATATATATTAGATTTATATTTAATCAAAAATACGTTGGAGAGTATTCGCACGAAAGGAATTACTAGACACTTTTACTTGACATTTCGTCAATTAAAATTTCTTGATCATTTCGGATAAAATTTATCAAGTTGTCTAGTGGACGAGAGAGTTGTGGAAGGTTATATATATATATATATATATATATATATATATATATATATATATATATATATATATATATATATATATATAAAATATAAATAGATAAGTATATATATGTATAGATATAAAATCTAGAAGAAACTATAAGCCAAACAAAATCACATAAACACTAGAGACTAAACTAAGCATGCATTTCTTGACAATGAAATAAAAGGAAATGTGTACATTTCATCTTCAATGCGTTTTTCTTCAAAGTCTTCGAGGAATAATACGAACAAGAGGTGACAACTTAAATTTCCAAGTTTGAATGGCGAATTTTCTACGTTGGTCCCCATTGTCTCATTTGACCAAAGTTATTTGATCCGAACATGTTTAACATTTGGCTAGGATGCATGAAGGGTGGTAGTATTCCCCAAGGATTGTATCTTTGTTGATAATTCCACATTTGATTACTAGTGTTATTGTAGTTTTGCCTATTTTGGTTTCTTCTTGGTTGAGGTGTTTTAGACCTTGGATGAAGGTTATTTGGTTTTCTAGGTGGTGGAGTTTTAGATCTTGTCTTAGGTTTAGAGGATCCTACTTCAGTTTTTAAAGACGGTTTATAAAAATCTTTTACTTCTTCATTGTTTGCAAGAGGTATTTTTCTATCATTAATAAGTATATACTTAGGATTAGATTTTAGAGGTTTTAGTTCATTAAGTTCACTTTCAAACTTGACATTTTTAATTTCGCTTGTTGAAGCTTCGGTTGAGTTAAATCCTAAACCGGTTTTATCTCCGGATACTCTTTGAATACTTATTATTTTACTAAGTGAGTGACTACTATTTTCAAATTTATCAAGTTTGCGAATTTCTTCCCTGAGTATTTCGTTTTCACCTTTAAGCTTTTGACATGATTTACATTCATCAAAAATTTCCTTACCTTTTTCAAGTTGATGTATTTTAATTTTTAGTTCTAGTACTTCATTTTCCAATTGGTTGTTTATGCATTTTAGTGATTTGTTTTTAGCTATTACTTGTTGTCCTAGTTTGCATAATCTATTGTATTCACTATCTAAATCTTTTTCATTTAATGATAAATTTTCATCATTAAAGTATTCGGTTTCGGAGCGTACCTCACTTGATGTCTTCGCCATGAGACACTTTTCTTCCATTGTCGTTTCTTGCTCATCTTCATCGCTATCACTCTAAGCTCCTCCAACAAATGCTCTTTGATTTTGATCTCTTGTCATCATTGGACATTTTCCAATGAGATGATTTGGATCACCACACTTGAAACATTTCCTTTCATTCTTGTTAATCTTGTCATCCTTACTCTTTTGAAATGCTCTCCTTTCATCATGTGGTTGCCTTACGAATCTTCCTCGCCTTTTAAAAAATTTCTTGAAATCTCTTACGGCCATGGCATATTCTTCGTCATCACTTTCGGAAGATGAGATATCTTCGTTGTTGGATTCCTTTCTAGCTTTCAATGCAATTGACTTGCTTTGCTCTCGTTTTCCTTTGACTATTTCGGAGTCCTACTTTATAATAACTTCGTGGACTTTCAAGTTTCCAATTAATTCATCAAGTTGTAACGTTGATAAATTCTTTGATTCTTCAATAGCCGTCACTTTAGCTCGCCATTTTGGGTGAAGGGCTCTAAGAAACTTCCTAACAAAATTCTTACTCGAAAAATTCTCATCAAGTGCTTTTAAACTTGTGATGATAGTGTTAAATCTAGCGAAAGCATTATCAATTGATTCCTCTTCCGGAATCGTGAATTGCTCATATTGTTGAACAAGTAGATCTATTTTATTATCTTTGACTTGACTATTACCTTGGTGAGTTATTAATAAAGAGTTCCAAATTTCTTTTGCCGTTTCACACATAAAGATCCTTTCGTATTCTTTACGTGGTAGCGCACTATAAATAACCATTTTTGCTTCATTATTTTTAGCAAGTTTTCATTTTAAGTCATCATTTTGTTTTTCAAAAGGTACGATTTCATCTTTCTTTGTTTCAGGATTATTTTGAATAGGTAAAAAATCACCATTAGTAATAACATGCTAAAGATCTAGATCTTTTGATTTCACATAAGTTTCGAATCGATTTTTCCAATATAAAAATCATTACTTTCAAATAGTGGTGGTCTTTGCATAGATTGCCCTTCTAAATATTTTTCAGATTCCATAGATCGTTACAAGTTTTAAAATACAATATATTTTAAAGATCTTGCAAGACGTGACTCTGATACCAATTGTGGAAAACTAGAAGGGGGGGGGGGTTGAATAGTTTTACGTCCGATTTAAAATTTATAAAAACAAGTTTGTTTTAAAAAACTTCGATTCTAGTTTATGTGATTTTAGTACTTGCACTATATGAACAATTATACGGTTACTAACTAACTAAGCTAATATTGTATAAGTAAATAAGTAAGTAATGAAAAGAGTTGGAAAGATCAAACCACAACACAAGGATTTATAGTGGTTCGGCTACAAGGTCACCTTCCTTGTTCCTACTCCACTCCCTGAGTCACCTACTCGAGAATTTTCTTCACTATGTCAACAAACTCCCTTGTGGCGGAGAAACCTTACACAACTTTTGCTTAGACCGGCTTAACGACACAAAGCTAGATGTCGGATTCTAATCCTAGTTAGAACCAATCTCACGACTTCTTCACAACTTCTACACTACTTATACACACCACACATTCTTCACAACTTCACACTACTTCACTACTACACAACTTCTTCTCCCTACACAACTTCTACTTCTCCTAAACTACTTATTACAAGCACAACACAACTTCACAAATAATATACACAATATACACAACTACTCTACAATACTTCTTGAACTTTGTTGTTGAAGGATTATTCTTCTTTTGCACTTTGGATGAGAATGGATGAGAAGGGATTGAATCACTTGAAACAAGGATTAGTAATCTAATGATCAAATGGTTTTGGAAGATGTTTAGAGAGTTTTAGATCTGAAATTTTCGTGCAATAGGTTAGAGAAAGTACCAGATTTAAGGTGGTATTTATAGGAGAAAAATTCTAACAGATTCTGACACAGGAGCCTGGCCGGTCCCCTTAATTCAAGGCCGGTCCCCTTAATTTTAAGGGGACCGCCCCTTATAATTAAGGGGGCCGCCCAGCTGTAACGGGCAGAAAATCTGTCATTTAGTGGGGAAAGTTTATTTGGTGAAAAACTAACTTTTTTTGGTTAAAAATTTGAATTCATATATTTAGTATGATTAAAACATTTTTCTTTATTACCAAAAGTGTTTTTCAAAAATATGTAATATGTTTATATAATTAAATAAACTTTGTAATAATTAATTAAATACCCCTTTGATCATGAGATGTATTAATCACTTGTTTATCCATACCTTTAGTGATTAAGTTGGATATAATGATATAAATTAGCTTAATATTTGTTTATGTAGTAATCTTACGCTTGATGATTTTACATTTTGTGATCGTCAAAACATAGAGATATCGAAAAATATAAATAACGTTTTTATGCATTATTTATGTCAACAAGTTTGACAAAAATCAATTCAATTTTGACTTTATAGCTAGATTTCGCATATGTGTCAAAATTGAGCTTTCCTATTGGTTCAATTTTTTTTCAACTAAGATTGTTTTGTTAAAAATACTCTGAAATAATGTAATTCCTTTATTATATAAAAGATTGATTTTGCATACTAAATTTAGCATTGTTAGTTGTTAGATACAAATAAACCTATTTACAAAATATAAATATGTTAATTTAAATTTTCTTAACCCCTCATTATATATGTTAGAAAACCTCATAACAATAAAGTCTTCGGTAAGAAAAAGTAGACATTTAGATAAATCTATTTCGATAACATTAAAATAATATTATGTTATTATCCTATAAAGAAACTAATAAATTTAACCTACCAAATCTAGACATAGGATTATTTTGTATAAAATATTATCGAATCCTATAACCTGAAAGAAGACATTAACAATAAAATAACTTTAGAAAATAAAAACGTTTAATCTCACTCTTATTATTTGTATAAAACAAGATATATTTGCACGCGTGTTACAGCGTGTGGAAAAACTTTTATTTTTTTTAGCTATCAAACAAAGTTTTAACAATCATATGAGCTTTTATTTATTTATTTATTATTTTTTTTAAAGTTTGTTAATAATAATAATGAAAATGATGTAAAATAATAGAAACATGAAGTTTATTGGATTAGGGTTTAGTTTGTTACGAGCGGGGGCACCCGCGCGTTGCTGCAGGAATGTTGTGTTTAATTTAAACTCGGAATAAAACGAACGTAAAAAAAATTTACTTTTGTTATTAAGGACTATATTTGCAAAAGTTCGGCAACGGGGGACTAACTCTGCCATTTACAGCTAACCTGAGGGACCATTTTTGTAAATTTCTTAGGAACAGTAATCACTGTTCCTAACCAAATCATTTTTAGTATATATATATATATATATATATATATATATATATATATATATATATATATATATATATATATAATAAATTAAACTTATTTAGGTGTTAAATCAAGAAAACTATAAATCTATGGGCTAGTATGATAATTTAGAAACGTTAAGGGGGTTATTTTTATATTTTATTCAAAATTACTATAGATGAATAATGTCACACATTTGATAAATGTTAGAACATAAATTAAATTTGTTTTTTTAACTCCAATCCATTTCAACAAAACGAATAGTTAAAATCCTGACGGATTTAAATATTTTTTGCGAGTAAGGTAATGAAATTCTACTTAGCCAAGTTGAGAGTATCATGTTTCACATTTAATAATCTAAGATACTAGAAGTTTCATTTAACAAAGTTTAAGGTACTAAACTACATTTTAACCAAAATATATCGAACTTGACACTTAACCATCTAAGTTTGACACATCTGATGAGACGAAAAGTGTACCGCTTTTAGGGGTCATTTAAGCCCAAAATCGAGATTATTTGATCAAATATTTCCCTAAATCGTTCCTTTTGTTATTTTAGGTACTTTTGAGAAGAAATTTGAAAAAGGAAACATTTTTGACGTTTTTGGAGCGAAAAAAGTGAAGAAAACGACAAAGTCTCCAATTCATGCTGAAAACAGTACCTGACGGCGTCAGGATTTGCTTATGACGCCGTCACTCATTGGCAATTAGGTGGATAATCAAGTTACACGTAACGCGCTAGAATATTTTTGGAGGATTTACACGTGACGGCGTCACCAAGGCCGTCACGTACAAAACACAAGAGACGGCCAAGAGGGAGTTTACACATGACGGCGTCAGAATTGGATCTAGGCAATACGATAGTATTTATGGCGGCGAGTTGACGACGTTAGAATTTACTCTTGACGCCGTCAGACTCAAAACTCTATATATAGTTTTTGATTTTTCAATCATTGGTGTGCAACTTTGATAGGAGAATTTTGGAGAAACCCTAGACGAATTTCACCTTATTTTTAAGGGTTTCAAACCCTTGTTTCATCCATGTTTAATTGAAGATAAGTTTTCCAATAATCATTCAATATGTCTATTTGTTGTTTGATTCTATCTTATGCTTGTCTTCACTTTAACAAGCTAGGCTAGGTTTTCTTTGTGTTTGATTAGATGTAATGAAATTTAGTTATTGATTATTGGTTGGTTGTTTGTTTATAATTGTTGTGGATGAATGATTTCAATGTTATGCTTAAGAAAACTGGCTGACTTCCAATTGGTAACTTACTTGAACGTCTTAAGAAACATGATCGGATGTGTACTACGATAAATTGGTTATATTTAATGCATAAATAACTACTAAGGAGGTCATGTTAGGAGCTAGTAGTCGGCTCGACATAGGAAGAGGTAGAAGCTTATAGAGTTAGGGAAGATTGTACACGGCCCTACGAATGGTATTAAGGAATACAACCCGTCATCCATACAATTGTAACTAACTAATCAACCAGTAAAAGATAGCTAGGGAGTAGTGAAATCTAAGTAAACACATTTTTTCTTATTATTGTTTTTCTCCACATTTACTTTAGTGTAATTTTATTTTATTTTGTTTACATTTGTAGTTATTTGGGTTAGTTGATTAGCAACTAATTCCGCCCATCCTTCCAAAACCCGAGATTTTTACTTGCTTTCCATAAAATATAAAAATATAAAAAGAATCGTCACTCACCTCTAAACCTAGTTTAATTGAGTTTTAACTCTAGCGAACACTATTCTTTGCATTGAATGATCAATCCCCCGGTACTTGTCACTATACTAGACTACAACGGCCAGGTACACTGCCTGATGGGGATTGCAAGCTTCTCAAGATCCCTTGAGAGATAAAATCTTTTGCAAGGTTGCAAAACCACGCATCAACATCTTGATAGACAATCGTTTGAAAAATCGTTGAACTTTATCCATAATAATACACATAATATAGGAAGAAAAAGATAGCTTAATGCTTAAAAAGCAAATGTCCAGTTTGATACATTATCCTAAATTTTTCCATTGACAATTTCAAGTCTCTGATATTATCAAACACCTATATTTGACAATCTTATTCCTAATCACTCTCTCTTCTCCACATTAACTTAAGCCTTCATAGAAAATCTACGCGACACATTGTAAAAAAGAAAACAAATTTTTTGAATATCATAATGAAATTTGCTGATGTGCCAAAAACAATTTATAAATCACGTTGTCTAATATCTTGTAAACACGAAATTGAAAATGTCTGAAAGTCAAAAAATATCTATCAACTACATATGTGCCATCTTTAACCATGAATAAAATATTTTTAAATGCTTACAGGAAGCTTACTGAGGTGACAAAACTATTCATGAATCACATATGTAATATGTTGTAATTGTTCAAAATTTTAATATGAAATCTACTTTGTGCCAACAAATATTCAAAATGTTATTTATGTTAAAGTATCTTGTAAAGTAATGCAAAAATCTTCTTATATGTTTACAAGATTAAGAAACCAGAAATGATAAATCCTCTTCATATTGTTTTCATCCTTTTAATGAACACCACAAAGAAAAATAAAAAATAAACAAAAACTACATGCCCTTTGGCTTTTACATTGGTAATTGTACTAATTACTAATTATATCTACAAATGTCTTTTAGAAACATGTTTACTCAATTAACAAAATAATATTTTTCTACAAGATTATGGCCTAAGCCTTTATAATTACATACGCAACACATTATATAAAGAAGACAAGTCTTTTGAATATCAATAGAATCTATTGATGTGCCAAAAACGATATATTTATCCAGTATCTTGTAAACGCAAAATTTAAAATGTTCGATAGTCAAAAAAATATCAACATATGTGCGATCCTTTAAACATGAACAAAATATTTTTAAATGCTTACAGGAAATTTATTGAGGTGACAAACCTATTTATAAATCACATAGTAATATCTTGTTAATAACAAACTAGTTATAATACCCGTGCACGCACGAATTATTGTTTAAAACAGAAAATCTTATGTATATTTTAAAAAGTTAGAGCATCAACATGTGCGAAGTAAGAAAATAGTTAGCAGAAATTGTAAATATAACTGTGGCATCAATCTTGTATTGGATTCTTGAGCGAGTCTCCTTATAATGTTATTGGGTCAAAGGTTCTTTGATCACATGGGTACACATAAATCAAATTTATTTTAAAATTTTTGTTTACTATATGGACATATAAGAATTTAACCGTGAAAATTGTGATATAAGTACAACTAATAACTATCCATGAGTTTTTCATTATGTATTAATATCAATTAATATTTTGTAAAAATTTTATTGTCTGAAAGATTTAACTTTGTTTAGCTGACATAGATGTTAATGTTGATTTTGTTGTTTAACTTTAACTATTGATATCATGTTGTACAAAATGTGCGAGTTTAATAGCACATAATGAGCGTTGATGAAATTAAAATACTCCGTAATGTTTTTTAAAAACGTTTTTCCGAATATCCGTATATAAACTTTAAATAATAATTACATGAGTCGTCATAAGTACATCGCGTATATTTATTTTCGTATCACAGTAACTCCTACTTATCATTTGATATTTATATTACCGTTAATAATAATTTAATTATATTTAATATTTAAACCCGTGTACATATAAATTAAACTTTTAAATATTTAACGTACATAGTAAAAAGATATTTTAACAGATGAAAGTTTAAAACTAATATGTATTTTAAAAGTATTTAACGTATATTAAAACTAATTCGTACATTTATAAAATTTTGTAAGTTTAATGGATGGAATTCTCAAACTAATACTATTGCTCATGTAATTGTAAACAAAGTTCATATTATAAAATGTAGGGGTTATAAAGTGTAAGGGGTTATTTGTTTATTATCTAAAGTTATCAAAAAACATGGAGATTTATAATATTACACTTAAATCTATATAATATATTTAAAATTCAACAACTAATGTTTTATTAATTACATCTTCTTTTTTTAAGTTTTTATTTTCATAAATTTGACACCTATATTTTTATGTGTTTTTTTTTCTTAATCAAATTCTTCATCAAATTTATTAAAGTTTGACAAAAATCAATTCAATTTTGACTTTCTATTGGCCAATCATATTGCTCGATTTCGCCTATGTGTCAAAATTGAGCTCTCCTATTGGTCCAATTTTTTTCTCATAAGATTGTTTTGTCAAAAAAACTCTGAAATGATCGTAACTCTTTAATTATATAAAAGATTAAACATTCAAAATTTTACTATGATATATATTGTGTGCCAACAAATATTCAAAAATTTATTTACGTGAAAGTATCTTGTAAAGTGATATAGAAATATTCTGATATATTTACAAGATTTATAAATCGAAACTGCTAAATCCTCTTTTCAATTTTTCATCCTTTCACCCACATTAATTATACCTAAAAATTACTTTAATTACATGTAATCTAGTATTTTAATGAACTGGTACTTGACTTTTTTATTTGCGTCAAATCTGCCTTCGGGGCATATTTTACAAAATTTCTTTTAATAATAATATGGATTTTCTAATAAGTTTTATGGTGTAAATGTTAAAGAGAAATAAAATATTTTTAATTCGCTTATTAAATGCTAGTTGACATTAATACTTTTTCAAATTTATTTTGTGTACTAAGTTTAACATTGTTAGACGGGTTATGGTACACAAAAGTTACTAAAGTTTACCAGAAATTTGTCCTAAAAAAATATAGTTTTATTTTATTCATCCATGTTACTTAACTTTTACAACCGGTTATAAATATTACTATATTTTTGGTAACCGGACATAACAGGTAAAAATCATATGTGGCTTATTTTTTTAATTACAAAACGATCCTTGTGGTTTGTCGCGTTTCACGGATTTAGTCCCTGGACCACTATTTCTGTTAGTTTGACCGCTTTAAATCCATTTTTGTACGTTTTCGTCTGTTTTATCTGTTTTCATCCGTTTTTATACGTCTTTATCCATTTCAACCGTTTTTATATGTTTCGTCCGTTTTTATACGTTTTCATCCGTTTTTCTTAAGTTTTCATACGTTTTTATCTGTTTTTATACGTTTTCAACCGTTTTTATATGTTTTCGTCCGTTTTTATATGTTTTCATCCGTTTTTCTTACGTTTTCATACGTTTTATCCGCTTTTATTCGTTTTTGTCCGTTTTTATACGTTTTTATTCGTTTTCAACCGTTTTTATATGTTTTTGTCCGTTTTTATACGTTTTCATCCGTTTTTCTTACGTTTTTATACGTTTTTATCCATTTTTATACGTTTTCGTCCGCTTTTATATGTTTTCGTGGTTTTATCTGTTTTATCCATTTTTATACGTTTTTTTTATCCATTTTCAATGTTTATCCGTTTTTATACGTTTTATTCGTTTTAACTATTTTTATACGTTTTTGTCCTTTTTCTATGTTTTCAATCGTTTTTCTTATGTTTTTATCTGTTTTTATATATTTTTCTGTTTTTATACATTTTTGTCCGTCTTTAAATATTTTCGTTTGTTTTTATACGTATAAAAATGAACAAAAACCATATAAAACGGATAAAAACGTATAACAATGGATTAAAACATAATAAAAACGGACGAAAACGTATAAAAAGGGTTGAAAACAACTAAAAACAGATGAAAACGTAAGAAAAACGGATGAAAACGTATAAAAACGGATGAAAACGTATAAACAATGACGGAACTAGGGGTGTCCCGGGACACCCATGGATTTTTGTTGCATAGTGTTAATTTTGTTAAAAAACCTTGATTTTTCTTAAATGCACCTGGTCCCTAAAACTTTTGTTTGTAGTCTTGTTTAGTTTATTCTAAGTGCACCTGGTCTTTTTGTGTCCTGGTTCCGTCCCTACGTATAACAATGGCTGAAAACGAATAAAAACATATGAAAACAAATAAAAACGGATGAAAACGTATAAAAATGGACAAAAATGAAACTATATTACCTTAGGTTCAGTAACACATTTAACAAACCTGTAAACATGGGTAACCGATATGAACAAAATGAAACTATATTACCTTAGGTCGAATTTTCTGGAAACTTTAGTAACTTTTTTGTAAGGTAGAAGTTTCGTCAGGCCGCTGTGGCATGGGTGACGGGCTATTAGCCGGTAACCCTTCCACTAAATAACATTAGCGTCGCCATTTTACACGTTTAATGACCAAATTAACAAACCCGTATACCAGATTTAAGGTGGTATTTATAGGAGAAAAATTCTGACAGATTCTGACACAGGAGCCTGGCCGGTCCCCTTAATTCATGGCCGGTCCCCTTAATTTTAAGGGGACCGCCCCTTATAATTAAGGGGGCCGCCCAGCTGTAACGGGCAGAAAATCTGTCATTTAGTGGGGAAAGTTTATTTGGTGAAAAACTAACTTTTTTTGGTTAAAAATTTGAATTCATATATTTAGTATGATTAAAACATTTTTCTTTATTACCAAAAGTGTTTTTCAAAAATATGTAATATGTTTATATAATTAAATAAACTTTGTAATAATTAATTAAATATCCCTTTGATCATGAGATGTATTAAACACTTGTTTATCCATACCTTTAGTGATTAAGTTGGATATAATGATATAAATTAGCTTAATATTTGTTTATGTAGTAATCTTACGCTTGATGATTTTACATTTTGTGATCGTCAAAACATAGAGATATCGAAAAATATAAATAACGTTTTTATGCATTATTTATGTCAACAAGTTTGACAAAAATCAATTCAATTTTGACTTTATTGCTCGATTTCGCATATGTGTCAAAATTGAGCTTTCCTATTGGTTCAATTTTTTTTCAACTAAGATTGTTTTGTTAAAAATACTCTGAAATAATGTAATTCCTTTATTATATAAAAGATTGATTTTGCATACTAAATTTAGCATTGTTAGTTGTTAGATACAAATAAACCTATTTAAAAAATATAAATATGTTAATTTAAAAATATAAATAAACCTATTTAGAAAACCTCATAACAATAAAGTCTTCGGTAAGAAAAAGTAGACATTTAGATAAATCTATTTCGATAACATTAAAATAATATTATGTTATTATCCTATAAAGAAACTAATAAATTTAACCTACCAAATCTAGACATAGGATTATTTTGTATAAAATATTATCGAATCCTATAACCTGAAAGAAGACATTAACAATAAAATAACTTTAGAAAATAAAAACGTTTAATCTCACTCTTATTATTTGTATAAAACAAGATATATTTGCACGCGTGTTACAGCGTGTGGAAAAACTTTTAACTTTTTAGCTATCAAACAAAGTTTTAACAATCATATGAGCTTTTATTTGTTTATTTATTATTTTTTTAATGTTTGTTAATAATAATAATGAAAATGATGTAAAATAATAGAAACAGGAAGTTTATTGGGTTTAGAGGTGGTAATAACAGTAAATTTAAAAAGACTTGAAACATAAAGTATATTGGATTAGGGTTTAGTTTGTTACGAGCGGGGGCACCCGCGCGTTGCTGCAAGAATGTTGTGTTTAATTTAAACTCGGAATAAAACGAACGTAAAAAAAATTTACTTTTGTTATTAAGGACTATATTTGCAAAAGTTCGGTAACGGGGGACTAACTCTGCCATTTACAGCTAACCTGAGGGACCATTTTTGTAAATTTCTTAGGAACAGTAATCACTGTTCCTAACCAAATCATTTTTAGTATATATATATATATATATATATATATATATATATATATATATATATATATATATATATATATATATATATAATAAATTAAACTTATTTAGGTGTTAAATCAAGAAAACTATAAATCTATGGGCTAGTATGATAATTTAGAAACGTTAAGGGGGTTATTTTTATATTTTATTCAAAAATTACTATAGATGAATAATGTCACACATTTGATAAATGTTAGAACATAAATTAAATTTGTTTTTTTAACTCCAATCCATTTCAACAAAACGAATAGTTAAAATCCTGACGGATTTAAATATTTTTTGCGGGTAAGGTAATGAAATTCTACTTAGCCAAGTTGAGAGTATCATGTTTCACATTTAATAATCTAAGATACTAGAAGTTTCATTTAACAAAGTTTAAGGTACTAAACTACATTTTAACCAAAATATATCTAACTTGACACTTAACCATCTAAGTTTGACACGTCTGATGAGACGAAAAGTGTACCGCTTTTAGGGGTCATTTAAGCCCAAAGTGGAGATTATTTGATCAAATATTGCCCTAAATCATTCCTTTTGTTATTTTAGGTACTTTTGAGAAGAAATTTGAAAAAGGAAACATTTTGGACGTTTTTGGAGCGAAAAAGTGAAGAAAACGACAAAGTCTCCAATTCATGCTGAAAACAGTACCTGACGGCGTCAGGATTTGCTTATGACGCCGTCACTCATTGGCAATTAGGTGGATAATCAAGTTACACGTAACGCGCTAGAATGTTTTTGGAGGATTTACATGTGACGACGTCACCATGGCCGTCACGTACAAAACACAAGAGACGGCCAAGAGGGAGTTTACACATGACGGCATCAGAATTGGATCTAGGCAATACGATAGTATTTATGGCGGCGAGTTGACGGTGTTAGAATTTACTCTTGACGCCGTCAGACTCCAAACTCTATATATAGTTTTTGATTTTTCATTCATTGGTGTGCAACTTTGATAGGAGAATTTTGGAGAAACCCTAGACGAATTTCACCTTATTTTTAAGGGTTTCAAACCCTTGTTTCATCCATGTTTAATTGAAGATAAGTTTTCCAATAATCATTCAATATGTCTATTTGTTGTTTGATTCTATCTTATGCTTGTCTTCACTTTAACAAGCTAGGCTAGGTTTTCTTTGTGTTTGATTAGATGTAATGAAACTTAGTTATTGATTATTGGTTGGTTGTTTGTTTATAATTGTTGTGGATGAATGATTTCGATGTTATGCTTAAGAAAACTGGCAGACTTCCAATTGGTAACTTGCTTGAACGTCTTAAGAAACATGATCGGATGTGTACTACGATAAATTGGTTATATTTAATGCATAAGTAACTACTAAGGAGGTCATGTTAGGAGCTAGTAGTCGGCTCGACATAGGAAGAGGTAGAAGTTTATAGAGTTTGGGAAGATCGTACACGGCCCTACGAATGGTATTAAGGAATATAACCCGTCATCCATACAATTGTAACAAACTAATCAACCAGTAAAAGATAGCTAGGGAGTAGTGAAATCTAAATAAACACATTTTTTCTTATTATTGTTTTTCTCCACATTTACTTTAGTGTAATTTTATTTTATTTTGTTTACATTTGTAGTTATTTGGGTTAGTTGATTAGCAACTAATTCCGCCCATTCTTCCAAAACCCGAGATTTTTACTTGCTTTCCGTAAAATATAAAAATACAAAAAGAATCATCACTCACCTCTAAACCTAGTTTAATTGAGTTTTAACTCTAGCGAGCACTATTCTTTGCGTTGAATGATCAATCCCCCGGTACTTGTCACTATACTATACTACAACGGCCAGGTACACTGCCTGATGGGGATTGCAAGCTTCTCAAGATCCCTTGAGAGATAAAATCTTTTGCAAGGTTGCAAAACCACGCATCAACATCTTAATAGACAATCGTTTGAAAAATCGTTGAACTTTATCCATAATAATACACATAATATAGGAAGAAAAAGATAGCTTAATGCTTAAAAAGCAAATGTCCAGTTTGATACATTATCCTAAAATTTTCCATTGACAATTTCAAGTCTCTGATATTATCAAACACCTATATTTGACAATCTTATTCCTAATCACTCTCTCTTCTCCACATTAACTTAAGCCTTCATAGAAAATCTACGCGACACATTGTAAAAAAGAAAACAAATTTTTTGAATATCATAATGAAATTTGCTGATGTGCCAAAAACAATTTATAAATCACGTTGTCTAATATCTTGTAAACACGAAATTGAAAATGTCTGAAAGTCAAAAAATATCTATCAACTACATATGTGCCATCTTTAACCATGAATAAAATATTTTTAAATGCTTACAGGAAGCTTACTGAGGTGACAAAACTATTCATGAATCACATATGTAATATGTTGTAATTGTTCAAAATTTTAATATGAAATCTACTTTGTGCCAACAAATATTCAAAATGTTATTTATGTTAAAGTATCTTGTAAAGTAATGCAAAAATCTTCTTATATGTTTACAAGATTAAGAAACCAGAAATGATAAATCCTCTTCATATTGTTTTCATCCTTTTAATGAACACCACAAAGAAAAATAAAAAATAAACAAAAACTACATGCCCTTTGGCTTTTACATTGGTAATTGTACTAATTACTAATTATATCAAAAAATGTCTTTTAGAAACATGTTTACTCATTTAACAAAATAATATTTTTGTACAAGATTATGGCCTAAGCCTTTATAATTACATAGGCAACACATTATATTAAGAAGACAAGTCTTTTGAATATCAATAGAATCTATTGATGTGCCAAAAACGATTTATTTATCCAGTATCTTGTAAACGCAAAATAAAAAAATGTTCGATAGTCAAAAAAATATCAACATATGCGCGATCCTTTAAACATGAACAAAATATTTTTAAATGCTTACAGGAAACTTATTGAGGTGCCAAACCTATTTATAAATCACATAGTAATATCTTGTTAATAACAAACTAGTTATAATACCCGTGCACGCACGAAATATTGTTTAAAACAGAAAATCTTATGTATATTTTAAAAAGTTAGAGCATCAACATGTGCGAAGTAAGAAAATAGTTAGCAGAAATTGTAAATATACCTGTGGCATCAATCTTGTATTGGATTCTTGAGCGTGTCTCCTTATAATGTTATTGGGTCAAAGGTTCTTTGATCACATGGGTACACATAAATCAAATTTATTTTAAAATTTTTGTTTACTATATGGACATATAAGAATTTACCCGTGAAAATTGTGATATAAGTACAACTAATAACTATGCATGAGTTTTTCATTATGTATTAATATCAATTAATATTTTGTAAAAATTTTATTGTATGAAAGATTTAACTTTGCTTAGTGGACATAGTTGTTAATGTTGAATTTGTTGTTTAACTTTAACTATTAATATCATGTTGTACAAAATGTGCGAGTTTAATAGCACATAATGAGCGTTGATGAAATTAAAATACTCCGTAATGTTTTTTAAAAACGTTTTTCTGAATATCCGTATATAAACTTTAAATAATAATTACATGAGTCGTCATAAGTACATCGCGTATATTTATTTTCGTATCACAGTAACTCCTACTTACCATTTGATATTTATATTACCGTTAATAATAATTTAATTATATTTAATATTTAAACCCGTGTACATATAAATTAAACTTTTAAATATTTAACGTACATAGTAAAAAGATATTTTAACAGATGAAAGTTTAAAACTAATATGTATTTTAAAAGTATTTAACGTATATTAAAACTAATTTGTACATTTATAAAATTTTGTAAGTTTAATGGATGGAATTCTCAAACTAATACTATTGCTCATGTAATTATAAACAAAGTTCATATTATAAAATGTAGGGGTTATAAAGTGTAAGGGTTATTTGTTTATTATCTAAAGTTATCAAAAAACATGGAGATTTATAATATTACACTTTAATCTATATAATATATTTAAAATTCAACAACTAATGTTTTATTAATTACATCTTCTTTTTTTAAGTTTTTATTTTCATAAATTTGACACCTATATTTTTATGTGTTTTTTTTCTTAATCAAATTCTTCATCAAATTTATTAAAGTTTGACAAAAATCAATTTAATTTTGACTTTCTATTGGCCAATCATATTGCTCGATTTTCCCTATGTGTCAAAATTGAGCTCTCTTAATGGTCAATTTTTTTTCTCATAAGATTGTTTTGTCAAAAAAAACTCCGAAATGATCGTAATTCTTTTATTATATAAAAGATTAAACATTCAAAATTTTACTATGATATATATTGTGTGCCAACAAATATTCAAAAATTTATTTACGTGAAAGTATCTTGTAAAGTGATATAGAAATATTCTAATATATTTACAAGATTTATAAATCGAAACTGCTAAATCCACTTTTCAATTTTTCATCCTTTCACCCACATTAATTATACCTAAAAATTACTTTAATTACATGTAATCTAGTATTTTAATGAACTGGTACTTGACTTTTTTATTTGCGTCAAATCTGCCTTCGGGGCACATTTTACAAAATTTCTTTTAATAATAATATGGATTTTCTAATAAGTTTTATGGTGTAAATGTTAAAGAGAAATAAAATATTTTTAATTCGCTTATTAAATGCTAGTTGACATTAATACTTTTTCAAATTTATTTTGTGTACTAAGTTTAACATTGTTAGACGGGTTATGGTACACAAAAGTTACTAAAGTTTACCAGAAATTTGTCCTAAAAAATATAGTTTTATTTTATTCATCCAAGTTACTTAACTTTTACAACCGGTTATAAATGTTACTATATTTTTGGTAACCGGACATAACTGGTAAAAATCATATGTGGCTTATTTTTTTAATTACAAAACGATCCTTGTGATTTGTCGCGTTTCACGGATTTAGTCCCTAGACCACTATTTCTGTTAGTTTGACCGTTTTAAATCCATTTTTGTATGTTTTCGTCTGTTTTTTCTGTTTTCATCCATTTTTATACGTCTTTATCCATTTCAACCGTTTTTATATGTTTCGTCCGTTTTTATACGTTTTCATCCGTTTTTCTTAAGTTTTCGTACGTTTTATCTGTTTTTATACGTTTTCAACCGTTTTTATATGTTTTCGTCCGTTTTTATATGTTTTCATCCATTTTTCTTACGTTTTCATACGTTTTATCCGCTTTTATTCGTTTTTGTCTGTTTTTATACGTTTTTATTCGTTTTCAACCGTTTTTATATGTTTTTGTCCGTTTTTATACGTTTTCATCCGTTTTTCTTACGTTTTTATACTTTTTTATCCATTTTTATACGTTTTCGTCCGCTTTTATATGTTTTCGTGGTTTTATCTGTTTTATCCATTTTTATACGTTTTTATCCATTTTCAATGTTTATCCGTTTTTATACGTTTTATCCGTTTTAACTGTTTTTATACGTTTTTGTCATTTTTCTATGTTTTCAACCGTTTTTCTTATGTTTTTATCTGTTTTTATATATTTTTCTGTTTTTATACATTTTTGTCCGTCTTTAAATATTTTCATTTGTTTTTATACGTATAAAAATGAACAAAAACCATATAAAACGGACAAAAACGTATAACAATGGATTAAAACATAATAAAAACGGACGAAAACGTATAAAAAGGGTTGAAAACAACTAAAAACAGATGAAAACGTAAGAAAAACGGATGAAAACGTATAAAAACGGATGAAAACGTATAAACAATGACGGAACTAGGGGTGTCCCGGGACACCCATGGATTTTTGTTGCATAGTGTTTATTTTGTTAAAAAACCTTGATTTTTCTTAAATGCACCTGGTCCCTAAAACTTTTGTTTGTAGTCTTGTTTAGTTTATTCTAAGTGCACCTGGTCTTTTTGTGTCCTGGTTCCGTCCCTACGTATAACAATGGCTGAAAACGAATAAAAACGGATAAAAACATATGAAAACAAATAAAAACAGATGAAAACGTATAAAAATGGACAAAAATGAAACTATATTACCTTAGGTTCAGTAACACATTTAACAAACCTGTAAACATGGGTAACCGATATGAACAAAATGAAACTATATTACCTTAGGTCGAATTTTCTGGAAACTTTAGTAACTTTTTTGTAAGGTAGAAGTTTCGTCAGGCCGCCGTGGCATGGGTGGCGGGCTAATAGCCGGTAACCCTTCCACTAAATAACATTAGCGTCGCCATTTTACACGTTTAATGACCAAATTAACAAACCCGTATACCAGATTTAAGGTGGTATTTATAGGAGAAAAATTCTGACGGATTCTGACACAGGAGCCTGGCCGGTCCCCTTAATTCATGGCCGGCCCCCTTAATTTTAAGGGGACCGCTCCTTATAATTAAGGGGGCCGCCCAGCTGTAACGGGCAGAAAATCTGTCATTTAGTGGGAAAAGTTTATTTGGTGAAAAACTAACTTTTTTTGGTTAAAAATTTTGAATTTATATATTTAGTATGATTAAAACATTTTTCTTTATTACCAAAAGTGTTTTTCAAAAATATGTAATATGTTTATATAATTAAATAAACTTTGTAATAATTAATTAAATATCCTTTTGATCATGAGATGTATTAAGCACTTGTTTATCCATACCTTTAGTGATTAAGTTGGATATAATGATATAAATTAGCTTAATATTTTTTTATGTAGTAATCTTACGCTTGATGATTTTACATTTTGTGATCGTCAAAACATAGAGATATCGAAAAATATAAATAACGTTTTTATGCATTATTTATGTCAACAAGTTTGACAAAAATCAATTCAATTTTGACTTTATTGCTCGATTTCGCATATGTGTCAAAATTGAGCTTTCCTATTGGTTCAATTTTTTTTCAACTAAGATTGTTTTGTTAAAAATACTCTGAAATAATGTAATTCCTTTATTATATAAAAGATTGATTTTGCATACTAAATTTAGCATTGTTAGTTGTTAGATACAAATAAACCTATTTAAAAAATATAAATATGTTAATTTAAATTTTCTTAACCCCTCATTATATATGTTAGAAAACCTCATAACAATAAAGTCTTCGGTAAGAAAATGTAGACATTTAGATAAATCTATTTCGATAACATTAAAATAATATTATGTTATTATCCTATAAAGAAACTAATAAATTTAACCTACCAAATCTAGACATAGGATTATTTTGTATAAAATATTATCGAATCCTATAACCTGAAAGAAGACATTAACAATAAAATAACTTTAGAAAATAAAAACGTTTAATCTCACTCTTATTATTTGTATAAAACAAGATATATTTGCACGCGTGTTACAGCGTGTGGAAAAACTTTTATTTTTTTAGCTATCAAACAAAGTTTTAACAATCATATGAGCTTTTATTTGTTTATTTATTATTTTTTTAAAGTTTGTTAATAATAATAATGAAAATGATGTAAAATAATAGAAACATGAAGTTTATTGGGTTTAGAGGTGGTTATAACAATAAATTTAAAAAGACTTGAAACATAAAGTATATTGGATTAGGGTTTAGTTTGTTACGAGCGGGGGCACCCGTGCGTTGCTGCAGGAATGTTGTGTTTAATTTAAACTCGGAATAAAACGAACGTAAAAAAAATTTACTTTTGTTATTAAGGACTATATTTGCAAAAGTTCGGTAACGGGGGACTAACTCTGCCATTTACAGCTAACCTGAGGGACCATTTTTGTAAATTTCTTAGGAACAGTAATCACTGTTCCTAACCAAATCATTTTTAGTATATATATATATATATATAATAAATTAAACTTATTTAGGTGTTAAATCAAGAAAACTATAAATCTATGGGCTAGTATGATAATTTAGAAACGTTAAGGGGGTTATTTTTATATTTTATTCAAAAATTACTATAGATGAATAATGTCACACATTTGATAAATGTTAGAACATAAATTAAATTTGTTTTTTTAACTCCAATCCATTTCAACAAAACGAATAGTTAAAATCCTGACGGATTTAAATATTTTTTGCGAGTAAGGTAATTAAATTCTACTTAGCCAAGTTGAGAGTATCATGTTTCACATTTAATAATCTAAGATACTAGAAGTTTCATTTAACAAAGTTTAAGGTACTAAACTACATTTTAACCAAAATATATCGAACTTGACACTTAACCATCTAAGTTTGACACATCTGATGAGACGAAAAGTGTACCGCTTTTAGGGGTCATTTAAGCCCAAAGTCGAGATTATTTGATCAAATATTGCTCTAAATCGTTCCTTTTGTTATTTTAGGTACTTTTGAGAAGAAATTTGAAAAAGGAAACATTTTGGACGTTTTTGGAGCGAAAAAGTGAAGAAAACGACAAAGTCTCCAATTCATGCTGAAAACAGTACCTGACGGCGTCAGGATTTACTTATGACGCCGTCACTCAATGGCAATTAGGTGGATAATCAAGTTACACATAACGCGCTAGAATGTTTTTGGAGGATTTACATGTGACGGCGTCACCAAGGCCGTCACGTACAAAACACAAGAGACGGCCAAGAGGGAGTTTACACATGACGGCATCAGAATTGGATCTAGGCAATACGATAGTATTTATGGCGGCAAGTTGACGGCGTTAGAATTTACTCTTGACGCCGTCAGACTCCAAACTCTATATATAGTTTTTGATTTTTCAATCATTGGTGTGCAACTTTGATAGGAGAATTTTGGAGAAACCCTAGACGAATTTCACCTTATTTTTAAGGGTTTCAAACCCTTGTTTCATCCATGTTTAATTGAAGATAAGTTTTCCAATAATCATTCAATATGTCTATTTGTTGTTTGATTCTATCTTATGCTTTTCTTCACTTTAACAAGCTAGGCTAGGTTTTCTTTGTGTTTGATTAGATGTAATGAAACTTAGTTATTGATTATTGGTTGGTTGTTTGTTTATAATTGTTGTGGATGAATGATTTCGATGTTATGCTTAAAAAAACTGGCAGACTTCCAATTGGTAACTTGCTTGAACGTCTTAAGAAACATGATCGGATGTGTACTACGATAAATTGGTTATATTTAATGCATAAGTAACTACTAAGGAGGTCATGTTAGGAGCTAGTAGTCGGCTCGACATAGGAAGAGGTAGAAGCTTATAGAGTTAGGGAAGATCGTACACGGCCCTACGAATGGTATTAAGGAATATAACCCGTCATCCATACAATTGTAACAAACTAATCAACCAGTAAAAGATAGCTAGGGAGTAGTGAAATCTAAGTAAACACATTTTTTCTTATTATTGTTTTTCTCCACATTTACTTTAGTGTAATTTTATTTTATTTTGTTTACATTTGTAGTTATTTGGGTTAGTTGATTAGCAACTAATTCCGCCCATCCTTCCAAAACTCGAGATTTTTACTTGCTTTCCATAAAATATAAAAATACAAAAAGAATCATCACTCACCTCTAAACCTAGTTTAATTGAGTTTTAACTCTAGCGAACACTATTCTTTGCGTTGAATGATCAATCCCCCGATACTTGTCACTATACTATACTACACTACAACGGCCAGGTACACTGCCTGATGGGGATTGCAAGCTTCTCAAGATCCCTTGAGAGATAAAATCTTTTGCAAGGTTGCAAAACCACGCATCAACATCTTAATAGACAATCGTTTGAAAAATCGTTGAACTTTATCCATAATAATACACATAATATAGGAAGAAAAAGATAGCTTAATGCTTAAAAAGCAAATGTCCAGTTTGATACATTATCCTAAATTTTTCCATTGACAATTTCAAGTCTCTGATATTATCAAACACCTATATTTGACAATCTTATTCGTAATCACTCTCTCTTCTCCACATTAACTTAAGCCTTCATAGAAAATCTACGCGACACATTGTAAAAAAGAAAACAAATTTTTTGAATATCATAATGAAATTTGCTGATGTGCCAAAAACAATTTATAAATCACGTTGTCTAATATCTTGTAAACACGAAATTGAAAATGTCTGAAAGTCAAAAAATATCTATCAACTACATATGTGCCATCTTTAACCATGAATAAAATATTTTTAAATGCTTACAGGAAGCTTACTGAGGTGACAAAACTATTCATGAATCACATATGTAATATGTTGTAATTGTTCAAAATTTTAATATGAAATCTACTTTGTGCCAACAAATATTCAAAATGTTATTTATGTTAAAGTATCTTGTAAAGTAATGCAAAAATCTTCTTATATGTTTACAAGATTAAGAAACCAGAAATGATAAATCCTCTTCATATTGTTTTCATCCTTTTAATGTACACCACAAAGAAAAATAAAAAATAAACAAAAACTACATGCCCTTTGGCTTTTACATTGGTAATTGTACTAATTACTAATTATATCAAAAAATGTCTTTTAGAAACATGTTTACTCAATTAACAAAATAATATTTTTGCACAAGATTATGGCCTAAGCCTTTTTAATTACATACGCAACACATTATATAAAGAAGACAAGTCTTTTGAATATCAATAGAATCTATTGATGTGCCAAAAACGATTTATTTATCCAGTATCTTGTAAACGCAAAATAAAAAATGTTCGATAGTCAAAAAAATATCAACATATGTGCAATCCTTTAAACATGAACAAAATATTTTTAAATGCTTACAGGAAACTTATTGAGGTGCCAAACCTATTTATAAATCACATAGTAATATCTTGTTAATAACAAACTAGTTATAATACCCGTGCACGCACGAATTATTGTTTAAAACAGAAAATCTTATGTATATTTTAAAAAGTTAGAGCATCAACATGTGCGAAGTAAGAAAATAGTTAGCAGAAATTGTAAATATACCTGTGGCATCAATCTTGTATTGGATTCTTGAGCGTGTCTCCTTATAATATTATTGGGTCAAAGGTTCTTTGATCACATGGTTACACATAAATCAAATTTATTTTAAAATTTTTGTTTACTATATGGACATATAAGAATTTACCTGTGAAAATTGTGATATAAGTACAACTAATAACTATGCATGAGTTTTTCATTATGTATTAATATCAATTAATATTTTGTAAAAATTTTATTGTATGAAAGATTTAACTTTGTTTAGCTGACATAGATGTTAATGTTGATTTTGTTATTTAACTTTAACTATTGATATCATGTTGTGCAAAATGTGCGAGTTTAATAGCACATAATGAGCATTGATGAAATTAAAATACTCCGTAATATTTTTTAAAAACGTTTTTCCGAATATCCGTATATAAACTTTAAATAATAATTACATGAGTCGTCATAAGTACATCGCGTATATTTATTTTCGTATCACAGTAACTCCTACTTACCATTTGATATTTATATTACCGTTAATAATAATTTAATTATATTTAATATTTAAACCCGTGTACATATAAATTAAACTTTTAAATATTTAACGTACATAGTAAAAAGATATTTTAACAGATGAAAGTTTAAAGCTAATATGTATTTTAAAAGTATTTAACGTATATTAAAACTAATTCGTACATTTATAAAATTTTGTAAGTTTAATGGATGGAATTCTCAAACTAATACTATTGCTCATGTAATTGTAAACAAAGTTCATATTATAAAATGTAGGGGTTATAAAGTATAAGGGGTTATTTGTTTATTATCTAAAGTTATCAAAAAACATGGAGATTTATAATATTACACTTAAATCTATATAATATATTTAAAATTCAACAACTAATGTTTTATTAATTACATCTTCTTTTTTTAAGTTTTTATTTTCATAAATTTGACACCTATATTTTTATGTGTTTTTTTTCTTAATCAAATTCTTCATCAAATTTATTAAAGTTTGACAAAAATCAATTCAATTTTGACTTTCTATTGGCCAATCATATTGCTCGATTTTGCCTATGTGTCAAAATTGAGCTCTCCTAATGGTCCATTTTTTTTTCTCATAAGATTGTTTTGTCAAAAAAACTCCGAAATGATCGTAATTCTTTTATTATATAAAAGATTAAACATTCAAAATTTTACTATGATATATATTGTGTGCCAACAAATATTCAAAAATTTATTTACGTGAAAGTATCTTGTAAAGTGATATAGAAATATTCTGATATATTTACAAGATTTATAAATCGAAACTGCTAAATCCTCTTTTCAATTTTTCATCCTTTCACCCACATTAATTATACCTAAAAATTACTTTAATTACATGTAATCTAGTATTTTAATGAACTGGTACTTGACTTTTTTATTTGCGTCAAATCTGCCTTCGGGGCACATTTTACAAAATTTCTTTTAATAATAATATGAATTTTCTAATAAGTTTTATGGTGTAAATGTTAAAGAGAAATAAAATATTTTTAATTCGCTTATTAAATGCTAGTTGACATTAATACTTTTTCAAATTTATTTTGTGTACTAAGTTTAACATTGTTAGACGGGTTATGGTACACAAAAGTTACTAAAGTTTACCAGAAATTTGTCCTAAAAAAATATAGTTTTATTTTATTCATCCATGTTACTTAACTTTTACAACCGGTTATAAATGTTACTATATTTTTGGTAACCGGACATAACAGGTAAAAATCATATGTGGCTTATTTTTTTAATTACAAAACGATCCTTGTGGTTTGTCGCGTTTCACGGATTTAGTCCCTAGACCACTATTTCTGTTAGTTTGACCGTTTTAAATCCATTTTTGTACGTTTTCGTCTGTTTTATCTGTTTTCATCCGTTTTTATACGTCTTTATCCATTTCAACCGTTTTTATACGTTTCGTCCGTTTTTATACGTTTTCATCCGTTTTTCTTAAGTTTTCATACGTTTTTATCTGTTTTTATACGTTTTCAACCGTTTTTATATGTTTTCGTCCGTTTTTATATGTTTTCATCCGTTTTTCTTACGTTTTGATACGTTTTATCCGCTTTTATTCGTTTTTGTCCGTTTTTATACGTTTTTATTCGTTTTCAACCGTTTTTATATGTTTTCGTCCGTTTTTATACGTTTTTATCCGTTTTTCTTACGTTTTCATACGTTTTTATCCGTTTTTATACGTTTTCGTCCGCTTTTATATGTTTTCATGGTTTTATCTGTTTTTTCCATTTTTATACGTTTTTATCTATTTTCAATGTTTATCCGTTTTTATACGTTTTATCCGTTTTATCCGTTTTAACCATTTTTATACGTTTTTGTCCTTTTTCTATGTTTTCATCCGTTTTTCTTATGTTTTTATCTGTTCTTATATATTTTTCTGTTTTTATACATTTTTGTCCGTCTTTAAATATTTTCATTTGTTTTTATACGTATAAAAATGAACAAAAACCATATAAAACGGACAAAAACGTATAACAATGGATTAAAACATAATAAAAACGGACGAAAACGTATAAAAAGGGTTGAAAACAACTAAAAACAGATGAAAACATAAGAAAAACGGATGAAAACGTATAAACAATGATGGAACTAGGGGTGTCCCGGGGGTCCTGGGACACCCATGGATTTTTGTTGCATAGTGTTAATTTTGTTAAAAAACCTTGATTTTTCTTAAATGCACCTGGTCCCTAAAACTTTTGTTTTTAGTCTTGTTTAGTTTATTCTAAGTGCACCTGGTCTTTTTGTGTCCTGGTTCCGTCCCTACGTATAACAATGGCTGAAAACGAATAAAAACGGATAAAAACATATGAAAACAAATAAAAACGGATGAAAACGTATAAAAATGGACAAAAATGAAACTATATTACCTTAGGTTCAGTAACACATTTAACAAACCTGTAAACATGGGTAACTGATATGAACAAAATGAAACTATATTACCTTAGGTCGAATTTTCTGGAAACTTTAGTAACTTTTTTGTAAGGAAGAAGTTTCGTCAGGCCGCCGTGGCATGGGTGACGGGCTAATAGCCGGTAACCCTTCCACTAAATTAGCGTCGCCATTTTACACGTTTAATGACCAAATTAACAAACCCGTATACCAGATTTAAGGTGGTATTTATAGGAGAAAAATTCTGACAGATTCTGACACAGGAGCCTGGCCGGTCCCCTTAATTCATGGCCGGTCCCCTTAATTTAAAGGGGACCGCCCCTTATAATTAAGGGGGCCGCCCAGCTGTAACGGGCAGAAAATCTGTCATTTAGTGGGGAAAGTTTATTTGGTGAAAAACTAACTTTTTTTGGTTAAAAATTTTGAATTTATATATTTAGTATGATTAAAACATTTTTCTTTATTACCAAAAGTGTTTTTCAAAAATATGTAATATGTTTATATAATTAAATAAACTTTGTAATAATTAATTAAATATCCTTTTGATCATGAGATGTATTAAGCACTTGTTTATCCATACCTTTAGTGATTAAGTTGGATATAATGATATAAATTAGATTAATATTTGTTTATGTAGTAATCTTACGCTTGATGATTTTACATTTTGTGATCGTCAAAACATAGAGATATCGAAAAATATAAATAACGTTTTTATGCATTATTTATGTCAACAAGTTTGACAAAAATCAATTCAATTTTGACTTTATTGCTCGATTTCGCATATGTGTGTCAAAATTGAGCTTTCCTATTGGTTCAATTTTTTTTCAACTAAGATTGTTTTGTTAAAAATACTCTGAAATAATGTAATTCCTTTATTATATAAAAGATTGATTTTGCATACTAAATTTAGCATTGTTAGTTGTTAGATACAAATAAACCTATTTACAAAATATAAATATGTTAATTTAAATTTTCTTAACCCCTCATTATATATGTTAGAAAACCTCATAACAATAAAGTCTTCGGTAAGAAAAAGTAGACATTTAGATAAATCTATTTCGATAACATTAAAATAATATTATGTTATTATCCTATAAAGAAACTAATAAATTTAACCTACCAAATCTAGACATAGGATTATTTTGTATAAAATATTATCGAATCCTATAACCTGAAAGAAGACATTAACAATAAAATAACTTTAGAAAATAAAAACGTTTAATCTCACTCTTATTATTTGTATAAAACAAGATATATTTGCACGCGTGTTACAGCGTGTGGAAAAACTTTTAATTTTTTAGCTATCAAA
Source organism: Artemisia argyi (assembly GCA_030686995.1). Taxonomy (NCBI): domain Eukaryota; kingdom Viridiplantae; phylum Streptophyta; class Magnoliopsida; order Asterales; family Asteraceae; genus Artemisia; species Artemisia argyi. The sequence continues at coordinate 55,122,463 of CM060707.1, forward strand.
CAAAGTTTTAACAATCATATGAGCTTTTATTTGTTTATTTATTATTTTTTTAATGTTTGTTAATAATAATAATGAAAATGATGTAAAATAATAGAAACATGAAGTTTATTGGGTTTAGAGGTGGTTATAACAGTAAATTTAAAAAGACTTGAAACATAAAGTATATTGGATTAGGGTTTAGTTTGTTACGAGCGGGGGCACCCGCGCGTTGCTGCAGGAATGTTGTGTTTAATTTAAACTCGGAATAAAACGAACGTAAAAAAAATTTACTTTTGTTATTAAGGACTATATTTGCAAAAGTTCGGTAACAGGGGACTAACTCTGCCATTTACAGCTAACCTGAGGGACCATTTTTGTAAATTTCTTAGGAACAGTAATCACTGTTCCTAACCAAATCATTTTTAGTTTATATATATATATATATATATATATATATATATATATATATATATATATATATATATATATATATATATATATATATATATATATATAAAATAAATTAAACTTATTTAGGTGTTAAATCAAGAAAACTATAAATCTATGGGCTAGTATGATAATTTAGAAACGTTAAGGGGGTTATTTTTATATTTTATTCAAAAATTACTATGGATGAATAATGTCACACATTTGATAAATGTTAGAACATAAATTAAATTTGATCCATTTCAACAAAACGAATAGTTAAAATCCTGACGGATTTAAATATTTTTTGCGGGTAAGGTAATGAAATTCTACTTAGCCAAGTTGAGAGTATCATGTTTCACATTTAATAATCTAAGATACTAGAAGTTTCATTTAACAAAGTTTAAGGTACTAAACTACATTTTAACCAAAATATATCGAACTTGACACTTAACCATCTAAGTTTGACACGTCTGATGAGACGAAAAGTGTACCGCTTTTAGGGGTCATTTAAGCCCAAAGTTGAGATTATTTGATCAAAATATTGCCCTAAATCGTTCCTTTTGTTATTTTAGGTACTTTTGAGAAGAAATTTGAAAAAGGAAACATTTTGGACGTTTTTGGAGCGAAAAAGTGAAGAAAACAACAAAGTCTCCAATTCATGCTGAAAACAGTACCTGACGGCGTCAGGATTTGCTTATGACGCCGTCACTCATTGGCAATTAGGTGGATAATCAAGTTACACGTAACGCGCTAGAATGTTTTTGGAGGATTTACATGTGACGGCGTCACCAAGGCCGTCACGTACAAAACACAAGAGACGGCCAAGAGGGAGTTTACACATGATGGCATCAGAATTGGATCTAGGCAATACGATAGTATTTATGGCGACGAGTTGACGGCGTTAGAATTTACTCTTGACACCGTCAGACTCCAAACTCTATATATAATTTTTGATTTTTCATTCATTGGTGTGCAACTTTGATAGGAGAATTTTGGAGAAACCCTAGACGAATTTCACCTTATTTTTAAGGGTTTCAAACCCTTGTTTCATCCATGTTTAATTGAAGATAAGTTTTCCAATAATCATTCAATATGTCTATTTGTTGTTTGATTCTATCTTATGCTTGTCTTCACTTTAACAAGCTAGGCTAGGTTTTCTTTGTGTTTGATTAGATGTAATGAAACTTAGTTATTGATTATTGGTTGGTTGTTTGTTTATAATTGTTGTGGATGAATGATTTCGATGTTATGCTTAAGAAAACTGGCAGACTTCCAATTGGTAACTTGCTTGAACGTCTTAAAAAACATGATCGGATGTGTACTATGATAAATTGGTTATATTTAATGCATAAGTAACTACTAAGGAGGTCATGTTAGGAGCTAGTAGTCGGCTCGACATAGGAAGAGGTAGAAGCTTATAGAGTTAGGGAAGATCGTACACGGCCCTACGAATGGTATTAAGGAATATAACCCGTCATCCATACAATTGTAACAAACTAATCAACCAGTAAAAGATAGCTAGGGAGTAGTGAAATCTAAGTAAACACATTTTTTCTTATTATTGTTTTTCTCCACATTTACTTTAGTGTAATTTTATTTTATTTTGTTTATATTTGTAGTTATTTGGGTTAGTTGATTAGCAACTAATTCCGCCCATCCTTCCAAAACCCGAGATTTTTACTTGCTTTCCATAAAATATAAAAATACAAAAAGAATCATCACTCACCTCTAAACCTAGTTTAATTGAGTTTTAACTCTAGCGAACACTATTCTTTGCGTTGAATGATCAATCCCCCGGTACTTGTCACTATACTATACTACAACGGTGAGGTACACTGCCTGTTGGGGATTGCAAGCTTCTCAAGATCCCTTGAGAGATAAAACCTTTTGCAAGGTTGCAAAACCACGCATCAACATCTTAATAGACAATCGTTTGAAAAATCGTTGAACTTTATCCATAATAATACACATAATATAGGAAGAAAAAGATAGCTTAATGCTTAAAAAGCAAATGTCCAGTTTGATACATTATCCTAATTTTTTCCATTGACAATTTCAAGTCTCTGATATTATCAAACACCTATATTTGACAATCTTATTCGTAATCACTCTCTCTTCTCCACATTAACTTAAGCCTTCATAGAAAATCTACGCGACACATTGTAAAAAAGAAAACAAATTTTTTGAATATCATAATGAAATTTGCTGATGTGCCAAAAACAATTTATAAATCACGTTGTCTAATATCTTGTAAACACGAAATTGAAAATGTCTGAAAGTCAAAAAATATCTATCAACTACATATGTGCCATCTTTAACCATGAATAAAATATTTTTAAATGCTTACAGGAAGCTTACTGAGGTGACAAAACTATTCATGAATCACATATGTAAAATGTTGTAATTGTTCAAAATTTTAATATGAAATATACTTTGTGCCAACAAATATTCAAAATGTTATTTATGTTAAAGTATCTTGTAAAGTAATGCAAAAATCTTCTTATATGTTTACAAGATTAAGAAACCAGAAATGATAAATCCTCTTCATATTGTTTTCATCCTTTTAATGAACACCACAAAGAAAAATAAAAAATAAACAAAAACTACATGCCCTTTGGCTTTTACATTGGTAATTGTACTAATTACTAATTATATCTACAAATGTCTTTTAGAAACATGTTTACTCAATTAACAAAATAATATTTTTGTACAAGATTATGGCCTAAGCCTTTATAATTACATACGCAACACATTATATAAAGAAGACAAGTCTTTTGAATATGAATAGAATCTATTGAAATCTATTGATGTGCCAAAAACGATTTATTTATCCAGTATCTTGTAAACGCAAAATTAAAAATGTTCGATAGTCAAAAAAATATCAACATATGTGCGATCCTTTAAACATGAACAAAATATTTTTAAATGCTTACAGGAAACTTATTGAGGTGCCAAACCTATTTATAAATCACATAGTAATATCTTGTTAATAACAAACTAGTTATAATACCCGTGCACGCACGAATTATTGTTTAAAACAGAAAATCTTATGTATATTTTAAAAAGTTAGAGCATCAACATGTGCGAAGTAAGAAAATAGTTAGCAGAAATTGTAAATATAACTGTGGCATCAATCTTGTATTGGATTCTTGAGCGTGTCTCCTTATAATGTTATTGGGTCAAAGGTTCTTTGATCACATGGGTACACATAAATCAAATTTATTTTAAAATTTTTGTTTACTATATGGACATATAAGAATTTACCCGTGAAAATTGTGATATAAGTACAACTAATAACTATGCATGAGTTTTTCATTATGTATTAATATCAATTAATATTTTGTAAAAATTTTATTGTATGAAAGATTTAACTTTGTTTAGCTGACATAGATGTTAATGTTGATTTTGTTGTTTAACTTTAACTATTGATATCATGTTGTACAAAATGAGCGAGTTTAATAGCACATAATGAGCGTTGATGAAATTAAAATACTCCGTAAAGTTTTTTAAAAACGTTTTTCCGAATATCCGTAATATACTTTAAATAATAATTACATGAGTCGTCATAAGTACATCGCGTATATTTATTTTCGTATCACAGTAACTCCTACTTACCATTTGATATTTATATTACCGTTAATAATAATTTAATTATATTTAATATTTAAACCAGTGGACATATAAATTAAACTTTTAAATATTTAACGTACATAGTAAAAAGATATTTTAACAGATGAAAGTTTAAAACTAATATGTATTTTAAAAGTATTTAACGTATATTAAAACTAATTCGTACATTTATAAAATTTTGTAAGTTTAATGGATGGAATTCTCAAACTAATACTATTGCTCATGTAATTGTAAACAAAGTTCATATTATAAAATGTAGGGGTTATAAAGTGTAAGGGGTTATTTGTTTATTATCTAAAGTTATCAAAAAACATGGAGATTTATAATATTACACTTAAATCTATATAATATATTTAAAATTCAATAACTAATGTTTTATTAATTACATCTTCTTTTTTTAAGTTTTTATTTTCATAAATTTGACACCTATATTTTTATGTGTTTTTTTTCTTAATCAAATTCTTCATCAAATTTATTAAAGTTTGACAAAAATCAATTCAATTTTGACTTTCTATTGGCCAATCATATTGCTCGATTTCGCCTATGTGTCAAAATTGAGCTCTCCTATTGGTCCATTTTTTTTTCTCATAAGATTGTTTTGTCAAAAAAACTCCGAAATGATCGTAATTCTTTTATTATATAAAAGATTAAACATTCAAAATTTTACTATGATATATATTGTGTGCCAACAAATATTCAAAAATTTATTTACGTGAAAGTATCTTGTAAAGTGATATAGAAATATTCTGATATATTTACAAGATTTATAAATCGAAACTGCTAAATCCTCTTTTCAATTTTTCATCCTTTCACCCACATTAATTATACCTAAAAATTACTTTAATTACATGTAATCTAGTATTTTAATGAACTGGTACTTGACTTTTTTATTTGCGTCAAATCTGCCTTCGGGGCACATTTTACAAAATTTATTTTAATAATTTTTTTTGAAAGTTAAATTTCATTCAAAAAACGCACAAGACGGTCCTCAAAGCAAGGACTCCTGGGCTACAAACCAATTACACCGAAATCATAGGAGAATGACACCAAACATTCCAATCTAAGTTTTTGAATCTAGACCTATTTTGGATCCAGAAAAATGAATATGATTTAATTTGCTCCACGACTTCTATCGCTCTCCGATTTGTACCTTTGAAAATTCTATTGTTTCTTTCGTTCCATAACGCCCATATAGAAGTAACCATAATTCCCCGTAAGATGTATTTATCCTTCGACGTAGGAATTTGATAGCTTGCCAAGTTTATCAAATCACTGACCTCGAAAGCGAAAATAGGCGGGAGGCGACACCACGTAGCAATCCTAGACCAAACCTCAGTAGCAAAAATGCACCCGGTAAATAAATGGGATGCTGACTCCGCATCAGAGCTGCAAAAAATGCACCGATCGCTCTGCAGAGGAACCCCTCATTTCATCAGCTCTACTTTTGTTGGAAGGCGATTAATTGCTGCTCTCCAAGCCATAACTTTACACTTCAAAGGCGCCCATCCTTTCCACTTCATGTACCAAGTGTTCGGCTGCAAATTGACTGTTTGCATCAGAATTTTTGCCTTCTTAACAGAGAATATGCCATCAGAATCTGCTGTCCACTTCCATCTATCACAGCCACCTGTCCAGACATAATCGTATATGTTCGATAACAAAGAGAAAAGTTCTGAAACCTGATCTACATTAGAAGGAGCCATTCGCCAGTCCCATGTCAAAATTTTTACACCATCAACCACTTGAATCCTGTCCGCGACATTCGCCCACTTATATCTCTCAATCCTGAAAAGATTTGGATAAACAAAACGAAGGGGTTCATTAAGAAGCCATGAATCTGCCCAGAAACTAATCGAGGATCCATCCCCCACAGTAGCAGCGAAATAACTATTGAGTTTAACATCATTCCCAACTCTGTTTTCACCAGCTTTTGCAATCTGTTTCCAGCATCCGTTTAACGAAGGCGAACATGGCAGAAACGACCACGTCCTACTCGATCCATGACAACCCAAAATCACTCGCTTCCATAGACTCCGACCTTTATTTTTAATGCGCCAAGTCCATTTAAGGAGTAAGGCGTCATTAACATTTTGCAATTTTATTATTCCCAACCCTCCCATTTTTTTGGCAATGTAATCGTATTCCAAGCCACCCAATTAATCTTTTTATCGACACTTGACCCCACCCATAAGAAATGCCTCAGAATCTTCTCCATGTTTTCTATGACCACCCTAGGGGCTTTGTACAAAGAAAAGTAATAAATGGGCAAATTTTTAAGAACCGATCTAATAAGAATTAGACGGCCTCCAATAGATAAGTGTTTTGTCTTCCACGAGGCCAAATGATTTTTTACAACCTCGACCACCACATTCCAGTTATTGATCCTAGACATTTTTGCTCCAACTTTAATGCCCAAATAATCAAAAGGAAAGGCTCCTCTTTTGCATCCCAACACCTCCATCATATTATCCACTTCAATATCTTCAGTACCAACCCCAAATAGATTAGACTTGTGGAGGTTAATACGCAAGCCTGAGCATAGATAAAAAACTCTAAGAATTCTAGCCGTACATTGGAGGTTTTCACGCGACATTTCCCCCATAATTAAAGCGTCGTCCGCATAGAATAAATGACTAAGATCCACTTCTTCCGCCATTAAACGAATACCTTTGAAAACCCCAATATCTTTAGCTTTCTCCAGCATCCATGAGAGGCATTCCATAACGATCAAGAACAAGAATGGAGATATGGGGTCACCTTGGCGAAGGCCTTTTTCACATTTAAATTGAAAGGTAGGCGACCCGTTGACAAGAACCGAAGCCGTGCTAGACGTGAGAATACCTTTAATCCATGTACACCACCTAGGCGGAAAACCCATTTGGTTCAATATAGATAGCAAGAAATCCCAATTGACGTTGTCATAGGCCTTCTCGAAATCTATCTTCAATAAAAATGCTTTTTTCTTTCTTTGTTTCAACCACTCTAAGACTTCATTAACCACAAGCGGACCGTCAAGAATAAAACGGTTAGATAAGAATGCCGATTGAGTCTCCGAGATCACCTTCCCCAAAACTTTCTTGAGACGATTAGCAAGGATTTTTGAGATAACCTTACTAATCAACCCAATGAGAGTAATGGGTCTATAATCTTTGAGACCCACAGGTAATTTTACCTTAGGAATCAAAGTTATGAAAGCCGCACCACAACCTGAACTTATAGTCCCTGTTTCATGAAAAGCCTTCATAATATTAAAAAAATCTTCTTCCAAAAAATCCCAGAATCTTTTAACAAAGCGAAAATTGAAACCGTCTGGCCCGGGTGCCTTATTAGAGCCGCACTCAAACACCGCCATATCGATTAAAAACGGCCCATCTTGTTCATTTAGACGCTTCAAGCCCGTGCATGTACAAGCCGACCGAATCTTCATATTTTCTTTAAAGTGATCTCTAAAGAAACGCAGGACTTCACGCTTAACCAGGGCCGGTTTGGAAAGCCATTCACCTCTAACTTCAAGACCCGGGATAGCATTTCTCGCTTGTCTACCTTTCACTATATTATGAAAATAACTCGAATTCTCATCACCAAGGCCGGCCCATTTAATCCGAGATTTTTGCTTTACGTCCTTAGACCTTAACACATTGATCTCTTGAAGAGACTTCACACACTCCGACCATACCCATAACTCGGATTCTTCTAACTCTTGTTGTTCCATTATAAGATCTAAATCCTCTTTCTCTTGCTTAAGGATCTTCTCTTCCTCATATTCATTTAATATGTTCTCTTTGATCCAAACTGTGAGTTTGTTTTTAAGCGATTTAAGTTTTCTAGACAGATTCAAATCAGGAGGCCCAACCGAGACCCAATCGCACAGAATAGAGTTAATAACATCCGAACAACCCGGTCTCTCTAACCACGAATCAAACCAACGAAATGGAATTGGCCCGAAATTAGAATCAACTAAGGAAAGGGGTAACGGAGCGTGATCTGATAAATCTTTACTAAGCGCTCTAACGTGAGCATTTGACCACTTGTTGAAAATATTGTCACAAACAAACACCCTGTCAATCCTGCTAAGTTTACAAACTCCACACCTGTTAACCAAGTACGTGTATTTCATCCCTTTTAGATCAAATTCCCTAAGACCGGCTTCATCCACAAACTCATTAAAGTCCCTAGCACAGACTGGATCAAACGTAGAATTCTGCCTTTCTCCCGGATCTCTAACTGCATTGAAATCACCAAATAGAATCCACCACCCTTGACTCAATTAGATAACGTGGATAATCTTCTCCCAAAGGTTCCGTTTATCAACATTGTTTTGTGGGGCATACACATTCAAGATATTAATACGAGTCTTCCCATCAGCAAGGAAACCCGAGACCAGTAAGAAATGCGGGTCCTTCAAAACCATATCCTTCACCAAAAATTTTGGATCCCATATGCTTAATAAGCCCCCCGAGTTACCTACTGAGTTAACACTTTCGAACTCAAAACCCATCCCGCCCCAATAATTCGATACCAAACCCCCTGTAATATTGCTAGACATAGTCTCTTGAATCCCAATAAAAGAAACCCCATATTCGTTCTTCAACCTATTTATCCAACTAGCTTTGCCACAAGACCCAATCCCACGGATATTAATCGACAAAAAATTCATATCTTACCTGATTGTAAACCTTCTTGAATCACCGATTGTTGTATCAAACTCTCACAAGCGCCAAGATTAACTCCTAATATTTCCCCCAAGGTTTTGGTAGCTTCAATTTCAAGAGTCATAGCTTGAGCATTCACCTTCGATCCACTATCCTCATTACCAACAGGCTGTAGTGGTTGGCTATTTAGATCAATAGGCGATTCTCTGTTGTTTATCTCCTACAAGGGCACATGGTCTGCCCCAGGAACATGGTTGTCAATTAATGGGTCATTTTCATTTAGGCCCAGTAAGGAGTTAAGCCCAAAGATATCATCATCATTTCTGGCTTTCTTGATAACCTTCATGCTCTCGTTACTACTTGTATAAAATAGACTGGATCGGCCCACCTCAGCTTTTTTATATTTCTTCCTTTTGGCAACTTTCGAATTAGAGGGGCTGTTTTGTGTATTTCCAAACGACTGTTCAAAATCAAAATTTACTGCGGGAATAAAGTCTTCCATAACCTTTGACACATTCGAATTATTCTCCTTAAATGCCAATGATTGGGAATCATCAATGACATTAACTGTACCTACATCAGTTACATTTCTAGTCAACTTTCCATCAGCGATGACATCATCTTGATTCACCGGTGACTTTTCTGATTGATTGTCCGGTGTCTCCTCATCTTTCGGACAACCACCATGTTCCTCCGCCATAACATCATCTTCAGAATCCTCCGTCTCCTGTGCCTCGTTAACGGTAACAAAATCGGGTACCTAGTCACCTAGTTCCTCCGTCACCGAGATACGAAATTTCCTATTTTTCCAATTCAAAGTGATATCCTCGGCTATCCTTTTCCCATCTCCAACTAGAATAGTCACATAAGCAAACGAAAGATCCGGATCAGTTTCCTCCATGTTTCCTTTATGAACAACCTTCCCGACAGTACTTCCGATCATATCAATGACTTGATTGGATAGAAGGTGCAAGGGAATACCCTGTACCTTTATCCAGGCCAATCTTTCAGAGCTCAGGCTTTGTTCCCTCCAAACAATAATATCCGAAAATCTTTCCTTCATAGATATAGCAACGTCCCGAAAAGCCAGAGCTGTCTCTGAGTCCTCGAAAGTCACCAGAACATCCAAACCTCCAAGGTACTGAACCTTACCATAACCGGAGCATATCGACTTCAGAGTCACGTAAATGTTCTTCAAAGCATCCACATTCACCATTCTAGCAACTAGCGCTCTTTCATGCACCGCCGAAAACGCATTAACATTACTATCAATATCAATGGATTTGCCGGCAAGCAAGTCCCTAAAAGATCGAGAACCTGTACCGGTTCCTCCAGTAGTTGCCCTAGAGTTACTTGCACCATCCTTGTTCTTCATCTTATTATGCATATCAGGTATATGGTTGTCACCACCACTGTTGATCTCGCCATCTTCTAACACGAAGCGCGCGATATTGAACCAAAGTTTACAATCCCCCATTTGAATACCACGAAGATTCTTCAGTAATTCCTCCTTGTCTTTTACGTCCAACATAGAAACAAAACCAAAGCGATTACCTCCCTTATCCCTTTTTCTCGCAATGTACAGACCAAAGATCTGCCCATACATACGAACTTGTGTTGCCAAATCTGTCCCACTGCATCCCTCTGGTAGATTGGTAACAAAAATCTTTGTAATGCGACGTTGAATATTTTCCGGTATAGGGACCCTCCGTTGGCGGAGGTGGTCCATGAACGAACAATCTCTGTTGTACCACTTCTGTTGTCCCGTCTCTGGTGTCCCACCTATGACGTCCCAACCTCAGTTGTCCCGCCTATGGTGTGCCACCTATGACGTCCCAACTCTAGTGTCCCAACAAAAATTATAAGATTCGCCGGAAAAAACGATCGGAAAAATACACACACTTTAATAATAATATGGATTTTCTAATAAGTTTTATGGTGTAAATGTTAAAGAGAAATAAAATATTTTTAATTCGCTTATTAAATGCTAGTTGACATTAATACTTTTTCAAATTTATTTTGTGTACTAAGTTTAACATTGTTAGACGGGTTATGGTACACAAAAGTTACTAAAGTTTACCAGAAATTTGTCCTAAAAAAATATAGTTTTATTTTATTCATCCATGTTACTTAACTTTTACAACCGGTTATAAATGTTACTATATTTTTGGTAACCGGACATAACAGGTAAAAATCATATGTGGCTTATTTTTTTAATTACAAAACGATCCTTGTGGTTTGTCGCGTTTCACGGATTTAGTCCCTAGACCACTATTTCTGTTAGTTTGACCGTTTTAAATCCATTTTTGTACGTTTTTGTCTGTTTTATTTGTTTTCATCCGTTTTTATACGTCTTTATCCATTTCAACCGTTTTTATACGTTTCGTCCATTTTTATACGTTTTCATCCGTTTTTATTTGTTTTTATACGTTTTCAACCGTTTTTATATGTTTTCATCCGTTTTTATATGTTTTCATCCGTTTTTCTTACGTTTTCATACGTTTTATCCGCTTTTATTCGTTTTTGTCCGTTTTATACGTTTTTATTCGTTTTCAACCGTTTTTATATGTTTTCGTCCGTTTTTATACGTTTTCATCCGTTTTTCTTACGTTTTCATACATTTTTATCCATTTTTATACGTTTTCGTCCGCTTTTATATGTTTTCGTGGTTTTATCTGTTTTATCCATTTTTATACGTTTTTATCCATTTTCAATATTTATCCGTTTTTATACGTTTTATCCGTTTTAACCGTTTTATACGTTTTTGTCCTTTTTCTATGTTTTCATCCGTTTTTCTTATGTTTTTATCTGTTTTTATATATTTTTCTGTTTTTATACATTTTTGTCCGTCTTTAAATATTTTCGTTTGTTTTTATACGTATAAAAATGAACAAAAACCATATAAAACGGACAAAAACGTATAACAATGGATTAAAACATAATAAAAATGGACGAAAACATATAAAAAGGGTTGAAAACAACTAAAAACAGATGAAAACGTAAGAAAAACGGATGAAAACGTATAAAAACGGATGAAAACGTATAAACAATGACGGAACTAGGGGTGTCCCGAGGGTCCCGGGACACCCATGGATTTTTGTTGCATAGTGTTAATTTTGTTAAAAAACCTTGATTTTTCTTAAATGCACCTGGTCCCTAAAACTTTTGTTTGTAGTCTTGTTTAGTTTATTTTAAGTGCACCTGGTCTTTTTGTGTCCTGGTTCCGTCCCTACGTATAACAATGGTTGAAAATGAATAAAAATGGATAAAAACATATGAAAACAAATAAAAACGGATGAAAACGTATAAAAATGGACAAAAATGAAACTATATTACCTTAGGTTCAGTAACACATTTAACAAACCTGTAAACATGGGTAACCTATATGAACAAAATGAAACTATATTACCTTAGGTCGAATTTTCTGGAAACTTTAGTAACTTTTTTGTAAGGTAGAAGTTTCGTCAGGCCGCCGTGGCATGGGTGACGGGCTAATAGCCGGTAACAATTTATTTATGTGCCAAAAACAATTTATTTATCCAGTATCTTGTAAACGCGAAATTAAAAATGTCCGATAGTCAAAAAAAATATCTACATATATCCGATCTTATAAACATGAACAAAATATTTTTAAATGCTTACAGGAAACTTATTGAGGTGCCAAACCTATTTATAAATTACATAGTAATATCTTGTCAATAACAAATTAAATGGTCAAAATTTTACTATGATATATATCGTGTGCCAACAAATATTCGAAATTTTATTTGCGTTAAAGTATCTTGTAAAGTAATGTAGAAAGCTTCTGATATGTCTACAAGATTTATAAACCAGAAATGCTAAATCCTCTTATATTGTTTTCAATTTTTCATCCTTTTAACGAACACTCACATTAATGATACCTAAAAATTACTATAATTACATGTAATTTACTATTTAATGAACTATGACATGACTTTTTTATTCGCTAAAAAATGTGCCTTCGGGGCACATTTTAGAAAATCCCTTTTAATAATAATATGGATTTTCTAAAAAGTGTTATGTTGTATATGTTAAAGAGAAATAAAATATTTTAATTGGCTTATTAAGGGTGTTTTTGGTACCTTTGAATGACAATGAGGGAATACTTTCATTAACATGCTACAATAACATTTGACAAAAATTTGTGTGAGGCATGTTACTGTAGCATGTTAATATTCCCATTCCCCTTACAAAGTTACTGTTCATAAGGATTTAGCAATAAAAAATTGCACCGTCCAATTATCTTTTCATTGGGATAAAAAAATGGTGCCTCCTTTTTAATTCAGCCAGTGGTTTTTCACGAACCTTCAGCTACTCACTCACTTCAGCTATTCACTCTCTAGAACTCACTGAGATGATAACCCTATATCATTTTTGCTCCTCAAATATCTTTGAAGTTGAACCTCTAAAAATTTATGGATCGGTACAAAAAGCTGAGGATGTATTTGTGGCACCAGAAGCCGACTTGATTGCATGTGAGTGATTTTGATTTTGGTTTTGTGGTTGCTCTTTGATGTCTTTAAAAATTAGTTTTATGTATTTGTTGTATCGATAGCCAACATGATTGCATGTAACTGATTTTGATTTTGGGGTTGCGGCTACTAATTGATATCTTTATAAATGAGTTTCAATTTTTTTGTGGGGTTTAAAATGTATATGAGTATTGTGGTTTAAGTTATTTTAGTATTTTGGGTTGTTGGGTGGTTCGTATGTGGTGTTTCATATTCTAAATGCATATTTGATGTCTAGGTGGCAGCCTTGAAGAAAAGGGATGGTGTTAAGAGAAAAATAGGAATTTTGGGGTTTGTATGTTGTTTACTTACACTTTCAGATTGTTGGTTGTGTCTTGCAATTGTTGTGTTACAGCACAAAATGGAAGGATAGTTGAGTGGGAGATTTACTCGGCTCAACAACCTCTATTATTGCTGCAAAAATGATGCACAAAAAAACAGAAAACAAACATCTCATATGTTGGAATACGAAAAGTGTAAATCATTAGATTAGGAACTTCTATTTATACTTTGTAATAAGTTAAGGGTACATTGTGTAATACTGTTGTAGTTTGCGATAGCTATTCACCCTCGCAACACTTGTATAGTTGCGTGGGGAAGCTAAGCGTATGTATGTGTGTAAATACCCCCTACCTCATGGGTTATGAGGTGTATGTTTATCAAATGTCTTGTGAGACTTTCTTTCTTTCTATCTCGTTTCTCTCTCTAGAATAAAGTGTTCACACCCATTTTTTCTCTCTTAGATTAATAGTAGACATGGTATTTTGGGAACAACAATTGGTATCAAGAACCTAATATACTACGTTGTTTATTTTTTTTTTATGTTTTTCTTAGCTTTAGATCTTCATTACTAGTAAAATTTAGATTTTTATAGCTTATAGAATACTTTCTCTCTCTATAAATTTTTTCTCTCGTACGACTTTGTTAAGATCATTCATTAACGTGTTTAATCTGTTAAACTTGTATTAGAGAAACATACTAGAGGTTAAAGAAATGTTTTTTTTTTATTAATCTATACAAATACTTTATGAATTTGGTGAAGATTTATGCATAGAAATGTGGTTAACAAGTTTTGAAAAAGTGTACTTTTTGTTCGTAATTTTAAGGATTAGTTTGCTCGCAACGTTAGGGTTTTGTTGCGACAGTTTGGTGTAAGTTGGTTATGATAGCTAAAGTATTTTAGCTTGCGATAGTAGAAGTTGCGACACCTGCTTTACGAAGCATTATGTTACCCGCTGTTTACAAAAGAAAACTCTTCCTATTTAGCAAGAAATTATTGCGAGAGCTTAATTAATAGTTGCGGTAGAAGCAGTTTGTGATACCTGCTTTGCAAAGCTTACTGTTTGTTAATATAAATAATATCAAAATCTTCATTTGCATTCTTCGGTCTCTACACGTTTTGATAATCACAAAATATAAATGCACGTTCCGTAAAATTATGTTTAACAAGTTTCTAATCGAGAAAACTCGTTTCAACTACAACATCACTTAAGGTATGATCAAAAAATCTACAAACTTAGTTAAGTGATCAAAGAATTTAATTTTCTCTAAACTTCAAATTTTTTTGTGACAAAACATTTTTACAAAAGTATTTTTGTAATTTTAAAGAAATTTTTTATTTAGAAAATAAATTTGAATTTCAAATTCTCCAACAGCCATATTTCCCGCACAAACCAGATAAGGTTTTTACTAGATAAACTTTCACCACATCAGGACAATAGGAGCGTATATCGGGCGGTCCCGTAAACATGGCGATGGTCCCTTATATATATAGAACCGTCCAGTGTTTAAAGGACCATCCCCCGCTCCCCCGGTGCCTATAAATGTTGCACTGTTTCATGAAGAAAAACCACCTCTTGTGCACTAAAACTTTTGGTCTTCTAAAATCATTCTAAATACTCTTCTTTGATCACATTAATGGGTTGTTAGTTGTTTACATGTGATCTCATTCATCCTTCCTCCAAGTGCAAGAGAAGAACGCTTGTATTCGTCAAGAAACAAAGTGTTGAAGAATACTCCTATCTCATAACCGTTGATATAGACCTCTCCTCAACCTCCATTCTTTGTATTTCAATTCTTGTGGCTAATCCGACTCATGTGTGAGCTCGGAATTGTGTGTTGTGTTGATTCGGACTTGATGTTGGTTTGAATTGTGAATCCACGTGGGCTTTATGACTAGATTCGTTCTAGCTAGCATTAGGACTCGACCTCTCGCTTAGTGTTGTTATTGGTGTAAGCGTTAGTGTACGGTTTGTTCCACTATAAGGGAGCGTGTAGATATAGTGTTTATGAAACTCTCGAGTTTGAGACTCGAGGAGTGGATTAGGGCGAAGAGTGAGCTTCGTAGCCGAACCACTATAAATCTCTATATCCCGGTTTGATCGTTTCTTTCATTTACTTTTACTTACTATTTTATAGTTGTGTTCATAAATTGTTGTATTGATATTACATAAAATTCGAATCCAAAAAGAATCTCAAAACAAACTTGGAAAAGATTTTTTGAAAACGTAATTAAATCGGTGAAACTATTCAACCCCCCTTCTAGTTCCTACAATTGGTATTAGAGCGGGTCACTCAAGATTTTTAAAGTATACTATATTTTTAAACTTAAATCAATCAATGGATTTTGAAAAATATCAAGAAGAGCAATCTATGCAAAGACCACCACTTTTTGAAGCTGATAGCTTCATTTAATGGAAAACTAGATTTGAAACTTATGTGAAATCAAAAGATCTTGATCTTTGGCATGTTATTACTATGGGTGACTTTCACCTATTGAACAAAACCCTGAAACTAAAAAGGATGAGATAGTTCCTTATAATAAACAAAGTGAAAACCTTAAAAAGAAATTAGCTAAAAAGGATGAAGCAAAAATGGTAATTTATAATAATGCTTTACCGATCTCAAAGAATTTTTATGTGTAATACGGCTAAAGATATTTGTAAAACTTTGTTAGTCACTCATCAAGGTAATAACTATCAATCAATTACAATCATAAACATTAACACATACCTCTAGCCACTTTAATCATCACCATACTATCTCAACACACATAAACCCACTTAGCTAATACTTCGATTGCTAGCTATACCAAGCTAGCCTTATAATCACTTTCACATAACACATAACTTCCAAACCATTCAATAACCATATCATGATAAGCATATACCACATAATGTAATGAAATCAACATAACATCACATTATAACCGGTTACTTACCCTAGCTTCCACAGCTAAGCTACAATCATAAAATCAATATCATCATCATCATCATCATCATCATCATCATCATCATCATCACTAGCCATCATCATCGTCATCAACCTTTATCATCTATCAAAACCTAAAACATAATAATCAATAACATAAACAAGGGTTTATATAAAACCCACAATAACTTACTCATCATTCTTTCTATATCATCATATGATCATGTCTTGATCATATGATGACTACCCACTTCAATCATAAACCTTAACTTCATTAGAATCCAAATAGGAAGATTACTTACTTGGGAAATCATTGCTAGAACTTAACCCTTAACAAGGAACTCTTCTCCTTAATCTCTTCTTCATCCAAGCTCTATTCCCTCTCTTTCTTTTCTCTAAAAACCGTACCCCATGGATTACCCAAGAAAATGATGGAAATGTCTAGACTTGTGTAAAGATAAGATATTTATCTTTCACAAGTTTGGACCAATGGCAAAAATGTCCCTTCAAGTCTCTTCTTTCATATTTAGGCCACACTTCATATTATAATACCTTTAATACAAGGCAACTTTAGTCCCTTAAGTTAAGCATCATACCCTCCAAATCCATGTTACACATTCATTAACTATTAGGTTGACTATCGGGTTCGACTAGTCAATCACCTTAAGCCTTGGTCAATTTTGTCTAGGGTAGGGCCTATTTGTATCTGGGAAATGGGTCTAACAATTCTACCCCTTATTTAGATTTCGTCCCCGAAATCTCTCGTCCATTAATATCTAAAACTAAATCACAATATACATCCGTTCTCATACTTTGAATCCTATTCATTTTATTGCAACGGTCTAGATGATCTTGCAATTCTAACCTTACTATAACATAATCATAGCTTATAATCCACTATATAAAAAAACACTTCTCGTCACAAGCTTATCTAAAATTTCCAACAATGATGACTTGTCATCTGGAAACATCTACTATTTGATTTTATATAAGTCAAACTTCAACACTATTTCCATGTCATTCACCAATGCACTAACATAGCCTTAAGTAATAAATCGGTCAATAACGCATTCTACATAACACCCAAAACTCATATCTACTTCAAAATCGATAACTTATTTCAATTTTATCTTAAGTACCATCTAAATGGAACTTTCAAAATCTTTGTCACGCATTACTTAAGCAATCTTTCTTGTTAAATTTGGGAATACTACCCATCATCTTCTTGAAGAATCCTGAAGAATCCTGGAAGGCAGTTCAAAGTCAATGGGCATGACAAAATGGGGTTTGATAAGTCAAATGTTGAATGCTACAACTATCACAGGAAAGGCCACTTTGCCAGAAAATGCAGAGCACCAAGAAGCCAAGATCAGAAGAATGGTGAAAGTTTAAAGCGAACTGTGTCTGTGGAAACTAACAATACCACAACTTTGGTGTCTTGTGATGGTTTGGGTGGATATGATTGGAGTGACCAAACAGTTAAAGGACCAAACTTTGCACTCATGGCTTATTCTTCTTCACATCAGGATCTGACTCTGTGGTGTCTAATGATTCTGATTGTTCTTATAAATCTTTTTTAGTTACTGTTGAGCAACTTAAGGCTAGGAATGAAAAATTAATAGAAAATTAAAGAAGTCAGAGTTAGACAACTTATGTTATAAAGTACGTCTAAAATCTGTTGAGCAAAGAGTTAAATTCTTTAAGCAGAATGAGGTTAAATATGCTGAGAAGGTTAATATTTTAGAAAGCAAACTTTATGTTCAAGATAATGTAATTAAAGAGCTTACTAAGATACTAGAATAGGCTGAAAAAGAAAAAGATACAGTTCAAAAAGAAAAAGCAAGCATACAACTAAGTGTAGATACACTTGAATATGCATCTGAGAGAACTCAAAAGATAATTGACAGTCAGATTGTTAACAAGTGTAATTCAGGATTAGGGTACAAGTGTGTCCCCCTCCCATTACAAGAAAGTTTGAGCCTCCAACTATAGATTTGCCCTTTACAGGTTTAGAAGAGTGTGCTGCTAAGTCTATAGATGAGACTCCTAAGGTTAAGTCTAGTGAGGTAGAATTAAGTCAGATAGGAATGATGCACCAATTATTGAAGATTGGGTAGCTGATAGTGAAGATGATGTTGAGACTCAATCTAAGGAAGAAAGAAAAAATGTTAAGCATTGTGTTGAAAAGATAAAGTTTGCCAAACCTAACTTTGGTCACAAGTTATATAGGAAAGTTTTTGATCAGGTTGAGATACCTAGGAACAACACACACAGTCCTAAAGGAAAAGAAGAAGAATTAATGTGTTTGGAAGCATCCTCCTAGTGATTGTTCAAGCTTTTATTGAACCTTGACGATTTTAGGTGAAAATATCAAGTTTAGGGGAGGATTGTTGGGAATTAAAGCTTCCAAGATGTTAATATTGCTAAAGATAGATAAAGCTGCTCATGTAATTACAGTGTTTCTACTGCTGGTATGAATATTACTACTACTAGTGATGCTGAAGATGTTCAAGAAAATACACTAAGTAGTTACTGCTGCTAGACTTAAAGGTTAATGTTGCTAGTTCAAAGTAACAACTGCTACAAGATTACAACTGCTAAAGTTAAAATTAAGACTGTTGAGTCTTAGTTTATACTGTTAATGAGATAAACTTGTATAGTCGGTTAGATAAATATAGAAAAGATTCTTTTAAGATTTATCTTGTATAGAAAGTAATTGTAAGCCGACTATGACTCCTTAGTATATAAAGGAGGTACTAGGGCATAGAGTTTGGTAGGTATTATTCTTTGCTTCAAGGTTGTAAACATAACAACCCGTAAAATCTCACCACTATCACTACAAATACCTATGTCAGGTATTTCACAAGTAAATTTTTGCTTTCTATATACATTCATTATCTGCATGACTCTCTAGACTTGCTCATGTATCTACACAAGCCAAATATCTCTACCCACACATCCTATAAACCTCTGATATGTCAAGCATAAGATCACAACAACTCCACAATAAGTAATCTATCAACCTAACACACTAAACATATCACAATATCATAATAAACCCTAATCTAACCCTAATTAAGCCCTAATCAGGCCTATATGTTTACAAAACCCTAATTGCTTATCTAAACCAATTTGAAAGTGTTCAAGGCTTATGTATGAGTTACCTTAGGAACAATAGGATATCTTAGCACCCTTAGACCCTAGTACAACCCCTTAGAGCTTAGGTATAAGTCTCTTAAACACAAAACCATAACTAGGTCATAACTTCTCGGAATTAGGTCTAAACTATCCCAAAACTTCACCATAAGCTACCACCACTTAGTGTAAGCCTCCTAAGACCTAGGATTATTCACTAAACACTCATAGGACCCTAATCTAGGCACTAAACCTTAAGCTAGATCCTAATCTTTCACTAAGCAAGATTAGGTCTAAACTAAACCTAAACTAGTTAAAACCTAAACATAAGCACCTCAAAAACCTAGCCTAGCACCTTAGTCACCCTAAGCACACACCCTAGAACCTCCCTAGAAAGCACGCAAGTAGGTGCATCACCTACTTGGTGTTTCGGCTTCATCACCACCACAAACACCCTACGCCCCCTAGCTAGTTATAGCAACCCTTAGTCATCCCTTAGGCTGTCCATATCACCCCTAGCTACCATGAGTCGACATCCCCCCACTTCGACACCTAGCAACCCCATTTGCCACCTAAACCCCCACGACCCTATAAATACCCTCGTACCCCTTTCACTTCAAACCATCCCATTCAACCTTCTATACCACACATACTCTGGTCCTAGTAGTAGTAGTAGAGCCCTTGTAGTCCTAGAAGTCGAGTACTAGAAGCCTTGAAGCCTTGTCGAACTAGTTTTTGCCCTAGAAAACCCTAAACCCCTCGTTAACCTTTCCCTAGACCAAGTAAGCTTTATTTTTGCTTCTATTAGCTTTATTACAATCCTAGGATAGATATTAGATGCCTTAGATCACCTAGGAACCCTTTCTTGAACCTTGATCATTTTCCTTTAGAACTTTTCATTTTAAAACCCTAATTATAGACTAAATGCTAATTATATGATATAATCCCTTATTGTAAGCTATTAGTTAGTTTAAGTAACTTAGTTAAGCTAATATTAGTTAACCATAATTAGGAAACCTTTTTGTTTTATAAAAAATGATTTGCATGGAATTAGGACTAGTTTTGCAAAGTTTTCCATGCATAGGGGTATATATGGTAATTTTCTGAAAATATTAAGTCTAGGGACTATTTTTGACATTTCTTAAAAGTTATAAGTATAAGAACTCTTTTTGCAAAGTTATATAACCTTAAGATAAAAAGATAAATAGTTATAAACATATAAGGACTAGTTTTGCGAAAGTTATAAAGTAAAGGGCATAAATGGTAATTTTTGAAACATTATAAGTCCAAGGGTCATTGCTGCCATTTTCCTAAAATATAGAAGTATAGGGACTAATTTTGCTAAGATTAGATAGTTAATTATAAGTTTATAAGTCTAGGGTAGATTTTGTAAATATATAAACTATAAAGGTATAAATTGAAAGTATTTTTATAAATATAAAACCCTAATTTAAGTTAGAAGCATAACACAATACTAGGGAGCTTCATGTGAGGAGTATCATGTGGATATTTCGTTTTGACGAGTTTGCTGGGTTTACGAATTAAAGTGCGCTGGCTCCTCAAATGATTATTGCATGACTTCTGAATTATGATGGCCCGAACGGTGTTATGTTATAACTAAACTTAATAACAACATAGCTCAATAGTAGGGAACTTCATGTGAGAGTATTAACTTCTGAATTATGATGGCCTGAACGGTAGTAAGGAGCTTCATGTGAGGAGTTATATACTTCTGGATTGTGATGGCCCGAACGGTGTTATGTTATATCTAAAACACTAACAACCCTAAGAATGATTACTTAAGAAACTTAAACAAGATAACTAAAGCTTGACATACATCCACAACCACAATACCACCAGGATACGTGAGTAGGCAGTCTAATCTCCGAGTCACTTTTCACATCAATTAGATTTCCCTAAGCCAGGTGAGTTTTCATAGCCTCACTCTTTTAAATGTTTTACAAACCCTGTGAGGGGGATACATGCTACTTGCTTTCTTTAAATCGAATACAAGTCTTTTTCTTTGGTTGTTGCACGAGTAAACTATCTGCCACCCCTACACAACAAAATTCATGAATCTAATCGCTTATGATATTTTACACAAGTGAATGCGAACATAATTGATAGATCTATTGGATTTTGACAACTCCCGTTGGTACTACCTCTCACTAGAGGGTACCAATATGTATTATATTTGAACCCTCTGAAGGATTAACTTTGGCAAGTTATCCTTCCCGTCCCATCATGGATTGGTCTGCAGACCCCATGATCTGGACTGTTAATGTGTGGTTCATGAGCTTAGTGCAACATACCAACACTCTTGATAATTGTACATGCATTGGAATTATCACACACACTACATTTTCCTTGAAGGGTGTAACAACTGAACCCCGAGGAGCTTGTATTCACTAACACTTAAACCTATGACTCTCACTCAACACCTAGTGTTGACTCTTTAAGCATGTATCCTAGGCAATGGAGCTTTGTGGAAATTATGGCATGGAGTGGCACGAGACTTGAAAGACTTTCCATTTGGTTATCATTCAAACATAACATTTCACACTTAGATTCACGGGACCTCATCTTATAAAACTCTGATAATTTTAATGAACGATAACTCATTTTTATAAAATGTCTCTTTTCGAGTCATTTTCTATTACTGTATCTGTGATCCATGAGGTAATACCCCAGATTCAAATTCCGTTGCAATCTGTGAAAATGGGGGTGTTACAGTAAACCCTAATACTTTCAGAGTATTCGTATTAATATATTGAAACTGTTTGTTTTCAAAATACTTGTGTTCTTTATTCACTATTACATTCAATACTAAGTTCTTCTTAAGATCAAGTACAAGATTCCGCATTGTATTTGATAAATATCAAGACAGTTTCTATACTAAGTTGTGTTAGTTCATCTAACATAGCTAAATCTATACAAGCTAGAGAATTTGTTCAGTTGTATATCTGGGATCAACACGATCACTCATAACTCTCTTACTATCACTAATGTTGAACATGTAGATAGCTTAGGTTTTAATATCTTAAGTATTAGTCAAATGTGTGACAATAAGTGCAAGGTAATTGATGAGTGTGTAAATACTCATCATTTTATACCCATTTAGACTACGAAAACAACCAAAAACACACATATATGTCATAAAATACTGCAAATATCCTTGGATTGTGTTTTTATGTGTTTCAGGTACAAAAGGATTGAAAACAGACTAAAAATGAGCAAAGTTTGATGAATTGGCAAAAACAGTCCCTGAACTTCCAGAAAATGTCAGAATTGGTCCCTGGAAGATTTATTTAAAAAAAAAGTCAACATTCGTCCCCCAGGAATCAAGGAATGACATTTCTGACCCTTGGAGTTCAAATTTCAATAATTGGCAAAAATGGACCCTCAACTTTGAATTTTGGCAGAAATGATCCCTGGGAATTCAAATTTGGAAAATAACATTTAAGACCCTTTGGATTATTGGAACTTGGCAATTATGGCTCCTTGGATTAACTTTGGACAGTGGGCAAAATTACCCCCCCCCCCCCAAACTTTCAGCTTATTGCAAATATGGTCCTTGTGATTTTTAGCTATAATACCAAACGGACCCTTGTTTAAATGATGACCCAACAAACAAAACCCAACACCACTTATATCACTAACCCATCCAGTCCAGTCCACCCTTTATTTAATTCCACCAGGCCCACTCACCCACCTCAAGCCCAAAACCTACACACACCCTTAGTAATATAAAAAACAGGTCAACACCCTTTGACCTTTTGATTGGGGCAAAAGCAGTCAACCTAAACTGACCAGGTGATGGTCAACTAGGTCAAACTGCCTAAGAGTCAATCTCCGCGGAGTATAGTGTTTCCCCGGGTCGTTATGTCCCGACGAGGTGTGAATTGTTATCAAACGGGTTTGTGATCGGGTGAATTTGGACAAGAAAGAGTTTGTAAATGGTTATACTAAGGAATCTATAAAGAAATAGCTTAAATCCGCTATATGAACAAGACTGGAAATTCAGAAAAACCAAAAAGGTTTAAAACCTAAAACGCGTACGTTTACATTTAAAATAACGTAAAGGGGTAAATCTAAAGATACGCAATATATTTTTTCAGATAAACACAAGTACGCAACATATTTAGTAAAGTGTTAAACGTACGCAACATATTTTAAAAAAAACGCCGATCTACGCAATATTACCTGCTATAGCAGGTTAGCACCTAAGCTTAACTTTAAAAGTTACGCCTTTGGTCCCTAAACTGTCTTATATCTCGCGTGCATGATCCTATTTTGGTAACGGTCGTTAAAAAAGTTTTAAAAAAACTTTTTAACATTTTTTTTAAATCGAGATAAAAAAAAAATTAAAAATTAATATTTTTTAAATGTTAATATTTAAAAAAAAATCAAAATTTAAAAAAAAATTAATATTTGCGAAAAAAAAATTTATTTTTAAAAAATTAAATTTTTTTTTTGAAAAAAATATATATTTAAATTTTTTTTTTAAATTTTAGCAAAAAAATCAAAACTTTTTAAAAATTTAAAAAAAAAATATTTTAATTTTTTTTAAAAAAATAAAGTTTTTTTTTCGCAAATATTAATTTTTTATTTTTTTTTTAATTTTGATTTTTTTTAAAAATAAATTAATTTTTTTTAAAAAAAATTAATATTTTGCGAAAAAATATTTATTTGCGAAATTTTTAAAAAATTAATATTTTGCGAAAAAATATATTTTTTTTAAATTTTAAAAGAATTTTGATTTTTTTGTGAATTTTTAATTTTTTTTAATTTTAAATTTTTTAAAAATAAAATTTTTTTTTGTAAATATTAATTTTTTTAAAAAATTTTGATTTTTTTTAAAAAATATTAACTTTAAAAAAAATTAATTTTTAAATTTTTTTTCCCTTTTTTTATTTTTTTATCTCGATTATAAAAAGAAAAATGTTAAAAAGTTGTTTTAAAAACTTTTTTAACGAGCATTACAAAAATAGGATCATGTATGCGAGATATAAGACAGTTTAGGGACCAAAGGTGTAACTTTTAAAGTTAAGTTTTGGCGCTAACCTGCTATAGCAGGTAATATTGCATAGATCGGCGTTTTTTTGAAAATATGTTGCGTACATTTGACACTTTACTAAATATGTTGCGTACTTGTGTTTATCTGAAAAAATATATTGCGTATCTTTAGCTTTACCCATAACGTAAACGTACAAAATAAAAAGTGAAAACTGAAATCTGAAAACCATCAGGGGTGAAAATGACTTTTTTACAAACCTAAGGATAAAAGAAAATTTTTAAGAAATTAAAATGAATTTTTACACTAATTAATTATTTATTATTAATTAAATACTAATTAACTCTAATTATTAATATTTAAATAACTTAAATACAATATAATATTATTTTAATACTAGAAAAATGAAAATTAAATTTCTAAAATTATAAAATAACTAAAAACAAATTTTAAAACTAAAAATATGTCTTTTTGTCTTTTTTTGATTTTTATATTCATTAATTACTAATTATATTTAATTAAACTAATTAACAAATTTTAAATTATTAAAAATACTAAAAGGACTTAGGAAATTAAGAAAATTTTTATAAATCTAAGTAACCATCACAGGAATCCTAAAAAATTATAAAAAGTTTGTTTTATATATTTTTACACTATTTTACTAATTATTATTCTAAATATTAAATAATTACTAATTAAACTATTTAAATTATAAAAACTAGGAGATGAATAGTAGAAATTATAAGAAAATTCCTAAAAATGTTTTATAATATATAAAAGCTAGGAAAAATATAAAAACTAGGGTTTAATTTATAAAAACTAATTTTCCTATTTAATACTTAATTATTAATTAATTATAAATAAAACTAATATTAAATCTAATAAATACTATATGACCATATAAAAATCTGAAAAAATTACTGAAAGTACTTAAAGATAAAAGGAATTTAACAAAAATATAAAATTTCAAGATTCTTAATAAAAATCTAAAAATGAAAATTAAAAAATTAAATTACATTAAATAGAAACTATCACTTATAATTAAATTGGTTTTTCTGGATTTTTCTTTTACAAAACTATTTTAACACTAAAAAGAAACAACTTTTATGAAAAGAACTTTTTCAGAACTTAAAAATAAGCCAAATGCATGCAATAAGCTTGGACAGTTGACTTATGTTGACCAAACAAGAAAATAAGCTCAAATGAGCTTATGTGGGGTCCACAATGATGAAAGTGAGTTCAAATAAGTTGTTTGGATAGGAATGAACAAGAACCAAAGAGATTGTACCACAGAATAAGCAATTAAGCCAAGATAAGCACTTAGATTTCTTAGTTGAACACTGAAAATGGGACAAGGTTATTGGGAGGATTAAGGTGGGTCCCAGGGAGCCTAAGCTCAGGAGCTTGCTTGAAATGGATTGGGGGCCAGCTAGTGAGTTCAAAGAACCCAAGGGGGGCCTGAGGGACCCACTGTGGTGGCCAGAGTAAACCACCAAAGTGGTGGTGTTGGATGGTCTGTTCTGTGCAGCAGGGGAGGCTCACCCCCTGCAGGTGTGTTTGAAGGGTTGTGGGGCCCACAACAAAAATCACAAAAATATAAAAAAGCAAGGACTTCAAATTTGAGCTAGGAGACTACAAGTCCTAAAAAGATCAAGTCCTAAAACACTTCACAAAATTCTATAAAAATCTTGCAAGAAATGGAAAAAACTGAGTTCATGCCATTTTGACTTTTTGGTATTTTTGATTATTTTGACTTTGGTGAGATTTTGATCTATCCTACTGATTTAATATGTTAAAATAAGCTATAAGTACACTGAATTATGCTTAAACTCCTGTTTATGAATTGAAATGGTGAAATGATCACCCCTAAATCTCAACAGTTAACAATTTAGGGGATCAAATTATGGATTTTGACTTTTTATTAAATTAGAGCTGAGTTTTATGATCTCATGAGGCTAATAGAACCTAAGGTAGACTGTTACAACTACCTATATCAACTAAAGAAGACCAAAACTCATGGGAAAAGCCTAAACCAAACACCCCTTATAAACTTGTTTTGAAGGTTTTGTGAGGCAAACTGACAACCTAAACCTTAAACATGAACTCTAAGCTTATCTTAACACTAAATAAGCATAAATGAACTGAAATAAGCACTAAATTACCTAAGCTGCAGTAAATTAAAAAAATTTATGAAAATGCTTACAGTTGAAGCCTGTGAGCATCCAAACCAAGAAACCAAGTACCATGATCTGTCCTAAACCTCTGATACGTGGGAATCGCACCAGGCTTTACCTCTCAAGGGATCTTGAGATGCTTACAACCCCCACCAGGCAGTGTACCTGATCATTGTAGTATAGTATAGTGACAAGTACCGGGGGATTGATCGTTCAGCTAGGAATAGTGTCGCTAGGATTAGAAAACCTAAATACTAGTTCTAAAGATGAGGGATGATTATTTTTGTGTTTTTATATTTTTTTTAGAAAGCAAGTAAAAATCTCGGGTTTGAAGGATTTGGGCGGAATTAGTTGCTAGTCAACTAACCCAATACTAAAGATGTAATCAAAATAAAATACTAGAAATGAAAATAAACTAAATTAAACTAAGGTTGTGAGCAATAAGTGGAGAAGTTGTGTTTACTTAGATTTCACTACTCCGTAGATATCTTTTACACGTTAATTACTTGTTATAGTTGCGTGGATGACGGATTGTATTCCTTAATACCATTCATGGGGTGGCGCACTTAATTCCCCAATCCTATGAGTGCCTACTTCACTCCTATGTCGAGCCGTCTAAGAAGCTCCTAACATGGGATCATTAGAATTTACTCATGCATTAAATACAACCAATAAAACCTAGTGCACGTCAGTTCATGTTTCCTAAGACGTTCAAGCATGTTACCATTTGGAGATCTGCCAGTTTTCTTAAGCCTAACATCGAAATCACTCATCCAATACAACCATAAACAAGTAATCAACACATAATTAACATCTAGGTTTCATTAGATCCAAGCAAACACAAGATAGATCTAGCCTAGCATGATGGAATTAAGACAAGAACAAGATATAGACAACCAACACATAGACATATTGATTGAATTAAAAGAATACTTATCTCAATTACACATGAAAGGGTTCAAGGGCTGAAAACCCTTGAAAAACCTGTAAAATTCGTACTAAGTTCGGCCTTAGGATTTCTCCAAAACTTCCCCCTCTTTTTTTATGAATGAAAATTAGAAAACTATATATAGGAAATTGAGGCTGACGGCGTCAAGACCAAATTGGTGACACCGTCATCTCGCCGCCAAAATACTTCTCAGACTGCCTTGATCTACTTTTGACGCCGTCACGTTATAGCATTTTCCAGGCCGTCATGTATTTTATTCTTGACGCTCTACTTTGTGATGCCTTCAATTCTCTACTGGGCTATCATGAAAATTACTCTTGACGCCGTCAGAAATTCCTTCTTGACGCCGTCACCTACTGTTCCCAGCTTGGAAAATTAAGACTTTGGCGTTTTCTCCACTTTTATGCTCCAAAAACGTCCGAATTGCTTCCTTTTCCAGATTTCTCTCCCAAAGTACCTAAAATCACAAAAGGAACGATTTAGGGCAATATTTGATTAAATAAATTCAATTCCGGGTTTAAATGACCCCCTAAAAGTGGTTCATTTTTCGCCTCATCATATACCCTTACACTTGAGATTTGCTTGTCCTCAAGCAAATGCGCTTTTATTCTACTCGAAATACAAGTTAGGGGTCATTTAACACTAATATAAAAGTAATTACAACAAATAATCGTTCCACTAAAGACCAATGACAAGCACGGAGGTCATATACTAGCACCTCACAAATAGTGTTTAGATACTCACATCTCTCGGGTGTAATAAAGTATAGATTACAATATGGAAACGGAAGATATCTCTCACTACCTGTCGTAGCAAAATAGATTACCATAGGCTTGGGAAAGGATCAAACCTCCACCACATGGCGTAAGCACCTAGGATAAACTATCAAAGAGGTCTTTTATAGGGTTGTAACGTTAGGTGTAGGGATATGAAATACACGGTTTTGTTGGATAAAGGAAGTTTTACTGGTGGCGAGTTAACAATCTTGGTTAATTACATGTACAATATGGCGTTGCTAAGCCAAGACTAGACTCGACTTAAGCTAATAAATGAAAAATAACAAAAACATAAAATAAACATAAAATAAAACGGGATGGTAGTCCGTTTTTTTTTTTTTTTTTTTTTTTTTTTTTTTTTTTTTTTTTTTTTGTGTGCATACACTCTTACCCTACCATCCAAAATAATACATCATAGGGAATGAACATTTCCCTTACACTTGAATTTTTACATACTTTACAATGAACTAAACTAATGACTCGAATTAAGAAAATCAAAACACTTGGAGCACTTTTAAGATTAACGTACATATGGGGGTAATATATGATGTTCTTCCCCATTACTCCATAAAATAAGTACTTTACCCATGAGTCCCAATCGTCCCAAAACAATATGTACAAGGATATGACTCGACTTAGCAACCATGTAATCAATTAGATAGTTAACTTAGGGTTTAACAAATAACAATAATGCACTAAAGATGAGCGCATACACGGAAGGTTAAGGCGATTTGGGTGTACATTTAAGTGAGGTGTAACAAATTCTTCCTTTAAGTAAAATACTTAAAGTTAGAAACGAAAAGATAGGCTCGGAGGGGTGTACTAGGGGTTTCGTGTACTAAAAATGAGTACAACGCTAAGGGTGGGAAAAATTAGTTGACTTAACTAGCCAAGTAATATGACTTAAATGGTCAAGGAATTATGATACGGGTTTAACACAAGGGTAATCCTAATGCCTCTTATCATGTAGTACATCCTACTACACGAATGTAGTCTCACTAGCGGTCTCGGGATGTATCACTAACACAAGTTCTAGAATCTAAATGCTACCGGTACACTCGTAAGCACTAATAGTAAATGCTTTTCCTATCAAATCTAAAGGCGAACCTCACATATTTGGGTGGAAAATTTTTCTGAATATACGGTTATGTGCTAGTCATACAATCTCCTATCCACGAGACGCTTGCTATGGCTAAAGTTTCACTCCTAAATGTTGTAAAAAATTTTAAATTTGGCGCTAAAATTGCACTAACAAGTATTTCTCATAGTTTTATTACACATCTACCATTAAACAAAACAAACTCAAGCGAAAGTGTACATGTAAGGTATCATCATTTTACCCTCCTCTTACACTTAAGATGAACATTGTCCCTAATGTTCAAGTAAAGAATGTAAAAGTGAAAAAGTAAAAAGAATGAAATCAAATACTCCCCTGATTCGCTCGGTATGGATAATAAGGTGGCCAGGTTAAATCTTCCTCCAAGAAAATGAACAATCAAAGCTTCCCTTCCAGAATATAAATCATCTTCTTGTCATACATAACCTGTGAATCCTGAGAAAATAGACAAGACAACCTCGCATAAAATCGGCGGCAACCTATATAAGTTACTAAATCCTAGAAAACAAAATAAGATATAATGCTTGTGGAATGAAGTTTGCAGATTTTCTGGAGATTATAAAACTTAATAATTCACAAAAACCATAAGACTCTGTTAGAAAAACAAAACCGGTAAAATTTCCAGATTTTTACACGTGACGCCGTCAAGAGTTAATTCGTGACGCCGTCAGAAGTGACCTGCAGAAATTCTTATGTTAAGTTTCCGGAAAATTTCTGGAAAAACTTGGTCTCACTTCCTGGAAAATCCTGCAAAACTTCATTATGACTCGATACAAGCATTTGACTCTAACAAATACGAATATACATGTTCATTTAAATATTGTGGAGAATCATGATCGGTTTGTTTCTTAAAAACATATTTGGGGTTTCCCCTTACACTTATCTTTTGCAAAAATACTTTTAGGTGGAGTTAAGACTAGGCCAAAACAACAAAGTAAAGTATTTCCACTATTTAATTGAGAAACATGATCTACCAACAATAAAAATAAAGCATGCATACGGAAGCAAATAACAAACAAACAAAATAAAATCACACAAAACATGGGTTGCCTCCCAAGAAGCGCTTTTCTTTATTTACGAGTCTTGTAGCTAGACTCAAGGTCATGTGTTACTACGTGACCTCATCGTCAAACATCACATCCTCCTCACTAATCATTTCATTGTTATTTTCTTGATAATGTTTTACACGTTGTATGTTAACAGTAAATTCCCTACCTTCATCGTCTAATAACACCACGACTCCAGTTTTAGAGGAATTCTTCACCGTAAACGGTCCATACCATCTAGACTTAAGTTTTCCCGGAAATAATCTCAACCGAGAATTGTACAATAGGACTTTGTCTCCCTCTGAAAATTCTTTGGGTTTCTTAATTCTCTAGTCATGCCATCTTTTTGCTCTCTCTTTATATGTGATGGAAGATTCGTAGGCTTCTAACCTAAGCTCATCAAGCTCGTGTAATTGCAAGAACCTATTAGTTCCAGCAATTGTGTAATCTAAGTTACATGTCTTAAGCGCCCAATAAGCCTTATGTTCAAATTCCACTGGTAAGTGACATGCCTTACCATACACCATGTGAAACGGGGTCGTTCCAATAGGTGTTTTGTAGGCAGTTCGGAATGCCCACAAGGCTTCGTCGAGTTTAAATGACCAGTCCTTTCTATTTTGACTAACCGTCTTTTCGAGTATTCTTTTAATAGCCCTATTGGTGTTTTCGACCTGGCCATTGGTTTGTGGATGATAGGCGGTGGATAACCGATGGGATACTCCATACCTCTTCATGACCTTTTCCATTTGTGCATTACAAAAGTGGGCCCCCTATCACTGATGAGAGCTTTAGGAATCCCGAATCTAGCGAAAAGCTTTTTCAGGAAGTGAATAACTACTCTGGCATCATTGGTCCTAAGGGCTTGTGCCTCAACCCATTTTGAAACATAATCGATGGAAACTAAAATGTATTCGTTCCCCCTGAAGATGGAAAGGGTCCCATGAAGTCAATTCCCCAAACATCGAAGACCTCACATACTTGTATAAAATTCTGAGGTGCTTCATCCCTATGTGATATGTTCCCGGCCCGTTGACATGCATCGCATGCCTGCACCATCTCTTTTACATCACGGAAAATTGTGGGCCAATAGAATCCCGCATCGAAAATCTTTCGGGCGGTGGTGTTTATCCCATGATGCCCGCCAGAGGGACCAGAGTGACATTCCCTCATAATCTTTACTGCCTCACTTTCCGAAACACAGCGTCCTATAATCTAGTCTGGACACCTTCGGAATAAAAATGGTTCATCCCAAAAGTAGTATTTTAACTGAGAAAAGAACCTTTTTCTTTTGTATCTAGTCAGGTGTTCAGGAACAAGTCTACTTGCGAGATAATTAGCAAAATCGGCGTACCAAGGCTCCAAATCAATCATTAACATGAGTTGTTCGTCAGGAAATGAATCCCTAATCTCACTTCTATCGTGCTTATCCAAGGGGTTTTCAAGACGAGATAGATGATCTGCGGCCAGATTTTCTGCCCCCTCTTATCGCGAATCTCAACATCGAATTCTTGTAGCAACAAGATCCACCGAATTAGTCGTGGCTTAGCATCCTGCTTCGCGAAAAGATATCGAAGAGCTGAGTGATCAGTGAAAACGACTGTCTTTGAAAGGACAAGATATTGTCGGAATTTGTCGAATGCAAACATGATTTCGGTGGTGGAGTAATTCTCTTTTTCGGTGGTGGAGTAATTCTCTTGAGCGGGATTCATGGTTTTGCTAGCGTAGTAAATAGGTTGGAAAAGCTTGTCACGCCGTTGGCCCAATACAGCCCCGACAGCGAAATCGCTAGCGTCACACATGATTTCAAACGGTAACTCCCAGTTGGGTGTGATCATGATTGGAGCTTGTGTGAGTTCCTTTTTTAAGAAATCGAATGCATCCTTGCATTCTTGGGAAAAATCGAACGGAGCATCCTTCACAAGCAATTGAGTCATTGGCCGAACTATTTTGGAGAAGTCTTTGATAAATCTCCGATAAAACCCGGCGTGCCCCAAGAAGCTGCGTATTGCTTTAACAGTCGTGGGGTATGGTAACTTAGATATAGCTTCAACTTTAGCTTGGTCTACCTCTATTCCGTTCCCTGAGATCCCTAACACAATCCCTTCTTTTACCATGAAATAACATTTTTCCCAGTTTAACACCAAGTTGGTTTCCTCACAACGTTTAAGCATCTTTTCTAGATTAGCAAGACAGCGGTCGAAGGAGTTCCCGAAGATCGAAAAGTCGTCCATGAACACTTCCATGCTGTCTTCCATGAGTTCGTGAAAGATTGCGGTCATGCATCGCTGGAAAGTGGCGGGGACATTACATAGCCCAAAAGGCATCCTTTTGTAGGCAAATGTTCCATAAGGGCAAGTAAACGTGGTCTTTTCTTGGTCCTCAGGTGCTATGGGAATTTGAAAATACCCAGAGAGCCCATCCAAGAAGCAATAGTACTCGTGTCCAGACAATCTCTCTAACATTTGATCAATGAATGGTAAGGGAAAGTGATCTTTCCTCGTGGCATCATTGAGCTTCCGATAGTCAATGCATACCCGCCATCCAGTGACCGTTCTCTGGGGCACCATCTCTCCCTTGTCATTCTTAACTACAGTCATTCCACCCTTCTTAGGTACAACCTGTACAGGACTGACCCATGGGCTATCTGAGATTGGGTAAATCAATCCTGCATCTAGAAGTTTGATGACTTCTTTCTTTACTACTTCTTTAATGTTGGGGTTCACCCGCCTCTGGGGTTGCACGGTAGGTTTATAATCTTCTTCCATGAGAATCTTATGTGTGCAAAAAGTTGAGTCAATCCCCTTAATTTCGGCTACACTCCATGCGAGCACTCCCTTATATTTCTTTAGGACCTCTAAGAGTTTACCTTTTTGTTCATGTTCCAAGGAAGAGTTTATGATTACCGGCAGTTGGTCCTCTCCCTGAAGGAAGGCATACTCTAAATGGTTAGGAAGCTCTTTAAGATCTAACTCAGGAGGCTCGATAATAGAAGGTTTAAGCTTGTTTTCGGGCTTTCGGAGCTCAATATGCTCCGTTGCCTCTTGTCTGGGGTAGAAGGAGACTGCACCAACATCCTCCATCTTTTCCACCTCTAGCAAAGGCAGAAAACTCTCGTCCCGTAGCCAGCCTTCCTCGATCTGTTCATCGACACAACTATCAATGACATCTGTGAGTTCATCGACCTCCCCAATGAAATAGAACCGGTTAGCTGCTTCGAGGGAGAGGTCCATAGAATCCTTAATGTCGAAGGTTGTGCTATCGGTTCCCACTCGCAAGGTTAATTTGCCGTCATAAACATCAATGATTGCACGAGCGGTAACAAGAAATGGTCTCCCTAAGATGATGGGTACCAAGTCATCCTCCTCCATATCCAGGATTACGAAGTCGACTGGGAATTTGAATTTCCCAACTTTGACTAGCACATTCTCGCATAACCCTACGGGGTACTTGACTGATCTATCGGCTAGTTGGATGTTCATACGGGTAGACTTTAATCCAGAGTATCCTAGTTTAAGGAACATAAAGTGAGGCATGAGATTGATACTCGCTCCCAAATCGGCAAGAGCATTCTTGATTGATAGAGATCCTATGGCGCAAGGCAGGGTGAAGCTGCCTGGATCGTCTACCTTTTTTGGTAGCCCTCGATGGGTCACCACTGAGCATTCTTCCCCCAGAGTCACAAGACCCTCGAGTTTCTTCCGGTTAGCAAGTAGTTTTTTAAAGTATGCGCTATACTTTGTCATGTGATAGCAAGCATCAAGGAGGGGTATGGTGACAACTGAGTCCTTTAGGTATGACAAGAATCTTTTATTATCATTCTCAGTTTTCTGGTTCCTTAATCGGGATGGGAACGGGATTCTCACAGGTTGGTTAGGTAGGGTTGATGGGGAAGGGGTCATCAAGGGAGGTTGGTCGGGGGTCTTGCTGCCTACATCCTCCTCCTCCTTGCCAGGTTTGTTTAGATCGGGGGCGATGGGAGACGAGCTTGGGTAAGGTGGGTCCTTGGTTGTTGTTCCAGCTCGAGTGGTTATCGCGAGCATGGGGTCTTTTTTGCTTACTGATGGCATTTCAAGATTATCTAGGGCTGAGTTAAGCTTGTTGAAAAATTCTCCAATGTCATCCTGCTGCTCGTCGTCAAGTTCATTAAGACCTTTCATTTGCAAGCCTTTTTCTTGAGTGAAGTGACCATGGTCATCTTCAAAAGTGCTCCTGATTTCGAATTCAGGGCCTTCCTCTCCTTCTTTTCTCTTTACCAGATTTCC
Organism: Artemisia argyi; assembly: GCA_030686995.1. Taxonomy (NCBI): domain Eukaryota; kingdom Viridiplantae; phylum Streptophyta; class Magnoliopsida; order Asterales; family Asteraceae; genus Artemisia; species Artemisia argyi. The sequence goes on from CM060707.1 coordinate 55,157,368, forward strand.
CCAGAGGGTGTAATCGTCATTTTGGTAAAAAGGCAGAAGGGAGGGATCGGCATAGATGTCCCCTCCTGACAAGCATGCATGTTCAGTTATGGCTGCTCCTCCGCATTCTTCTACCTCATGCGGGCCCCCACAGTAGTCGCAGATTAAGTAAGGATTCGAAAGTTGTTTAGGTAACTGCGACCCAGCTAGGTATTCCACTCTTTTGTGAAATTTTCTCAACCGATCTGATGTGATTTCAGAAATGCTGACAGTCGACTCAGGTTCATCCCAAGTGTCATCCTGGTCTTGAGCATATTCTTCAATCCTATCTAATCCTTCTTCGGCACTAAGATTGGCCAATCTCCCTTTTCTAGATTGGTTGATTCCGTTTCGATCATTAGAGGAGACATTTTCGTAGAAGATTTGGACCAAGAGCCAGAGCTCAATGCCATGATGGGGAACTTGTCTTATTAAATCTTTGAATCTAACCCACGATTTATGGAAGGGTTCGTCCTTCCCTTTTCGGAAACGGAGGATCCTATCTCTAAATGCTGAGGTTTTTCCAAGTGGAAAGAACTTCTCATAGAACTTGGATATGAGTTGCTCCCATGTGAAAATAGATTCAGAAGGAAGTTTATCATACCATTCTTGGGCTTTTTCATATAGAGTGAAAGGAAAGAATCGCAATCGGGACGTGTCTCTAGTAGCCCCATCCGTATGGAGGGTGTCTACTATTTTCAAGAAGTCTTTAATGTGTTGAATTGGATCTTCCTCATCTAATCCACAAAACTTACACACACTTTGGACAAGCCAAACATCGTTCGCATGCAAGACCTTGTTGGTGTGTTCGTTTGGGTAGACAATGGCGTTTGAGAAGCCACGAGGGGTTAGGGAGGAGTAGTCCTTAAGGCGCTTAGGAATGGGAGTTGCGGGGGTACTCATCTCGTCGTTGGTTTGGGAGCTAGGGGTTGTAACATGATTTTCTGAATTCTCTTCAGAAAGGGGTGCATCAAAATCGATGGCAACGCTAGATGGTTCAGAAGTTGAGTGATATTGTCTTAATCTATGCATTTCTCTTTCGGGTTCTGCATAAGGCAAGACAAGGTTTCTAGTGGAACTACGACTCCTAGTGATCCTAAGGTTAGAGGATTCGTCAGTTGCCATGATGGCAGGTGGTGAAGAGTTACGAACAAAAACACAAAGAAATAAGATAGACTAAAGAAAACCTAAAAATAAAAATAAAATCTTACTAGAAAGGAATCTAGCAAGTAGACCTAATAAAAAGAGATTCTAACCTAGACAATAACTATTCCCCGGCAACGACGCCAAAAACTTGATACGTGGGAATCGCACCAGGCTTTACCTCTCAAGTGATCTTGAGAAGCTTACAACCCCCACCAGGCAGTGTACCTGATCGTTGTAGTATAGTATAGTGACAAGTACCGGGGGATTGATCGTTCAGCTAGGAATAGTGTTGCTAGGATTAGAAAACCTAAATACTAGTTCTAAAGATGAGGGATGATTATTTTTGTATTTTTATATTTTTTTTAGAAAGCAAGTAAAAATCTCGGGTTTGAACGATTTGGGCGGAATTAGTTGCTAATCAACTAACCCAATACTAAAGATGTAATCAAAATAAAATACTAGAAATGAAAATAAACTAAATTAAACTAAGGTTGTGAGCAATAAGTGGAGAAGTTGTGTTTACTTAGATTTCACTACTACCTAGATATCTCTTACACGTTAATTACTTGTTATAGTTGCGTGGATGACGGATTGTATTCCTTAATACCATTCATGGGGTGGCGCACTTAATTCCCCAATCCTATGAGTGCCTACTTCACTCCTATGTCGAGCCGGCTAAGAAGCTCCTAACATGGGATCATTAGAATTTACTCATGCATTAAATACAACCAATAAAACCTAGTGCACGTCAGTTCATGTTTCCTAAGATGTTCAAGCATGTTACCATTTGGAGATCTGCCAGTTTTCTTAAGCCTAACATCGAAATCATTCATCCAGTACGACCATAAACAAGTAATCAACACATAATTAACATCTAGGTTTCATTAGATCCAAGCAAACACAAGATAGATCTAGCCTAGCATGATGGAATTAAGACAAGAACAAGATATAGACAACAAACACATAGACATATTGATTGAATTAAAAGAATACTTATCTCAATTACACATGAAAGGGTTCAAGGTCTGAAAACCCTTGAAAAACCTGTAAAATTCGTACTAAGTTCGGCCTTAGGGTTTCTCCAAAACTTCCCCCCTTTTTTTATGAATGAAAATTAGAAAACTATATATAGGAAATTGAGGCTGACGGCGTCAAGACCAAATTGGTGACGCCGTCATCTCGCCGCCAAAATACTTCTCGGACTGCCTTGATCTACTTTTGACGCCGTCAAGTTATAGCATTTTCCAGGCCGTCATGTATTTTACTCTTGACGCTCTACTTTGTGACGCCTTCAATTCTCTACTGGGCCGTCATGAAAATTACTCTTGACGCCGTCAGAAATTCCTTCTTGACGCTGTCACCTACTGTTCCTAGCTTGGAAAATTAAGACTTTGGCGTTTTCTTCACTTTTATGCTCCAAAAACGTCCGAATTGCTTCCTTTTCCAGATTTCTCTCCCAAAGTACCTAAAATCACAAAAGGAACGATTTAGGGCAATATTTGATCAAATAAATTCAATTCCGAGCTTAAATGACCCTCTAAAAGTGGTTCATTTTTCGCCTCATCAACCACCCCTGAGATACTAAAAACCATGTTCCATCCAATTTCTAACCCTGCTCCACTTCTTCTCTCATGAACACTAAATTTTTATTTTTCATTTATTTTTCATGAATTTTGAGCATTTTATGTAAACTAAACAAGAGTATTTAAAATGGAACCTAAGCTTCAAAAAGCTTACATGGGCACTGAATTGAGTTAAATGGAACAAGAAACAACCACAATTGACAAGATTGGAGCAAGGTTGTCAATCTCACTCTAAAATTGCAAAAACTGAGTTTACTAAATGGAGCTTGGAATTAAGATAAAAAACAGTTATATTACATTGAAAATGATGATTACAAGCTGTTTTAACTGAAAAGAACAACTAAAAAGGAAAATTATACTAATTCGACATTGTTTAAAATTAAGCTAAACTAACTACTCTAACACACACTTCATTCTTCATTTTCTTTTTCTTTTATAACCACTGGTGGACTTCTCTGACTTTCCAACACTTTCCTGAGCCTTTTGATTGTCCCCAATTGATCTCAGCCGTCAAATATGGTTTTGGCAGGAAATTTAGTATTGGCAGGTTTGAGTGGAGTTGGTGAAGTATTAAATGAGGAGAGGGGGGGGGGTTGGTTTGGTAGGTGAAAGTATTAATGATGGTTGGTGAGTTGGTGAGAAAATTGGAGGAGGGAGGAGGCAGGATTACAGGGATTAAGGTGGGAGGTTAAGGGTGAATAGTGGTCGGTTTGACCTGGGTTTGACTGGGGGAGGTTTAATATAAAAACGGGGGTGGTTTGTTGGGTTGTGGGAATGGGCTTAAGGGATAGGATGGGCTGGGGTATTTGTTGGGTGGATTTGTTTAGCAGGTTGGGTAAATTAATATCATAGGGTCCATTTGGTTTATTTAGATTTCACAAGGACCATGCATGTAATTTTCTAAAACTTGGGGGCTGAAAATGTAATATTCCCCAAACTTGATTCAATGTTCTTTCCTGCCAAGCTTTAATAACCCAATGATGATGGTGCACTTTTCCACTTTTGAAATATTACAAGGACCAAAAATGCCAAATTGCCAAACTTGAGGGACCAAAACAGACAATTCTCCAAACTTCACACCAGGGACTAAAATTGACACTTGTGACTTTCCAGGGACCAAAAGTGACTTCTTATCCAAAAATATTTCACCAAGGACCAATTCTGTCAATTTCTGAAACTCTAGGGACCAAAATTGTAAATTTCCAAAACTTTTGAGATTTTTCACCAAAGGACTAAATATGACAACTTATGATTTTAAAAGGAACTTTGGTGATAATTTTCCATATTTTGAATGACCAGGGACTAGTTTTGACATTTTATGAAAGTTGGGGGACTGAAACTGCCAATTTTGCAAACTTTGTACGTTTTTCATTTGTTTTTACTCTTTTTGCATCTAAAACATATGAAACATAATTTTGAAATATTTCCAGTATTTTGATGCATTTCTGAGTGTTTTTGTATGTTTTGCAGTTCAGATTTGACATCCCCCACACTAAACTATTGCTAGTCCCTAGCAATAAACTGTTTTGAAAACTTAATGGATTTTAATCTCTTTACCAAAAGCCATTACTTCTGGAGTAGCCAAATGTATCAGTTCAAGTGAGAACTATGATCCACTTGATAACCATGTGATTTTGAGCAAACCACCAGCTGTCAACGGATTTGATTTGTCTTTACCAAAAGCCGTTTGCTTCTGGACTAGCCAACTCTTGATGGAATAGTCAACATCTTGGTGAGCTGATTACCAATTATGGTTTTTCCACTGCCTTTACCACAAGCCATAATCTTGCGGGCTAGCCAACTCTTTCACTTTTTAGGATATGGCGAGTTGAGATACCATACAATTTTGGGCACATTGCAAGCCATCAACGGATTTGATATATCTTTACCAAGAGCCGTTTGCTCCTGGATTAGCCAATCCTTTTGTCGTTTAGACATGGCGGACTGATAACCACAAAAAATTTTGAAACTCAAGTGAATTTTTTTTTAAATTTTTGAAATTTTGGTCAAAACGGGGGTACTAGATGGTAAAATGTGATAAAATTCGCTAGAATACCCCCCACACTTAGAATGAATATTGTCCTCAATATTCAAAGTCCCGGCTATTATGCCGACTCTTTGAACGTAAAAGGGCAACATTACAAGCTAAATGTGGAAACACCATTTTCTTTTCACTGTATTTGTAACCACAACAGGGGTAACTCCCCCACACTTAGGGTGAAAACCCTAAGTACATGCTACTGTTTTTGTTTACCGAGTCGCTAGCTTGACTCGACCCCGAATTCATTGGTTCTTGGGGAAGCATGATGTGGAAGAAACAATCTCCATCGGACTTTCATTCAAGATGTTTGGACAAACATTTGAAGCACGTGAAAGTTCCACACCGATGAGATAAGTATTCGGCTCAAGATAATGGTAAATGAAAATGCCGGGATCAAAGATGGTATCTTCATTCCCGAATGAGTGAAGAAGAGAAGAAGTCACCTTATAGGTGAAGAAAAGGAAGAAAACCATGATTTGATCTTCTTCCTTGAGATCAGGCTCATTTGCCTGAATTTGGATTTCAAGGGTTAAGCTAAAAAACATCCCAGGAGGGAGGGTGGGAATTTGTAAATTCTCATGATTGAGTGCGTTTCCCTCCGGGCTATCATACTCCGGAGGAGTCATGATATGATGAGTGAGTTCACCGGAGAACTCCTCATGAAGAGAATCATTCACAAGATTTGAATCTGTGAACTCATGTTCCAGAACAGACTCATCACAATCCTCATTCCGAATACCAAAGATTGAATTATCAGAAATCAAAGTGAATTCAGATTCGAATTCAAATAGAGGATTGGTGAGAGTAGTATTGAATGCTTCAGGAACAAAGTGATTATTATTCACTATTGGACTGTTTGGATAAGAAGTGAGCGGTGGATCATGATATAGGAGACTTTCAATTTCTCCCAGATCGGCTTCAAAATCGAGGAGACCATCATCACTTTCCGATGAAAGTGGATTGATGTGAGTAAGTTCATCAGCGAACTCCTCAAGAAAAGGATCAACATCAGACTGTGGGAGTGATGCCTCAATATACTCAATATCTCCATGAGATGTACAATCATCATTAAAATCTGAGAAAGTCTTAAAATGATTGTTTGAACACTCAAGAGGGGAAGGAAGATCACACATATGCTCAAGAATTCCCTGTGACTCTCTTGGGATTGGGACAAGGTTCTCAACGCTAGACTTTATGAATTCGTCCGATTCCTTTTTAGGAACAGTGTTAAGATGCTCGTCCCCCATACTCAGAGAGTGAGTGGGAACCTCGGGTGTGATAGCAGTTGTTTGAGATGGAATCTCAACTGCTGGGATATCAACTGATGAACTTGATGAAGTTTTATAAAATTGAAGAATATCAAGGGTATCTTCATCATCACTGTCATCAAGAATAAAACGGAACTGAGAGCTAGATCTGGCTGCTTTTTCTCTTGCAATTGATTCCCTAACAGATTTTTCATAGGCATCTTGGGAATTTATTCTAGCAGCATGCTCTTCAGCTAGCCATTCTTCCATGGATTTTTGATGAGTGTCTTTTTGGGCAAAGTCTTTAACTAAACCCTTAAGCTTATCAAGTATTTCCAGTACATTTTGAATTTCTGGAAGAATTGCTTGATTCATTTGGTACTGTGGAAGTTGGTCATAATAGGGTGTGTCAATATTGTCACAAGGATATGGATTCCCCGTTTGACAATCTGAGCTGAAGTGTGGACCTCCACAGTAATCACAACAGTAAAACTGTTGAGTCTGGACTGGTGAATCATATGGGTATTGATCATAACCAAAGTTTTGAGTATCACCGGAAAACTGTTCATAGACAAACGCGTTTCCAGCTTGACACTCAAATCCTTGGTGAGGACCTCCACAAAACTCACACAGATATGTTAGTATCTCATGATGTGGTGGCTGGTAGGATGTATCAGATGTGTCATGGTAAGGAGAGGGAGCTTGGTTATAGACAGACCCATCTCCTGACTCTACCATACTACAGCTGGGACAATTCCCACCATTATGAGGACCACCACACCATTGGCAACCAAAATGGTGTGGATACGACATATGAAAGAATCAAAGGTTTACAGAGGGGTAGGGATGAAGAATCAAATATGTGAGAGGGTAAAGGTGAATACTTTTGGATTTTTGGATAAACATTTTGTACAAATAAGAAAGAAAATATTTTTGGGTTTTTGTGTTCGTTGAAAACTGGTTTTAAAATGTTTTCGTGAACTGTTTTGTTTTTATATGAAAATAAGAAGATAATATGAACAAGGGTGGTAAATATACAATGGATGTATATCCAGGTTCACCAATACGCAAAACCGTTTAAAATAACGCGCACAACCTCCCTGGCAGCGGTGCCAAATTTTGATTGGGGCAAAAGCGGTCAACCTAAACTGACCAGGTGATGGTCAACTAGGTCAAACTGCCTAAGAGTCAATCTCCGCGGAGTATAGTGTTTCCCCGGGTCGTTATGTCCCGACGAGGTGTGAATTGTTATCAAACGGGTTTGTGATCTAGTGAATTTGGACAATAAAGGGTTTGTAAATGGTTATACTAAGGAATCTACAAAGAAATAGCTTAAATCCGCTATATGAACAAGACTGGAAATTTAGAAAAACCAGAAACGTTTGAAACCTAAAACGCGTACGTTTACATTTAAAATAACGTAAACGTACAAAATAAAAAGCGAAAACTGAAATCTGAAAACCCCCAGGGGGTGAAAATGACTTTTTTACAAACCTAAGGATAAGAAAAATTTTTAAGAAATTAAAATGAATTTTTACACTAATTAATTATTTATTATTAATTAAATACTAATTAACACAAATTATTAATATTTAAATAACTTAAATACAATATAATATTATTTTAATACTAGAAAAATAAAAATTAAATTTCTAAAATTATAAAATAACTAAAAACAAATTTTCAAACTAAAAATATGTCTTTTTGTGATTTTTATATTAATTAATTACTAATTATATTTAATTAAACTAATTAACAAATTTTAAATTATTAAAAATACTAAAAAGACTTAGGAAATTAAGAAAATTTTTATAAATCTAATTAACCATCAAAGGAATCCTAAAAAATTATAAATAGTTTGTTTTATATATTTTTACACTATTTTACTAATTATTATTCTAAATATTAAATAATTACTAATTAAACTATTTAAATTATAAAAACTAGGAGATGAACAGTAGAAATTATAAGAAAATTCCTAAAAATGTTTTATAACATATAAAAGCTAGGAAAAATATAAAAACTAGGGTTTACTTTATAAAAACTAATTTTGCTATTTAATACTTAATTATTAATTAATTATTAATAAAACTAATATTAAATCTAATAAATACTATATGACCATATAAAAATCTGAAAAAATTACTGAAAGTACTTAAAGATGAAAGGAATTTAACAAAAATATAAAATTGCAAGATGCTTAAAAAAATATAAAAATGAAAATTAAAAAATTAAATTACATTAAATAGAAACTATCACTTATAATTAAATTGGTTTTTCTGGATTTTTCTTTTACAAAAATATTTTAACACTAAAAACAAACAACTTTTATGAAAACAACTTTCTCAGAACTTAAAAATAAGCCAAATGCATGCAATAAGCTTGGACAGTTGACTTATGTTGACCAAACAAGATAATAAGCTCAAATGAGCTTATGTGGGGTCCACAATGATGAAAGTGAGTTCAAATAAGTTGTTTGGACAGGAATGAACAAGAACCAAAGAGATTGTACCACAGAATAAGCAATTAAGCCAAGATATGCACTTAGATTTCTTAGTTGAACACTAAAAATGGGACAAGGTTACTGGGAGGATTAAGGTGGGTCCCTGGGAGCCTAAGCTCAGGAGCTTGCTTGAAATGGATTGGGGGCCAGCTAGTGAGTTCAAAGAACCCAAAGGGGGCCTGTGGGACCCACTGTGGTGGCCAGAGTGAACCACCAAAGTGGTGGTGTTGGATGGTCTGTTCTGTCCAGCAGGGGAGGCTCACCCCCTGCAGGTGTGTTTGAAGGGTTGTGGGGCCCACATCAAAAATCACAAAAAATATAAAAAAGCAAGGACTTCAAAGTTGAGCTAGGAGACTACAAGTCCTAAAAAGATCAAGTCCTAAAACACTTCACAAAATTCTATAAAAATCTTGCAAGAAATGGAAAAAACTGAGTTCATGCCATTTTGACTTTTTGGTATTTTTGATTATTTTGACTTTGGTGAGATTCTAATCTATCCTACTGATTTAATATGTTAAAATAAGCTATAAGTAAACTGAATTATGCTTAAACTCCTGTTTATGAATTGAAATGGTGAAATGATAACCCCTAAATCTCTACAGTTAACAATTTAGGGGATCAAATTATGGATTTTGACTTTTTATTAAATTAGAGCTGAGTTTTATGATCTCATGAGGCTAATAGAACCTAAGGTAGACTGTTACAACTACCTATATCAACTAAAGAAGACCAAAACTCATGGGAAAAGCCTAAACTAAACATCCCTTATAAACCTATTTTGAAGGTTTTGTGAGGCAAACTCACAACCTAAACCTTAAACATGAACTCTAAGCTTATCTTAACACTAAATAAGCATAAATGAACTGAAATAAGCACTAAATTACCTAAGCTACAGTAAATTACAAAAATTTATGAAAATGCTTACAGTTGAAGCCTGTGAGCATCCGAACCAAGAAACCAAGTACCATGATCTGTCCTAAACCTCCCCTGAGATACTAAAAACCATGTTCCATCCAATTTCTGACCCTGCTCCACTTCTTCTCTCATGAACTCTAAATTTTTATTTTTCATTTATTTTTCATGAATTTTGAGCATTTTATGTAAACTAAACAAGAGTATTTAAAATGGAACCTAAGCTTCAAAAAGCTTACAAGGGCACTGAATTGAGTTAAATGGAATAAGAAACAACTACAATTGACAAGATTGGAGCAAGGTTGTCAATCTCACTCTAAAATTGCAAAAACTGAGTTTACTAAATGGAGCTTGGAATTAAGATAAAAAACAGTTACATTACATTGAAAATGATGATTACAAGCTGTTTTAACTGAAAAGAACAACTAAAAAGGAAAATTATACTAATTCGACATTGTTTAAAATTAAGCTAAACTAACTACTCTAACACACACTTCATTCTTCATTTTCTTTTTCTTTTATAACCACTGGTGGACTTCTCTGACTTTCCCACACTTTTCTGAGCCTTTTGATTGTCCCCAATTGATCTCAGCCGTCAAATATGGTTTTGGCGGGAAATTTGGTATTGGCAGGTTTGAGTGGAGTTGGTGAAGTATTAAATGAGGAGAGGGGGGGGGGGGGTTGGTTTGGTAGGTGAAAGTATTGATGATGGTTGGTGAGTTGGTGAGAAAATTGGAGGAGGGGGGAGGCAGGATTACAGGGATTAAGGTGGGAGGTTAGGGGTGAACAGTGGTCGGTTTGACCTGGGTTTGACCGGGGGAGGTTTTATATAAAAATGGGGGTGGTTTGTTGGGCTGTGGGAATGGGCTTAAGGGATAGGATGGGCTGGGGTATTTGTTGGGTGGATTTGTTTAGCAGGTTGGGTAAATTAATATCATAGGGTCCATTTGGTTTTTTTAGATTTCATAAGGACCATGCGTGTAATTTTCTAAAACTTGGGGGCTGAAAATGTAATATTCTCCAAACTTGATTAAATGTTCTTTCCTGCCAAGCTTTAATAACCCAATGATGATGGTGCACTTTTCCACTTTTGAAATATTCCAGGGACCAAAAATGCCAAATTGCCAAACTTGAGGGACCAAAACTGACAATTCTCCAAACTTCACACCAGGGACTAAAATTGACACTTGTGACTTTCCAGGGACCAAAAGTGACTTCTTATCCAAAACTTTTGAGATTTTTCACCAAAGGACTAAATATGACAACTTATGATTTTAAAAGGACCTTTGGTGATAATTTTCCATATTTTGAATGACCAGGGACTAGTTTTGACATTTTATGAAAGTTGGGGGACTGAAACTGCCAATTTTGCAAACTTTGTACGTTTTTCATCTGTTTTTACTTTTTTTGCATCTAAAACATATAAAACACAATTTTAAAATATTTTCAGTATTTTGATGCATTTCTGAGTGTTTTTGTATGTTTTGCAGTTCAGATTTGACCAAAAATGATGAGTGTTTAAGCACTCATCACCTTTCCTTCCCTCAACCACTTGCCTGCAATCACCCCTGCAACACTCCACCTCCTCCATCTCCTCTGCTCACTAACTCCATCCCTTGTCTCCTCCACCTCACACAAAACCCTAAACCTCATTAATTGCTCACCAATTACTCCAAGTTACATATAACTGCCAAAAACCCATTTCCCGCCAAAAATCCAAATCAATGGCTAGGATGATAAAGTCCAATCCAATGGCTCCAATGTGATAGGATTAACTCAGGACCCCACCCTGGTCCGTATAAGTGAAGAAGGAAGGAAGGAACAAAGGCAGTAGATAATGTAGTGTAATTTTAGTTGTAGCAGGTCGAAAAAATGTAATTTCTATTTAAGTTGTCAAACTTAGTTTAAAAAGGCTGTATTTAGCATCCTTAGTGTGCTTTAAAATTCCTGTAAGCTTAAATTCAAGTTTTCTTTTGAATTCACTAATTACAAGTTTTTAAGTGAAATTTTTAAGTTTTCTCAATTAGTGTTAAAAGTTGTTGAAACTGTTCCATTTAACTCAACTTAGGTCACTTATGAACTTTTATAAGTTTTCTAAGTAGTTAAACTAGCTCTCATTCAAGTTTATCAAAAATACCAAAAATACTAGTAAAAATAGGAAATAAATCAAAAATCATGGGAGAAGATGGATGAACAGTGGAGGAAGGTGTCTTTTGCATTGCTATTGGTTTAGAACTCCTTGGGGAGTTTAAGGATTATGACTTTGGCCCTGGTATCTCAATTCTTAGCATGATCAAAATTGTGAGTTCATTTTTCAAATTTTTGCTATATACTGTATGAGTACTAGTTGCTTGTTTAAATACGTGTTTCTATGTTTCTTAAGGTATATATAAGTAATATTATTGCTTGATAGTGTACAATTGTTAACTAGTTGCTCTGTGCTAAAATTCTCTCATTTAACTGATAAATATAGCTTTGTAGCAATTTTTATAGTGTTTATTGTTATTGTGGTAGTTTTGTGTTAAAATAGAGTTATTGCATCATTATAAAACCTTCTGAGTTGGTTCCATGGATTAAAGCAGATTCTAGTTTGAAAAATCTTTAAAACAGTATCCTAAAGGAGTGTTTGGATTTAACTGTTTCCTAGGGCCCTGAGCTTTTCAGTGGTTAGAAACAACTTAGGTTTCATTCTTAGGTTCATCTGTGAGTGTTGGAAGCTTTGCATTGGTAGTTTTTAAAGGAAAGTCAAAATCACATCTCATCTCAATTTTTGCATAACTGTTAAAATTTTAGGATTGGATAATCTAGGATTCATTTGCATAAGTTGTTTTAATGACTTGAATCAGTCTCAAATCAGTTATAAAACTCTGATAATTTTAATGAATGATAACTCATTTTTATAAAATGTCTCTTTTCGAGTCATTTTCTATTATTGTATCTGTGATCCATGAGGTAATACCCCTGATTCAAATTCCGTTGTGATCTATGAAAATGGGGTGTTACAGTTGATGAGTGATGAGGCGAAAAATGAATCACTTTTAGGGGGTCATTTAAGCCCGGAATTGAATTTATTTGATCAAATATTGCCCTAAATCGTTCCTTTTGTGATTTTAGGTACTTTGGGAGTGAAATCTGGAAAAGGAAGCAATTCGGACGTTTTTGGAGCATAAAAGTGAAGAAAACGCCAAAGACTTAATTTTCCAAGCTGGGAACAGTATGTGACGGCGTCAAGAGTACCATCCTGACGGCGCCAAGAGTAAATTGCATGACGGCCCAGTACAGAAATGAAGGCGTCACAAGGAAGAGCGTCAAGAGTTAAATATGTGACGGCCTGGAAAAATTTAATACATGACGGCGTCAGATGTAGATCAAGGCAGTCTGAGGATTCTTTTGGCGGCGAGATGACGGCGTCACCCCTTTGTTCTTGACGCCGTCAGACTCGATTTTCTATATATAGTTTTCTAATTTTCATTCATTAAAAGAGGAACAAGTTTGGAGAAACCCTAAGGCCGAACCATATACGATTTTTACAGGTTTTTCAAGGGTTTTCAGCCCTTGAACCCTTACATGTGTAATTGAGATAAGTGTTCTTCTAATTCAATCAATATGTCTATGTGTTGGTTGTCTATATCTTGTGCTTGTCTTAATTCCATCATGCTAGGCTAGATTTATCTTGTGTTTGCTTAGATCTAATGAAACCTAGATGTTGATTATGTGTTGATTACTTGTTTATGGTTGTATTGGATGAATGATTTCAATGTTAGGCTTAAGAAAACTGGCAGATCTCCAAATGGTAACATGCTTGAACGTCTTAGGAAACATGAACCGATGTGTACTAGGTTTTATTGGTTGTATTTAATGCATGAGTAAATTCTAATGATCCCATGTTAGGAGCTTCTTAGCCGGCTCGACATAGGAGTGAAGTAGGCACTCATAGGATTGGGGAGTTAAGTACGCCACCCCATGAATGGTATTAAGGAATACAATCCGTCATCCACGCAACTATAACAAGTAATTAACGTGTAAAAGATATCTAAGGAGTAGTGAAATCTAAGTCAACACAATTTCTCCACTTATTGCTCACAACCTTAGTTTAATTTAGTTTTATTTTCATTTCTAGTATTTTATTTTGATTGCATCTTTAGTATTGGGTTAGTTGACTAGCAACTAATTCCGCCCAAATCCTTCAAACCCGAGATTTTTTACTTGCTTTCTAAAAAATATAAAAAATACAAAAATAATCTTCCGTCATCTTTAGAACTAATATTTTGGTTTTCTAATCCTAGCGACACTATTCCTAGCTGAACGATCAATCCCCCGGTACTTGTCACTATACTATACTACAACGATCAGGTACACTGCCTGGTGGGGGTTGTAAGCTTCTCGAGATCCCTCGAGAGGTAAAGCCTGGTGCAATCCCTACGCATCAAGTTTTTGGCGCCGCAGCCCGGGGAATAGTTATTGTCTAGGTTAGAATCTCTTTTTATTAGGTCTACTTGCTAGATTCCTTTCTAGTAAGATTTTATTTTTATTTTTAGGTTTCTTTAGTCTATCTTATTTCTTTGTGTGTTTGTTCGTAACTCTTCACCACCCGACATCATGGATGATGGGAATATCTTTGAACCCGTCATCCCACCACAACAAAACCCACAACTAGAACCTCCTAGGCCCCGAACCTTAGGAGAGTATTCCCGACCTAGCCACCAAGGTTACCGAAACACCATTGAGCTCACCGGAGCCAATGTGACTCCCTTGCGATCCGACACCATCCGGTTGGTGCAAAGCGGATGTGCATTCCATGGACTTCGTTCTGAAGATCCAAACCAACATCTTAAGGACTTCCTAAAAATCGTAGATTCCATAGACCTAGGTGTTGAAACTAGAGAGACAACCCGATTACGCCTATTCCAATTCTCTCTACGGGATCAAGCTAGTCAATGGCTTGAGCGTTTACCCGCGGGATCCATCACCACATGGGATAATCTCACCAATCGCTTCCTTACTCAATTCTTCCCACCGGGGAAGACTGCAATGCTTAGAAATGACATTTTGATGTTTGAACAACATCAGGGTGAAACTTTCTACGAAGCATGGGCCCGTTTTAAGGATCTCCTCCATAAGGTCCCTCATCATGGTATAAACCTTTGGTTATTAGTTCAGATTTTCTACGACCATGTTGACTATCACACTAAACGCACAATCGATAGGGTCGCGGGAGGTAAATTGCGTGATAGGAACGCCGAGGAGTCCTGGGCAATTATTGAGGAGCTCGCCGCCGATAATCAAAAGATGTGGGAGTTTAATCATACAATAAAAAGCGGCCATCAATGCAGTCTCAACATCTGGAGGAACCACCAAAATCCCCGATGAACTCCTATGCAAACTCGAGGCAAAAGTTGACTATTTTGAGGAAAGGCAAAGGAGACCTTTAAGTCCTAGACGGGCTACTGTCAATTCTGTCTCGAAACCGACTTCAACACCATTATCAGAGTCACCCTCTAGAGAAAATATCGGGACTTTTCAAAACTATGCCCCACATTATTCCCCTCCCGAGGAGCTTAGCTCGGAGTTTGAAGCTAGGATGAGAGGATATATGGCAACTCATTCAGATCGGCTTGCTAGGTTCGAGGAAGCAGTTTATAAACATAAAGAGGAGATGCAAGAGAAAATGAATGAGATGATGAGTCTATTGGAGGAGTATGCCAACCAGAGAACCCCCGAAAGAATGCTACTAAGGAAAGAAAGCGTCACCCCCACTACCCAATTTGTTAATTCCATCACAATTGTCCACAAGGATGACGAGAAGGTAGAAGCCTCTACTAAACAGACCTTAGATAAGCCGCCAAAATCCCAGCCCTTGAGTCACTACCTGAAACATGATATAAACGAAAACACCATAACAAATTGGATTAAGGGTGACGGTCGTAACCAACCTTCCAAACAGGGTTCTGAGAATAAGGAAAAGGGAAAAGATGAGTATGATACGTTACCTGGGGGGGCAATATTCGAGAGGCTATTGGTACAAAAAGTGGCTACTAAGCAGATAGCGTGTGGGAACTTTGAGATACCAACTAGCATCGGGGATTTAAAATATCTTAGTGCTTTCGCCGACCAAGGATCAGAAGTAAATCTTATGCCCCTAACTATTTACATCCAACTAACGTCAAAAATGCCAGCCCCTACTCGTGTTAGGTTGTCCCTCGCTGGACACTCGTACGTATACCCCCTAGGAATCGCAGAAGATGTATTAGTTAATGTCGCAGGATTCATGTACCCCGTTGATTTTATGATCATCGATGATAAGGGAGATGGATGCATGCCAATAATCCTCGGGGCACCATTCCTTGCTACCGCTAGAGCTGTCAGTAAGTATGAAGGCAGGAAAATTGAGCTTAAATCTGGAAAAATAAAGATTAGCTTCCCCATGACTCCGCAAAGTGGACATGAGAATTTGAGTTGGAGAAAGCTCAAAAACAACATTGACACGACACCCATTCGTGTTCAGAATAAAATTCTTGCATGGGAGGCAAGAATCAAAAGCTACAAGGAGGCTAAATATGAAAGAAGCAAAAGCAATAAGGTTCATGTCGAATCCGAACATAATCGACCAGCAGAAAGTCATATCCCATTCGAGGAAGGGAACTTGGTGCTCTTAAGACACTTGGAAACAACAATACCACCCGATAAACCAAGTCCTTGGTGGTATGGGCCTTTCACAATTGAGAGCATGAACCAAGATGGGATGGCTAACCTGAGAAGTAAAGTAGGTGGAGAGGTGATTGCAAGTATCGACAGGTTGAGGCACTACCACCACAATAGTAATGATCACAACTACATGGGGTACATCATCTCAAATGATGAGGTCACGTAGTAACCCATGACCTTGAGTCTAGCTACAAGACTCGTAAATAAAGAAAAGCACTTCTTGGGAGGCAACCCATGCTTTGTGTGATTTTTATTTTGTTTGTTTGTTATTTGCTTCCATATGCATGCTTTATTTTTATTGTTGGTAGATCATGTTTCTAAACTAAAAAGTGGAAATACTTTACTTTGTTGTTTTGGCCTAGTCTTAACTCCACCTAAAGGTATTTTTTCAAAAGATAAGTGTAAGGGGAAACCCCAAATATGTTTTTAAGAAACAAACCGATCATGATTCTCCACAATATTAAGTGAACATGTATATTCGTATTTGTTAGAGTCAAATGCTTGTATTGAGTCATAATGAAGTTTTGCAGGATTTTCCAGGAAGTAGGACCAAGTTTTTCCAGAAATTTTCCAGAAACTTAACACAAAAATTTCTGCAGGCCACTTCTGACGGTGTCATGAGCTTACTCTTGACGGCGTCACGGGTAAAAATCTGGAAATTTTACCGGTTTTGTTTTTCTAATGGAGTTTTAAAGTTTTTGTCGAATTATTAAGTTTTATAATCTCCAGGAAATCTGCAAACTTTATTCCACAAGCATTATATCTTATTTTGTTTTCTAGGATTTAGTAACTTATATAGATTGCCGCCAATTTTATGCGAGGTTGCTTTGTTTGTTTTCTCAGGATTTACAAGTTATGTATGACAAGAAGATGATTTATATTCTGGAAGGGAAGCTTTGATTGTTCATTTTCTTGAAGGAAGATCTAACCGGGCCACCTTATTATCCATACCGAGCGAATCAGGGGAGTATTTGATTTCATTTGTTTTACTTATTTAACTTTTACATTATTTACTTGAACATTGGGGACAATGTTCATCTTAAGTGTAAGGGGAGGGTAAAATGATGGTACCTTACAGATACACTTTCGCTTGAGTTTGTTTGTTTAATGGTAGATGTGTAATAAAACTATGAGAAATACTTGTTAGTGTAATTTTAGCGCCAAATTTAAATTTTTTTACAACATTTAGGAGTGAAACTTTAGCCATAGCAAGTGTCTCATGGATAGGAGATTGTATGACTAGCACATAACCGTACTTTTAGAAAAATTTTCCACCCAAATATGTGAGGTTCGCCTTTAGATTTGATAGGAAAAGCATTTACTATTAGTGCTTATGAGTGTACCGGTAGCATTTAGATTCTAGAACTTGCGTTAGTGATGCATCCCGATACCGCTAGTGAGACTACATTCGTGTAGCAGGATTTACTACATGATAAGAGGCATTAGGATCACCCTTGTGTTAAACCCGTATCATAATTACTTGACCATTTAAGTCATAATTACTTGGCTAGTTAAGTCAACTAATTTTTCCCACACCTTAGCGTTGTACTCATTTTTAGTACACGAAACCCCTAGTACACCCCTCCGAGCATATCTTTTCGTTTCTAACTTTAAGCATTTTACTTAAAGGAAGAATTTGTTACACCCCACTTAAATGTCCACCCAAATCGCCTTAGCCTTCCGTGTATGCACTCATCTTTAGTGCATTATTTTTATTTGTTTAAACCCTAAGTTAATTATCTAATTGATTACATGGTTGCTAAGTCGAGTCATATCCTTGTACATATTGTTTTGGGACGATTGGAACTCATGGGTAATTACTTATCTTATGGAGTAATGGGGAAGAACATCATTTATTACCCCCATATATACGTTAATCTTAAAAGTGCTCCAAGTGTTTTGATCTTCTTAATTCGAGTCAATAGATTAGTTTATTGTAAAGTATGTAAAAATTCAAGTGTAAGGGGAATGTTCATTCCCTATGATGTATTATTTTGGATGGTAGGGTAAGAGTGTATGCACAAAAAAAAAAAAAAAAAAAAAAAAAAATCGAAAAAATCAAGAAAAAGAAAAAAAAATAGAAAAAAAGAAAAGAGAAAAAACATACGGACTACCATCCCGTTTCATTCTATGTTTATTTTATGTTTTTGTTATTTTTCATTTATTAGCTTAAGTCGAGTCTAGTCATGGCTTAGCAACGCCACATTGTACATGTAATTAACCAAGATTGTTAACTCGCCACCAGTAAAGACTGCCTATATCCAACAAAACCATGTATTCCATATCCCTACACCTAACGTTACAACCCTTTAAAAGACCTCTTTGATAGTTTATCCTAGGTGCTTACGCCATGTGGTGGAGGTTTGATCCTTTCCCAAGCCTATGGTAATCTATTTTGCTATGACAGGTAGTGAGAGATATCTTCCGTTTCCATATTGTAATTTATACTTTATTACACCCGAGAGATGTGAGTATCTAAACACTATTTGTGAGGTGCTAGTACATGACCTCCGTGCTTGTCTTTGGTCTTTAGTGGAACGATTATTTGTTGTAATTACTTTTATATTAGTGTTAAATGACCCCTAACTTGTATTTTGACTAGAATAAAAGCGCATTTGCTTGAGGACAAGCAAATCTCAAGTGTAAGGGTATATGATAAGGCGAAAAATGAACCACTTTTAGGGGGTCATTTAAGCCCGGAATTGAATTTATTTGATCAAATATTGCCCTAAATCGTTCCTTTTGTGATTTTAGGTACTTTAGGAGTGAAATCTGGAAAAGGAAGCAATTCGGACGTTTTTGGAGCATAAAAGTGAAGAAAACGCCAAAGACTTAATTTTCCAAGCTGGGAACAGTATGTGATGGCGTCAAGAGTACCATCCTGACGGCGTCAAGAGTAAATTGCATGACTGCCCAGTACAGAAATGAAGGCATCACAAGGAAGAGCGTCAAGAGTTAAATATGTGACGGCCTGGAAAAATTTAATACATGACGGCGTCCGATGTAGATCAAGGCAGTCCGAGGATTCTTTTGGCGGCGAGATGATGGCGTCACCCCTTTGTTCTTGATGCCGTCAGACTCAATTTTCTATATATAGTTTTCTAATTTTCATTCATTAAAAGAGGAACAAGTTTGGAGAAACCCTAAGGCCGAACCATATATGATTTTTACAGGTTTTTCGAGGGTTTTCAGCCCTTGAACCCTTACATGTGTAATTGAGATAAGTGTTCTTCTAATTCAATCAATATGTCTATGTGTTAGTTGTCTATATCTAGTGCTTGTCTTAATTCTATCATGCTAGGCTAGATTTATCTTGTGTTTGCTTAGATCTAATGAAACCTAGATGTTGATTATGTGTTGATTACTTGTTTATGGTTGTATTGGATGAATGATTTCAATGTTAGGCTTAAGAAAACTGGCAGATCTCCAAATGGTAACATGCTTGAACGTCTTAGGAAACATGAACCGATGTGTACTAGGTTTTATTGGTTGTATTTAATGCATGAGTAAATTCTAATGATCCCATGTTAGGAGCTTCTTAGCCGGCTCGACATAGGAGTGAAGTAGGCACTCATAGGATTGGGGAGTTAAGTACGCCACCCCATGAATGGTATTAAGGAATACAATCCGTCATCCACGCAACTATAACAAGTAATTAACGTGTAAAAGATATCTAGGGAGTAGTGAAATCTAAGTAAACGCAATTTCTCCACTTATTGCTCACAACCTTAGTTTAATTTAGTTTTATTTTCATTTCTAGTATTTTATTTTGATTGCATCTTTAGTATTGGGTTAGTTGACTAGCAACTAATTCCGCCCAAATCCTTCAAACCCGAGATTTTTTACTTCCTTTCTTAAAAATATAAAAAATACAAAAATAATCTTTCGTAATCTTTAGAACTAATATTTAGGTTTTCTAATCCTAGCGACACTATTCCTAGCTGAACGATCAATCCCCCGGTACTTGTCACTATACTATACTACAACGATCAGGTACACTGCCTGGTGGGGGTTGTAAGCTTCTCGAGATCCCTCGAGAGGTAAAGCCTGGTACAATCCCTACGCATCAATGAGGCAAAAAATGATCCGTTTTTAGGGGGTCATTTAGGCCCAGAATTGAATTTATTTGATCAAATATTGCCCTAAATCGTTCCTTTTGTTATTTTAGGTACTTTTGGTGTGAATTCTGGAAAAGGAAGCATTTTGGATGTTTTTGGAGCATAAAAGTGAAGAAAACGGCAAAGTCTTAATTTTCCTTGTTGGGAACAGTACCTGACGGCGTCACCAAGTTCTTAATGACGGCGTCATGCGTAAAACAAGAGGTGAAGTGGATAGAGTACGTGACGGTCCTGAGAGTTTTTACACTAGGGCATGACGGCATCACCATAGGCCGTCATGGTCCCTTTACACGTGACGGCCCAGAGGAAATTTGCTCTTGAGGGCGTCAGATCTGGATCTAGGCAATCCGATTTTATTATGGGCGGCGGGTTGACGGCGTCAAAATTTTCTTCTTGACGCCGTCACATTGGAAAATCTATATATAGTTTTGTAATTTTTATTCATTAGGGAGGACAATTTAGAGGAGAAATCCTAGCACGATTTTTATCAGTATTTTCAAGGGTTTTCACCCTTTGAAACCTTTCATGTTCAATTAAGATAAGTATCTTTTCAATTCATTCAATATGTCTATGTGTTGTTTGAATATATCTTACGCTTCTCTTGATTTTAACATGCTAGGCTAGATTTCTTGTGTGTTTGCTTAGATGTAGTGAAACCTAGATGTTGATTATAGGTTGATTGCTTGTTTATAGTTGTTATGGATGAATGATTTCAATGTTAGGCTTAAGAAAACTGGCAGACTTCCATAGTGTAACTTGCTTGAACGTCTTAAGAAACATGAACCAATGCGTACTAGGTTTTCATGGTTGTATTTAATGCATGAGCGAATTCTAATGATCCCTTGTTAGGAGCTTCTTGCAGGCTCGACATAGGAGTGAAGTAGGAGCTTATAGAGTTGGGGAAGTACGTACGCCACCCCACGATTGGTATTAAGGAATATAACCCGTCATCCACGCAACTGTAACAAACTATCAACCTGTAAAAGATATCTAGGGGGTAATGAAATCTAAGTAAATACAATTTTCCCATCTATTGTTCACACCACTAGTTTAATTAGTTTAATTTACATTTTTGTTATTTTATTTTGATTGCATCTTAGTTATTGGGTTAGTTGACTAGCAACTAATTCCGCCCACTCCTCCAAAACCCGAGATTTTTACTTGCTTTTCATAAAATATAAAAATACAAAAAGAATCATCCCTCACCTCTAGACCTAATTTTTAGGCTTTCTAATCCTAGCGACACTATTCCTGAGTTGAACGATCAATCCCCCGGTACTTGTCACTATACTATACTACAACGATCAGGTACACTGCCTGGTGGGGGTTGTAAGCTTCTCAAGATCCCTTGAGAGGTAAAGCCTGGTGCAATTCCCACGCATCAAGTTTTTGGCGCCGCAGCCCGGGGAATAGTTATTGTCTAGGTTAGGATTTCTTTTTATTAGGTCTAGTTGCTAGATTCCTTTCTAGTAAGATTTTATTTTTATTTTTAGATTTTCTTTAGTCTATCTATTTCTTCGTGTCTTCGTTCGTAACCTTTACCATCCGACATCATGGAAGGTGGTAACATCTTTGAACCCATCAACCCACCACAACAAGACCACCCAAAAAACCCACCACTAGCAAACCAACCTCTTAGGCCCCGAACCCTAGGAGAGTATTCCCGACCTTGCCACCAAGGCTATCAAAACACTATTGAGCTCACCCAAGGAGCCAATGTGTCTCCCTTGCGATCCGACACCATCTGGTTGGTGAAAAGCGGATGTGCATTTCATAGACTTCGTTCCGAAGATCCTAATCAACATCTCAAGGACTTCCTTAAAATCGTAGATTCTATAGACCTTGATGTTACAACTAGAGAGTCGACCCGATTACGCCTATTCCAATTCTCTCTACGTGATCAAGCTAGTCAATGGCTTGAACGTTTACCCGCGGGATCCATCACCTCATGGGATGATCTCACCACTCGTTTCTTTGCTCAATTTTTCCCACCGGGGAGAACTACCAAGCTTAGAAATGATATCTTGATGTTCCAACAACGTCAAGGTGAAACTCTATATGAAGCATGGACTCGTTTCAAGGACTTACTCCAAAAAGTCCCTCATCATGGCATAGATATTTGGCTCCAAGTCCAAATCTTCTATGACCATATCGATCTCTCCACAAGGCGAACCATTGACCAATCGGCCGGTGGTAAGCTACGTGATCTAAGTGCGGAAGAATCATGGGAACTCATAGAAGATCTTTCTCTCTATGACAACGAAAGTTGGAATGATCCCCGTGATTTGAACAAAACGGTCAAGGCAATATCTTTGCCTTCGAACAATTCTAGCACTCCCGACCGTAGGATCATGGAACTTGAGGACCAAGTCAAGTTTCTCATGAAATCTTACGAAGCTCCTAAGCCTTCAAGCCAAGTGAACAAAATCATTTCTTCATGCGAATTATGTAGTGGTCCCCATGACACTCGTGATTGCGTGGAACTCCCCGGAACAACTTTTGCGGACTACGCATCCTCGCGTACCGACGAAGCGGGAGATAAGTGGTACACTTTCAAACTCGAGCCAAACCCTTACGGTGAATCCTACAACCCTTCTTGGAGAAATCACCCGAACCTTAGGTGGAAACAAAACCAAAACAATTCTTCTAATCCGCCTAACCGTTACCAACCAAACGGTCCACCCTCCAACCGTACTTTCAACAACAATCCTTCTAATAACTATGGTAGTACCAACAATCTTGAAGGATTGATGTCCAAGTTTATGGCATCTCAAGAAGCTCGCATATCTAAGTTTGAAGCCGATTTCAAACAAAAGCAAAGTGAGATGACCACCAAAATAGACACATTGTTGAAAGTTATCAATGACCGAGAAATGGGAGCACTCCCAAGCGACACGGTCAAGAACGCGAAACTAAACGTTAATTCCATATCATCAGTTTCGTCACCCACTTCTTGTCCGCAATATTACTCGGTAAAATCAATGAGCACGTGTTTCAAGCAAAACCAAATTCTTCAAAAGGACCAATTAAATGAAACACCCGATATCAAACCGGTCAAAAGCATAGTTGAAACACCTCCTACACAAGACCTTGACGATGAATTCAAGGAGCTCCACCTTGAACACCCCGTCATTGATGTCTTAGCCCGTGCTCCCTACTATAGTGCCCTCCTAGAAAAATATGAGAAATTTAAACTAGGTAAAAATGGGACCGCCTTCGTTCAAAACAAGTTGCCTAAAAAGCTTGATGATCCGGGTATATTTGTTTTGCCTTGTAAGATAGGAAAATCCAAAGCTTTCGACACACTAGCCGATTTAGGATCAAGCCTCAATTTGATTCCCTTATCCCTTTTCACCACTCTCAAGCTAGGAATGTTAGAGGAGACGGAGGTATTAATTGGTCTAGCGGATGGGAGTATTGCCCACCCGGTTGGGATGATCAAGGATGTAGTTGTTCACGTAGGGAAGTTAACTATTTTAGTGGATTTTCACGTCCTTGATATGGTTAGTGATACTACATGCCCATTATTAGTAGGAAGAGGATTTTTAGCAACCGCTAGCGCCATGATATATTGTAAGGAGTCTAAGATAGCGGTAGGTGAAGGCGATACTTGGTCGGTATATGATGTTAAGAAGCATAGCTACGATTGTGAGGATGAACCGACACCACATTGGGTAGAGATGAATATGAGACCATCTAGATATGGACCTTGGATAGAAAGAAACTTTATAGGACCTCAACGCCCATTCTATCTAGAAAAAGATTTCATCGATAAATCACATTCGGTGGAACAACTCATAGCTAGAGATGAAGAGCTAGACCCTTTTGGGGACCCCCTAGCCTTTAGTAAAATGATTGAGTTCTTAAGCGTAATGCCTATTAACATGGAGATGAACAAGTGGAAAAGAGAGGGGGATAAGTGTAAATGGAGGTGGGACAAGCCACCTAAGGAAGGTGACGGATCATGGCATATGAAGATGATTTTGTATGATCTGGATGGAGAAAAGTTTGAAAGGTCATACCGTACTAAAAAAACCGATAGGAAGTTGAAACCTAAGTTTGATCCCAAAGATGTCCTCAATGAGGAACTCACCCATATCACGTAGTAGCCCATGACCTTGAGTCTAGCTACAAGACTCGTAAATAAAGAAAAGCGCTTCTTGGGAGGCAACCCATGCTTTGTGTGATTTTTATTTGTTTGATTGTTATTTATTTCCGTATGCATACTTTATTTTTATTGTTGGTAGATCATGTTTCAAATTAAATTGTGAAAATGCTTTATTTTGTTTTTAACTTCGTCTTAATTACATATAAACGTATTTCGCAAAAGATAAGTGTAAGGGGAAACCCCAAATATGTTTTTAGGAAACAAAATTGATCATGGTTCTCCACAATATTAAATGGACATGTATATTCGTATTTGTTAGAGTTAAATGCTTGTATCGAGTCATAATGATGTTTTGTAGGATTTTCCAGGAAGTAGGACATAAGTTTTTCCAGAAATTTTCTGAAAACTTAACGTAAAGATTTCTGCAGGTCACTTCTGACGGCGTCAGGAATTAACTCCTGACGGCGTCATGTGTAAAATTCTGGAAATTTTGCTAGTTTTGTTTTTCTAACGGAGTCTTAAAGTTTTTGTCAAATCTTTAGTTTTATAAACTCCATGAAATCTGCAAACATTCATTCCACAAGCATTATACCTTACATTGTTTTCTAGGATTTATTAGTATATATAGATTGCCGCCGATTTTACGCGAGGTTGCCTTGTTTGTTTTCTAAGGTTTAACAGGTTATGTATGACAAGAAGATGATTTATATTTCTGGAAGGGAAGCTTTGATTGTTCATTTTCTTGGAGGAAGATCTAACCTTGTTAACACACTATCCACACCGAACGAATCAGGAGAGTATTTGCTTTCATTCTTTTACCTGTTTTACTTTTACATTCTTTAATTAAACATTGGGGCCAATGTTCATCCTAAGTGTAAGGGGAGGGTAAATGATGATACATTATAGGATACACTTTCACTTGAGTTTGTTTGTTTGATGGTAGGTGTGTAATAAAACTAAGAGAAATACTTGTTAGTGTAATTTTAGCGCCAAATTTAAATTTTTTTACAACATTTAGGAGTGAAACTTTAGCCTTTGCAAGCGTCTCATGGATAGGAGTTGTATGACTAGCACAAAACCGTACTATTCAGAAAAATTTTCCACCAAAATATATGAGGTTCGCCTTTAGATTTGGTAGGAAAAGCATTCATTATTGGTGCTTATGAGTGTACCGGTAGCATTTAGATTCTAGAAATTGCGTTAGTGATGGATCCCGAGACCTCTAGTGAGACTACATTCGTGAAGTAGGATTTACTACATGATAAGAGGCATTAGAATCACCCTTGTGTTAAACCCGTATCATAATTACTTGACCATTTAAGTCATATTACTTGGCTAGTTAAGTCAACTAATTTTTCCCATACCTTTAGCGTTGTACTCATTTTTAGTACACGAAACCCCTAGTACACCCCTCCGAGCCTATCTTTTCATTTCTAACTTTAAGCATCTTACTTAAAGGAAGAATTTGTTACAATCCACTTAAATGTACACCCAAATCGCCTTAGCCTTCCGTGTATGCACTCATCTTTAGTGCATTATTGTTATTTGTTTAAACCCTTAGTTAATTATCTAATTGATTACATGGTTGCTAAGTCGAGTCATCTTGTACATATTGTTTTGGGACGATTGGGACTCATGGGTAAAGTACTTATGTTATGGAGTAATGGGGAAGAACATCATATTATTACCCCCATATGTGCATTAATTTTAAAAGTACTCCAAGTTTTTTGATTTTCTTGATTCGAGTCATTAGATTAGTTTATTGTAAAGTATGTAAAAATTCAAGTGTAAGAGGAATGTTCATTCCCTATGATGTATTATTTTGGATGGTAGGGTAAGAGAGTATGCACAAAATAAAAAAAAAAAAAATCGAAAAGAGAGAAAAAAAAAGAAAAAAAAGAGAAAAAAACATACGGACTACCATCCCGTTTCATTCTATGTTTGTTTTATGTTTTTGTTGTTTTTCATTTATTAGCTTAAGTCGAGTCTAGTCTTGGCTTAGCAACGCCATATTGAACATGTAATTAACCAAGATGATTAACTTGCCACCAGTAAAGATTGCCTATATCCAACAAAACCGTGTTTTCCATATCCCTACACCTAACGTTATAACCTTTTAAAAGACCTCTTTGATAGTTTATCCTAGGTGCTTACGCCATGTGGTGGAGGTTTGATCCTTTCCCAAGCCTATGGTAATCTATTTTGCTATGACAGGTAGTGAGAGATGTTTTCCATTTCCATATTGTGATATATACTTTATTACACCCGAGAGAAGTGAGTATCTAAACACTATTTGTGAGGTGCTAGTGTATGACCTCCGTGCTTGTCTTTGGTCTTTAGTGGAACGATCATTTGTTGTAATTACTTTTATATTAGTGTTAAATGACCCCTAACTTGTATTTTGATTAGACTAAAAGCGCATTTGCTTGAGGACAAGCAAATCTCAAGTGTAAGGGTATATGATGAGGCGAAAAATGATCCATTCTTAGGGGGTCATTTAAGCCCGGAATTGAATTTATTTGATCAAATATTGCCCTAAATCGTTCCTTTTGTGATTTTAGGTACTTTTGGAGTGAATTATGGAAAAGGAAGCATTTTGGATGTTTTTGGAGCATAAAAGTGAAGAAAACGGCAAAGTCTTAATTTTCCTTGCTGGGAACTATACCTGACGGCGTCACCAAGTTCTTAATGACGGCGTCAAGCGTAAAACAAGAGGTGAAGTGGATAGAGTACGCGACGGTCCAGAGAGTTTTTACACTAGGGCATGACGGCGTCACCATAGGCCGTCATGGTCCCTTTACATGTGACGGCCCAGAGGAAATTTGCTCTTGACGGCGTCAGATCTGGATCTAGGCAATCCGATTTTATTATGGGCGGCGGGTTGACGGCGTCATAATTTTCTTCTTGACGCCGTCACATTGGAAAATCTATATATAGTTTTGTAATTTTCATTCATTAGGTAGGACAATTTAGAGGAGAAACCCTAGCACGATTTTTATCAGTATTTTCAAGGGTTTTCACCCTTTGAAACCTTTCATGTTCAATTAAGATAAGTATCTTTTCAATTCATTCAATATGTCTATGTGTTGTTTGAATATATCTTACGCTTGTCTTGATTTTAACATGCTAGGCTAGATTTCTTGTGTGTTTGCTTAGATGTAGTGAAACCTAGATGTTGATTATAGGTTGATTGCTTGTTTATAGTTGTTATGGATGAATGATTTCGATGTTAAGCTTAAGAAAACTGGCAGACTTCCATAGTGTAACTTGCTTGAACGTCTTAAGAAACATGAACCAATGCGTACTAGGTTTTTATGGTTGTATTTAATGCATGAGCGAATTCTAATGATCCCATGTTAGGAGCTTCTTGCAGGCTCGACATAGGAGTGAAGTAGGAGCTTATAGAGTTGGGGAAGTACGTACGCCACCCCACGATTGGTATTAAGGAATATAACCCGTCATCCACGCAACTGTAACAAACTATCAACCTGTAAAAGATATCTAGGGAGTAATGAAATATAAGTAAACACAATTTTCCCATCTATTGTTCACACCACTAGTTTAATTAGTTTAATTTACATTTTTGTTATTTTATTTTGATTGCATCATATTTATTGGGTTAGTTGACTAGCAACTAATTCCGCCCACTCCTCCAAAACCCGAGATTTTTACTTGCTTTTCATAAAATATAAAAATACAAAAAGAATCATCCCTCACCTCTAGACCTAATTTTTAGGGTTTCTAATCCTAGCGATACTATTCCTGAGTTGAACGATCAATCCCCCGATACTTGTCACTATACTATACTACAACGATCAGGTACACTGCCTGGTGGGGGTTGTAAGCTTCTCAAGATCCCTTGAGAGGTAAAGCCTAGTGCAATTCCCATGCATCAACAGTAAACCCTAATACTTTCAGAGTATTCGTATTAATATATTGAAACTGTTTGTTTTCAAAATACTTGTGTTCTTTATTCACTGTTACATTCAATACTAAGTTCTTCTTAAGATCAAGTACAAGATTCTGCATTGTATTTGATAAATATCAAGACAGTTTCTATACTAAGTTGTGTTAGTTCATCTAACATAGCTAAATCTATACAAGCTAGAGAATTCGATCAGTTGTATATTTGGGATCAACACGATCACTCATAACTCTCTTACTATCACTAATGTTGAACATGTAGATAGCTTAGGTTTTAGTATCTTAAGTATTAGTCAAATGTGTGACAATAAGTGCAAGTTAATCTTTTCCGAATAAGGCAGTGAAATCATAAATGATGGAAAAGTCATTGCCAAAGGCATTAGGAAAGGAGACTTATATGTCATGAAGATAAGTAATAAGTCTAGTAACAATATATGTTTGGCTACGGTTAGCTATAACTCTACTTTGTGGCCTAGAAGAGTAGGTCCTGCAAATATGCATTTATTACAATCATTAGCGTCTAAGGATTTAGTTAGAAATCTTCCTAAACTTAAGTTTGACCAATATTTTTGTGACTCTTGTAAAGTTGGAAAACAAGCTCACTCTAGCCATAAGCCGAAGAATATAGTCTCAACCTCTAGATGTCTAGAACTCCTTCACATGGATCTTTTGGTCCTTCCGCCGTATGGAGCTACGAAGGAAATCTCTACACCAAAGTAATAGTGGACGATTACTCTTGGTACACTTGGACTAGATTTCTTAAGAATAAGACCGAAGCCTTCGAGCAGTTTAAAACATTTAGCAAAAAAATTCTAAATCAACTAGGTTATTCCATAGTTTCTATTAGGACAGAGCATGGTAGAGAATTTGATAATGAAGTGCAATTCGGAGTCTATTGTGATGCTAATGGTATTACTCACAATTTCTCAGCTCCACGCACTTCACAATCAAATGGGGTAGTCAAAAGGAAAAATAGAACACTACAAGAAATGAGTAGAACAATGCTAAACGAACAATCCATCCCTCAAAAATTGTGGTGTAACGCCATAGACACCTCCACATATATACTTAATAGAATTCTCATTAGGCCAATCCTAGGAAAAAAACCCATACAAAATCTTGAGAGGTAGAAAATCTACTCTAGATTACTTCAGTGTGTTTGGAAGCAAAAGCTTCATTCTAAACACCAAAGACTATCTCACCAAGTTTGACCCGAAGTATTGCGAAGGTATGTTCCTAGGATACTCACAAAATAGTAAAGCCTATATAGTACTCAATAAGGAAACAATGGCCGTCGAAGAATCACTCAACGTAACTTTCGATGAAAGTCCTCCCCCACCTATAACATCCATTTTCGTAGATGATGATTTAGAGGTAGAAAATGCCATCATAGATAACATGAAAAATCTAGGAATCAATAATGTGAATGAAACCATAGAAATAGATGAAACCACAAACATTAAAGAATCTTGAAATCATCCTTTAGACAACGTCACTAGAAATCCAACCAAAGAACCCTTAGATCATAAGCTCAAGTAAAAGCAATTTCTTTTGCTTTGTCTCAATTATAGGACCTAATAACGTCAACGAAGCATTGAAAGATGAAAGTTGGATCATCGCAATGTAAGAGGAATTAAATCAATTTAAGTCTAATGATGTTTGGGAGTTAGTATCAAGACCTAAGTACGTGACCATAATAGGAACCAAGTGGGTATTTAGGAATAAATTAGACGAAAACAAAATTGTATCTAGGAATAAAGCGAGGTTAGTAGCACAAGGTTATAATCAACAAAAGAGAATTAATTATAACGAAACCTATGCACCTGTAGCTAGACTAGAGTCCATTAGGATATTACTTGCCTATGCTTGCGCGTTAGACTTTAAGTTGTTCCAAATGGATGTGAAAAGTGCATTCCTAAACGGTTTCATCAATAAGGAGGTATATGTAGCACAACCTCCAGGATTCATTGACTTCGAGAAACTCGAGCATGTTTATAAACTTAAGAAAGCTTTGTATGGTCTTAAGCAAGCTTCTAAAGCTTGGTATGATAGGTTAAAAGCTTTTCTTCTTAAACATGTACTCAATAGGAATGGTAGATATCACTCTTTTCACTAAGAAGAAAGAATCAAACATCATCCTCGTCCAAATATATGTCGATGACATTATATTCAGATCAATTTGCCAAGACAAATGTGATGAATTCTCTAAAATCATGATGAGTTTGAAATGAGCATGATGGGCGAAATTAACTTCTTATTTGGACTTCAAATAAAACAATTAGAAGATGGAACATTCTTTAATCAGTCTAAGTACATTAAAGAAATGCTTAAGAAATTTAGATTAGAAAATACTAAACCTATGAAAACTCCAATGGCAATGGACACAAAGCTCACTAAAGATGAAGAGGGTGAATCCGTAGATAGTACTAAATATAGAGGTATGATAGGAAATTTATTATACCTAACGGCAAGTTTGTCGGATATCATGTTTAGTGTCTGCCTTTGTGATCGCTTCCAAGAAGATCCCAAAACTTCTCACCTTGAAGCAGATAAGCGTATCTTTCGATACATTAAAGGCACTATGCACTTAGGATTATGGTATCCTAAGGGGACCGACATAGAAACCATAGTATATGCTGACTCTAATCAGTGAGAGATTATGTGGATCGAAAAAGCACTAGTGGCATTTATACCTTCATGGGTTGTTGCTTAACTTCTTGGTTCTCCCAGAAACAAGTGACACTAGCCATCTCAATGAACGAAGCCAAATATGTAAGCACTGGAAAAGGCATGTCAATAAGCACTAAGGATGTAAGAAGCTCTCATAGACTACGGCATCACACTTGATGATATCCCAATCATGTGTGACAACAAAGGAGCCATTGACTTAAGTAAGAACCCCGTGCAACATTCTCACACAAAGCACATAGAAACTCGTCACCACTTTCTTAGGGATAATGTACAAAAGGGAAACATCTCCATCGAAAAGGTTCCAACGGAAGAAAACATTGTAGACGTCTTCACTAAACCTCTCAAGCGGGAACCTTTATTCAATCTTTGTCTAGGTTTAGGAATGATGGAACACATCTCTTCTTCTTAACTTCTGCAAGTCTCTTTCTTCTCTTATGAGTCTAGGATTCTATTGAGCACAAAATTAAATTGGGAATTTTTTCTTTAAAACCTTACTTATCTTAAAAATAATCCTTGCATGATTAAAACCAATTCTAAAGTATTTTGTGCATCAAAAACCCCAATTCCTTCTTTTCAAAACTTCTCACATTTATGAAAATCACCTTTCTCGCATTGTTAATACTATTCAAAACCGATTTTCTCATGCGTGCATAATGTACTCAAAATCTTTGATTGGATCATGTAACTAATATATAACCCAACATGAAAAAATGAGCAATATTGAACTAAGGAGACTTTGGATTATCTCTTAGGTTTTCTTTTCTATAGAGTCGAGATAATCACATCTCCACATATGTTTCATGTAGGCACACACTTGGAATACTTTCTTCTAAAGCAATTTCTGACTTTCTAGTGGCGGTCCCTTATCTCCAGATGGTCCCCAATATATAGAGGACCGTCGACCTATATACGGGACCGTCCAACATTATTCTGTCGTTATTCTCTTTTCTGATTTCTTGCCTATGCACTCTTGATCTTCTACTTGATAGTCTAACCTACTCTTCCCTTATTACTTAAACATAATTTGAATTAGTAAAACATAAAATGCATGCTTTGCCTAAGATAACACTCTCTTCTTCTATTTAAACCTTCATCTTCCTCCCTAAATCTTATGGCATAACTTCTTCTTCCTCCTTCCTCACAATGACATCCACTAGAAAACCTAGAATGTCGGTCAAACCCATTTGGAGGAAGAAACAAAGCCTAGGTAATTTCATGAACAATTCTACCACTTCAAACAATCACAATCCCTAGAAAGAAGCATCTTCCTCATCCTTCTCTTTCTTTGCTTCACAATCACAAAATGAGTCTCCATCAATTCACAAAGTGTCTCTCAACCTTGCTCCTCAAGATCATTCATTGCCACCACCATATCCACCTTAAACGACAAATCCAAACTCTCTACACTCCATCAAAGCTCAAGAATTCTCCAATCCCATTGACTTGAACCTTCTAAATATCATTCTCTCATAAAAGCTTCACCCTCCAACCATGCTTCATCCCTCTCTTGACCAAGTTGATGCCTATGGAGATTATTGCGTTTGTTGCATTTACAACCGCAACTACTTTCAAAAGCTCAAGAATGATCTTAACTTGATCACATCTCTTCTCTTGCCACCCGATTTTCCACCACCTTCGAACAACACTCTTTCACCACCTTTTCTCCGCAAATCTTAGACAACATGCACACTCTACAATAAAAATGGACTTAACTTTGAATACTAGACTAGGACTAGGACTAGTAATGTAGGATTTTGTTGTAATGGTCATCCTTATGTATAACTTTGGTTGTGGTTTATGAATGCTTAACTTTATGCATGCTTATTAAATTCTGTCTCCTGTCTAACCCACTGCCGGCGGTCCCCTAAATACCTGGCGGTCCCCAATATATAAGGGGCCGTCCAAGCATTTACAAGACCATCCAGCTGTTTCTGCTTTTGATACTATCATCTTGCGTGTTCTCATCTATTATGTGTGTCGCATATGTATACTCTTACACCTGTATGCTAACTTGTTTTTGTAGCATACCATCAATCGATTCCCTGGTGCCCTCATCTAGGGAGAGCAATAAGCAAGGGGGAGTCTTGATACCGTCGATTTCTTTCCTCTCTACACATCGAAAAAGCCTTTTTGATTCTACGAAAAAGTGGGAGAAGTAAACGAAAACTCATTAAAAACTTATTAATAAATAATTTTACCAAAAATGAGTTTATATTTTGTAATAATCAAAAAATGGGAGATTTCTAATACAAATAATGTCATAAATGTCATTTGCATTCTTCGGTATCTACACGTTTTGATAATCACAAAATATAAATACACGTTACGTAAAATTATGTTTAACAAGTTTCTAATCGAGAAAACTCGTTTCAACTACAACATCACTTAAAATATGAACAAACAATCTACAAAATTAGTTAAGTGATCAAAGAAATTAATTTTCTCTAAACTTCACATTTCTATGTAACAAAACATTTTTGCAAAAGTATTTTTGTAATTTTAAAGAAATGTTTTATTTAGAAAATAAATTTGAATTTAAAATTCTCCAATAGCCATATTTCCCGCCCAAACCAGATAAGTTTTTCACCAGATAAATTTTCACTACATCAGGATAAAAATAGGAGCGTATGTTGGACGGTCCTATAAACATGGCGACAATCCCTTATATATACGGGACCGTCCTGTGTTTAAAGGACCGTCCCCCGTTCCTCCTGGTACCTATAAATACTGCATTGTTTAATGCAGAAAAACCACCTCTTGTGCACTAAAACTTTATGTCTTCTAAAATCATACTAAATACTCTTCTTTGATCACATTAATGGGTTGTTAGTTGTTTACAAGTGATCTCATCCATCATTCCTCCAAGTGTAAGAGAAGAACGCTCGTATTTGTCAAGAAATGAAGTGTTGAAGAATACGCCTTCATCTCATAACTGTTGATACGGATCTTTCTTCAACCTCCATTCTTTGTATCAATTCTTGTGGTTAATCCAACTCGTGTGTGAGCTCGAAATTGTGTATTGTGTTTATTCGAACTTGGTGTTGGTTCGAATTATGAAGCCACGTGGGCTTTTTGTGTAGATTGGTTCTAGCTAGGATTAGAACTCGACATTTTGCTTAGTGTCATTAATTGGTGTAAGCGTTGGTGTAAAATTTTAATTGCCATAAAGGAGCGTGTTGATATAGTGTTTGTGAAACTCTCGAGTGTGAGACTCGCGAAGTGGAGTAGGGCGAAAAGATAGCTTCGTAGCCGAACCACTATAAATCTCCGTGTCCCTGTTTGATCATTTCTTTCCTTTACTTTTACTTACTCTTTTATAATTGTGTTCATAAATTGTTGTATTGATATCACATAAGATCCGAATCCAAAAAGAATTTCAAAACAAACTTGGAAAAGATTTTTTGAAAACGTAATTAAATCGGTGAAACTATTCAAACCCCCTTCTAATTTCTACACTATTATCCACATTTTACGAAAGAAAACACTGCCCGTTTCGCAAGAGATTGTTGCGATAGCTTCAAGTTGTTGCGAAAGATTGTTTGTGATACTTTATGTTGCGAGACCTTGTTTACAAGACTTTTTACCCACAATTTTCACCACACTCACTTAGCTCTTACAAGACTTGGATTGTGAGACTTTGACTTTGTTTGCAAGACTTGACTTTCCATTTCAAATTGAACTTAAGCAATTAAAACTTTTTAGGTGTGCAAATTCTTAAAAGACTTTAATCAACTCATAATCACAAACCCTAAACGTCAAAAACTCAACAATCTCAATTCCAAAAAGCTACAAACACAAAATCTTTAAACACAACAACACATCATATCAAAGATCCACCATCAGAATGTCTACTAGCTACGCTGCAATGATGTTAGGAACCAATGCTAGACCACCTATGCTACTCCTAGGGAACTACATAGAATGGTCATTAAGATTCAAGTTATGGCTCACAAACTTTGATGATGTTGAACACATGTTAAATTCAGTCAGAAGTGGTCCATATGTCATGAAACAAGTTGCTGACCCAAGTCATCCAGAATTCATAAAACTTCAAACACCTGATTTACGAAAGACGAGGGGGTTGATGAGGATGCTTAGGCAAACTAACGAAAACATTGTTTCCAAGATTGAATTTTCTGTGAGGCAGAGGTTCATGTTAGGGAGTTGGTTGCTGGAGGCTAGAACGGCTTCTTTTGTTGTTTATGATGAATGTAGATACTAGGGGGTTGGGGACTTGTGGTTATTTTGTTGTTCTTGTTTCCCCTGTTGAATATAGATGTAGATAGGGGTTGTGGTTTCCCCTATTGTAAGCTTGTACATGTAAGGTTGATGAATGTAAGGTGTCGTTTGATTCTAATTTTCTTTGTAGAATGTGTTCAATTATGTATTTACCAATATAGAGTCTTCGAGTCGTATCACAAACACAAACATGAAAATGACAGTAATCCAACCGTAAAACACAATTATTTACATGAAAATGGGATTATTCTAACCATAAAACACAAAGACAAACATGTAAATGATCAACTATACCTGCAAATGCAAAATATGAAATGCAATGTAGTTAGTATAATATGCAATGCAATGTATTAACAGAAAATGCAAATAAATTCATTAGACCCACCTAGTAAAAAAGACACCATCTTGTTTGAAGTTTTGGACAACAAATGACTAAAAAAACATAAACTTATGTTTCGGCTTGTTTAAGTTAACCTTGTTAAATGACTTGGGTTTTACATGTTTTACGTTTGGGTCGAAAAACTCTGTGGTCGAACCACAATGGAGGGGTCGCGAGGTGTTTTTGTCAAGTGTTGTTTGCCGCGAACCCAAAATAGTATGATGGTCTTAGTTTGTTGTTTATTTGGTCTTTTCTCGACATTCAAGTGTTGTTTTTAAGGCTTAAGATATTGAGGAGTGGATGCTTAATAAGATTACAAATCAACTTTGAAATGGAAGAAAACACAAAACTTCACTCATGCAAATAAATCATACGCATGCTCAGTATACTGAGTAGAAATTTAACAAAATATAAAACTGTTTAGAGCACTTTAAGTACACATGATTTGTAAACATAAACAAGTAGCATCCTTAGCATAGTTAGCTGTGTTGCTTGGTTACAAACGGGAGGTCAGGTGTTCGAACCTTGCACCTGTCATTTTTGTTTTTATTTCTTTTGACTATTTTTCACAGGGGTTGGCTAATATCTTTTCAACAAAATGTAACATCTTAATTAGTTAGACTATTATATAAACTATATTTTGATATGGGATATTTTTTTTGCGGCAATTGATTTATAAAAGGAAACTAATAGTTACGACCAACATGCCCGATTATTTTCAAATTCTTATAATTAGTCTATTTTCACAAACTAGACCAAACTATGAAAACTAGATGATATAATCTATAGAAAATAAATTATAGACTTGTTCCAACTTATCATCCATTATCTAAACATATATATAAACACATTTATATATACACCGTATCACGTAACCGTTACTAATATAAATACTTAGCGCCAAATATTTATTACTATTTTACTGAGCGTTAATTCTCAAACACTTTACTTATGAATAATTTCCGTATGAAGTCTTTCGATTATTCTCGAACCAGAGACTTATCCGTCTTGAATACTATTAAATATAAATCTACTTGTCCACTTTGTCCAAGGGCCAATACTTACAAATTCTTTGAAATAATTTAAACGTAAACTCTACCACACAAGCAACATTAAACACAGCCACTTGTAAACACTTCAACTTATTTAAATACTTTGAGTCGTGAGTACACAAAAGTGTAAACTAAGAATTGCCATAACAATTTAGGTTGCATGTCAGTGCCACAGACTTTTGCTACTCGACTTGTCATTTCAGATAACTTATTTCGGATGTGAGTTCATGACCCCTACTTTACTTGTTTTTAAACTGTTTTAGGGGAGAATACATGCTTGTTTTTACTAAAATCTAGTATTTGCATTACTTAAACATATGATTTGTTTACTAGAAAACTTCATGAGCCTCGCTAAATTACTTTTTCGATTATTCAACCGCATGACTTGATTTATTGTAACAAACTAGATTACCCTATTTATGGACACAAGTGCTTGAAACATATATGTGAGTTTATAGCCTCATTTTATTATAAGTACTGTTTTATAAACCTTGGGGTGAGAAACATGCGAAATTTTTTTCATGGATCAAAACTAAACTTTGTTTTATGCACACTAGTATGCAGTAAACCTAAGTATGATCATCCCACCTTGCCCACTATCATCAACCGTCAATTCCTACAGGAAGCGCGAATGATATAAATAGATCTATTCGGGGTGACTCCCCCGTTCGGTTGGCCAGACGGGACAATGTGAGCGTATACCATGTCGGGCTTGCCAAGTGTATTGGGATAAACACTAGCTGGGCTCCATTATTATTATCCTATGCCAGCCTGGCATACTGAACTGTCGTAGCATCGGTTGCATGAGCTTAGGGATGTACACGGATAGTGTGTACTTGTTGATTATCTGTTGTGGTCCATCTATGCTTATTTACTGTAACCCTTATGATTTGCACTTTATGCCTTATACTGTAGAGGCTAATTTACTGATTTTCTCTTGACACTGTGATTAAAGCAGTGGTCACTAAAATTGATCTTAACTTGTATGTGAACGATTATTCACACTCGAAAACCTTGTAGTCCACTTTACTGCATTTACTTGAAAGTAAACTCTATATTTTCATGACGTTGTGAGCGACACAATGGTCACAAAACTTTTATCAAACTCACATTTCTTTTGCACTGAATTGCTAATTATACAAACCTATGAACTCACCAACCTCGTGTTGACACTTTTAGCATGTATTTTCAGGTTAAGGTGATAGCCTAGTTGTGAAGGCTTTTGGCATGGCATGGCATGGTCATAAATGACTCTTATGTATTTGGGACCGCTTTATTTCTTTTATGGGCTTATATTTCCGCACTATTTTTGGAATGCTGTAAACAAAATACTTTTATATATGAAGTTTCTTTTAAACGGTTGAGGTAAAACCATTCTTTGTACTTTGCGTTAGGATACCAATTTAGTAACGCCCCAATGACATGTATGTTTCCGCTAAATCAATTTTTGGGGGTGTTACAGGTTAGTTATATTTCAAGTATGTAAAAGTTTAAGTGTAGGGAGGTTGCAAGATCCCTTTGATGTATTATTTTAGATGGTAGGTCAAGAGTGTATGAATATATATATATATATATATATATATATATATATATATATATATATATATATATATATATATATATATATATATATATATATGTCACAACTCGTAATTTCCGGTCATTTTTCTGAGAAGCGTTCAGAAATTTTACTATTCACTTGACACTATTCATTTCCGAGAGAAAACCACTATTCACGTGCATTACTCATGTCATCGTAAACCTAGTTTACGGGTATTCAAAATTCGCGTAACCGTATTGGTTCAGGAGCGAATCCATGCATTATCATTTGGGACATCTCATACAGACTAGAAGTAGTCTGCATATCATCATTAGGGCACTTGCATACTATTCCACTCGTAGGGTATTCAAATTATATTTTAATATAATTAACGAATTACGTATGTTTGTTTTTAAATAAACACTAATACGCGAACTATAAATGTGACTAACACGTCCGACACTCCCAACTATGATCCCAATATATTTTATTACTCATTTTTATAATATAAAAATTATAATATTAATTTACCCGGTAGTTTGGAAATTTATTTATTTCGTATCGTACGTCTAATTTAATTACGACGGTTTTCGTAAAAACTAAATAATAATTATCTAAACACTCAGTAGTTATACCCAACATATTTTTATAATTTTTATGACTTTATTATGACCCGGTTAACTCCGTTAAAATTTATTTTTAGTTAACCCGGTACCCGGTACATTTTAAAACTACAATTAAACTCAATTATAATACAAAGTCACCAACAAAAGTCTTACACATTTCCCCCCCCTTGACTTTGCCGCCCCCCCCCCCCCCCCCTTGCTATTTTCTTACAAAACTACTTACACACTCCTTTCTCATTAATATCTTACACTAACTCTTATATAATAATATATATACTAATAATAATAATAATAATACATATACTATCCTAGATATTATTTCTCTCATTTCTCACAAGTTCAAAAACTCATATTCTCTCTTTTGCTCTCTTGATCCCACGGCAACAACAAAGAAGGAAGGCAAGACCAAAATTTTTTCTTAAGATCAAGTTTAATCTTGTTAATATAGTAGTCCTTGTTAGAGTTTTGAGATATAAACTCAAGGATTGTTAGGTTTTTATCATCTAATCACACCACATCTCAAAGTAAGTTTACAAAACTCATTTCATAATTTTTACAAGTTATTACCATGATTATATATTTTCTTGCAAGATCTTAAGCATTTGTTACCTTATACCACTTCATTTTTATAAACTATTAACTTATAAATTCTAGAAATGTTTATTTTGGATTTCTTTGGTAGATCCTTGTTAGATCTACTTGGTTTTGATGTTTAAGAACCCATGACACCCTAAGAAGGTGTATGGTAGGATTAGATTAGTTTTGTGGTGATTGAAAGTGGTTTGAATGAAGATGGAACTAGATTAGAACCCTAGAAACGATTTTTGAAACCTTTGAAATACCTACTGTCCCTATTTCTATTTCGTGGGAAAATCAGTGGTTGATGACTAATTTTTGACCAAAGATTTAGAAAATACTTTTAAAAACGAAACTTTAGGCGAAAGAACGGATTAAAACGAGCTTATAACGAAGGAGATATGCTTTTTACAAATTGAACGACGAAAACTATTTTTGTAAAAACTGCTTGCTGTTTGGCAGATTTCAATGGGTAAAAAGAGGTATTAAACGTGACCTAGAGGAGCCGAGTTATCAAAAATATATTAGTACTTACTAAAACGAATCCGTGGACATAAAGAACGAGGAAAATGAGCTTAAAACGACCAAGTTATACCCGTTTTAACATTGACAAAACTATATATATATATATATATATATATATATATATATATATGGACACAAATAAAAATAATAACTTACGCACTAAGTGGTATATTTTCTAGAAATGTTACTAAGGACTATATTCTTAACAAATGAATACGTATGACCCAAGAGAATATTTATACGACTTAACGACGTTATTTTAAGGTTTTCGATACGAGGAATATAACGCTAACATTTTCATACGAGATAATACGACAAGTTATATACTTCTATATTTGGACTTATTTTTCCTAAGTATGGAAGCTATTTTACTATGACGATAACTAGTATTTCCAAATTACGAGTGGTATGGGTATCATGTGCATGTGCATTCATTTCATTACGGCTTGATCTTAATTAGATCACGATTATCCATTTAGGTTGCGGCTAGTATTCGCGCCTCATTGTCCCGACTACTTTACCATCGTTGTACCATCTTAGTACTATCACTCCAGGTGAGTTCTCATAGCCCCGTTTTTAGTACTTATTTGATTTTAAATCCCACGGGGGAGAATACATTGCACAATTATTTTTGTACATGCCCAAGTATTAAATTCCATACATTGCTTAAGTTGTTAGTACTATCACTTCAAGTCCCCTTTATTATCATGGACCGTTAATTATATTGCCAAGCGAGAGTGAGTGGATAGATCTATCGAGGGTGACTCCTCCATTCGTGTTTGGGTTGCTCCATAAGGAAAACGAATGCATTTCATGTCTGAATATTTAGAGTGCCTGATAAACACTCCTTTGGGGCCAATTTTAGTACGTCGAGCTTCGGTGCCATGAGCTTAAGAGACAATGTAGCTTTTTGACGTTTTAGTACTTTTACTTTATACTTGTGGCTATTGTACATACGATTTAACTTATAAACCTATGATTATTCACCAACTTTATGTTGACCGTTTTTTTTCGCAATGTATTTCTCAGGTAACTAAGGTAGCTCATGTGCATACATTTGGACCTTCATGGAGTCGCGGAGTCGACGCGTCTCACCTTATATTTTCTGCACTTATGAAACGTTTGATCTTGTTGAACTTATTTTAACTAAATTGGCCATATCTTTTGGGACCTAAGTTTCGTAAACTCTGAGTGTTTTAAATGATCAAACGCTGTATTTTCTAAACGACACTTTAGGTCGTTCAATGTAACTGTAACTATGGTGCTATGACAGACACCCCCAGGTATTCCATTCCGCTGCCATTCAGGTATTGTGGGGGTGTGACAGATTGGCATCAGAGCTAAGGTTATAGCGAACTAGGATGTATCATGGACCCTAGACTATAACCACATCATCATAGCATCTCATCATTTTATCATAGGTGCATATTCACTATACATGTTGCTTTACGCACACACTGTACGAGTTATTCATACCCATACTCATATATATATATATATATATGATTATATTGACCTGGTTCACTAGTGACATGTCTTCAGATACCCACGCCGTTATCCTTTCGTCGGATTCCGACATTGAAGATGCCTTGTCATCTTCCACTACCATTATACCACCAGCTGTACTTACACCACCATTAGCACTATTGAATTGTCATAAGAGCAAGGTTCTCATTCAGCCTATACATAGAATGTCGTTTGGTAGAGTATTCAGACTTAATTTTAATGGATTTATTAGGATGCTTATTACAAGGGAGATAGCATGTTTTCTTTCCTTCACTAGTAGGACGCTTACTACTTAGGTACTACCACCACCGTTGGTTACTTATTACACTATTGGTCGTCCCATAGTGCGTACTTTAACTTTACCACTTAGATATCGCGAGATAGCGCGAAAGAGGGTAGTATCCCATTCACTATTATCACCATTATCTCCTAACTCATCACTGGGATTTCATCGTCATCAATGTTATTCTCATCCTTTAGAATACCACCATTGTCAGTTTCCTTTTCCATTTTCACTTGCCATGAATTAGATAACGCCTTGTGGATAATACCAAGAATTACGGACTCAACAGGGACATCTGCAGGTTCCTCAAGAATGGCTTAGAATCTACACTATCTAGGACTTGATCGATGCACAACTTCAGACATCACTTCAGGACTATCTCGACCTTATGATGCCATAAACCTGATTTCACTTAGAGGGACTACAGGAAATCCCTAGACTAGACTTATATCTTTACTAGCTTTTACTAATACCCTAGCCACGAGAGGTGTGGCATAGTTCGAAGAAACTTATAGTATTTTGATTGATGAACAAACGGAATCACCAAGTATTGACTCTACTATAAGGGAATGGTTGTGCTATCTATGATATTGGTCCATATAGGCCGAAACCTTCATATATTATATTCATGTGTTATGAATAGGATGATCCTTATTACCAATAGATTCTCATGGACTCTTATGATTTGATGAGAATAGATTTAAGCAAACCACTCCAAGCATGACGCAAGCCGCTGTTGGACAATTCATTTCCAAGAACGTAACTACCGCCCTCACCAAGGAACTTACTCACGTGGAATTTATGGGTTGTAATCCCTCCTCCTTTAGCGGAAATATAGACACAAAAGAATTTCTCAAATGGTTCGAAGAATTAGAAACAATCTTTCAAAGTGGTGACTGCCGTAAGGAAGACAAAGTTAAGTTCGCCACTTACACTTTTCAGAAGCATGCCCAGAAATGGTGGACTAAGTATGTCCAGGTAGTAGGAGTTGATGCTGCTTACTCACACTCTTGGGAGAAACTAAAAAGGATGATGAGTTTGAAGTTCTGTGTGAAAAGCGAATTACAAGAAATTGAACAGG
Source organism: Artemisia argyi (assembly GCA_030686995.1). NCBI lineage: Eukaryota > Viridiplantae > Streptophyta > Magnoliopsida > Asterales > Asteraceae > Artemisia > Artemisia argyi. The sequence continues at coordinate 55,200,171 of CM060707.1, forward strand.
AAACACTAAACCTTACCATGGTAGGAGATGATGTTGTTAAGTATACTGCTTCTTTCTATGATTTCGCTCGACTAGGCTCTGCAATGGATGAACCAGAAAGCAAGAAACTTGAAAGGTACATCGGAGGACTTTCTCCTGAAATTCGTATGTTAGTCAACTCATTGGAACCCGATACCATGCCTGAAGCTATCAGGATGGCGATCGAAGCAAAGGAACGCATAGCTCACCCCAAGATCTTAGGAAGAAAAAGTGACAATAAAAGGAAGTGGAACAACAACCGAGGTGAGAATGCCACACAAGGACCACACAAGAGACAAGGAGTTGCTAAACCTAATGCTACAGGTCTAAAGGAAAAGAATGATTACCTTGGTATTTTACCTAAGTGTGAAGAGTGCCAACATCATCATAACCCAGGCCGTTGCCCGGAACCATGTGGCAACTGTAAGAAGGTTTCCCACAAAACCAGGGATTGCAGGTTTCCAATTGTGGGTGATAATCAGAAACCATCAATAACATGTTTTGGCTGTGGTATAGTGGGACACTTCAAGAGTGAACGCTCAGAGTTGGGAAGCCAGAATTGGAAGAAGAAGTTTATGTTTTAGTTATGTGAACTATAGTTTGAGCCCTCTAGGGTTGTACTTTCTTTTGGTACTTTCCATAAGTACGTTGGTGTAACCTAGTAGTATTAAGCACTTTCCTATCTACTGTAATGACTATCTTTTGTTACCTCTGTGATAACCGTAGCCTTTGTTTATTCCATTTTCTATTGCAATTGCGCAATTTTCAATCGTTAGCAACATTATACCATTGTCTTATTAGGGATTTGACCGATTTCGTATTTGACGGATTTGTAGGTTATTACCAATCCATAGTATTTACCCATGTATCCAACAAACCATTCAACGAGTTTTATTTCAAACTATTTTACTACCTTATGGGGAAATTGTTTTTACCGAATTTCTAAAATAAGTCGTTTTGTTACCGTACTATAAACTGATTATCCAATATGACGCCAAATATTTACTATTATTACGCGAAACAATTTTTATATTACTTTGGAAGGAAATAATTAATATACCATTTCTAATAACAACGCGTTGAACACCATCTAAAGCTTTTGAGGAAAATAATATTATTTTGACTAAATCAAGCATCGCATCATTAGTCCTCAACTATACATAGCCTGATCACCTATGTATACTTCAGGAAGGATTATGCCATGAAGGGAATAGTTACTTTATAAAGTATTGTTAATAACAATCTTCATCCAAAAGCGTTTTAAACAAATAAACTCTTTTATAAATATTTCTTTCTGACAAATTCTCCCTGGATACTTACCGCACCTGTCACACACTTAGTCATTAAGTTGGACTTTCCATTGACTTCTTTAGGAGAGACTTCCCATATTAAGTACTAGGAGGATTCCTCGATACAAGAAAAACAATAAAAGGGTTACGAAAACTACTAACCTAGAATAGAAGTATACACCAAGACAATTTATAGCTCAATAACAGTTCTAAGATGCCACTGGACCATCCGACTCACCATCTCTGACCTAGTTGTCCAATTTATTATTCAAAGGTACTAGCTAGACTGAGCTACAGAATCAAACACATTGTGTAGGTACGCTAAGCAACACCATGAGAATAAACCAAGCCTCCTAACCGATACTGTAGAGTGTTTTGAGTTAACATGGTCTCATCCATACGCAAACTTCCCTGCAGTGAGTTTACGCCAAGAATGATTGATTCGAATTATGGATATCGATATAGATTCCCCTAAAGCATTATGTTCTCTAGAACTTCTGGATAACCTCACCTATACATCGAGAAAGGCATCAGACTCAAGAATATCTCCCCAGCTACATGTGAAGACAATACGGAAATTCATCGACATAGTATCAATTGAAACCCTCATATTGCCATCATGATGACAATTTCAACGATAAAACCACCTCAAGACTTAAGTTGGTTGAATACCTAGGCTTGTAGTTCTGCCTGATAACCACCAATAGACACCATCCAATATCAGGAACGAACATTAGACATCTATGCATTATGCGAACATTACCTATCCTATTACTTTATCCTTGTTAGTATTTTCACTTTTAAGTAAAGTTTATTTAAAATTTGTGTTTATACAAATCACATATCTTGTAGAAAATAATCGTTGAATTGCCTATTTTCAATAAATACGATCCTTTTTAATCAATATTTAGCTAAACCATTGTACAATGGGAAATATATAAACATCAAACTTTGGTAAACAGTCCTATTCACAACCTATTTGAAAACCGCGTCACATTTCCTAACTATTGAATTTTGAATCATCAAGAAAGATATTATTTAGTAAACCATTTGCTCCATTTTCTAAATTCGTTTATTCAGAAAAAGATTTCGACCAAAAACTCAAAAATCGCGAGATAAATTTTGAAAACCAATCACCATGCTACGTCGCTTATGCATTTAGGGCTTTGTGATTTGACAATAAGGAATATTGGAATATGTGATGAAGGAAATTAGGAGGAACACCATAGAAAGATTACAAGCGTCAGTAATGGAGACCAAGCACAGTAGGCAAAGAATGACACATGTCTTAGCAATCCATTAGACCAAAACACAAAGAATCAAATATTGTTAACCGTATTCTATCTTCTTCGTATAAAGCCGTGTTCGAAAGACGTAACGTTGTGGAATTAGTCACAAGATTTATTGTACCGTTTCAATTATTCCTGATAAAGGTGATCGAATCACCTTGGACTTCCAGCAATCATTTTAAGATTTCCTTCGGAACCCCATTTAGATGTAAACACCGCCTACTATCCTCAGACCGATGGTCAGAACAAGAGAATGATTCAAACATAGGAAAGTTGTGCTCAAAGAGTGAACGATTGACTCTAGAAATGGTTGGACTAATCATTTACCATAAATCGGATTCTTTTACAACCATAGTTATCGCGCGAGCATAGAGACTACATCAATTGAGGCACTTTATGGTCGAAGTACCAATTACCCATTTACAGACCGAAATCGGAAAGTTAAATTCACTGGCCTAGAACTAAACCATGGAACAACAAAGGAAATTTCACAAGCCAAGAACCCGTTACAAGCAACGAGAAACTGGTAGAAGTAGGTTGGTACATGACGCACATCATACGGATTGTGTATCCTTGAACAGCAAAATAACTAGATTCACGTGAGAGAACGAACTAAGTTGAAAGCTTTGCCTTGGAGAGGCATGATACGATTTTGGTAACACGAGAGATTGAACCTTTAAGTATATTGGACCATTTCAGATTCATGTTAGAATCGACCAGCTGACATATAAGATTTGAGTTCTGACAGAGTTCAGCAACATATATTATCCATATTACATTATAAACCTGAAAAAGCACTGATCATCTATTGACGAACCAAACTCGGAAAAAGCCGAACTCACTATTCCAATAGGCATTCATGAAATAACCAGAAATTTCCTACAAGTCAAGGATCAATTACAAATTCTATAAGTTGTAAACCATTAAAACCTCAAGTTGGTAGCCAGATTACGTTGAAAGTTCTGCCTAGGAAAGGCATGATATTATTCGGAGAGATTTGGAAAGTTAAAACCGATATACACTGGACCACTTAATAGTTCCGACAGAGTAGGCCTAGTGGCCGTCAGACTTGAGCCTTGTTAAGGAACAGCCGGATTACACAACTATGTTTCACCTATTTGAATCCAGGAAATGACTTTCAGATTAGTCAATCATAATCCCATTTGGAAGGGAATCCAACCCTGAGACAAACGTAAACTTGGTAAGAGAACCAATAGAAAGCATGGACCATGAGGTCAAACGGTTGAAGCAAAGTCAAAATTCCTATCGTGAAAGTTCGCTGGAATTCTTGAAAAGGACCCGAATTTACTTGGGAACGAGAGGACCGAATGCAACTCAAGTATCCACGTCTTTTTACCAAATATACTTTAGAGACCAACCAAAACTGAACTTCGGGACGAAGTTCCTGTTAGAGGGGAAGACTGTCACAACTCGTAATTTCCGGTCATTTTTCTAAACCTCGACAATTTACTATTCATCGATCACTATTCATCATTTTCGAGATCAATTTGATATTCTGAGAAGCGTTCAGAAATTTTACTATTCACTTGACACTATTCATTTCCGAGAGAAAACCACTATTCACGTGCATTACTCATGTCATCGTAAACCTAGTTTACGGGTATTCAAAATTCGCGTAACCGTATTGGTTCAGGAGCGAATCCATGCATTATCATTCGGGACATCTCATACAGACTAGAAGTAGTCTGCATATCATCATTACGGCACTTGCATACTATTCCACTCGTAGGGTATTCAAATTATATTTTAATATAATTAACGAATTACGTATGTTTGTTTTTAAATAAACACTAATACGCGAACTATAAATGTGACTAACACGTCCGACACTCCCAACTATGATCCCAATATATTTTATTACTCATTTTTATAATATAAAAATTATAATATTAATTTACCCGGTAGTTTGGAAATTTATTTATTTCGTATCGTACGTCTAATTTAATTACGACGGTTTTCGTAAAAACTAAATAATAATTATCTAAACACTCAGTAGTTATACCCAACATATTTTTATAATTTTTATGACTTTATTATGACCCGGTTAACTCCGTTAAAATTTATTTTTAGTTAACCCGGTACCCGGTACATTTTAAAACTACAATTAAACTCAATTATAATACAAAGTCACCAACAAAAGTCTTACACATTTCCCCCCCTTGACTTTGCCGCCCCCCCCCCCCCCCCCCTTGCTATTTTCTTACAAAACTACTTACACACTCCTTTCTCATTAATATCTTACACTAACTCTTATATAATAATATATATACTAATAATAATAATAATAATACATATACTATCCTAGATATTATTTCTCTCATTTCTCACAAGTTCAAAAACTCATATTCTCTCTTTTGCTCTCTTGATCCCACGGCAACAACAAAGAAGGAAGGCAAGACCAAAATTTTTTCTTAAGATCAAGTTTAATCTTGTTAATATAGTAGTCCTTGTTAGAGTTTTGAGATATAAACTCAAGGATTGTTAGGTTTTTATCATCTAATCACACCACATCTCAAAGTAAGTTTACAAAACTCATTTCATAATTTTTACAAGTTATTACCATGATTATATATTTTCTTGCAAGATCTTAAGCATTTGTTACCTTATACCACTTCATTTTTATAAACTATTAACTTATAAATTCTAGAAATGTTTATTTTGGATTTCTTTGGTAGATCCTTGTTAGATCTACTTGGTTTTGATGTTTAAGAACCCATGACACCCTAAGAAGGTGTATGGTAGGATTAGATTAGTTTTGTGGTGATTGAAAGTGGTTTGAATGAAGATGGAACTAGATTAGAACCCTAGAAACGATTTTTGAAACCTTTGAAATACCTACTGTCCCTATTTCTATTTCGTGGGAAAATCAGTGGTTGATGACTAATTTTTGACCAAAGATTTAGAAAATACTTTTAAAAACGAAACTTTAGGCGAAAGAACGGATTAAAACGAGCTTATAACGAAGGAGATATGCTTTTTACAAATTGAACGACGAAAACTATTTTTGTAAAAACTGCTTGCTGTTTGGCAGATTTCAATGGGTAAAAAGAGGTATTAAACGTGACCTAGAGGAGCCGAGTTATCAAAAATATATTAGTACTTACTAAAACGAATCCGTGGACATAAAGAACGAGGAAAATGAGCTTAAAACGACCTAGTTATACCCGTTTTAACATTGACAAAACTATATATATATATATATATATATATATATATATATATATATATATGGACACAAATAAAAATAATAACTTACGCACTAAGTGGTATATTTTCTAGAAATGTTACTAAGGACTATATTCTTAACAAATGAATACGTATGACCCAAGAGAATATTTATACGACTTAACGACGTTATTTTAAGGTTTTCGATACGAGGAATATAACGCTAACATTTTCATACGAGATAATACGACAAGTTATATACTTCTATATTTGGACTTATTTTTCCTAAGTATGGAAGCTATTTTACTATGACGATAACTAGTATTTCCAAATTACGAGTGGTATGGGTATCATGTGCATGTGCATTCATTTCATTACGGCTTGATCTTAATTAGATCACGATTATCCATTTAGGTTGCGGCTAGTATTCGCGCCTCATTGTCCCGACTACTTTACCATCGTTGTACCATCTTAGTACTATCACTCCAGGTGAGTTCTCATAGCCCCGTTTTTAGTACTTATTTGATTTTAAATCCCACGGGGGAGAATACATTGCACAATTATTTTTGTACATGCCCAAGTATTAAATTCCATACATTGCTTAAGTTGTTAGTACTATCACTTCAAGTCCCTTTTATTATCATGGACCGTTAATTATATTGCCAAGCGAGAGTGAGTGGATAGATCTATCGAGGGTGACTCCTCCATTCGTGTTTGGGTTGCTCCATAAGGAAAACGAATGCATTTCATGTCTGAATATTTAGAGTGCCTGATAAACACTCCTTTGGGGCCAATTTTAGTACGTCCAGCTTCGGTGCCATGAGCTTAAGAGACAATGTAGCTTTTTGACGTTTTAGTACTTTTACTTTATACTTGTGGCTATTGTACATACGATTTAACTTATAAACCTATGATTATTCACCAACTTTATGTTGACCGTTTTTTTTTCGCAATGTATTTCTCAGGTAACTAAGGTAGCTCATGTGCATACATTTGGACCTTCATGGAGTCGCGGAGTCGACGCGTCTCACCTTATATTTTCTGCACTTATGAAACGTTTGATCTTGTTGAACTTATTTTAACTAAATTGGCCATATCTTTTGGGACCTAAGTTTCGTAAACTCTGAGTGTTTTAAATGATCAAACGCTGTATTTTCTAAACGACACTTTAGGTCATTCAATGTAACTGTAACTATGGTGCTATGACAGACACCCCCAGGTATTCTATTCCGCTGCCATTCAGGTATTGTGGGGGTGTGACAATATATATATATATATATATATACACACACACACACACAAGCACTACCATGCCGTTTCTTTACTTTTGTTTAAGTCAAGATAGTGTCATGAAAAATACAAAGAGAGTTAGTAGTTAGCGAGTTGAGTCGAGTCGAGTCTTGGCTTAGCAACACCTCATTGTACATGTAATTGACCAAGATAATTGACTTGCCACCAGTAAAAATTCCCTTTATCCAAAAAAACCATGTTTTTTGATACCCTTACACCTAACATTATAACCCTTTAAAATACCCCTTTGATAGTTTATCGTAGGTGCTTATGCCAAAATGGTGGAAGTTTGATCCATAACCAAGCATATGGTAATCTATGTGCTATGACAGGTAGAGAGTATTTTATTTTCCCATTTTCATATGTTATATAACTTTATACACCTGAGAGATGTGAGATTCCAAACACTTTATGTGAGGTGCTAGTATATAATTTCCGTGTTTATTTTGTCTATTGTGGAACGATTGCATATTGTAATTACTTTTATATTAATGTTAAATGACCCCTAACTTGTAAGTTGATTAGAATAAAAGCATATTTGCTTAAGGAAAAGCAAATCCCAAGTGTAGCGATATTTGATAAGGATTTATTTGATACCTTTTTAAGGGGTCATTTAAGCCCAAAATCGTATTTATATGATCAAATATTGCCTCAAATCGTTTATGTTTGCATTTTAGGTACTTGGGACGAGAAATATAGAAATCCGCACTTTTAGGACGTATTTGGATGGAAAAATTGAAGAAAACGACAAACTTGTGAAAACCCGTCAGAAACGGAAGGCTGACGACGTCATGATTACAAGGTGACGCCGTCACTTGATGATTGGAGCTGAATAAAGATTTACACACGTCGCTTCAGAAACAATTCATGAATTAACACCTGACGGCGTCAAGTGTATTTTGGAGTAGGGAGTCACGTTTTAAGTCAACAAGAGATGGCTCAGAACTATTACTAAGGGACGATGTCAAGAAGAAGCTAACGACGTCAGGGTTTACTGAGTGACGCCATCAGAACAGCGAGTTGCACAAGATGAAATGATAACATCAAATAAGTCCATGATTTAAGTGTTAATTTCCCCCTTAATTACTCATCATTTGTATTCATATGTTAGGATATATACTCTTATTTGTTTATATTCTGTTTTTAGGGCAAAGATGAGCAAAGGAACGAAGAAACGCGGAAATGAAAGGACTAAATAGACAGTATGCAAAGTATGTGGATTTTGCACCAACTACGGCGTAGAGGTTTCATCTGCCTACGCTGTAGCAAGTACTTATGAAGACTACAACGTAGCTCAGCCATGACTACAGCGTAATGATCTACTAAAGGGCTATACGGAGTAGCCACTCTTCACCTACGGCGTAGACCCAAAAATGAGGCAGTAAAGAACTCACGTAGCCAAAGAAGAATTTACGGCGTAGTTTACCATATAACTACGCCGTAGAAGCATCTAAGGAAGAAACTACGCCCGTAGCACTTGATCAAGCTACGGCGTAGTTGATACTAACAAAGGCTATAGCGTAGCAACTCATCTAGCTACGCCGTAGCAAAGTTGGGCCTATAAATACCAGCCCAAATTTCGAGTTTATTCATTCACTTTTCAGCACATAGAAGTTGGGAGAAACTAAAGGAGCAGGAGGAACGAAGTTCAGTCTGCATACAAGTCATTTCCAAAAGAGAATTTACACAACAATCATAATTTTATTCATTCCTTTGATTTGTATTCGATTCATGTTTAAATTTATGATAATAAACTCTTGTTTTACTGCAATTATGAATATGAGTGACTAAACGCCTCTTGGTGATAGTCTTGTTATGAAATTGTTATTGTTATGATTTAGTTTTCTATGCATCTATTATCGTCTTGTTTGTATACTTTCTTGGCTAGTCTTAGGACACTATAGTTTTGGTAGTGTTGAGTATTGGTAGCTCCTTGGAGGCTTGGTGAATTAACCCTAGGACCCAAGCCAATGAGGATGTGACTTGGTGATAGAAATATCACCATACATGTGCGAATTAACCCTAGGACCACCTACCAATGTGATATGCTTAAAGAAGTTAGAGGGGGTGTAAGATGTGACCAATACCTGCATACCTATAGACTTGTCCAAGTTAGTAGAGGTACTTAATGACTCTTGCATCTTCATAGGTTCACACCGCCCGATGAACTCTCATCTTTACAATAGGCGGGAATAGGACAAGGTGTAGGATAGATTTAGGTGATTTAACCCTCTGATCCTAAATGTATATAACCCTTAGACAAAATGATAGGATGCAAATTATAGAAAAATAATCATAATAATAACAAGAGTAGTAATTAACACTGCTTCTCCCTAATGATTCTCTTCTATTTACTTAATTGTCTTGTAATTTACTTTTATTAGTTAATTAATCTCTATAATCATAAACCCCTTTTTAAAATGTGACACTAAACTTAGATAGACTCCGCACACATAGCTCTTGGGACAACCTCGGCTTTACCAACTAGCTATACCTCACACGACCGGGTACACTGCCCGATAGTGCATTAGGTAGACCTTAGGTGAACGAGCAACTTTATAAACATTAAAACCTGGTCGGTAAACCTACATCAAGTTTTTGGCGCCACTGCCAGGGGGCTATTAGGATTTATTTAAGTTTGCAATTTTAATTTTTATTTTCAGTTTCTCACGATCATTTTTAAGTTTCAGGTACCATGGCAGAAGTTTACATTGAAAATCTCACTCTTGAGGAATATTTGACTCTTACAAGAGAAGAACAACGGCCTAGTTTGGTTAGGCCAGCTATTAGGGATGACGTGCATTTTGAAATCAAGAATCAGTTCATAAGGGAATTACGAAAAGACCCATTCTCGGGAAGCAAGACGGAAGATGCTCAAGAACACATTGATAATGTTCTTTACATTGTTAGTTTGTTCAACATTCTGGGAGTATCTCATGATGCGATTATGCTCAGAGTGTTCCCTATGACATTGATCGGAGGAGCCAAGAGATGGATCGATAGGTTACTAGCGGGGACTATTAACACTTGGACTCTCCTAAAGAAGCATTTCATTCAGAGATATTGCCCTCCTTCAAGGAGGGCAAAGCAGCTTGTAGATATTCACAACTTCAAGCAAGATGGAGATGAAACATTGTACCAAGCTTGGGATAGGTACAATGATCTTTTGTACAAGTGCCCTACTCATGATCTCAACAAGCAACAAGTGGTCAACATTTTTTACAAAGGGATCAATATCTCCACCCGCCAAATGTTAGATTCTCAGGGACCGATCCCTAGAATGATCCCTGCTCAAGCCTTAAAGGCTATTGAAGACATGGCGGACCACTCTCAAAAGTGGCATGAAGGTGGAAGTAGTAAGAGCATTGCTGGAAAGCTTGGGGCATGATATGAAGAAGCTCAAGGAGAATGTTCACGCTATTCAAGTTGGTTGCGAGATTTGTGAAGGACCGCATTTGGCTAGAGATTGTCCTTTGAAAGAGGATGATGGAAATACTAAAGAGGTGTGTGGAAAACTAGAAGGGGGGGTTGAATAGTTTTACGTCTTTTTAATTTGTTATAAAAGATTGTTTGAAAGTTTTCTTTGTTTTCAAAAATATAGATTCGATGCTATATGAAATCAAGTCATGCACAATATGAACAACACTAAATATGTACGATAAAGCAATAATAATGTATGTAAAGAAATAGATGAGAGTTGGAAAGATCAAACCGCGAGACAAGAGACTTATAGTGGTTCGGCTACAAGGTCACCTTCCTTGCCCTACTCCACTCCCCGAGCACCTAACTCGAGAGTTTTCTTCACTATGTCAACAAGGTCCCTTATGGTGGAGAAAACCTTACACACCAATTTACACACCACAACTACGTCACAACTTATTCACACCTTCTACACAACTATTTCACACCTATTTACTACTTAATCACACCACTTCTTCACACCTATCTCCTACACACCAATCTTCTTCACACCTATCTTCTACACACCAATCTTCTTCACAACTATCTTCTACACACCAATCTTCTTCCTAACCTTTCTTCTTCACAACTAACTACTAACCAATCACACTATATATATATCTAACTAAACTATCTTCTAACAAATATTCACAACTATTCACACAATGAGATAAATATAATGATGATGCTCTAACAACTTAGATGTGGAGATCACAACAAGTTGTAATACTTCTTGTCTTGAGGGATAGAAGTATTCCTCTCTTGCACTTGATAGGATGATGTTTGGATCACTTTGAAACAAAGATTTAAGAATGTATGATCAAAGGATTTAAAGATTGGAAATGGAGATCTAGAACAGAAAGTTTTGGAGTGCAAAAGGTGAGAAAAATTTCAGATTTAAGGTGGTATTTATAGGTAACAAATTCTGACAGAGGAGCGTGGCCGGTCCCCTTAAAATTAAGGGGACCGCCCCTTATAATTAAGGGGGCCGCCCAGCTGTAACGGCCAGAATTTTTGTTTTTTAGTGGGGAAAGTTTATTTGGTGAAAAACTAACTGATTTTGGTTAAAAATTTGAATTCATATTTTTAGTATGAATAAAACATTTTTCCTTATTACGAAAAGTGTTTTTCAAAAATATATAATATGTTTATATAATTAAATAAACTTTGTAATACTTAATTAGATTTCCCTTTGATCATAAATTGCACTAAACACTTTATTTATTCATACTTTAAGTGATTTGGATGTAAAGAGAAAATGTTAATCACTAAATACTTGTTTAAGTCACAAGTTTTAGTTCTATGAGTTTATATTTTGTAATAATCAAAACATAGAGATATTGATAATATGTTAATAATGTTTTTAGGCATTATTTATGTCAACAATCTCCCCCTTTTTGATTATTACAAAACCTTAAACTCAATGGGTCTAAAATTTGTTTTTAGACAAGTATTAAAGAGTTTGCATTTCTCTTCTCCCCCTTTTTGTAAAATCAAAAAGGTTAAGCCGAGTAAGCTTCGTGAAAGAAGTTTAAACGGGTAGAATGCTCCCCTTGATGTATGCTCCCCCTCATTTGAGAGCACCAAGGAAATGAGCTATGGAAATCTTGGCTACACAAAATATTTGAAGAGAACAAGACACATATACATGCAAAGCAACAATTAGGCAAATAAAAATATATTCATTCAAGCATCATAGAAATGATTAGCATTACAACATTCAAAATGCTTAAAGCATATTGATTACAATAAAACAAAAGAAGAGACATAGTCCTATATTGCCTAAGAGAGCACTTGGACTTGCTTGCAACCCATGGTTGATTGTTTTATTTGCTTGAAGGAGAACGTAAGTATAAAGCTTAGTTGTTAGATGGAGAGGGATATGGAGTGGGGTATGGAGCGGAAGAGGTGGATCATACGATGTTGTATCGTGTTAAGGGTGGTATGGGATGAGGACGAGTGAGGAGATATTCAATCCAAGAAATATCTTCACTCAAGTATAGAATTTGTTTTTGAAGGAAGATGCAACAAGGACAATAGTGAGTGTGGTTTGTAACTTGATCCAAGTTGAGAGAGTGGGGTAGGCAATTGTTGTAGGGTGATGATGGAGGTTGCCCTTTGTTGCGTTGTGTAAGGTGCATGGCATTGAGATCACTAAGATCATGGATTTGGGTTATTTCATCACGGAACTTTTGCTTTTCCGTGGCAATGCGAAGAGAGTCATTGTGTTGATATGGATGAATTTGGTGTAAAGTTTGGGAAGTAAGTGGTTGGAGGTGTTGAGTGATTTCCAACTTCATTGGTTATGATGGATTTATTTCGAGGGCTTTTTCTTCGCCAAACGGGTTTTTCCGTCATCCTTGCAAGCCTTGAGGCTTTTGGTTTTGGTTTGTTTGGAGAAGTCATGAAGGGATGAATGGAGAGTGTTGAAGATTGGGGATATTTATAGTGTAAGATTTGTGTGTTTATGGATGGACAAAGTTTGTTTTGGAGATTTGGACAAAATGTGTTGGTAAAAAATGGGAAATGTAGGTTGAGATAGGCTAAAAAAACAGAAAAGATTATGTAAATTCGTCCAGCAAATGGCCGGTCCCCTTAATTAGGGGGCGGTCCCCTTAAAATTAAGGGGGCCGCCTTGCATAATTAATGGGGCCGCCCATCTGATGGTTACCAGATTGCCAGAAATAGGTTTTTGGTAGAAAATTTGCAGAAAGGTTGTGTTTTTGGATTTGAATTCAAGCAAGTTCAATTCCTTTAGGCAATATAGCATCTAATCTAATCAAGATATAGCATGCATGCAAAAACACTTAAGCAAAAGAGCAAATAAGCAACACATAATAAGCTAAAGGAGACAAATAAGGGCAAGAGCACTAAAACTTCCTAAGGCAACTATCTTAGATCAAAGGCAAAGGCAACTAGTGAGTCAAAAATCTAGTGATGAAGCAAGATGACAATGTTATGAGTGATTTTGTCCTAGTGTGTGCCTATATGCAACAAATGTGGATTTGTGATTGTTTCGACTCCTTAATGCAAAAAAAAAAAAAATCCTTAAGAAACAATCCAAAGTCTCCTTGATTCGATTTTTGCTCGATCATGAATGTAAAAGATATATATTAGATTATATACCTTGACAATTTATGTGAGAGTTTATGTATGAGAAAAGATTGTTTTTAGCATTAGTCAACAATGCAAGGAAAATGATGTTCATGTGATTCCTAGATGTGAGAATAATTTTAAAGAAAATTGATTGGGTTTTACAAAAGAGTATATGCAAAGAAAATAAAATTTCCCAATCTTTAATTTTGTGCGAAATAAATTCCTAGACTCAGAAATGGAGAAGTGGAAGAAAAGTAAATCTTATGCAAGAAAAAAATTGTCTAAATGCAATAAAATTTAGTCAACTTGTTTCTCATTCCTGTAGGACCTTAGATATCACAACTTTATCACACACAATATAAGCACAATAAGAAGGAAAGATGGAAAGATGGTGACTTGATATGTATAAGAGTATTTCGTGTATTAGAGAGAGAGAGATGGAAATGAGAGTTTTTATTCAAAGAAAACACACACAAATACACACACAAGCACACCTTACAAATGAGAGGTAAGGTGCCTTTTATAGTTCCATACATAGGCTTTCTATGGGCTTGGGCTTGGACTTGGTTACATGGTAGATAACAAGGCTTATGAAACATAGCACATGATATATTAGCTTGCCAAGTCCAATGCCCAATGACTAAACTATTACTAATCTTAACTAACGACACAAAGTTACAATATGAGAATGACCATCACTTCTCTCTCTCTCTCTCTCTCTATATATATATATATATATATATATATATATATATATATATATATATATATATATATATATATATATATATATATATATATATATATATATATATATATATTTTAATGCTAACAATCTCCCCCTAAGGGGTGGTCATTCGAATGATGCTCCACGTGAGTGGGTCTTCCGTGTTCTTTGACTTTAACTTTGTGTGTCATTGTAGAATAGTCTTTAGTCTTTGTTCCTTCATGCTTTGTGATCTTTGATGACTGTCTTTTCATTGTTCTTTGTTCTTTTGTGATGTGGAGTTATCTGCCTTTCGTCACTTCTGCGTCTGTGGTGGTTGTTTGCCATTCAAACATGCTCATACATCTTTGGACTTTGATATTCATATGCACGTAGTTCCCTTTCTTTCACTTTGATCTTTAGTCTTTATACTTTGTAGATTCTTCTTTTTGGCGTAGAATCTTTCTTTGATCTTTGTGTTGTATAGATCTTTGAGGGAGCTTTCTTTAACTTCCAGATGTATGTATGAGCATGTGGAATCCTTCCGCCATGGAGATGAAGTGTCCCTGCATATAAACAGTTAGCAATAAAACATCCTGTACTTATAGATAAGGATTAGAAATCGTCAACAGCATAGTGTGAAGACTCCTTCTAACTCTTACCAAGGCCGTTCTGATGTCAGATACTCTCGAGAGAGCTTACAAGACCTACTTAGTAGCTCAATGACTGGGTGAGTCACTGGGGATCACTCCACGACTGTAGACCGTTTGAAACCACCGCGAACACTAAGCGTAACCCATAAGAAGTTACCGAAGTGACCTGCTGTCAGGGCTGTTTGATGTTGACCCTGGCAGGAATTTCCATTCAATCATTGAGAATCACAAAAGTGAATCCTCTCATAAATGTTCTGGCAGAATGCTAAGATCTATGTAGGACTCTTAAGTTTACATCTGGCGTCCTTAATGTTGAACAACCAGTGTAGAAATATCATGTGTTCCTATGAGATCTTTTGATGAATCTCGGGGCTCTAGACTCGATAAGTGCACATTTGGTTTCCTATGCGGAGATTAGGGAGAGGTCTCCTGGTTCAATATCAACCATCTCTAAGAGACAGGTCGATAGATTACACCGGTTCCCCGTGAGAATGAAACAAGCTCTTTTAAGAGAACTTGAGTGGTTAAGAAGGTTTAGTGCAGTGCATCACTGGGTCCATGACGTCTTTGTCTTCAATACCGGTGTCACCTTAGTAACAACCAGTAGCATATGAATTGTACCCGGTGTCTGCCCTAAGGTTGAACATTTGGAGGGCTATTTATTTTCACCCTTTTTCATAACTTTTCTTTTTAATTCTTCAACCCCTTCTTTCTCCTTTCTCATTTTCTCCTTTTTTCAATCATACCTAAGGACTTCTAAATCTAATCTATTGGATTTGTCCTTTGGTAGATCCCTCCGGCTCTGGCGGATCATAGGACGGTTTTTCCTAACCTTAGTCACCTTATAACTTCATGACTATCCTATAATTGATCACATGCCAAAAAACCTTTTTGTGAAAAATCTCTCAAAGTGTTTATGATAATAAAATACATTGTTGTTACCACTTTGAGAGTTTTGCAATTTTGAAGGACTCCCCCTTCACATGTGCTCATGAATTTTTTAGAAATTTGCACATGCGTGAGGAGTTTGCACTTTTTGAATTGATCCACTTTCAGTGAACATGACCGATTCGAGACACGCTTACATCACTAGTTAGACTAGCTTGAAATTATTACCCGTCCTGGTCAAGTCCAAAGAAAGTCTCTCGATACGGTACACTCTACTCAGACAAGTCCTATTCGAGACACGCTTACATCACTAGTTAGACTAGCTTGAAATTATTACCCGTCCAGGACAAGTCTTTTCGATTACTGACATTTTAAGCTTCGTCAATTCATTGGTACTATCTGAGTCGAGCTCTTTTGAGATTCAGCCACAATCTTTAAACATCTTTGATCACATTTTAATCATGTCTTCTCCCCCTCAAAAATAGCATAGCGTGATATTTTTGATATCAACTGATTAATAAAAAGCTTTTTGGAGAGAAAGATAGATTTGATTTTGCATGAAATCGGAACATTTTAGTTGTTTATACTCCCCCTTAATAATAGCTCATTTAAAATCATTTTAAGGGTTTAGAGGGAGTTTTCTTGAGCACAACTTTTGAGAGATTTGAGAAATCTTTTGAACAATCTTGAAGAAGTGCTCAAGAATTTTGTTTGAAAACGAGTTTATGCTTGAAATCTTTTTCGTTTGTTTAGACTCGAACTTTTTGAAAAAGAGTTCGTCATTGAACGTACGAGTCCTTGATTTGAAATATAATCAGAAGTCATCATTGAAGTACGGGTTTCGTACTGAAGTATACGAAAGCCATAGCGAAGAAAATTTTGAGAAACGACATGTTTTAGAAAAACATTAAAAAAAAGAACTCCCGCTCAAGCATCTGTACATGTCCGTATCATTGTTGAATGACATTTCTAGAAACGTACAGAATATTGATTTATACGAGAGACATGTCGTGAGAAGAGTATTTTTGGATTTTTTGATTTTATATTGTTTTTGTATTTTTTGAAAGATTTTATATTTTTGTATTTTGTTTTTGTTGGTTTTTCAAATTTTGTATTTTGTTTTTCAAAAAATAGTTACAGCGAAGCGATTTTGAAAACATTTTTCAAGAAGATTCGAGAAGACGTTCTAGCTCCTCAGGAGTTAGGTTTCGCATGCCAATTCGTCGAACTAAATAGTCAAACCTTTCTTTTGGAAGGGCTTTAGTAAACAGATCGGCGAGTTGATAATCAGTCTTAACGAAAAATAATTCAACAGTACCCTCTACCACGTGTTCTTTGATGAAATGGTAGCGGACTTTGATATGCTTCGTCTTTGAGTGGTGTACATGATTGCACGAGATGGCTATGGCACTTTTTGAGTCACAATACATAGGTATTCTGTCAAAAGTAAAGCCATAATCTGTGAGCTGTGTCCGCATCCAGAGAACTTGGGCACAACGCGCAGATAGAGACACATACTCGGCTTCGGCGGTTGATAGCGCAGTACAATCCTGTTTCTTTGAAGACCAGCTTACAAGCTTTTCACCAAAAAATTGTGCTCCACCTGATGTACTCTTTTCTGTAACTTGATCACCAGCATGGTCTGCATCTGAAAATGCTGTTAGATTAAACCCCGAATCCTTCAGATACCAAAGTCCTATGTTAATGGTGCTTCGTAGGTACCGAAAGATCCGTTTAACTTCTTTGAGGTGAAGTTCGGTAGGCTTTGCCTGAAACCGTGCTAATAAACAAACAGCAAATTGAATATCGGGTCGGCTAGCAGTTAGGTACATGAGAGAACCGATCATGCTCCGATATTTCTTCGGATCGATAGGTTTTCCACACAAATCAGCACCTATTTTTGGTGAAGTGACCATTGGTGTACCAACAGAATCACAGTTTTCCATTCCATGTTTTTTCAAAATCTCTATCGTATATTTAGCTTGATTGATAAAAATACCACGAGGGGATTGATGGATTTGTAAACCAAGAAAGAATTTTAGTTCCCCCATCATGGACATTTCAAATTTACTTTTCATGAGATTTTCAAAATGTTTTGAATGGTTAGGATTGGTTGATCCAAAAATAATGTCGTCCACGTAAATTTGAATGATCAAAATGTCATCTTTGAACTTTTTGATAAACAAGGTGTCATCAACCGTTCCTTTTGTGAAATTGTTTTTAAGCAAGAAAGATGATAGTTCGTCATACCACGCTCTTGGAGCTTGTTTTAAACCATAAATTGCTTTCTTAAGCTTGTAGACGTAGTCTGGATGATCTTTGTCGATGAATCCCTCTGGTTGACTCACATGCACTTCTTCTTTCAGAGTTCCATTCAAGAAAGCTGTTTTAATGTCCATCTAATAGACTGTGATGTTTTTGTGAGCGGCATAGGCTAAGAAAATCCGGACTGCTTCAAGTCTAGCTACAGGCGCGAATGATTCTTCGAAATCTATCCCTTCTTCTTGTGGATAACCTTTAGCCACGAGACGAGCTTTGTTGCGAATAACAGTCATTTCCTCATCCAGTTTGTTCTTCCACAACGACTTGAGATCAAGAACACGTTTATCAAGTGGTCGTTCAACAAGTTCCCAACTATCATGTAACAGGTATTGAAGAAATTCCTCATGCATCACTTCAATCCAAGGGTTTTCTGCCATTGCTTCCCGAATGTTCTTTGGTTCTTTGAGGCTGATTGAGCAAATGTAGATGCACAATTCGAGATCGGTGGCAAGTTGTCTCCTTGTCTGAACTGGCTTTGAAGGTTCACCAATAATATGTTCTATTGGATGGTCTTTTGTCCATTGAAACGTAGAAGGGTACCTTGGGTGTAACAAATGTGTGTTAGATGGTTCTTGTAACCTTGAAGAAGATTCAGCAGAGTCTGTTGCAAACGGGTTTTCAAATACTTCTTCTTCTTCTTCTAACGTAACATCGTTTGAATTATTTGTTGGTTCTTCTTGAAAATTTGTGTTTTGGTTTTGCTCATCAACGCTTGGTAGAACAGTTTCAAGTACTGGAGTTGCTTGAGTAGATGTAGATGATGTTGATGTAGTTGGTGCTTCAGCTTCGATTGTTGTGGATGCATCCTGTGGTAGTGGTGGTGGTTGATGGTTTTGAGCGGGTGCAGCGGAATGTTGTTGAGATGCATTTGTCGAAGTTCCACCATAGTATTCATCAAACATTAACTCGAAGAAATTTTCCAGTTCTTGTTCTGAAGGTTTATCCGTGTTTGTTGACTGAGCTCCTTGAGGTACGAGTCCTGAACTGATGTGTCCAGAAGTCTGCATGTTTGGTGCGGGTCCTAATCTGTTTTGATTAGAAGCCATCGGATTAAGTGCGGGTTCTAGAGCGTATCTCTCAGAAGCCATTTGTGAAATCTCGTCAAACTTCACATTCATCGTCTCCATTATCTTTTTCGTTCTTCTATTATACACCCTGAATGCCCTCGAGTTTTCTGAATATCCAATGAAGATTCCAATATCACCTTTAGCTTTTAACTTCCCTAGATCTTCTCTGTCATTTGTCGGATAGCACAAAGCGCCAAATACGTGAAGGTAAGAGATGTCAGGTTTACGGTTGTTTACTAGCTCATATGAGGTTTTATTGAATCTCGGATGGACTAGGGATCGGTTTTGAGTAAAACAAGCAGTGGCTACAGCATCAGCCCATAAGAATAGTGGTGCACTAGAAAAAATCAGCATTGTTCGAGCAGCTTCCACAAGAGTTCGGTTTCTTCTTTCAACTACCCCATTCTGCTGTGGAGTTCTAACAACTGATGTTTGGTGTGTGATTCCAACATCTTCAAGGTAAGTTCTTAACTCCTGGTTTGTAAATTATGTGCCATTGTCTGTTCTTATAATCCTTACTGGAGCTTGAAGTAGAACTTGAATACGCTTCAGAAAGGTGATGATGATGCCTGGTGCGTCGTCTTTTGATCTCAAAAACTTTACCCAAGTATATCTTGAATAATCATCAACCATAACGAGAATATACTTCTTCCCATTAATGCTTTCAACTCTCATTGGGCCACATAAGTCCATGTGCAACATATGTAACCTTGCTTCCGAACTAGGTACGGTTTTGGGTTTATATGATGCTCTTTTACTTTTTCCTTGTTCGCATGATGGACATAAGTGTTCCTTGGTGTATTTGAACTTAGGAAGTCCGATGACGATGTTGTCTTTGGCTAACTTGTTGATGGTGTCGAAATTGAGATGGGATAAACGTCTATGCCACAGCTAGGACTTAGTTTTGGTTGCCCTTGTCATAATACAAATTGGTGATGTAGAAGCCATTTGGTTGATGCCGATAGCATATAAGTTTGTACCACGATTACCAGTTAAGAGATCATCACCGACCAAATTTCTTATAAAAACTGTGTTTCTTCTGAATGCCACTTCTAAATCTGCATCACAAAACTGCCCGACTGAAAACAAGTTGTGTCCCAACCCTTCGACGTAGTAAACTCGAGTGATTAAAAAATTCCCAAATTGAAGATCTCCATAATCCTAAATAGCTGCTACATGATCATTTCCAAATCGTACAGTTCCCATGAATTTCCAGACGAAATTGATCAGCAGCTTTAAATTCCCGGTCATGTGCTTGGAGCAACCCGAGTCGATGATCCAAAGACATATTTCGATAACCTGCCAAGAACAGAAGAGTTTGTATTTGGAAACCGTGTTGAATTTGGTTCCATGGGGTTAGGAGTAAAAGCAGAATCACACTCATAGACAGTTGCTACTTGTTTAGCTTGAGCTATTTCTAATTTGCCGTCCTTAAGAGTGAACTCTCTACCCGTCGGAATCCACATACAAAACTTAAGATAGTTCCTAGGCATTCGACTAATAGTGGTAGTCCTAAATCGTGCAACTAATCTTTCTATAGATCTGGATCTAGCACTAGGTCTTTTTGGAACATTCTTCTGTTCAGGCGTAACATTCACATTCTTAGAAACACATTCATCGTGAACATCATTAATTAAACATTTCTTGCATATTAAACAAACAGAGTCATTACATGCATTAGAAACAGTACGCTCGACATTACATTCAGATGAAACATGTCTCTTATTACAAAGCGATAAATTCCTAGGGTGTTCTTCTACATCTTCAACTTTATTCTTGCTACTACTCTTAGAAACAGGCGAGACTCTATTATTCCTTGTATTGCTCTTAGGCTTTAGTCTGCTGCTCCTAGAGGTGCTTTCTAATCCTGTAGAAGGTAAGGCACACACATTAGGATTTATATTGTTGTCCTTTTTAGCATCCCTAGATTCTTTAGAATTAGCCTTTATGCATTTGTCATTTGTCTTAGATGTTGAGGCAGACGCACTAGTGGGACTAATCCTAAAAAGGCCAGGTGCTAACACTTTAGGTGTTTCGACAACCGCTTTTTCTTTATCAACAATCTTTACATTTTCACTTTTCTTGGGCAAGGGTGTTGGAGTGACTGGTTTTGTCAAATCCTTTTTCTCATCGACTTTAGGAGCAAACCTTGAAATTGACATTTTTGGTTTTTGAACCGTGTTTGAAACATTTGGTTTCTCCGAAGTCAATGGTTTTGCAAACTTAGTTTCCTCACCCTTTCCTTTTTGACTTTCAAGCTGAGCCCTCAAAAGATCATTTTGCTCTTTCATTTTCTTTAAGTCACGCTCATACGACAATTTGTCATACTTGCATTCTTCCTTTTTTCGATCAAGTTGTTTAAAATATGACACATTTTCTTTTTCAAGCTTTATAAGAGCATTTTCATATTTTGAAACAATTGCGGAGGTCTCAGCTCTTAGTCATTCATCGTCTTGAACAGAATATGTTTGTAAAATGATGGACATAATGTCAGTGGTCATAACAGCTTCGAAGAGAGAATCATTTAGGTTTTCCAAAACATTCATGTTTTCACGAGTAGCATTAGCTTCGTTTACCAGGGATTTGTGGTCCTTGACAAATTCGGCTGTTTCTTTTAAGAAAGCTTGTTCAAAATGGATTACCCTTGCACTGATGTTATTTAGTGGGATAGTAATTTCGTTTTGAAACACCTTTTTCTGTTCGATATGAAAACTAGAATGCCAGTTGTTAATATTGATGGTAGTTTTCGATGCAACAATATTTTGAAGTTCTTGAATTCTCTTTTTAACGTCATCAAGAATTTCTCTAGCCTCACTTGTATTAAAAGTGTTGTTAGAGGACATTTGTTCCAGTTTTGAAAGAGATTTGGAAACAACTTTCTTTTTAGACAAGAATTTCGCAAATGGTCGTTTTATGGAAAACGCAGATGGTTCTGTTTGTGGAACAAAAGTGATTCCCGAAGGTTTGTTCAATTTGTTGTAATCAATGGGTTTCAAATCCTTTTGTTTCATTTTATTTATGCTCTCTTCGACATGTTCAATCGTTAGCACAGAATCCCGAACGACAGGAGAATCATGTTTGGTATAAATCACGTTACCATTGTACAAAACATTCTGTTCTTGCTGAGCTTTCTTGAGATTACAAGGGGTGTTGTTACCAAGAGCCATTTTATGTTTCGTATGGTAAATCAGATTAGTTTGATTTGAAATCATTTTCATTGTTTGACTCGACTGACCCGACTTAACCACTAATTCTTCTAAATGAGCAATCATGTGTTCTGACTCTACGATTTCTTCCAAAAGTTTGTCTTCTTTCTTTGCAAAGTCCTTTTTCAACTCATCCCTTTCTTTTTCAAGATTGGTGTAAGCTATTTTTTGTTTAGAAAGTTGGTTTTGTAAATTAGAAATTTCCGCGTTTAAAGATTTTATCTTTTTGAAAGAATTAACATCAAGTGTATCAAACTTGAGTTGCAATTGTTGTTCCCTTGAAACGGAATTTTGATAACCAGTTTCTAATTCAGACAATCTTTTGTTATGAAATTCAAAAGCTTTAACGGTTGATTTGTAACTCTCAAGCTCAGCGGTCAATTTATCATTCGCGGCCTTAACATCGCGATTGACCTTTTGCACATTCTCAATTTCAATACGACAATTATTCAATAATGATTCAAACAAAGCACATGTTTCCTCATCATTCTCAGCATGCTGTGAAACGAAGCCTCCATTATGATTCACATCTGGAGTCACTGAAGGAGTATTGCTACTACTTGGCGTGTCCAGGTATGTATCATAAGTGGGTGCTAGCTTCTCAGAATGTTGTTCCTCATGAGGAGACATATCAAATATATCATTATTGTGACATGTGTTGAAGTTAGATACCTCAGATGGTGCATTGGTGTCATAAACAGGAAGTATGTCAGAATCCGTGTCATACTTAGCTTCCTGAAGATTCGCCATGAATATGCAGTTCGCATCGATATCTTCTCTATCTTCCATGTCATCCATAAGAGCCATAAAGTCATTCTCCTCTGCGTTCAACTGAAATCCTGCCTCTGCCTTTTGTGCCAACATCACTACTTTCTGCAAGTACGCTAGATCTTTCTTGTTTGGCTTAGTAGGACAGTTCCGTGCCATATGACCTACACCCTGGCAGTTGAAACACTTTACCGGATTACCCTGATTCACATTTCCCAAATTCCCAACTACTAGAGCTGCAACATTTCTATTCTGATTACCCATTGCCTGATTACCAACATTCTGACCCCTCTGATTTCCAACAAACTGACCCAACTGATTCCCTGCATTCTGACCATACTGATTCCCAGCATACTGACCTGTATTCTGCATATTCTGATTGCCCATATTAAATCCAGTAGCATATCCTTGCTGATTCCCATAAACTCCAACCATTTGGCCTCCGTTGCCCATATTGAAACTCGGCTGAGCGATCTGCCTGTTGCGAGTATTCGATGAAATCCTTTGGTTGTTGTTTGTTGGTGTAGAATAGCGTCCTTGGAATGCCTTTGATAGAAAAGCAAATGCTTGTGTCAATGCTGCAGCAGCTTCATCATTGTCAGTGAATTCTGGTTCTTGGAATTGTGGGTATATCTGTTGTGGAATAACTTGTTGTTGTGGGTAGAATTGTTGTTGGTAGACCGGTGTTGGTTGTTGAATGCATGATGGTTGCATGTAGTTGTGATAGGTGATGATGGTTGTTGAGTGTTCACTTGTAATGGTGTTGGTGTATTAGCAATTAGTGCGAGAGGATCATGATTCTTTGCCAATCTTTCTTTCCTTTCATTAGCCTCAGCTTGGTTTTGCTTTAGAAAGTCATAGAGTTGATCATAATTCACCTGATGTAAGTCCTTTGTCTGATTAACAATTGTAACATAACGACCCCATTCTTCTGGAAGGTTATTGAGGAATTTGATGTTTGTTGCAATTGCTCGTGGTGTCAACTTGTTTCTGATTAACTCATTCATCAAAGTGCAAAACCTTGTGTAGTAAGATTCAATCTGTTCACCTTTAGTGGATGTAAAGTTCTCCCATTCAGTAAGAAGTTTGTTCTCAACATCTTGTTGTCCAATTTCTGTTCCATGACATATTCTTCTAACACGTTCCCACATAGCATAAGCACTTTCACAGCTGTCAACCGCAGCAAAGATCTCCCGTGGTAATCCAAGTTGGATTAAATGCATTGCCATATCATCAGCTTTGATATGTGCCTTGTCTTCATCAGTGTAATTTACTTCTGTTTGTATACGCACTAATGGTTCAGTAGGAGGTGTTGTATTTGGATTACCTTGAATTTGAACTTGTCTTGGCTGAAATGGACCGTTTTCTATGGATTTGATCATAAGGTGCCCGGTATCCTTTGTTTTGATGTAACGAAGCATACGGCTTGTCCATGGGAGATATCCACCTTTTTCAAGCATTGGAGGTCATGCTGAGTTGCCATTGATGAAGTGTAGATGGATAAAGTTGATTCTTGGATCGTTCCAACGTAATAGGAGTGGAGTTTAGAGTGAGTTGATGCAAGTATTTATGGTGAAAATTTTGACTGAAAACCTTAAAACCTTAATAACTTCTTCTCGGAGCATTTTTTGGCCTTGAAACTTCACCTAAATCGATAAATCCATTTAGCGCGTCGTTCTCCTCTGTCTGACGATCGTTTTGACAGCCGATTCGTCGAAAACGGAGTTACGGTTCAAAAGTTATGGCCGTTTGAAGTTTGGTCGTCAAAAACCTCACTTTTATCAAAATTCTCGAAACTTTGCTGCGTTCTCGAAACTATAGGATTGCAAAACTTTGGATTGCGAAACTTAAGATTGCGAAACTTTGGATTTCGAAACTTAAGATTGCGAAACTTTGTGTTCTCGAAAATATAAGTTCTCGAAAGTATTGAATTTTTTCGAAAAATCAGTGTTCTCGAAAATGTTGGATTTTTTCGAAAAAACTGTGATTTCGAAAATTTTGCAAAATTTCGAAAACTCAATCTCACAATGAAATTTTGAAATTATACAATTTCGAAATTTAGCCCAAAAGTCGAAGTAATTTCTTTCTTATACAAGAGAGAAAATACCGAGTATCCAACGGTGAGCATGAACGGAGCCTTTTCTTGTGATTTCGAAAACTAGTCAAAATGGGATTTCGAAATTAGGTAGTGATTTCGAAATTTGGATAGTTTTTTGTATAAGCTTAAAGCACACCCAAATGACTTTTTCAATCCAAGATTCTTTTACTTCTAGGCTAAAAAACACCAAAACTTGAAGAAAGTTCAAAACTTGATGATTTTTATGAAACTTTTTTGAGATCTAGAAAACCAGTACAAAAACCAAATCGAATTTTTAAGCTTGAAATTTTCAAAAAAGTTGAAACTTTCTTGTTAGAAAAGGTTTATAACACTAGTTTGTAATAAAAAAAGTGTTAAAAAAACCAAGAAAAACAAGAAAAGTGAAGAACTTTTCTAAAAAAACGTGATAAAAGCTTAAGAAACACAAAACAAACAACTTCTAAACCCTCCTAAATCATTGTTAGGCGATTGATACCACTTGTAGGACCTTAGATATCACAACTTTATCACACACAATATAAGCACAATAAGAAGGAAAGATGGAAAGATGGTGACTTGATATGTATAAGAGTATTTCGTGTATTAGAGAGAGAGAGATGGAAATGAGAGCTTTTATTCAAAGAAAACACACACAAATACACACACAAGCACACCTTACAAATGAGAGGTAAGGTGCCTTTTATAGTTCCATACATAGGCTTTCTATGGGCTTGGGCTTGGACTTGGTTACATGGTAGATAACAAGGCTTATGAAACATAGCACATGACATATTAGCTTGCCAAGTCCAAGACCCAATGACTAAACTATTACTAATCTTAACAAACGACACAAAGTTACAATATGAGAATGACCATCACTTCTATATATATATATATATATATATATATATATATATATATATATATATATATATATATATATATATATATATATATATTTTAATGCTAACAATTCCTAATCCTAAACGCAAGTGATTGAATAATTCACGCTTAAGGGGTTTAGTGAATATATCCGCAATGTTATCTTCCGAAGCAACTTTTTCTATAGATATGTTCCCTTTATGTACATTGTCCCTAAGAAAGTGGTGGCGTATTTCTATATGTTTTGTCCTAGAGTGTTGCACCGGATTTTAACTTAAATCTATCGCACCTTTGTTATCGCACATAATGGGAACGTTTTCTAACTTAATGCCATAGTCTATAAGAGCTTGTTTCATCCATAGTACTTATTGACATGCCTTTCCAGCGCTTACATATTCGGCTTCGGTGGTAGAAATAGCAAGAGCGGTTTGCTTCTTCGAAAACCAAGATGTTAGACAACATCCCATAAACGTGCAAATACCGCTAGTGCTTTTTCTATCTACGTAGTCTCCCGCATGATCCGAATCCGCATAGACGATGGTTCTATGCCGGATCCCTTAGGATACCATAATCCTAAGTGTATAGTGCCTTTAATGTATCGGAAGATACACTTAACCGCTTCTAAGTGAGAGGTTTTGAGATCCTCTTGAAAATGGGCACAAAGGTAAACACTAAACATGATATTGGGTCTACTTGCCTTCAAGTATAGTAAACTAACTATCATTCCTCTATACTTGGTGTTATCTACGGACTCACCTTCATCATCCTTTGTGAGTTTTACTTCCGTAGACATGGGAGTTTTCATGGGTTTTGAGTCTTCTAGGCCAAATTTCTTAAGCATTTCCTTAATGTACTTAGATTGGATAAAGAATATTCCATCTTCTAATTGTTTTATTTGTAATCCTAGGAAGAATTTAAGTTCACCCATCATACTCATCTCAAACTCATCATGCATGATTTTGTCAAATTCATCACACATGTCTTGACAAGTCGATCCAAATATAATGTCATCAACATATATTTGAACAATGATGAGATTTGGGTCTTTCCTTTTAGTGAAAAGAGTGTTATCTACCATTCCCATGGAATAATCATGTTTAATAAGGAAAGCTTTTAATCGATCATACCAAGCTTTGGGAGCTTGTTTGAGTCCATACAAAGCTTTCTTTAACTTATAAACATAATCAGGTTTTGTGAAGTCAATGAATCCTGGAGGTTGTGCCACATATACCTCCTCATTGATAAAACCGTTAAGGAATGCACTTTTCACGTCCATTTGGAATAACTTAAAATCTAGGGCGCATGCATAGGTAAGTAGTATCCTAATAGATTCTACTCTAGCTACGGGGGCATAAGTTTCGTCATAATCAATTCCTTCTTGTTGATTATAACCTTGGGCAACTAACCTAGCTTTATTCCTAGTAACTACTCCATTTTCATCTAATTTATTCCTATATACCCATTTAGTTCCTATGATGGTCATATTCATTGGATTTGGGACTAATTCCCAAACATCATTTGCCTTAAATTGATTTATTCTTCTTGCATAGCTATAACCCAACTTTCATCTTTTAAAGCCTCATTAATATGCTTAGGTTCTATTGCTGAGAGGAAACAAGAGAAACTATTTTTATCTTGAGCTTGTTAGGTGCCCATATTGATATCACACAAGTAAAGAATGAGATAGATATAAGGATTGGTTGATTATAAGATATGAGAGAATTATAAAAGCAAGAGTTTCATTAGAATATCAAAATAACCAACAAGTATTATGATACCATAAGCTTGGTATATATAGGGGAAGGAGCTAGGGCAACACACCCTCCTCCCTTCCTTTTCTAACGTGGGCTTTACTAAAGCCTTTTGGGCCTTACATGTTATCATAGACATAATAAAATAACTAACATAGCAACCTATTACAAAATGTAATGACCGAGACTTGACTAAATACTAAATTATGTTCCCAACAATCTCCCCCTAAGGTTCGGTCATCACGGTTGCTGGACGTCTTCATCTTTGTCTTTAACTTGTGACATGTAATACTTTTGACGTCTTCAAAAAAGTTGTAAAATGAATATACTTTGCTCTAAGTCTTTGTTCTTTGGTGATGATGTTGTGATTGTGTTATGAAGTAGTCTGCCGTTTGTCACTCCTGTGTCTGTGGTGGTTGTCCGCCATTCCAACATGATCATACATCTTATGGACTTTGTCTTTCAAGTGCATGAAGTTCCGTATCATTAATATTGATCTTAGTCTTTAAACTTTGTAGATTCTTCTTGATGGTGTAGAATCTGTCTTTGAACTTTGTGGTGCTTAGATCTTTGGGGGAGCTTTCATTGACTTCAAGATGTATGCATGAGCATGCTGGAATCTACCATCATGGAGGTGATTTGTACCTGCAAGTAAACAGTTAGTAATAATCAACCGGTACTTACAGATAAGGAATTAGAGCTTGTCAACAGCATAGTGTGAAGACTCTTTCTAATCCTTATCAAGGCCGTTCCCATATCAGATACTCCCGAAGGAGCTTACGAGACATACTAAGTAGCTCAATGACTGGGTGAGTCGCTGGGGATCACTCCACGACTGTAGACTGCTATGGAACCACCGCGAACACTAAGCATAACCCTTGTGGGGTTACCGAAGTGACCTGCTGTCAGGGCTGTTTGATGTTGACCCTGGCAGGAATTTTCATTCAGTCATTGAGAAATACATTTGTAATTCTCTCATAAACGTTCTCGGCAGATTGCTAAGATCTGCGAAGGACTCGATAATTTACAGCTGGTGTTCATTTATGTAGAACACCAGTCGTAGAAATACTAAGTGTTCCTAAGAGATCTTTGATGTATCTCATGGCTCTATACTCAATAAGTGCACACTTAGGTTTCCTATGCGGAGACTAGGGAGGGGTCTCCTGCTTCAATATCAACCATCTCTAAGAGATGAGCCGATAGATTATACTGGTTCCCCGTGAGAATGAAACAAGCTCTTTTAAGAGAACTTAAGTGGTTAAGAAGGTTTAGTGCATTGCGTCACTGGGTCCATGACGACTTTATCTTCAATACCGGTGTCGCCTTAGCAACAACCAGTAGCATACGAATTGAACCCGGTGTCTACCCTAAGGTTGAACATATGGAGGGCTATTTCTTTTCACCCTTTTCTTTACTTTTCTTTTTAATTCTTCAACTCCTTCTTTCCCTTTCATTCTTTTCTCCTTTTTTCGTATCATACCTAAGGACTTCTAATTCTAACTATTGGTGATGTCCTTGGGTAGATCCCTCCTGCTCTGGCGGATCATAGGACGGTGTTTCCTATCTTAATCACCTTATAACTCCTTGATTAACCGACAGTAGCCAAGAAACCTTTGATTGAAAATCTCTCAAAGTGTTTGTGATAATCAAATATTTTGGTTAACACTTTGGGAGTTTTGTGTACACTTTTGAAGGGCTCCCCCTTCACATATGCTCATAAGTATTTAATAAATTTGCACATGCGGGAGGAGCAAGCATTTTTGAATTGATCCACTTTCAGTGAACAAGACCGATTCGAGACACGCTTACATCACTAGTTAGACTAGCTTGAAGTTATTACCCGGCCTGGTCAAGTCCACAGAAAGTTTCTCGAGACGGTACATTTCTACTAAGACAAATCCTTTTTGAGACACACTTACGTGGCTAGTTAAAGAGTTCCATTGTCAGCTTTTAGGTGACAACTAGCTCTAGTAACTAACTTGATGTTATTACCCGTCGAGGATACGTCTTTTCGAGATTACTAACTTTTATTGTTTCGTCAATTCCTGGGTCAATTCTGAGTCTAGCTCGCACAAGATACAACTTTAGCTTTTTGACCACTTATATTTTAATCACTTATCCATTTTCTCCCCCTCAAAAATAGCATATAAAATGATGTTTTTGATTATCTTTTAGATTAAAATATGCCTTTTTGAGTCTTATGTGGAGTTTCACCAAGAACTTTTGATTTTAGAACAAAGTATTTTTGTTTTGACAAGTGCTCCCCCTCAACAAGTGATTAGGTCTTATTGAGGTGAAATACTTGTCCTTTTGAGCAGAATTATGAAAATCATAAAATATTTGATTAATTCTACTCAAAAGTAAGAAGCCTTCGCTCCTTATATTAGGATTGAGGCACTGATGCGTACCTCAGGGTCCTTTCTTTACAAGTTCGGGTTGTACACTGTAATGCGTGCACAAGCCATAATGAATAATAGTATTGACAAATCATATCAAAATCTTACAATACTTCTACCATTCCGGTCTCTGAAACATCAACACGGGAAATCCTGGTCTGCCTCCTACATAGCTTTCCAATCTTCTTATCTGATCCCGACGCTTTAACTGATTCTCAATCCTTGTAATGAATCTGCGAGCTTGTCTGGCCTCATCGGTATTCCACCTTTTGGATTTGTGTAGTGCAATATCATCTAATCTGCCTTTGATTCCATCTCTGACGAACTTCAGGGTTTCATCACAAAACTTGTGGATCTCGTCATAAGCCATGAAGCAGTTTCGACGGTTGACACTGCGGTATGTGAACCCAAAATCCGGATGCTTGATCAAGGTGTATTGAGATTCGTGTTGAAGGTTGGGGATGTTGTAGAGATTAGGTTTTGTAAGATTCAGCTTCTTCTGATAACTTTCCACTCCCAGTTGAAGATCTTCTACTCTTTCTCTGATGACTATTTGTCTTATGAAGATTAGGAGAGCTGTGATAAAGGCAAGCTGCATTGGCTTGGGTAAGTTGTAAAGCTTTCCTTGGACTTTGAGCAGATACATATCTTCTATGTCGTTGAGGAGCAATCGTGGAAAGTCTGACTCGGAAATCTCGTACTCTTGTTCATCAAGTCTTTTGAGTACGATTTTGTTGAGAAAGGAGTACCCAAAGTCAGTGACTGTCGAAATGAACTGGATGGAGACAATCTTTAACTCACTTGTCACATTACCCATAGTCTAATTGAGTCTGCTGCTTCGATAATACTGTGCCCGGTTATCTGGCCAATGATGTATTTCATAAAGTGCGTTCCGGTCATAGTCAACAACTTTGTCGATGAATAAGTCGGAGGCTTCTTCTTCGATGGCGTTGTTGAGGTATCTGGCTGCAGGGATTGAGAAGGTAAGTGAAGTGGCGTACTTCTTTTCTATCTTGCTGCCGTGTTGTAGAAATTCCAAGTCGTTGTTGAAGAAGAACTTGTAAGGGATTTTCTCTTGTTTCGGATTTCCAACCAAGGGTAGAGGTTTGGTCCAGTCAGTGTAGTAAGGCCCTTTTGTCTTTGAGTAGTAATCAATGTTGGACTCGGGATTTAGCTAGTCAATTTTGTTTGACATTGCACGGGCTATGTTTTCCAGGTGGTATTCGAGTTCAACAAAGTTGGCTGAGCGGTCTTTTAACAGGTTGAATGCAGCATTCTTTATCCTTCTCAGCTCTTTCTTGCTCATATTCTTTAAACCATTGTCTCTCTGCATAAGTTGTGCATATTCCACTGTGTGACCATCTTGTGGTGATTGATCTTCTGCAAGAGATGGTTGAGCTTTAACCATTTCATCAAACCAAGAATATTCAGCCGTTTTGTCTTAGTCCAGTCACTTAAGAATCTTTTTCGGTTTCATTGGTTCGGTGCTTTTCGAAGAGGTTTCAGGTTTATGCTGATGATGTTTTCTTTTCTTCTCTTTCTTCTTTGGTGATAGTTCTGGTATGTCGTCTGGCTGAGGGAAATCGTCTCCGCCGGTGTACTCAAAATGATCATGGGCTTTACGACCGGAACCCAATGCCTTTGGTTGTTGAGTGGATGTAGTGGTAGTAGGAGTTATGACCGGTTGCTTGTGTTGAGATGAGGGTCCTTCGGCTTGTTTTTGTTTCTTTGCCTGTGAGTTCGGGTCTTGGTCTTCATCATCTCTTTGACGTTTCAGTTTGTCGGCCTCAGTGCTGCAAGTATCTTTAGACATCTTGGCTCGTAAAGCTTCCCACAATTTGGTTTCTTCAGGTGTCATGGTGGTTTTGCTTGCCAATATGTAGAAGAGTTGAGTCTCAATCTCATTTGCTGTCAACTCTTGTTGTGGAAGAGGTGTCTTGTCAGCTCGGAGAGTGAAATAAGTAGTTCTAATCACTTTCTTGACAGCCTATTCAGCAATCTTTGTTAGTTCGTCCTTCATCGGCTTCAGCAAATCTTTCAATTCTGCCACTAGGTGTTGTTCCATGAATTGAGTTCCTTGAGCAGCCAAAGTAGCTTCCATAGCTTCTTGTACGTCTTTGGCTAAGAAGGCGTCAACTTTTGTATTCATTTCCTGAACAGTCGTCATTTGTTTGGTTAACTCTGCAACTTGGTTAGCCAGTGATTCAACTTGTGTTTCTAGCTTGTTTTTCTTCTTATCTCGAACTCTCTTAACTGCCCTCTTGATCAACTTTGATGCAGATGAGGCTTCAACTTTGTAAGGTTTCTTGATAGATTCGTCATTTGTAGGTTGTGATGCAGGAGGTGATGATTGTGTTGATTCAATGATGGTAGTTGTGTCTTTATCGTCTCCTTTGGGTGATTCGGGTTTATCCTTAATCACTTCTGCCTTATCTGCAACAGTAGTTTCTTCAGCCCTTAGTCTCTGCTCTTCTGCAAGTAGGTCAGCTTCTGCCTTTTGTCTTAGTTCTTCTGCAATTTTAGCTTCTTCTTCTTTTCTTTTCTTTGTTTCTTCTTGAAGCTTTAATTCCTCGGCAAGTTTAGCTGCCTCTTCAGCTTTCCTATTTTCCTCCATTCTAATGGCTTCTTCCAGTTTTGCTTGTTCGATAGCCTCAAGCCTTGCCTCTTCAGCCTCTTCTTTTTTCTTGATCTCTTCCTCTTGAGCCTTTTCCCTGGCCTCCATCTCTTCCATAGACATAAGATGTGGAATGTCTGTGTCCATATGGTCTTCCACATCATCGTCTCCTCTTTCTGAAGCATTCAGCATCTCTACGTCTTCAGGTGTGACATTGGGAGATTCGTAGACTGTCAAATCAGCAATGGTTCCCGTTTCCTGAGTTTGATCAACAGGAGTGGACTCAAGGATACTGCTAGACTCTCCTGCTTCAGGAATGCTACTTGATCCTCCAGCCTTGGTTGTTTGAGTAAACAGAGGTGGCGGAGGTTGATCAGCTTGGAGGGAGTCGATTCTGCTGTGGAGGAGACCTAACTTTAGTGCTCGTTCATTTTCTTCTTCCACAGATAAACCAATGTTTGTGTCAACCTCTTCTTGTTGTTCCTGTTCGGCGGTCATCGGTTCTTTCAACTTTTTACCCCTTAACAGTTCTTCTTCCAAGTTTGTATCCTTTTCAGTTAACGGTCTTTGAATTGTTTCCCTTTCGATTTGATCAACAAATTCATCGATGTTTTTGTCCCAATCTTCTAGAGACATGTCCAGATCATCTAAATTGTCATCTGGTTTGTTATAAGCTTCGCTGTAAACTGGACCTCTATCAGATTCGGTTTCTGAGTCGGATGGTTTTGGAGAATGTGATGGTGAGGGTTCAGGAACTGGTTCAGGGATAGGTTTCTTTGCCGGTAATCTGATCTTGAGAGTTCTCTTGTGAGGCTTTTTGGTAGTCTTTGAAGAGCTTTCGGAACTGCCAGATTTACTTGCTCTCTTTCCCTTTTTCTGCATGAATGATGGTAAAGGAATTTCGTCCAAGAACCCAACTTTCTCTTCTTTAACAGCTTGGACATAGTACTTGTAATTCGAGCATTTCTTCACCTTATCATTCAGGAGGCACTCGGGAAGAGTCATTCCTTGCTTACGTGTACTAGTCTCAACTCTTTTAATTTGCCTAAGAGTAGACTCATTTCTGAATGTGTTTTTGTCTTCATCATCCAGTCTTTGAGGAATGTCGTCATACTCACGAAGGAAGCTTTCGATGAGCAGCTTGGTGTAGCGAATAAATGGAATGTTTGCTGTTGGGTGTTGAATGTGCAACACTAAGTCTTCCCAGATGATGCTAGCAAAGTCCACCTTCTTGACATTTGCCATAGCCCAGAAAAGTTTGAGATGCTAGAGTTTGGGGTGTTCGTGACCGGTGTCTCTGCCAGACATGGACTTGGCTATAAGGATATACATGGTTCTCCATGGTTGTGGAAGATTCCTTGTGTTGACCTTAGAATGTCTAGTCACGACTTCAGCTGACTCATCGTAACCAATATCACGTAGCCACTCAATCAACTCTTCTTCATTAGGAACTTGGTCATACTCTGCATCTGGACCAAGTTCAGGCAAGCCTAGAACGCCACGAAGAATATCTTTGTCCACCGTGACTTGTCTTTTGTGAAGCGTGCATGTAAAAAATTCCTCTCCAAGGTCCAGCTGAATAGTATGCCAGAACTGGTGGATATAGAAACAGGCAACTGATGCAGATTTGGTGAGCAGGATTTTGTACGGGTGATAGACAAGAGCATCCACAACTACAATGCAAGATGATTCATTGCACGTGAATTTGTTGAAGTTGACCCTTAAGTTGTTCTTTCCAATCTTTCTGGAGTAATTTTCAGGAAAGGTTTCTTCCCATGTGAGCTTAGGTTCAGGTGCTTGTGGGACATTAGCTGGTTGGGCCATCTGGATGATCATACACAAACATAGACATTGCAATATTATTTGTTAGCACATTTGTTAATATACTTGTTTATGCATGAATGGATTGATCAGTGGGTGTTTTTGTTGTTCAAACTGTTGATATGTGGTACACTTTGTATATTTGATGTTAAAAACTTAGTTGAAACTGATAACAAACAAGTTACAATATAAGTTATCAAATACAAGCGAATACACAATAGAAAGTTTACAACACTTAGACAAATTTCAAGGAAATATACAATGTTACGCGTAAGATTAGGGATCCTACGCATAACATTTCTTATGCGTAAGAAGTTATTTTATGCATAAATGAAAAGTCTACGCATAACTTATATATTACGCGTA
Source organism: Artemisia argyi (assembly GCA_030686995.1). NCBI lineage: Eukaryota > Viridiplantae > Streptophyta > Magnoliopsida > Asterales > Asteraceae > Artemisia > Artemisia argyi. The sequence continues at coordinate 55,235,315 of CM060707.1, forward strand.
AGGTTTAAACTTTTGTGTAGGATTCATCTTATGCGTAGAATAAATTCTTTAGCGTAAGATAAAAACTTTAGCAAAGGTTTGAACCTTATGCGTAAACAATAACTCATGCGTAAGTTTCTGACTTATGCGTAAGATATATCTTATGCGTAAGAAATGAACTTAAGCATAAGAGTTAATGTTCTGCGTAAACATTGTCTTATCCAAGACAAGTTTATCCAACTGTCGAATCTTACGCGTAAGATGAATCATCTTTTGCGTAGGATTGCATCTGATTGAAAAATCACCTTTAGATTTTAAGTATCTTTGATTCCTGAAAGATTTAAACATAATCACTGATCAATACTTTATCCAAATATATCCCAAAACACTTATTTCACAAACTTTTGCGTAAACATGGATAACACCAATCTTTTGCGTAAGAACGCATGAATCAACAAATCATAACATATGAAAACAAGATTCTGGGTGGAAAAAGATGTTAGGCGAGTGTTTTAAACATACTAAGGAACATATTGACCAAGTTATAACACTTTTTAATCACAAAATCTCATGTTCGTAGCTGCTAGTGCCGTATGAACCCTAAATCAAAGATTCTTGATCTATACTTGTTACTGAAACAATTAAGCCACTACAACATGTTCCTAAACCACTTCTAACAATATCCTAACCATTTAATTGTTTTAAAACATCATTACACAAAAACCCCCAAATCGTACGATGAACCCAAATTTTGATTTTCATTAATAGATGTTTCTGGGCACGATTGGAGTTTAGTAACATGTTTAGCATCATCTAATGATCATATCCCACTAACTAAATCAAACAATAACATTCTTAGTTTCATGTTCAAATTTTACGCAAACCCTGAGTCTATTTTCAATGATTTTAACGAATTGGACCGTTAGATCTTAAAGAGATTTAAAACCATTGTTAAGAAACAAGATCAAAACATATTGGCACTTACAGATTTGAAGAACAACGATTAGATTAGCAGGTTGATTGTGAGTCGTTGATTAGTTTGGTGGAGTAGTAAATGTGTTTTGCAAAAAAGTACTGATGCAGTAAACGTGGTGGGTCAAAGTAGTTTTGACTAGGTTTAAATCATGTTTGAATAATTGTCACTTTAAGTACCTTAACCTTAACTAATGTAGCAACTAGTATACCATTCTAACTCACAATATAACATTCGTTAACTACACCAAGTGTTTAGAGAAGAACAACTTGTATAATTTTACTCCCCCTCAACCTTAGACCGATGTCTTTAAAATAGAAAATTTATTACAATAGTCAAGGAGAGTGTCCCAAAAAACACTTTTAAGCAACACTTATATTACATCAATAAAAAATGTTTTTGGTAAAATGCAAGTACGAAGTAACTATTTTGAGAAATTGTAAAAATACTTTACCTCCCCCTCAACACTTGTTTTTGTAATATTGTAAGACATTTTTATAAAAAATAGTTTTGAAAAGAGTGGTTTGTACTTGCATTTTTTTTATAAAGCAAAAGAAAAAATCTTTTTATGTTTTTGTTGGTTTTATATTTTTGTATTTTTGTTTTTGGAAAATATTTTACAAAAATAGTTTTGATGTTTGACGATCATTTGTGTTTTAAAAACTTTTCCAGATCTTCTGGAGTCAAACATCGCATACCAATTTGGTGGACTAAATCAGCAAACCTTGTAGGAGGTAATGCTTTAGTGAGTAAGTCTGCCAACTGGTACTCAGTTCCCACAAAATATAATTCAACTGTACCCTTTTCGACATGCTCCTTGATGAAATGATATCGGAGATCAATGTGTTTGGATTTGCAGTGATGGACAGTGTTGCAGGAGATTGCAATGGCACTTTTGGAATCACAGTAGATTGGAATCTTATTGAATAGGTAGCCATAGTCTTTAAGCTGTGATCTCATCCAAATGACTTGAGCACAACAAGCAGACATAGCTACGTATTCAGATTTTGTTGATGACAGTGATGTGCAGTCCTGCTTCTTTGATTGCCAAGATACAAGCTTATCTCCAAGAAACTGTAAGCCACCTGATGTACTTTTTCGCGTGTCTAAGCATCCTGCATGGTCAGAGTCTGAAAAAGCTATTAGTTCAAAACCAGAATCCTTCGGATACCATATCCCCAAATGGATGGTTCCCTTTATGTATCGAAGGATTCTTTTTGCCTCATTGAGGTGTTTCTCAGTTGGTTTAAACTGATATCGAGAACACATATAGACAACAAATTCAATGTCAGGTCTACTAGATGTGAGATACATGAGGGACCCAATAATACTTCGGTATTTGGTAGGGTCAACAGGAGTCCCATGTATATCAGCATCTAGTTTTGTGGAATTGGCCATAGGTGTATTCATTGTATCACAGCTTTGCATTCCATGTTTCTTTAAAATCTCAAGAGCATATTTGGACTGATTTAGAAAAATTCCACGGGGTGATTGATGAACTTGTAGTCCTAGAAAGAACGTAAGTTCACCCATCATAGACATTTCGAAATTATCTGTCATTAATTTTGCAAAATCCATTGAGTAATTTTTGTTGGTTGAAGCAAAAACAATGTCATCGACATAAATTTGAACGATTAATAAGTCCATCACGTATGTTTTTGTAAACAGTGTTGGATCCACCGAGCCTAGAGTAAAATCATTAGCCAACAGGAATTTAGAAAGCTTATCATACCACACCCCAGGGGCTTGCTTGAGACCGTAGAGAGACTTCTTAAGCTTGTAGACATGATTGGGACGTTCTGGATCAACGAAACCTTCAGGTTGACTGACATAAACCACTTCACGGAGTTGTCCATTCAGAAAAGCCATTTTCACGTCCATTTGGTAAACAATCATATTCCGATGAGCAGCAAATGCTAAGAAGATCCATACAGCTTCAAGTCTAGCTACCGGAGCAAATGATTCTTCAAAATCAATTTCTTCTTCTTGAGAGTATCCTTTTGCTACCAAGCGTGATTTGTTGTGTATGAAAGTTCCTTCTGCATCCAGTTTGTTTTTCCAGATCTATTTTAATCCAATGACAATGATTCCTTCTGGTTTTTTAACCATTTCCCAGACTTCTAATCTTTGAAAGGGTTCGAATTCTTCTTGCATAGACTCAATCCAGTTTTCATAAGTCATAGCTTCTTTGATGTTTTTAGGCACGGTTTCACAAACTGTGAGTGCATAAATGCAAGTTTCACCGTCTGTGTGAAGGCGTTGTCTTGTCATAATTGGTGCATCTGGATGGCCAATAATTTGAACTAAGGGGTGATCTCTAGTCCATTTGTGTGTTGAAGGATGAAGTTGATAAGTATCTCGCAAGTGAGCGGGACCCAAATTGCGTGTAGATGACTCAGCAATGTCGGGGACAGGTGGAGCCGGTGCAAATGGGTTGATAAACTGTTCTGGGTCATGCTCTGCGGTTTGTGAAACTGATAAAGGTATGGAGTCTCTAGCTAAGTGTTATGAGTTGGACCCGGTTTGTTCTGTTGTAGGTGATATGATTGGAGGACCGTCTCTTCCAATAGTAGTAGTAGTTTGTTGAGGTGTATCAGGTGCTTGATGTTGATCAAGATGTGCAGCGGAATTTGGTGTGGCCTCAAATGGACGGTTAACAATCGTATCATCAAACAATGGAGCAAACAAGGTTTCCACTTCTTGACGGGAGAGTGGCAACGGTTCAGCCGAAGATTCCGGAAAGTATAGACAGTTGGATGCGGGTCCTAAGCTGTTTTGCTCAGAAGCCATTTGAGTGAGTTCATCGAAATTAGCATGAATAGTTTCTTGAATTTCCCGAGTACGACGATTCCATATCCGAAAGCCTTTTGAATTTTCACAATATCCTATAAATATTCCAATGTCAGCCTTTGCTTTAAGTTTACCTAGATCATCACGATCATTGACTGGGTAACATAGAGCTCCAAATACATGAAAGTAACTGATGTTCAGTTTCCTTTTGTGAACAATCTGATATGGGGTTTTGTGATCATACAACGGTTTTGAGTGTAGCAAGCCGTTGAGACAGCTTCTGCCCATAAGTAATCTGGTAATTGAGCATTGATTAACATCGTTCGAGCAGCTTCCACTAACGTTCTGTTGCATCTTTCGACAACTCCATTCTGTTCGGGTGTTCGTGGAATTGATGTTTGATGTTCAATTCCCACATTCTCAAAATGCGACCTTAGAGTCTGATTCTTAAATTCTGTGCCATTGTCAGTTCTAACAATTCTGACTGTGTTGCGTAGCAGAACTTGTATTCTGGTGAGAAAGGTGATGATCATTTGAGGAGCTTGATCTTTACTTCGAAGAAAATAAACCCAAGTCCAGCGAGAGTAATCATCAACAATTACTAAAATGTAGCGTTTACCGCTGATCGTTTGAACACGCATCGGACCACACAAGTCCATATGAAGCATTTGTAAAACATGATTAGTACTGTGTTCAGGTTTTAAGGGAAATGAGCACGGGTACTTTTTCCTTGTTCACAGGCTGGACATAGGTAATCTTTGGCATAACGGAATCTTGGAAAGCCTTCAACTAATTTGTGACGAGCGAGATCAGTCATCGTTTTGAAATTTAAGTGAGAAAGGCGTTTGTGCCATAACCAGGATTTAGTCGTTTCAGCTTTGGATAGAAGACAGATAGGAGATGAAGCGATCATGTCAGACAGTGAAATTGTGTAAAGGTTAGTGCCACGTTTGCCTGACATCAAATCATTTCCTTGTAGATCACGAACAAAACAAGTTTTCTCTCAAAATGCTACTTCTAAATCCCCATCACAAAATTGACCGACTGAAAAGAGGTTGTGACCCAAGCCTTCAACATAATATACTCTTCTAATTTCAATATTCCCATTCACATAGTCTCCGTAACCCATGATTAAAGCGTATTGATCATTCCCGAATCCGACAGTTCCAATAAACTTTGAGACAAAGTTAGTTAACAGTTTGAGATTGCCTGTCATATGTCGGGTGCAACCGCTATCAATAATCCAGAGAACGATCTGAACCACCTGCATCACAAGTAGACGACAGAGATGGAACAGAAGTAAGGGTGAAACCCGAAGAAATAGTGGGTTCCTGTTGGTTAGAAACACAAGTATTTAACAGTTTAGGAATCCATTTAAAATTTGGTTTATATTGTAACCAACGTTGCCAATTCCAACTAGTTTTTGCTTTGCGTTTGGTAAATGCACTAGCTTTTGGCGTGTCCCTAGAATTGTTGATTTCTGATCTTGGGTTGACTACAATATCATTCGAAACGGTAGTTGGCGTTTTTCCTAAGGTAGACTTAGAGGCAGTAGTGGGCCTAGAAGGAAAGCCGGATCTACATTTCTTTTTACGATGTAAGAGATTATTAGCTACACATTTAGTATGATCACCAGATAACACACTTTGACGACAAAACATACAAGATGCATTAATATTCAAAACATTTAAAGGTTCAACATTCGTTACATTAAGATTTTGATTACAATTTACCAGATTAGAATCTAAATCAGATGCAACATGAGTTTTATTCAAGTTCCTAAGGTGAGCTTCTACTTCTTGCACTTCTAGTGTTCCTCTTCTACGTTGCCAGAGCCTAGTCTTTTAAGTCGTCTTAACGCTTTTTGTCTTTGGGCTGCTAATGCTCTTAGGGAAAACTAGTCATGTAGAAGTGGAAGAACTAACATTAGAACTCTTAGCATGATTACCCTTATCTGTTCTGTCTATTTGAAACATTTCTGGTGCTATCACTGTGGTGTCAACAAACTTTCCTTTTTGAAGTAGCTTAATTTTCTCTTTCAAATCAATGATGATGTGATTTTTATCCTGAATATCAAACTCAAGTAAACCATTGCAATAACGAATGTCATCGCGGTTTTGTTGCCATTCGACGTTTTCAATTTTTAACTCCGCAATTTCTTTTTCATATTGAAGACATTTGTTTTTGAGAAAAGCATTTTTACTTCGTAGTTGCAATTCAGTTTCAATACTTTGAGCTTGACACCAATCAAGTTTTTGTTTGAGTTGACAAATTTCGTTTGAAAGTTTGTTTTTCACATCATCACTGTTTTGACGCAACGTTTCATATTTATGTTTCAATGTTTCAGCTTCAGACTTAAGCAAATCAATATCAGCACAGTAATTTTCAAATACCGTAGCATTGCTGGAATATTAAAGATCATTCATGATGAGAGTATGAATATCAGCTGTGAGGAGTTTTACCAAGAGTCGATCAGAATCCGTTTTCAAAAATCGATTTTTGCGCTGTTGAACCAAAATTGCATTTTCATTTAGAGCGAAAATGTTTTTCATATCTGTAACTTCTTTTTGGAGTTCCTGTTCCCAACGAGTAGCACAATAACGTAAATTTTGAACTAAAGGCAGAAATTGTTTTTGAAAAATGTCTCGCTTTTCCCGCTCGTAAGCCGATTGAAAAGTAGCAATTTTAATTTCCGAATGATGTTCAATTACGTTTTCCACGTTTCCGATGCCTTTCATGAATGTTTGAAAATAATCTAAAACTTTACAACGTGTTGGTAATGGTGTCACAGTACCAGAAGATGGTAATGGACCATTTACTTGTGCCACGGGTTTGACAGGAGCCCCATTGGAAGATGAAACATAAGACTTAGTTACATACCATGATTTCTCAGGTATTTCTCTTGATGGAACAAAAGATTTTGAAATGTGAGGAGCTTTTGAGTAATCATATGGTTTGCAATATTCAACTTGACTCATTTTTTATCGACTCTTTTCTTCAATTTCGTATTCTTCCTCAGTATTATGTACAATAACACGCACAACATTATTATCCATCAATTGGTCCATACTGTAAAGCTTAGGAATTGTTTTGAATGCAGTGCAAAGAAAAGTGGATCTGTAATCGCCAATGGCAAAACATTTATTGTGTCTTGGTTTTAAAGTAAACTTTTGAATTGTCGTTACAGATTCTCCATGTTTATAAACGATATTTTGAAAAGCTTTAATTTGACGTTCGAGAGTGAGATTTTCTTTTATTAAAGAATTTTCTTTTTCTCGTTTTTGCACTTTGTGTTCATAAAATTCATGTTTGCAAGTTGTCACCTCTGTTTGTGTTTTTGAAAGTTCCTTTTGAAGTTGTACAACTTATTTTTGAAGATCATGTTTTTCATTTTCCAGTTTGGAAACCAATTTACCGTTTGACTCAATTATGTCATATATTTGCTTTTGAAGATTTTGTTCTTTGACATATGATTCCTGAAATGACTTTTCAAAGAACTTTTCACGTTGAACTGCATTTTGAAAATGTGAAAGTTGTATTTTATAACATTCAATGTCCTTTTTCAAATATGCATTAGTTTCTTTCAAAACTTTAGTTTGCTCGTCCATTATGTGAGTAGTGAGAAGTTGTTCTTTAAGTTGTTTTGCCATGACAGTACAGTCAGGATCTGGATCAGAAGAAGGTTCATGTTGTTCAATATTGTCATTTTTGTTTTGCTCAATAGGATCATCAAATGAAACGACAGTGTCATCATCAAATATAACAACTGTGTCTAATTGTTCATCCTCTTGAGAAGATAGAAATGATTCAGATGGAACAACTTGCGCCTTATCTGATTCAGAAGTAGAGGGTGATGCATTAAATTCTATGGAGCATGTGGTTAGGTCATTTACCTGAGACAAACCATCAATGGTGAACACTGGGCCTGAATCATTCAACTGATGTTCCTGCATGTTGGCCATAAGCATCACAGCTGCATTTGCTTCAAGATCTTCCATATCATCATCGTTATAAGCATTAGCAAAGAAACTGTTCTCTTGTTCATTGAAAGTTCCTTCCTTTTCATCTTTGAGAGCCATTAGTAATGCCTGCTTGTGAAACTGACTGCCGCGGGTTCTCGGTTTAGGACATGCTGTAGTAATATGACCTTTTTCGTTGCAGTTGTAGCACCATATCGCATTCCCAGATACTGTATTGCTATTTGCCACATTATCATTACTTCTCTGAGGAGCACCTGAATTGTTTCTGAATCCCCCATTGTTATTGACTTTTTGTCCATACCCAGAATTTCCAGAATACCCTCCTGAGCCTAAACATCCAGGATTACGGTTCTGAATCTCAACTCGACCATCATGAATGACAGCTTGATTCCTTGTATTTGATGAAGAACGAAGACGGATGTTGGTTTTGTTAGAGAATTTGCTAAAAGTACGAGCAATAAGAGCAAGTCCTTGATTCAACGTATTGACGTCATCATCATCATCTTCAATCTGATTAGAATAATACATGCTATCATGGTTGTCATATGGAGCAGGTTGAGGAGAAGCGTGTTGCGAGGATGATTCATATGGGACCATTTTGTGTGAAGTAGCAGGTTGCTGGTAACTAAAATAATTTTGTTCCTGATCATAAGCATGATTAGACATCGGAGGATGTGTAGCATGAGTTTGAGCAACGAGTGCTAGGGGATTAGAAGTAGGTGGTGGTGTATATCCTCCTCGTGCGACTCTATCTTTTTCAACTTCAGACTCATAGTGCTTAAGGTAGTTGTACAACAAACCATATGGATCTCTATGAAGATTCTTAGCTTGTCTCACAAATGTCACATACTTTTGCCACTCAGAACCCAGACTACTAACAACCTTTGTATTGACAGCGATCCTTGGAAGGTGTACTTCATGTCTCTCTAAGTCGTTGACGACATTGGTGAAACGATGAAAGTAAGATTCAAGTGATTCCCCTGGTTCGATCATGATATTAGTGTATTCCAAGTAGAGTTTAGATTCCATGTCTTCCTTGTTCAGTTGTGTGCCTTGCATAAGTAGATGGACGTGTTCCCACATAGCTTTTGCAGTTGTCTGAGCATCAACACTTCTGAATATGATATTTGGTATTCCCTGAAGTATGTAAGACATAGCATACTCATCTGCTTCACAATGGTGGTGGTGTTCAGCAGTAAGTGAAGACTCAGGAACTAGCACAGTAGTTGGAGCTACTGGAGGATCAGCAGATTGGTCACCGCCAACGTAGTTAACAGGCCACTGAAACGGTCCTTCAAGGATAACTTGTTTCATGTACTTACCATTGGGTTTCTTGAGTTCTATAAACCTTAAGAATCGACTTGCTCACTGAACATAATTACCCGGTGTTAGCATTGGTGGGGTGTCAATAGATCCTGCTTCATGTCTGGATTGTTGAGTTGAAATGACTTCACACATCCTGTCAAACCAGTGAGTCGGTTTTGATGGGAGTTGACCTTGTTGTTGTGACATTGCATAGGATTGTTGCATTGGAACCATCGGATGTTGTTGCATGAGAAGATGTTGTTGTGAGTAAACCGGTTGTTGATAATATTGTGGTGATTGTTGATACTGTTGTTGTTGCTGATGATACTGTTGATTTAGATGTTGCTGAGGATGGTTAAAGTTGTAGTACGGTGGTTGAGACATGTTGAAACAATTGTGTGAAAAGATGGATCTTGTAGAAGATTGAAATGTACGTTCCTTTGGTAAAGTTCAAAATCCTTGGGCAAAGTTGAAATCTTACGCGTAACAAAACTTATGCGTAAATTTAAAGTTAAGCGTAGAAAGGTGATGTTATGCGTAAACACAGGGTTTATGCGTAAGATTACCCTTTTACGCGTAAGTTTAAACCTTTTGCGTAAAGCAAGTTATGCGTAAGGTAAAAACCAAACAAATCTTTCAAACTTGTCCAAGCTTGAAAGATATCCTTAGTCGAAGTATTCCACTAACTTGTCCAAGCTAGGGAAATACTGAGTCACCTTTGCTAGAAGAGAGAACCTTAGAAGAGACTTTTGCGTAGAAATCAGGAACTTACCCGTAAGAAGAATCTTATGCGTAAGAAATGTCTTCAGCGTAGAACTTTGGCGTAGAAAGTGGCTTATGCGTAGAAATTAGGCGTAGATTGCTCTCTTACGCGTAGGAATGGGGTTTTAGACCAAAACTCACGCGTAAGAAGTTGTCTTATGCGTAGGGAGACCAAAAGTACTGTTGACAGCTTTCAGAATGTACTGTTCCACTAATTCTTATGCGTAGAGTGACCAGAAACTATTAAAAATCACTACTTTTTGAAGAAAAATGCTTAGAAATGAGTGACTTTTGATCAAATAACTTCCCCAACACTTAGAAAACACAAAATATGAAAGTTTTAGGTACCAAAGACTAGTTTTCTAATATCAAAGAAGCTATAAAACTTAAGAAACAATGATAAAAAGTACTAAAAACTATGAAAGATCAAAACTTTATGCAAAATCTAAGCTTCTAATCACTATATAAACCTTGAAACTTGTCCAAGCTTCAAGATTAAGTGATAGAAACAAAGAAAAAGCAAAAATATAAGGAAAATACACCTAAATCCCACGTAGACCAAATAAACAACACTTCAATCTCTATTAGGCGAATGATACCACTTGTTAGGTGCCCATATTGATATCACACAAGTAAAGAATGAGATAGATATAAGGATTGGTTGATTATAAGATATGAGAGAATTATAAAAGCAAGAGTTTCATTAGAATATCAAAATAACCATCAAGTATTATGATACCATAAGCTTGGTATATATAGGGGAAGGAGCTAGGGCAACACACCCTCCTCCCTTCCTTTTCTAACGTGGGCTTTACTAAAGCCTTTTGGGCCTTAAGGCCTTACATGTTATCATAGACATAATAAAATAACTAACAAAGCAACCTATTACAAAATGTAATGACCGAGACTTGACTAAATACTAAAGTATGTTCCCAACATTGAGCTTGTGACCTAAGGGTTCTTTGGTTAAGATGTCCTATTATATTATTTAGTGGATGTGATCTAGATTCTTTAACATTTACAATTTCATTATTTTCTAAGTTAATGTCTTCATTATCATTTCCCATGGGTTTTGTTTTACTAACCTCAATAGATTCTTCTTCGACTAAGTCATCATCTTCTAAAGGTAAAGTTTTAGGAGGTGGTGGTGTTTCATCAAATGTTACATTTAGTGATTCTTCTACTTTCATGGAGTGTTTGTTAAGTATTATATATGCTTTACTATTTTGTGAGTATCCTAAAAATATTCCTTCATACGATTTTGGATCAAACTTAGTGAGGTAATCCTTAGTGTTTAGAATGTAACATTTACTTCTAAATACCCTAAAGTAGCTTAAGTTTGGTTTTCTACCTCTTAGTAACTCATAAGGAGTTTTTCCTAGAATTCTCCTAATTGATACCCTATTAATAATATATGTTGAAGTATCTACGGCGTGATACCAAAATTTTTGTGGGATGGATTGTTCATTTAACATTGTTCTACTCATTTCTTGTAGTGACCTATTTTTTCTTTCTACTACGCCATTTGATTGAGGAGTACGAGGAGCGGAGAAATTGTGAGATATTCCATTTAAATTACAATATTTTCTGAATTGTACTTCATTGTCAAATTCCCTACTATGGTCCGTCCTAATGGCTACTATTGTGCATCCTAATTTATTTTGAATCATTTTACTAAATATTTCGAATTTTTCAAAGGCTTGGGTCTTGTCACTTAAAAACCTAGTCCACGTGTATCGTGAGTAGTCATCTACTATTACTAAGGTATATTTGTTTCCTCCATAGCTCCGCACAGCGGATGGACCAAAAAGATCCATATGTAATAGTTCTAGGCACCTAGTAGTGGATACTATATTCTTAGCTTTGTGACTAGCATGAACTTGTTTTCCAATTTTACATGCATCACAAAAATGCTTGTCATAATTTAGATTAGGCAAGTTTCTAACTAGTTCCTTAGAGGCCAAAGATTGTATTTGTTGCATGTTAGCATGTCCTAATCTCCAATGCCACAATGTGGAGTTTTCGTCTAGGGTCGTTAGGCATATCCTATCCTCAGGTTTGTTTCCTAGTTTCATAACATATATGCCTCCTTTCCTAATTCCTCTACCTATAATTTTTCCATTCTTAACTATTTCGCTATCCTCTTCGGTAAAGGTGAATCTACATTTATTATCACATATTTGTCCTATACTAAGCAAGTTATATGTTAAATTATCTACATGCTCTACATTTTCAATAGTAAGTGAGTCTTGAGAAATCGTACCTTTGCCAATGATTTTTCTACATAAGTCACTACCGAAAATAACGTTACCTCCATTGTATGCCTTGTATGAAGAGAATAGCCTGCGGTTCCCCGTCATGTGCCTCGAACATCCGCTATCCTTGATCCATTCGTCAGGCTCCAAGTCAATTCCTAAACATATTTCGTCGGTTCCTTTTGCCATAAAACACTTTTCGTCTCTTGGTTTTTCCACTTCTTCTTTGTCACTATCACTCCATGTTCCACTAACAAATGCGCCTTGATTTTCATAACCCGGCGGCTTTAGACATTTGCCAATGAGATGATTTGGACTTCCACATCAAAAGCATTTTCTTTTCCCGTAGTTGTCACTTCTATTTCTTTGGAACGGTTTTCTTTCGTCTCGTGGTGATCTACTGGATCTTCCTCGTCTCTTGAAGTATTTCTTGAATTCTCTTACGGCCATTGCATATTCTTCGTCTTCACTTTCGTCACTTGAATCATCATCGTCACTAGGTTCCTTTTTGGCTTTTAGAGCAATGGATTTGGTTTGTTCTTTCTTGACTTTGACCGTTTCCGAATCTCTTCTTATAATTTCTTCATGGACCTTCAAGTTGCCAATTAGTTCATCTAGTGACAACGTCATCAAATTTTTTGATTCTTCAATAGCCGTGACCTTAGCTCGCCATTTCGGATGCAATGCCCTAAGAAATTTCCTAACACAATTTTTCCTAGAAAATGTCTCATCAAGTGCTTTTGAACTTGTGATAATGGTGTTAAATTTAGCAAAAGCATTATCAATTGATTCCTCTTCCGGAATCATAAATTGTTCATATTGTTGTACAAAAAGATCTATTTTGTTATCTTTAACTTGACTATTACCTTGGTGAGTAATTAGTAAAGAATCCCAAATATTTTTTTGCGGTTTTACACATAAAAATTCTTTCATATTCTTTGCGTGGTAACGCATTATAAATAACCATTTTAGCATCATTATTTTTTGTTAATTTCTTTTTCAAATCATCATTTTGCTTTTCAAAAGGTACAATTTCATCCATTTTAGTTTCAACATTATATTGAATAGGGGGAAAATCACCAAAGGTAATAATATGCCAAAGATCAAGATCTTTTGATTTCACATAAGTTTCGAATCTATTTTTTCAATATAAAAATCCCTCACTTTCAAATAGTGGTGGTCTTTGCATATATTGCCCTTCTAAATATTTTAAAGATTCCATAGATCGTTACAAGTTTTAAAATACAATATATTTTAAAAAAATCTTGTTAGACCTGGCTCTTGATACCAATTGTGGAAAACTAGAAGGGGGGGGGGGGGGGTTGAATAGTTTTACGTCTTTTTAATTTGTTATAAAACATTGTTTGAAAGTTTTCTTTGTTTTCAAAAATATAGATTCGATGCTATATGAAATCAAGTCATGCACAATATGAACAACACTAAATTTGTACGATAAAGTAATAATAATGTAAGTAAAGGAATAGATGAGAGTTGGAAAGATCGAACCGCGAGACAAGAGATTTATAGTGGTTCGGCTACAAGGTCATCTTCCTTGCCCTACTCCACTCCCCGAGCACCTAACTCGAGAGTTTTCTTCACTGTGTCAACAAGCTCCCTTATGGCGGAGAAAACCTTACACACCAATTTACACACCACAACTACGTCACAACTTATTCACACCTTCTACACAACTATTTCACACCTATTTACTACTTAATCACACCACTTCTTCACACCTATCTCCTACACACCAATCTTCTTCACACATATCTTCTACACACCAATCTTCTTCACAACTATCTTCTACACACCAATCTTCTTCCTAACCTTTCTTCTTCACAATTAACTACTAACCAATCACACTATATATATCTAACTAAACTATCTTCTAACAAATATTCACAACTATTCACACAATGAGATAAATACAATGATGATGCTCTAAATACTTAGATGTAGAGATCACAACAAGTTGTAATACTTCTTGTCTTGAGGGATAGAAGTATTCTTCTCTTGCACTTGATAGGATGATGTTTGGATCACTTTGAAACAAAGATTTAAGAATGTATGATCAAAGGATTTAAAGATTGGAAATGGAGATCTAGAACAGAAAGTTTTGGAGTGCAAAAGGTGAGAAAAATTTCAGATTTAAGGTGGTATTTATAGGCAACAAATTCTGACAGAGGAGCGTGGCCGGTCCCCTTAAATCAAGGCCGGCCCCCTTAAAATTAAGGGGACCGCCCCTTATAATTAAGGAGGCCGCCCAGCTGTAACGGCCAGAATTTTTGTTTTTTAGTGGGGAAAGTTTATTTTGTGAAAAACTAACTGATTTTTGTTAAAAATTTGAATTCATATTTTTAGTATGAATAAAACATTTTTCTTTATTACCAAAAATGTTTTTCAAAAATATATAATATGTTTATATAATTAAATAAACTTTGTAATACTTAATTAAATTTCCCTTTGATCATAAATTGCACTAAACACTTTATTTATTCATACCTTAAGTGATTTGGATGTAAAGAGAAAATGTTAATCACTAAATACTTGTTTAAATCACAAGTTTTAGTTCTATGAGTTTATATTTTGTAATAATCAAAACATAGAGATATTGATAATATGTTAATAATATTTTTAGGCATTATTTATGTCAACAAGGTGAAATATGGGGAAGGAAGACCATTCCAAGGTTACAATAGTAACAGTTATCATGCAGTGCCATCAGGTTACAATCGGCCACCTTACGAGAGAAGATCTAACCTTGAGCAGTCCATCCAAAAACATTTTGACGAATCATCTAAGAAGCAAATGGAACGGGAAGGATGGCTTAAAAGTTTTCAAGAAGGAACAACACTTAACCTAAGAAGCCACGATGAAACAATTAAAATCCTTGAAACCAAAATTGGGCTGTTGACCAATCAAGTATCCAAGGAAGCTGATGATGCCAAAGGAGAATACACTAAAGATTGTAGAGCATGCAAAGCAATATTTTCTAACAATGGTCAACCTCTTTACACTCCTTTCAGGTATTCTAATGAAGAGCTTGAATTTTTTGCTAAACGGGATGAGGAGGAATCTGACAATGAAGAGGAATTAAAGGAAGAAATGGACCTTTTCTCTTTGGATGCTGGAGAAGGAGAAGAAGTTAAGCTAAACGCCACATGCTCAGCAATCATTCAACATCAATTGCCTCCAAAAGAGAAGGATCCAGGAAGTTTTATTCTCCCTTGTTCAATTGATAGCTTGTTTATTAGTAACGCTTTAGCCGATCTAGGAGCTAGCATTAGTATCATGCCATTCTCTATGTACAAACATTTAAGTTTAGGTCCAATTAGACCAGTTTGCATGACTATAGAAATGGCCGATAGAACAGTTAGCATCCCTAAGGGCATAGTTGAGAATGTATTAGTTAAAATCGACAAATTCACTTTTCCTGTCAACTTCGTCATACTCGACATGGAGGAAGATAGCGAATTACCAATTATTTTACGAAGGCCTTTACTTGCCACTGTCCATGCTATGATTGACGTCTTTAATAAACTGATTTCTCTTACTATTAATAATAAAAAAATAGTTTTTAATATGGATGAAGGAGGGAAGTGTAATAAAATAGAAACTGTTTATGTCATCAACAATGGTAATACAAAAATTAATAAGGAAGAGGATTTTTCCCCTAATTTAACTGCACACGAACTCTTAACCCCTGATCATGATGATGCACCTAGTGATTTTTCGCAGGAAAGGTATAGAGAGGAAATAAGCCATATCCCTTCCAACGAGTTATAGCACAAGGAAGGCACTACTCCTAAGTCTAATGCTCAAGGTTCATCAAGAAGAAGGATTATTCCTATAAAAGGAACGGAAGCCGTAAATGTTATGGGAATGTTAGCCCAGCATGACAGGAATAATGGGGAAATAATTAAGAAATACCATTGGTGTGAGGCCATACCTGTTGACAACGAGATATGGTATGAATTGTGGGCATCTTGCAACCCAAACGCCGATCTTTGCGATGGTGGAAATGACACGGATAGAGTAGGAAACAATAAACACCTATAGAGTTCTACCAATGATGACAAGAGAAGACTCCTTGAGTGGAATGGAACCATGGCATTTGACGATTGGGTTCGAATCGTCTACAGTAAAGTCAGAAGAGATGAAAAACGGAAAATTTGGAATGAACTTAACAAAAAGGACATTCCACCCGCAATAATCGAAAAGACTCTCCAAAATGATGTTAGTCATGACAATCTCACTTCATCACAAATAGAAAGGACCGCAAACAAAAAAACGCATTGGTGCGAGCAAATAAAAACCCGCGATATCAATGGTAATAAATTATGGGCATCTTGTAACCCCTATGAAGACGAGTGTAATAGAGGAAGTAGCATTGCACGAGTAAATGATGATGAGTACCTATGGACTTCAACAAATGATAATCAAAGGAATGATTTGGAATGGGTTGATAATTTAGGATTTGATGATTGGATTAAAATCAAATATGGAAAAATTAATGCGGCTATAAAGGAAAAGATTTAGAATGGATGTGTGAGACGGTCAAATCCATGCGAGTGAAAAGCCAACAATGAGGCAAAAGGAACGGAGTATAATAAAACCACAGGGGAAGATGAACAAGACCAACGCAAGAGGGAGGTTGTTGAAGGAAAACTAAACCACAATGGAATGGAATCTGGTGATGATGACATCGACGGAATAATGGATTACCTAGAGTTGCAAGGGCCTAATGGGTTCACTGATCCTGATGACGAGACCTACGAACAACGACAGTGTAAACTTCTAGGATTACAATACAAAAGACCTCCACCAATCATTGTAGAAACATATGAGTTAACCCGATATCATTTACGACCCGACAAAAGATTCTCGAAGGTACGGAGAATTGAGAGGAAGGAATATTGTCGCACCGCCACAAATGTTGCTTGGATAAGACATAACCTACTTAAGGAAATGGACGTGAGTCTAACTTAAAGACTCGATAATAAACAAAAGTGCTCTTTGATGAGTGCTCAAACACTCATCATTTTTTGTCAATCTGAACTGCAAAAACATACAAAAACACTCAGAAATGCATCAAAATACTAAAAATATTCCAAAATTGTGTTTTATATGTTTTTGATGCAAAATGAGTAAGAACAGATGAAACACGTACAAAGTTTACATAATTGGCGGTTTCAGTCCCCCAACTTTCAAAAATTGGCAAAAATAGTCCCTGAGCACGTATTTTAAAAGAAAAGTCACCAAAGGTCCTTTTGAAATCATAAATTGTCATATTTAGTCCTTTGGTGAAAAAGTTAAAAGTTTTGAGAATTTACAAGATTGGTCCCTGAACTTCATAAATTGGCAGAATTGGTCCCTGGGAAATATTTTTGGATGGAAAAGTCAACTAAGGTCTTTGGAAACTCAAAAGTTATCACATATGGTCCTTGGGTGGCAAGATTAGTAAAATTACATGTTTAGTCCCTGGAGTTTGAAAGTTTGGCAGAAAAGGTCCCTGGGAATTTTGAAAAATGGAAAAATGCAAAATTGGTTCTTGGGTTATTGAAGTTAGCAACTTTGGTCCTTGTGATAAAATTTGGAGGAGTGTCACGTTTGGTCCTTCAACTTTGGTATAATTGCAAAATGGGACCTTGTTGATTAATACTAAAACCAAACGGATTCTTTTATTATTAAAAAAGCCCAAAAAACCAAATCCATACACAACCAGCCCAATCCCTTATCTTGGCCCATCTACCCACAGCCCACTCCCCACACCCCTTTGATATTACAAACCCGGTCAACACCCCCAGTCAAACCACTGTGCACCCTCCATCTTCCTCCCTGATTACCCGCTCCATGTCTCCCCCCTCCTCTCATATTTTTACCAACTCCACCAATTTTATTAATAATCAATCACCTACCAAACCAACCCACCCCCCTCCTCATTAAATATTCTCACCCAAACCACCCAACTGCCAAGTTGGCATTTTCCCGCCAAAACCAAATTAAGGGACAGGATCAAACATAACTAATCCAAAGGCTCTAATTAGAAGTGGGAAAATTAGTGGGACCCACACTGGGCTATAAAAGTGAAGAAAGAGAAGCAGAGGAGGCAGTAATCAGAGTAGTTAGTATAATTTAGTTAATGTATGTCATTTAGTTTGTAGGTTAGTGTTTCAGTTAAAATTATAAGCTTGTAAGCTTTGTACTAGTGTTTTCATGTTGTAATAAAACTTTATTCAAGTTTAAATTCAAGTTCATGTTCAATTTCAGTTTATAAAATTTTGCTTTAAATTCAAAAATCTCAATAAGTTTTATAGTTGTCATCTGTTGTTATTTTGAATTCCTAAGCTCATATAAGTTCTTAACATAGCTGATATAAGCTATTAGAAGTATTAAGATTAGTTGAAGCCGTCAAAACTAAAAAATTCATAAAAATCAAAATAAATAGAGTTAAAATAAAAAAATAGTGTGCAATAATGATGGTGATTGGAGCAGGGAAAGTTTTGGAATACTCTGGGTTGTAGTGCCTTATGGAAGGCTATAGGAGGTGATAATAATCCTTGGTTCTCAGTTCTTAGCCTAAAACATTTGTGAGTCCATTTTCCATATCTTTGGCATTTGTACTGTTTCATTACTTATTCCTGATTTTAATTCAATTCTTATAGCTCAGTAATCATATTGCATAAGTAGTGTAGTTTGTATCACATCAAATCAACAAAAACTTAAAAATCAATTAGCTAAGGGGTGTTTGGGTTAACCTGGTTCCAAGGGTTCACTGTTGTTATTAGTGTTAATTGTTATTGCAACATAATAGTCTAGGTACCATTAGGTGATAGTAACCTTAAAATTTCAAGTTTATTGACAGAAAGTCAAAATCACAAAACATCCCACCCTCACAGTTAACTGTTAAGTCATTAAGGTTCATAAAGCCTTATACATTTGTCTAAGTTATACTTTTAACTTATTTAAGTCTTAGTTTAGCTTAATGCATCATTTTCAAGCAGTAGAACAGAATCAAAATCCAAGAAAGTCAAGTTTCAAGTTTTCCACAAAAAAAGTCAAAATTTACCCTTTTTCAGAAAATCCAAAAATAGCAGGAATTGTTTTGATATTTCTAGGTGGCTTCAGGCCTTGTACTTTTTAGGAGTAGTAATATCCCAGCTGAACTTTAGAGTCCCACCTTCACTTTATTTTTACAATTTTTTCTGTGAACCCCACAGGTCCTCAAACTCAGCTGCAGGGGAAGAGCCTCCCCTGTTCACAGTTTTATAAGCCATTTTCTTCAGCTTGTAACTTGTTCAATATTTGGCCTTAGCTTATGATTTTTGTTTCTTTGAGAAGCCCTTCTGGCCTAGTTGTTGTGCATGTGCTTTGTGTCCCTTTTAATATTTATTTGGACTGCTAATTTTTGTTCTCAAGTTTGGCACATCACACAGATACACTGATAAGTCAGTGTATCTGAGTCAAGTTCCAAAGCTCCTTGTGAGCTTATTTGTGACCTTTAGCTTGTATAAATTGGTTTTTCTTATAGCTCAGTTGTCAGCTTATGAGTAGCTTGCAACTTAACCCATCTCACTATGTACACTGAGTGATCAGTGTATATAAGCTTCTTCATAAGCTCATTGTGAGCATAATAGTGGGTCCCATAGTGAGCTTGTTGGTTCTCTGAGAAGCCCTAGAGCTCAGCTTGTTAGTTTCTAGGTCCATTTTCACTTTTGAACTTATTGAATGAGTTAAATTTGGCCTGCTAGTTAGCCCTTAAACCTATTTGGTTATTCAGATGTTTGGACTTGCTTATTTGTCTTATCTAGCTTATTCAGTGAGCTTTGATTGTTGTTTTATCTTCATTTAAGTCCACTTAGCTTGTTTATAGCCTAATCTACTCTTTGTTCCATCTGTGTAGCTTGTTATGAGCTTTTTAGAGCTTAAAATCTCACATTGAGTCAAAAAGCTCAACTATCGAGCTTATTGGGTTCCATACTGCTTAATATTGAGTTACAATTTTGTTGTCTTTGCAAAAGTTTGTTATTTTAAGTTGTTTAATAGTTTTCCAAAAAGAAAATCCAGTAAAACCAAATTAATTATAAGTGATAGTTTCTATTTAATGTAATTTATCTTTTCAATTTTCCTTTTATGATTTTTATTAAGTAACTTACATTTTTATATTTTTCTTAATTTCCTTTTATATTAAAGTATTTTTAGAAATTTTTCCAGAATTTTATTTTGTCATTTAGTATTTATTAGATTTAATATTAGTTTAATTAATTATTAATTAATATTTAAGTATTAAATAGCATAATTAGTTTTTATTAAGCAAACCCTAGTTTTTATATATTTCCTAGCTTTTATATGTTATAAATTAATTTTAGGAATTTTTCTATAATTTTTACTTTTCATCTTCTAGTTTTTATAATTTAATTAGTTTAATTAGTAATCAATTAATAACTAGTTTAATAATTAGTAAAATAGTCCAAAAACATATAAAACAAACTTTTTATAATTTTTTAGGATTCCTATAATGGTTAATTAGTTTTATAAAAATTTACATAATTATCTAAGTTATTTAAGTATTATTAGTAATTTAAAAATAGTTTAAATAGTTTAGTTAATATAATTAGTAATTAATTAATATAAAAATCACAGAAAGTCAAAAAGCATATTTTTAATTTTAAAATTTGTTATTAGTTATTTTATAATTTTAGAAATTTAATTTTCATTTTTTTAGTATTAAAATAATAATATATTGTATTTAAGTTATTTAAATATTAATAATCAGTATTAAATACTCCCTCCGTCCCATATTAAATGTCATGTTTGACATTTCAAAGTCTTTTTCTCTCAACTTTGACCGTAAATATTTGTGTTTGTGTAATATAATACTTGATACAAAATATATGAATGGATTAAATTTTAAATGTATTTTAATTGCGTATAATTTTTATCAAATACTATATAACACAAACAAAATTATTTAAAGTCAAAGATAATAAAGAAAGACTTGAAAAGTCAAACATGGACATTTAATAAGGGACGGAGGGAGTAGTATTTAATTAATGTTAAATAAGTAATTAGTGTAAAAATTTATTTTCTTTTTCTATAAATTTTCTTTCATCCTTAGGTTTGTAAAAAAGTCATTTTTACCCCGTGAGGGTTTTCAGATTTCAGATTTCACTTTTTATTTTGTACGTTCGCGTAAATTTAAACTAAACGTACACGTTCTTAGATTTAAAACGTTTCTGGTTTTTCCAATTTCACAATCTTGTTAATATAGCTTATTTAAGCTATTTCCTTGTAAAAATCAGTAGTATAATCATTCACAGCCCCTTTTCTGTCTAAATTCACCCGATCACAAACCCGTTTGATTACAATCCACACCTCGTCGGGACATAACGACCCAGGGAAACCCTGTATTCCACGGAGCATTGACTCTAGGCTGTCTGACTTTGTTGACCATTCACCTGGTCAATATAAGTTGACTGCCGAGGAGGTTGTGCGCGTTATTCTAAACGGTTTTGCGTATTAGTGAACCTGGATATACATCCATTGTATATTTACCACCTTTATTCATATTTTCATATTATCATATAAAAACAAAAGTGTTCACGAAAACATTTTAAAATCAGTTTTCAACGAACACAAAAAAAAAAAAAAAAAAAAAAAAAAAAAAAAAAAAAAAAAAACCCAAAAAGATTTTCTTTCTTATTTGTATATAAAATGTCTTTCAAAAAATCCAAAAATATTCATCTTTACCCTCCTACCCTTTTGATTCTTCATTCCTTACCCTCCTAAACCTTTTGATTCTTTCTATGTCTCATCCAGACCTTCTGATTTGTCAATGGTGTAGTAATCCTCATAATGGTGGTAATTGCCGCAGTTGTGGCATGGTAGAGTCAGGAAATGGGTCTGTCTATAACCAAGATCCCTATTCCTACCATGACACGACTGATTTATTCCATCAGCTACCACACCATGAGACTCAGCCATTTTACTGTTGTGAGTACTGTGGTGGTTCACACTATAGTCCTGATTGTCAATCGGGAAACACGCTTGTCTATGAGCAGTTTCCTGATAACGATTATGACTCTAGCACATACAACCCACAGCCACATCAGTTTTACTGTTGTGAGTACTGTGGAGGTCCACACTTCAGCTCTGATTGTCAAACAAGGAATCCATTTCTTTGTAACACTTTTGACACATCGTATTATGACGAACCTCCATCTCAGCCAATTCCTCAAAGTGTTCTCCTTGATCTTTTGGATTTAGTAAAAGACTTGAAAGGAATAACACATACCCCAGATAATCCAAAACAAAAATCGATGGAAGAATTGTTAGCTGAAGAACAGGCTGCTAAAATAAATTCCCAAGATTCCTATGAAAAATCTATTAGGGAATCAATTGAAAAAGAAAAAGCAGCCAGATCTAGCTCTCGATTCTGTTTCATTCCTGATGACAGTGATGATGAAGATACACTTGATATTCTTCAATTTTATAAAGATTCATCAGATGAAATTCCATCAGTTGAGATTCCATCTCAACCCACTGTTATCACACCTGAGGTTCCCACTCACTCTTTGAGCATGGGGGACGAGCATCTTGACACTGTTCCTGAAAAGGAATCGGACGAATTCATAAAGTCTAGTGTTGAGAACCTTGTTCCAATCCCAAGAGAGTTACAAGGAATTCTTGATCATATGTGTGATATCCCTCCTCCTCTTATCTTCCCGACTGATCATGTTGAGATGTTCTCTAATTCTACTGATGACGATTCGTTATCTTGTGGAGACATCGTTTTTATGGAAGAATTACCTTCTGAGCTAGTTAGCTTAGAAGAAGAGAATGAATAGATTGACACTGAAATCAAGGATGAAGCACTTCGTGCAACATTATTGAATGTCGATCTCCTCATTTCTAAAATCAAGTCTTTCAAAGAGAAACCTATTTCATCTCCTATCCCCATTAAGGATAGTGACATTTTCTCCGATGATCCTATTCCGGAGTTTGAAGCCTTTACTTTTGATCATATGGGAGAGAAGATTAGTGGCAGTACCACTTCTCATTCTCTAATTTCTCTCCCCGAATATGATTCATTCACCTTTGAGGAGTTCTCCGGTAAACTCACTCATATCATATCTCCACTAGAGTATGATAACTTTTACTTTGATCTAGACAAAGATGTTCTTTGTGTTTCGGAGGGACATATTCTCAACCTTGAGAATTTGCTTGATATCAAAATCCCATCCCTCCCTCCCATTATATGTCTAGATCATATGAGCTTTACTGATAAGATTCATGATATACCAATTATGAATTCTCTTTCTGATGATGATGAGTCTATCTTGATTGTCATCAAGATCTTTCTTCCCTTCTTCACCAACCGGGTAACTTCTCCTGTTCTTCACTCCTTCGGGAATGAAGACATTATCTTTGACCCCGGCATCACCGCTTATAGTTTATACTATTTAAAGTCGGGTACTTATCTCATCGGTGTGGAACTTTCACGTGCTTCAAATGTTTGTCCAAACATCTTGAATGAAAGTCCGATGGAGATTGTCTCTTCCACATCATGCTTCCCCAAGAACAAATGAATTCGGGGTCGAGTCAAGCTAGCGACTCGGTAAACAAAAACAGTAGCATTGTTGGGTTTTGGATTCTGCTGCTAAGTGAAACTGCTGCTGTGATGAAATTGCTGCTAAGGTAAATGATTCTGCTGCTGATGTCAAAGTGCTGCTAAGGGAAAATGTTGCTGAAGGAATCTACTGCTAAAGTGATAAGCATGTATTCGAAGTAGATAATTATAGAATAGATTGTGTGTATATTATATACGTCTAGAATATTCTTATCTTGCATAGAAAGTTATTGTAAACCTAGTAGGACTCCTTGGCCTATAAAAGGAGGATCCTATGGTTAGATTGAGTACGTATTGTTTAGTTTTCGTTTACACTTCAAGGTTGTAAAACCCTAGCATTGTCGAGTGCTCGTATTAATAATATTGAAGTGTTGATAGTTAAATTGTTCTTCTTATGTTAAGCTTTTATATTCCGCATTCTAGCTTAAGTGTTTAATACAAGTCAACTTCTATATAAGATCGTTTGCTCAACTGGGATCAACAAGTGGTATCAGAGCTTGTGATCTAGAAGTTGTAATCAAGAAGAAACTGTTTCTTGTAAGTTTACTGTTCCTAATCAACTGCTAAAGACGGGTGATGACACACATATGGTGACTGCTTCAAAGGTTCCCATGCTCAACCCTGGAGAATATGAGCTATGGAAGATGAGGATAAGACAGTACATTCGCATGATTGACTTTAACATGTGGAACGTGATCATCAATGGTGACTCTTTACCAAAGAAGGGTGCTGATGGAAAAGAGATATCAATCAAGACTGCTGAAGAGAATTCTTTGAGAAAGATGGAGATCAAGGCACACAGTATTCTCTTAATGGAAATACCTAATGAATTTCAGTTGGACTTTGATGGTTGTGAGACTGCAAAAGACTTGTTGGATGCTGTTGAGTTTAGGTTTGGAGGGAATGATGCTACTAAGAAGTCAAGGAAAAACATGCTGAAGCATCAATTTGAGAACTTTACTACTGAAAGTGGAGAAAAGATTAATGGCACTTACAACAGGCTCAATCAACTTGTCAGTCATTTAAAGCTTGTCGGCTATGTGGTTCCACAAGAAGATGTAAACCTCAAGTTCCTCAAAAGTCTTGCACCTGAATGGAGTATCCACACAGTTGTTTGGAGGAATAAGCCGGATTTTGAAACTATGAAGTTGGAAAGTCTCTATAACAACTTAAGAGTGTATGAACCAGAATTGACTTCTTCATCTACTTCATCTTCTGGTACACAAAATGTTGCCTTTGTATCTTCAAAGTCAAAAGGGTCAAAAGAATCTCACTCTACTGCTTATGGAGTATCTACTGCTGATGGATCTGCTACTAGTTCAAATGATAAGAATTCCACCAGTGATATTGCTTTGTGTGCATTCTTGGCTGATCTAACTACAACTGTAAGGTCACAGGTCATTAATCAAGATTTGGATCAACTTGATCCTGATGATCTTGAAGAGATGGATCTTAAATGGCAAATGGCCATGTTGACCTTAAGGGCAAGAAAATTCTTGAAGAGAACTGGAAGAGAAATCAAGTACAGGGCTAAAGAAAATGTTGGTTTTGATAAATCAAAAATAGAGTGCTATAACTGCAACAGGAAGGGTCACTTTTCCAGAGAATGTAGAGCTCCAAAGAAAAA
This sequence comes from Artemisia argyi, assembly GCA_030686995.1. Taxonomy (NCBI): domain Eukaryota; kingdom Viridiplantae; phylum Streptophyta; class Magnoliopsida; order Asterales; family Asteraceae; genus Artemisia; species Artemisia argyi. The sequence continues at coordinate 55,260,615 of CM060707.1, forward strand.
TGCTGAAGCTCCAAAGAAGACCACTAAAGAAACAAATAATACCACTACTGCATTGGTATCATGTGATGGGTTGGGAGAGTATGATTGGAGTGATTTGGCTAATGAAGAACCAAACTTTTCCTTGGTGGCTCAAGTCAAGCCTAAAGTGAATAACTTCGCACTTATGGCCTATGCATCATCTTCTGGATCTGACTCTGAGGTATCCAATGATTCTGATTTATCTGTGTGTTCTTTTAAGTCATGTGCTGATACAGTAGAAGAACTTAAGTCTAGAAATGAGAGTCTAATCAGAGAAGTTGAAAACCTAAAACTTGATAACTTAGGTTACAAAGTAGGTATTCAAAATGTTGAAAGAAGACTTGAGTATCTAAAAGAGTGTGAGTTAGAATATGTAGATAAAATTAACCAACAAGATGTTGAGATTTTTAAGAAAAACAGTGAAATTGAGTTTCTTAAGAGTAAATTAGAAGAAGCAGAAAGAGATAGGGATGTAGCTCTTGCTGATAAAGAAAAACATATAGTAAGAGTAAATAAACAACAATATGCTTCTGATTTGGTTAATAAGTCTATTGAGAGTACACTGATGAGAAAATGAAGTGGAATAGGTTACAATGAGGTTGCTCCTCCTGCTAATAGTGCCTATGCTCCACCAGGAAAAGAATTGTCTTTTATTAGTGAGCTAGATATTGAAAAACCTGTAGGTGAATCCAGTACAAATGTCTTAGAAACACCTAAGGAAGAGGGTAGAAAATTTCCTGATGCTCCTATTATTGAAGACTGGTACTCAGATAGTGATGATGAACAGGAACAGGTTGAACTAAAACAAAAAGTAGAAAAGGAAGAAATTCCTACAAAAGTTGAACCTAAAATTGAACAAGTGAAGTTTGTGAGACCTGTGTTAGGTAAGGGCATCTCTAGGAAAATGGTTAAATATAATGAGATTTCTAGAGATAGAATGAATTGTTTCAATAATAAGCCTAGGGGAAATCAGAGAAACTTTAATAACCTAGTTTCTAACAAATTAGGTAGTGAGTTTCAATTAAAGAAAAAGGCTTGTTATAAGTGTGGTAGCTTTAAACATTTGATTAATAGTTGTCCTGACCACAAGAAGCCTGTTTGGAATCAATATGCTAGGGTGAATCATAAATATGTTACTAAGAATACTCACCCTCATCCTAACAGAAACATGATTCCTAGGGCTGTGTTGTTAAGATCTGGTGCAACTAGATCTATTTATGCTGCTAAATAAAATGGTGCTTTCAAAGCCACAACTGGTTCTGTTGTTGGCTCTACTGCTAGTAAGCACTCTGCTGCTAGTAAGCATTCTGCTGCTAGTACAATACTTTCTACTTCTGGGCCAAAAGTTTTATCAAATACAATTGTTGGAAATCATTTTTATGTTGTTAAGGCCTCAACTTGTTAGGTTTGGAAACCAAAATCAACTGTTACAAACAATGTTTCCAAAAACAACAGTGCATCAAGTGATTTAAAGAAATTTAACTATGTTGATGTACAAGGCAGATCCAAGTCAGTAATGGCTTGGGTCCCCAAGAGAAACTAATTTCTCTACTTTCATGTGCAGGGTAATCTACTGGATGATCTTAAAGATTTGGTTATAGTTGATAGTGGATGCTCTGGACATATGACAGGAGATGAGTCTCAACTTGAAGACTTTGAGGCTTTTGAAGGTGGTTATGTTGCTTTTAGGAATGATCCTCAAGGTGGAAAGATTATTGGTAGAGGCACTTTAAGAACAGGAAATTTGGACTTTGAGAAGGTGTTTCTTGTGAAAGGACTTAAGTTTAACCACTTTAGTGTCTCACAAATGTGTGACAAAAGGAATTTTGTTCTTTTTACAGACACTGAATGTATGATCCTTTCTCCTGATTTTCAACTGCCAGATGATAAATTTGTGCTATTGAAGGTCCCTAGAAATGAAAATATATACAGTGACCATATTAAGAACATTGTTCCCAAAAGAGCTTTAACTTGTCTGATTGCAAAAGCCTCTATTTATGAGTCCAAATTATGGCATAGAAGACTTGGGCATCTGAACTACAAGACAATGAACAAGTTGGTGAAAGGAAATCTTGTGAGAGGCATGCCCACAAAGTTGTTTGAAAATTGTGAGACTTGTGTTGCTTGTCAAAAGGGTAAACAACACAAAGTTTCATTCAAGTCAAAGACAGTGAACACAAATATAGAGCCCTTGCATTTACTTCACATGGATTTGTTTGGGCCTGTTTTTGTGAAAAGTTTGAACAAGAAGTCATATTGCCTAGTTGTCAGAGATGACTTCAGCAGGTTCACTTGGGTGTTCTTCTTAGCCACTAAAGATGAAACCCCAGAGGTACTTAAGGAATTCATTACAAGAGTTGAAAACCTGCACAACCACAGAGTGAAAATTATCAGATGTGACAATGGTACTGAGTTCAAGAATAGTGTGATGAATCAATTCTGTATGGGAAAAGGAATTCTAAGACAATACAGTGCTGCAAGAACTCCATAACAGATTGGTGTTGCATAGAGAAGAAATAGGACACTTATTGAGGCTGCAAGAACAATGTTATCTGATTCTAAATTACCTATACCTTTTTGGGCTGAAGCTGTAAACACTGCATGTTTTGTGCAAAACTGGAGTAAGGTAGTGAAGCCTCACAACAAAACTCCATATGAGCTTTTTCATGGAAAGAAACCATTGATTGATTTTCTCAAACCATTTGGATGTCCTGTCACTATTCTAAATACTATGGATCAATTAGGCAAGTTTGAAGAGAAAGCTGATGAAGGTTATTTGGTTGGTTACTCTGTACACAGTAAAGCTATCAGAGTATATAATAAGAGAACCAAACATGTGGAGGAAAATTTACATATCACATTTAGTGAGAACACATCTAATGTTGAAGGAAAAGGACCTGATTGGATGTTTAATGTTGACATTCTTACCAAAACAATGAACTATGTACCAGTTATTGCTAGTGTTAACACTGACAAACCACAAGAAGACATTGTTTTGATTGAGAAACTGAAGGTTGGTCCAACTTTCTTTCCCTTACAGAAAGATCAAGAAGATGGTGTTACTCAAGAGAAGCCTAAGGAAGCTGAAGTAGATATTGAAACTCCTATTGATGCAGAAAAGATACCCAATGAAGCTCCAAAAGTAGTTGTTGATGTCTCTCCTACAAGGCCAGAAGACTCTACTGCTGACTCAGAAGACTCTACTGCTAGACCAAAACAGGCAACTACTGCTTCAATCAATTCTACTGCCAAGCCTATTAACTCTGCTTCTACATCACAGTTTTCTTCTTTGGACACTCAGGGTAGATCTTTTGATGATCCAAACTATCCTGATGATCCAAATATGCCTCCTCTAGAGAATATCTATGAAGACACAGATGATGAAGCTCTTAATGGTAAATTATTTGGAGCTAAGGTAGATTTTACTAATTTGGAAGTTAACATTCCTGTTAGTCCCACTACCACTACAAGAGTTCACAAGGATCATCCAAAAGAACAAATTCTCAGTGATCCAAAATCATCTGTACAAACAAGAAAAATGACTAAAGAGCTCAAAGATCTTCAACATCAAAGTTTCTTTGCAAGATCTCTGCATCAAAGAAACAGTCACAAAGATCTACAAAATTGCTTATTTGCCTGCTTTTTGTCTCAAATTGAACCCAAGAACACTTACAAAGCCTTACAAGAAGCAAGTTGGGTGGAAGCAATGCAAGATGAGCTTCTGCAATTCAAACTACAAGAGGTGTGGACTTTGGTTGACTTGCCAAATGGAAAAAGAGTGATTGGCACTAAATGGGTGTTCAGATGTAAAAGAGATGAAAGGGGATAGTCATTAGAAATAAGGCTAGGTTAGTAGCTCAAGGATACACACAACAAGAGGGACTTGACTATGATGAAGTATTTGCACCAGTGGCAATAATAGAAGCTATTAGACTATTCTTGGCTTATGCTTCATATAAAGACTTTGTAGTGTATCAGATGGATGTAAAGAGTGCTTTCCTTTATGGGACCATTACAGAAGAAGTTTATGTGTCTCAACCACCTCGTTTTGAAGACCCTGATTATCCTGACAAAGTTTACAAGGTGAATAGAGCAATGTATGGTTTACATCAAGCTCCTAGAGCTTGGTATGATACCTTGTCAACATATTTGTTAGACTCTGGGTTCAGTAGAGGAAAGATTGACAAGACTTTGTTTCTCAAAAGACAAAAAGATGATATTTTGCTGGTTCAAATCTATGTAGATGACATCATCTTTGGTTCTATAAACAGGGCTATCTGTGTTGATTTTGAGAAGCTTATGAAGGATAAGTTTGCTATGAGTTCAATGGGAGAACTCAACTTCTTCTTGGGACTACAACTGGTACAAAAGAAAGATGGCATATTTATTAGTCAGGATAAGTATGTCAATGACATTTTGAAGAAGTTTTGATTTGAAGATGCTAAGCCTGCTAAGACAACCATGGATACCAACAAACCTTTGTTGAAGGATGAAAATGGAAAAGAAATAGATGTTCACTTGTACAGATCCATGATTGGCTCTTTGATGTATCTTACAGCATCAAGGCCTGATATTATGTTTGTTGTGTGTGCCTGTGCAAGATTCCAAGTATGTCCCAAAGAATCACATCTTAATGCAGTGAAGAGGATTTTTAGGTATCTAAGGCATCAACCTAAATTGGGCCTATGGTATCCTAAGGATTCACCTTTTGATTTGGTGGCGTATTCAGACAGTGACTATGTTGGTGCTTGCTTGGATAGAAAGTCTACAACTGGTGGTTGTCAATTTCTAGGGAACATATTGGTGTCATGGCAATGCAAGAAACAGACAGTGGTTGCAAATTCTACAACTGAAGCTGAGTATGTGGCTGCTTCAAGTTGCTATGGTCAAGTACTTTGGATGTAAAATCAACTACTAGACTATGGGTACAATTTCATGAACATCAAAATTGATATTGATAACAACAGCACACTTTCCATAATTAAAAATGTTGTTTTTCATTCTAAAACAAAACATATTGAGATAAGACATCATTTCATAAGGAATTGCTATGAAAAGAAGTTAATTCAAATTGTCAAAATTCATACTGATAACAATGTTGCTGATCTTCTCACTAAACACTTTGATGTGGGGAGGTTTCAATTTTTAATTGCAAATATTGGTATGATAAATCTTTGAAAATTTTATCTCTTTTTGTTTTTGTAAAGTATGTAAAGGTCCTGTGCTGTTTGTTCCTCTGTTTCTGCTGCTTCTTAAGAAGCATATGATTAAGTTGGAATGTACTCTGCTGCTATTTCACTCTACTGCTAGTATATATGTTTGTATGCTTTGTAGTGTTTAGACTAACATTTTGCAGGAAAAGCTAAAATTGATGATTTGCAAGTTAACAAACAGAAAATAAGAAATAATCATTCATCATCAAAAGAGTACATCCAAACAGGGTTCATCCACATCAATTCAAACATAACAAAAGACTGCTACATAACAAGATGAAATTAAAAGACTACAAACATCACTGTCTAGGACATGGAAGCCCAAGTACAATCTTTCTTTCCTTAGGAAGAGAAGGGTTTGTCTTCCTTGTCTTGGCTGATGTCTTGGGTCTTGGCCTTGAAGATTGTGGACTTTCAGGAGTGGAAGGTGGATTGTTGTGTGGCTCATCCTCATCAGATGAAGTACAGATAAAGGGGGAAACAAGTTCCCTTGGAGATGGAGGTCTTATAGGAATCCAAGCAGGGTCTTCTGATGATTCTGAAGACGATGGAGATTTAGGGGACATCACCTCTTTACCCCTAGAAGTGCTTAGGGTTTGATTCAAGTTCAACAGATCTTTGAACACAGGGAGATTGTGTTTTCTCTTTCGGGCTTGTTCTTTGGTTCTACATCCGTTGTGAGGAGGACGGAATGGAGGTACATAGGTTTCAAAGGGTGCTTCATCCTCAGAAGATGAATCGGATGAGATGTTGATAATTTTGGGGGAAGATTTCATGGTTATTGAGATTTGATTTGGTTATTTATTGTAATTAGGATTTGATTGTATTGATTTAGGGAAAGATTTCGTCCATTTTTATAGGGATTACGGAGTATAAAGCGCATTTATTGTTGAGGGTTCTTGACTTTTTGACCAAGTTTGAATAGTCAACTCTGCTGCTGGCTTAAACTTACTCTGCTGCTAGTTGTTTCATTCTGCTGCTAGTTGTGGATGACATGGTTATGCTGCTACGGTTGTAAGTGAGAGGGTGGAAGGTGTAACTTCTACAAATCCGTTTAAAACCTAATTAATCTTCATAATTGGTTTTTACACGCTCCAAATTGAAGTTCTCATAAACCCTAACACTCCATTATTCTCAAAGTCAATTATTCCCAATTTCTCAAAACCCTAATTCACGGATTGTACACGTACCTGGGCAGAGCAGCACAATAGTGTGGTTATTTTGGATGAAGAGTTGGTTCCTGAAGGTTTCACAGGCATGGTAAAATTCTTGAATGCTACTTCTCTTAGGTATGCATTAACTGTGAATCCTACAATATTTGTTTCTTACATCAAACAGTTTTGGCTTGCTGCTAAAGTCAAAACTACGAATGAGGAAAAATATGTCAGTGCTATAGTAGATGGTCAAAAGATTCGTGTAACTGAATCTTCTATAAGGGAAAATCTTCTCTTAGATGATGAAACAGAGACCATGTGTCTTGCCAATTCTGCTATTTTCAGGGTTTAAAAGATTTGGGATATGAGGGAAAGCATACAATTTTAAAATTTCAAAAAGCTCTCCTCTGACCTAAGTATAAGATTTTGGTACACCTTCTCCTTCATTGTTTGAGTCCTAAAACTTCTGGGTGGCATGAGTTTAGTACTACTATTGCTTCTGCTATGGTATGCCTAAGCATAGGTCATCCATTTAATTTTTCAAACATGATTTTGGAGGAGATTGTTAAAAGTGTTAAAGAGTCTGGTTCTTACTTGCTTTATATACGATTTATTCAGCTCTTTATTGAAAACCAACTTACCAATTTCAGATCACATGCTGCTACTTATGATGCTTCCAAATTGGTTTCCAAAACTTTTACTTTCTTGCTTAAACATGGTAAAGGTTTTTCAGGTACACATACAAATCTTACACCTTCTATGGTGCAACTTGTGCAAAATATTCAGGGTGAAGGATCAGGAAATCCCACTGATTCCCATCACACACCCAATTTTACTGCATCTGCTACACAACCCAAAATACACTATACCCGTAGGAAAACCAAAAAGAACAATGATCTACCGCAGGATAGTGTTAGTACGGCTGTACCAGATGAGGTTGTCCTAGGTGATGGAGGGGACATGTTGGCAAGGGCTGTCACTACTGCTTCTAGCTTAGCAGCAGAGCAGGACAGTGATAACATCATTAAGACCCAAACCAAGGCAACATCTAGAGAAAAGGATTCTGTTGAATCAAATTCTCAGGATGGTAACCCTAGCTAAATGGAAAACATATGGGGCTCAGATGATCAAACTAGGTTTGATACTGAGTTTATGTCCCAAGATTCACCTCTCAGACCAGGTCACACAGGTCGAAGTGATGAGGACAGGACAGTGACAAATGAATTGACAGAAAATCTTGTACATGATGACAATGTCCATGATTCACCTCTCGGACCAGGTTACACAGGTCGAAGTGATGAGACTACTATGAAACTCATTCAGGAATTGGCTATTACTTGTACCAACTTGGAGGTGAAGTGTACTTCATTGGAAGACAAAGTTCTTAGTCTTTCTACTGTTGTTAATGGTCAAGCCAAGCTCATCACCAAATTGCAAAAACAGATTAAGAACTTAAGGAAATCAAGATCTTCAACCTCCTTAAAAAGATTGAAGAAAGTGGGCACTTCTCAAGTTATTAGTTCACCTGAACTCTCTACTCATTTGGAAGAGGATGCTTCCAAACAGGGGAGGAATGATGAAATAATGGGTTCAGGGGAGGCTAATTTGAAGAAAGTTGATGGTGCTCAGGATATGGAGGCTGGAATGGTTTCAGGTGAGGTTCCAGAGTTTGGAGATATGGAAGTGGAAAGTCCTCAGGATGCTGAAAATTTTGTGATTGCTGACAAATCAGGGAATGAGGTTGTAATGGAAAAGGTGATTGCTACTCAAGAAAATGTGGTGTAAAAACTTAAGACTTTGGAGCCTGAGCAACTAGTGAAGAAAACAGGGTTGATGGGTGAAGCTTTAATGACTTTGGGTGATTCTATGGTTAAAGAACTTGAAAATGCTGCTCTTGCTAACAAGGTTGATGACTCTGCTACTGCTCAAGATTCTACCGCTAAGGATTTAGCTGATCCTGCTGCTAGTAGAAAGGTCAGTTCTGCTGATGCACAAGATTCTGCTGCTGGGTCTAGTGACAATGCTGCTGCTGAGGCTATGGTTTTTTTAAGTAAGAAGACTACAGAGGTACCATCTGAATCATCTTCAAAACATACAAAACTACCAACTCCATCACTACCACAACAACCAACAACCACAATCACATCATCTACACCAAGAATACCTCAAAAGGGAGTTGTAATCAGAGTACCTGCTGCTCAACAAAAGGAGGTTGTTTCATCATCTTCTACTGATAAAGGGAAGGGCAAGCAAGTTAAAGATCCTAAGTGGATGTATAAGGGGATTGATTACTCTGAGATACCTTTTCATTGGTGGTCCAAGGAATTACAAGTTGAACGTGATACAGCTGTTGCATTGAAAGAACAAGAATTGCTTGATCAAGAAGAACAACAGTTGGTTCAGGAGGAAAAAGAAAGGGTTGAAAAGGAAATTGAAGACTTAAAGAGGTATGAGGAATGGGTTGATGAGAAGATAAGAATAGATGCTGATATATAACTCTCCAAGATGATAAAGATTGAAGAAAAAGAAATTCCTACTTTTGATGTGCAATCTTGGATAAGAGAGTTTACTACTAAGAAAAATAAAGAAGATGTTGCTACTAGAAGAAAGAAAAAGGTTCTCAGGGGTCCAACTCCATTGCAACAGAGAAGAGAGCAAGAAAGGTACCTGAAGAATATGAAGGGATGGAAATTGGTACAGTTAAAACCTAAGTCTGATCAAAAGGTTTTTCACTTGTATCAAGAAGCTAAGAAACAAACAGATACCTTCTATCCTATGGGTTGTCCTGAAGACTTGGAACACATTGCTCAAAGGAATAAAAAGTTGGTACCTGATAAAGTTGTTGAAGTAGAGCATGTTCAAGTGACAGATGTTATTAAGCAGCTTGAAGATACTGCAGATAAGACAACTTCTTCTATTCAAAGTGGTAAAAGGAAAGGTGCTGTTCATAAATCCTTTGCAAAGAAGAGGAGAAAAACAGGAGAAGAAAGCAGTTCTAAGCCAGAAGGAGATGAGTACAAGAATGATTATGATCATATTCCTCCTGAGCATTTAAAGGAACAATTGAAGGTTCTCACTATGGTTGGTAAGATGGAGGAACCTGAAGTAGTTGATGCCACACCAATAGGAATCAAATATCCTATTATCAAAGTAACTACAGGATATGATACTAAAATTGGAGCATTTCATGATGTTGAGAGATCTGATGGAAAGATTCACAGGTTTCTTAGATTTCAACAAATGCTATATTACTTTGATAGAGAGGATGTTGATGATTTGTGGAAGCTATATAAGGCAAAGTTTGGAGCTAAGAAGTTTGATGGTAAAAAGTATGAAATAGAGAAAATTGATCACATTAAGACTATGTCTGATAACGTTCTCTGGAGGGCTCTGAAACTTATGTATGAATCTTCAATGGATAATTCTGACTGGACAGAGATAGTAGAATATAAAGTAAGAAAATGGAGACTTTTTCAAGATTCTGGAATTCATGTCTTGGATATTGGACCAATTACTTTATATATGCTGGCTGAAAAGGATTACCCAGTGGTAAGATACTGGAATACTGTCAATCAGATGGTTAATGGTGCTGGATTACTCAACTTGCAGAAAGACTATGATACCGATGATCAGGCATTCAATTTGCTGTCAAAGTATAAGAAGATACTTGGTCAACAGACATCTCAAGACTTGAGTGTTCGGAAGCATCCACCTAGTGTATAACTATGCTTTGAAGAAACTTAATGATTTAATGATAAATATTAAGTTTAGGGGAGGATTGTTGGGTTTTGGATTCTGCTGTTGAGTGAAACTACTGCTGTGATGAAACTGCTGCTAAGGTAAATGATTCTGCTGCTGATGTCAAAGTGCTGCTAAGGGAAAATGTTGCCGAAGGAATCTACTGCTAAAGTGATAAGCATGTATTCGAAGTAGATAATTATAGAATAGATTGTGTGTATATTATATACGTCTAGAATATTCTTATCTTGCATAGAAAGTTATTGTAAACCTAGTAGGACTCCTTGGCCTATAAAAGGAGGATCCTAGGGTTAGATTAAGTACGTATTGTTTAGTTTTCGTTTACACTTCAAGGTTGTAAAACCCTAGCATTGTCGAGTGCTCGTATTAATAATATTGAAGTGTTGATAGTTAAATTGTTCTTCTTAAGTTAAGCTTTTATATTCCGCATTCTAGCTTAAGTGTTTAATACAAGTCAACTTCTATATAAGATCGTTTGCTCAACTGGGATCAACAAGCATGCATATAGGGTTTTCACCCTAAGTGTGGGGGAGTGCCCCTACTGTTGTTACCATGTATATATAATAAATAAAACAAAGTGAAAAATGGTGTTTCCACATTTAGCTTGTAATGTTGACCTTTTACGTTCAAAGAGTCGGCATAATAGCCGGGACTTTGAATATTGAGGACAATATTCAATTCTAAGTGTGGGGGGGGGGGGATTCTAGCGAATTTTTATCACATTTTACCATCTAGTACCCCCGTTTTTGGGAAAAATTTTAAAATTTTTTCACTTGAGCTTCAAAATTTTTTGTGGTTATCAGTCCGCCATGTCTAAACGACAAAAGGATTGGCTAATCCAGGAGCAAACGGCTCTTGGTAAAGATATATCAAATCCGTTTATGGCTGACAATTTGCCCAAAATTGTATGGTACTCAACTCACCATATCCTAAAAAGTAAAGAGTTGGCTAGCCCGCAAGATTATGGCTTGTGGTAAAGGCAGTGGAAAAACCGTAATTGGTAATCAGCTCACCAATATTTTGACTATGTCCATCAAGAGTTGGCTAGTCCAGAAGCAAACGGTTTCTGGTAAAGACAAACCAAATCCGTTTATAGCTGGTGGTTTACACAAAATCACATGGTTATCATTGTACCATAGTTCTTACTTGAACTAAAACATTTGGCTACTCCAGAAGTAATGGCTTTTGGTAAAGAGATTCAAATCCATTATGTTTTCTCAAAAGATTGATAGGGACTAGCAATAGTTTAGTGTGGGGGATTGATGAATGCTCAAACACTCATCATTTTTGGTCAATCTGAACTGCAAAAACATTCAAAAACACTCAGAAATGCATCAAAATACTGAAAATATTCCAAAATTGTGTTTTATATGTTTTAGATGCAAAATGAGTAAAAACAGATGAAAAACGTACAAAGTTTGCATAATTGGCAGTTTCAGTCCCCCAACTTTCAAAAATTGGCAAAAATAGTCCCTGAGTACATATTTTAAAAGAAAAGTCACCAAAGGTCCTTTTGAAATCATAAATTGTAATATTTAGTCCTTTGGTGAAAAAGTTAAAAGTTTTGAGAATTTACAAGATTGGTCCCTGAACTTCATAAATTGGCAGAATTGGTCCCTGGGAAATATTTTTGGATGGAAAAGTCAACTAAGGTCTTTGGAAACCCAAAAGTTATCACATATGGTCCTTGGGTGGCAAGATTAGTGAAATTACATGTTTGGTCCCTGGAGTTTGAAAGTTTGGCAGAAAAGGTCCCTGGGAATTTTGAAAAATGGAAAAATGCAAAATTGGTTCTTGGGTTATTGAAGTTGGCAACTTTGGTCCTTGTGATAAAATTTGGAGGAGTGTCACGTTTGGTCCTTCAAATTTGGTATAATTGCAAAATGGGTCCTTGTTGATTAATATTGAAACCAAACGGATTCCTTTATTATTAAAAAAGCCCAAAAAACCAAATCCATACACAACTAGCCCAATCCCTTCTTGGCCCATCTACCCACAGCCCACTCCCCACACCCCTTTGATGTTACAAACCCGGCCAACACCCCCAGTCAAACCACTGTGCACCCTCCATCTTCCTCCCTGATTACCCGCTCCATGTCTCCCCCCTCCTCTCATATTTTCACCAACTCCACCAATTTCATTAATAATCAATCACCTACCAAACCAACCCACTCCCTCCTCATTAAATATCCTTACCCAAACCAGCCAACTGCCAAGTTGGCATTTTCCCGCCAAAACCAAATTAAGGGACAGGATCAAACATAACTCATCCAAAGGCTCTAATTAGAAGTGGGAAAATCACTGGGACCCACACTGGGCTATAAAAGTGAAGAAAGAGAAGCAGAGGAGGCAGTAATCAGAGTAGTTAGTATAATTTAGTTAATGTATGTCATTTAGTTTGTAGGTTAGTGTTTCAGTTAAAATTACAAGCTTGTAAGCTTTGTACTAGTGTTTTCATGTTGTAATAAAACTTTATTCAAGTTTAAATTCAAGTTCATGTTCAATTTCAGTTTATAAATTTTTGCTTTAAATTCAAAAATCTCAATAAGTTTTATAGTTGTCATCTGTTGTTATTTTGAATTCCTAAGCTCATATAAGTTCTTAACATAGCTGATATAAGCTATTAGAAGTATTAAGATTAGTTGAAGCCGTCAAAAGTAAAAAATTCATAAAAATCAAAATAAATAGAGTGAAAATAAAAAAAAATAGTGTGCAATAATGATGGTGATTGGAGCAGGGAAAGTTTTGGAATACTCTTGGTTGTAGTGCCTTATGGAAGGCTATAGGAGGTGATAATAATCCTTGGTTCTCAGTTCTTAGCCTAAAACATTTGTGAGTCCATTTTCCATATCTTTGGCATTTGTACTGTTTCATTACTTATTCCTGGTTTTACTTCAATTCTTATAGCTCAGTAATCATATTGCATAAGTAGTGTAGTTTGTATCACATCAAAACAACAAAAAATTAAAAATCAATTAGCTAAGGGGTGTTTGGGTTAACCTGGTTCCAAGGGTTCATTGTTGTTATTAGTGTTAATTGTTGTTGCAGCATAATAGTCTAGGTACCATTAGGTGACAGTAACCTTAAAATTTCAAGTTTATTGACAGAAAGTCAAAATCACAAAACATCCCACCCTCACAGTTAACTATTAAGTCATTAAGGTTCATAAAGCCTTATACCTTTGTGTAAGTTATAGTTTTAACTTATTTAGGTCTTAGTTTAGCTTAATGCATCATTTTCAAGCAGTAGAACAGAATCAAAATCCAAGAAAGTCAAGTTTCAAGTTTTTCACAAAAAGTCAAAATTTACCCTTTTTCAGAAAATCCAAAAATAGCAGGAATTGTTTTGATTTTCCTAGGTGGGTTCAAGCCTTGTACTTTTTAGGAGTAGTAATATCCCAGCTGAACTTCAGAGTCCCACCTTCACTTCATTTTTACAATTTTTTCTGTGGACCCCACAGGTCCTCAAACTCAGCTGCAGGGGAAGAGCCTCCCCTGTGCACAGTTTTATAAGCTATTTTCTTAAGCTTGTAACTTGTTCAATATTTGACCTTAGCTTTTGATTTTTGTTTCTTTGAGAAGCCCTTATGGCCTAGTTGTTGTGCATGTGCTTTGTGTCCCTTTTAATATTTATTTGGACCGCTTATTTTTGTTCTCATGTTTGGCACATCACACAGATACACTGATAAGTCAATGTATCTGAGTCAAGTTCCAAAGCTCCTTGTGAGCTTATTTTTGACCTTTAGCTTGTATAAATTGGTTTTTCTTATAGCTCAGTTGTCAATCTTTGAGGTTCAAGGCTTATTGTGTACTCCCAAGCTTATTTGATAAGCTTATGAGTAGCTTGCAACTGAACCCATCTCACTATGTACACTGAGTGATCAGTGTATATAAGCTTCTTCATAAGCTCATTGTGAGCTTAATAGTGGGTCCCATAATGAGCTTGTTGGTTCTCTGAGAAGCCCTTGAGCTCAGCTTGTTAGTTTCTAGGTCCATTTTCACTTTTGAACTTATTGAATAAGTTAAATTTGGCCTGCTAGTTAGCCCTTAAACCTGTTTGGTTATACAGGTGTTTGGACTCACTTATTTGGCTTATCCAGCTTATTCAGTGAGCTTTGATTGTTGTTTTATCTTCATTTAAGTCCACTTAGCTTGTTTATATCCTAATCTACTCTTTGTTCCATCTGTGTAGCTTGTTGTAAGCTTTTTAGAGCTTAAAATCTCACATTGAGTCAAAAAGCTCAACTCTTGAGCTTATTGGGTTCCATACTGGTTAATATTGAGTTACAATTTTGTTGTCTTTGCAAAAGTTTGTTATTTTAACTTGTTTAATAGTTTTCCAGAAAAACCAATTTAATTATAAGTGATAGTTTCTATTTAATATAATTTATCTTTTTAATTTTCCTTTTTAGATTTTTATTAAGTAACTTACATTTTTATAATTTTCTTAATTTCCTTTTATATTAAAGTATTTTTAGAAATTTTTCCAGAATTTTATTTTGTCATTTAGTATTTATTAGATTTAATATTAGTTTAATTAATATTTAAGTATTAAATAGCATAATTAGTTTCTATTAAGCAAACCCTGGTTTTTATATTTTTTCTAGCTTTTATATGCTATAAAGTAATTTTAGGAATTTTTCTATAATTTTTACTTTTCATCTTCTAGTTTTTATAATTTAATTAGTAATTAAATAATAAATAGTTTAATAATCAGTAAAATAGTCCAAAAACATATAAAACAAACTTTTTATAATTTTTTAGGATTATTGTAATGGTTAATTAGTTTTATAAAAAATTTCATAATTATCTAAGTTATTTAAGTATTATTAGTAATTTAAAAATAGTTTAAATAGTTTAATTAATATAATTAGTAATTAATTAATATAAAAATCACAAAAAGACATATTTTTAATTTTAAAATTTGTATTAGTTATTTTATAATTTTAGAAATTTAATTTTCATTTTTCTAGTATTAAAATAATAATATATTGTATTTAAGTTATTTAAATATTAATAATTAGTATTAAATAGTATTTAATTAATATTAAATAAGTAATTAGTGTAAAAATTTATTTTCTTTTTCTATAAATTTTCTTTCATCCTTAGGTTTGTAAAAAAGTCATTTTTACCTCCTGAGGGTTTTTAGATTTCAGATTTCACTTTTTATTTTGTACGTTCGCGTAAATTTAAACTGAACGTACACGTTTTTAGATTTAAAACGTTTCTGGTTTTTCCAATTTCACAATCTTGTTAATATAGCTTATTTAAGCTATTTCCTTGTATAAACCAGTAGTATAATCATTCACAACCCCTTTTCTGTCCAAATTCACCCGATCACAAACCCGTTTGATTACAATCCACACCTCGTCGGGACATAACGACCCGGGGAAACCCTGTATTCCACGGAGCATTGACTATAGGCTGTCTGACCATTCACCTGGTCAATATAAGTTGACTGTTTGGAGCCAATCACTCTTTCGGGAGACAACCTGAATTATCCTTTTCCTTTTATTTTCTTTTATTTTGTTGGTTTGGTATGTTTTGTGTTAATGATTTGTAGGTTCTAGAGGAAGCTTTGCGTTGGGGAACCCATTTTTGGACTTTTGCACCAAGGAAAATTCCCCAAGACTTGGCTACGGCGTAGCTCCAACCATCACTACGCCGTAGCAAACCCCAGGTATTTTAGCAACTACGACGTAGCAACACATTCTAGCTACGCCGTAGCTTCCTTCTGTACTTAAAAATTTTTATTTTAAAAATCATATTTTAAACTTGTACTAGTTTTTAAATGAACTTTATGGGTGTGTTCCCTGTAAACCCTCACGAGACTTCACTCGGCCACTTGGGACACCAAGTGGTTTAAAAGGCTTGTTGCATACGCTAAATGCAACTGTGATTCCTACGAAAGAGAGTTAGGATTTTTATTTATTTTTCTTTTTTTAGGTTTTATGCTTTTGGTAGTTGTGTGATTTCAGGGATTTGAAGTTTGCTCATTAGGCGAAGCGAATGCACGTTTTCCAACATGATGCTTCTATCATTTTCAAGAGCAAATTTCAGGGAAGTTCTCATTCCAATTCTACTTTTTTCCTCTTTATTAATTATTTTATGTACAAAAGGGACTTTATACAACTCAAATAGGGGGACGGGAGTAGAATTGTAACTTGAATTTATGTTGTCCCATTTTTCTAGGTAATTTTGAAAAATTATACCACTTTTAAAACTTTTGACATGTTTTTCCGAACCTAACTAGAAAAGACCTTAGCCGAGCACATTAACCCTTAATACCATGGTGAGGTTTAGCCTATTTCAGTTTCCCCTGTTTTACCCCAAATCCACCAAAATTATGAGTGTGCCGGTAGTTTGTAAACTTTAGAACTTGGCCTTTACATCATTTTGAAACCATAGACGAGTAGTGTATTGAGATTCCTTGATACATTTGGAAGAAACTTTTTAAAAAGGCAATATTTTAGGATTATCACCAAAATAGCCTATATGTGTGTGTTTATCGATTAATCACATTGACTATTCGACCACCGTGTGAAATCCTTTGTTCCACTCACCTTTAGTGCAAGATACCCCTAGATACACCCTCTTGAGCCTATCCTTTCGTTTCTTACCCATATTATTTTTTCGATACACCTATTCGCCTTAGCCTACCGTGTAGTCTTGGTTTATGGTTTGGAAGTTGCCACTTGTTCTAGTTTGAGGTTCAAGTCAAGAGATTCAAGAATCACACCTACGTTGAAGACCCATCTTTGAAGATCATGAGTAACCCACTATTGTTACATGTATAGTTCATCTCAAGTGGGGGGATATATTTATTTCTTGTTGAAAAAAAAATGAAAATCTGTATGTAGATAAGTTATCTTTGTTGCAACCTTGTATAGCACGTATTTTGAGTTTTGAAAGAATTAGTATCGAAGAGGCCACTTCAGTCACATATGAAGAATGAAGTTGTTGGTTCTTGATTGTGTGAAAGTCAATTATTATAATATAGTAGTATAGTATCGAAATGATCCGCACAAAATACGGATCACCCGAGTCGTATCCGTACGAAGGTGAATTGAATCAAGGAATATTGATTTGTGTAAATCGTGAGTTGAAAAGTGGTGAAAGTGAAAATAGTGATCAATAAATTCAAATAATAACAAACAATGATGAATTATGCAAGAAGTACAAGCTAGATATGCACTAAAATGAAAAATGTAAAAAGAGAAATGCAAATGCGTTTATTTAAAACGTAACTTTAACTGAAAAAATGATCCTACAAACGTGAAACAATTTTTTAAAAATCTTAAACAAATAAAATGAATTTCCAGAAAAAGAATATTATTTTTTTGATTTTTCTTTTATTTTCTAAGAATTTATTTTGCTTTTTGTATTTTTAAATGAATTAAAAATTAAGGAAAATAGAAAAATAAAAGGGAAAAATAAAATTTAATTTCTGAAAAATCTAAAATATTATAAAAGAATTTCCTAAAATATTTTTGTATTTTTTTTATGGCTTTTTCTGACTATTTATGGATTTTTGTTTATTAAAAACTATTTAAAAATGATTAAAATCAAAGGAAAATTAAGAAAAATACCAAAACACCTCAGAAAAATCTGAAAAAATACCAGAAAATCTAAAATAATAAAAGTAAATTAGAGAAAAATTTTGAAATTAAAATGAACAGTAAAAGTGCTTATTACAGACAAACTGCTTATTCACAAGTGCTTATTTTTAAGCATTTGTGATCCAAACTGATTGAAGATTAAAACTCAAATGAAATATGATCAAGAAGCTCAGAAATGCCAACACTCGGAATCAAAAAGCTCAGATTCACAGAATAATAAGCAAACAGATGAATAAGCTATGCAATAAGCTCTCATAATAAGCAATATTGAAACAAACAGATCCAGAAGTAATATAATAATGCACAACTCTAAAACTTCTACCAACAAGCTCAGAAATAACAATTAACCTCAAATTTAAGCTCAATGTTACACTAGCAGGCCTCAATTAATAATCAGACACTAGTTCAATGCACCTAATAACAACAGCTAATAAGCAGTCTAAATAAACTCAAGAGACTAAGCTTATTGGGGCAAAAGTAACTCTAACCTACCAAGATTTCAAAGCAACCAAAAGAAAGTTTCTCAGATCCAATCTATAAACCAAAATGAAACCTAAAAGATCTGTGGAAAACTAGAAGGGGGTTGAATAGTTTTCCCTTCTTTTTGATTTTATAAAAACTTGGTTTTGCAAAATGTTGATTCAAATTTATTCAATTGTTTGTTTGGAAAACTTCAATTAGAGTTTAGTATGAAAACAACATATAATCAATATGATCAATTATATATGTAAGCTTTTGGAAAAACTTAGTTTTATGAATGGAGCTTTGGTCGATCTTTATGTGAATACGTTTTCCTTTTAAATTCATAAAACGTTTTGAATCAAATTATCTATCAAGTTAAACTTAATATGAGAAGTGTGAATAATAATCTATTTGACCATATCATGCAATTATACACACAATCACAATATTAACTACTATGTTCAACACAATCAATCATCACAACAATATAAGCAACAACTAAGACATGTAGGCAAGCATAGAAGTAAAGCGAGAAATGCAAGAACAAATGATAAGAGATAAGAGAAAGGAAATGCAAACCGAACACGATGATTTATAGTGGTTCGGCTACAAGGACACCTTCCTTGTTCCTACTCTACTCCCCGAGTCACCTACTCGAGAGTTTTCTTCACTACTCAACAAGCTCCCTTTTGGCGGAGAAAACCGTACACAACTTTTGCTTACACCATTTAACGACACTAAGCTAAATGTCGAGTTCTAATAGTAGCTAGAACCAATCTCACAACACAACTTCGATCACTACACAACTTTTACACAACTTCACGACTTCAAGACTTCATCACAACTTCTTCTAAACTTCTTCACGGCTTCACAACTTCTTCACATCTTCACGACTTCACAGCTTCATCACAACTTCTTCTAAATTCCACTACTTAATCACACACCTACATCTTCACAACTACATGTTTTCTCCACTCTACTACTTCCTCCCACTATTTCTTACTCACTCATTGAATCGCTACTAAGTAAGATCATCTTGATCTACTTATTACATATACATACTCACAACTTCACATAAGCACTAACTAGATCCTAATACATCTTTGGCTTTATGATAGGGAGAATTCTTCTCTTGCACTTTGAGTGATGAGAAATTGGATCACTTGAAACAAAGATTAATAATCTTATGATCAAAGGGTTTTAGAAGGATGTTTAGAGAGAATTGGATCTGAAAATTTTTGTGCAAAAGGTGAGAAAAATTCCAGGTTTGAGGTGGTATTTATAGGGAAAAATTTCTGACCAAATCTGACAGGGGAGCGTGGCCGGTCCCCTTAATTGTGTGCCGGTCCCCTTAAAATTAAGGGGGCCGCCCCTTATAATTAAGGGGGCCGCCCTACTGAAACGGCCAGATTTTCTGTCTTTTAGTGGGGAAAGTTTATTTGGTGAAAAACTAACTAATTTTGGTTAAAAGTTTGAAATCATATATTTAGTATGATTAAAACATTTTTCTTTATTACCAAAAGTGTTTTTCAAAAATATATAATATCTTTATATAATTAAATAAACTTTGTATTAGTTAATTAAATACCCCTTTGATCATGAGATGTATTAAACACTTGTTTATCCATACCTTAAGTGATTGTTGAAGCATACTTGAGACGTTGAGATGTCGAGGCTTGTTGATGTAAGAATGCATAGGAGAATTGTGATCACAAGTAACTTAAGCACTTTACGTTATATGTTGTAACTTACATCTTTGTCATCATCAAAACATGAAGAGAATGTTTAGATTAAATATCGTAATATTCATGCCAACAATATCCCCCTTTTTGATGATGACAAACTATGTAAACTATAACTTATAGTAAAATGTATAAGTTACTTGTTTACACTTCTTCTCCCCCTTTTGTCAAAGCAAAAAGGTGGACTTCTAAGACGAGACTTCAACTACGCTTGAAATCTTGAGATAGAATGTAAAAGGCGAGCTTGCATCATCGTAAGTGAAGTCTTGATCCTATCAACCTCAATGCTCCTCCTTGGTGTATGCTCCCCCTTGGTGTATGCTCAAAACTTGTTTTGGCAACCAAAGAATCGAGCGGTGAAGTAATCCTTCAAAACAAAGTTAGTAGACAAGTGCACATATATATAATGATTATAATAGATATATGCATGAAACTAATAGGGGAACAATATATGGACATATTAGGTATATGCACTAAAAGTAAGACACATGCAATTATTGTTTTAAAAACAACAACCTAAATCCAAAAAAAAAAATAGAACCTAATGCAAAGATTAGAACCTAGGAAAATGTAGGAGAATGAGGAGGGATGAGCGTGAATGTAAAGGGGAGGTGATGACAAAGGGTTGACAATTATGGTTTAGATTAGTATATCGTTTGACAAGGGTGGATGATAGGGAATCATGGGATTTTTAGGTGTTTTGTTGGTTGACGACTGTAACAACCCGCATTTACGGGACATTTCTCCTATTCACTATTCATCAGTTACTATTCATCGATTACTATTCACCGGTCACTATTCATCATTTTTGGAGTCAGTTTGTGATTCCGAGAAACGTTCAAAAATTTTACAATTCATGTGACACTATTCATTCCCGAAGGGAAATCACTATTCATGATCATCGTTCGTCATTTCGTAAACTGAGTTTACGAGTCTTCAAATTCGCGTAATCAGTTAGGTTTAGCTGCGAATTCATGCATCATTCATTAATGACACTTCATATAGACTGGAATAGTCTACACATTATCATCATCATTTGAGAACCTACACGGATATGCATTATTTCTAGATACGTATGCTTAATTTGTAATTAACGATACCACTCAGTTTTACTACTAACGTATACCCAATACTCCCGACTATAATCCTAACATATTTTTATACTCATTATAATAATATAAAAAAAAATATATTATTATTTTACCCGGCGTTTTCTAAACAATGGCTACATTCTTCGGTCGGAGCTTATTACTCCGTCGGTTTGCGTTATTTCAATTCAATAATTATTCAACACCCGATTCTCATCAGGAATAATATTTTACAACTTTTACAACTTCGTTGTATTTTATTTCACCACGTTAACATTTATTTTTAGTTAACTCGGTACCCGATAACACCTAATACATAACAATACCTCACCAATACTTGCACCATGGGACAAGAAAATTAATGAGCTCACAAAACCTTTTCCATGTTTTGCTCCTTTGTGCCGCCCCATTGTCCCCCCCTAAGACCTCATTAATTTCATTTGACCAAGACCATATATATATACATCATCCACCACATTTCTTCACTTACACCTCAAACAAACTAGCAACAAAATAAACTACCAAAAACTTGCTCATCACTTCCCTCTCTCTATGTGGATCGGCCAAGAAACAACCATAAGAAGAATCCATAAATTTTTGAAGATCAAAGTGTTTATCAAGTCCTAGTAATAATCTAGTTTGGGGTTTTGAAATAAAAACCACAAAGATTAAATGGGTTTCATCACCACTTCTTAATAATCATCACAAGTAAGTTACTAATCATTTTTTTTTTTAATCTTTCAAACTATTTCTTGATGTCTTTTTATGATCTAGTAAGAAAACATGCAAATATACTATGATCCATACCACTTATTGTTTATTTTTCTATATAAACATAGATCTACAATTTTTATTATCAATCTCATTAGATCCACCAAGATTGGTGATGTTTAGGAACCCATGACACCTTAAGAAGGTGTATGGTAGGATTGGGTACTTGTGGAGTTGATTTGAGATAGTTTGGTTAAGTTTTGAACAACCCTTGAACTAGAAAAGTTGATTTTGACAAACTTTCAAAGCTGCTGTCCATTTCTGTAAAACGTGGGAAACTCAGGGTCTAGGGTGTAACTTTGGACCCAAGATTTAGAAAATACATTCCGAGACGAAACTATGGCCGAAAACGGGGATAAAATCTGAGTTACGACGAAAAAGATATGCTATTTTCAAGATTAATGACGAAAATTATATTTTCTGAAAATATTGAATCTGTCCCGATTTTTCTAGCTAGGAAAACTGAGATTTAATGATATCTTGACTAGCCGAGACCTTGAGAAACCTAAAGTATACTTGATTACCTTCGCGGGGATATAAAGAACATAGAAAACGGGCTTATAACGAAAAAGATACAAGTGTTTGAAATCCGACGATATATATATATTTCCATCAGCTTTGTACACTAATAGAGTTTTGACATAAACTGTCTTTGCGAGACACCACTTTCACGGCTGTTTTTCTTTATGATCGGATCAGTTTGAGTCCGAGCCGTAGTTTTATGAAATCAAGATCTCCCAGCAAGCTTTTCAAATCAATTGGCCGTTTGAGCATTGGACTTATAACGAATAAACTACGACCTCATCTATGTACCCGATAAACTATATATATTTTGACAGCTTTTACTATTAAAAAAAAAAAAAAAAAAAAAAAAAAAAAAAAAAAGTCTAAGTGTTGAACATAATACTTTCAAGAAACAACAATGAGAGTCGATTTTCTCATCGATCAAGACCCGTATAGCCAAAAGTTAAATGACACGACTTCAAGATATTGTTACAAGGTTTTCAAAAATGCCGAGCTTGACCATTAACACTTAACGTACAATACTTCGCGACTAGTTTTACGAGGCCATTTTGGTCATATTTTCAAGTAATGAAAATGTTAATTTTGCGACGAAAACCTTATATTTGCCGATTGAACACCAAACAAGGATCGTGGAGTACCGTTTCAACATATTTAAACGAAAAGTGGTTATTAACTTAACGAGACGTCAAAAATGTATTTTTGACGATAAACACTATTTTCAAAACTAACGAGTGGTATCGATAACATACGTATTTGCATGTGTAGCATCATTTCATTTCTCACATTAGAGACTATCATTCATTTTAGGTTGCGATTAGAGATCGTGCCTCATTTCAGTGTATTCACTTTTGTCATCATAGCTATCGCACCAGGTGAGTTCATACCCCCTACTTTTACTTGTTTTTATAACTGTTTTGGGGGAGAATACATGCTCGTTTTTAACTAAACTCGATGCTTGTTTTATTTGAATGCGGAATACTTGATTGATTATTCAAATGCACCTATGTGTATATCGGTTGCATACTTGATTATTTTCTCGCATACACAAGCATTTTATAAACATGCAACACACTTTATGAACTCTTGCTTTTATGCAACACACTTTATGAACTCTTGCTTTTATGCAACACACTTTATGAACTATTGCTTTTATGCAACACACTTTATGAACTCTTGCTTTTATGCAACACACTTTATGAACTGTTGCTTTTATGCAAACACTTTTATGGACCATACTGAAACTTATGCTTTATTTAAACTATTACGCGGATTAGCCTAAGCCCTTGAATCCCACTATGCCCAAACTCATGAACCGTCAATTCCTGCTGGGAAGCGCGAATGTTATAAATAGATCTATTGGTGGTGACTCCCCCATTCGGTTTGACCGGATAGGCAAACGCGAGCGTATAACATGTCGAATTACAAGTGTAATGGGATAAACACTTGTCGGGCCTTTTTATTTAACATGCTTCTAGAGCATGTACACTGTTATAGCTTCGGTTGCATGAACTTAGCGCTAGCGTAATAGACTATTTTTCTATGTGATATTATATTTGTTGTAATGATCACACACTCTACTCATGGTCCACAATCCTGATTTTGCTGTAAGGTAAACTTTATTTTTATGACATTGTGAGTTACACAATGGTCACAAAACTCTCTATTGTACTCACGACACTATTGTTTTAATCCAAACTTATGAACTCACCAACCTCGTGTTGACACTCTTTAGCATGTATTTTCAGGTTTTAAGCAATGGCACGCTGCTGGAGGTTTTGGCAGGGCATGGCATGGTCATAGAAGACTCTGATATTCACTTGGGGACCATTTTAAACTATTTTACGGGCCTACTTCCGCACTATTTTTAACGATGTAAATTCAATACTTTTGGTTAAATGATTTTATTCTAAATGATTGAAGTGAAAACCAGTCTTGAACTTGTGTTGTAATACCAATTGAGTTACACCCCAGCTACATGTATGCTTCCGCTGGACCCGATTTTGGGGGTGTGACAGATTGGTATCAGAGCTTTGGCTATAGCGAACTAAGTGTTTTTAAAACCTAGACTATAGCTACTTTCACGAAAACATAACCCTATGACCGTCACGTGCCTGCCTGCCAAGCTGAAGCCTCATTTGTGGTTAGTTGCTGACATAGGTGATGAGATTTGTGTCTCATTATCTGATATATTATATTCATTATTATAGTCGATTACTATAATTGCCCTTCATATAAGCATGCTCATGTATCGTATATGTCACCGCGCTATGTTTCTCTTTGCATAGTTTCATCAATTGACCTCGAGTTTGGTCACTTGCTTTTGTCTTTCAGAACGTCTTGGTATTTGGGAAGGACATAGTCTTAGTATAACTGAGCTGAGTATTTCAAAATTCATGGAACCTCGGTGGAATATAGACTGGTCATCTATATTCAACCCGGGATAGTGAGATATAGGCTGACCACCTATGTCTGACTCAAAAATGAATTTTGCAATACTGATAATGGTTATAATAAAATTCTGTCTAGATTGAATTCTCTACTCAATTCCCAAATGTTTCATTTACGTGTGAGTAAACACTCGTTGGCAGAACATCCATACTTTTCACCGTCTCGTTAACCACCGATTGGAAGCACGCCAACTGGTCATTTCATCTCATGGACATTTACGTCTATGCACGATACACTTATATCACAGTATTTTCTTTTATCACAATCCCATTTTGTCGCAGTTGTCACAATCTTTTCCCTTCTCACCATCACTATCATTTCCTTTCCCCACCCCATATATATATAAGGAATTAGCTAACACTCTATAGAATCCGATGTCACTCATTTCTCACTACTCCCTATATTGATAAGTGGATGTTATCAATGATCTCCCTAGGAAAGACTTTCCATACCATCTACGAGGAGGGTCCCTCGGCACATTAAGACCATACAAAACTCAACAGAAATCTCAAGATATCACAAAACTATTCGAACCACTATCACAGGCCTGATTACCAAAAGTTCTATCATCTAGAAAGTATTGGCTTGACTGAATCACAAGATTTGTTTCGATGCAAATGCTCACTAAGCAACACCATAGAGATAAATCCAACCTCTTAACCAAGACTATAGAACGTTCAATTGAACATATCCTCACCAATAGACATTATTCAAACATGTTAGACATCTATGCATTTGTGCAGACATACCTACCCGACTATTTTATCCTCTTAATACTTTTACTTTTAAATGGATTTTTCTCCAAACTACCATTATACAAAACATATATCTTGTAAGAAATACTTTTCTAAGGCACTTATTTTGACAAGCAAATTCTTTTTGGTTAACCTTTCACAAAACTATTGAATGTTAGGAAATTTTAAACATCAATCTTTGGTAAACCATACTATCCACTTTATGTTGAAAATAGTCCTATCTTGCATAACTACTAAATTTTGAAACATCGAGAAAAATGTTACTTGGAAAGCCGTTTGCTTGAAGTTGTAAATTTATTTACTCAGGGAAGGTTTATGAACAAAACACGCAATCTCAAAACAAACTTTGAGAATTAATCACTATATTACATCTCTTATACCTTTAGGAGTTTGTGATTTGATGACATATATGGAGACTAAGCATCGTAGGTGGAGAGAGACTCAATTCATGACATCCTGCGGAGGATCGTAACCTTATCCTAATCTATTATTTTCAACAACACCCTTTGACGGATTTAACCTTGTAAGTCTTCAAAACAAGATTCATGATACCCATTTCAATTATTCCTAATAGAGGAATTTAATTCACCTCAAACTCCTAGCGATTTCGTTAAGATTCTTTTGGAATTACACCACCTATCATCTGCAGACCAATGGTCGGAATTTAAGGTTGATTCAAACATAGGGAGATATGCCCAAATCGGGTGTGATTGACACTAGAAATGGGTGGATTAACCATTTTCCATAAATCAAATTCAGTTGCAACCTTAGTTACCACACGAGTGTAGAGACTACACCATTTGAAGCACTCTATGGCCGAAGTGCCAACATCCATTGACAGGTCGAAATTTGGAAAAGCCCAACTAACTAGTCCAGTAAGCATTCATGAACCCGATATACACTGGATCATTCAAAATTTCTGACAGAGTAGGCCTGGTGGCCGTCAGACTTGAACCTTGTTAGAGCTCAATAGCTTACATGATAAAAATCATCATCTTTTCACCAATACCACTCTAGAGACCAACACAAACTGAACTTCGGGACGAAGTTCCTTTTAAGGGGGTGAGACTGTAACAACCCGCATTTTCGGGACATTTCTCCTATTCACTATTCATCGATTACTATTCACCGGTCACTATTCATCATTTTTGGAGTCAGTTTGTGATTCCGAGAAATGTTCAAAAATTTTACTATTCATATGACACTATTCATTCCCGAAGGGAAATCACTATTCATGATCATCGTTCGTCATTTCGTAAACTGAGTTTACGAGTCTTCAAATTCGCGTAACCAGTTAGGTTTAGCTGCGAATTCATGCATCATTCATTAATGACACTTCATATAGTCTGGAATAGTCTACACATTATCATCATCATTTGAGAACCTACACGGATATGCATTATTTCTAGATACGTATGCTTAATTTGTAATTAACGATACCACTCAGTTTTACTACTAACGTATACCCAATACCCCCGACTATGATCCTAACATATTTTTATACTCATTATAATAATATAAAAAAAAATTATATTATTATTTTACCCGGCATTTTCTAAACAATGGCTACATTCTTCGGTCGGAGCTTATTACTCCGTCGGTTTGCGTTATTTCAATTCAATAATTATTCAACACCCGATTCTCATCAGGAATAATATTTTACAACTTCGTCGTATTTTATTTCACCACGTTAACATTTATTTTTAGTTAATTCGGTACCCGATAACACCTAATACATAACAATACCTCACCAATACTTGCACCATGGGACAAGAAAATTAATGAGCTCACAAAACCTTTTCCATGTTTTGCTCCTTTGTGCCGCCCCATTGTCCCCCCCTAAGACCTCATTAATTTCATTTGACCAAGACCATATATATATACTTCATCCACCACATTTCTTCACTTACACCTCAAACAAACTAGCAACAAAATAAACTACCAAAAACTTGCTCATCACTTCCCTTTCTCTATGTGGATCGGCCAAGAAACAACCATAAGAAGAATCCATAAATTTTTGAAGATCAAAGTGTTTATCAAGTCCTAGTAATAATCTAGTTTGGGGTTTTGAAATAAAAACCACAAAGATTAAATGGGTTTCATCACCACTTCTTAATAATCATCACAAGTAAGTTACTAATCATTTTTTTTTAATCTTTCAAACTATTTCTTGATGTCTTTTTATGATCTAGTAAGAAAACATGCAAATATACTATGATCCATACCACTTATTGTTTATTTTTCTATATAAACATAGATCTATAATTTTTATTATCAATCTCATTAGATCCACCAAGATTGGTGATGTTTAGGAACCCATGACACCTTAAGAAGGTGTATGGTAGGATTGGGTACTTGTGGAGTTGATTTGAGATAGTTTGGTTAAGTTTTGAACAACCCTTGAACTAGAAAAGTTGATTTTGACAAACTTTCAAAGCTGCTGTCTATTTCTGTAAAACGTGGGAAACTCAGGGTCTAGGGTGTAACTTTGGACCCAAGATTTAGAAAATACATTCCGAGACGAAACTATGGCCGAAAACGGGGATAAGATCCGAGTTACGACGAAAAAGATATGCTATTTTCAAGATTAATGACGAAAATTATATTTTCTGAAAATATTGAATCTGTCCCGATTTTTCTAGCTAGGAAAACTGAGATTTAATGATATCTTGACTAGCCGAGACCTTGAGAAACCTAAAGTATACTTGATTACCTTCGCGGGGATATAAAGAACATAGAAAACGGGCTTATAACGAAAAAGATACAAGTGTTTGAAATCCGACGATATATATATATTTCCATCAGCTTTGTACACTAATAGAGTTTTGACGTAAACTGTCTTTGCGAGACCCCACTTTCACGGCTGTTTTTCTTTATGATCGGATCAGTTTGAGTCTGAGCCGTAGTTTTATGAAATCAAGATCTCCCAGCAAGCTTTTCAAATCAATTGGCCGTTTGAGCATTGGACTTATAACGAATAAACTACGACCTCATCTATGTACCCGATAAACTATACATATTTTGACAGCTTTTACTAAAAAAAAAAAAAAAAAAAAAAAAAAAAAAAAAAAAAAACTAAGTGTTGAACATAATACTTTCAAGTAACAACAATGAGAGTCTATTTTCTCATCGATCAAGACCCGTATAGCCAAAAGTTAAATGACACGACTTCAAGATATTGTTACAAGGTTTTCGAAAACGCCGAGCTTGACCATTAACACTTAACGTACAATACTTCGCGACTAGTTTTGCGAGGCCATTTTGGTCATATTTTCAAGTAATGAAAATGTTAATTTTGCGACGAAAATCTTATATTTGCCGATTGAACACCAAACAAGGATCGTGGAGTACCGTTTCAACATATTTACACGAAAAGTGGTTATTAACTTAACGAGACGTCAAAAATGTATTTTTGACGATAAACACTATTTTCAAAACTAACGAGTGGTATCGATAACATACGTATTTGCATGTGTAGCATCATTTCATTTCTCACATTAGAGACTATCATTCATTTTAGGTTGCGATTAGAGATCGTGCCTCATTTCAGTGTATTCATTTTTGTCATCATAGCTATCGCACCAGGTGAGTTCATACCCCCTACTTTTACTTGTTTTTATAACTGTTTTGGGGGAGAATACATGCTCGTTTTTAACTAAACTCGATGCTTGTTTTATTTGAATGCGCAATACTTGATTGATTATTCAAATGCACCTATGTGTATATCGGTTGCATACTTGATTATTTTCTCGCATACACAAGCATTTTATAAACATGCAACACACTTTATGAACTCTTGCTTTTATGCAACACACTTTATGAACTCTTGCTTTTATGCAACACACTTTATGAACTCTTGCTTTTATGCAACACACTTTATGAACTGTTGCTTTTATGCAAACACTTTTATGGACCATACTGAAACTTATGCTTTATTTAAACTATTACGCGGATTAGCCTAAGCCCTTGAATCCCACTATGCCCAAACTCATGAACCGTCAATTCCTGCTGGGAAGCGCGAATGTTATAAATAGATCTATTGGTGGTGACTCCCCCGTTCGGTTTGACCGGATAGGCAAACGCGAGCGTATAACATGTCGAATTACAAATGTAACGGGATAAACACTTGCCGGGCCTTTTTATTTAACATGCTTCTAGAGCATGCACACTGTTATAGCTTCGGTTGCATGAACTTAGCGCTAGCGTAATAGACTATTTTTCTATGTGATATTATATTTGTTGTAATGATCACACACTCTACTCATGGTCCACAATCCTGATTTTGCTGTAAGGTAAACTTTATTTTTATGACATTGTGAGTTACACAATGGTCACAAAACTCTCTATTGTACTCACAACACTATTGTTTTAATACAAACTTATGAACTCACCAACCTCGTGTTGACACTCTTTAGCATGTATTTTCAGGTTTTAAGCAATGGCACGCTGCTGGAGGTTTTGGCAGGGCATGGCATGGTCATAGAAGACTCTGATATTCACTTGGGGACCATTTTAAACTATTTTACGGGCCTACTTCAGCACTATTTTTAACGATGTAAATTCAATACTTTTGGTTAAATGATTTTATTCTAAATGACTGAAGTGAAAACCAGTTTTGAACTTGTGTTGTAATACCAATTGAGTTACACCCCAGCTACATGTATGCTTCCGCTGGACCCGATTTTGGGGGTGTGACAGATTGGTATCAGAGCTTTGGCTATAGCGAACTAAGTGTTTTTAAAACCTAGACTATAGCTACTTTCACGAAAACATAACCCTATGACCGTCACGTGCCTGCCTGCCAAGCTGAAGCCTCATTTGTGGTTAGTTGCTGACATAGGTGATGAGATTTGTGTCTCATTATCTGATATATTATATTCATTATTATAGTCGATTACTATAATTGCCCTTCATATAAGCATGCTCATGTATCGTATATGTCACCGCGCTATGTTTCTCTTTGCATAGTTTCATCAATTGACCTCGAGTTTGGTCACTTGCTTTTGTCTTTCAGAACGTCTTGGTATTTGGGAAGGACATAGTCTTAGTATAACTGAGCTGAGTATTTCAAAATTCATGGAACCTCGGTGGAATATAGACTGGTCATCTATATTCAACCCGGGATAGTGAGATATAGGCTGACCACCTATGTCTGACTCAGAAATGAATTTTGCAATACTGAGAATGGTTATAATAAAATTCTGTCTGGATTGAATTCTCTACTCAATTCCCAAATGTTTCATTTACGTGTGAGTAAACACTCGTTGGCAGAACATCCATACTTTTCACCGTCTCGTTAACCACCGATTGGAAGCACGCCAACTGGTCATTTCATCTCATGGACATTTACGTCTATGCACGATACACTTATATCACAGTATTTTCTTTTATCACAATCCCATTTTGTCGCAGTTGTCACAATCTTTTCCCTTCTCACCATCACTATCATTTCCTTTCCCCACCCCATATATATATAAGGAATTAGCTAACACTCTATAGAATCCGATGTCACTCATTTCTCACTACTCCCTATATTGATAAGTGGATGTTATCAATGATCTCCCTAGGAAAGACTTTCCATACCATCTACGAGGAGGGTCCCTCGGCACATTAAGACAATACAAAACTCAACAGAAATCTCAAGATATCACAAAACTATTCGAACCACTATCACTGGCCTGATTACCAAAAGTTCTATCATCTAGAAAGTATTGGCTTGACTGAATCACAAGATTTGTTTCGATGCAAATGCTCACTAAGCAACACCATAGAGATAAATCCAACCTCTTAACCAAGACTATAGAACGTTCAATTGAACATATCCTCACCAATAGACATTATTCAAACATGTTAGACATCTATGCATTTGTGCAGACATACCTACCCGACTATTTTATCCTCTTAATACTTTTACTTTTAAATGGATTTTTCTCCAAACTACCATTATACAAAAACATATATCTTGTAAGAAATACTTTTCTGAGGCACTTATTTTGACAAGCAAATTCTTTTTGGTTAACCTTTCACAAAACTATTGAATGTTAGGAAATTTTAAACATCAGTCTTTGGTAAACCATACTATCCACTTTATGTTGAAAATAGTCCTATCTTGCATAACTACTAAATTTTGAAACATCGAGAAAAATGTTACTTGGAAAGCCGTTTGCTTGAAGTTGTAAATTTATTTACTCAGGGAAGGTTTATGAAAAAAACACACAATCTCAAAACAAAATTTGAAAATCAATCACTATATTACATCTCTTATACCTTTAGGAGTTTGTGATTTGATGACATATATGGAGACTAAGCATCGTAGGTGGAGAGAGACTCAATTCATGACATCCTGCGGAGGATCGTAACCTTATCCTAATCTATTATTTTCAACAACACCCTTTGACGGACTTAACCTTGTAAGTCTTCAAAACAAGATTCATGATACCCATTTCAATTATTCCTAATAGAGGAATTTGATTCACCTCAAACTCCTAGCGATTTCGTTAAGATTCTTTTGGAATTACACCACCTATCATCTGCAGACCAATGGTCGGAATTTAAGGTTGATTCAAATATAGGGAGATATGCCCAAATCGGGTGTGATTGACCCTAGAAATGGGTGGATTAACCATTTGCCATAAATCAAATTCAGTTGCAACCTTAGTTACCACACGAGTGTAGAGACTACACCATTTGAAGCACTCTATGGCCGAAGTGCCAACATCTATTGACAGGTCGAAATTTGGAAAAGCCCAACTCACTAGTCCAGTAAGCATTCATGAACCCGATATACACTGGATCATTCAACATTTCTGACAGAGTAGGCCTAGTGGCCGTCAGACTTGAACCTTGTTAGAGCTCAATAGCTTACACGATAAAAATCATCATCTTTTCACCAATACCACTCTAGAGACCAACACAAACTGAACTTCGGGACGAAGTTCCTTTTAAAGGGGTGAGACTGTAACAACCCGCATTTTCGGGACATTTCTCCTATTCACTATTCATCAGTTACTATTCATCGATTACTATTCACCGGTCACTATTCATCATTTTTGGAGTCAGTTTGTGATTCTGAGAAACGTTCAAAAATTTTACTATTCATGTGACACTATTCATTCCCGAAGGGAAATCACTATTCATGATCATCGTTCGTTATTTCGTAAACTGAGTTTACGAGTCTTCAAATTCGCGTAACCAGTTAGGTTTAGCTGCGAATTCATGCATCATTCATTAATGACACTTCATATAGACTGGAATAGTCTACACATTATCATCATCATTTGAGAACCTACACGGATATGCATTATTTCTAGATACGTATGTTTAATTTGTAATTAACGATACCACTCAGTTTTACTACTAACGTATACCCAGTACTCCCGACTATGATCCTAACATATTTTTATACTCATTATAATAATATAAAAAAAATTATATTATTATTTTACCCGGCGTTTTCTAAACAATGGCTACATTCTTCGGTCGCAGCTTATTACTCCGTCAGTTTGCGTTATTTCAATTCAATAATTATTCAACACCCGATTCTCATCAGGAATAATATTTTACAACTTCGTCGTATTTTATTTCACCACGTTAACATTTATTTTTAGTTAACTCGGTACCCGATAACACCTAATACATAACAATACCTCACCAATACTTGCACCATGGGACAAGAAAATTAATGAGCTCACAAAACCTTTTCCATGTTTTGCTCCTTTGTGCCGCCCCATTGTCCCCCCCTAAGACCTCATTAATTTCATTTGACCAAGACCATATATATATACTTCATCCACTACATTTCTTCACTTACACCTCAAACAAACTAGCAACAAAATAAACTACCAAAAACTTGCTCATCACTTCCCTTTCTCTATGTGGATCGGCCAAGAAACAACCATAAGAAGAATCCATAAATTTTTGAAGATCAAAGTGTTTATCAAGTCCTAGTAATAATCTAGTTTGGGGTTTTGAAATAAAAACCACAAAGATTAAATGGGTTTCATCACCACTTCTTAATAATCATCACAAGTAAGTTACTAATCATTTTTTTTTTAATCTTTCAAACTATTTCTTGATGTCTTTTTATGATCTAATAAGAAAACATACAAATATACTATGATCCATACCACTTATTGTTTATTTTTCTATATAAACATAGATCTACAATTTTTATTATCAATCTCATTAGATCCACCAAGATTGGTGATGTTTAGGAACCCATGACACCTTAAGAAGGTGTATGGTAGGATTGGGTACTTGTGGAGTTGATTTGAGATAGTTTGGTTAAGTTTTGAACAACCCTTGAACTAGAAAAGTTGATTTTGACAAACTTTCAAAGCTGCTGTCCATTTCTGTAAAACGTGGGAAACTCAGGGTCTAGGGTGTAACTTTGGACCCAAGATTTAGAAAATACATTCCGAGACGAAACTATGGCCGAAAACGGGGATAAAATCTGAGTTACGACGAAAAAGATATGCTATTTTCAAGATTAATGACGAAAATTATATTTTCTGAAAATATTGAATCTGTCCCGATTTTTCTAGCTAGGAAAACTGAGATTTAATGATATCTTGACTAGCCGAGACCTTGAGAAACCTAAAGTATACTTGATTACCTTCGCGGGGATATAAAGAACATAGAAAACGGGCTTATAACGAAAAAGATACAAGTGTTTGAAATCCGACGATATATATATATTTCCATAAGCTTTGTACACTAATAGAGTTTTGACGTAAACTGTCTTTGCGAGACACCACTTTCACGGCTGTTTTTCTTTATGATCGGATCAGTTTGAGTCCGAGCCGTAGTTTTATGAAATCAAGATCTCCCAGCAAGCTTTTCAAATCAATTGGCCGTTTGAGCATTGGACTTATAACGAATAAACTACGACCTCATCTATGTACCCGATAAACTATACATATTTTGACAGCTTTTACTAAAAAAAATAAAAAAAAATAAAAAAAAAATAAATAAATAAAAAAATTCTAAGTGTTGAACATAATACTTTCAAGTAACAACAATGAGAGTCGATTTTCTCATCGATCAAGACCCGTATAGCCAAAAGTTAAATGACACGACTTCAAGATATTGTTACAAGGTTTTCAAAAACGCCGAGCTTGACCATTAACACTTAACGTACAATACTTCGCGACTAGTTTTGCGAGGCCATTTTGGTCATATTTTCAAGTAATGAAAATGTTAATTTTGCGACAAAAACCTTATAATTGCCGATTGAACACCAAACAAGGATCGTGGAGTACCGTTTCAACATATTTACACGAAAAGTGGTTATTAACTTAACGAGACGTCAAAAATGTATTTTTGACGATAAACACTATTTTCAAAACTAACGAGTGGTATCGATAACATACGTATTTGCATGTGTAGCATCATTTCATTTCTCACATTAGAGACTATCATTCATTTTAGGTTGCGATTAGAGATCGTGCCTCATTTCAGTGTATTTACTTTTGTCATCATAGCTATCGCACCAGGTGAGTTCATACACCCTACTTTTACTTGTTTTTATAACTGTTTTGGGGGAGAATACATGCTCGTTTTTAACTAAACTCGATGCTTGTTTTATTTGAATGCGCAATACTTGATTGATTATTCAAATGCACCTATGTGTATATCGGTTGTATACTTGATTATTTTCTCGCATACACAAGCATTTTATAAACATGCAACACACTTTATGAACTCTTGCTTTTATGCAACACACTTTATGAACTATTGCTTTTATGCAACACACTTTATGAACTATTGCTTTTATGCAACACACTTTATGAACTCTTGCTTTTATGCAACACACTTTATGAACTGTTGCTTTTACGCAAACACTTTTATGGACCATACTGAAACTTATGCTTTATTAAAACTATTACGCGGATTAGCCTAAGCCCTTGAATCCCACTATGCCCAAACTCATGAACTGTCAATTCCTGCTGGGAAGCGCGAATGTTATAAATAGATCTATTGGTGGTGACTCCCCCGTTCGGTTTGACCGGATAGGCAAACGCGAGCGTATAACATGTCGAATTATAAGTGTAATGGGATAAACACTTGCCGGGCCTTTTTATTTAACATGCTTCTAGAGCATGCACACTGTTATAGCTTCGGTTGCATGAACTTAGCGCTAGCGTAATAGACTATTTTTCTATGTGATATTATATTTGTTGTAATGATCACACACTCTACTCATGGTCCACAATCCTGATTTTGCTGTAAGGTAAACTTTATTTTTATGACATTGTGAGTTACACAATGGTCACAAAACTCTCTATTGTACTCATAACACTATTGTTTTAATACAAACTTATGAACTCACCAACCTCGTGTTGACACTCTTTAGCATGTATTTTCAGGTTTTAAGCAATGGCACGCTGCTGGAGGTTTTGGTAGGGCATGGCATGGTCATAGAAGACTCTGATATTCACTTGGGGACCATTTTAAACTATTTTACGGGCCTACTTCCGCACTATTTTTAACGATGTAAATTCAATACTTTTGGTTAAATGATTTTATTCTAAATGATTGAAGTGAAAACCAGTTTTGAACTTGTGTTGTAATACCAATTGAGTTACACCCCAGCTACATGTATGCTTCCGCTGGACCCGATTTTGGGGGTGTGACAACGACCGAAGGTGGATATGTGAAATGAGGTGGTGATGAGTCGACAACACTTGAAGCTTAGATTTCTTCATTGTGTTTTTCACTTGCTAGAAAGTGGAAATGACGCATTTCGTAATGAAATTCACTTGGATGAGGTGGTGATAGCTTGACAACACTTGAAGCTTGGATATCTTCTTTGTGTTCTTCACTTGCTAGAAAGTGGAAATGACGCATTTCGTAATGAAATTCACTTGGATGAGGTGGTGATAACTTGACAACACTTGAAGCTTGGATATCTTCTTTGTGTTCTTCACTTGCTAGAAAGTGGAAATGACACATTTCGTAATGAAATTCACTTGGATGAGGTGGTGATAACTTGACAACACTTGAAGCTTGGGTATCTTCTTTGTGTTCTTCACTTGCTATAAAGTGGAAAGGATGCATTTCATAAAGAAATTCACTTGACTTTCAGGGATTTAAGTTTTGGTGGTGATGGCGTACTTAGTAGAATGTAGGGAATGGTGACATGGTTGAATCTTCTTGTGAAGATGGGAAATGAGGATCAAGTGGAGATGACTAGGTGGTAGCGGAAGAGTGGTGTTCAAGGAAGGAATTTCTTGGGTAGGAGGTGGTGGTGATACATTTGGTGGTTGAGACAATTGTGAGTTGATATATTCTTTGATGGATGGAGTGGTGTCGTCTTCATTAGTAAGGTCAATGAAGAGTTGTTTTGATGGTATGGAGGAGGTAGAGGTTTCTTGAGTTGATGGTGTTTTGGATGGTGCATTGGGAGCACTATGGGATGAACATAGAGGTGGTGGTGATGAAGTGTTGGTGTTATCTTGTGTTAACTCAATAAGGAGTGGTTTAGGGGGTATGGTATTGATTCTTGGTTTCATTGAGGACATGGAAATGGTGGATGACTCGAGATTGGTAGTACAAAGGATGACTCGGTTTTGGGTGTGAGGTAGAAAGTTATATGTGAGTGAGTGTGATTTCCCTTCCCATTAAATTCATGCTCATCCGGATATATTTTGAGACTAATATGACCTATCGGATTATGACACTAAGGTTCTCATGAAATGAGGGTGTAGGATCTAAAGGTAAGAAAAATATACCTAAATGAATGATACATATATAGTAAACCATGTAAAGGCATACAATCAAATCATATAGGAACAAATAATCATATAGAAATAACATATATGCGATATGCCATAAATCTAGGAATGAAAGCATCTAATGAGAAACAAAGTTCATAATTGTAAACTAGCGTTAGGTATATTTAGGAAGAGCAATTTAATCAAGTTGGAGAATGAGTATGAGACTATTACTAGTGGTGCTCAATTCAGGCTAAACACGACCATTTTTACGGGCTACACACACCCAACTTCTCACATAGAAGCAATTCAACCGTTAGGTTAAATTGAATTTCTAGTCAATAGATTCTCCAGTAGTCATTCCTTTTTTTTTTTAGAAGAAATTGAGTTCTTAAATTTAACTATCGAAGAGTACCAAATATGAAGTTTGCTTGATTCACTAATGCTTGGCTTAATGTGACTCAAACATCATGTTTTAATGAAGGTAAGTCTACATGATATATTTTACTCACTATCCTAATAGAGATGTGTTAAATGTTTAGAGTAAATGCAAAGTTTTAATCTTTTGTTCATGATTAACCGGTTATTTGGTTTTGATGGCATATTACTTGATTTAATAAATGTGCTTGATTTAAGAATGCTCCTTAGCATATCTTGAAAAATGAATCTCATTAAGATTATTTATCTTAAATGAGATTGTGATTCACAAATGATATCAAAACTAGACATTTATATATTCTAAAGCAAATATTATTTTCTATGATTTTTGCCAATGTTATATATCATAATTTAACTAGTATTTGAAACAAAATGAATTTTACTTGTTTATGCATTGTGACAAGTTATTTTTCAATTCTAATAACTTATATTATTAAAAAAATGTAGTGCATTATCTTGTAACACAACCATTCATGCTACGAAGAAAATAAAATATATAGAATATATAGTGTGTATTATTCTTAAATATGTATTTTATCTTGTGGTGATAATTTTAAGTAGTGTGAGCAAAGTTTACATATGTTGTTAGTTTGCTCATGTTTGGTTTTTCGGATATGACACATTTATCCATTGCATTGCAATGTAAATTGCTTGAATATTTCGGACGAAACATCCAAGTCGTCAATCCTACTTCATTGTATATTTTATAAATGTGTTTAAAATGTTATTCTAATATTTGGAACACAATTATTGGACAAGTAGATTCAATATGACATTATCAACACAAGTGTGAGTTATGATCCAATGCATACTCTTTTCATCTACAAAGGATGTAACTATTTTCATATCAATCTAGCGTGATTGAGTATGTAGATTCAAGACTATATCTTTAGTTGTAATTTGATATAATATTGAAGCTAAACAAATAGCAATCCAATTTCTTGTCCACACTAAAAAACAAGTCAATTAAATTTGATGAATATATCAACCATAATTTGAATAATGAATTGATATAATATCAAGATCTTTCTTGACCCTTCATTTAAAATAAATAGACATTTTGATAGTGTGTTCCATTAATCCTAAGATTATTAATGAGTGAGGTTGGTGAGTGATTGAAATTTGACTTATTACTTCATGATTGTTATAAGTTTTGTTTATATGAAAGACTCTTCATTGTTACTTATAATGAACACACTTTAGATTTTGAAAATACTTTTTCTTTTATATTACTACTAATGTTTTACAAAGATTCAATTTCTCTTATTAAACAACTTAAGGTAAAACAAGGTAATTTGTTGAAAATATTTAAGTGTGTTGTTAAGAATAGATTAAATTGTTTGAAATATTTAGGTGATTAGATTTAACTTATTTACAAGATGTTTGAGTAACATTTAGCCATCTATACCTATATGCAATGCAAGCATAATATTGCAATCCTAACGCAAGAAATCTAGCAAAAGATCTAGTTAAGTATAAGCCAGAAAACTAGCTATAAAGTAATAGAGTACAAGGCACATATGCTAAGATATTCAAATAGCTAAATTACAAATAGCAACGATTAACAAAGTAAAATCACAAATGAGTTCACATAGCACATAAAACACTTGTCGTCGTTTTGTGTATTATATATACCAATGTTTACTTAGCTCGATTTTATTTGAAAATAAAATAGTTTCCTATCCATTTTAAAATTTAATTAAGATCAATATTTTGAAAACATAAATACTGAATTTTTCAAAGATATATCGACAAGGAATGCCCAACTCGAAGGAAAAGGTAAAATACAAGTTTTACGTTAAAACAAGACTTAAATTTTTTACCTTCGTGTAGTATTTTAACTTTCTGACTTATTTAAGTTTGTAATAGTTACTTGTAAGTATTTTTAAATGAAAGTAGACTCAATTACCTTTAAAACGCCGGGTGGCACGACTTCTACGGAGTTACGGTTAATTTTATATGATTTTTCAAAGTTTCTGAAAAACTGTCGAACAGACAGACGGACCCCTTAAATTTAAGGGGGCCGCCCAGTATTTAAGGGGGTCGCCCAGACAATTAAAGGGGCCGCCCATCTGATACTCAAAAATGCAATTTTTGTTAAAAATTGTTTTCTGACTTTGTGGAAAGGTGTGTAACTTTCTGATTTTAAGAACGAACATATAACACTTGTTTTAAGCATAATTCTTATCTCGAGCTAGTATAATTAGTGTATATAATATCAAAACTAATACAAGTTAATCAACAAAACACTTTTCATATTAAATCCTCCTTAATGGGTAATTTGATACATGGATCGTACTCAATTTTTAAAACCATTTGTTTTGAAAATTTGAGCGACGTGGCTCTGGTACCAATTGTGGAAAACTAGAAGGGGGTTGAATAGTTTTCCCTTCTTTTTGATTTTATAAAAACTTGGTTTTGCAAAATGTTGATTCAAATTTATTCAATTGTTTGTTTGGAAAACTTCAATTAGAGTTTAGTATGAAAACAACATATAATCAATATGATCAATTATATATGTAAGCTTTTGGAAAAACTTAGTTTTATGAATGGAGCTTTGGTCGATCTTTATGTGAATACATTTTCCTTTTAAAATCTTAAAACGTTTTGTATCAAATTATCTATCAAGTTAAACTTAATATGAGAAGTGTGAATAATAATCTATTTGACCATATCATGCAATTATACACACAATCACAATATTAACTACTATGTTCAACACAATCACTCATCACAACAATATAAGCAACAACTAAGACATGTAGGCAAGCATAGAAGTAAAGCGAGAAATGCAAGAACAAATGATAAGAGATAAGAGAAAGGAAATGCAAACCGGACACGATGATTTATAGTGGTTCGGCTACAAGGACACCTTCCTTGTTCCTACTCCACTCCCCGAGTCACCTACTCGAGAGTTTTCTTCACTACTCAACAAGCTCCCTTTTGGCGGAGAAAACCGTACACAACTTTTGCTTACACCATTTAACGACACTAAGCTAAATGTCGAGTTCTAATAGTAGCTAGAACCAATCTCACAACACAACTTCGATCACTACACAACTTCACGACTTCACGACTTCATCATAACTTCTTCTAAACTTCTTCACGGCTTCACAACTTCTTCACGTCTTCACGACTTCACAGCTTCATCACAACTTTTTCTAAACTCCA
The DNA here is from genome assembly GCA_030686995.1 of Artemisia argyi. Lineage (NCBI taxonomy): Eukaryota > Viridiplantae > Streptophyta > Magnoliopsida > Asterales > Asteraceae > Artemisia > Artemisia argyi. Next base: position 55,301,491 of record CM060707.1, read on the forward strand.
CTACTTAATCACACACCTACATTTTTACAATTACATGTTTTCTCCACTCTACTACTTCCTCCCACTACTTCTTACTCACTCATTGAATCACTACTAAGTAAGATCATCTTGATCTACTTATTACATATACATAACTCACAACTTCACATAAGCACTAACTAGATCCTAATACATCTTTGGCTTTATGATAGGGAGAATTCTTTTCTTGCACTTTGAGTGATGAGAAATTGGATCACTTGAAACAAAGATTAATAATCTTATGATCAAAGGGTTTTAGAATGATGTTTAGAGAGAATTGGATCTGAAAATTTTTGTGCAAAAGGTGAGAAAAATTCCAGGTTTGAGGTGATATTTATAGGGAAAAATTTTTGACCAAATCTGACAGGGGAGCGTGGCCGGTCCCCTTAATTGTGTGCCGGTCCCCTTAAAATTAAGGGGGCCGCCCCTTATAATTAAGGGGGCCGCCCTACTGAAACGGCCAGATTTTCTGTCTTTTAGTGGGGAAAGTTTATTTGGTGAAAAACTAACTAATTTTGGTTAAAAGTTTGAAATCATATATTTAGTATGATTAAAACATTTTTCTTTATTACCAAAAGTGTTTTTCAAAAATATATAATATGTTTATATAATTAAATAAACTTTTTATTAGTTAATTAAATACCCCTTTGATCATGAGATGTATTAAACACTTGTTTATCCATACCTTAAGTGATTGTTGAAGCATACTTGAAACGTTGAGATGTCGAGGCTTGTCGACGTAAGAATGCATAGGAGAATTGTGATCACAAGTAACTTAAGCACTTTACGTTATATGTTGTATCTTACATCTTTGTCATCATCAAAACATGAAGAGAATGTTTAGATTAAATATCATAATATTCATGCCAACAAGATCATTCAAAAACTGATTGCACAGGGTATCTCAGTTCCAAACAGACAACTTCAGTTCAATTTTTCATTAAGCAAAAGCATTCCAATCCAACTTTTCCCTTTTGATTATGTATTACTGACTGATAAACTTCTAAAATTAACAAACTACAAGTTATTCTAATAAGAAGTGAACATTAGAAATGTACTAGAAGATTTGACTAAAAACTGAGTACCAAAAACTTTATGACTTTTTGATTTCAAAACTACTTTGACTAATGTTAATTTTAATAGCTAAAATCTACTACTAATAAGATGTATTAAGCTATGATTAATCTAGTTTAAGCTATATCTAAGTATAATGCAACTGTTAGCTTAATTTCACAAACAAATTAATACCTAAAACTAGCTGTGTATGCAATTAACTCTAACTATGACTTAATATGAGCTACACTACTATAATGATGATTTAAAACTCAATTTCTACACTAGTAAAACCTATGTGAGACAGAGACCAAGCAATCCAAATTCAAATCCACACAGCAACAATCTCATCCAAACACTCCCTTATATTAGAAATTAGACTATGAAACATACATAACCTCCACAAATCTCTAAATCACCAATCCAAACGGTAGACAAATCACTAAATAAAGCACAATTCACAACCAAATGCAACAAATATCAACAGAAACTCAATATCACAGATTCTCAAATTGGACTAATCAACACAGATTCAAGCTAAACTAATGATCAAATGATATAATCAAGCTCAACCTCTGAAATTGCTACACTACAATAGTAACTAAATCAAATAACCAGTAACTACTACACTACACTAAGATCTAAACAGATACAATTAACTAATACCAAAAATCAGAAAATTACCAAAACTTTTCTCCTTCAGCTAGAACAGAGGGAGCTCACTGAGCTTGCCTGTCTTTAGACAGGCCAAGTGCATCCCAAACTCACTTTGGACTGCCAAATTCACCACAGTTCACCTCCAAGTGCCTCAGTTGACTTTTATTGACTTTTGAAAGATTTGAATGACCTATCTGTTTTAACTATCTAATTAGCTCACAAAAGCTAGAGTGCTAAATTGAGTTTATATAAACTAAAATGAGCTTGATTACAAGCTGTTTTAAACTAAACTTATTTTTTATATTTTCTTAGATTTTCTGAATTTTTTTGTAATTTTTTTTTTTATAGAAAATGAAATTGATTCAGTAATGAAAACTAATGAGTATTAATTGAAAACAGAGATTAAACTAGTATGAAATTGGTAAAAACTTAAACAAAATGAAATTTGAATCAATAAGCTAAGTAGAATAAAAGATGAAATTTTATTAAAACTAAAAAGGAATTACAATTACATATACTATGCTAATACATTTGGAAAATAAAACTGCCAGAGCTTCGCTCCACTAAAAATTACACACTAACTAAGCTACAAATGCTACTATATATAGGGAAAGGTGAAGGTTGGGGTCTCGGATTGCCAAGCTGGCAATCCGTGTGACCTGTGTTAGTTTGAAGCTTCTCATAACCCTTTGATCAATCTCCAATCATGTCCCTTCAATATTAGCCCTCGGATTATGATTTATGACGCGTCCACACCAATCAGCTCTTGCCACGTAGCCCCCTCGTGTGCTTCTTTGAGTCTGGCACATACTGACAGCTCTGACACTTCTAGAAACCCATTTGATTTGACTATAGTACCCTTAATTGCCGTAATTTCCCCGTAACAGTAACTAGGGTTCATGTAATTTCGGGTTGAGGGGTAATTGGGGATAAAAAGGGGCGGGTAAGGTTTTTTATTATTTGTTTGACTACTTGACCATTAACCCATGTAAATACTAGTTTGACCGAGGGTGAGGGTGTGGGCTTGGATTGGTATTTGGGCTTTGGGATAGGTTTGGACTTGGATTAAATATTTGGACAAGGCTTTAGGCTTAAATTCAGAATTTGTAATAATAGAAATCAAGGACCAAACTTGTAATTATATAATCTTCAAGGACTGATTCTGCCATTGTTCCAAAAATAACTTTCAAGGACTTAGTTTGCTAACTTCTAAATTATGAAGGTTGAGTTGACATTTCTTCAAATGAATCTCTGAGGGACTAAATGTGATAACTTCCAAAATGCAAGGACTATTTCTGACATTTCTTCAAACTTTCATTATGAGGGCTATTCATGCAAAATTTCAAACTCAAGGGATCTCTTTTGACTTTTCAAAGCTCAACCTGATTTCCAGCTTGACTTTTTGACTTGTTCTACTCTCGCGCTCATTTTTGCCGGTTTTCTGTTTGTTTTTCGTTTTTTTACGATATATCCGTACCTGCACATTCACAATCACAAAAACATGTTTTCTTTGGCGTTTTTGGTTAGTTTTTGGATTAATAAGTCCTATTTTAGCTCAGAAAAGGTGAATGAGTAAGCACTCACCAGTTCTTAATCGCCAACATGAAGACTAAGTGAGGTGCCCATTATGACATCCGCTAATGGCATACACTCGTTACATGATCCAATTTTTGCATCTTGAAGCTTGGATTTTGGATGAACGGCAAGTGGTTGCAACTCGGTTATAGGCTAAGACTATTTGTTTTCTTTTTCCTTTTACACCATTATTGTGCATCCCATTTCTTATCCTACCCTTTAGTTATGAATCATGCTTAGCTGAAGGATTTGAGTAGTCATTGGTGTCTTGCCCGGCATTCCGGTCATGTACCATTGCCTTTGTCGCCTTTGCCGTAATATGTTAGTAACAACACTACACCCATAAGCCTTATATATGTTCACCCAATATTGCCTTTAAATATTGTTTCGACCTTAGCTCTAGTGGTAGAGATTTATGTAACTGCCAAGCTTATAATAGAATACATTCTATCATTGTGCCATTGAGTGATCACCCCAAAATTAACACTTAGATTAGGAGAGAGAGATGAGTGTTTGTTCCCATTTCGTGAGGTGTTCGGCTTTGATATATTCTAGCTTAGGAAGTTTTTAGACTCATATTTTCCTGTTTCTTGGGAAATATCTTTTTAAAAATTATTCTAATAAGGTTTACTTGAGGGCATGTAGAGTTCAAGTGGGGGGATATTTGATAACATCAAACAATTCCATGATTTAAGTGTTAATTTCCCTATTAATTACTCATCTTTTGTATTCATATGTTAGGATATATACTCTTATTTCTTTATATTTTGTTTTTAGGGCAAAGACGAGCAAAGGAACGAAGAAACGCGGAAATGGAAGGACTAAAGAGAAAATATGCGAAGTATGCGGCTTCTGCACCAACTACGGCGTAGAGGTTTCACCTACCTACGTCGTACCAAGTACTTATGGAGACTACGGCGTAGCTCAGCCATGACTACGGCGTAATGATCTACTAAAGGGCTCTACAAAGTAGCCACTCTCCACCTACGGCGTAGACCCCAAATAAGGCAGTAAAGAAATCACGTGGCTAAAGAAGAAGTTATGGCATCATTTCCCATAAAACTACGCCGGAGAAGCATCTAAGAAAGAAACTATGCCCGTAGCACTTGATCAAGCTACAACATAGTTGATATTAACAAAAGCTACGGCGTAGCAACTCATCCAGCTATGTCGTAGCAAAGTCGGTCCTATAAATACCAGCCCTAATTCCGAGTTTATTCATTCACTTTTCACCACACAAAAGTAAGGAGAAACTCAGGGAGCAGGAGGAACGAAGTTTAGTCTGCATACAAGTCATTTCCAAAGGAGAATTCACTCACCAATCATAAGTTTATTCATTCATTTGATTTGTATTTGATTCAGGTTTACATTTGTGATATTAAACTCATGTTTTACTCCAATTATGAATATGAGTGGCTAAACACCTCTTGGTGTTAGTCTTGTTATGAAATTGTTATTGTTATGATTTAGTTTTCTATGCATCTATTATCGTCTTGTTTGTATACTTTCTTGGCTAGTCTTAGGACACTCTAGTTTTGGCAGTGTTGTGTATTGGTAGTTCCTTGGAGGCTTGATGAATTAACCCTAGGACCCAAGCCAATGAGGATGTGACTTGGTGATAGAAATATCACCATACATGTGCGAATTAACCCTAGGACCACCTACCAATTCGATATGCTTAAAGAATGTTGATATAAATAATGCATAAAAACATTATTAATATTTCTCGATATCCCTACGTCTTGACGATCACAAAATGTAAAATCATTAAACATAAAATCATTACATAAACAAGTATTTAGTTACAAAATATCATTCCATCCTACTAAATCACTTGAGGTATGAACAAACAAATGTCTAATACATTTTATGATCAAAGGGATTTTTATTTAAACACTACAAATTATATAAAATGATATAAACATTTTATATATTTAGAAAAACACTTTTGGTAATTAAAGGAAAATGTTTAATTCATAATAAATATATGAATTCAAATTTTTAACCAAAATCAGTTAGTTTTCACCAAATAAACTTTCACCAGAAAAGGACAAAAGAAAAAGCCGTTACAGGAGGGCGGCCCCCTTAATTATAAGGGGAGACCCCTTTAATTTTAAGGGGGCCGGCCACCAATTAAGGGGGCTGGCACGCTCCTGTGGCCAGATTCTTTTGCCTATAAATACTAGTTCATTCCTGTAATTTTTTCTCACCTTTTGCACTAAAACTTTCTGTTCCAATCCTTTCAAAACATCCTACTAAATCCTTTGATCATAAGATTATAAGTTTTTGTTTCAAGTGATCAAATCCCTCACCACTCTAAGTGCAAGAGAAGAATACTCCTTCAACATCTAGTTAAAAAGTATTGTATATTTGTGAATATTGTTTGTAGTTGTGTAAACTATTTGTAAAGTTGTAGAGGTTTTTGTAATAGGTAGATTTAGGTGTATTAGTAGTGAAGAGAAGTAGTAAATAGAAGTTGTGAATAGAAGTAGTGAAGAAGAAGTAGTGGTGTGAAGAAGAAGTAGTGGAGTTGTGAGAAGTTGTGTAGTAGTAGTGGTGTGTACAAGTTGTGAAGAAGTTCTGTAGTGACTAGTGCTGTGAGATTGGTTCTAGCTACGTTTAGGACTCGACATCTAGCTTAGTGTCATTAATTGGTATAATCAAAAGTTGTGTAAGGTTTTCTCCGCCATAAGGGAGCTTGTGACATAGTGAAGAAAACTCTCGAGTTAGGTGCTTGCGGAGTGGAGTAGGGCGAAGAGGAGCTTCGTAGCCGAACCACTATAATCCTTTATCTTGTGGTACGATCTTTCCATCTCTATCTCTTTATTTACTTATCTATATTACTATTACATAATCCCTTATATAGTTGTATTAACTAGTGTGCAAGTATTGATCTTACAAAAAAATACAATCGAAGATTTTGTAAACAAAGTTTTTATAAAAATAAAAACGACGTAGAACTATTCAACCCCCCTCCCCTTCTAGTTTTCCACAATTGGCATCAGAGCTAAGTTAAACAAGATTTTTAAAATAAATTATATTTTAAAACTTGAAATCGATCTATGAAATTAGAAAAATATTTAGAATGGAACGTGACATTCAAACCACCATTTTTCGAAAGCATAAACTTTCTTGAATGGAAAAATCGATTCGAAAGTTATGTAAAGTCAATAGATTATGATCTTTGGCATGTCATTTCAATTGGTAATTTTCAACCAATAAAAACTATTTTTGAAGAACAAGATAATTGTTTCAAAATATTGTTGGATAAGAATAATATAGCTAAAATAACTATATACAAAGCTTTACTAACAATTGAATACGAAAGAATATTTTTTTGTCAAACGGCAAATGATATGTGGAAAAGTCTTTTAAATTTTTATCAAGAGAAGTGCCAAGTCAAAGAAAATTTTGCATACAAAATAGTAGAAAATGAAAGTATAGTAGATAAGTATTTAGTTGAAATGAGTACAAGTGCTACTAGTTCAAAATTTTTGTGTGAAGGTAATGATGGCGAAAATTCCATGAGTCATGTCAAGAGTAAACAAGAAGGTTGTATAAAGATAACGATCGAAAAGGAACTTAGTGATGATGACGATTCTAGTTCCAAAAGTGAGGACGAAGAATATGCAAAGGTCGTTAAAGAATTCATGAATATTATTAAAAAGTGACTAAAACCACAAAATAAATGAAACACAACCCGAAGAAGAAAATCTAGTGACGAAGATGAAACGATGAAGCACAAATGTTCCGTAGCTCAAGCATCTAATGAAGTATGTCTAGGAGTAGATATGGAGCCCGATGAATGGATAAAGGATAGTGGATGCTCAAGACACATGACGGGGAATCGAAAGCTATTTTCTACGTACAAGGCGTATAACAGAGGTAATGTTGTTTTTGGTAGTGATCGTCGAGGAAAAATCATAGGCAAAGGTACGATCTCTCAAGACTCTCTAACTATTGAAAATGTTATAATCTAACTTATAACTTGCTTGGTATAGGTAAAATATATGATAATAAGTGTAGGGTTACCTTTACCGATAAAGATAGTGAAATAATTAAGGATGAGAAAGTCATAGGTAGAGTAATTAGGAAAGGAGGTATATATGTTATGAAATTAGGAGACAAACCGGAAGATAGGATATGCTTAGCAACTCTAGATGAAAATTCCACTTTGTGGCATAGGAGATTAGGTCACGCTAACATGCAACAACTACAATCTTTAGTCTCTAAGGAACTAGTTAGAAACTTGCCTAGTCTAAAATATGATCAACATTTTTGTGATGCTTATAAAATTGGAAAACAAACACATGCTAGTCACAAAGCTAAAAATATGGTATCCACTACTAGGTGCTTAGAATTACTTCACATGGATCTTTTTGGTCCATCCGTAGTACGGAGCTACGGGGGCAACCGTTACACCTTAGTTATAGTAGATGATAATTCACGATACACGTGGACTAGGTTCTTAAGTGATAAAACCAAAGCCTTTGAGAAATTTGAGAAATTTAGTAAAATAATTCAAAATAAATTAGGATGCTCAATAGTTTCAATTAGGATGGATCATGGTAGGGAATTTGACAACGAAGTACAATTCAGAAAATATTATGATTTAAATGGAATATCTCACAACTTTTCCGCTCCTCGTACTCCTCAATCTAATGGGGTAGTAGAAAGAAAAAATAAGTCTTTACAAGAAATGAGTAGAACAACGCTAAATGAACAATCTATCCCACAAAAGTTTTGGTGTCACGCCGTAGATACATCAACGTATATACTTAATAGGGTTTCTATTAGACGAATATTAGGAAAAACTCCTTATGAGTTATTAAGAGGTAGAAAACCAAATATAGGCTACTTTAGATTATTCGGAAGTAAATGCTTTGTCCTTAATACAAAAGATTACCTTACTAAATTTGACCCTAAGTCATACGAAGGAATTTTTCTAGGATATTCACAAAATAGTAAAGCATATATAATTTTAAATAAACATACTATGAAAGTAGAAGAATTCTTAAATGTAACATTTGATGAAACTCCTCCACCACCTAAAATATTACCTTTAGAAGATGATTATGTGATTGTAGAAGAAGCTATTGAGGTTAGTAAAAATAAGTCCTTAGGAAATGATAATGAAGTAGAAACATTAGAAGAAAATGAGGTTGTAAATATTAAGGAATCAAAATCATATCCATTAGGTAACATCATAGGTAGTTTGAATCAAACAACCCTTAGATCGCAAGCTCAAGACGAAAGTAACTTCTTTTGCTTTGTGTCAACAATAGAACCTAGGAATGTAAATGAAGCCTTAAAGGATGAAAGTTGGATTATGTCTATGCAAGAAGACTTAAATCAATTTAAAACAAATGATGTTTGGGAACTAGTCCCAAATCCTAGGAATGTGACCATAATAGGAACCAAATGGGTATTTAGGAATAAACTAGATGAAAATGGAATAGTAACTAGGAATAAAGCTAGATTAGTAGCCCAAGGTTATAATGAATAATAAGGAATTGATTATGACGAAACCTATGCCCTGGTAGCTAGACTAGAATCTATTAGAATACTCCTAGCTTACGCCTGCGCCCTAGATTTAAGTTATACCAAATGGATGTGAAGAGTGCATTCCTCAACGGTTTTATCAATGAGGAGGTTTATGTGGCACAGCCTCCGGGATTCATTGACTTCGCAAAACCTGATTATGTTTATAAACTCAAGAAGGCTTTATATGGACTCAAACAAGCCCCCAACGCTTGGTATGATCGATTAAAAGTATTTCTTATTAAACATGATTATTCCATGGGAATGGTAGACAACACTCTCTTCACTAAAAAGGAAAACCCGAATCTCATCATTGTTCAAATAAATGTCGATGATATTGTATTTGGATAGACTTGTCAAGAAATGTGTGATGAATTTGCCAAAATCATGCATGATGAGTTTGAGATGAGTATGATAGGTGAACTAAAATTCTTCCTAGGATTACAAATAAAACAATTAAAGGATGCAATATTTTTTTAACCAATCTAAATATATTAAGGAAATGCTTAAGAAATTTGGCCTAGAAGACTCAAAACCCTTAAAAACACCTATGTCTACAGAAGTGAAACTCACAAGAGATGAAGAAGGTGAGTCTATAGATAATACTAAGTATAAAGGAATGATAGGTAGTTTACTATACTTAACAGCAAGTAGACCCGATATCACGTATAGTTTTTGCCTTTGTGCTCGCTTTCAAGAGGATCCCAAAACCTCTCACCTAGAAGTGGTTAAGCGTATCTTCTGATACATTAAAGGCACTATACACTTAGGATTATGGTATCCTAAGGGATCCGGTATAGAAACCATTGTCTATGCGGATTCGGATCATGTGGGAGACTATGTGGACCGAAAGAGCACTAGCGGTATTTGCACGTTCATGGGATGTTGCCTAACATCTTGGTTTTCCAAGAAGCATACCGCTCTTGCTATTTCGACCATCGAAGCTGAATATGTAAGCGCTAGAAAGGCATGTCAACAAGCACTATGGATGAAACCAGCTCTCGTAGACTATGGATTTAAGTAAGAATCTCGTTCAACACTCTAGGACTAAACATATAGAAATACGTCACCACTTCCTTAGGGATAATATACAAAAAGGTAATATATCTATAGAAAAGGTTGCATCGGAAGATAATATTGCGGATATATTCACTAAACCCCTTAAGCGTGAACTATTTAACCACTTGCGTTTAGGATTAGGAATGATGGAGCAAATTGACTAAATTCTATTGCATTTTCATTAATTACTTATTGCATAAAATTTCTTTCTTTTCTTTTCTTCGTTTCTGAGTCTAGGAATCTATTTCGCATAAAATTGAAGATTGGGAATTCTACATTGCATAAACATTTTTATAAAACCCAATCTAATTTATTTAAACAATTCTTAGTTCTAGGAAACACATGAAAATCATTTTTTCTTGCATTGTTGAATAATGCTAAAAACGTTCTTTAAATCATGCATGAAATTCACATGAAATTGTCAAAATATATAATCTAATATATATCCTTGACATTCATGGGTTAAGAAAATTGAATCAAGGAGAATTTGTATTGCTTCTTAGGATATCTTCATCTTTGCATTAGGAGTCGAAGCAATCGCATCTCCACATTTGATGCATATAGGCACACACTAGAACAAAGTTAAGTGTCTTAGGAAGAATGACATGCTTATTTACTCTATTACATTATTGTTTTTGCATGCATGCTCAGTTGAAATTATGTTATATTCTTATTTGCCTACACATATACTTTTCATGCATATTTCTTTAAGATAATACATGCATAGTTGCCTAAAGAGATGGACTTGCCCAAAACCAAACCTCAAAACAAACATCTTTCTGGAAAAATTTCTGCCAAAAACCCTTTTCTGGCAATCTGGGAACCAGGACCTGGGCGGCCCCCATAATTTTAAAGGGCGGCCCCCTTAAAATTAAAGGGGTCGGCCGTTAATTAAGGGGGCTGGCCACCTGAAGGTCGAGGTTCCCTGTTTGCTTTCTGCTTTTTAGCCCATTTTACTCTATTTTGATTCTCTACTTCCCTAAATTCACAAACATATTTTGTCTAACAAATCCACCTCATATTATCCTTCCATAAACACATAATCATCACACTATAAATACCCTTCTTCATCATAAATCATTACTCAACCCATCATGTTATCTCCCAACCACCCAAGATCTAAGCCTTCAAGAGTTGCAAAGATCTCCGTCCAACCCGTGTGGAGAAGAAAACTTGATACTTGTCAAAAGTCCACATCAATTAATGATGTTGTCTCCAACCAACCGACAACTAAACATCAAACTCACCCAAATGAAACCTCTCTTTTACCTCCACATGACAAACTCACTATTTCACTTTCCAACGAAATTCCACATCCATCTCACTCACTTCTTCTAAATGATCCTTTTGAGGAACATACTCAATCTCAAGACAACAACCATCACTCTCATCAAAACATAAATCCTATGTTCCATGTTCAAGCTTCCATACCTAATCACAATCCAACTCCACCATCATCACCTTCCTCCGAACATAAAAAGTTCGTTGAGGAGCTCAAAGAAGCTCATGAGCTTAGTGCTCTTCCTGCCTTACACCTTGCCCAACGCAATGTGGATCAACAACCTTCTTCCACTCACTCCTCACCACCCAACAACTTGGTCCAACTTGAGAATCATGTTAACAATTGTTCTTGTTGCATTTTTCTCCAAAAACAAACCATTGCACTCAATGAACACTTCACTTGGATTAAGTATCTCCTCACAAGGTCTTCTCCACCGCCATCAGAAACACAACAATCCAACCCTTCCGCTCCACACTCACCACCACCAAACACCCCAAACTCTCCAAACAACATTCCCACAAAAATCTACCTCCACTAAATCCATCCACATCTCCATGCAAGTCCTAGAGACCTCAAGTTGGCAACTTAATATTATCTATTGTAGTACGCTAGAAAAGTATATATGTATGCTTTTGTATCAATGATTATGTTTTAACATAATCTATTTTCAATAATTAATGAATGCTTCTTGTGTCTTAATATTCTCATTGCTTGTTATCCCATGTATATTCTTGTTTCATGCATCATATATATCTTGTGTGTTCTAAATATTTTTGCAAGAATTCCATATCTAGATTTGTCTTATAACCTTAAAACGAGGGGGAGCTCTAACGTCGTCGGGATAACCTTTTTGATGCTAACAAAAAGGGGGAGAAATGATATAAACTCACTAAATACTTGTATATATTTTAATTTTTGATTTAATGAGTTTAGATTTTGTAATCATCAAAAAGGGGGAGATTGTCGATATAAATAATCCATAAAAATGTTATTAAAATTTTTCGATATCCCTACGTTTTAACGATCACAAAATGTAAAATCATTAAACATAAAATCATTACATAAACAAGTATTTAGTTACAAAATATCCTTCCATCCAACTAAATCACTTAAGGTATGAATAAACAAATGTCTAATACATTTTATGATCAAAGGGATTTTTATTTAAACACTACAAATTATATAAAATGATATAAACATTTTATATATTTAGAAAAACACTTTTGGTAATTAAAAGAAAATGTTTAATTCATAAGAAATATATGAATTCAAATTTTTAACCAAAATCAGTTAGTTTTTCACCAAATAAACTTTCACCAGAAAAGGACAAAAGAAAAGGCCGTTACAGGAGGGCGGCCCCCTTAATTATAAGGGCCGGCCCCTTTAATTTTAAGGGGGCCAGCCACCAATTAAGGGGGTCGGCATGCTCCTGTGGCCAAATTCTTTTGCCTATAAATACTGGTTCATTCCTGCAAATTTTCCTCATCTTTTGCACTAAAACTTTCTGTCCCAATCCTTTCAAAACATCCTTCTAAATCCTTTGATCATAAGATTATAAGTTTTTGTTTCAAGTGATCAAATCCCTCACCACTCTAAGTGCAAGAGAAGAATACTCCTTCAACATCTAGTTAAAAAGTATTGTAGATTTGTGAATATTGTTTGTAGTTGTGTAAATTATTTGTAAAGGTGTAGAGGTTTTTGTAATAGGTAGATTTAGGTGTGTTAGTAGTGAAGAGAAGTAGTAAATAGAAGTTGTGAATAGAAATAGTGAAGAAAAAGTAGTGGTGTGAAGAAGAAGTAGTGAAGTTGTGAGAAGTTGTGTAGTAGTGGTGGTGTGTACAAGTTGTGAATAAGTTGTGTAGTGACTAGTTGTGTGAGTTTGGTTCTAGCTACGATTAGGACTCACATCTAGCTTAGTGTCGTTAATTGGTATAAGCAAAAGTTGTGTAAGGTTTTTTCCGCCATAAGGGAGCTTGTTGACATAGTGAAGAAAACTCTCGAGTTAGGTGCTCGGGGACTGGAGTAGGGCGAAGAGGAGCTTCATAGCCGAACCACTATAAATCCTTTGTCTTATGGTGCGATCTTTCCATTTCTATCTCTTTATTTACTTATCTATATTACTTTACTTAATCTCTTATATAGTTGTATTAACTAGTGTGCAAGTATTGATCTCACAAAAAAATAGAATCGAAGATTTTGTAAACGAGGTTTTTATAAAAATAAAAACGACGTAAAACTATTCAACTCCCCTTCTAGTTTTCCACAAAGAAGTTAGAGGGAGTGTAAGATGTGACCAATACCCGCATCCTACTAGACTTGTCCAAGTTAGTAGAGGTACTTAATGACTCTTGCATCTTCATAGGTTCACGTCGCCTGATGAACTCTCGTCTTTACAATAAGCGGGAATAGGACAAGGTGTAGGATAGATTTAGCTGATTTAGCCGATTTAGCCCTCTGAACCTAAATGTATATAACCCCAAACGAAACGATAGGATGCACTTTATAGAAAACTAATCGTAATAATAACAAGAGTAGTAATTAGTTTAATACTGTTTCTCCCTACTGACTCTCTTCTATTTACTTACTTGTCTTGTTATTTACTTTTATTAGTTAATTAATCTCTATAATCATAAACCCTTTTTAAAACATGACACTAAACTTAGATAGAATCCGCACGTATAGCTCTTGGGACGACCTCGGCTTTAAGAACTAGCTATACCTCACACGACTGGGTACACTGCCCGATAGTGCATTAGGTAGACCTTAGGTAAATGAGCAACTTTATGAACATTAAAACCTGGTCGGTAAAAGCTACATGACGAAACCCTAATTACAGTGAGCTGACGACGTCAGGATCCATAAGCTATTGCCGTCAGAGATGTAAAACTATATATATTCTCATATGTTTTTCATTGTAAAGTGTGACATTCTTTGGGATATCTTGGAGTAGGGTTTTAAGAATGATTTTCTCTACTTATGTAAGGGTTCTACAGTTAAAGACAAGTTATCCTTTTAATCATTTAATATGTCTATGTGTTGTTTTATTACTTGTTTATCTTTTCTTTGCTTTAACATGCTAGCTTAAGTTAATTAGTGTTTGCTTAAGTTTGATGAAACCAAGTTATTGAATATTGATTTGCTGTCTATTGTTTAGTTGATTGCTTCGCGTTAGGCTAAGAAAACTGGCTGACATCTTATATGTAACTAGCTTGAACGTCTTAGAAACGCAACTATAGAGTGCACTATTGGTTTTCCTCGTTGTATTTATTGCATGAATGGCGGCTTATAGATCCTAGAAAACTTAATAGACTTTAAGGGTTTTAGAGGAGACTATATTCATAGAGTTGGAGACTTCGGCACCTCCCCATGACCGATAATAAGGAATACAACGCTTCAACTAAAACAAGGACGTGACAACTCAACGAATCAATAGGAGATAACTAGGGAGTAATTTTATCTAGGTGAACACGTTTTTCCATCATAAGAAGTTCACCAATTTACTTTTCTTTGTTAATTAGTTTAATTAGTTTTATTTTAAGTTTTATAAGTAGACTTGGGTTAGTTGACTAGCAACTAATTCCGCCCACTCTTCCAAAAACCGAGGTTTTATTTACTTTTAAAATACATAGAAATACAAAAAGAATCATCCTTTATCTCTAGAACTAATTTGTCATACATCTTAACCTTTCCACAACTATTGCGAGACTATTTCACTAGAGAGCGATCAATCCCCCGAAATTACCTATACTACATTACAACGGTTAGGTACACTGCATAACACTAATACAGTTTTATTTATTTATTTATTTATTTTTATATTATTTTATTTTGTTTTTATTTTTTGGTGCAAAGGTGAAAATATATTATACTCAAACAGGTCATAGTACATAAAAACTAATTTGAAGAGGCTCAAAATCAGGAAACATCTGACTTCTATTCTTACCCGATATCTGAAAAAACTACCTATCTGATATCAGACAAAACAACACAATCTTACTTTGTCAGTTATCCCAATGATACGTGGGAATTGCGCCCTCGCAACAGGTTTTACCTCTCAAAGGATCTCGAGAAGCTTACAACCCCCACCAGGCAGTGTACCTGATCGTTGTAGTATAGTATTGTGACAAGTACCAGGGGATTGATCATTCAACTCAGGAATAGTGTCGCTAGGATTAGAAAGCCTAATAAACTAGGTCTAAAGGTGAGGGATGATTCTTTTTGTATTTTTATATTTTTATAAAAGCAAGTAAAATCTCTGGTTTTGAAGGAGTGGGCGGAATTAGTTGCTAGCCAACTAACCCAATTTATCTAAAGATGCAATCAAAATAAAATAAAATAAATAAAAAACAAAACTACTTATACTAATGTGGTGGTTACAATAATGAGGAAAGCTGTGTTTACTTAGATTTCATTACTCCCTAGATATCTTTTACAGGTTAATTACTTGTTACAATTTCATGGATGACGGGTCATATTCCTTAATACTAGTCGTAGGGCCGTGTACAATATTCCCTAACTCTATAGGATCCTACTTCACTCCTATGTCGAGCCGTTAGAAGCTCCTAACATGGGATCATTAGAATTCTCCTGCGCATTAAATACAACCAAATATCGTAGTACACCTCCGATCATGTTTCTTAAGAGGTTCAAGCATGTTACCAATGGAAATATGCCAGTTTTCTTAAGCCTAACATTAAATACAATCATCCGTAACAATTATAAACAAGCAATTAACCCATAATCAACATGTAGGTTTCACTACATCTAAGCAAACACAAGAAAATCTAGCCTAGCATGTTAAATAGAAGACAAGCGTAAGATATAATCAAACAACACATAGACATATTGAATGATTTGAAGGAATACTTATCTTTAATTGAACATGAAAGATTCAAGGGGTTGAAACCCTTGAAAAAGTGATAAAATTTGGCCTAGGGTTTTTCCCTCAAAAGTTGCACTCTAATGAATGAAATTTGGAAAACTATATATAGATTACAACTCGTGACGGCTTCATGTATTAGATCGTGACGCCGTCAACTCGCCGCCTTAATAAAAATCATATTGCCTGTGTAAAAATCTTCTGGGCCGTCACTAGTGTTTTGACCCTGACGGCCTTGGTGACGCCGTCAGGTCCTATAGTTGAAAACTCTCTGGACCGTCACATGTATTTTCCACTTCCACCTCTTTTGTAACTCTTGACGCCGTCATGTCGAAGATCTTGACGCCGTCAGGTACTGTTCCCAGTAAGGAAAATTGAGACTTTGCCGTTTTCTTCACTTTTATGCTCTAAAAACGTCCAAAATGCTTTCTTTTCCAGATTTATCTCCAAAAATACCTAAAATGACAAAAGGAACGATTTAGGGAAATATTTGGTCAAATAAACACGAATTCGAGCTTAAATGACCCCTTAAAAGCGGTACACTTTTTGCCTCATCAAATACCCTTACACTTGAGATTTGCTTATCCTCAAGCAAATGCGCTTTTATTCTAATCAAAATATAAGTTAGGGGTCATTTAACACAAATATAAAAGTAATTACAACAAATAATCGTTCCACTAAATACCAAAGACAAGCACGGAGGTCATATACTAGCACCTCACAAATAGTATTTAGATACTCACATCTCTCGGGTGTAATAAAGTACATATCACAATATGGAAATGGAAAACATCTCTCACTACATGTCATAGCAAATAGATTACCATAGGCTTGGGAAAGAATCAAACCTCCACCACTTGGCGTAACTACCTAGGATAAACTATCAAAGAGGTATTTTCAAAGGGTTATAACGTTAGGTGTAGGGATATGGAAAAACACGATTTTGTTGGATAAAGGCAATATTTACTGGTGACGAGTTAATCATCTTGGTTAATTACATGTATAATATGGCGTTGCTAAGCCAAGAGTAGACTCGACTTAAGCTAATAAATCAAAAATAACAAAAACATAAAATAAACATAGAATGAAACGGGATGGTAGTCCGTATGTTTTTCTCTTTTCTTTTTTTCTATTTTTTTTTTTTTCTTTTTCTTGATTTTTTTTTTCTTTTTTTTTGCATACACTCTTGCCCTACCATCCAAAATAATACATCATAGGGAATGTATATTCCCCTTACACTTGAATCTTTATATACTTTACAATGAACTAATCGAATGACTCGAATCAAGATAATCAAAACACTTGGAGTACTTTCTAAGATTAACGCACATATGGGGGGTAATAATTTGATGTTCTTCCCCATTACTCCATAACATAAGTAATTTACCCATGAGTCTCAATCGTCCCAAAACAATATGTACAAGATATGACTCAACTTAGCAACCATGTAATCAATTAGATAATTAACTAAGGGTTTAAACATATAACAATAATGCACTAAAGATGAGTGCATACATGGAAGGCTAAGGCGATTTGGTTGCACATTTGGGATGGGTTGTAACAAATTATTCATTTAAGTAAGATGCTTAAAGTTAGAAACGAAAAAGATAGGCTCGGAGGGGTGTACTAGGGGTTTCGTGTACTAAAAATAAATACAACGCTAAGGTGTGGGAAAAATTAATTGACTTTACTAGCCAAGTAATATGACTTAAATGGTCAAGTAATTATGATACGGGTTTAACACAAGGGTGATCCTAATGCCTCTTATCATGTAGTAAATCCTACTACACGAATGTAGTCTCACTAGCGGTGTCGGGATGCATCACTAACGCAAGTTCTAGAATCTAAATGCTACCGGTACACTCATAAGCACTAATAATGACTGCTTTTCCTATCAAATCTAAAGGCGAACCTCACATATTTGGGTGGAAAATTTTTCTGAATGGTACGGTTTTGTGCTAGGCATATAACTCCTATCCATGAGACGCTTGCTAAGGCTAAAGTTTCACTCCTAAATGTTGTAAAAATAATTTTAATTTGGTGCTAAAATTACACTAACAAGTATTTCTCTTAGTTTTATTACACACCTACCATTAAACAAACAAACTCAAGTGCAAGTGTACCCTATAAGGTATCATCATTTACCCTCCCCTTACACTTAGGATGAACATTGTCCCCAGTGTTCAATTAAAGGATGTAAAAGTGAAATAGTTAAAAGAATGAAAACAAATACTCCCCTGATTCGTTCGGTGTGGATAGTGTGGTAACAAGGTTAGATCTTCCTCCAAGAAAATGAACGTTCAAAGCTTCCCTTCCAGAAAAATAAATCATCTTTTTGTCATATATAACCTGTTAAACCTGAGAAAACAGACAAGGCAACCTCGCGTAAAATCGGCGGTAATCTATATATACTAATAAATCCTAGAAAATAAATTAAGATATAATGCTTGTGGAATGAATGTTTGCAGATTTCTTGGAGTTTATAAAACTAAAGAATTAACAGAAACTTTAAGACTCCGTTAGAAAAACAAAACTCGCAAAATTTCTAGAATTTTACACATGACGCCGTCTGGAGTTAACTCTTGACGCCGTCAGAAGTGACCTGCAGAAATCTTTATGTTAAGTTTCCAGAAAATTTCTGGAAAAACTTATGTCCTACTTCTTGGAAAATCCTGCAAAACATCATTATGACTCGATACAAGCATTTGACTCTAACAATTACTAATGCACATGTTCATTTAATATTGTGGCAAATCATGATCAATTTTGTTCTTATAAATAAATTGGGGGTTTTCCCTTACACTTAGCTTTTGCAAAATACCTTTATATGAAGTTAAGACGAAATTAAACGACAAAATAAAGCATTTTCACAATTTTGTTTGAAACATGATCTACCAATAATAAAAATAAAGCATGCATACGGAAGCAAATAACAATCAAACAAATAAAAATCAAACAAATAAAAACACACAAAACATGGGTTGCCTCCCAAGAATCGCTTTTCTTTATTTATGATTCTTGTAGCTAGACTCAAAGTCATGGGCTACTACGTGACCTCGTCATCAAATGTTATATCTTCTTCAATAATCATCTCATTACTACTTTATTGATAATGTTTTATGCGTTGTATGTTGACAGTGAACTCTCTATTTTCATCGTCCAGTAACACAACCGCTCCCGTTTTAGTGGAACTTTTCACAGTAAAGGGCCCATACCATCTAGACTTAAGTTTCCCGAGGAATAGCCTTAACCGAGAATTATACAATAGAACTTTGTCTCCTTCTGAGAACTCCTTAGGTTTCTTAATTCACTGGTCATGCCATCTTTTTACCCTTTCTTTATATGTAACGGAGGATTCATACGCTTCTAGCCTTAACTCATCAAGCTCATGAAGCTGCAAGAACCTATTCGTTCCAGTGACCGTATAATCCATATTACATGCCTTGAATGCCCAATAGGCTCTGTGCTCAAGTTCCACCAGAAGGTGACACGCCTTGCCATAAACCATGCGGAACGGGGTCGTTCCAATAGGTATTTTGTAGGCCGTACGGAATGCCCATAAGGCCTCATCGAGTTTAAATGTACAGTCCTTTCTGTTTTGATTGACCGTCTTTTCCAATATCCTCTTATTTGCCATGTTAGTGTTTTCAACTTGACCGTTGGTTTGTGGGTGATAAGCGGTAGAGAAACGGTGGGAAACTCCATACCTCTTCATGACCTTTTGCATTTGTGCATTGCAAAAGTGGGTCCCCCTATCATTAATGAGAGCTTTAGGAATGCCGAACCTAGCAAACAGCTTTTTCAAAAAATGAATAACTACCCTAGCATCGTTGGTCCTAAGGGCTTGTGCCTCTACCCATTTTGAAACATAATCGATGGCTACTAAAATGTATTCGTTTCCCCCTTGAGATGGAAAGGGTCCCGCGAAATCAATTCCCAAAACATCGAAAACCTCACAAACTTGTATAAAATTTTGAGGTGCTTCATCTCTACTAGATATATTTCTGGCCCGTTGACATGCATCGCATGCTTGTATCATCTCCTTTACATCACAAAATATTGTGGACCAATAGAATCCAGCATCGAAAACCTTTCGTGCGGTGGTGTTTATCCCATGATGGCCCCCAGAAGGGCCCGAATGACATTCTTTCATAATCTTAATCGCCTCTTTTCCCGAAACACAGTGCCTGATTATTTGATCAGGACATCTTTGGAATAAGAAGGGTTCGTCCCAGAAGTAGTATTTTAGTTGGGCAAAGAACCTTTTCTTTTCGTGTCTAGTCATGTGTTCCAAAATGAGCCTGCTTGCGAGATAATTAGCATAGTCAGCGTACCATGGTTCAGAATCTATCATCGACATGAGTTGTTCGTCAGGGAATGAGTCCCGAATCTCACTTTTTTCAAGCCCACTAAGAAGGGGATTTTCGAGACGAGAGAGGTGGTCAGCAGCTAAATTCTCTACCCCCCCTTTTATCACGAATTTCAACATCAAATTCTTGTAACAACAAGATCCATCGAATTAGTCTTGGTTTAGCATCTTGCTTAGCAAAAAGGTATCGGAGAGCCGAATGATCAGTAAAAACAACCGTCTTTGAAAGGACAAGATATTAGCGGTATTTTTCAAAAGCGAACACCACGGCTAATAGTTCTTTTCGGTGGTAGAATAATTCTCTTGGGCGGGATTCATAGTTTTTCTAGCATAGTATATAGTTGGAATTGTTTGTTACGCCTTTGGCCTAATACTGCCCCAACAGCATAGTCGCTAGCGTCACACATAATCTTGAAAGGTAACTCCCAGTTGGGTGTAACCATGATTGGAGCTTGCGTGAGTTCCTTTTTTAGGAGATTGAATGCATCCTTGCATTCTTGAGAGAAATCGAAAGGGGCATCCTTTACAAGCAATTGAGTCATTGGCCGAGCTATTTTAGAGAAGTCCTTAATGAACCTCCTGTAGAACCCGGCATGACCCAAGAAGCTACGTATTGCTTTGATAGTCGTGGGATAAGGTAGTTTAGATATAGCTTCAACCTTGGCCTGATCCACCTCAATCCCATTTCCTGAGACCTTATGCCCTAACACAATCCCTTCTTTTACCATAAAATGACATTTTTCCCAATTTAGGACCAAGTTAGTTTCCTCGCAACGTTTGAGCATTTTTTCGAGGTTAGCGAGACAGCGGTCGAAAGAGTCCTCGAAGACTGAGAAGTCATCCATGAAAACTTCCATGCTGTCCTCCATTAACTCGTGAAAGATTGCGGTCATGCATCACTGAAAAGTGGCGGGAGCGTTACACAGCCCAAAAGGCATCCTCTTATAGGCGAATGTTCCATAAGGGCAAGTAAATGTGGTTTTCTCTTGGTCCTCCAGGGCTATTGGGATTTGGAAATATCCGGAAAATCCATCCAAGAAACAGTAGTACTCGTGCCCAGATAATCTTTCCAACATTTGGTCAATGAACGGGAGGGGAAAATGATCCTTCCTGGTGGCATCATTGAGCTTTCTATAATCGATGCATACTCGCCAACCAGTAACCGTTCTCTGGGGTACCATCTCTCCGTTGTCATTTTTCACCACAGTCATTCCTCCTTTCTTTGGTACAACCTGTACAGGACTAACCCACGGGCTATCCGAAATCGGGTATATCAATCATGCATCCAAGAGTTTGATAACTTCCTTTTTTACCACCTCCTTAATATTGGGATTCACCCGCCTCTGGGGTTGCACGGCTGGTTTATAGTCATCTTCCATAAGAATCTTATGCGTGCAAAAGGTCGAGTCAATCCCCTTAATGTCGGCTACACTCCACGCAAGGACTACCTTATATTTCTTTAGGACTCCTAAGAGCCTATCCTTTTGCTCTTGTTCAAGGGAAGAGTTTATGATTACTTGCAGTTGATCCTCTCCTTGGAGGAAGGCATACTCCAGGTGGCTTGGGAGTTCCTTAAGTTCTAGCATAGGTGGTTCGATAATGGAGGGCTTTAGCTTGTTTTCGGGTTTACGAAGTTCTAGCTGTTCAGTGGTCTCTTGTCTGGGATAGAAGGAGACTGCACTCGCGCCCTCCATATTATCCTCCTCCATTATGGGGAGGAAACTCTCATCTCGTAACCAGCCTTCTTCAATTTGTTCCTCAACACAGCTGTCAATGACATCAGTTAGTTCATCCACCTCTCCGATGAAATAGAGTCGGTTAGCTGCTTCGAGAGATAGACTCATAGTTTCTTTAATATCAAAGGTCAAGCTATTAGCTCCTACTCGTAAGGTTAACTTATCGTCGTGAACATCAATGACTGCACGAGCGGTAGCGAGAAAGGGTCTTCCTAAGATGATGGGTACCAGGTCATCCTCCTCCATTTCCAAGATCACGAAGTCAACCGGAAATTTGAACTTCCCAACTTTAACTAGCACATTATCGCATATTCTCAAGGGATATTTGACCGATCTGTCGGCTAGCTGGATATTCATACGGGTAGGTTTCAGTCCGGAATATCCAGTTTGAGGAACATGGAGTAGGGCATGAGGTTGATGCTTGCCCCTAAATCAGCAAGAGCATTCTTTATCGATAGAGATCCTATGGAATATGGCAAGGTGAAGCTGCCTGGATCATCTACCTTTTTTGGTAGCCTTCGTTGGGTCACCACCGAACATTCTTCTCCCAGAGTCACAAGACCCTCGAGTTTCTTTCGGTTGGCAAGCAGTTTTTTGAAGTATGAGCTATACTTGGGCATGTGATAGCAAGCATCAAGGAGAGGTATGGTGACCACTGAATCTTTTAGATATGACAAGAATCTCTTATTATCATTTTCAATCTTTTGGTTTTTTAGGCGGGATGGAAATGGGACTCTTACAGGTTGGTTAGGTGGAGTTAGCGTAGGTGGGGGTAACCAGAGGAGGTGGTTCAAGAGCCTCGTTGCTCACATTACATTCCTCCTCACGGGGGTTGTTTGGCTCAACGGTGATAGGATGTTGGCTCGGATAGGGAGGGTCCTTGGTTGTTGTTCCAGCTTGGGTAGTAACCGCGAGCACGGGATCTTTTTGGCTTACTAGGGGCCTGTCATGGCCATCAAGGGTGGCATTAAGCTTATTGAACCATTTTTCCATGTCATTCTATTGCTCAGCAATGAGCTCATCAAGCCCCTTCAGTTGTAAGCCTTTTTCCTGAGTAAAGTGACCAAGGTCATCTTCAAAAGTGCTCCTAATTATGTATTCAGGGCCTTCCTCTCCTTCTTTTCTTTTCAACAGATTCCCCTTAAGGGTGTAATCATCGTTTTGGTAAAAAGGTAAAAGGGAGGGGTCAGCGTAGATGTCATGTCCTGACAAGCACGCGTGTTCGGTCGTGGTTTCTCCTCCACATTCCTCTACCTCGTGCGGGCCTCCACAGTAGTCGCAGATCAAGTAAGGATTTGAGAGTTGTCTAGTTGTTCGCGACCATGTAAGGTGTTCCACCCTTTTGTATATTTTTCTTAGCCGATCTGAGGGTGTTTGTGTGATCTCGGATGTGCTCATAGTCGAATTGGGTTCATCCCAAGTATCGTCCTGGTCTTGAGCATACTCCTCAATCCTATTCCACCATTCCTCGGCGCTCAGATTAGCTATTTTCCCTTTTCTTGAATTATTAATTCCGTTTTGGTCGCTTGAGGAGACATTGTCGTAGAAGATTTGGACCAGAAGCCAAAGTTTGATGCCATGATGGGGAACTTGTCTTATTAAATCCTTGAATCTAATCTATGATTTATGGATGTGTTCATCCTTTCCCTTTCGGAAACGGAGGATTCTATCCCCAAATGCTGAAGTTCTTCCTGCTGGGAAGAACTTCTCATAAAACTTGGATATAAGTTGCTCCCATGTAAAAATAGACTCAGAGGGAAGTCTATCATACCACTCTTTGACTTTTTCATAAAGAGTGAAAGGGAAGAATCGTAGTCGGGACATGTTTCTAGTGGCGCCATCCGTATGGAGGGTGTCCACTATCTTCAAGAAATCCTTGATATGTTGAATTGGGTCATCGGTATCTAGTCCACGAAACTTGCATACACTTTGGACAAGCTAAACATCGGTTGCACGCAAGACCTCATCGGTGTGTTTGTTTGGGAAAACGATGGCATTTGAGAAGCCACGAGGATTCAGGGAGGAGTAATCCTTAAGGCACTTAGGGGTGGGAATTTTGGGGGTACATATGTCGTTGTTGGATTGGGGGCTAGAGGGTGTGAGGTGATTATCTGAATCTTCTTCAAAAAGGGCCTCATCAAAGCTGATGGCTACGCTAGATGGTTCGGGTGTTAAGAGAGATTGCTTTAGCTTATGCATTTCTCTTTCAGGTTTTGCATATGGCAAAACGAGGTCTCGAACGGAACTACGACTCCGAGTGATTCTAAGGTTAGAGAGATCTTCATTTGCCATGATGGCGGATGGTGAAGGTTACGAACAAAGACAAGAAGAAATAAGATAGACTAAAGAAAACCTAAAAATAAAAATAAAATCTTATTAGAAAGGAATCTAGCAAGTGGACCTAATAAAAAGAAATCCTAGCCTAGACAATAACTATTCCCCGGGCGGCGGCGCCAAAAACTTGATACGTGGGAATTGCGCCCTCGCAACAGGTTTTACCTCTCAAGGGATCTCGAGAAGCTTACAACCCCCACCAGGCAGTGTACCTGATCGTTGTAGTATAGTACAGTGAAAAGTACCGGGGGATTGATCGTTCAACTCAGGAATAGTGTCGCTAGGATTAGAAAGCCTAATAAACTAGGTCTAGAGGTGAGGGATGATTCTTTTTGTATTTTTATATTTTTATAAAAGCAAGTAAAATCTCTGGTTTTGAAGGAGTGGGCGGAATTAGTTGCTAGCTGATGCGTGGGAATTGCACCAAGCTTTACCTCTCGAGGGATCTCGAGAAGCTTACAACCCCCACCAGGCAGTGTACCTGATTGTTGTAGTATAGTATAGTGACAAGTACCGGGGGATTGATCGTTCAACTCAGGAATAGTGTCGCTAGAATTAGAAAGCCTAAAAATTAGGTCTATAGGTGAGGGATGATTCTTTTTGTATTTTTATATTTTATGAAAAGCAAGTAAAAATCTCGGGTTTTGGAGGAGTGAGCGGAATTAGTTGCTAGTCAACTAACCCAATAACTAAGATGCAATCAAAATAAAATAACAAAAATGTAAATTAAACTAATTAAACTAGTGGTGTGAACAATAAATGAGAAATTTGTGTTTACTTAGATTTCATTACTCCCTAGATATCTTTTACAGGTTGATAGTTTGTTACAGTTGTGTGGATGACGGGTTATATTCCTTAATACCAATCGTGGGGTGGCCTACGTACTTCCCCAACTCTATAAGCTCCTACTTCACTCCTATGTCGAGCCTGCAAGAAGCTCCTAACATGGGATCCTTAGAATTCGCTCATGCATTAAATACAACCATAAAAACCTAGTACGCATTGGTTCATGTTTCTTAAGACGTTCAAGCAAGTTACACTATGGAAGTCTGCCAGTTTTCTTAAGCCTAACATCGAAATCATTCATCCATAACAACTATAAACAAGCAATCAACCTATAATCAACATCTAGGTTTCACTACATCTAAGCAAACACACAAGAAATCTAGCCTAGCATGTTAAAATCAAGACAAGCGTAAGATATATTCAAACAACACATAAACATATTGAATGAATTGAAAGGATACTTATCTTAATTGAACATGAAAGGTTTCAAAGGGTGAAAACCCTTGAAAATACTGATAAAAATAGTGCTAGGGTTTCTCCTCTAAATTGTCCTCTCTAATGAATGAAAATTACAAAACTATATATAGAATTTCCAATGTGACGGCGTCAAGAAGAAAATTCTGACGCCGTCAACCCGCCGCCCATAATAAAATCGGATTGCTTAGATCCAGATCTGACACCGTCAAGAGCAAATTTCCTCTGGGCCGTCACGTGTAAAGGGACCATGACGGCCTATGGTGACGCCGTCATGCCCTAGTGTAAAAACTCTCTGGACCGTCACGTACTCTATCCACTTCGCCTCTTGTTTTATCTCTTGACGCCGTCATTATGAACTTGGTAACGCCGTCAGGTACTGTTCCCAGCAAGGAAAATTAAGACTTTGCCGTTTTCTGCACTTTTATGCTCCAAAAACATCCAAAATGCTTCCTTTTCCAGAATTCACTCCAAAAGTACCTAAGATCACAAAAGAAATGATTTAGGGCAATATTTGATCAAATAAATTCAATTCCGGGCCTAAATGACCCCCTAAAAATGGATCATTTTTCGCCTCATCATATACCCTTACACTTGAGATTTGCTTGTCCTCAAGCAAATGCGCTTTTATTCTAATCAAAATACAAGTTAGGGGTCATTTAACACTAATATAAAACTAATTACAACAAATAATCATACCACTAAAGACCAAAGACAAGCACGGACGTCATACACTAGCACCTCACAAATAGTGTTTAGATACTCACATCTCTCGGGTGTAATAAAGTATATATCACAATATGGAAATGGAAAACATCTCTCACTACCTGTCATAGCAAAATAGATTACTGTAGGCTTGGGAAAGGATCAAACCTCCACCACATGGCGTAAGCACCTAGGATAAACTATCAAAGAGGTCTTTTAAAGGGTTATAACGTTAGGTGTAGGAATATAGAATACACGATTTTGTTAGATAAAGGCAATCTTTACTGGTGGCGAGTTAATCATCTTGGTTAACTACATGTACAATATGGCGTTGCTAAGCCAAAACTAGATTCGACTTAAGCTACTAAATCAAAAATAACAGAAACATAAAATAAATATAGAATGAAACGGGATGGTAGTCCGTATGTTTTTTTCTTTTCTTTTTCTTTTTTTGTTTTTATTTTTTCTCTTTTTTTTTATTTATTTTTTTTTTCTTTCTTTTCATAATTTTTCGATTTTTTTTTTTTTTTTTTTTTTTTTTTTTTTTTTTTTTTTTTTTTGCAAACATTCTTACCCTACCATCCAAAATAATACATCATAGGGAATGAACATTCCCCTTACACTTGAATTTTTTACATACTTTACAATAAACTAATCTAATTACTCGAATCAAGAAAATCAAAACACTTGGAGTACTTTTAAGATTAACGCACATATGGGGGTAATAATATTAGTTTCTTCCCCATTACTCCATAACACAAGTACTTTACCCATGAGTCCCAATCGTCACAAAACAATATGTACAAGGATATGACTCGACTTAGCAACCATGTAATCAATTAGATAATTAACTAAGGGTTTAAACAAATAACAATAATGCACTAAAAATGAGTGCATACACGGAAGGCTAAGGCGATTTTGGTGTACATTTAAGTGGGTTATAACAAATTCTTCTTTTAAGTAAGATGCTTAAAGTTAGAAACGAAAAGATAGGCTCGGAGGGGTGTACTAGGGGTTTCGTGTACTAAAAATGAGTACAACGCTAAGGGTGTGGGAAAAATTAGTTGACTTAACTAGCCAAGTAATATGACTTAAATGGTTAAGTAATTATGATACGGGTTTAACACAAGGGTAATCCTAATGCCTCTTATCATGTAGTAAATCCTACTACACGAATGTAGTCTCACTAGCGGTCTCGGGATGCATCACTAACGCAAGTTCTAGAATCTAAATGCTACCGGTACACACATAAGCACTAATAATGAATGTTTTTCCTATCAAATCTAAAGGCGAACCTCACATATTTGGGTGGAAAATTTTTCTGAATAGTACGGTTTTGTGCTAGTCATACAACTCCTATCCATGAGACGCTTGCAAAGGCTAAAGTTTCACTCCTAAATGTTGTAAAAAAATTTAAATTTAGCGCTAAAATTACACTAACAAGTATTTCTCTTAGTTTTATTACACACCTACCATCAAACAAACAAACTCAAGTGCAATTGTATCCTATAAGGTATCATCATTTACCCTCCCCTTACACTTAGGATGAACATTGTCCCCAATATTCAATTAAAGAATGTAAAAGTAAAATAGGTAAAAGAATGAAATCAAATACTCCCCTGATTCGTTCGGTGTGGATAATATGGTAACAAGGTTAGATCTTCCTCCAAGAAAATGAACAATCAAAGCTTCCCTTCCAGAAATATAAATCATCTTCTTGTCATACATAACCTGTTAAACCTGAGAAAACAAACAAGACAACCTCGCGTAAAATCGGCGGCAATCTATATATACTAATAAATCCTAGAAAAATAACATATATATCTTAAATTGCTTTCTAAGAATTAAAGGGATATAATGCTTGTAGAATGAATGTTTGCAGATTTCCTGGAGTTTATAAAACTAAAGAATTAACAAAAACTTTAAGACTCCGTTAGAAAAACAAAACTCGCAAAATTTCCAGAATTTTACACATGACGCCGTCAGGAGTTAATTCCTGACGCCGTCAGAAGTGACCTGCAGAAATCTTTACATTAAGTTTCCGGAAAATTTCTGGAAAAACTTATGTCCTACTTCCTGGAAAATCCTGCAAAACATCATTATGACTCGATACAAGCATTTGACTCTAACAAATACGAATATACATGTCCATTTAATATTGTGGAGAACCATGATCAATTTTGTTTCCTAAAAACATATTTAGGGTTTCCCCTTACACTTATCTTTTGCGAAATACCTTTATATGTAATTAAGACGAAGTTAAAAACAAAATAAAGCATTTTCACAATTTAATTTGAAACATGATCTACCAACAATAAAAATAAAGCATGCGTACGGAAATAAATAACAACCAAACAAATAAAAAATCACACAACGCATGGGTTGCCTCCCTAGAAGCGCTTTTCTTTATTTACGAGTCTTATAGCTAGACTCAAGGTCATGGGCTATTACGTGATATGGGTGAGTTCCTCATTGAGGACATCTTTGGGATCAAACTTAGGTTTCAACTTCCTATCGGTTTTCTTAGTACGGTATGACCTTTCAAACTTTTCTCCATCCGGATCATACAAAAT
Organism: Artemisia argyi; assembly: GCA_030686995.1. Classification (NCBI taxonomy): domain Eukaryota; kingdom Viridiplantae; phylum Streptophyta; class Magnoliopsida; order Asterales; family Asteraceae; genus Artemisia; species Artemisia argyi. The sequence goes on from CM060707.1 coordinate 55,330,532, forward strand.
CATCTTCATATGCCATGATCCGTCACCTTCCTTAGGTGGCTTGTCCCACCTCCATTTACACTTATCCCCCTCTCTTTTCCACTTGTTCATCTCTATGTTAATAGGCATTATGCTTAAGAACTCAATCATTTTCCTAAAGACTAGGGGGTCCTCAAAAGGGTCTAGCTCTTCATCTCTAGCTATGAGTTGTTCCACCGAATGTGTTTTATAGATGAAATCTTTTTCTAGATAGAATGGGCGTTGAGGTCCTATAAAGTTTCTTTCTATCCAAGGTCCATATCTAGATGGTCTCCTATTCATCTCTACCCAATGTGGTGTCGGTTCGTCCTCACAATCGTAGCTATGCTTCTTAACATCATATACCGACCAAGTATCGCCCTCACCTACCACTATCTTAGACTCCTTACAATCTATCATGGCGCTAGCGGTTGCTAAAAATCCTCTTCCTACTAATAATGGGCATGTAGTATCACTAACCATATCAAGGACGTGAAAATCCGCTACAATAGTTAACTTCCCTACGTGAACAACTACATCCTTGATCATCCCAACCGGGTGGGCAATACTCCCATCCGCTAGACCAATTAATACCTCCGTCTCCTCTAACTTTCCTAGCTTGAGAGTGGTAAAAAGGGATAAGGGAATCAAATTGAGGCTTGATCCTAAATCGGCTAGTGTGTCAAAAACTTCGGATTTTCCTATCTTACAAGGCAAAACAAATATACCAGGATCATCAAGATTTTTAGGCAACTTATTTTGAATGAAGGCGGTCCCATTTTTACCTAGTTTAAATTTCTCATATTTTTCTAGGAGGGCACTATAGTAGGGAGCACGGGCTAAGACATCAATGACGGGGCGTTCAAGGTGGAGCTCCTTGAATTCATCGTCAAGGTCTTGTGTAGGAGGTGTTTCAACTATGCTTTTGACCGGTTTGATATCGGGTGTTTCATTTGATTGGTCCTTTTGAAGAATTTGGTTTTGCTTGAAACACGTGCTCATTGATTTAACCGAGTAATATTGCGGACAAGAAGTGGGTGACGAAACTAATGATATGGAATTAACGTTTAGTTTCGGGTTCTTGACCGTGTCGCTTGGGAGTTCTCCCATTTCTCGGTCATTGATAACTTTCAACAATGTGTCGATTTTAGTGGTCATCTCACTTTGCTTTTGTTTGAAATCGGCTTCAAACTTAGATATGCAAGCTTCTTGAGATGCCATAAACTTGGACATCAATCCTTCAAGATAGTTGGTACTACCATAGTTATTAGAAGGATTGTTGTTGAAAGTAAGGTTGGAGGGTTGACCGTTTGGTTAGTAACGGTTAGGCGGATTGGAAGAATTGTTTTGGTTTTGTTTCCACCTAAGGTTCGGGTGATTTCTCCAAGAAGGGTTGTAGGAATCACCGTAAGGGTTTGGCTCGGGTTTGAAAGTGTACCACTTATCTCCCGCTTCGTCGGTACGCGAGGATGCGTAGTCCGCAAAAGTTGTTCCGGGGAGTTCCACACAATCACGAGTGTCATGGGGACCACTAAATAATTCGCATGAAGAAGTTATTTTGTTCACTTGGCTTGAAGGCTTAGGAGCTTCGTAAGATTTCATGAGAAACTTGACTTGGTCCTCAAGTTCCATGATCCTACGGTCGGGAGTGCTAGAATTGTTCGAAGGCAAAGATATTGCCTTGACCGTTTTGTTCAAATCACGGGAATCATTCCAACTTTCATTGTCATAGAGAGCAAGATCTTCTATGAGTTCCCATGATTCTTCCACACTTAGATCACGTAGCTTGCCACCGGCCGATTGGTCAATGGTTCGCCTTGTGGAGAGATCGATATGGTCATAGAAGATTTGGACTTGGAGCCAAAGATCTATGCCATGATGAGGGACTTTTTGGAGTAAGTCCTTGAAACGAGTCCATGCTTCATATAGAGTTTCGCCTTGACATTGTTGGAACATCAAGATATCATTTCTAAGCTTGGTATTTCTCCCCGGTGGGAAAAATTGAGCAAGGAAACGAGTGGTGAGATCATCCCATGAGGTGATGGATCCCACGGGTAAACGTTCAAGCCATTGACTAGCTTGATCACGTAGAGAGAATTGGAATAGGCGTAATCGGGTCGACTCTCTAGTTGTAACATCAAGGTCTATAGAATCTACGATTTTAAGGAAGTCCTTGAGATGTTGATTATGATCTTCGGAACGAAGTCCATGAAATGCACATCTGCTTTGCACCAACCAGATGGTGTCAGATCGCAAGGGAGACACATTGGCTCCTTGGATGAGCTCAATAGTGTTTCGATAGCCTTGGTGGCTAGGTCGGGAATACTCTCCTAGGGTTAGGGGCCTAAGAGGTTGGTTTGCTAGTGGTGGGTATTGTGGGTGGTCTTGTTGTGGTGGGTTGACGGGTTCAAAGATGTTACCACCTTCCATGATGTCAGATGGTAAAGGTTACGAACAAAGACATGAAGAAATAGATAGACTAAAGAAAACCTAAAAATAAAAATAAAATCTTACTAGAAAGGAATCTAGCAAGTAAACCTAATAAAAAGAAATCCTAACCTAGACAATAACTATTCCCTGGCAACGGCGCCAAAAACTTGATGCGTTGGAATTGCACCAGGCTTTACCTCTCGAGGGATCTCAAGAAGCTTACAACCTCCACCAGGCAGTGTACCTGATCGTTGTAGTATAGTATAGTGACAAGTACCGGGGGATTGATCGTTCAACTCAAGAATAGTGTCGCTAGGATTAGAAAGCCTAAAAATTAGGTCTAGAGGTGAGGGATGATTCTTTTTGTATTTTTATATTTTATGAAAAGCAAGTAAAAATCTCGGGTTTTGGAGGAGTGGGCGGAATTAGTTGCTAGTCAACTAACCCAATAACTAAGATGCAATCAAAATAAAATAACAAAAATGTAAATTAAACTAATTAAACTAGTGGTATGAACAGTAAATGAGAAAATTGTGTTTACTTAGATTTCATTACTCCCTAGATATCTTTTACAGGTTGATAGTTTGTTACAGTTGCGTGGATGACGGGTTATATTCCTTAATACCAATCGTGGGGTGGCGTACGTACTTCCCCAACTCTATAAGCTCCTACTTCACTCCTATGTCGAGCCTGCAAGAAGCTCCTAACATAGGATCATTAGAATTCGCTCATGCATTAAATACAACCATAAAAACCTAGTACGCATTGGTTCATGTTTCTTAAGATGTTCAAGCAAGTTACACTCTGGAAGTCTGCCAATTTTTTTAAGCCTAACATCGAAATCATTCATCCATAACAACTATAAACAAGCAATCAACCTATAATCAACATCTAGGTTTCACTACATCTAAGCAAACACACAAGAAATCTAGCCTAGCAGGTAAAAATCAAGACAAGCGTAAGATATATTCAAACAACACATAGACATATTGAATGAATTGAAAGGATACTTATCTTAATTGAACATGAAAGGTTTCAAAGGGTGAAAACCCTTGAAAATACTGATAAAAATCGTGCTAGGGTTTCTCCTCTAAATTGTCCTCTCTAATGAATGAAAATTACAAAACTATATATAGATTTTCAAACGTGACGGCGTTAAGAAGAAAATTCTGACGCCGTCAACCTGCCGCCCATAATAAAATCGGATTGCCTAGATCCTGATCTGACGCCGTCAAGAGCAAATTTCCTCTGGGCCATCACGTGTAAAGGGACCATGACGGCCTATGGTGACGCCGTCATGCCCTAGTGTAAAAACTCTCTGGACCGTCACGTACTCTATCCACTTCACCTCTTGTTTTATCTCTTGACGCCGTCATTAAGAACTTGGTGACACCGTCAGGTACTGTTCCCAGCAAGAAAATTAAGACTTTGCCGTTTTCTGCACTTTTATGCTCCAAAAACATCCAAAATGCTTCCTTTTCCAAAATTCACTCCAAAAGTACCTAAGATCACAAAAGGAACGATTTAGGGCAATATTTGATCAAATAAATTCAATTCTGGGCTTAAATGACCCCCTTAAAACGGATCATTTTTCGCCTCAACACTAGCCAACTAACCCAATTTATCTAAAGATGCAATCAAAATAAAATAAAAGAAATAAAAAACAAAACTACTTATACTAATGTGGTGGTGACAATAATGAGGAAAGCTGTGTTTACTTAGATTTCATTACTCCCTAGATATCTTTTACAGGTTAATTACTTGTTACAATTGCATAGATGACGGGTCGTATTCCTTAATACTAGTCGTAGGGCCATGTACAATATTCCCTAACTCTATAGGATCCTACTTCACTCGTATGTCGAGCCGTTAGAAGCTCCGAACATGGGATCATTAGAATTCTCCTACGCATTAAATACAACCAAATATCGTAGTACACCTCCGATCATGTTTCTTAAGAGGTTCAAGCAAGATACCGATAGAAGTATGCCAGTTTTCTTAAGCCTAACATCAAATACAATCATCCGTAACAATTATAAACAAGCAATTAACCCATAATCAACATCTAGGATTCACTACATCTAAGCAAACACAAGAAAATCTAGCCTAGCATGTTAAATAAAAGACAAGCGTAAGATATAATCAAACAACACATACACATATTGAATGATTTGAAGGAATACATATCTTTAATTGAACATGAAAGATTCAAGGGGTTGAAACCCTTGAAAAAGTGATAAAATTCGGCCTAGGGTTTTTCCCTCAAAAGTTGCACTCTAATGAATGAAATTTGGAAAACTATATATAGATTACAACTTGTGACGGCGTCATGTATTGGATCATGACGCCGTCAGCTCGCCGCCTTAATAAAAATCGTATTGCCTAGATCTGATTTTGACACCGTCATGTGTAAAAATCTTCTGGGCCGTCCCTAGTGTTTTGACCTTGACGGCCTTAGTGACGCCGTCAGGTCCTATAGTTGAAAACTCTTTGGACCGTCACGTGCATTTTCCACTTCCACCTCTTTTGTAACTCTTGATGCCATCATGTAGAAGATCTTGACGCCGTCAGGTATTGTTCCCTGCAAGGAAAATTGAGACTTTGCCATTTTCTTCACTTTTATGCTCCAAAAACATCCAAAATGCTTCCTTTTCCAGATTTCTCTCCAAAAGTACCTAAAATGACAAAAGGAACGAGCAATATTTGGTCAAATAAACACGAATTCGGGCTTAAATGACCCCTTAAATGCTGTACACTTTTTGCCTCGTCACCCAAACAGGCTAACTGGCTCAGACAGCAAATCTAGTAAGACTTTATTCATCTTTTATGACGCACCAAAGACCATATCCTCTTGATTACATTTCCAAAACTCAATTCAAACTCAACCATTCAACCCACATCCACAATAGTCTGAGTTGAGATTGAGAAGGCATCATCAAGCAGGATATAGCCCCTATTCATACTAAGAGAGGGGTTATACCTAACATAGCTACATTTCCTAGCCATTCACCCCTATAATCAACCAAGCAGCTTCAACCTCACTTGACTGATCTTAGGACAAACAATTAGTTGCTAATCAACTAACCCAAAAGCTATCAATTAAACTAATGTGCAAGAAAAGTAAACTAGGGTTCTACAAGGGAAGTGAAGCGTATCTACCTATGATATATTACTCCTTGCTAGTTATCCAATTCTACCTATTGAATTGTCACATCCTTGTTTTAATTGACGGGTTGTATTCCTTAATACCATTCGTGGGGCCGTGTACGATCTTCCCCAACTCTATAAGCTTCTACCTCTTCCTATGTCGAGCCGACAACTAGCTCCTAACATGGCCTCCCTAGTAGTCACTTATGCATTAAATACAACCAATTAATCATAGTACACATCTGATTCATGTTTCTTAATACGTTCAAGCATGTTATCAATTGGAAGTCTGCCAGTTTTCTTAAGCCTAACATCGAAATCAATCAACCAAACAAGAGACAATAGGAAACAAGAATTATAAACTAAAGCAATTAGACCTATCAAAGTGTCACACCCTAATTGATGAAGATAGACACAAACATCAACAAGAAATCAATAAGATCTAATCAATTATAAACAAGTTTCACATAATCATAAGTAGACACAAGGTGAATTAGCAACACATAATCAATGAAGAGCAATCAACAATAATAATGAAAGACATAATTGAGATAGAATCAACAAACCAGTACAAGATGTTTTTGGAGTGATTGAAACCCTCTAAGTTGCTGGAAAAACACCTACCCTAACCTTAAAATCGGACCTAGGGTTGGGGGCTTAAAATAATGAATTTATGATGTTGTATTTATAGGCTATTTTCTGCCCGGCCCATCTTGACGGCGTCAACCCGAACCTTGACGGCGTCAAGACCAAAATTTATTCATCAAATTGAAGATCTCTTCGTCCTCTTCGCGTGGGCTTTTGAATCACCTAAATCCGAGTTCGTATGCAAAAGTTATGGCCAAAACAGTAACAGCTATCGCGTGCGCAAGTTGTGACTAGTTAACACGTGATGGCCTTCGTGACCCCTTCAGGAAGTCTTCTGAGCCATCACTCTTTAATTTAACACATGATGGCCTACCTCTATTAACACGTGACACCGTCACTCTTTAATCCTGATGGCCATCTCTTTTTGCATTTACACATGACAGCCTTGATCACCTTAAAGGATGACGCCGTCACGAACTCCTTCAAAAACCTTCTGGATCGTCACGTGTATTTTATTTATCCAACCCTTTTCCAAGTCGTGACGCCGTCAAGAGCAATTCTTGACGCCATCAGGTACTGTTTCCAACATATTTTGGAGACTTTGCCATTTTCTTCACTTTTTCGCTCCAAAAACGTCCAAAATGCTTCCTTTTGTAAATTTCCTCTCAAAAGTACCTAAAATGACAAAAGGAACGATTTAGGGCAATATTTGATCAAATAATCTCGACTTTGGCCTTAAATGACCCCCCAAAAGCGGTACACTTTTCGCTTCATCAACACTATTCACATTTATCATTTTAGTTCAAACATCAAGACTAAACAGCTACTACTAGTCAAGGAGGCTGATTTTGAAGAGTTTGATGGCATAGATGAAGTGGCTCGAAGTCTGATAGGGCTGCTATGCCAAACACTTCTACAGTCTTAATAGCTATTATGCCTAACACTAAAACAATTTTTTTTGTGTGCAAATGTGAAAATATATTATACTCAAACACTGATTACATCATAGTGCATAAAACTAATTTGAAGAGACTCAAAATCAGGAAACATCTGACTTCTATTCTTACCCGATATCTGAAAAAACTACAAACAAAACAACACAATCTTACTCTGTCAGTTATCCTAAACATGTAATTGGTTCAGACAACAAATCTAGTAACACGTTATTCATCTTTTATGATGCACCAAAGACCATATCCTCTTGATTACATTTCTAAAACTCAATTCAAACTCAACCATTCAATCCACATCCACAATAGTCTGAGTTGAGATTGAGAGGGCATCATCAAGCAGGATATAACCCCCATTCACACTAAGAGAGGGGTTATACCTAACATAGCTACATTTCCTAGCCATTCACCCCTATAATCAGCCAAGCAGCTTCAACCTCACTTGACAGATCTAAGGACAAACAACTAAGCATCACTATGCAGGGAACACTCACCCTCAATTAGATCCAACCATTCCTCCTTTGACATTGTATAGGGTGGTCCAAGAAGGTTCATCTTTCACTCCTCTTTATTCCACCCAACATACACTATCCACCTAAACCGTTTACCCTTCACTTCCAAGGGTAGGAATAGATATCGCACCATTACCACCCATATGTTTGTTGTAAGTTTGGTTCCACAGCCATTAAAGAATAACTTCTATCATCCCATTCCTTATGTTCTTATATGAACCATACTTGGCAATAACTTGATCACCAAATTTAGTCATAACTTCCTCAAAGACTTCATCATTTAATAAAACTTTCCCCCGTGACTTTTTCGATGATTGCTC